>CM053785.1:148606014-150018514 GCA_028749045.1 Cupressus sempervirens | reverse complement strand
TAAAAGGATCTTAGAGGAAGTAATCAAGTCTACACACTAAGATTTGATGCTTCTAATACTAAGAAAGGACCAAGAGTTAGATATGAATTGACTAGTCCTTTTGGAGAAACACACTTATGAGCATATAGATTTAAATTTCATCACACCAACAATATGGTTGAGTATGAAAATCTCATATTGTGCTTAGTGTGTGTAATTAATGAAGGGAAAAAAGTATTACATGTATTCAGAGATTCAAATCTAATAGTGGATCAAGTCAAGAAAAAGTATGATTGACATGATGAAACATTAAAAAAATTCTAAAATAGGGTGTAGGATCTTGATGGAGATACAACCAAAGACCAGAACGAACACACAGGAAAAGGGAAATATTATTATTATCAATGAAAATGCCCTATGGGCTTACAACAGTATGATTTCGAAGAAAGAAATCCTCCACACAACACATTCTCTCTAACTCCACTAAAAGCTGCCTTTACAATGCTAGAAATATTCTTAAATAAGCCCCAAATGGTTTAGAGTTAGGAATACATTCTAGAATATGCTAGTTGGCATCCACTGCCAAAACAAAAGGTTCCAAAAATCACGTTAGAAGTCGGTGTAAAATTAGAAGAATTTGAAAATGGTAGTCCAACTTTCGGGAGGCATAACTTTTGAACCGTAACTCTGATTGACAAACTATTTACATTTTTGGAAAGCTCTTGAAGCGCTTTATGGCCATATGGACCAGCTTTTCTTGTCCCCCCATTTTTTGGCCCCATACGAGGCCATTTAGTGCCCCATATCTGACTTTGAAGCATTCTTAAGAGGTCTCCAAAAATTGAAAAATTGCAATAATTGTCTAACCATGAAGCCTTTTGACCTGGTTCTTTTTTTGGAGTGCTTTAAATTACAAATATACCCTTCCCTCCAATTTACACTCTCTAACTCACCATAATTATGGCTCAATTACATAGTCCTACTTTTTTGACATTTACACGTATCCCAAGGTGCTTAAAAACTAATCAAACTCTAACCCAAAATGCTAATAGTAGATGTGTGAGAGTTGGAACCTTTATTTGACCCAAATGGGTATCTAGAAATAAAAACACATTAAATAGAAACTATCTCTAAGCATATTTTTGGGTGATACTGGATTGCCCTTACACCATTGGATGCTCTTGCATCAGAGACCTAGGGTAGATTGAAAAGTGACCTTGTCACTTTATGGTAGAGGAAAACCCAAATGGGCAACCTCCGCTGCTGATATCCAAGTTGAGTACTCTATTGGTCATCCTTTCCACTTCACCAGGTACTCTTCATATAGCCTATTTCTAGTACTCGTACCCACACGACTATCAATAATCTCTTCTATCTCCTCCTTCTTAGAAGTAGGAATTGGACATGGTTCTAGCATCAACCCCTCATCTGTGCCATCATCATGATATTCTGTTAAGTCTGCAATGTTGAAGATAGGAGAAATGTGAATCCAATTTGGCAACTCCACCTCATATGCATTTCCAGAGTCATGTTTCTTCAAAAATTTACAAGGGCCAAATTTCTTCATCTTCAACTTGTTGTAAGTACCCACTGGAAACCGTTCCTTTCGTAAGTGTACCATAACCATATCCCCTACTTGGAACTCATGTCTCCTCCTTTGCTCAGCTCTAGCTTTATACTATTGATTCATCTTGGTAATGTGTGTATGGACCTCCTCATGTAGGCGCTTGATATGTTTAGCAAATTCTTCTACCTCGACACTTGTCCTCTCCCCTTGCTCCATCTTTCTCAATTCTAGTGCAGTCCTTGGGCTACTTCCATACACAATTTGGAATGGTGATCCACCAGTACTCCTATTTACAAAGTTATTGTAAGAAAATTCTGCTTATGGTAGAATCAAATCCCATCCCTTGGGCTTATCTCCCACTAAACACCTTAGCAAATTGCCCAAACTTCTATTTACCACTTTAGTATGTCCATCAGATTGCGGATGATGTGTAGAACTAAACCTCAATTCTGTCCTCAACTTTTTCCATAAAGTCCTCCAGAAATACCCCATGAATTTAGTATCTCTGTCGGAAACAATACTCTTTGGGAGGCCATGTAGTCTCACCACCTCTCTGAAAAATAAATCTGCAATATGTATAGCATCATGAGTCTTGTGACATGGGATGAAATGTGCCATCTTGGAGAACCTATCAAACACCACAAATATTGAATCATTACCCCTTTGTGTCCTTGGCAATCCAAGAACAAAATCCATACTTATGTCCTCCCAAGGCTTTGATGGAATAGGAAATGGCTGATAAAGTCTAGTATTGTGACTAAATCTTTTGGCTGCTTGACATACTTGACAACTCTACACAAATTTCTTCATATTTTGTGATATTTGAGGCCAAAAATAATGTTCTCTAAGAATGGCAATGGTTTTATCTCGACCAAAGTGTCCTACCATTCCCCCACTATGTTTCTCTTTGATCAAGTTTTCCCTCATGGAGCTCCTTGGAATGCATAATTGACTGCCCTTGAATAGCATATCATCCTGAATCAAATAATCTAGCCACCTGGTTCTGTCTACAGCAACAGGTTCTTTACAAGCCTTCCATACTTTAGCAAAGTCAGGATCTTGCAGGTACAATTTTTTGAGTTCATCAAACCCAACCACTTCAACCTACATTACTATAAGCAATAACTATCTCCTACTCAATGCATCTTCAACCCTATTAGACCTTCCACTTCTATGTTTCAACACAAATGTATAGCTCTGCAAGAACTTTACCCACTTCATATGTCTCTGGTTCAATTTACCTTGGCTATTTAGGTACTGTAATGCCAAGTGATCAGTATACAAGACAAATTCTTTTGGCAATAAATAATGCCTCCATTTCTTTAAGGCCTGACTGATTACATAGAACTCCTGATCATAAACAAAATACTTCTTCTTTGCATCATTCAATTTTTCACTAAAATATGCAATAGGCTTACCTTCTTGGCTCAATACAGCCCCAATAGCACTACCACTAGCATCACAATCTACTTGGAACACTTTAATAAAATTTGGAAGTGCCAACATAGGTTGCTCTGTCACCTTCTTCTTCAACAATTCAAAACTCCTTGCATCTATTGTAGTCCACTTGAACTCTTTTCTATCCCCCCTTATTGTTTCAGTCAAGGGTGCACATACGCCACTGAAATTCTTAATGAAATTTTTGTAGAAACTAACTAGACCATGAAATGATCTCACCTCAGTAGCAGACCTTGGAGTAGGCCATTCCAAGATGGCTTTTACCTTCTCTGGATCCATTTTGAGACCCTTAGATGATACAACAAAACCCAAGTAGACTAAGTCCTTTTTTACAAAGCTACACTTCTTCAAATTAATCAACATCTTCTCTTCCCTCAACCTTTCAAGGAATCTATGAATGTGCAATAAATGTTCATCCAAAATCTTATTGATAATTAAAATATCATCCAAATAGACAATAACACATTTTCCCAAAAATTTCTTTAGTACCTCATTCATAAATTGCATGAAGGTGCTTGGCGCGTTGGTCAGTCCAAAAGGCATGACTAGCCACTCATATAGACCCTCGGTCTTAAATGCAGTCTTCCATTCATCTCCCTCTTGTATCCATATTTGGTGATAGCCACTCCTGAGATCTATCTTTGTGAAGTACTAAGCTCCACTCAAATAGTCCATAATATCATCCATTCTTGGCAAAGGAAACCGATACTTGATAGTTATTTTGTTTATAGCGCAAGAGTCTGTGCACATTCTCCTCTCTCCATCCTTCTTTGGTGCTAATATTGTAGGTACTACACATGGACTCAGGATCTCTCAAATCAACCCTTCCTCAATAGCTCCTAAACTTGTCTATTTAGCTTCTCAGTTTTAGTAGGATTCATCCTATGAGCAACTTTGTTAGGCAAACTAGCTCTAGGGAATAAATCTATCTGATGACTAATTTGCCTTATTGGCAGCAACCCTTCTATAACATTATCAAAGATGACATCTCCATACTCACTTAATAGGCCTAAAAATTCAGGTGGAATTTCACTACTACCTTCCTTATCTCTCCTAGAAATCAAAGCATAACACATACGTTGATGTTTCATACCATCCAAAAATTTTCTTCCATCAACAAGACATATCCTAGCACTACTGCATAACTTTTCACCTTCCTTTATCATGGGCTTTAGTTTGTGGTGAACTCCATCCTTTGTTAGAGAGTATGTATTTGCATGATGATCATGTACAACATGTGTATCAAATTGCCACGGTCTTCCCAACAATAAATGGCAGCCATCCATTGGAATAATGTCACAGAGAACTTCATCATGGTAACTCCCAATCTTGAACTTCACGAAACATTGTTCACTAACTATGACCTTATGATCATCCTTCACCCAAGCAATCTGATAGGGTTGGGGTTGTTTCTCCCTTTTGAGCTTTAGCTTAGAGACCATCTTCTCAGACACTAAGTTGTTAGTGCTGCCACCATCAATAATCACATCACAACACTTATCCTCACACTTGCACCTAGTATGAAACAAAATCCTCCTTTGTCTAGGTTCAATCTCACCACTTAGTAAGACCCTCTCATTTATGAGAACCTCTCCTCTTTTTGCATCTTTAGAATGCAATGACTGTGCATCCTCATCTACATGAGCAACCCTTGCTTGACCATCAACTCTCCTATTTGTCCTTCCTTGTCATTGAGGTCATTTAAAGGCATGATGACCTTCTTCATTGTAATGAAAATAGGTACCATAGAAGCCTCCTCTTCCTGATCCTTTTCCATGTCCTCTACCTCTTCCTCTCTAATCTCCAAATTTTTGATCACGAAAGTGGTTGAAACCCTCATTTCTCTGGTTTCTGCTAGCACCCACATCTTCATTTTTCTTTTCGGTCTCATTTCGGCCTCTAGATGACCTACTGCTGCCCCTTCCTCCTTGACCATGCCATCTTTGCCTTGCTTCAAACCTTTTATTTAGCTTCTCTTTGGCTCATAGGGAAAACTAGTATGCCTCTTCAATGCTAGTCATTCTAACCTTAACTCCTCCTAAATGCTAGGTTGTAACCCACTGAGGTAACGAGAAACCTTCTCCTTGTTTGCTTCTGCACACCCTACCCTAATAAGAATTTGGTAAAATTCCTCTGTATATTCCTGGACAGATTTTCTTGCTTGCTTTAATCCTTTCATTTTCTTGAACAAATCAAGCTCGTAGTCAACAGGAATGAACTGCTTCTTTAGTTTGTCCACCATGAGATCCCATCTTGTGATTTTCTCCTTTCCTCTTCTATTTCTTTCCAACTAAATATCTTGCCACCAGATTTTGGCATGGCCTTTCATTTTGGCCTTCACAAACTTAACCCTATCTAGATCCATGATATCCTCATACTCAAAATACTCCTCTAGTTCATTGATCTAGTCAATCAACTCATTCTGGTTTAGATTTCTCGAGAACATATCCACATCAATTTTAGGTCTTTTTCCAAGCTTAGAAATGACCCTAAAAAGCCTCTCCTCTACCTGATTTAGGACTTCCCCTTCCTGTCCAATTTCTTCTTCTTCATTTTCTTCCTCACTTTCGTCACCTGTCGCAACATTAAGTCCTCTACGAATCTCCTCCTGCAATGCTTGAACTTACCTCTAGAGGGCTCTAACCTCCTTGGGATTAATAGCTCTAGCCCTTCCACCACACTCTCTTCATGGAGGCATCTTCCTGACTCAAACCCACAATTATACAGTCCTGGTGCAAACTACCTCACAATCAACGCTCTGTCTACACACTTAGGAAAACTAGCTCTGATACCACTTGATGGAGACACAACCAAAGACCAAAATGAACACATAGGAAAAGGAAAATATTATCATTATCAATGAAAATTCCCTATGGGCTTACAACAGTATGATTCTAGAGAAAGAAATCCTCCACACAATACCTTCTCTCTAACTCCACTAAAAGTTGCCTTTACAATGCCAGGGATATTCTTAAATAAGCCTCAAATGGTTTGGGGTTAGGAATACATTCTAGAATATGCTAGTTGACATCCACCACCAAAACATAAGGTTCTAGAAATCACGTTAGAAGTTGGTGTAAAATTAGAAGAATCTAGAAATGGTAGTCCAACTTTTGGGAGGCATAACTTTTGAACTGTAACTCCGATTGACGAATTGTTTACATTTCTAGAAATCTCTCGAAGTGCTCTACGACCCTATGGACCAGCTTTGCTCATCCCCCCTTTTTTTGGCCCCATATGAGACCATTTAGTGCCTCATATCTGACTTTGAAGTATTCTTAGGAGGTCTCCAAAAATCAAAAAATTGCAATAACTTTCTAACTGTGAAGCCTTTTGACCTGGTTCTTTTTCTAGAGTGCTTTAAATTACAAATATAACCTTCCCTCCAATTTACACCCTCTAACTCACCATAATTATGGCTCAATTACATAGTCCTAATTTTTTAGCATTTACACGTATCCCAAGGTGCTTAGAAAACTCTAATCTAGAAAGCTAATAGTAGAATTGTGAGAGTTGGAACCTTTATTTGACCCAAATGGATATCTAGAAATAAAAACACATTAAACAGAAACTATCTCTAAGCATATTTTTGGGTGATACTGGATTGCCCTTACACCATTGGATGCTCCTGCATCAGATCTCATTGAAAACTTTAGCATGTTCAATATCAAGTTCAGTTATCAATCATGTAACAATGTGAAAAAATTATTTGCACAAGAAACAAGATCTTTAACATCTCTCACATTAGAAGGTTCAGAGAAATTCTAAGTGGAACTAGCTTCAATGGCATTAGTACATGATAATGAGACCAAATTTAAAGTGTTCAATGATGATAAACATAAACAATATTTCTTGATAAATACAAGCATTTTTAAAACATAGATCATGGTTGATAATGAGATTGCAGAAGTGAGTTTTGACACAAAAGGGATCATGAACTTAACAAATAACACTATCTTGAAGGAGATGATTCTATTGGAAATGATTTTTGATGTGGACCAATTCAACAAGATCAAACAATAACCCTTTAAAGGGGTGAGTGCAAGAAGGTAACCTTTGAGATAATAGGAGCCTAAGAATGTACTCATTGGTAAGGTTTGCAGTCCAAAAGAAAAAGAGAGTATCCTTAATATGATGAGAAAGTTTTTTGGATGTGATATCATGAAGCTATTGATATTTGAAGATATATGATCCATCCATTATCACACATACAATACCACTTAAAGATGAGACAAAACCATTTCAGCAATGTTAAAGACAATTGAATCTCTTATTGAAACACTGTTGTATTAAAAAAGAAAGAAGTTGTTAATAAAAAAGATCATATTTTGAGTGTAACACTCAACATGGGTCACCAATTTGGTTCCAAAAAGAAAGAATGGAGAGATAACATTGTGCATAGATTTTTAAAATTTCAATAGAGAATTAGAAATCAAAAACTATGCATCACCGTCATTGGATGAAGTATTACATATAGTGAATGTATCATAGATGATGTCATTCATGTAGGATAGTTACTCGAGATAGAACCAAGTGATGGTCAAAGGAGATAGATTTAAGAAAATTTTCACTACCAAGTGTAGGATATTTGATTATAGAGGGATTCCATTTAGCCTAATCAATGCACAAAAAATATTTTAAAGGGAAATGGAAGTTTCTTTGAAAGATTTGAAGAATAGATGCATTGTCATCTATACAAATAGCCTCACATTCTTTTCAAATAAAAGAGAAGATTGTGTTAAAGACTCAAGGAAAATATTATCAAGGCATAAGAGGTTTAGGATCTCTATCAATATAAAAAAATGCATGTTTGATGATACATAAGGGAAATTTCATTGATATGTAATTTTAGAGAAAGGTATTATGATTGAGCCAGAAAGAGTGAAGATGATCTCACAACTCAATATTTTAGCTAGTTAGAATGAATTGATATCTTTTATTGGAAAGATCAATATTATGAGAAGTTTTTTTTTCAAGACTCACTAGAATTATGAAATCCATGAACAAAAATTTCAATAAAGATGATAAGATAGATTGGTCTATATTATGGTTTCATAACGCATGCCCCATTTTGTTACTCAAAATGAGGACCCCCTAATTTTTTAGATTCTCCATCGAGGCTTCTAGTTTGGAGCCCTAATCATTTTGGACCTTCCCCTAGGTCTAGGTCAAACTTGACCTTCAATAATGCACAGTCAGGTAGGAACAAGAAGCTAAAAATATGAAAAAGAGGGGTTAATATTCATCTCTAAAATAGGTACACACGAGCAATTTTAAGAGGTGCACAAATGCGCACCCTCTAGAGGTGTACACATGTGCAGCCTCTAGAGGTGCACACTTGCACACCCCATCTAGGTGTACATCTCCATCAGGGTCTATAAATAGACCCCAACCCCTCTATTGCCTTCACTTTGCTCTTGCTTACTCCCCAACGTCGCACCTCCACACATCTATCCTTTGTGCTACTCCGCTTCAGTCCTCTCTTGCACACAACACTAAGGTAGAAACCTTAGGAGGTGCACAAATGCACCCCCCTAAGAGGTGTCCATGTCCACACCTCCACACATCCTAAAAAGAAGTAAAAAAGCATGAAAAAACCTAGAAAGACAAAGGAACCTCCTAAGAGGTGTGCACATGTGCACCCCATGAGGTGTGCATATGTGCACCTGCAACCAAAAATTGAAAAGAGACTTCTTCCCTCCCACTTGCACAATAGCATGTCACGTAGGTGTGCACCTGTGCACATGCAGACCTTGCTAGGGTGCACATGTATGCTAGTGCACAACTAAGTACTAAGCCTTTCTGAAGATTAACTAAGTTCATCTACAACCTGTAAGGGTGCACTAGGTGCAGTAAAGGGCACAACAGACTATTTGCGAGGGGGGGGGGGTGGGGGAAGAAATTGTATTTCATCTATTTTGACTAGTTTTTGACTTGTTTTGTCATTAATTTGAGTCCCATAGAGTCTATTTTTTTGCCTTCTGATATCCATAAGACTAATGTTTGCCTCTTTCTTGTAGATCAAATGGAATCATCACCATCTTCCATGGCTTAAAAAATGATGCCAAAACTTGTTGCTTTCAAATACCAAGGAACACCTAAGAAATCAAGATTCCATGATGGACACATAGAGATCTGAGACACTAAGCAAGGCCAAATCTATTGGAATGCCTTTTTGACCATTTGCAACAAACCAAAGAAGAGGTTAGCAATGATATCCACACTAATTTGAAGTGGATTGGTAAATGCATGCAACATCACAACCCACATCATATCAATCTTTTGAACTGATAATGACATTGGTAGAACATTAGTGACTAAGGAGAAGGTTGTAAAGAGCACCACTGGAGAGATACTCCTATACCTCCAACCTTGCAACATTAAGAAAGTATTCCATCTTCTTAGGGTAGATCAATCCCTTCAAATTTCATATGATGGATCACAGAGGTGGTATAGAGATAATGAAAAAGAGGCAAAAGAGCTAGTGTTGACCTCATTTTTGATTGACATGACACATTTGGGCCGAAGAGTAGGCAAGGTGGATATGGCCCGAGGATATGTGAAAGATGACATTGGATAATTGATTGTCCTCCTTAGCAAAGTTATGGGCTTTCCTGTAGCAGGTCACTTACAGATGTGGATGGTTCACTTTATTGAAACCATAAGGACTGCAAAGATGCCTATTGATTGGGCTACCAACCTAAGTGATAACTTGGATGAGCAGCTATTCATGATTAAGATTGATCCTTATTTCTACATAAAATCATACAGGGTGTACCTCCTAGTGGCCAAAACCACTAACTATCCAAGGTTATATAGAAAGGGAAGCATGTAAGATGCAAATGCTTGGCCCTATGTGGTATACCCATAATTGGTGAAAAATAATCTCCCACTACATAGTGAGGAATTCAGAGTGGTCAATCATGGATTCATCTTTTCCATCATCTGATTCATTGAACGAGATTATGCAAAACAAATGTCAATAGAGGCGACAACTAAAATTATTGAAGTAGGAGCCCACTACATTCAGTTCAAGACATTCACATATCTTTGGGTAGCTGGTATTCTTATGTGCCCCAAAAAGTTCCCAAGATATCCTTTAGATTGGCTAATACTCATGGAGATAGCCCACCAACTCACTTCTACATATGGCATAGTGAGGAAAAAACATAAGAAGACATGGGTCTGGCCAATCACAATTGGTGCACTTGAGGTAAAGAAAAAACAAGAAATTGCTACCCATAGAACTCTCCTTGCCCATACTTCGATAATGTTGGGATGGTTCAACATCTTGTGCTAAAATAGTTTGTCCACAAAGAAGCTCTATAAGATCACTAGATGAATGTCATAGATGACTACGATGTCCGCATAAGGGACTATTGTAGGATGAGTCTATATCTAGCAGAGAATGTGCTCAAAATGAAGGTTCCTCTAAAGTCTATAGAAAAAGGATGCCCCAAAAGTCATGGATCCTTTGTATAATAGGGATAAAATATATGACAAACCTATCATGAACGCTAAAAAAGGGTGAGAGGAGAGTGATGAAATAGTTCATTAGGCTAGACATATAGTCGAATTGACAAGGGAATGGATTCAAAAGCTATTTTGGATGGATCCAGTTCCCCAGGCCATACTTCTATAAGCCACAACTAGGCCTCAGAATGGTAAAGGTGCTAAGGTCAACATACCAACTTACCCTATTCAATCCTCAGTAAGGCTGGAAATTGTACATCAACATGAATGGGAGGTTGAGTACTTTGAGGTAGATAAGGGAAAAAAGAGGAAAAGCGAAGCCCCTAGGGTAAGGAAACAAATAGCTAAGGCCTAAACAACTCCAGAGCAAGCACAACCAGAATAAGGGCAAGATGATCCTGAAGCTGAGAAAGAGAAAACTCCAAAACAAGCACAACAAGAACAACTAGAGGAACAAAGGATCCCACCACCAATAACTTCAAAGGAAGAAGCCTCACCTTTAACTCCAAAGAGAGCTAGAATAGAAACAACTGCCATGGGTTCTTAGAGGAGGAGATTCAAGAATAAAAATACTCCCTCCCCACAAGTTCCAAAGACCATCCCGGAAGATGAGGATGAGGAAGAAGGGGAAAAAATAGAGTTTTTCCCCTTGAGCCAAAGAACTCACTTGGACAAAGTTGCAGAGAAAGAGAGAAGAAGAAGCTCTACATAGACATGTTTGTCCCCTTGAGCCAATGAACTCGCTTGGTCAAAGTTGTAGAGAAAGAGAGAAGAAGAAGCTCTACACAGACACCTTTATGCACTCCAAGAGAGCTTATCCAAGTATCAAATTCAGAAGATGAACAAAAAAAGTAAATAGTAGAGATGGAGGGCGAAGGAAAAAATTTCTTTGACCTCTCAAACTTTGATATTATGCCAATGGACATTGAGATGATGGTTGAAAAGATAAGAGATACTCCCATCAACATGTCTTTTTGAGAGGATTGGAATCAATTGCCTCCTCTACCTCAAGGACCTTTGGGTATTCCATCACCACCATAGGATACGACTACCATTTTGGATAAAGGGTAAATAGCTCCACCTACACTAGCAATACAAGAAGAATAAGAAAATCAAGAGACTGAGGAAAGAGAATACCAATAGCTTCATGAAAAGGTAGTATCTGAAGAGGGCCAGATAGAAGAAACTCAAGAGACTCCCCAAGATACATAGGTTAGATCCTTAGCCCACCAGAGCATAAAAACTCCTTTTGAAGATCCCCCTCGACATGAGAAGACTCTAGGGAGAAGTAATAAGGGAAAGGAGCCTACTGTAGGACCAACTTCTTTAGCTAAGTATATGTCACCTATGGGGACCACACCTTCATGGATGAAGAGGGAGGTCATGTTTCAACAGAAGAAGTAGTTGGAGCTGACAAAAGAGGAGAATGAAGGAATTGATCAAAGCCATAAGGAAGCATGAGCCACCTAAGGGTGATGCTATAACACTTTCTTTCATCATGAAGAATCAAGATCAAGACCTTCTGGCTCATATCGTCATTCCTCCTCCTCATGCTAACACAAAAGAACTGACTCCAAAAGATTACCAAATCAAGGAGGTCATGTTGGGAAATCCCACAGTGGACATGACCAAAGTGATGATCACCACATCATGAAGGAGGTGTTTAAACATATGGATCAGGATGAATAAGATTTGATAACATTGTAAAAGTAGAATGAGCTACCCAGAGGCTACCTGAATGTAGTAGGACCCGTCGACCTAGAAAATCCAAAGGTCACTCTTGGAGCTACATTAGATAAAAAATTAGACATGCCCACAGATGGACTCATTTTTGGAAGCATGTCTACAATGGTTTGATAGTTTTGAGTAGAAGGGAGTGTAGATAATATAGGGTAGTTTGAACTTGTTGCACCACTTCCAGTCAAATGTTGACAAGTTGGTTTCTATAGGAATCAAGATTTTGGGTTGATGGATGAAGTACATACTTGGGCCAAAGACTTGCAGGCACTCATATCAATAAAGGGTTAGAGATACTAGATGTTAATGGAGGTATATGATATAGAGGAGCTTGATAAGATGGATGATTGGATAGAAAAGATATTAGAAGGTAATAAAGTAATGGAGGGATTACATGAGGAAATCCAACGAAAAAAGGACAAAGATCAAGAGCAATATTTGGAAGTAGAAAGGTACTATAACACTACTAGCCTTGAGATTTTTGAGGATGAGTCTAAGACCAAGTTTTTTTGTGATGTAATTAGTAGTCCAACAATTCAGAGGAATATTTGAAGAAGCTTTGTTAGAAGATGACTTAAGACAAGCATTCAAAACCAAAGAAGCATTGTTGGAACTATACACCAAGCTTGAAGATTTTGGTGGAGACAAGAATAGAATTTAATAATTATTAGCAAGTAGTGAAGAATAAGTATGATGCTTTAGATTTATTAGAAGTAAGTAAATTAGTAGAGATGATAGAGAAATTCAAGAATAAACATCCAAACATCATTTTGGTATAGAGGGGAAGAAAACCTAGATGCTGAAAGTTCAATTTTGACACTTAGAAGATTTTTTGGTTTTTTGGAACTTGTCACTCAAGTGTGCAGGTGTGTAGGTGCATAGGTGCACTTTTTATAGAGGTGCGCCAAAATTTTTGAAGAAGTAGTGCACTGATAATTAACTTCCAGTTTCTAATTAAGAGCATTCCATGCACCAAAGAACATTTTGACGACAACTCAACTCTTAGAAATGCCTAAAGAAGGTTGATCTTCCAGATCATCTTACAACTTCCTTCTTCTTATATTCTTTTTCTTTCATTCTTTTGTGTCATGTAAAGGCTCATGCACCCATTAATTAGATAAAATCAAGGGTGGGTACCTACTTAGTACCATTTAGAGAGTCAGTTTGTATATAATTAGATTTGTCTTATTAGTTTTTAGCATGAGTTTATATTAGAAGATCTCTCACTCCTAAGAAAAAATTAAAGAGATGATTTCTTATAAATACATGGATGTAATATGTGCTCCAGGCCATTATTTTGATGCAATAATGTATGTTATTGGTGCTCTCATTCTGAGTGTAGTAAATGTTGTAAATAACAATGGGAAAGTAAACTCTAAGAGGGGGGTGGGGGTGAATCAACACTTTGAAACTTTATGGTTAAAGTTTTGAAGTGCTGATTCACCACCCCCTCCCCTCTCAAAGTTTAATTTCCCATTGTTATTTCCAACAATTGGTATCAAAGCCTTATTCTCTAGAAAGGAAAGCTTTACAGCTTTGAGGAAAGATCTTGAAGATGGAAGTCTACAAGTTGGGAAAGGTAATTGAGAACCAAAAGATTGAAGTACATCTTTCCCTACACAAGCTCAATGAAGCAAGAGATGAACTGTAGTGTTCATTGAAGAGAAGAAACGAACTAGCTATTGAGCTAAATAATACTCATTACCAAGAGGAAGACACTACTGAATTTTTTGAGAATGGAAACTCAAGTGACTTTGATGCAACAGTTGCATATCTAATGGAAAAGAATAATTCCCTAACTGAAGAGTTTAGAAATCTTAACATAGAACAAGAAGTCCAATCAATATTACTATGTGAGGTGATTGAAAAGAAAAAGAAAGCTGAGGAAGAAAAAGTCATGATTGAAGATGACAAAAGAACATTGATCATTAGACTAGAAGAGAAGACATCAAATGTGCAAAAGCTTGCCAATATGCAACTAGATAAAATGAATCAATTAATTATGGCAAACCATGAATTGACTAGAAAGGACATTGAGATCACAACCCTTAAGTTATAGAATGATCAACCAAGGAATGAATTGAGAGTAGAAAAGGAATTTGGTGCAAGTTTCAACAAACCTAGTGAAGCGATTAGATACTTTGAGGAATTGATGAGATCTCCAACGTCTAAAAATGATACTATTGGATTGGGATACACAAGTATTGAGAAAGGAGAATCATCTAAAAGTGGTGAATAGAGAAACAAAAAAGGTAAGAACAACAAACCCACTTGTTATAATTATGGAAAGATAGGTCATATAGCTTATGTTTGCAGGAGCAACAATGCAAATAAGAACCCTAAGTAGAAATTCAAGGGTTACTATCATAAGTGCAACAAGCAAGGACAATGGGATCATGAATGCATGACCAAGACCATGAGCACTTAGATATTGCCACAATTGTTAGAAGTATGGAGATAAAACATATGAATATAGATCTAATGCCAAGTGGACATCAAACAAGCAGATAAAGGTACGACAAAATGAAAAATCCTACTTGGGATTACAATACAAGGTATAGTTGTCACTATTGCCAAGAGTATGGAAATGTTATAGAGAATTGAATTAGAACACTTTTCAAAGGCAACTACAATAGATGGTTGAGTGAGAGTACATGCTTTAGTTGTCTCAAGACTAGTCATGCCAATAGAAATTTTCAAACTAGGTCATCACTATCGAGTAATTGAAACAATAAAGGCAAAGAAAGGTTCAAAGTGTAGATGAACAAGAAATGGAAGAAGAAGGAAGATTGCAGCACATCAGGTTCAGATGAGGTTACTTCATCCAATGGATCAGTTGATTACATCATCCCCAATTAGGAAATCAAGAGGTATGTATGGCACTGATATTTCAAATGTTATACCATACATCAATTCCAAGAATCTAAGATCTAAAAATATTATATATGCATGAATTAATATGCAATGTATTGGTTAGAACCTAGATGAAATCTTTAGTTTTGTTGTTTTCCATGTTGTTGTTGAGCATGCAAAGTTTCACAATTATTTTCAAGTGATGGAATTGTGACTAGTATTGGCTAAGCTCACTATGTTAGGCAAGCATACTAGAAATCATTTATAAGTTAAGTGAGTGGGAAGTCCTATGATACTCGAGGTTACAACTGTGTAAGCACTGAGCATTTATTGCTAAATATGAAGGGTTATATAGTCAATTTTGATTCATTTTCATTATTAGTGATTGAAGAGAGCATAAAGAGCATGCAAGGGAATTGGAAAGATGATTCTAGCATTTACAAACTAGATTTGACTAGCGCTCGACATAATTCATTAGATTAAAAGGTATATAACTACTACCAAGTTACATTGTTTGATTTTTCACAAAACCTAAGTAGTCAATATGACAGTCATCTCTTCTTCAAATGTTAGGAAAGAGGGAAAGGAGGTTTTTAATATTCAACTGATTAGTAATGATTTAAGACAACCACCTTTCCAAGCAATACCTAAGATAGCATACAAAGGAGACCTATCTGGTGTGTTATTAATGATACCACCAAAATTTCTAATGATTCAAGATGTTAGCTATTGTTACATGGGAAAGATATGAGAAGTAGGTGACATGGAGATAAGAGATTCATATAATAAACTGTGTGATAATGAAGTCTTGATAGAAGAGTATAAAATTGTAGAATGGAAAGGGTTAAACTGTGCCCTAGATTTTCCTCAAGTATTTAAGACCAAGTGGATACAAATTGTTCTAAGTCACATACATGACAATTGCATTTGGTTGGAGAATGGTTTTATTAAGCTCACTTGGAGGATCATCAGCTGAGTATCAGGGTATCCTACCCTTGATCAACCTAAGAGAATGTGTAGTGATGTGAAGGAGGTGATTAAGAAGAATATAGGTGCAATATGGAACAAGAGAGGAATGCCTATTGACATAATCTCAGATCCCTTAATTTCCTTTGCAGCGAGAGTGATTGCTCAAGTTTTTTTAGTCTAACCAACTAAACAATGTTTCATGTATGCCTGTTGATTTCGGCTACAAGATAGTAAAGAAGGACCATACTTATGACCTTGCTGAGTTGTAACTAAAAAAACTATTAGAAAACTTGGAGGCCATAAGGAAAGAAAAGAGTGTATCATACAAATTTGGCTCTTTACTGGTCTACATATTCTTCTATGTGTAGAACACATTTCCTACATTTGGCATAGTTGCTTGGAAGACCAACAGGTCTATTACAATGCAGATTTTAGAATTCATAGAGCAACTAGGTGATAACTTTGATTAACTGATGACAAGTTATTTTGAGGATTTTAAGAAATCCATGAAATAGAGGTTAAGGATCCCTATATCCTTAGTGGAGAAGCATTATGAAGACCCCATTGGAATTAACTCAAGGTCAAGGAGAGGATCAAGAAGAAGATGTAGAAGGTGTTGAGGGAGAAGAAGCCAAGGAAGCACTTCAACCAGCTAAGAAGAAGAGAAAGGAAAAAGAACAAACACTGGAGCAACTTTAGAAACCTGCAAAGAAGCCACAACAGAAGCCTGTAGTACCTACTACTAGGTCTAGCACAAGGGCAACCACTATTCAAGAAAAAGAAGTTGCAAAGCTTAAAGGCAAGAGGAATTCTAACATAGCAAAGCCAAGTGATCTTGTTAAGAAAAAATACAAAAGATTGAAGAAGAATCAAAGAGATCAGATTTCCACAATCCATTAAAATTGTTTTTTTTTTGTAAGAAAAAGTGGGAAGCCATTATAATATTTATTAAACTGATTCAATGAGGTCAACTGCGAAAGAATTAGTGAAGAAAACCCTGCATCATCCCTAAAGTTTACATGTATGTGTATATTAATAATAAAAATATTACAAAGGGTTATCACCCATCTGAAGATCAATCACTCTAAACTTCTGCATAATACAGATACAAAAAGTTTGGCGGCAAATAGATTTAGAGTAGCAACATAAGAGATACCCCTAATTGAAAGAAGAGTAATTCCGAGATGAACCCTTAAAACAATGCTTTGCAAATTTGCCCAAATTGTAAGAACACAAATAGAGGCACCAGATACCAACAAAGGAAATTCTGTAGCCAAATCATGGAACTAAACTATGAACTAGCCAGTCTAAATAAGAATTTCCCACTCTGATAGAATCCCAAAGATTCTGTTCTAGTGGTTGTGAAGTTATTGCCAATGCATTTAGCTGAGTGGGGGATGAAGCATTATGATCCGATAGCAAGTAAATCATGGCCATTCCAATAGACATAATTCTTTCCACCATCCACTCACCCAATAACCGTGGATTAGAAGGCAAAGATTGTTTCAAATAATTGATATTGCCATTATCTATGGTATTCTTCATAAACAATATAAAATTCATTAGTATTGCTTCTGGATTAGATTGTGTTGAAATTTCAACACAATCTAATCTTGAAGCAATACTAATGATTGAAGAAATTAGAGCCTAAACCAAATCCAGATGAGTAGAAACTAGAGTCAGATGATATGATCCAATTCAAAGTGGTAAGCCACAATCCCTCCTTTGATTTGGACAATTTGTGTGAAAATATTGTTACAAATGCATATTTGTCTAGGTTCACACGTGTAAATTTTGATAAGCTAGAGAGTGAGGATAAGAATAAGGTTGAATAGACCATTTATTACATGATGGCAACTTTCAAATCCACTCCACTAGAGTTTTCAAACTCATTGCCTAAGAGTCTATATGATCGAGTTGAGCAAAAGTGGCAATTTAGTTTGATCATAGAAAGACAAATAAGAGAGGCTCAACTAGCCTGAGTGATGCCTTCTTTGAACAAGAAGATGATGGCTAAAACCATGAAAAAATATAAGGGGATATTTGCCCCCAAATATAGAGCTTTCAAGATTTTGAGGAAAAATGTAGAAGTGGTGACTCAAAGATGATTACTTTGGAAGACTATCTATGGGATACCTACCACAATAGTTGAAAGGAAGATAGATGAAGGAACAAAGAAACCTAAAGAAGGTGATGCAAATAAATATGTTCAAGATACTAAAGTTCAAGTCAAAGAGGTTGATGTGGAAGTGACTAAGGAAATTGCAAATGGGGCCACAACTGAAGATGAGCACCAAGATGCACAAGTGTTGAGTAATAGTCCACTACATGTAGCATAGGAGAGTCAATAGGACTCAGTGATTATAATCAAGGATGTTGCTGATAATCCAACACATAACATCAATCATTTAACTAATGAATATTTGAAGAAGATATTGAAGGATTTCACCATGGTAGCACAATTATGTAATAATCCTATATTGGTGAGAGTAGATGAGATTGAGAAGGAAGAACTTGCATTTGTAGGGGAGAAACCTAAAAAAACATCCAATGTCCCCCCTCAATCTACAAAAGAAAAGGAGAAGCAAGCACATGATCTACAAGAAGATCAAAGTGCACACTCTAAATAGACAATAATTACAATAGAGATACAATCTGTAATACCCACAATTACATTTCATATTAAAGAGGCTGAGGCACAACAATCAGATACACAAGTGCCTAGCCTATAGAGTTTAGGTGTGCCGATAATATTGACAATTGAAAAAGATGGAACTGAAACTCATACAAGTTAGGAAGCAAGTCCTATACCTACTCCACAAACACAAGGTAAAGTACAATAGGAAGAGAGTAAAAATGATATGGCTGAAGAGTTGAAGGTGACTACTACACCTAAGGAACAAATTGTCATATAGACCCTGGTTACCCTAGTAGCTTCTATCACTCCTCCTAGTAGTCAGGCTCTTTAGAGGCTGAGCACACATGCTACACCTTTGCAAATATCAAGGCTAAGTGCTAGTACATCAAGGAGTAAAAATGACACATCTTTTGTGGATGTAACTTTAGATGAGGTGATTGAGTTGCCCAAGTTTGATCTAGTAGCAATCACAATTGAAGAGATGAGAACTCTACATGAAGCTCTACAAAGAAAGAAGACACAAAAAATGATGAGAAGGGAGTATAAGAAAAAGCAAGTATTGCATGAGATAAAAGACATATTTTATGATGCTTTCAGTCTCCCTGAGATGAATGAAGATAAGCCAATCATTGAACAACTTGTCACCATTTTTGACAAAATATAGGATGAAGATCTAGACACAAATGTTAAACTTTTAGAATGGTCCAAAAGAAAATTTCACACTAAGGTACTTGAGAAGATATCTAGCACTATTGCACTAAGACAGGTTGACTTAGCAACCAATATGGAGAGTGTGAAGGTGTTAGAGAATATTTTCTCTCTTTACACCAAGTTATGTGATGTGAATCTTTTCACACAGGATGTATAGAGAGCTATTGACCAACTGCAATGAGACTTACAAACTATGGGTACTAATTTTAAGTTATATCCTATTCTAAGCCAAGCTCATTTTCAAATATTACTATCCACTCAAGGTATGCTTGCCAAGCTAAAAGCACAAGATAGAAACATTCAAGCTACCTTGATTAGTATTCTATCCATGTTGACCCCTCACATGGAAGTGTTGCACAAGGAACTAGCCTATGTTGAGACATTGATGAAGAAAGATATCCAACTTTCTACTCATGATGGATTAGTTGACATTGCTACCTAGCTAGACATTCAATATCAATCTCTAGAGGTGGCATACAATAATTGGGATGCAGCCCTGAAGATCATAACGAAGATCCATAAATCATTTTTGGATAAACACACTATAAGTGTACCACCCATTACATAAGTGTCAAAAAAGGGGGATTATGAAGTTTTTGTTGATAAAGGGATAGTGAAGTTTTGAGTAAGGGGGGATATTAATGTAGAAATAGGGTATAATCAATCTACTCAGTAGGAGTATCAGATTGAGATACAGAAAGGAAATATTTACTTAGGGGGAGTAATGGAACAATAAGGTATGACAATTAGTCATCCATTTTGCAAAGTTTTGAAGTTTTGAATTTTTGTACAAGAGTTGAGTCACACACACACACACACACACACACACACACACACACACACATATACAGTCTAAATTATGCTCATAATAAGGATTGTATATGCATGACAATGTGTTTTTTTGACTCATGTTAAAGGGGGAGATTGTTAATGTCAGATTGGTTTTGACAAAGTAGTGACAAAATACTTAATCATTATCTATCAGTATTTTAATGCACGTCGAGCGATCAAAGCGAGTTGAGCAATTAGTGTGAGTTGAGTGATCAAAGCATGTCTAGCATTAGTGGTCAGACAATACATGCTGAGTAATATACCTAGTATGTGTTGAGTCACTCATTAGCCAAGGAGACTATACATGCCAAGTGATTCAAGAGCTAAGTAAACAGTGCATGCAGAGCCATTAAAAAGTTGGGTTACAACGTTGAGAATATAGTGATGGTTGAGCATTAGAGTCTCCATATGACAAGTGAACAATTTTGGACATAGTTGTTTGTAATGACACAAACTTCTATGTAAAACATTTTTTGGCTGACTTAACGGTTGTTTTACGATTCTAGAATATATGTATGGAGGTATATTATGAATCCCTATGTAGTACATGCAACCAATCAAATTTAGGGATGTTCTAAGTGGAAATATGTATGAACCTCAATCATTGATTATTACCTAACCCTATCTCACCCATGATTACTTAAGGAGGAAAACCCTAAGGAATTTGTAGATGTGAGAATGTATGGAAGGAGATGAATGCTAAGTGCAAAGAGATAATTTATGGTGGCTATGGAGGTTGTGATAATGATCTAAATTGCAAAATTAGATAGAGAGAATAGAGGAAAGTGGAGAGAGGGTAGAGGAGATAGATCTGATAAGAAGGATCAAGGGTTCATCAAGAAATAAAAGATCTTACATCTAGCAATGGAGTGCTAACTGAAGGATCATGGTGCTGAATCATTTTACTAGGTGATGCAAATAATCTCTTAATAGATTAGTCTTGACAAACTTGTGTAAATCTCTTAACCGAGTGATTGCTTTATTGTAAGTTTAAGTCCTCTAACAAGGCACACTTTTAGCAGGGTGTTGAAATCCTTTAACAAGGTGAGACCTAATAGTCTTTGTAAGCCTTTAATGGGGTAGACCCCTCATAGGGTAGATCATAGCATATGGTCAAACTTATTGTAACCTTAATTGGCTACACTTTACAGTTGCGGTAGTGAAGATTTATGGGTGTCATCCCCACCTTAGTTTTACCTTCTCATTGGAGGGTTTTTGGGTAACAAATTTATTGTGTTGTGTTATTTTTTTCATGCTATGGATGAAAATGTGTAGTTAGCTATTTCAATTTACATTCTAAATTGTGAGATAGATGTGTGGTGAATGTTTTATGGTTAAAGTTTTGAAGTGCTAATTCACCCCCTTGCACTTCTCAAAGTTTACTTTCTCATTATTATTTCCAATAGTAAATCTTGTTAGATTGTGTTATTTTTGTGAATTCATGTTCATGAATAATAATGGAGCCAATGGTTTTATTGTGTTGTTATAATTGTGTGATATTTTAGTTCTGGTGTTTGTTTTGTGTTAGCGAATTCTGTTGTTGTGACAAATTGGGGAAAGGATCATCTTTTTTCTTGCATAGCATTTTTTCTCGCATGAGTGCACTCTCCATGGCCTCGTAATTTGATGAAACATGAAACATATTACAATTATTATTTAAGTTCCCATCAATGATTGCATCAATGGAGTTAAGGAAGCACTGCTCCTAATTTCATTGGTTTCCTACTCAGTCCTTTTGATAATTTAATACACAGACATGTTGTTACTTTGGCTTAAGTCCATTAAGAATTTACCTTTCAGTTATTTACTTAAATATCTCATTACTCTATCTTTGCATTTACTTTTTAAACACTTGGTTAAAATAGAAATTCATATAGTTGCATTCATCATAAAATAGAAAATACAAAAATATATCTCTTTTGTGGTTATATTTCAGATAGCAATAGGTTTTGTAAGATTGGTTTGAAGTAGCAAAGGCCTCCTCATGAACATACACATTTATCTTCAATTGAGTTACCTAGTCGGTTGAAAAACCCACCCAAAACCTTGGAGTTGGTCTTCAATCATCTTTTTCAAGAGAGGGGTTCGAAAGTATCCTTGTCATTTAGAATCTTGTAAAATAACAACTCAAAAGTCTCCAATGGAAAAGGTGTTGGAAGATTTAAAATAACTAAGGGGGGGAGTGGGGGGTGAATCAATTATCCAAGGTCCAGATGTACCAATCTGGACCAAATGAATAAACAAACACTTAAACAACTTGAGGTCTTATCATTCAATTGCTTGGTGTCTACTATAAACTATTAGCAACATTAGCTAGTTGTCCTCTGTTCTAAAATAACAAACTTGTAGAATGTAAACATTAATCAGTAAAACATCATAATAAAATCCACACAAGTTTGACACTAAGATTTAACATGGAACCCCAATTTGAGAAAAACCATCAGCAATATGTCACCAATTTTCACTCTTTTGAAGTGAGCCCTATTAGGAGCCAACTCTATTAAAGGTTACAATACACATTGTTAAATCTAACCTTGTTAAAGGATTTAATCACCCTATTAGGAGTGGCCTTGTTAGAGGACTTTAGAGCATCCCATTAGAATTTCACCTGGTTAAAGGATTTAAAAAAATTGTTAAGTCCTTATGAATATTAGGTCAAACTTGATTAAAGGATTTCACATATTGTTCACAATGGTTAGAAAGTAACAACAGGTTTGATCTATTAAGTACAGCTCACTTTGCATGTATAGATCTCTATTCAGCTCCTATCTACTGATTTATTGTCTGGCCCCCATTTTAATCTCACTCTTTGATATCCTTGGCAACCCTTCAAGTAATCACCCTTCACTTTATCTCAACTCAATTAAGCCTTCTACTTAGATTCACCAATCAACAAGATCAATAACAACTCCAACTCTTTGGAGCTCTTTCAGACATGCATAGCCTCTTTGCATTCAGACACACACACAAAGTTCACCTCTATACCTCCTTAAATAGGTAATTCTTATTTTTTCCACTTAAAAACCACCGTATATCTTAAGGTTTGCAATTCAATCCATTAACTACAATGAATCTGATTGTCATTATATATTTCTTTTCTTTTCTAGAAACTTCTCCTAGAATCCATCTCTTAGGTCATTTACCTAATCCTCTCCTTGAATTAAATGATCCAACTCATCAATAATTATCTTCAACACACTTTCCATATCCCAAGAAATCAACTTAGTCAGCCAAAAATTATGATTCCTCACAAACAATTAAAATGTTGTTCCTCAGCCAATGCTATGTTCTAATACTTGGTCATCACTAAATCACTTGATCACTATAAAAATTCTTACTCAACACATATACTGTCACTTGGTCAATACAAATACTCAGTCAACACTAACTTTTCTCGACACTTATTTTGGTATGGTTGACACTAGAATTAGTTGACATGTGCATCATAATTCTTTAGTCATCTACTCTATTACTTGGTCAAGCCTATACATTTGATCTATCTTTGCTCACACTTTCAAGTCTTGTGCATTATTGTCTTCTCCTCTTGTAACATGATTTAAAGAATTAATTTATCTCGTCAAAGTTCGAATAATCAAGTGTCCATTTGTGGTTTCCTTTTCATAACTTAACCTTTCCTCTAGGTGCTTTTGTTATGAACAGCCTCTCAAATCCTCTTCATCAATCAAATAGATATGACACTTAGATCAGATAGAAAACTATCTCACTAATAGGTTTGACATCAATAAAAATATAACAATTGTTCCAATTGTATTTTCTAACAAAAGGAAGGTTTCAAGGAGATCAAGAAGGAAATTGTTGGTGCACTCATGCTTGTGATTCCAAATGATGAGAAATCATTTCATATATATTAATTTGCTACAAATGACACGTGTGGCAATTGTTACACAAAAATTTGAAGAAAATGATGAGAATCCTATAACTTTCATGAGAGCCCTATCAAAAAATGTAGACTTGAGATACCTTAATGTGGAGGAGAAAGATTATACCTTGGTAAAAGAAATTAAGAAGTTTAGGTACTACATTTTGAGGAGTAAGGTGTTGGAAGTTTATTGGTAAACTAAGAGTAGGGGGGGTGAATTAGGATCACTAAAACTTTAACCTTCAAAACAACTTGTCTGCATTCACCACATTATCCATCTCATTTCTAGATTATGCATAACTTAACTTATAACTACAAATTTTTGAAATTGATCTATCTATGTATCACATCCATCAACATGAAAATGTAAACACATAACACAAATATTTTGGTTATCCATAAACCATCTAAAGTAAAGGTAAAATTGGGGTGGGGATGACACCCACAAATCTTTACTACTATAGTAACAGAGTTATCCTGTTAGGGCTATAAATTTGATCACTTCTAATGACCTACCTTGTGAGGGGTCTTCCCTATTAGGAGTTTTACAAAGACTATTAGTTCTACCTTGATTAAAGGATTTACCACTTACAATGAAGTAAGGACTCTATTAAGAGACTTACATAGGTATGTTAGGACCGCTATATTAAGAGATTTACCCTAATTCACTCTACCAAAAATGATTCAGTACAAAATCCTTTGGTCTTCACTTACAATGCTGATTACAGATCTTCTCCTTCTAATTTTTGATTTGGTCTCCTATCTAATATATCTTTAATCTTCTCTTCATTGCTTCGCTAGGTCACTTAACTTTGTTACTTCACAACTTTGCTTGCATCCTCTAAAAATTGACTCCTCTGCATAATACTTCACTTCCATGATCTTCACACATGCATATACTATTACTGTACTTGAATAGGGTTTGGGTCTACCTTTTTTAAAGACATCTATAGATTCCTCTAAAATAAAATCAACAATCTAGATGTTCCCCATTTAGCCTCTTCATCTAATTGGTTGTCCCATTTTCATAGGGGTCAATGATCTACGTCAAAATGCATAACAACCACTATAAAAAAAACTCTATGATCATTAAATGTTATTTATATTTTGGCTCAAAATGGTTTACGTCAAATTTTGTGCCATTTTAGACATTTTTGTTCACTTTGTGTTACTCAACACATATTGTCTCTGATGTTTGGTTGTAACTATTCTTCTTGTTGGTACTTAGCCTCAACTAGCTTAGCTCTTTCTATATTACACGACATCCATAAACTCTATTTTCTCTACAAATTTTCAACTAAGTCAATTAGGCTATCAACAATAGAAATATTATGATATTTTTGAACAAGATCCTTCGATAAAGCCAACTATTTTTGCATGACCTCCAAGTGAGGTATCAACATTGATTGTACGGAGATAAGCTTTGCCCTCATTATTCTATCTATTGTGTATAGTTGGGCCA
Source organism: Cupressus sempervirens (assembly GCA_028749045.1). Classification (NCBI taxonomy): domain Eukaryota; kingdom Viridiplantae; phylum Streptophyta; class Pinopsida; order Cupressales; family Cupressaceae; genus Cupressus; species Cupressus sempervirens. Next base: position 149,992,956 of record CM053785.1, on the reverse strand, counting down.
ACCTCCCTTGTACAAATAATAATCTATTATAGTGCATTGAGCTTGATCTAGCTTATTGTGAAATAGAGCTTCTTAATGAATTTAAATCAACTTGAATCTTGTGAATGCTCACTTGAAACTAAGTTGTGAACTTGAGAACCTCACAAAGGATATTGTGCAGATGTATTTTCTTCACAAGTTCTATACAAGTGCTGACAGTTCAATCTTCCTCAAAGCAATCAAAGTAGAAATGTTTTCCAATACCTTTTTCTCAAACTTTTTCTCAGACCAGGTCATTAATTTTTCATTTTCTTCTATATCCTCAATGTTGAATTTCTTAACAATTTGTACTACCTAAGAGATAATAGGGGCCTATTCATCAATGTTTTGAATATCAAAAGCATCAACAAATATATGCTTGATATCATGCAACACTTGCCTTTGTTGATTTTCTCTTCTCATTTCTTCTTATCTCTTTTTCTTTGCTAAAATATCTTGTAATATAACTATTTTCTTAAATCTAAGATTCATTAAGTTTCAATTTGGTTTATCAATAACTTCATCCAAGGTAATAGTAGTACCTAGAGAAATGACCTACTTCTTCTTCCCTTTTCCCTTCTTGGGTGTACTACTACTCGATACAACTAGGGTTGGAGTGGGTGAAGGGGTTTCACACTCAATCTAACTTGTGTATCAGTGTCAGAGACAACAATGGTAGCACTCAACATAATTTGATCTTTAGGGTCTTGCATCTATTATTTAGATGTGGGATTTGACATTTCTAGTATTAGAGTTTCAACTTGCACACTTGGCTCTACCAGTGATATTGTATTCTCATATTCTTCTTTTTCTTTCTCCTTTTCTTTTAGCCTAGTCTCTTTGTTTCCCTTTGGTAGAGGTCCCGAGACTTGTAGTCCTTCTTGACATGTAATAGATTGATCTACATTTGATTCCTTGTCTTGCTCAATCTTCTCATCTGAAGCCTTAGTTGCTTCCTTTCCTTTTCCGAACTTTGAGCAAAAGGATTAACAACTAGAGCTAGTGTCTCTCCTATTTTTTGGATAATCCCTTATTTTTTGTATCATAGGAGTGTTAGGTGTGGTGGAATGAATATGGGATACATTTCCATGTTCTTATAGGATTGACACACCCATTTCTTCTTCATCACTTTATATATCTTCAATAGTTACTATCCTTTTCACTCTCTTGTACACCTCCTTTATCTTTCCCATTCTTGTTATTATTTTCTGTAGTTTTTCCATAAAAACTTTTCTATAGTAATTCATTTTATTGTACAACAAACTCAACTTTATTTTTCAATTTCACAAATGCTCTATATTTAGGAACAAATATATTCCTATACTTCTCCAAAAAGTGTTGTCTTTTTCTTATTTTTTAGCTTAGGAATAATTTTAGCTAATGTCCCTTCTCTTATTTTCTTTTCAATTGTTGTTGCCTATTACCACTTGTCATTAGTTCTATTAAACAATTCAGTAGGAATATTGCTTCCTATCTCTATAGGTGTTAATTGAAATTTAGTCATCATCTCTAATATGGTTTCTTCTACCTTAGTCTTCTTCCATACTTGATAAATTTGAAACTAGATAATCCTGTAGAGTTCCTAATATTGTCACATACCTCATCAATAGTGTTAGGATTAGCATGCACAATGACTTGGTGGTGATCCAGTTCATCAGATTTGGTCCTCTTTGCATCTTCCTCTTCATCATCCTTTTGTTTTATCAGCCTTCTTCTCTTTGTCTGACCTTTTGTGGCTCAAAATTTTCTCTTGACTATACTTTTTCCACTAGAGCCTTCACTTGGTTTCATAATCTTTACAACACCTTTCTTTAATGGTGGCTTGACACTCACTTTTGTTTTTGCCCTAGTTCTTAGTCTTAGTGGTGCAGGAGGAGAGAGGGGATTAGGTGTTACCTTATTTACATTCTTCCGCAACTTAGGCTCAATGATTTTGATTGTTTTGGCCTTCTTAGTTGGTGGGGTGATAAGTACACCTAAGGATTTACCCTATTTCTTAACACTTTCTTCCTCTTCCTCTAAATTACTATCATTGTCTTGATCCTCTCCAAGACCTTATGCTATTATTAAAGGTTCTTCACCTTTAGTTTGTGTGCATAGTTTCCCTTCTAGGTATTCAATCATTTTCTTTCTCTTGTTTTTAGTATAAAAAATATTAATATCCACAGTTATTATTGATTTTTCTTCCTCATATTTTCCAAAGGGCTTGGTCTTTTCATCAATCTCTCCGATAAGTAGTGCACTAATTGTTTCACTTAAATTATCAATATCAATTTAATATCCAAAAAGTTTAGCCTAGGCTATCCTTGACTTAATTTCGTGTACATATGTGTAGTTAGCGTCGACAAGAAAACATGCATCATTATAATATTTTTCAACTAAGGATGCAAGAATCCTTGTCCTTTTCCTCATTTTCCATTTGAACTCATCAAAATATCCATCTAATACATTCTCAAAATTATCTTCCAAATCAGCAATATACTCACTTATCTATCTTCTAGTAGGTTTACCTTGTTTCCACACAACATTTCCAACTATAGGAAAGTAACTTTGAGTATAAAAGAAAATACACATTATCAATGATCCAAATTTACATATGGAATTCTGGTGCAAGGAGGGATGAAGAACTAGAGCCAAGGGCACACCCAGTTATCCAAACCACCTTGCAAAGTTAAGACAATGGAAGAAAACACATAAAGAGAATAGAACCAAGGAGAGAGAGAATATGATTCTTTATTGATTCACCAAATTATCAACATACATGCCCAGTTGTAAGGCCTTCTAGCTTATGGCCAGATACAAAATACATTCAAGATCCATGATCCAGCTCCAAATTTGCACTTCCAGACATACATGTACCAAAACCTTAAAGTCCTCCAAATTATCCTCTAACCTCTCCTAAAGTAAACCAAATACCTCTACTTATACTTACCAAAATGGCTTACACAAGATTCTAGATCATTACATAATAGAAAGGTTGACCTCAAAATGGTCTGCACTCATCCCAAGACATGATCCTATCATTAAATTCATAATCTAAAATAAATATGAAAGTTAGATCCTACTAAGAATCAAAACACAGACAACTCGGCCAAAGAAGGAATCAAGCATCAACAAATAATAGGTTTACTCAACACTTGAAGGAACACTCAGTCAACACTAGATAACTCTGTCAACATTGGATAACTCGGCCAACACTGGATAGATTGACCAATGCTGAAAAAAAGAAAGGGATAACATGACAACCATCATGTTAACATGACTTGGTAAAACTATAACTCAGTAATGACTACATAATTACTGGCACTTGGCAGTTGTTGCAACTTGGCAATGACTACAACTCAACAACAACTAGAAAAATGAACATAGATGAGAAGGATAACATGTCAACTCACGATGCTCCTACATCAGACAACTAGGGTAGAAAGAAATGATTCTCCTAAATCATGCAAGTGTCACAACCTGAGATGAATCTAAGTTAGATTGAGAAATCCATATAGCATCTTCAATTGATCTTTTCTTCCACTTCATGAAATACTCATAGTAATCTTTTCCTCTTGTGCTTTTACCAACTCTTTGATTCAATACCTATTCAACCTCTTCCATCTGCTTCTTAGGATAATCATCTAATACAACAACTTCATCATCTAACTCATGATACTTATACAAATCAACAACATTGAATATGGAAGATATGTCCATGTCATTAGGTAACTCAACTTCATAAGCATTACCACTATCAAATTTCTTCAAGATCTTACAAGGTCCAAACTTCTTCATCTTTAGTTTACTATATGTTTTAATAGGAAATCTTCCTTTCTTCAAATGAACCCTCACCTCATCACCAACTTCAAAAACATGATGTCTTCTAGACTTATCAACATTCTCCTTATACTTCTAATTACTTTGTTCCAAATTCAACTTCACTTCCTTATGAAAAGTCTCTATAAAATCAAAAAATTATTCCCCTGCAACACTTCTCTTCTCTTCACCAACAAAATCCCTTAAATCTAGTACTCTTCTAGGCTACATTCCAGTAAGAATCTCAAAAGGTGTTTTCCTTGTACTCCTATTCACAGAATCATTATATGCAAACTCAGCTTGTACTAATATCATCTCCCAATTACGTGATTCATCTCCAACTAAGTATCTCAACAAATTACCCAAGATTCTATTCACAACCTCTATTTATCCATCTATATGTGGATGGAATGTATAACTAAATTTTAACTCAGTACCCATCTTCCACAAAGTTCTCCAAGAATACGCAACAAACTTACTATCTCTATTAGAAATAATACTTCTTGGTAATCCATGCAATCCAACAATATCTTTGAAGAAAAGTTCAACAACATGCTCAACATCTGATGTCTTCTTGCATAGTATAAAACAAGCCATTTTAGAAAATCCATCCACAAAAATAAATATAGAATCATACCCCTTTACTATTTTAGAAAATCCAAGAACAAAATCCATATTGATGTCACTCCAAGGTTTCTTAATAACAACCACTGTCTATCCATGTATCCATGGATAGAATGTAGAACTAAATTTCAACTCAGTACCCATCTTCTTCCACAAAGTTCTCCAAAAATACCCAACAAAATTACTATCTTTGTCAGAAATAATACTTCATGGTAATCCATGCAATCTAACAATCTCTTTGAAGAAAAGTTCAACAACATGCTCAACATCAAATGTCTTCTTGCATGGTGTAAAATGAGCCATTTTAGAAAATCTATCCACAACCAAAAATATAGAATCATACCCCTTTTTTGTTTTAGGTAATCCAAGAACAAAATCTATACAGATGTCACTCCAAGGTTTCTCAAGAATATAAATAGGTGCATAAAATCTAGTATTCTAACTCACTCCTTTTGTAGCTTGACAAACTCCACAACTCCTTACAAAATTTTGAACATCCTTATACATCTATGGCCAATAATACTTATCCTTCAATAAACTCAATGTCTTATCAATTCCAAAATGTCTAGCCAATCCACCACGATATTTTTCCTTAATCAAATTCAACCTCATAGAACTTCTTGGTATACACAACTAAATTCCTTTAAAAACAATACATTCTTGAATGAAATACTCATCATACTTACTAATGTGATCTGATAGATTTGGTACTCTACACTCTCTCCATACCTCTGAAAAAATCAAGGTTAGTATCATACAACTCTTTCATTTCATCAAAACCAATAACTTCAACCTTCATCTTGGTCAACAAAGAACATCTTCTATTCAATACATCAGCAACTCAGTTAGTGACTCCAATTTTATGCTTGATCACAAATGTAAAACTCTACAAATAATCAACCCACTTCATATGTCTCTGATTCAATTTATGTTGGCTTCCCAAGTACTATAAAGCTTTATGATCAGTATACAACACAAACTCCTTAAGAATGAAATAATGTCTCCACTTCTTCAAGGCTTGAACAATATCATAAAAATCTTGATCATACACAAAATGCTTCCTTTTAGCATCATTGAATCACATTCAACTTGAAATACTTTATTGAAATCAGGCAAAGCCAATACAAGTGACTCAACAACCTTTTTTTTCAAATTCTCAAAACTCTTATCAGCTCCATGTGTCCACTTGAATTTCTTTTTATCTCCTCTCATCGTCTCAGTCATAACATTACAAACTGAACTAAAATTCCTTATAAACTTCCTATAGAAACTATCCAAACCATGAAATAATCTTACCTCACCCACATTCTTAGGTTTAGACCATTCCAAAATTGCTTTAACCTTCTCAGGATCCATTCTTAAACCATCAGCTAAAATAAAAAATCTCAAATACACAATCTCCTCTTGCATAAAAGAACACTTTTTAAAATTAATCATGAACTTCTCCTCTTTTAATCTTTACAATACTTGTCTTACATGCTCAAGATGTTCTTCCTTAGTCTTATTGAATATTATAATGTCATCCAAATAAACAATGACAAACTTACCCAAAAATATCTTGAGAACTCCATTCATCAACCTCATGAAAGTACTAGGTTCATTAGTCAAACCAAAAGGCATTACCAACCACTCATACAAATCATTTTTAATTTTTGAAAGTCTGCCATGAATCACCTTCTCTAATTTTGATTTGATGATAACCAATCTTCAAATTGATCTTGGTAAAATACTTTGTTCCACTCAAACAATTCATTATGTCATCCATCCTTGACATAGGAAACCTATATTTCACTATGATTTTGTTAGTGGCTCTGGAATTAGTACACATTCTCCATTCTTCTTAGGTGATAATACAACATGTACAACACATGGACTCAAAGTTTCTCTAATCAAACCCTTTGGCAATAATTCATGCACTTGTCTATTAAGTTCTTCATTCTTTGTAGATGTCAATCTATATGGTGCTTTATTTGGAAAAATAGCTCCAAGAATTAGATCCAATGACTTATACTTCTCATTGGTGGTAAAGCATTAAGTATATCATCTACAACAATATCTTTATACTCATTCAGAAAACTTTCAATTTCCTTTGGCAATCAATCTATACTAGCATTTTTTATTGTCACTCAGTTACCACTGTCTGTCACTCGGTCATTACCAGCTTTTGCCGCTCGGTCATTACTACCAAACTCAATCCCCTAGGGGTTATGGAAAAATAGACTTGATTCTTCTTCACTTCTTTTTCAAATTGCATTCCATTAACCATGCAATCTCTTACAATAGTATAGTTAACCTCATCTGGACTCTTAATCAAAGGCAACAATATTTTCTTTCTCCCATTCACCCAAAGAGTATATTGATTCAATCTTCCATCATGTATAGTATATCTATCATATTGCCAAGGTCTACCCAATAGAATATGACAACAATCCATAGGCATAATATCACACAAAAATTCATCAAAGTAATGTCCAATTTTGAATTTTGCAATACATTGCTCACTTACCAATATCTTATGCTCATCCTTTATCCATGAAACATGATAGGGTTTAGGATGCTTTAGTCACCACAACTAAAACTTTGTAACTATCTCTTCTGATACCAAATTTTTTGAATTTCCACTATCAATGATCACCTTGCAGCATTTTCTAGCCCTTACATCTGGTTTTGAAAATACTTCTCATTAGGACAGGTTCCTCATCACTTCCCCTATTACGTAAGGTTCTTCTCACCATAAGATTTTCTCCAGCCTCAGGTTGACTTGGTGCACCACATCATTTATGTCACCTTGCCCACTCTCAAAGGGTCTATACTCAAAGGATCTATGCCCCTCTTTACCACATCTAAAACAATTACCATGAAAACCACCTCTAGAATAAGAATTACCTCTTCCTTGGTAAGAACTAGTACCTCCTTAGTAAGAATTACCACCTTTCCATTTAGTTTTACTTTTGTCATCACTTTTCCATTCAAATTTGCCCTTATCTTGCATAGAATTGTCAGATTTGCTACCTTCTCCATAAGATCTACCTTTGCCTCTCTGGAATCTACCACCTCTACCTATTTGTCTTTGTTCATGATTCTTTGTCAAGATCTCCTCAAATTTCAAGGCATATTGGTATGCTTATTCCACACTTTCCAATTTCACAAAATTTATTTCATCTTGAATTCTAGATCTCAATCTATTTAGATACCTTGCAATTTTCTCAACATCATCATCCACATGTCCAGATCTAATGTCCAATCTATAGAATTCCTCAATATACTCCTTTAGAGTCATGTCTCTTTGTATCAACTTTTGCATCTTTCTCAACAAGCTAACTTGGTAATTAGAAAGAAGAAATTTGTTCTTTACCTTGTTCATCATTTTTAGCCAAGTCATGATCTTCTCCTTTCCTCTCCTTTACCTATCAATTTTCAAATTCTCCCACCGTAGTGAGGGATGACCCTTCAATCTAGTAACTACAATTTTCACCTTCCTATTATCGATAGTGTTTTCATACTCAAAGAACTTCTCCATATCAAATATCCAATCCAACATAACATTGCTATCTAATTTCCCATCATAAGGAACAACTTCTACAACAAGCTTTGAATTTTCCCTAGATAATACTCTCAACAATCTTGCCTCATCTTGGTCTTCTTCAAGTTCTAGATTTGGTTTTGGTGTTGTTGCTTCACAATCACTCACATCATCAAGATCCACTCCTTTCCTCTAGGTTGTCTCTACAACATATAATCTAGCAGCAATTTGTCTCAATGTATCCAATATGATAGTGTCAACATTTCCTCTACCTCAAACCATATTTTAATAAGGTTCCAAAAAGATCATAATCCTTTGCAAGTTGTAGGTCAAATCCTCATATTTGCTACCCCACAAACAAATAAACTTAGGGTTCTACATGATCCAATCTCTACAAGGATAAACCTCAAGCTCTGATACACCTAGTGCAAGAAGGGATGAATAACTAGGGCCAAGGGCACACCTAGCTATCTAAACCACCTTGCAAAGTTGACACAATGGAAGCAAACACACAAAGAGAACAATAGCAAGGAGAGAGAGAGAACATGAATCTTTATTGATTCACCAAATTATCAACATACATACCCAACTATAAGGCCTTTTGGGTTATGGCTAGATACAAAATTTATTCAAGATCCATGATCCAACTTCAAATTTTCACTTCCAGACATATATGTATCAAACTCTTAAAGTCCTCCAAATTCTCCTCTAACTTCCCCTAAACTAAACCAAATGGCTTACACAAGATTCTAGATCATTACATAATAGAAAGGCTAACCTCAAAATGGTCTGCACTCATCCCAAGATACGATACTATCATTAAACTGAGTTCAAAATAAATACAAAAGTTGGCTCCTACTAAGAACCAAAACATAGAAAAGTCTACCAATGAAGGAACCAAGCATCAACAAATAACAGGTTTATTCGTCACTTGAAGGAATGCTCGGCCAACACTGGAATACTCAGCCAACACTGGATAGCTTGGCCAACACTGATAGAAAGAAAGGTATAACATGACAACCATCATGTTAATAGAACTTGGTAAAATTGCAACTCGACAATAATTGCATAATTACTAGCACTCAACAGTTGCTGCAACACAACAATAACTGCAACTCAACAAGAACTGGAAAAATAAACATAGTTGAGTAGGATAACATCTCAACCTAGGATGCTCCTACATCAAATTCTTTATTTTTCTAATTAATTAAATATTCTCTTCTAGTAGTTACAGGCATTGGATCTTAGCAAGTCATATTCATGATCTTTCATCACAATCTTCTAGGCTTGATCTATAGCCATACATGACACATTGTTCAGTCAGCTTGACTAGTAGAATTTTTATACAATCACTCTCACTCCAAACTCAATGAATGGATTAGTGATGTTTGAAATAGGTATGTCATGTCCATTCCACTCAACTTTGGTATTTTCCTTGATAACATCTTTACTTTGGCATCACATAGTATTCTTTTTATCAAATGTTGGTTATCCTAGAATGACATGAATAATCTTCTTTGTGATCTTGACTAGCCCATTCTCCAACCATAACTCTATATCATAAATTTGGCTCAACACAACCTTGATCCATTCAATTTTGAAATTTCTTGGAAAATCTAGGGCACACGCTAACCCTTTTCTCTCAACAATATTTAAGTCATCCTTCAATATTCCTTCATCACACAACTTTTGATATGTGAGATGAATTTCATAATCTCCTACTTCACCAATTTTTGCACATATAATAGCTTTGTATATCATGAATCATAATAACCTTAGGTGGTATCAATGATAACACACCCATTGAAACTCCTTTCATAAAAATTTCAGGAATAACATGGTATTTAGGTGGAGGACAACTGTCATGCTTCACCAATTGAACATTGCTTACCTCTTCTCCTTGATTCTTCATTGCTGATGATGATGATGTCATTCTTTGCATTAGAGTTTTAAGATTTTTCTTTCTGAACAACTTGACATAACTAATAATCAATCACTCAATCACTTCTTCAACTTTAAATTCGCTTTCAATCTCTTCACAAATTTCTCAAATCACTCAAACTCTGAAATAGGAAGGCAAGGTATGTATAATGCTTTCAAAATTTTGATATATACCTTTATTCTTTCAAATTAGGGCTCTCATAAATATTGTGTCCTTAGTTAGGTGGAATTCAACTATTTCAGTCATCGTTACACTTTTAACTCAATCTCCATTATACAACTCGGTCGATACCATCTAACTTGGCCTATACATCAGCTTGGTGGTTGTGGGTACTCAATCCATATTGCAATATTTGTTCAATACATATGATATTATTGATGCTCAACACCCAATAATGTATATAATTCCATTGAACTATTATTTCCATAAATTCCTATGCAAATATGAACTTTGGCACAAATTATGTCAAGAACTGATGTAAGATAAGTCAGTAAACATGTAGCTCCTTACATACCTTTCTTAATAACTTTGAGGTAGTGTGATCACCTTCTCCACTGGATTTGGTGATCTCAACTTCATTTTTTCCACTGCTTCCAACTTCTACCTTTTTCTTCTAGGTTTAATTCATCTCCTTGTTTGTTTATTCTACATCCATTTTTCCCTTTCCCTTGATGTGTTCATTGTTTGGTGCTAGTTCTCAGGTCTTGTAGTTCTTTCTCACATGTCCAACATTATGACAACTAAAAAAACTATGCTTCCATTCAACCATTTTTTATAATTCCCTCTAAAATGTGTTCTTATGTAATTTTTTGGAATATGACCATACTCTGCATAGTAATGACAACTATACCATGCATTGCAGTCTTATTATAAGAGTTTCCTCCCTTAGGTGCATTATCTTGCCTTTTGGTTGTCTAGTTAGACTTTTCCTATGATCTACATTCATGTGCTCTATGTCCATACTTTTCCAATTGTATCAATATCCTTCAAATGTAGGTGCAGTAAGTGTATTATTCACCTTTGATCTACATTAATGTGTTTAATGACCTTGCTTCTTACAATTAAAACAATGTAAACTTAGGTTTAGGATTTTGCATACCAACCTTACTTGTGTAAATGTTTTTTGTGTGTCTAAGTTTACCACAATGATAGCATGTAGGTTTTCCTTTTGACTTTGCATTTCTTTTCTCTCCACTCTTAGATGATTCTCCTTCTTTAGTTGATGAATGATGCTTGGGATGTCCTAATCTAGAGGTTTTATTGGATGACCTAGGTGATCTCATCAGTTCTTCAAAGTATCTTATTGCTTCACTTTGAGACTATTAAATCACACCCCATTAGAGGATTTTACACTTACAATAAAGTAAGGACTCTATTAGGAGATTTGCAAAGATCTTTTAAGATCACTTTGTTAAGAGATTTACCCTGTCTCAATTTGTTAAAATTGATTCAGCACTTGATCCTTGGTTTTCTCTGATAAGATGATGTTGGATCTCCTCCTTTCAGTCTGATTGATCTCTGATCTTATTTAACTTTAATGTCCTTCACTGCTTTGACTAGGTCACTTTCTCTATTCTAGAATTAAAAACTCTTTGCCTTTTCTACAATGTTCGCACATTCACACTTGAATCGCATGAATAGCTCATTCGCTCCTTCACATCACCATACAACTCACCATATCAAAACTAGGATAATATATACTCTACTTGAATATTTCATAGAGATTTTTCTAGATACTTCCTTGTTTCTCCTCTTCATCTAATTCATTCATCATAGAACATAGAGATATGCGATCCTCATCATAAAACACGTAAAACTCTCTATAACAACCTCTACAAGTATTAAATATCTTGTCTATGTCATCCTAAAACATTTTACCTCAAAGTTTGTATCATTCTTGACTTGGATGCAAATTTTGCATTGTTTGACACTTACTATCTCTGACACTCAACATTCACTAGATATTTTGTTGATGCTCAGTCTTTACTATGCTTGGCACCTTTTGTGTAACTCAACTTCAATGTGCTCAAACTACTCGATAAACATTAGACTCGACTTACATTAAAAACACTTGGCGACTATAGACTAGCTTGCATCCTATGAATCTTTGAAGCCCTATGTATGGGCTTTGAGAAGAGGCTCTTTCTAATTATGATGAATGTTTTATAGAAAGTTATCCCTTCTTTAAGATTATTAGGCTAATTTTCCTAAAGAATCACTTAGGCCAAGTTCCTTGATATAGATTTTGAATATTATTAACATGGTTCTAGGATCATAAACAATATTAAAGACATCATTTCAAGTGATAACCATATAACTGATAGATTTGAAAGCCCAACTACAAGAATTGTTAAGAAATAGTTTGATAAGACCTAGTGTCTCTCCCTCAGGAGAGATTATAATATTTGTTAAGAAAAGGAATACTAGCTTACACTTGTGCATAAATTATTATATGCTCAGTTAAAAAGCAATAGGGGATACATATCCTTTACCAAGTGTAGATGATCTCTTTGATCAAAGACCTGGAGCTTGAATTTTCTCAAAGATTGATCTATGATCAAATTATTTCCAATTGAGTCTAATAAAAGAGGACATACATGAGAAAAAATTTGAGAGAAATATATGAGCATTATATGTTAATGGTTTTACCTTTTGGACTAATTTCTTTCATGAATTTAATGAACAATTTCTTCTAGGATCATTTAGACAAGTTCAGATTAGTGCTCTTGAATGACATTGTTATATACTTTAAGAATGAATAAGAGAACTATCAACACCTATAAATAGTTCTTTAATGCTTAAGAAAGCATAAATTGTATAATATATTATCCAAACGTACATTCTTATGAACAAAAATTGAGTATTTGGGTCATTTATTTTTGCTAAAGGAGTTGTAATAAATACTACAAAGATCAAAGCAATCATTGAGTGGTTAACCCCAATAAACATACAAAAGGTGTATAATTTCATGAATATAGCTAGTTATTGTAGAGAGTTTGTGATGAATTTTCCCAAGGTAGATGACCTTATTACATCTCTTCAAAGAAAGGGGAAAATATTTGAATGAGCTTAAAAGTGTTAGGAGGCATTCAATCACCTCAAAAAGAATTTACATGTAACTCTCATTTTGAAGGTTTCAGATTCAAAGGGTCAATTTTTTGTGGTCATTGATGCTTCAGGGGACAACTTAGGTGGAGCGTTGATACAATAAGGGAAAGTAATATCATATGAATCCAAAATTTTGAAGTTTATGAAAGAATAATTATGCTCCTAATGACCTTGCGTTAGTAGTAATTGTGCATGCTCTTCAATTGTGGTGACATTATTTGTTGAGTAAACATTTTCAGCTCAAGCCGCTCATCAAGGTTTATAGTATAAATTCTCTCAACCTAACCTAATTGCCTAATAATGGAGGTTGGAATTGTAATTTGATCACAACTTTGAGATAAGACACATCAAAGAAAAGAAAAAATGTGTAATAGTTGTCTTGAGAAGAAGACACATTTTGTCAAATTTCTCCATCATACATTTTGATTTTAAGACTCAAGTCTTACAAAAATCACAAGGAGAAGTATATTAAGAAAATAAATCAAGATCTTCTAAAAAATCCTAAGATCCAAGGTATGATGGGCTGTACTTTGATCTAGATGGCCTTTCAAGATAAAAGGTTGAATGTATGTACTAGATTTAACAAAATTAAGAAAGTTGGTATGGGAAAACTTGCATTTTGTGCCACACTTAGGACACCCATGAGTGACAAATTCCTCACCATTGTAAAACCTAAATGTATTTATGGAAGGGAACAAAGTATTTTTATAAGATTTTTAGCAGGTTGTTTTAAGTTATAGAGAGTTAAGGTAGAACATCAACACCCAACAAGACACTTGTATCTATATGAAATTCTAGATTAGAAGTGGGAGGTTATTAGGATGAATTTTGTGAATGGATGGGTCAAGTTTTAGAAGAACTTTTGTGAAGGTATTGCATGTATTAGTATTAAAAATGGGAGGATTGTCTTCCCCTTGTAGAATTTATGTATAATATTTCTTAGCATTATGTGATTATTGTTTTCCTACATTTTGTCACCACAAAATGTAGGAAACCCCACCAAATTTTTTCAACTTAGTTTCACATTTCTCTAATTTAGCTCATTATTTAATTGGTTAACATTGATCAATCAATAGACTCCAATTGATATAATGAATCCTTTTACTGAAGGTTTTTATCAAGTTTTTTTAGTTTCTCTATTTGTTGAGCCTATGCTTGATTATTGCATCCTTCAATGTCTTTTTTCTCAATTTTTGGGTGTCTTTTATTTTTTTGTCTTTTGGTTTTGCTCAAATCATTGCCTTTGTTTTTTCCTTCAATTTAGTCTATTCTAGAGCTCGATCAAACTTCAAAGTCAAAATATATGATCATTTTAGTGCCCAAAAGGCGGACTCTCCAGTTGCAATCACATATTTTAAAATATCATGTTATATTTTAAAGTTGACATTCACTTTTTGAAATATATAACTTAAATCCAATTTATATTAAGTTTTTAAGTTACTCTATCACTTAAATTTATCACTTAAGTGACTATAGTGCACTTTATGTTATATTTTTATGTTGAGTTACTTTATGTTTTAATTTAAAATATCTAAGTAAATATTACTTTTTGAATGATGTTTGCACATATTTATTAAACTATATAGTGTAAATATTATTTTTTGACCCAATTAAGTGATGTTTCCTCAAAAATCAATTAGACATGTGGTTAATTCATCACTTAAGTTGTGCATTACATTACTTTCAACCCAATTACATGTAAATATTCATTTGCACCAGCTAGAGACCACATTTTGCACTAAAACAACATTTTACATGTTTTTTAAAAAATATATGTAATTGTCATCCTAGAGTGAGTTTTGTGTATTTTAAAATGCGTAATCACCCTCCAAGAATGTGTTTTGCACTAAAGACATATTATAACATGTTTTTAAACTATGCATTGCTCCTCCTAGAATGTGTTTTGCATTTTGAGAGCAAATGCTTGTTTTAAAATATGCAATTGCACTCCTAGAGTGTGTTTTTCTTAAAGAAGCCAATCCATGTTTTTGAAAATATGCAATCTCACTCCTAGAGTGTGTTTTACATCTCTTTTCATGCATTGGCAAAAAGAGAACCCGAATTCGAAGATTCAAGGCCAAAAAACTTCATGTTTTCCCTCTCTAGGAACACATTTTTCATAAAAAATGCTTAGATTTGCCCATGCAATGGCTTGAAACCTCCAAGACCAAGGTTGTTTTTTTATATGTATGCATTCCCATGAATTAGGTGTTTAAATATATGCAAGAAATAATGCATATTGTGATATTTGGAGGGTACTTTTTTTGTCAAAATGTCAAGATTTATTTCTTAAAAAGCCACAAAATACATCACAAGGGGGGAGGTTTTGAGTTTTAATGCATAAACATGCATTTGGGGATCATGATTTTGCATATTCAAGATAAAATGATCCAGTTTTTTGCATTTTTGAGCCACAATTTGGTGAAAAACACCTATATTTGGGGCAATTTTGATCACATTTTGGCAAAAATAGAAGTCACTTTAAGGTTTTGATCCATATATTTTCTATTAATGAATAGACTTTTTCCTCTTAAAAGAAAAAATAACTTGTTTCATGGCAGAAAGAGACCACATTTTTGATAAAAATGGCTTCAAAATTGGTATTTATACAAAAAAATGTCTTTTGTATTTGAAGGAAAGAGACCACATTTTTTGGGATTCTCATGCAAAACTTCCATTCATTGCACATTAATATCCATTACTTGCAAGTGTGGAGGAGTTCAAATAGTTGTTTGAGAATCCGGATTTGGAGGAGGATTTGTCTTCAAACCTATTAATCCTCCATATTTTGCTCATTAATCTTCAAGTAAGTGGACATTTTCAACCTTTCTTATTAATTCATATTTATCTTGTTATTTTTTTGCATATTTTAGGTTGATGTTCCATACTTGTTCATAGATATGCCATCAAAAGTGCATTTTCCTTTAAATATGATGAAAAATCTCATTTTAACACTGTTGGATTTTCCCAAAACTCCAAATTCAAATTTGTGCTTGAAAGAAATTTTCTTGTTGACATGTTTGAGTCTAATACCAAAGGCATGTGTTTGTATTGTGATCTTTTTCATTGTTTGTTTGTTTGTTTTCTTTCTCATTTTTCTTCTTTCAGAAGAAGTTACAAGTTATTTCCCAAGAACTCAAGTGCATTTCACTTCACTCCACTTTTCACCTTTTCATGCAAGTGCATCATTCCATTCCATGTCCATCATTACATGCCATAACACATTGCATCTCATTATCTCCATCCATGTTTACATGTAACTACCTCCATACCTACTTACATACAATTCCATCATCCAAACCTAATTACATGTTTACATCAAGTCATGATTACATGTAAATCACTTTACATGTAATTGCATCTAGAGAATCTAACTTTGGTAGAAGGTCACTCTTTAAATACCAAAGTCATTATTTTCACACATTCATATATTCCTAGCTTGCATCTTTTGTCACATGCAATCCGCCCTTGAGAGTCTAAATTTGGCCCTTTTTTCCCAAACACATATGCTTTTTGGTTCACTTTCAGCCATTATATGTGCTCCATAAGTGTCTACTCCATATTTTCAATACCCACCCCTCATGGATTCGTCATTGTAACTCAAATCCAAAGGTTTTCATGGATCTAATCTCATTGGAATATGTTTTCATCTTCATGTTCTAGCGTAATCTTCAAAATATATTAGAACTTCTTCAAAGAGTAGAGATATCTCATCAAGAAGATATGTTTTGATTCTCAAGAAGCACTAATTCATTTAATCTCCATTTTCCCAATAGTTGTATGAGAACCTGCATTCATGTGAGAATGCACCAAGCATTTTACTAATTTTGAAAATAAAAATATAAAGGAGTTAAAGGTGTTCATAGAAAGTTGTTTTGAGTTTACATCTAGACATCATTGAGAAGGTCTTCAAATTGTCAAAGACTCTAGTTTGTGTTGATCTACAAAGGACAATTCACGACAACTTGAACGAGAGAAATCTTGATCACATCAAGTTTTCAAATGACAATAGACAATTCATCAAAGAGAGTTAGAGGCTATCAAAAGATGCAACACCATGATTATCAAGGTGAATACAGTGGCACAAAATATAAGAACTCCTGATCCTGTGATCATCTAGGATTGCATCATCAAGTACAAGGCCTTTACTAAAAAATTACATGATTGATTCATTTAAAATCAACAATTTTAAATTTATTCTTCTTATTTCATGTTTGTAGAAGAGGATGTATTGCATAAAATTGTGTAATTACATATAATATGATTTGCATGTCCTTATGATATGTAATCCAATAATTTCTCTTGTTATTTAAACCAGGCCAAAGTTGGTTGAGTTGCTTCCACTTTTCCCTCCTTTTTCTCAACTCCTTTGCCTATATAAAGGAGTGCCCTCTCATTGTAAAAATAATATTTTGTTGTATGAAAGAAAGCTATGCCAAACTTGTCCAAGCATAACTTTGTGTAATACTAATTTGGGAGAAATGTGAATAAAAGAAGCAATTGGATTCTAAGCTTTGATTAAAGCCAATTGTGAGAGAGAAAATGATAAGATTTTATTTTAGTATGTGCTTATTGTCTTCCATTAATGTTATTATTGTGTGTTCAATAATAGAGCAAAATGAGTTAAGAAGAAATTGGAGCCAAAGCTTTGACTAGGAGCAATTGTGGTAATACATAAACTAGAAGCTTTGACTATAACTTGTGTTACCATCTCAAATTCACAAAAAATAGTTAGAATTTATTTACTTATAGAAGTCTTTGTGGCCCAATGTTAGATGTTTCTATTATATAATAGATTAAACCTACAAACAAGTTGTAGAATATAGATCATCTATTTTTGGAAGTCTTTGCACTCTAATGGTAGTGATTTTTCTTATAAATTAGACAAACGAGACTTAGAGCCGAATCGATACGCTTTTAATCAATCGTTGAGTTGGTGTTGATTTACAGTATCACCATTTACAACTTTAGATAGAAGTGTAGTTTGAGGTTTCATCTTGCCCATTACTTGCTCTGTGAGTAAGTAGATTCTTTCTTGAAAGATAAGGGGAAAGAATATTGGTAATACCCTTTCAAAAAAATCAACTTCTTTCTTACCTTGAGTTGATCCAAGGAATAGTGAGAAGGGGGAGCCTTCCCTTTAAGGTAGGAGAGACTCTATCTCACACACTGTGGTTGGTCATCCTATTTTGTGATTGGATTTTATTCAAAACTGTCGGTTACAAAATATCAGTGCAACAATTATTGTGACTCCATTTAAAATATCATATACAAGGAAGCACAAAATTTGTATGTGTTGAGAAAAGCTAGAAGGTTATCCATTATCCTTGGACTAAGAAATGATTTTTACAAATGAAAGATCGGGTTACGTTAGTCAGACCACACAAAACAATATGTTTTACATTTATTTTTGTCTTCTTTGACATTTTTGCGAGGCTAAAAAAATAGTAAAAATAAATATAAAATTAGCATTATATAACTTATATATGAGATCAAACTTGCATCATTTTTATTGGATGTTTAATAAATGTAGATAAAAAATTTATAGGTGTCTTTTACAACATAAAAATGATTTATGTGATAATTTTAAATTTCAACTTTTGCTTGAAAAGTAGAAAGAATTTTTTTAAAATTACAAATGATGTTTTGATTTTGTATTTCAACTTTAGCTTAAATAAATAGGAAGAAGATTTGACAAATTAGAATTGATTTCAACAAGATAAAAACATGATTTTTTATGAGAATAATATTTTTAAAAAATAAAAAAGATATTTGATTTTGTATATAGGAAAGAATGAAAGCACTATGAAATTGGTTTTAAGATTTATTTTGGTTTATTTTATAAATAAAAATAATTTTAAGAAATTTAATATTTGTTATAGGAATAATGTTTATTTTATAAGATGAGATTGAGTATAACTAGATAGTGACTCAATAATGAAGATAATAATTGACCCAAGAACTAAGGTAATATAATACAAGAAATGATTAATACATAAAAAAATGTTACAATACAAATAAGTCATTATCTTTCTAAAATTATAGTACATAATTTTTAAGGGTACACACACACACACACACACACACACACACACACACACACATCTTAGTTTTACAATAGTAATAATAATTGTAAAGATTTGTGGAAGGGTTGAGTGAGAGTAGAGAAATTTTAAAATTTGGTAATGGAGGGGGACAATCTTGGTAGCTCTAAGTAGGCATGGGATGTGTCTTTGTGACATGAAACCTTTATCTATTTGTAGGGATTTAGATTTGTGAATTTTGGGTAGTCTAGGAGCTCTTGGGTTGCGTTTAGGAAATGCTTATCATCAATCATGGAGTATGGTGGTGTTTGAGGCTATTTCCTTTGTTGTGATAGTGTATTTTTTGTATACCATTTCTAGCCAGAAAAATTCTCCCTCTCTTTGTGATGTGTGGTACGAATACTTCTTCCTAGTGCATGTGGTTTAGGGTGTTGTTTTTGGTTGCCCTATTTTGTAGCTCTCTCCATTTTTATCGGAGCTTTGATTGGTTGTGGGGTGATTTTTTGTGCATTGGGAATCATTTTCTTGCTTATTGGGTTTCAAACTTCTTCTCTATGCCTTGTTCTTGTTGTCAAACCCTCTCTTTAAATACCTTGTTCTTTTTGTCAACCTTTGATGGTGAGAGAGTTGAAGCTCCTGACCAAAAAGGGAAAAGTATTAACATATAATTTTCTTAAATATAAGGATACAATTTTAGCTTTCTAGTTCATAAATTATATATATAATTGTAAAAGTAGCTTTCATAGTTTATTAACTTTGGTTATCAATTTGGATAATTAGTGCTAGGTCTATCCTTCTTTCATAAACTATATTTATATGTAAATTTTGGCTAGATAGGAGGTAATGTGGAGATGGAGCTTACATGTATAATTTCTATGGTTTTCAAGAGTGTAAGATGATCACCCAATTTGTCATTCTAAGGTTGACATAATAGAAATATATAAGGTGGTTATAGTTAGATTAATGGATATATATAGGGTTCCAAATGTAATGATCCTTTTCAAATATAATACAATTATACTATTTTAAGTATACTAAATGTTGTTCCTGAAAATTGATTGGTAGGGTGTAAGCGAAGGTGAAAAATGAAAATTTAATAATCTCTAGAATAAAGGATATGAATGAATGAAGTAAAATTGAATGGAGTATTCTCAGGTGGAAGTTTAGACTATAATTATAGAGAGGGCATGAAATGTCAACTATGACCCTAGTTTTATAAGCATATTTGTTTCAAGCCTTTCACATATGAATAATAACTCTAGTAGAATAAATTGTATTTAGACGAGTTTGATGTATTAGAGTTAGAAATGAGTTGACCAATTTTAAACAATTAGCTCCTTATTTGAATATCAGAGTGGACTTGATTTAATTGACTAGGAAGAGTTTAACTTATTCTTTGGATTGATACAAGCAATAAATAATGATAGTAACAACCCTAAAACTGAGTGGTGAATGGAAGTAATAAAAAAACATAATTTGATATTGTATATAGTTAATAAAGAATCTTATAAATTTTGGATAGTTAAGCCTCGTGATAATATCATAAAGATCATCCTAGCCAATTGACACTAGTCATTAAAAGTCTAGACAATTAATTTTGTCATAAGATACTCTGAACTTAGTTTTTAATTAATATAATTTTTTATGTAAAATAGTAATGTTGGTTATAAAGAGAGTGCATTGATGTTGTGACTTGTAGATCAAGGAAGAGATATTATTATTTAATGGCTACGATGTGCATAGGATGAAAGAACAAATCTTTCATGGTTTTCATTAATTATGAACTGTTGATCAACAAAATTAGGTAAAAATGCCTTTGGCGTAATAAGTTTAGAGATATCATTTTTGGGAAGACTAAATATTTTTCTAAAGTAAAATTATTTCAGTTAAATTCATTATATTTTATGTAGTAAATATTTCTCTTTTAGAAAATAATATCTCTCACTTTATTTTACTTATTCTTAAAAAATATATGAATGTTGTTAGATATATGTGAATATTTATTTATTACTAAAATTTGATATCTCTTAATATATTTTGCATGATTATATATATATATACTTGTTAAAAAATATAGTTTAATACTTCAAATCTTTGGAGACGATTCTTCTATGAAAATATATGTACATTACAATTTTTTTAAAAACTTGCATGCTATTATGAAGTAATATGCATGTGAGATTTTATTTTTACAAAATTTTGAATTATAGTGGGATTGAAACGTGTATGGCATGATTGACAAACTATATCATTACTATACCTTGAGCTTACCCAACACTTAATAACAACTTCACTAACTAGTGGTGCACAATAGAAGAAAACAAGATACTTTGGGACTCAAACTATTATCTTGCACCCAAAATAAGCACATAGTTTATTTAATTTTACAAATGTACAAATTCATCTTTTCAAACTTGCAGAATTAATATGTGCATGTGTGTAGATCTATATATAGACATGGATACACACACACACATATGTATATATATGTATGTGTTTGTGTATGCATATGTATATATGTATATGTGTGTGTGTGTGTGTGTATATATATACACACACATATACACACACACACACACACACACACACACACACACACACACACACACACACACACACACATGTCCATATACATACATACACATGTGCACACACACACACACACACATGGTAGGCAAAATCAACTGCTTAACCAAAATACATATACATAAACATATGTATGTATGTTTATGAGAATATGAAACCTTCTAATCCATAAAATTTTAAAAAATTTACTAATATTACATAGTTACCAATTATATAAAACCTTATCAAACTCTAATTAAGATTAAAATAGTTTAGTGAAGTTATATTTTAGAAAGCTAAGCTTGGACAATAGTTTGTTGCTCCTGCATCAGACTTCCAAGGAACAAAAGACTTGTTCATGGGCTCCTGTTCATGAAGTCCTCAATATTGACTCCATACTTGAATAGATCAGAAATATTCATCCATGTGAAATCTTCAAGTGGGTGCCCCTTCCATTTGATCAAGTATTCTAGATGTTCCTTATCTCTAGTTTTCATGATGAGGTTCATGTCCAAGATTTACTTGGATTGCTTTGCTGTGGCTTTCGACAACTACTTCTCCCATTCAATGAATTATTCTTCAACTACTTCAAGGTCCTTGATATTTTTACTCATCCTTATAAGAGATCTAAAACATTAAATATAGGATAAATCCCAGTTCCTTTTGGAAGCTCGATCATACACATTCCTTGAGAACTTTCATAGAACCTAACAATGACAATCTTCATTATCATCAACTTATTATCTCTCCTCTTAAGAATTTTTATTTCCTAAGATAAGCTAGGACTTGTTCCCCAACATCAAAATTAATTTCCTTCATGTTCATATCAACTCCTCTTTTGTACTTAATGATGCTTTCCTCAAGTTTCCTTAGCACTTGGTCATGCAATTCTTGGATTATATTGGCGAAATCTTCACCATCGACACTCCTTGTCTCAATTTTACCTAGAATTATTATCTCATAGACCCCTCTAGGATGCATATAATATAAGATTTGAAAAGGAATAATACTTGTACTTCTATTAGGATAACCATTATATGAAAACTCAACTTCTGCAAGCACACAGTCCTACTATTTTGGATGCATACTCGTTTAGCTTTACAATATGTTTCCAAGGATTCTATTGACTACTTATGTTTGACCATCTATTTGGGCATAGTAAGCTGATATTAAACTCAAATTAGTGCCATATTTCTTCCATAAGTCCTAATATAGGTGTCCTATAAATTTAATGTCTAATTCAGAAACAAAACTCTTAGGAAGTATGTGTAGTCTATCTCCTTGAAGAACATATCTACAATATTAGTAGGATCACTTTTTCTCACACATGGAATAAAATGATCCATTTTAGAAAACCTATCAACCACTAAAAACATTGAGCCATGTCCTTTATGTGATCTTTGTAGACTGAGTACAAATTCCATATTGATTAAATCTCATGGCTTGTTTGAGATTAGTAGAGGGTTGATACAAACTTTTATTTTGGTTGCTTCCTTTGGCATGTTGGCATACGTTACAACTTTCCAAAAAAATTTAAACATAATTTCCCATACCTGGCCAATAACAATGGGAACTTAAATGAGCTAGTGTCTTATTTATTCTGAAATGCCCTTCTAAGCTTCCACTATGCTTCTCCTTCAATAAATTCTCTCTAATGGAACTTCTCAAAATGCAAAGTCAATTGC
Source organism: Cupressus sempervirens (assembly GCA_028749045.1). Lineage (NCBI taxonomy): Eukaryota > Viridiplantae > Streptophyta > Pinopsida > Cupressales > Cupressaceae > Cupressus > Cupressus sempervirens. The sequence goes on along the minus strand of CM053785.1, from coordinate 149,969,646 downwards.
TTTTGAATAATAGACCCTCCTATATCATGAATTCCACCCAAGGACTTATATCACTACTAAGGGGATTCAAACAATCTTCATACACTTTTTTCAAATCCTTATGTTCTTTGTACGTCTCTTGTAAGTCATCAAATCTTAATATACTTACTTGGGATTCCTACAAGATCAAACTCTTACTAAAAGAATATAGCACTTTATTAGATTGAACACTATTTTATTTGATGAAAAAAGTAAAACCTTGGCAAATATTTAACCCATTTGACATGTCTTTGGTTTAACTAATGTTGACTATTGATAAATTGCAAAGCATATTTATTGATGAACAAAACAAATTCCTTAAGCATGAGATAATTCCTCCATTTCTTTGATGCTTGTATTATGGAATACAACTCCTAATCATATATTTAATATCTCTTCTTTGCATAATTAAGTGTTTCACTAAATTAAGCATTAAGCTTTCCCTCCTGACTGGGGACAACACTTATAATAGTCTTACTAGCATTAGAATCAACTTCAAAAGGATTTGTAAAATCAAGTAAAGACAAGGTAGGTTCCTCTATAATTTTCTTTTTAAACATATGGAAATTTTAATTAGCAACTTCTATCCAATAGAATATATTTTTATCTATCTTAATAGTATCCACTATTGAAGCACAAATCCTACTAAAATATGTTATGATTTTTCTAGAGAAACTAGTCAAGCCATGAAACTTCTTACCTCAAACATATTATTAGGGGTAGGCCATTCAATGATTTTCTTTATTTTGTGCTTTTCCATCTTCATTCCTTCTTGTGAGATGATAAATCCCAAGTAAACCAACTCTATCTTCAAGAGAGTACACATTTTGAGATTGATTAGTTACTTTTCTTCATGCAATTTGTCTAATACCATTCTTAAATGTTTCAAATGTTCTTCCTTATGAACTACTATATACCAGGATCTCATCAAAGTATACTATGAAAAACTTGTGAAATCTTTAAGAAACTCATTCAAAAGATACATGAAATTTCTTGGAGCATTAGTTAGGTCAAATGACATAGTAGAGACCATTGTTTGTCTTAAAGGATGTCTTCCACTCATCACCTTCCCTAATTATAGTATCATGGTAGCCACTTTCCAAGTCTATTTTAGAAAAATACTTAGCCCCACTTAGACAATCCAATAAATCATCAATTCTTGGCAATGGAAGCCTATGCCTGATGGTGATTTGGTTGATTGCTCTAGAATTTATACACATTCTCTAGCTTCCATCCTTCTTAGGACTCAAAATAGTTGGAATTGCACAAGGGCATAAAATTTCCCTTATCAATCCTTTCTCGAATAATTCTTGCACTTGTTTCTTAATTTCTTCATTCTTCCTTAGTGTCATCATATAGAAATCTTAATTTGGAACATATACTCCTAGAATCAAGTCTATGTGATGGTTGATACTACTTAATGAAGGTAAAGCATTAGGAAGATCATCCACTACTATGTCTTTATACTCTTTTAACATATCTCAAATTTCTTTAGGAAAATAAATTATCTTTATGTTAGTAACAACACTTTTAAGCTTTCCTATCAAAGAAAAATTTAACTCTTCCTTCTTAATGTCATGCAAAAATTCATTACCATCCATTAACATCTCTCTAGAGCTTGGTTCAATGGAAACTTGTTCCTCCTTCAAGAATGTAAGAATGTCTTTCTTCCAATCTTTCTCCAAAGTGTAGGTATTGTCTCACCCCTCATGCATAGCCTTACTATCATATTGCCAAGGTCTTCCAAGCAAATGTGGCATGCATCCATGGGTATAACATTACACACAATTTTATCTTTGTAAGTTCCTATTTTTATATCCACTTTATGATGGTCATTAACCAAGAGTTGATGTCTTTTTTACAAATAATTAATTATCAGGAAAATTAATTTTAAGTTTAACTTTAATTTTTATTTGTGTGTGTGTGTGCATGTGTGCATTCATGTGCATGTGTGTGCGCGCATGTGTGTGTGTGTGTGTGTGTGTGTGTGTGTGTGTGTGTGTGTGTGTGTGTGTGTGTGTGTGTGTGTGTGTGTGTGTGTGTGTGTGTGTGTGTGTGTGTGTGTGTGTGTGTGTGTGTGTGAAATTCAAAGTTTTCAATAAAATTCCATTTTCTACATGGTGGAAATTCCATGTTGACATCCCATATAAGTCAACCAGACATTAGGCACTTAGGACTTAGGATTTAGTTTTTTTTTTTAATATGCTTTGAGTGTTTTAATTTGAGTTTTATTTTCCCAAAGTGTGTGTATGGGAAAAATCCAAAAGTTTCTAATCAATTATTAGGTAGGGAAAAGATGGAAAAATGACATGAGAAATCTATAGAAACAACTAGTATTCAAAGTAACTGCATGAAGGAATTTGATGGCTTCTTGGAAGTTATAGAATTGTGATTCTTTCAAAAAAAAAGGATTCATCTTATAAAAAGTTGGAGAAGATAATAGATTTAAGTTTTCTTAGTTTTTTCTCGCAACTTCTTGAGTTTTCAATATTCATACAACATTTATTGGTTGTTTTTGTGTAGGGTGTTGCATGCATATTTTTTGTTATGTGTTGAATTTAATTTGAGATCCATTGAGTTCCAACTATATGTAGCTTAGATTCATTTTCATTTCATCTTTAGCAGGTCAAAACTCTCAATTGTTGTGAGAGTGGTCTTCATGGAGGGTTTTTGAATATCCTCCAATTATCTGTGTCAACCATTAGAGGATCATTAATAATTTTATGTTGTCTTCTAGTTTTATATTATTATTTTTGTTGCAGGAGAACTAAATGGACATGTAGAATTAACCAAGTGACATCTATATGTGTCTACCCATTTTTTATTTAACAATTTTTTGTACTTCATGATACGTGGTTCCATTAATATCAATTTGGAATGGAATGGTTATGGTGTGTGTGAAAAATTTGATGCCCTTGTTGGTTCAACTATGAATTGTCTGAGTGTATTTTGACAAAATATTGGGTAATGTTACAAGGGTCATATCTCCCTAATCCACTTTTGGATTTTCATGATTTTCGGATATGTTATTTTAAACCTAATTCTCTAGACTTCCACTAAATAGATTTTGAAAATACGATCAAGAATGAAAGTTATAGGTTTTTTACTCGGGTACTATCTAGATTGCTAGAACAACCATGAGTTGATTTTACATGTTTGAAGAGTGTATGTGATTGTGGGTGGATTCTATAGATTTATTCATGTTTTTGTAATACTGAAGGAGTGAAGTAATTTTTACTAAAGAAGGGTTTAATATTCCTATCATTTCATTAGCTTTGACAAATAAGTTTTGGATCCGAATTTCTAGGAGTTGCTGCAAAAAGTTGTTTGAAAAAAAATTGCCTTGACTTGTTATTTTATAATAGAAACTAGATTTCAGATTTATAGATGGGATTTTTAAAGGAAATTTTATGATTCAACATGTTCTTGAAGAGTTTGAGGATTTTGCACTATTGGTTTTTAAGATTTAAAGTATGATCTATGTTTTGTTGGTTGCATGATAAGTGTTTGCCTTAATTCCTATCACTATGAAGGTAAACCAAGAAGAGTGTTTCAATGTTTTATTCTCCTATAGCTAAGTATGTTCCTACAGAAGAAAGATTAGTATGGAAAAATAAGTGCAAGGAGCCCCAAATTGATGAGTTTAAGACTTTGATGATGCCTTTTTGTGTTGAATTTATCCACGAATTGCTTGTGCTTGCACTTTATATGATAAATTTGCAACATTTTTCTCTACTCTTACATGTGGTTTTGAACAAATGCTTTCTTTGATATAGTTCTATTACCTTCTTTTTTGGTTTGAGTAACACCCTTTTCACTATGAGTGATTCACAAACTTCAAGTTCATCATTATAAGTGATAGGTTCATGTACATCTTCCTCCTCTTCAGTTTCAACAATATGTATGCTCCTTTGACTTGTGGTAGGATTTTGTGGACACTCATAGGATCTATGTCTATAATTTTTACATTAATTTTTTTTCAAAGAGATCCCCTACCTCTACATCTTGAATAAGGCCTTCCTCTAAAAGATTCATTACCTTGATATGTCTATTCTTGTTGATGTGAGCTACTAGCTTCTTCTTTTTGTGCTTGTCATTGTCCTCTACCTCCTTGTGATCCTCTTTTTCATCCTCTAACTCTGAGTGCCATCACTTGGCAAAGAAGATCTTTTTTCCCATTGACCAATAATGATGGAGGGCTGAAAAATAATGTCCTTCTCATAATTTTTTTGGGTTTTTAGTAATATAAGAATGCTTTTGCCTTCACTTTATATGATGGATAAATTATAAAAAGATTTCAAATATGCAACCAACATAAAATTACACATATTTTAGTAAAAACCCATAACCTTTTGTCCAAAATTACTCATTTACTAGATTGGATTCTTCAAAATTATTTATGGCTTTGGATGATTCTCGCTCCTAGCCTTTCATAACATTTTAATTTTCTCAATTTTGTTGAGAAATGATAGAGTTGTGAACATTTTACCTAGATTGATTTTTTTTTAATGGCAACAACTGCATAGTCATACCTTCTTTGACAAATCAATTAACACATCACCCAAAGTATTAAAAAATAATTTAAAAAATATATTTTCAAGTTTTAGAGGATTCTCCATAGTTTATCAAACAACTCAACAACTTTGAAAGATTGACATAATTTACATTTGAAGCCAATAGAATTCAATAGTTATGACAACTCAAAGACCAATAAAAAGAAAAATCTCAATATCAGGTAAAAAATCATACCAATACAATATTGGACTTGGCTCAAGTCTATTTGGATTTCTATGGTTTCTGCAATTACTCCCAAGGTTGCACATTTCTTCCTCAAACTGGTATTTGTTCTTCAAAACACAACTCAACTCAACAACAAAAATTTCTCAACTTCACCAAGTCAACAATTTATCTAAACAATCACGTGATATATATTTATAGATCTACATCCTCCTTATAGTTGCTAGACTTTGATTGATTTGACTTTTAATTGGCTACTAGTTTGATTATGCTTTTGAAATTTTCCTCAAACTTCTACAATAATAACTATAGCTATGACTTTAATGCTTTTGAGATCAACATTCCATCATATTCTCCAGGCTCTGATACCACAAATGGTGCACAACAGAAAAAATAAAATAATTTGGGACTCAAACTATTATCTTGCACCCAAAAAAATCACACAATTTATTTAATTTCATACACATCCAAAAAAAAAATTCAAGTTTGCACACTTATAATATATAGATGCGAATATAAAACCTCCTAATCCACACAATCTATAATAAATTACTAATATTATCTTTAGTACAAAAATAGCAATATGTTGTTAAAGTTTGTAGCTACAATAGAGATCTTTATCTCTCAAAATTTGGACATTATTACCGTTATTGTCATCTTCAACTGAAGAGGACACTTAAAAGTTTAATTTGTAATAATAAATGTAAATGACATGTGTCATTCACATACATTGAGGCATGAATATTCAAAGAGTTGTATTTAATTATAGGAGTTATGAGAATCTCAAGAGACTTTCGATTATTATAATGTGACAAGTCTCTCCTATTGTTATATATTCGCATCAAGCAAAGGATGTTGTACACTTGAACATTTCATTATCAATAAAAATATATTTTTGTTGTGTGGCTGGGTTTTTCCTTCATTCTGAAAGGGTTTATGTTGTTTATTGGTTCAGTTCTATCTCCTTATTGTTGTATATCACCATTGATTTCTGGGGTCTAGATTTAACATGGTATCAGAGCAATGAAGAATTTTTTTTTCTAGTTTGTATATATGTTGAGATATGGATAAGTGTGAGAAAATTTATTCATGCCTCATGTTTAGAAACTGTGAAGGAGTTTCTGATTTCTTCTTTTTATATGCATGTGTTATGCTTTGTTACTTATCAGTAAATTTTCTTTATTAGTAAATTTTAAAAATTTAGTGGAGAAGTGAGGTTTTGTTACTTTTTTGACATTCAAAGTTAGTGAGGGTTTTAATGTTTTTTTGAGGCTACAAGGTTGTGGCATTGGATGTAATTGAATGGATTAGACCAGCGAGAGGCATGTCAGATTCTTATAGCTTCCTTGGAGACCATGATTATTTGCTAGAGAGTGTGTACGGCAATGGCAGGCCGCCCATGCCAAATTTTGGCGGACCTATTCTTACTACAAACTTGTCTTTTAAATATGATAGGAAGAATAAGAAGAAACCTGTGAAGCGATTAAGTATGGATGGTGAAGATATCTTGAATCTGGTGCATGACTCAGATTCGGTGAAAGTTGAGCACAATCACCTTGAAAATGAAGTATGAGAATCCAATGACATGGATATTTGAGGTTGTGTGGTATTAGACATGGTTGGAGGATTCCATTTTGACATCTCTTTGTACTATCGTTCATCCAATTTTCATGTCGACAATGTGAAGCTTCATCGATTCTCTTGTTTGTGCTTTTTGAGACATCAGTTTCTTCAATCTTCAAGGCTTGTTTTTCTTACCCATTGGCAAGTTTTGGTTCATTAAAGTTATTCGTGTTCTATACGTCGAGTTTTTTAAATCTGATACTGGGCATTTGCAAAGTTAAAATTTGTTATCTGCATTAATTTAAATCTCATTGTATTTTATTTTTCCTTTCTTGAGAATTAGTTTTTTGATATTAGGTATGTGTGCTTATTTATTTATTTTTAATGATTGTTGATGTTTCTTCCTAGTATTCAATTTCAAGAATGTCATGTTGATCAAAATTTTTTTATCAGAACTTATATTTCATTGTGTTTGGTGGATATTCATGGTTTTCTTATAGTCTTATTTCAAGCTTTACCATTTTCAAGTGTATTGCATCAAATCTCTTTTAATTTGAGATCATTGATTTTAAGTTTTATCTAACCTTGCAAGGGTCAAGTGAGATCCAAGCTTCAATTTTGTTTGAATATTTTGCATGGCTTGATTATCAAGAGTATTGGAATTGTATCTTCGGTGATCATTCCTTCTTGATAGGTCTTCTTCAACATGCATGAGGCAGCATGCTCTCTCGAGTGTTATTTTCTTCCTCTTCTTGTATCCATTTTTTTAAATATTGATGTTTGCTGGCTTGGAAATGTCTTTGTGATTATATTCTTGTCATCGAACTAATTTGGTTGGATTCTAGTGATTTTACTTTTCTTATGTGGCATCATGTTGCTGCTGGTGAATACTTTAACTCTCCTTTATTTATTTTGACAATTTTGTGTAAAGTTTAAGACAAAAATCTATAAGGAAAAGTGTAAGGAGCTGAGGTAAACCATTCCTTCAATTGTCAAAGCATTATTCACATAGATAAGGAGCAAACTATTTTGATGTGAGAGTGGGTGTTATGTCAAACTGGAAAAGAATAAGGAATTATAATGCTACTATAGTTAGGTTGTCAAAGTCGCTAGTTGGTGCTTGGCGATCTAAATGAACATCTGATGAAAGATGGAGAACAAATTGACAAAGAGGTAATTTTATGCCTTTATCAGGTATAGTGGTTTTATTTTAAATCTTGTAGTGAGTTATCTTGCAATAATTATGGTTTGTTGGTCTATCAAGTATGTTTTCATAACCCTTTATGGCCAAAAGAGGTTTGAAGGTATTTTTTACTAATATGCTATTATATTCACATTTCAATAAGTGTTTGATTATGTTCAGTCTGAAATAAATTTGCAGATATTAGACTTCTATTGTATTGGTTGAAATCTATTGTAGGGTTGTGATTGTTATAGTTGAACCATTTTGCATCAAAATATTTATTCATGTATAAGGAAAATGTCAAAATTGAATTAGTATGTTCAACATAGGGATAGTTTTGTCTTTGACATTATTTGTAGTTGAATTTGAGGTGGAATGTGAGCATTGCAGTAGACCATATTGTTTAATAGGGAAAAATATGGAGATCAATACTTATAAAGTCAATAAAGAGATAAGTTTTTCACATTCTTGAATGTTGATGTATATTATTACTCTAGGAGGAATAGTGTCTACTTTTAGCATTGATCTGTGTATATCTTTTCATGAATAGTTTGATTTGGGAACTAATTCTTGCTTCTAGGATAAATCAAGAAGTAATGGGGTGATAAGAGAATGCATGCAAAGGCATGGAAAGATTCCTATAGTCATGGAACTGAATTTATGATATAGAATTTTTTTATCAAGCTCTAGAGAGAGGATGCAACAAGATAAGGATTTTAGCTTCAGAGGAAGGCTTTGTAATTAAGAGGGAGTGCTTATGGAATTCCCTTCATTTTCATATATTCTTTTAATGCTTGTGATATTTGTAGAATTTGAGACTTAAATGGAACTATGTCTTGTTTTGTTATGTCTATTTCTATTCATGTGAAATAAACAATAAGATTGTAAGAATCAATTGTGATAACTCTTCCACTACATGATAGTGAACATCATGTTGAGAGAGTCCATGATGTCATCACATTGAGAAATTCCATGATAGTTCACATTGAGAGGGTTCATGATTAAAGGCTTGTGAGTCTTACAAATCTTTTCATGTTGAGTGATTCCATGAATATGACTCATTGTTATAGGTTTTCATGTTGAGTGAATCTATGAATATGACTCATTGTTATAGGTGTTCATGTTGAGTGAATCCATGAATATGACTCATTGTTATAGGTGTTCATGTTGAGTGATTCCATGAATATGACTCATTGTTACAAGTGTTCATGTTGGGTAACTCCATGAATTATGTTTTGAATTCATATGATCAGAATTTATCATTGAATTTTTTTTGGTTGCAACTTTATGTGACTATTCAACTAAAATCTCTTGCTAAGAGGGAGTGTTAAAGTTTGCAGCTGCAATAGAGATCCTTATCTCTCAAAATCTAGATGTTATTGCTGTTATTGTCATCTTCAACTGAAAATGACACTTAAGTTTAATTTGTAATAATAAATGTAAATGACATGTATCATTCACATGTATTGAGGCATGAATATTCGAAGAGTTATATTTAATTATAGGAGTTATGAGAATCTCAAGAGACCTTCTATTATGATTTGAAGAGTCTCTCTTATTGTTATATATTCACATCAAGCAAAGGATATTATACACTTGAACATTTCATTATCAATAAAGATATATTTTTGTTGTGTGGTTGGATTTTTTCCTTCATTCTCGAAGGGTTTTCCTAGGATATTTCTAATGTTTATTGGTTTAATTTTGTCTCCTTATCGTTGTTTATCACCATTGATTTGTTGGCTCTAGATTTAACATATGTGACTAAAAAACCACTAAATTTTGTATATATGTGACTAAACTTAGTCATGTGACTAATAGTAGTTAATATCCAGTCATTTATAACACTACTAAATTTAGTACTAAGCAATTTTAGTCATTTATTTGATCACTGATTTAGTGGTATATTTAGTAGCATATATAGTGGTATATTTAGTAGTATATTTAGTAGCATATTTAATCATATATTGGGTCACATATTGAGTATATTTAGTCACATGTTTAGTGGTATATTTAGTAGCATATTTGATCAAATATTTAATAGTGTATTTAATCATAATAGGCACAATGTGATTCCACCATCATCCATTTGCTTGTAAAGCAAGTGCTCTTCCATTGAGCTAGCACCCTTTAAAGAATAATCATACAATGTGTAACTTTATACATTGTCTTGGTTCTTAGCACAATCTCTAACTCTGCAAATTATGGTTATTAGTCTCAACAAAAAGCTAAATATTGGACCACACACAATTAAAGAAGAGGAATGCTCAAACTATAAAATCAATGAAAAGTTTTGGAGAAAGAATGACACATTTTGCAATAAAAGAGAAGGCAATTACATGTTTAAATAACCACTTTTGTTACTTCTAATTTAGTAATTTCTCTTATTTAATTATTATTTTCCAGATACTTTTTTGAGTATAAAGCTATAAAATTCAATTTACTTAACCCTGAATGGAACATAGTTTTCCTAAATGGCAGTAAAGAATGAAATAAAAAAAGGTTTTATTTGGGTTTAAATCTATCATGCAATGCTCTACTAATATCTTTGAAATAATAAAGTTCCCAAAGAAGAAACATTGGTCTATATAACATTTAAAGTTAATTGTGCAGTTGATTGTCTTCTATCTTTTGACCCTTCAAAAATGCTGAATTAATCTAAGAAGTTGTAGAAAAACCTTCCCAAAATTGTCATGTTTTTCTAGTAACATTGGTTATATAGACAGCTAAACCACATCCTTTCTTCTTACTATGCTTGGACAAATTCTATTGGAGAACATTAAAAAAACATGATAAAAATAGTGACTGAGTATTCATGAACTTGTTGTTATAGATGGATTAAAGATCATGGACTTGCTTCCATAGATGGATTGAAGATCATGGACATTCTTAATAGTACATATTTATTGATTAGCTCCTAAAATTTAGAAGATGTTATTTTCAAGCTAAAAAGATTCCAAAAATTTGTTGTTTAAGTGTTTTCATATTTTAGCAACATTTGTTACCTCTATTACACATAATATTTCTAGTCTTCTTGATATATGTACTAGGAAATTTTTGTTAAATTATAGGAATCTGTATTTTTAATTCTTATAACCACATTTGGCTAACAAAATAAGGTTCAGTCAATGACAATGTTTGATAGGAATTACTCATTGATTTTTTTCTAGAATAAGATCTTATGTTATGCTACCTTCTTAATTTACATTAACTATGAGATCTCATAGCATCCTTAAAATCACAATTATATATAAGACATGAGGTCCAACATCAAGTAAAAATCACAACTATAACAAAATTGGTATCATCTACTCCCAGTTGATTGCTCTAATGGGATACATTTTTTTTAATACTTGAGAGTTAAAACTGAAAAATAATGTCAAAAGTTTTGCATCTCAAAATGCTTTGATCTTTCGTTCTTTTTGTATGACCACCCTGTTTAACTCTCTTTTGTGACCCAATTGACATTGCCCTTATATATTATTTCTTGAGAGGCTGTATTGTCCATTTTATTTATTTTTGTATTCATTGTGCCTAATTTTATACTTTTTTGAGCTTTCTTTATAATTAGGGCATCCCCATTGTCTTTGAGGAACTCTGGTTTCTTATTGTTTTCTACTTATGCACAAACAATTATATATTAAAGTTGAAGAGAATAGTGTATCTGACTTAAAGCTCATTTTGGAGTGAGATTTTTCATTGTTCCATCTTATGATATTTTTTAAGAAGTCAAATCATGAAATTGAATCCTTTGATGTGATGACATATAGTCTCATAGGTTACATATTTTTCTTATTTCTTTGTGGTAATGCACAAGAGATATATATTGTGTGTACATGTATTACTAATTTGGATATTCTGACATTGCCTTTACTTGGTGCAACAACATCTCCTAAATAATGTGGAGAATGCCTACCCAAAGGATGTCATCCCAATATTGACAATAGCAAATAAATGTTAGACTGGAAATGACCCATTGTTGACAAAGTGCCTTGAAATAGTGGTGAGATTTGATATTGATAATATGGATTTTAAAAAGGAGCTCCCTACATAGGTAGTTGTTCAACTTGGTGAGCTATGGTCACAATTGTATTTTGAAATAAGAGATACAATCTCTCTTCATTACAAAAATGTCAGGAGAATATAGAGAGCACTTGACTCAGATGACATTGAGTTGGTTAGAATGTTGTTGACTGAGAGGCATGCAAATTGGATCATTGACATATAAAATTATTGACTATGAATCTATGGTGAGAAGTTTACTTGTATCTGACTAAAAGATCATACATCTTGTTTGTGGATTGTGTATAAATAGAAGGAAAATGGATATTTAAATATAAAATCAAATCTTGGGATAGGATGGATGCAAAGTTGATGGGAGAGTTCGTGCCTTTAGACTATCCAATCAGTTGTTTAAAATAAAAAAGTGACAAAATTTTATACTGCTTTAAATCCTTGGTGGAAGTTGATGCACACCTTGAAAATGGATCTTGAATCTCATGACATTTTTCTTCTGCCACAATGTTGTGTGGAACTATGATGTTCTAATATCCTCTATTTCCTTATGGCTATCACCCATAGTCACCTAAACCCATATCTCGGATAAACTTTCCAAAAAAATAGGATTGGAATCCATAAGACTAACTTGACATATGTCATGTTCATTGAGCAAAAACTTCTTAGCGATAATCTAGAAGAGCAATATTATCGTCCAAAGGCCTAAAACCCAAAGGCATCTCATATAGTGGATAATTAGTATTATCACCAAGCAATAAGAAAGAAGAAAATAAGGGATTATTGCTACCCAAAAAAATAAATTAATATCTGTCTAAAAAGAGGAAATCAGATCTTTCAGCAGAGTGGCAGCTTTGTAATTGCTCCAGCACTTGTGTAATTAGTAATTACCCCATTTGAACCAACAATTTGCACAAAATCCAAAAACATGTATCTTATTGAACCCCTTCTTCCTTCTTCAAAAGTATACCTCAAGTTGTAATCATCTTCATCATTGATTTGTAGTTAACTAATTCATTTTTTGATTCACTTACACATCAATAACTTTTTGGTGGCCAAATAAAGAAAGCTAAAGAGCATATATAGAATAGATTATGTTATAGGAATTGATGCATGCAAGAGGAAGAGTCTCAAAAAAAATTATTTCCTATAATATGAATCAACAACCAAAACAATTTTAAAACTCATGAGTGGATTATGCTACATGTCCACACTACAGCGAGGATTCCAGATCTTAATGAATATGAAGTTACTTTACTAGTAGGACTTCAATAAGATGTTTTGATAACAGAATTAGTATTTAACCAAGGAAAATACTATCTAATATAGTGTAGATTTAAAAACCACAAAATTCCATAGTGTGCTTCAATATTACACACCACACATCCTATCTACTTTTCTTAAGCCTCTCGCAAACAAGAATCCTTTCTCTCCCTATTAATTGCTTGGTTTAAACAACAAACTTTATTAAGAGTATTTTGAAAGATACCATAGTGCAATTTTTACAAGGGAACAAATCAATTTTTAAAAATAACACTTATCAAAAAATAAAATGAACATTTAATAAACAATAGAGTAGAAAATTACCTCTTTGCTAGTCTGCAATTGCAAATTACTGGCCCTCAGTAGATTATGCCACTTATCCTAAAATATGATACAAAGAAGTGGTCATTGTCCCACACTCCAATTGTCTCCATTGTCAACAACTTCTAAAGAAAAATTGCAACAATATTAGCCTTTGAAAATCACATTTAGAAGCTATGATACAGTTTGCATTTCTAGTGTTTAAATCATTTGTATCTTGAATTTCAGTTGCAACATACCCAAGGAGTCAAGTTTCCCATTTTTTGTTGCAACTACATTAGCAAGCTGGCATCTTTCAAGGCTCTATAAGCACTCAAATATATCACCTTGTAATCAACCACTTTATAATGCACAACCAAGTAGCAATGCAAATGGACTCAAATGTATTTTGAAGCTTACTAGATTAACAAAGACCCTATCATATTTAAAAGAAATGTTTTTGCACAATTAACTTAAAAATACCCTTGTTGGATTGAAACGACCAAAAAAATAAACTCTCAAACAATAAAAAATATACAAAAGGAACAAATTTGGGTTAATGTTGAGAAGAGACATAAAAAATTATAGTAATATAAAAGCAATCTATCATGGAAAAATAACAAAACCATTGCTACACTAGCAGGAAAAAACATGATCCAACACCAAAGAAAAAAAAAAGAAATTTGTATTAGGTCATTTGATGTCAAATGGGCATGATCTTTTCAAGAGGGAAAACAAGTAAAAAGAATGAAATCTTGAATAACATTACCCTCCAGGTTGTTTCGAGAGGGAAAACAAGAAAAAGGATGAAGGGATAAATAGCATTACCTACTAGATTTGATCATCTGAGTATTGTCCAAGGGGGTCAATGTTGCTTCTTACTATTCCCTCAAAAAAATTGGTTCTTGTGGTATTATTCTGAATCAAGATTGCACATCATGAAGGCCCACCTTAGTAATATCCACTCAATCAATAATTATTGTTCCTCCAGCAAGCTCAACAAGCCGAAACATAGCTTGAACGAGAGTAAATTTCCCACTTCTAGTTTGTCCTACAATGCCAATCTTTTCCCCTCCTCTGATCTTCAGATTTATGCCTTTCATAACTAGGGGATATTTGGATGATAATCAACCTATGAAAATAGGAAAATATTAGCCCTTATTATACAATTTACAACAGAAAGACTAATCTTATCTCATATCATTCTTTTTCTTTTGAGACTAAATGTAGGGTGTCTTCATCAAGGTAAAAGATGGTGCTTCATAGAGTATTATATCTTTGACAACATACCTGCAACTCCTTCAATTCAACATTTCCTTTAGAGGGCCAATTAGGAGATGGCACACACTCTGGAACTACCCATGCTACCTTTGATGGAATAATTGTAAACTATCTAATCCTTTCAACAACAAAATCTTATTTTCAATCAAACAAGAAAGTCAAACAAACCAAAATAACATTGAATTGAGAGACAAACCATATGATTGAGATAATTTGACAATTTTTGCATTTCAAGCAAATTAACACAATCATCAGCATTGGTTGAAATTGTTGTCACTGTTAGGTACTGAAAAGTAATGGAAGTGACTAAAAATCCTTGATGCAGCTTATTAGGTTGGAGAATAAAAATGTTTGGGACTAGATTTTAATAATGATAGTTTCAGTCTCCAATATAGCAATGTTAACACAACTTTTGAATCATTTGTTCAAAGGAAGCAACCCAAATAGACATTCCATGGTAGAACTACATAATAAAGCTGTGAAAGTAAACATCATGAAAAAATTGATTGCTAAGATGGAAAAATATGTAGTATAAAAAAAATTAGATTATTTGGGTGCATTTCAATCCATCAGAATTCTTAGAAATATTGTGGTGATTCAGTGAAGAATAAAAATATGTTAGTGCTAAGATGGAAAACTATGTAGTAAAAAAAGATTAGCATTTACATTTTGTTCTTAATTCAATCAATCAAAATTTTACAAGATATTGTGATGATTCAGTGAAGAAATATTGCCATAAAAATTCCAGTAGTGGGAAAATATTAATATTTTATGGGGTTTCCAAATCAATGCACCATAAGTTTTGATTGAAGTGTGAGAAAATTTTACAGGGTTCCTAAAATCAAGTTACTACAAAACGTTAGCTGAAAAATAGTCAATTGAGACCAAAACAACTCACAACATACAGAAAAACAAATTAGTACCATATGGTTTTTCATGGATTTCATTAGCCACCTTGAGATCAATAGAAGTGTGATATGCAAATGAAGAGAATGCAACTTTCTTAATATCTTCCCACTTTCCAACACTACAATGAGAAACACCCTCTACTAGCTTCATCATGTCATGTAGTGTTCAGGGGCCATGATGTTTTCTTCAAATGTCAACTTTTGCTATTGGGACTGTTGGAACATATTCTTCATCTAGAAAGTAAGAGTTCAAGTACTCTGAGTCATAATGTTTCTCTGTTACATCTTGAAGCAACAGTGGCTCTTTATTCTCTATTGTTTCATGCACCTAACAAAGATGCAAAATTTTTAATGCTGAATAGCTAGGCACATTTTCAAATGAAAGATACTCGCATTCAATAGACAAAAAGAATGCATATAAAAATCAATAATGGTGAAATGTTCTTTCCAAGCATATTGTTATTCATGTACAAGCAGTAGCACTAATCTTGAAGAAAACCTTTTAATGTCTCTTGCAATTTGTCCTTGATTTGATTTGGTAACAACTCTGGTCTTTTGTCTTATTTCTGAGCAGATACCATCACCACAGATAGATCTCACACCTAGAGCTTTTTTCACAAGTTTGGCAGCTCTTCCACTTGAATTATATTTTTGTTAATTGTAAGAAAATGCGATCAGAAAAAAGTCCATAGCTATTGATAATTTTAAACAAAATCATTGAATTTTCTAGTGACCATAACTTCACTAAAGCATGCAATTTATGTAAATCACAAAGTTTCCTTTTTCCTTTTTTTTATGTTAAACATAAAAGCATCATTCTTTCTAAGAAAACTACTCCTCGATGAGACTAACATTCCCCCTTTTCTTTCAAGAAATGGAAAGATTAAATGATCATAGATATCATTGCTCCATTTAGCATAGAATATAGTATTTTTTTTGTAATGCATCCCACCCATAACAAGAGTTGCTAGTTTGGCTTGACTGTATAGACTACTTTTATCCCCCTTGTTAACTTCTACTGTAAAAGAAAACATTGAATGGCATAATTGAGGCACTAACACATGATAAAGATATTGTAGGGGAGCTAAGATAAGATGGATTAATATGGATATATCACAATTCTAAAACATGTTGTATCAGTCAATACCAAAAATTTGGGTTTTGGCTTGCAAAAATGGAATACAATACAGAGAAGAATAAATCCTTAAGAGGGAGAGTTAGCATGTATGCATTCCAACTCAAACACTACCTACACATTGTGTTATCCTCACATATTTTATTGGTATGTTTCTATTAACTTTAATTACTATTTTAATTATGATAAAGTAAATCCCTGATTCAAGATCAGGAATAATGTCATTCCCAATTTCAAGCACACTATAAAGAGAGTGGCAACAAGAAAATCATGCATACACTGTGGGAGTTTCATTCCACAAATTTTCCACTCAAAGTTTATTGTCATGTTTTACATCAAGAATCCTTATTATCCTAAATAAGGGTGCACCAAACTCAATACCCAATAGTCTAATATTTTCTTTCTTCATAGACTTTTCCAACTACCATACATCCGTTTGTAGGCCAAGGGCTTTCTTTATCTGTCCATAACATGTACACCCCAAAATATGAGAATCTGTGCAATATTAAAGTTCTAAAATACAATACAGGTATGACAGGGTGACCCACATCACAAAGGTACAAACATCAATATGATACTAGCAAGCAAGCTACACCTATATTTTTAAGAACAACCTTGCCTTCACCTACAAATACAACCAAGTGATGGATTCAACCTATTTTTGCATATAGTGTTGAAAAGCCAATTTTCCAAGATCTCACCAGAGTGATTGAGAGAATCTTCTAGGGCCAACCTAGTAAATCTAAAGGCTAATATGCTTGTTGGCCTTAACAATGTTGCTAATGAACTTTTTCATCTTAGTCCTTAATTGGGTTTGACCCTATTTGAGAAATTCATGTAACTTGCAATTATAATATTGGGCAAGACCTATATGAATGTCACTAGTAACTAATAGGTCTAGTCGTATTCTTGCGCCAAAACTACAAGGCTGACTGAAGGTCTATTAAGAGACGTAAATTCATAAATGTGAAAGTCCATCCTTGCACCAATAGAAAATGAATTCTGTGATGTACAGTATATGTAGTGTTCTCAGGGGTGATGATAACAACTTATCATCTATGGTTGGGAAGGAAAAAGATCTAATGGTTTACCTGGAGTGAACAAGCACTATAATAAAATCAATAAATTCTTGGCTTTGAAAATGTGACAGACGTCTTCTTAGATCATGCATATTATAAGCGCTGTTGTTGCATATAAGTATATATTTTTTATTTTTTATTTTCATATCTTTTTATATAGATGAACTCAAAGCAAACCCCAACCTACCCTAAAAAAAAATTGATTAAAGCCACCAATCCAAGTCTTGAACCCAAATCCAAATCAGGACTGGTAACTTGGTTTTGAACAAAAAATTACCCACAAGGAAGACCAAGAACATTTGAACTAAATTGTTATTTGTACCATCAAGATCATACCATACAAACCAAAGAAATTTTTTGTATTAGACTCAAAGCATTATAACAAGAAGGGGAAGGCATCGTGGCTACCACATCCCAGAGCTAGGCACCTGCAATAGAAATAAAATGTAAAGAAATATAAATATAAAAAATGTATAGTATACCCTCCTAAAAAAACCTTCCAGGTGAAATCCACCAATTTTGTCCATGGAACTTTCAAAAAAAAATTGGGTATCTAATTCAAATGCATGCATGTACATACATTAAGAACCATAAAACAAAAAGGAACTAACATGTATAAAGAAATAGCTGATCTTCCACATATAAAAGTTTCTAACTTTCTAACACAAATGAATTGCATATATTTGTAAAACTTAGTAAAAGGGGAAGGAACTAATATGTGCATAATCAAGTGCAATTAGTCTTCTATCATTCAATTAATGTAGTAGTATTAGGAAATGATGTTGGTTCTTCCCCTTCTAACATACTGGGGCTACCACTTGCAACCTAAGAAAAAAGATCAAGGGGGCAAAGTGAAGAATAGCATTTACACTGAACAGATTCAACATTGGCAAAACTGAGTGTAGTAATTACAGTTGACAATAAAGTGATGCTTGGTTGAAAATTTCACAGCTGACTAAAAGATCCAATCCAACTTTTTACGTCATTCATAGAATTCAAGCTTCCATCTGGATAAATTGAACACGTTTTTTTCTCTTTTCATTGGACTTTACATGGATGTGATGGAATATAGACTTTATATTTGTTTTCTATTTAATTGTGACTAAGAAGCTCAGGCTTTCTTGCATGCTTCTTGCATTGGTCTCTCAAATTAGTTTCACACATTTTAGTTTGCTACATTAATGCATAACATATAAATCACATATATCTACCCAAAATAAAACCCATTGCCTTCTAGTCCTCCTTTAATATGGGTTCTCTATATTAACATATAATAACATAGATTTTGTTAATTAAAAATTTGGTTAGTTATGAACTTATAAAACCTATTAGAATCAGTTGAAAACAATCGCAAGATAGATGAAAAATATTTCTTAAAGAGATTGATCGGCCAAATATCATTGACTGCTAGTAAATAAGCATATAATTGAGCATTCAATAGTTAATTGCAAGTGGGCAGGTGGACTACTTACTCTCCACAGAACCCAAACAGATACAGAAGAGTTCATGCTTTAGTTCCCCATCAAAGAAATCACTTGGATACTAGACCCAAGATTTATCACTACCACCGTGCTCCTGCAATGACATTGATGCTAGAACTGCAAGAAAAATATTGAACAATTTGATGGGCATAGGAAAAAATTTGAATCAACATATGCAACTTTTGTATGATCAAATTTGGTTGTCATGACAGCTTGGAAGCAACATCCTTTGGTTTCTCATGAATATTCAACATAATCATCCCCGCCTTTTCAACAGTTCAAGAGAAGACAAAAGAGACACATTATCTCATTGAAAAAGAAGTAGATTTTTTTTCATAGAATCTCGAAGAAGCCTAGATAACCATCTTTATATGTTACCATCCACTCCATGTATTCTTTTGGATTCTGTGGGTGTAAGTAGGTTGATAGGACCTGAAGCAGTTGTTGCTACATAGAAGAATGTAGAACTGTTGATGGCAAGAGGTAGTTCAAGGGATCCCTTCAACAAATCCATCAATTTGTTGCATATCTAATGTACTACAAATATTATGTAGATGTTGAGGGTTCAAACACTGGCTTGGGATAGGTGTTAAAATCATTGGAGTTTTTCATATATCTGTGATTATATTAGACAAATTTTCTATCACATTCAAGTTAGAAGAACATTCAATTAGATTCCATTGTACAAGGTAGATTAGTGGATATGTGTTTTAGATTAAGGTAAAAACAAGTTTTGAAGGGGCCCCAAAACCCTTTACATAAAAGACAAAGACAAACCATGAAGCACTACTAGGTATTACTAGGACCTGAAACTAGTTAAAAAACCAAAACTAGGTTTTACAGGGACCTGAAACCAAAAGATAGACCAGAAAAAGCAACTAGAGTTTATAGAGACCTAGAACCTAGAGACTTAAGAAACTGGCAAGCAAAAGCCAGCAACTAGCACACCTACTCAGCAGCCAACACCTCACCAAAAAAGCCAGTGACAACAAGGGAACTTATGCTTTTCCTTTTAATTAAGTGCCTTCCTTGCACAACTAGAGGTTCATATCTAAAGGGGGAGCAAAAGGCTTAGTTTTCTTTCTTTTTATCACAATCCAACTGTCCTCCACCTTCGCAGCCTCAACAACCCAAACCCTAGAAGAAATGGAACAGTGGAAGCCAGGGGAAGTAGAAGCCACAACAATCTCCCTAAGAGAGCTAGGAGATGACTAGCCCCCAGAAAGAGCATCCAATATAGGGGTAGGAGCCAGAGTGGGAATAGGGTCCAAACCTGAAGTTTGAACATCTTCCTCTACCACAGGCACTAAATGATCACCAGAAGCATCATCAGAGGGAGAATCACCCACAAGTTCCAAGGGAGCAACCAAAGAGTTATGAACCGTATAGTGCTTAGAAGAGACCCCTGACCACCAAGAAGGTGGTCACCTTGATTTGGAATTCTTAGCACCACAACGATAAAAAATATGACCTGTCATGTGATATTTTCTACAACGAAAAGGGATACCTTCAAAATCCAACATTTGAGTCTAGGAACCCCTTGCAAAATCCAAGAAAATCTCCTCAGGAAGGCCCTTAGAAACATCCAACTCCACAAGAATTCATGCACACATCGAATGGAAAATATCTGCAGTGTTAGAATCCACATATAAAAAATCATCAATAGCATTCCCAATAGTTTCAAAAATAAAATCTTGCCATAGATGAATTGGGAGATTCAGAAGCTGGATCTAGATAGGGAACCTATTAAAGGATTCAGTAAGTGGATTAAAATCCATATGCCATGATTTAGCCATAAGTGGATATCTGCCCTACCGTGAAAAACTATTATCACACATAATAGTCTTCTTGTCTTTAATACTTTCAAACTTAGCTATAAAGAATCCTTTTGCATTTGGAAAGATGTGGACATTATTGTCTATAATTGGTTCCCAATGCTTGGAGATCCAGGTGTGAAGATCAGCAAGAGAGGGCCAAAAACCCCAAAAGCAAAAAATAGCAACAAAAGAGGAGAGCTCTTCTGCCATATGGAAGATATCTTCAACTATTTTTGGGTCTAAAGAAACCCTAATAGGATTTGAGACACTTACAGGGGAGACATCACGATGAGAAGGCCTAGAAGAACCGGCATGAGGGATAGCACCATGCAATCCAGCTTCAAAGGCAATGACATTTGCAAAAGTCCTTCCCCCCAAAACCAGGAGACCCTATAGAACTAGGATGAGCAAACAGTGAAGGAGGAGCGGAAGCAGAAGAATGGGCTCCAAAAGTGGGTGAGCAGACCCTGGCCCCACCAGAAATAGACACTGCAAATGAGTAGACAACAACAACACTGGGCGAAGCTCTCCCACCACCACCAACCACATCAGCCGCAGGACGAGAGGCGGGAGTAGAAGGAGCGGGAGACATCATTTTATAATTAGTGGAAATGTGTTAAGTATATACTTTAATGATGAATTGCAAGAGAATATGAAGTACACAAGATCATAGCCAATTATGAGGTTGTGCATTCATCCATTTCAAGTGTTTAATGCTTTGGTCATAGGAATTGAATTGGTTGTAGGGACCATTTGCCATTGCACCAAAAGCCATGACTGTTAGTGAACATGGAACACCACATAATTAACCACCTGTGGGCAGGGGAGCACGTTGCATCACCCAACAATCTCCCCCTCGACGTGCATACCAGGTGCTTACGCGGGTCAGGAAGGCACCGGGGAGATTTGAACCCATGACTAGGCCAAAACCAGGCTCTGATACCAATTGTAGGGCCCATTTTCCATTGCACCAAAAGCCATGACTGTTAGTGAACATGGAACACCACATAATTAACCACCTGTGGATAGGGGAGCACGTCGCATCACCCAACATTGGTGCTTAAGAGGAAAGGGTTTGTTGTTGGTGAATAATGAGCAGATCTTAGGGACTATTATGGTTCCATCAGTGGTTTCAACATGCTTGACATCTAATGAGTTAGAAGAAAAAACTTAATTTTTGGTTGGCATTGATCATGTCACTGTATAATAACTGAAGTAGAAAAGATTTCTCGCACCTATTTAGGAGTTACTAGTTACATGAACTATTTTCCTTTTTCATGGATATAATGAACCAAACAAAATACACTAAAATAGAGAGAAGATGATGCAATTGCATCTCAACAAAGTGATATTCATGAAAGAAATTGGAGCAAAAACTCACTTGTCTAGGCTACTCTGTAAAGTACCTACTGACCTCATAAATGCAAAAACAAAAAATAACATTGAATGTTAACAACAAGAAGGTCAACATGTCATTACCAAGCAATACCTAACACTGATGAAAATAGTTATCAGCAGGGATGGGACCCAAGAAAGCCGAGATGTGCTTGGATTAGATCATAGTAACATTGTGATGCCAAATGATATATTCTTGCAAATTATGTGTGTCTAAAAAATAGAGAAATACAAAAGGAGGTTAGAAATGTCACCACAAATCAATGTCATTAGCTATAAATATGCATTAGCAAGTTAAACATAATCTGATTGAGCTGCAGCTAAGAGGCTGCAAACTGCCCTTGAGCTGAATACGCCTATAGATTTTACTTAGTCTGAGCTATTTGTAGTTAATAAACTTTACATATGTTAAAATATATGTGTGTGAGGAGAAGAGATATACATTTTTGAGGAGACACACGTGGTCTAACTAATATGTGGTTACTGGTTGCCCCAGTAGATATGAACTCAGAATCTCCTATGCATTATGTCAAATGTGTGAGTTGGAATTTACAATATAGATATTTGCAAGGAAGCAATAACTACAAGATAGGCTCTATTTTCATCAAAGGTACAAATCATATATATAAAAATAGAATTAAGTGAGTTTGTACCTTTTCTAATAGTATCAACAAATAAGCAAAAATGAGCATATCTAGTCCAACCGTAAGGTAAAGTGGAAGCATCTGCCTCATCCAAGTAAATGGACAACTGGTCTACAACATAGGTTAAACCTTTTGCATAGGTTAAACCTTTTGCATAGAGATGTGTATGATCATATTTCAATGAAGAAAACAAAGAGTCAAATCAGGGATAGAGAAATATTGCAACTAACAACATTATTATAACAATGATAATTTTTTTCCAAAAATAGTAGAATCTAATAAAAGAATAACACTATTTTTATAACGAGCAAAGATAGAGAAAGATAATTATACAAAGAAAAGACACACAAAATCAAAAGGGTTTATAATAGCGCTATGAAGACTTCAAAGGAAATATAGATCACTATCACAACAAGTGAAAGAAAAATAATATTATGACAATAGAAAATAGCAGACAAGCACAAAGAATGAACCTAGTACATCTTGGACTATCCTTAAGGGAGATTAAATACATAATTATGAATGCCTACAATCACCTTCAATTAATCAAGGTTAATTTTTCTTATAAATTCTATCCAAAATATAATTTCTATACTTTTCTACTGCTTTTTCTACCCTAGTTGTTCTATACTTTCCCCTGATTTCTCAAGACATCATATTCCTCATAACAAAAAAAAGAGAAAGAAACATACTAAATGTTTCTTTTTGGCATATGATACAAACAATTATATCATAACAAGGATTAGATATGAACACTTTAGTTAATGTAAGCAAGCGGTTGAAAATTATGTGTTCATTATTTTTTGTAAATACAAAGTATTGTATATGGGTGCCTTTTGTACTTCTATCTTCATAGCTTTGAATCTCATGAAGTGTTCAAAATTAATTTCAGCTTTATAAAATAGGATATTTTGTGACTTTTATATCCTCAATATTTAAGATGACCAACATATGCATAAGCATTGTGGCTTATTTCATCTTCAAGAAACTACCGCTACACATAAACATATATTAGTTTGACTATGTCAGCAAACAATATTGAGACTGGACATTAATATTTCTAAGACATTTCACTAATAGTTGAATTTTATCACACAATATGAATCCTTGTCATGTGCACAATACATGAAAATTATATGAAAATATTCTTTAACCACATAGAAGAGACTATATTTATATGATCAACCTATCAATCTGTATCCTAGAGAAAAAAAGTATGATATGAAATGAAAATTTACATAAACATTGATAAGAGATAGACTAATGACATATTAGTCTAGAAAAATAGTACAAAGAAAAAACATGCAGTGACAAGAGACCATTGGTGTATTTGTTCATACATGGTAAAAGGATATCAAGTATTAAGTTTTTCAGAGGGTAATGGGAGAATCCCAAAGAAGGAAACTTAATTAGAGAAGGTTTTGAATTGGATAAATAGTGATTGAACCAAAAGATGCAGAGATATTGAGAATCGTAAAGGTAAGACAATAAAACATTGAGTTCTGGTTTTCTAAGTGTTTCCAGAATTTCCAGTCTAAAATATTATTGTTTATGGTAGTGCTTGAAGTTATATAAAACTTTCATTCTTTCCAGTAAATTTAGTTTCTACATTTAGAGGGACAACCGAAGGGATTTCTAAAAACTGTCCTAGAAGGTCTGAATTTAGGACAACCAATAAAGTTATGATTGTGTAGGTTGTTTCAAGGGGATGAAAGGTTGTTCAATGATTAGTATAGAATTGGTAATGTCCATGGATTCAATTGAAATATTTCTAATGAGTTGGAGTGTTGAGAGGGTTTGGTCAATCTTATGGAGAGGAAATGTTTTGATGAATGGATAAGGGGAGAGTTTTAAGTTTAGATTCGTTGTTCTAATTCATTTAAAATTATATTACCTTCTTTATTTAAATATATAATTAATTTGATTGTAGAAAATCAACTTAATATGCTATTGCACAATCCTCTATTCTAACTTAGAGCAAAGTATCTTCCTTTTCATTTACTGCAATGGCTGCCCTCATCCATGGTGGAATTTCTTCTATTGCTTTAAGTAATTTTAATTATAAGGGCAGGACAAAACCTCTATTTAAAGATACCCACTCATCTTTTCTATTTAGAGATAGAAATTTTATTTGAAAGTCAGAGTAGCAAAAATAGACATGAATAAAGTCCAATCTAGAAGCCCAGATAAGGCACTGGGCACAAATACAAGATCATCTAGCATCAATCAGCTTCTTAGAATGAAAGGAGCAGCATAAGAAGTAGATAAGTGGACTATTCTCTTACAACTTACAAAGCCAGTTACCTAGGCACCGCTGATATGGGAAGTAGTATGTGGTGTTGCTACCTTTGGTAACTTCCACTGGACTATTGAAGATGTAGTTTCAGAGGCCTTTCTTGCTGGTTATACACAGACCTTAAATGATTGGTATGATAGAATTAGATAGAATCAATGAACCTTATCAACCAATCCCCTCAAAAGCAATTTCTGAGAATGAAGTTATAACCCAAATTTGGGTATTACTTCTGGGAGGCTTGGGCTTGGCCGCTATTTTAGATATATGGAGAGGGCATAATTTTCCAACTTTTTTTTATATTGTTGGTGGTGGTTCATTTCTCTCCTATTTATACTCTGCTCTACCTCTAAAGCTCAAGCATAATGGCTAGATTGGCAATTTTGCCCTAGGTTTATTTACCGTACAGGGTAAAAGGTTACTTATTGCATGTAGTATAGCAAGATATAACATAGAACAGATACTTTATTCATATATGCAATATGCTCATTAAAATGATTCCAATGATGTTGATGATTACAAATTCCATTTCAGACGGTGTACATATACCTTCCCAAAGGAGTGACTCAACCGTCATGCACCCCTTCGGATACTATTCTACCTGTTGGCTACAATATAGAATTTACTAACAACACCATCCCCCCAAAAGTAAAGTCATCTCTGGACAAGAATTACAAAATATTCGAGACAGTTTAACAAAATAGAATACACTAATTGTGACTAGCTATAATAGGATAGATCTTTTTCCATCACATCACATTCACATTTCTCCCGTGCCTGCACCAAACTGGTCTCCAAAACACATTGCATCTATAGCCTCTGCTAACACAATACTATCACCTTAACTAATCTGACCTTGATAGCCACCCGTGCCGCATTCTCTGCTTCCAACTCCTGGGTACGCTGAGCCAAGTGTTGCTCTACTACCTCCAACTGGATTATCAGCTCCTCTTGAGCTCTCTATGCATCCATTAAGATAGCCTCATGTCCAACACCTACTCTGAGTGCCTCAAAATGTAGCATCCCTCTCGAAAGGCTTGCTCCAATGCTCTCTCCACCTCTGGTAGATAGACACTCCATACTTGCAGCAGCTCTAGGTCTCATCAACCAATATCATATGTTATTCATTGTGAACATTTTTTATTTGTCGTCATTTTTGTTTTTAGTTTTTAGAACCTCTGATCACCCTTCTTTTGTGTCACCTTGTCTCCCTACGATATTCACTTTGCACTCTTCTTGATGTTGTTTCCTATTTGCTGGAGGGTCATATGGCCTTTTCTTCTCAAGCTCCTACCATACGAAATGGCTCCTTGTCTCTGTTCCCTATTTTGTTCTGAGTTCTCTAGGCTCCTATCATATAATAGTTTTGAGTTCTTAAATTGTTGATGTTATAGATCCATGCTTCTTCCACATCATATAGCCGTATAGTCTCCTTTCTACCATATGGTCTGCCTGCTACCATACGGTCTCCCCACTCTAACTGCTACTTCTGTATGGACCGTACAACTTGGTTCTTCTACTACCAATGTTCATACAAGTTCACCATATGGTCCCTCCTTATTTTCCATATGGTCACCCAACCTCCAATCAATCTGGCCGTACAGTCGTACGATGCACCTCCAGGTCTCTTCCTACAACTTTCCTAGCCATACGATGCTTTGTTCCTTCGATTGTATGGTGTTCAAGGACCTTGCACTATTCTTCTCCTACCCGTACGGTCGTACAGTGTGGTTTGTTTTCTATTGGCATCTTTCTCCTTGGTGGCCATATGGTGCCTTAATCTCCTTCTTGATGGCCGTACGGTGACTTTAATCTCCTTCTTGATGGTCGTACAGTGACTTAATAGTCTTTATTTAACTATTTCATAATTCTCTTATTTACACATTAACTCTAATTCTTTATATTTACATATATACATTTTTTATCCATTATTTATACCGTCTCTCTATTGCTCAACCACGAAGGTGCGTTATTTCCTTCATAATAGACTTTCAGCTTTGACCCATTCACTGCATCAACTACTTTCTTTCTGTCGAGCATCCATAATTTTATTGCTCTGTTATCGCCCACTTCACAGATTTTATATGGTCCAACCCACTTTATGGGTATGTGCAGGATCATGGTGTGCTAAAAAGTGGTGATGTGAAAAAAATAGAGTTTGAAAACGTCTAAAAGCACTTCAAAATCCGCTCTGACTTTTTTTCACCTATCCAAGTACCAAACTTGGAAAGTAAGGCTAAGCCTTATCAGATATCCGATAACTAACATAATAATATAAAAATTATAATTATTATACTATAATATAATATTATTATTATATTATAATCGTATAATATTATACTATAATAATAATATTATATTATAATAATATAATATAATATTTTATATTATAATATATAGTAATTGTTAAGTTTCAGGATTTTCACCCTTTACTGAAACTGAAAACGTTCAATAATCCTTACTTAACATGGGATGCATTTCACTATGTGACACTAGATAATGAAATGAAACCTCGAGATTCTAGGCCGGCTCCTATTGAATCTTTCAGTGATAACCTCTAAAACTTAAAGAAAAACTTGAAGGAAAAGGGGAAGAAATTACTGAAAACCAAACCTAAACCTAAAGTTTAAACTGAGGAGGTGACACACCAAAAAGGGGGGTATGGAAACGTAACCCACATGTAACAAAGAGGATTATATAGCTCTATGAAACACAGATGAAGCACAACTTCCTGTAAAAGCTTGCACAAATGATTTATAATAAGGTTTTCACACTAAAACTACAAAGAGAAAGATAGACTAATAACTCACTTTGACCGATTTCACCTAAAAACACATGTCATAACCTACAAACAAATTTACTATTCTACACAAAGGTGCTGAAATGAGACAAAAAAAAAAAGGAATAATGAAACATTCACAAGTTAACCTATCCAATCATTAAAAATGCACACAAAAATTGTAGAAAGGAAAAGGGCTAACTGATAACTTCACCAAGCATAATCACACTGCTGTTACTTGTATTATATTTCCAGAAATGAATTACAAACTCTGTAGAATGAAGTCCAAGACTTAGAGAATAGCCAAAAAACTTCCATCCATTAAAATCATAACCCCTACAATGAGTTGAAAAACTCATACTTAACACCTTGTTTACATACCATGTTGGCTCTTATTAGAAATTCGTGATATGGATCACCGAGGGTGTTGTATTTTATTTACTACTCCTTTGGCCAGCTGTATTGTCACTTTCCTTTGTGTTTCTAGCTCCAACTAAAGCTACTATTTAGATGCATCAGTCTATAATCAGCCTTAGAAATAATTTTGAATCTCCATATAATGCTGCATTTTAAAGTCCACATCAGATCACAGTGTGCCATTATGTTGTTATCCATTTTAAAATATCACTAGTTCTCGTTAGCAAGAAGGTAGAGCATCACTTGAACTGAAAGAAGGTATGTTATAAAATGTTTATATCCCATCTCTGATCATCGTAACAGAACTAAATTGCTCCTTTCCTTTGCTACCACTCAGCTACATCTAAAATTTGCCAAAAATTTGAATGTTTAGTTTTGTACATTTATTAGTAATCCATTTTCCAATAGATAACTAATTCTCTTTGTTGCACCAATATCAGAAATAGTTTCTTTTATTGAAGATGAAGCCATCATTGTTGCCTTTTAAAATGTAGTTGCTATGGAAAACTTTGTTGGAGCTTTATATGTTGTTTGGGGTTTCTTGAAATGATTTATTTGCTGAAAACTCTTACCAAGTTATAGTACCCCTATTTTTTACTGCACTTTTGTCCTTCTAACTTGGAGCTGTAGTTACATCACCAAGCCACATATCAGTGCCATGTTCTAATTGATACTCCCACTTCATATCTATTTTTTTGAATTAAAATCTGAAGCTTGGATTCCCATTTTCTTGTTGCACATGTTCATAAATAACTTCATAATGCAGATTTGTTAGTCTGTTCATTTTTTCTATCCTATTGCATATCTTATGAGGTTCGAGCATGGGCTCATGACACTCACAAATGACTTTTACTCCTTTTAGCACCAAATGCCAAAATCACTGCTTATTTTTCTATCATGATGAAATGCATTGATAGATAGAATATGTAGTCGTAGAGATAGGTAGTCATTGCTTAGATCCTTCAGGATCTAACATCAGTTACTTTTATGTTTTTTGCAGCTGCTGGAGAGCGTGGAGCTCAGAGCTGGATGAGTGTGGTAGGGATCTCAGGAACACATATCCAATTTATAACCAGTCAAACCAACAGGCAATGACTGGTTATCTCTATCACTATTTCTTTTGTGCATATGTATTTTTGTTTATGTATCTTCTTATGAAAGAAACCTAGCTAATTAGACTCATGGCTTGTGTGAGATCTTCTCTAATCAGCATGTTAATTCATTTCATAATTTGTAAAAAAAATGAAAATTGTACATATCAGATGATGATCTATACAATGAACATTGTACCTCTTTTGCTCAAGATTTCATATATGATTGCAAAAATGACGGAATAGTAATAAATAGAAAATGTACATTTTTCCTTTTGCAATGTTACTTTCTGTGATGTTACTTGAAGTAAAATTCAACATGTGTAAAATTTGGTAACAGTAATGTAATATAATATATATAAAATATAATATAATAATAATAAAGTAATATATTATAATATAATATATAATAAAAAAGTATAATATATTATAAATTATAATAATATAATATAATACATTATAATAATATAATATAATAATAATACTATTATATAATATAATAATAATATTATATTATAATAATATAATATAATTGTTATCTCCAAAATCTGCACCTTGAAAATTTGCCTTAAGACCTAAAACTCGCAGCGATTTTGGAGAAACATGGGATCAGCCAAAAGTTGTGGGTAACTTATAACTTGGCTGAACCTCCAGATTCTAGGCCAGTTCTTGTATGATATATCTGATACCTTACTTGTACTAATGGAGAAGTGAAAAATTTAGATAGAAAAGGGTAAAAAGACAACGTTAACACGAAAACTTAAAGAAATAAGGTGATACACTGGATTGATAACACAAAGCACTGCTATACCTGAGACACAATGAAAACTTGACAAGACAATCACAAGAAACCCTTGCTTGAAGATTCGCTAATTTATATCAATAATTTAAGAGAAGGTTTATGAACTTGAAAATATACGAAAGGAAATTAATTACAATCAAATATATCAATAATGGAAAACACAACTCAAAACCTATGAAACAACTATCAGATAAGAAGATGCAAGATACGACATAATTCAGAAAGGTTTATTATTAAAGCACAATTTGAATAACATCAATCACCTTAATGCATACAAGTAAATCTGACACCTCCAAAACTGGTTCCAATGAAAACTTTATTTCAATCAAAGGCCCCAAAAATAGTACATCTACATAATAGATCAAAAGAATGGAGAAAAAGGCACTAAGGACAAAATCACATAAGAATCCTCTCCCAAAATTCGAACCCTGTAGTTAAATCATCATAAAAATTAAGTACAGCTGATTCATTCACCTCTCTTAGCGCTATTGCTTTAGTCCATCTTGTAAAATAATCCGTAGCTATAAGAATCCACTAGTGACCTGAATTAGAGCTTGGATTAATTGGGCCTATAAAATCAATACCCCAGTTCATGAATGGTTGTTCAACCAATATCGGTTGCAAAGGTAAGGCTGCCAACTTTTCCTTGCTAGCAAATAATGCACATTTTTGGCATTTCCTTAACCAACTATGGGCGTCTTTGAACAGATCAGGCCAATAGAATCTTTCCCTCAACACTTTATAAGCTGTTGTCTTTGGGGAAAAGTAACCCCCTTCATCATGAAATTGTTCCAGAATCTTGTCGATCTGATCGACACTTACACAATGTAATAACATGCCACTATGATCCTTTCTGAACAAAACATCATTAACTAAAACATAAGGAATTGACTGAAGTCTGAAATACCTACATTTTTCTCTATTTAACCTCAAAGGACACTCCCCTGTTTGCAAAAAATGTGTCATTTCAGTTAATCAGCAGTCTGATTGATTACTTCTAGCCTGATTATTATCTACCAACAACAGATTTTGACTGATTTCTACCTCTTGAAAGTTGTTATCTACCAATTTTTCACATAATCCTTTGCCCCTAACAAGTTTGGTGATATGGATATCAACATCGTATTCCATCACATGAGTTATCCAGCCTGCTCTTTTTTCATTTAAATCTTTACTCAACAAAAACTCCTTCACGCTTGGATGAGACACCATTAGATGAATTTTGCTATTGGAAACCAGGTGTTTGAATTTTTCAAGACTTTTAATAACAGAAAAAATATTCTTTTCAACAAAGTTGTACCTTTGTTCATAATCTTGCAAACCTTTGCTGAAAAACGCAACAAGTTGCTCCAAACCTACATCAGTTTTTTGCACCAGCATTGCTGAAATGGTGTCAAAACTACCATAGGCATACAATATGAATTCTTTAGTAAAATTTGGATTAATCAAAGCAGGGGCAGCGGACAAAGCTTCCTTAATTGCTTCAAAACAACGTTTTCCCTCCTTTGTCCAACTGAAAACAATATTTTTCTTTAACATTGCTGTTAAAGGCTTCAAAAGATTAGCAATATCAGGTATGAAATGTCTCACAAAATTTATCCTACCAAGAAAACTTTGTAGACTTTTCTTATGGCTGGGTAATGTTAACTCTAAAATTGCTTGAACTCTCTCAAGATCTATAATAGTACCATACTTTGAAACAATATAATCGAGAATTTTACCTTCATAAATAGAAAATACAATTTTTTTTGGATTAAGGGAAATATTGAACTCTCTACATCTTTCTAACACCTGTCTAAGATGAAAAATATGATCCTTGGCCTCCTTGCTGAAAATAGTAATGTCATCTAGATATACTAGCACTATCTTGTACATTAAATTTTGAAACACCATGTCCATAGCTTTTTGAAATGTAGCTCTAGCATTTGCTAGCCCAAAAGGCATCCTTTTGTAAGCCATGGTTCCCCATTTTGTGGTGAATGCTATCTTAAACTGATCTTCATCTTTTACTAGCACCTGATTATAACTAGAATATCCATCTAACAAAGAAAACCTTTCAGGATCGGAAACATATTGTAAGATTTGTTCCATGGATGGTAAGGGATGCCTATCTTTTAATGAAGCTCTGTTTAGGTCTCTAAAATCTATGCACAAGCGTATTTCTCCATTTTTCTTTCTTACAAGTACTAAGTTAGAGACCCAAGAGGTATGCTTGATA
This sequence comes from Cupressus sempervirens, assembly GCA_028749045.1. NCBI lineage: Eukaryota > Viridiplantae > Streptophyta > Pinopsida > Cupressales > Cupressaceae > Cupressus > Cupressus sempervirens. Next base: position 149,937,228 of record CM053785.1, on the reverse strand, counting down.
GGAAAGACAATCCCTCCTTCTAAAAGTTTGTTTAACTCTTTCAGCATTAGAGGTTCTAGCTTAGGATTGACAGGTCTTTGTTTTTGCCTTATAGGTTTGGTGTTAGGCTCAAGATCAATAGTATGCTGGGTTAATTTAGGGTCAAATCCTTTTAGATCAGAATAATCCCACACAAAAACATCATTAAACTCCTGAAACAATTCAATAAACAACTATTTTTCTTGTGGTGAGTTTATCTTACCAACTTTCAGCCTTTTTCCTTCAGAAATTTCCAGCTCCTCATAATGTTCTTCCTTCACCAGCAAACTAGTTTTATCTTTTTTCACCTGATCATCTAGATCAAAGATAGTTTCTAAAGTAACCAAACCTTTAGGAAGCTTGTTTGTTTTGAGCTGAATAACCTGATCACCGTATTGCTGATTGAACCTATCCTGATTAGTGGCTGAAAACACATCTTCTTGTAACAAAAAGTTTAAAATCTGCTCACCTGAGTCAAAAACTTGTCAATTTATGTTGTTATTTGGTATTGATGGTCTGACCACTATCTTTACATGATGTTGTTCATTCTTTTTTGTGTCATTATCAATGATATCAAATTGCGCACCCACTATTGCCAGCTTATTGGCAAACTAGTTTTTTGCTCTAGGTATAGATATTATATTAAAAGCTTCAAATTCTTCTATAATATCCCATACTCTATTTTTGTACAACTTTAGAGTGTCATTCTTAACATAAATCAGACCTCTAACTTGGTTGACAATGAGCTCGCTGTCCCTAAAAACCTGCAAGCACGTTATTTTTCTCTTCCTTGCCCATTCCAAACCTTGTACTAGTCCTTCATATTTAGCCACATTGTTAGAACATGCAAATGAAAAATGAAAAGTACCAAAATACTTATCCTCCTGAGGTGTTACCAGCATTACTCCCCCACCAACACCATTCTTGCTTTGTGAGCCATCAAAATACATCTTCCATACCTATTTTTTTGTTCGCTGATCTAATTTGTATCTTTGACCAGATTTGGAATCCCTGAACTTTGATCTAAAATCATATAATTTCCAAAACCAACATCATGAACAACATTGTTTTGACTATTAGAAACATTTTCAACAGCCCATTCATCAAGAAAAATATTCGAGATACCACTAAGAGGTGTGTTAGAATCTACTACCTTAGGTTCATCACTATCAAGTGACATTAGATTTACATTTATAGCAGCAAGAACGTAAGGCTCTATATGATCTTTTGCTAACTTTTCAGATTTAATAATGATTTTTGTACCATATCTTGACCTAAAGAGCATATGAGACCAATCTGATGAAAAATATCCACCAATCTTTGCAGTGAAATCTCTAGATAAGCATAATGCAAAATATGGCAGAAGATCTATGACATAAACATCCTAAGGTATTGAAAAATTTGGACAAGCATGCAAGGTAAGACTAGCATCTTTAATGACACCTATTGTATTGACGGCTGACCCATCCAACTGCACTACACCTTTCTTGAAAGGTTGATATTTCAGCCCTAGTTGATCTGCTACCTTTTTAGGCATAACTGAACTTGTGGCTCCACTATCAATCATACAATTATGAACTAGATTATTGCCTATAATCAAAGACACATAAAAAGGGGGAGGCTTGACTAGTGGAACCGCTAGTTTGCTGTTACTTCTTCATTATTTATAAACACAACACTTGGTATATTTGTACCAACATTACCTCTTTTTGATAATTCAAATTGCAACATATCAACTTGACCAGGTATTGCCAAAGAATCCCACATACTGATAGGTACATTCATCTTCTTCATATTTTGAACAACATTAAAAGGAATTGATGCACATACCGTAGGTTGCGATTTTGTAATAGCAAGTTGTGCTTGTTGTTGTTGTTCTACATTGGCATGTGGAAGATTTGTTGATGGAGCTTGCTGATTAGTTGGCTTATTTGATCCAGCAGTGGCTGTATTACTAGTATTGCAGTTATTACTAATTTTTTGGTCATCTAAAGCCTTTTTTAAATTCCTGGAATAAACAGTAATATTAGGATCAACACTATTCACACCACAAAATTCATCTACCTACCAATTTAGGAATGAAGCATCCATAGGGGGTACATCTTATTGTTGCTCCATTTCAGCCTTAGGTGCATGCTGCATACATGTAGCATTTTGTACCATCAAAGCTTGATGAATAATGCCATTCGAACAAGTAGCCTGATTATGGGGTTTATTACATGGAAAACACCACTCATATTCAGCAACCATATTATTTTGCATTGGTACAGGTACTATATCTCTTACCGGATTTGCAGCATTTAAGGGTGTTGGATTATAAAGCCTATATGGTCTCTGATTTATGCTCTACTTATTTCCAGCATTGTACCCTTAAAATTTTTTCTTATTTTGGGGTTGTCCTTGGTTTTGTGGTTGATATCCCTGATTATTTTGCTGCTAGTAACCTTGATTCTGCTATTGGTAACCTTGATTTTACTGCTGGTAACCTTGATTTTACTGCTAGTAACCTTGATTTCTAGAAAAATTTTGTGATTGAAAAGATTTCCTTGGTTGAAACTACTGCTTTTTGAGATTAACCAATTCATTTCCAAAAGTTTGCATTAAGCTTTCAATCTTTTGTTGACCTTGTTTAATCTCTTGTAGCTCCTGAGTAGGTCCTACAACAACTATCTCTTGGCTGGAAACAACTGGTAATGGATTGAAAGATGGCATTTGCAAAGGCGCATTTGGCTATATATTCAAAAAAATAGGCAAAGGAGGTCTAGGAGCAATTTTACCTGCTTTTATGAGGCTATTTTCAGCCCTCACTGATATAGCAAATGCTTGTGGTAGCGTATTACCTCCCATAGGCTAAATCATGATAGAAATGTCACTAGTCAAACTCTTAAGATAGTACAAAAATGCATGATTAGCACTTGGTCTAACAACAGCAGGTATCCTCTCCCGCATTTTTTGAAAATGTGTATTAAAATCAGTCATCTGTTCTTGTGGAGCCCTTTTTATGGTTGTTAGCTGTTCTACCAATGATAATTGATCATATTTGTCTTCAAAAAATTTGGTGAATGCATCAACCAATTCATCCCATGTGCTTATTGAATCCACTGGTAAACTTTTGAACCATTCCAACACTTTCCCCTTGAATGAGGCTGCCAGTAACCTGATTGCTACATTTTCTTGTGTCACATTATGAACATTGCATAAAGTTGCTATATCTCTAACATGCTCAAAAGCTGTAGTTTGGCTTTCTCCGATAAAATATGGTACCCCTTTCAAAGTTGCTAAAGGAATTTCATTATGTTGCTGGAGATTTAAAGGACTTCTTTGATTAAAGGGAACAAAAGAAAAATTTCTTGGCTATGCCATTACTAGTAGCTGATAATTTATCTGCTGTCGATGTATTAATGCTACAGCTGTACCAAAAAATAAATTTGTAGCTGAACTTGAGCTTGTTGTTGTATTTGCAAAAAAATAGAAATTTTTGATTCAAAAGGCTCAGTTCTCCAATTGGGACTTAATGAAAGTGTGTTGCGACTTTTCCTTTGATAAACTCGAGTACCCTGTGCTGATTTTTGATTTCTCTTTGCTGGTTTTGTCCTAGCAAGGGTTATCCCATGCCTTTTAGGTGTTTCAAGTTGTAAATATTCAAATGTACTTGAACTTCTAGTTTGTACCTTTCTCATTAACAACACTGATTTGTACTTTTCTTTCCCACAGAGTCGCTAGATATGCAGATAAAATTGTAACCTTGCTATTTGCACATCAAAAACAACAACAACTTCCTTAAAAAATAAGGCAAGTGTCCCACCGGGCGTGCCAAAAATTGTTATCTCCAAAATCTGCACCTTGAAAATTTTCCTTGAGCCCTAAAACTCGCAGCAATTTTGGAGAAAGATGGGATCAGCCAAAAGTTGTGGGTAACTTATAACTTGGCTGAACCTCCGGATTCTAGGCCAGTTCCTATATGATATATCTTATACCTTACTTCTACTAATGGAGAAGTGAAAAATTTAGATGGAAAAGGATAAAAAGACAACCTTAACACAAAAACTTAAAGAAATAAGGTGATACACTGGATTGATAACACAAAGCACTGCTATACCCAAGACACAATGAAAGCTTGACAAGACAATCACAAGAAATCCCTGCTTGAAGATCCGCTAATTCATATCAATAATTTAAGAGAAGGTTTATGAACTTGAAAATATACAAAAGGAAATTAATCACAATCAAATATATCAATAATGGAAAACACAACTCAAAACCTATAAAACAACTTCAGATAAGAAGATGCAAGATAAGACATAATTCAGAAAGGTTTATTATTAAAGCACAATTTGAATAACATCAATCACCTTAACGCCTACAAGTAAATCTAACACCTCCAAAACTGGTTCCAATGAAAAATTTATTTCAATCAAAGGCCCCAAAAATAATACATCTGCATAATGGATCAGAAGAATGGAGAAAAAGACACTAAGGACAAAATCACATAAGCATCCTCTCCCAAAATCCGAGCCCTGTAGTTAAATCATCATAAAAATTAAGTACAACTAATTCATTTGCCTCTCTTAGCACTATTGCTTCAGTCCATCTTGTAAAATAATCCGTAGCTGTAAGAATCCATTGGTGACCTGAACTAGAGCTTGGATTAATTGGGCCTATAAAATCAATACCCCACTTCATGAATGGCTGTTCAACCAATATCGGTTGCAAAGGTAAGGCTGCCAGCTTTTCATTGCCAACAAATAATGCATATTTTTGGCATTTCCTTGACCAACTATGGGCATCTTTGAACATATTAGGCCAATAGAATTCTACCCTCAACACTTTATAAGCTATTGTCTTTGGGGAAAAGTGGCCCCCTTCATTATGAAATTGTTCCAGAATCTTGCCGGTCTGATCAACACTTACACAATGTAATAACATGCCACTATGATCCTTTCTGAACAAAACATCATTAACTAAAACATAAGGAATTGACTGAAGTCTAAAATACCTGTGTTTTTCTCTATTTAACCTCAAAGGACACTCCCCTATTTGCAGAAAATGTGTCATTTTAGTTAACCAACAGTCTGATTGATTACTTCCAGACTGATTATTATCAACCACCAACATATTTTGACTAATTTCTACCTCTTGAAAGCTGTTATTTGCCAACTTTTCACATAATCCCTTGCCCCTAACTAGTTTGGTGATATGGATATCAACATCGTATTCCATCACATGAGTTATCCAGCATGCTCTTTTTTCATTTAAATCTTTACTCAACAAAAACTCCTTCATGCTTGGATGAGACACCATTAGATGAATTTTGTTGTTGGAAACCAGGTGTTTGAATTTTTTAAGACTTTTAATAATAGCAAAAACATGCTTTTCAACAAAGTTGTACCGTTGTTCATAATCTTGCAAACCTTTGCTGAAAATGCAACAGGTTGCTCCAAACCTTCATCATTTTTTTGCACCAGCATTGCTAAAATGGCGTCAAAACTGCCATAGGCATACAGTATGAAGTCTTTAGTAAAATTTGGATTAATCAAAGCAGGGGCAGTGGACAAAGTTTCCTTAATTGCTTCAAAACAACGTTTTCCCTCCTTTGTCCAACTGAAAACAATATTTTTCTTTAACATTGTTGTTAAAGGCTTCAAAATATTAGCAATATCAGGTATGAAACGTCTCACAAAATTTATCCTACCAAGAAAACTTTGTAGAGTCTTCTTTTGGCTAATTCCATGTTTCTCCAAAATTGCTGTGAGTTTTAGGGCTTAAGGCAAATTTTCAGGGTGCAGATTTTGGAGATAACAATAATATTTTATATTATAATATATAGTAATGTAATATAATATATGTAAAAAATATATATATATATATAATATAATATAATATAATATAAAATCTAATATAATGTAATGTATATATATATAACAATAAAAATGTAATATATTATAATATAATATATAATAAAAAAGTAGTATATTATAATTAATATATAATATATGTTATAATTAATATATAATATATGCAACAAATATGAATATTTGATACCTATGCTATTACTTTAAAAAAAAATCACAGACCTGCGGACCCTTATTTCGCATATTTGGGGGCTAGTATTTCCAAGCGATCAGATATACGATATAGAATTGGATATCAGATATTAAGGTGTTTTTTTAAAAAAGAAAACTCATTTAAAACCTAAACTCAATAGATTTTAGCATGATTTTTTTTGTTTTAGTTGAATCTAGGGTTTTTTTGAAAAAAATGGTTAAAATTAAGGTTTTTTTTAAATATATATTACATTTTGAAATTCAATAGGAATGGCTGATCAAAATAATGAGACTGAGGCAGGGAATAATATTCTTCGTAACCCCCCACCAAATGATCCAGTACCCCCACAACACCGTCCACCAAATGATCCTCTACCCCCTCAAAACCCTTCTCGAATCGAGGATTTGATAAATGAAAATCTCACTGAATTGAGAGGTTTGCATAGAACATATAATAATGTACCCGCATTGGCTCTTATATTATCCACGTTAAACACCATAGTGGATAACATTGAAACCCTTACGAACCAACAAAATGCCACTCTTCGTTGGCGTGATGAAATGCATGAGATGTTTGATGATGGTTCGGACTATGATGAGGTTGTGGCCCTCAATATAACAAAAGAGGATTTCGCTAGCCTTTTTGCGAACCCAAAAACTCGACCCAAAAAAATCTAAACTATCAATTAAATGGTGTACAAATGGCGCCATATGTGCAAACTTTTGGGATCGTTGGTGGATGGTCTTTGATATCCCTCCACATGGCAATTTAGACATACCATTTTACTTCCTTAGAAAATTATATGCAAAATTTGTGTTGAAACTTAAAGTGAACTATTGGAGCATAAAGCCCAACATGGGCATAGGACTAGGAGCTCTTCAAGATAGACCCTCTTCCCAATGGAAGAAAGCTGGCACTTTTGTCCCCCCCATTGATATCTCCCCCCCTCCTCGAGTGCAACATCCAAATATTATGGCAAAGGCTAGCTCTCAGACCATCAAAGCCATTCATAGGCTGAGTAGCCTAATGATATCTCAGGCTAGGTTAGTCTCGCCTCCTCCTATTGATGATGCTAGTGTCAGTTCATCATCGGCTAGCTCATCACACATTTTTGTGCCTCACACTTGCATTACATGCAAGAATATTTTCCTGGGTCCCATAGGTGATCTTCCTAAGTATCATTTTGTATTAGATGAGGATACACCAGACACACGCGCAGAGGCTATAGACCCTGATGCGAGAGAGGAGGGGAATGCAAAGACATGGACTCCTTCAGTGTTGGTACATGTATACATTTTTTTGTTATGACATATGCGATTTAAAGTTAATTTCTATAATAGATTAATTTTAATTTTTAAGCCATACTAAATTTTACATGTATGTGATCTTCATTCATGTTTAGTTGATGATAGAGGAGGAGCTCAAACAGATTGATGATGCCATGCTCTCGGCAATTTCCTTTGGCCTTGAGACATCTACGGTACATTATTTTGTGTTCGCATTTTTTTTCTATTTGATATTGTAGTATACGTGGTTGCTAATCTTTCTTTTATCTTGTAAGTACCACTTGTCCTAGGGGGACAAAGTGCAGGGGATGCACCAACACACATTGACAAAGGAAAGGTAATTAGGTGCTTTTTATTTGATTAAATATCAATACATTCTTGTAAAATACTTGTGGTAATCCCATTTAATTACATTTTTTATTATATATAGGGCGTGGCTATTGGTGATGAGCCTATACAAATTTTGCGTTGTAGACAATCAGGTGTTTCTATTCACACTGAGAGCCCCATTGTATGTATAAGTATCATTTATTTTTTATTTTCCTTATCTTCATAAATAAATTCAAAATTGATTTCTATGATATTAACAACTACTATTTTGTATCTCATAGGAGACTCCTAGTGCACATGAGGTCTGACAGGAGAGTTATGTAGATTTGATGATGCAACCACTCTATCCTGAGGAGGAGCCTACAATAGTGAGTTGTAGTTTGAATTCACGATTAAATATGTAATAAATTTAGCATGCTATGAATTATAATGTTATAGTTTAAATTGTAGATTCATTTGACAAACGTATTTGAACATATACAACCTACAATTAGTGAGGTACAAGCATTGCTGAGGGCATACGAGAGGACTCCTGAACATCGCAGAAGGTTGACAAGAGAGGTATTTATTATAAAATTCTGATAGTATAAATCTTCATTTAAAAAAAGATCATTATGCATTTGAGTAATTCAATGTTAGATACAAAGAATCATATAAATTTAGTAGTCTAACTTTGGATTTTCTTTTTTTGTTTATGTAGGAGGCATCCAATCCACCTAGTACAACGAAGAGGCTATATTTTGATCATCCACCAGCACCTTAGGATAGTATAGTTTTCATAGGATGCATCATGAGACATTTTGAGATGGCATATGCCACATTGTATACAGAAACATTGATATTATACATATTTTGATAGCATGATCAGCCACATTTTGTGTATGGATCTATGTATTTTGATATATATTTGAGTACTTTGTCTATGGATACATGATCTTTGATATATATTTGTGTAAAATTTTGCCTATGGATACATGTATTTTGATATATATTTTTTTCATTTATGTGCACAATGATATATATATTAATTTAGTATGTAGTATTGTTCAATTTATCGTGGATCATATGTATTGTTCATGTTTATGGAATATCATTAATTTTGATTATGTTTTTTATATTCGATTCAAATGCAATAATTTTTTAATAACATTTTAACAACCTTTATTATCAGAGGTGAAAGTTCACATAGAGAAAACCAAGGATTTAGAGGGTAGAGGAGGCCATTTAATAGAGGCAGAGGTATTGAAGGTGGACAAGGGAGGGGTCATGGAACCATCAAGTGTTACTCATGTGGGCAAACAATGCACACAATGGCTCAATGTCGACTCAAGCACACAAATTCCTCTAATTAAAAAAAAAGATAAGAGAAATCAATTAGTAAGGATTGATGAGTCTTTCTGTAGTAGTAGTTCCACACAAGTTGGGAGTGCAGCACCAATATTTGATGCAAAAAATATGATGTTGAGGACCTTGGAGATCGACCTCGAAATGCACTTAGAGCACCTTGGAGACTCCTCAGTACAGAGTGGTTGTGGACGATGGATGGTCTTTGTGGCCAAAACAAGGGTGTGACTAGGGTTCACCCATCCACCCGGAGCTAATGGCACCGACGATTCGATGCCAAGATCAGCGGTTTCAAAGTTACGTTGTGGTGCACCTATGAACTGAGGCACACTGCGAGTTTTGGCATGGAGCGAGATCGCTGTGCCAAATCCAAATGAAATGTGATCTCTCAAAAATGAGATAGGTTATTTTAGGCCTCAACATCACCATCCTATAGCATTTGAAAATTCATCGATAGCCCTCACAAGCTTTGAGTTATGAACCTCGGAAGATCAACCTCAAAATGCACTTAGAGCACTTTGGAGACTCCTCAGTATGGGGTGGCCACAGACGATGGATGGTCTCTGTGGCCAAAACAAGGGTGTGACTAGGGTTCACCCACCGACCCAAAGCTAATGGCGCTAACAATTTGATGCCAAGATCAGTGGTTTCAAAGTTACATTGTGGTGCACCTATGAACTGAGGCACACTGCGAGTTTTGGCATTGAGCGAGATCGCTGTGCCAAATCCAAACAAAATGTGATCTCTCAAAAATGAGATGGGTTATTTTAAGCCTTAGCATCACCGTCCTGTAGCATTTAATAGTTCATCAATAGCCCTCACAAGCTCCGAGTTATGACCCTCAAAAGATCGACCTCAAAATGCACTTAGAGCACCTTGGAGACTCCTCGGTACGGGGTGGCTGCGGATGGTCTTTGTGGCTAGAACAAGGGTGTCAATAGGGTTCACCCACCCACCTAGAGCTAATAGTGTTGATGATTCAATGCCAAGATCAGCAGTTTCAAAGTTACGCTGTGGTGCACCTATGAACTGAGGCACACTGCGAGTTTTGGCATCGAGCGAGATCGTTGTGCCAAATCCAAATGGAATGTGATCTCTCAAAAATGAAATAGTTTATTTTAGGCCATAGAATCACCACTTTGTATCATTTGACAATTCATTGATAGCCCTCATGAGCTCTGAATTATGACCCTTGAAAGATCGACCTTGAAACACACTTAGAGCACCTTGGAGAATCCTCGGTACGAGGTGACCACGGATGATGGATGGTCTCCATGGCCAAAACAAGGGTGTCACTAGGGTTCACTTGCCCACCCAGAGCTAATGGAACTGACGATTCAAATAGTTCTAACCATTAGGAGTTAGATTTTGAAAAGTTGTTAAGAAAATTGCAAAGTTGTTAAGCAACTTTTTGCAATTTTTGTGCTAAGACAAGTTTTATTGCAAATTTGTTTGCAAATGGACTCTACAAACTCCTAGGGACCCTAATAATGTTCTAAACATCTATACTTACCTAAAAAATATGGAATTTATCAAAAATCCACTTTATTGGACCAATTGATGACCAAGGCTTATAGTTGCACCATGGGGTCTTGTGTCCATTACAAATGTGGATGGTCATAGGGAGATCATTTGATCTATCCCTAGACCTTATTACATCAAGAAAAGAAAAATGATTAGGTGCTTTGTACTAGTGTTCCATGTATTGATGTGATAAAAAGGTGCATAGAATGGTTAGTGATTGTGCATACCTCATGTATGCGTTACTTGATTTTTTTTTTTGATGAGATGTGGTTGGTATGTGATCAATTAAAAAGTTTTCTTAGCATGAGAATTATTGGATAACCAATCCATTTTCCTACTAATTCAAATGGGTGTGCCTAAGGGCTCAACATGTTTGGGTGATATTGAATCCACACGAAAATCACTTGCTCTTCTAGAGATGCTAAAGGGTGTATGCAAAGGGACTAGCATCCTTTAATATTATAGAATTTCATTTTTGTGCATTTTTATGGATATGCATTTGGAAACATGTCATGCATTCTTGAAAATTCTTTTTATTAGATGTACTAGGTATGTGGATGATCAACAACCTTGTATTTCATTAATGTTATTGGACAAAGAACCAGTTTTCCTCTCAGTTGGAAGGGTGGGCCTAAGGGTTCAACACTAATGGGTGATGTTGAACCACCTTGGTAATGACTAGTTCATTTGGGGAGGCTTGAGACTTCATGAAAAGGGATTCTTTTCAATTTTACTCTTCTTTCAAGGGGTGGGCCTAAGAGCTCAACATGTTTTGGTGATGTTAAATCACCATATTAATGAATAGCTCATTTGGAGATGGTAGCTAACCAAAGCTTAGAAGATTATTTCTATAGTATTGTAAAAAAAATTTGTGAGAACCTTGCTACTAAAAATTTAGAGTATATGCATTTTTCCTAATGATTCTAAGCATGAATGTAAGATGGATCCATTTCTTAAGAGCATTCAACAGGTTGGTAGTTTTTATGAACTTTGAGCTACCTTAATAAAAGGAGGGGACTCCTCGACCATGGATGATGCAAAGATAGCACAATAGAAGAAAGGATCAAGCCAACTCCTACACAACCTCCAAGGTTTTCACAAGGATTTAACAAAATACTTGGTCTACTTCCTTGAATGGATACTCCTCCTAACAAACACTAAAAAAGGTTTCTAGACTTACCTTCCACAAGTACAATCCAAAACCACATGCACCCAATTCAATGCAAATATGACAACCTCCCTCAAAATGGGCATAATGAGGATTTTGCTACTAGGAGTTACATTTTGAAAAGTTGTTAAGAAAATTTCAAAATTTGCTAAGCAACTTTTTGCAATTTTTGTGCTAAGACAATTTTAATTGCAAATTTCCTTGTAAATGGATTTCACAAACTCCTAGGGACCCTACTACTATTATAAACACCTAGATTGCCTAGAAAACATAGAGATAACAAAAAATCCACCTTATTAGACCAATTGATGCCCAAGGCTTATAGTTGCACCATGGGGTCTTGTATCCATTACTAAAGTGGATGGTCATAGGGAGATCATTAGATCTATCCCTACACCTTATAGGAGGCAAGTTAATATCAGGGGGCAAATCAATTTGGTAACCATTGTTGCCACACTTTTTACCAATGGAGGAAGATTTGGTATGGTTGTAATAATTGATGGTAACCATGATGGACCAACAAAAAGGAGAAATAGTATAAACTATAATGCACTTGAACATGAAGATGATTATGGAGAGGATCAAATGCAACATGTTGCTTCAATCCCAAATGTTGACAATATTGCACAACAATTGCATGCTCATGTAAGAAATCAAAATAATTCTTGAAACAATGTTGCACAAACTCGTGAGAGTGAGATCTATCATCACTCATATAAAAATGATACTCTCTAATAATCTTTCGATTATCTTCTGCACTATCAAGGGCATGTCTATATGTTATGTGAACAAAAATAGCAATCTGAATGGAGTTATAATACTGAAATTGTGTCTCATTTTGAGGTTGCAATGTGTAGTTCTCAACAAAATCAACTAATATAATAGTTCCAATGGGAAAATTATCCTTACACATTCTAAATTGTTGATCCAACCACTGAAACCTGTGACTATGTCTTGCATACTTGTAGAAAAGATTTGCCTTGAAATATGAAATAAAACAAGCCACACTAATATCTTTTCCAACCAATTCACATCTAGAGCTCTCACCCCCACTCTTCAATGTGTATTTCACCATTTCATATACCTTTTTTTCACTATTGTCTTTCAAGGATCTTGTTCACACCCCTCATGGAAACATGTGTCAAACTTGGATAAGCCACCACATTCTAAACACTTCTCATTTAAGCAAACATTTCTATAAAAGAAACAACCATCAAATCTATGACATAAAAGTTGATCTAGCAAGTCTCTTGATGATTTTGAAAGCCCATTAGCACCAAAATCCTCCAACATTTCTTTACTATGCGAAGTAAAATGGATGGAGCGTAATAGTTCATGGTGCATAGAAAACTCAACATGATATTTGCAACAACAGTTATTTCGAATTTTGAGTGGCACACAATAAAATGGCTTCAAAGATTCAAAATCCCTTTGTGATATATGAAGACTTGGATGACTCTCTCTAAATTGTTTGCACAACATAGTTTAACTTACCTCCAAATAGTGTTTAGGATGTGGCATGCGGTCTCTGATGCCAATTCTCAACTTTAACACGTCTTTAGCATTGGGTGATACTCATGAGCTAGAGTGCCAAAATTGTGTAATTTATTCCTTCACATCATTGGATAGCTTCTTATCAAAATGTGGAAGTCTCCCACCAAATGTTCATGTTTCATTTTGAAGAGGATCATCAATTTTCTCTCGTCGACTAAGTTTTCTTATCAAAGTAGTACGATTTAGATTCAAATCAATACAAGTTTGTCTCATATATCTACCCTTTCTCAAATGATGACTTACCAAAGAGGTTGTAATAACCCTTCAAGAAGCTTTGTTATCCTTCTCCTTGCTATTTTTCCCAATTCTATTGAGAGAACTAAAAAGATTCTTCACCATAATGGCATTTCTTTCCAAAATTTTATTGACACGAATCTTCAATTTCAAAAGCATAGGTCTCATCTTTTGCATCTTTAATAAGTGCATGAAAAGCTATCATTGCTCTACCATTGTCTTGTTGTCGAAAAACATCTTATATAGTCTTGAATCCCATAACTGAATGGTTCTTTCTGATTTTTTCCCTTCCAAACTAGTAATAATCGTTTCATCAATTTCAATTATCCATTTTGGTGTTCTAGAACTTTCATGTCAATTATAATTAGGAGATATGTAAGGTTCTTGTGCATTGTCATGTTCGACATGGTCAATTATGCAATTTGCATTATGACCTGGTAGCATTTCATCCTCAAAATTTTCATTCTCTAAATTTTCAATTCTGGCATTATCATTTTCAATAGGTACATTTTAATTCCCCAACTATACATATTCATTATCTGACTCTATGATTTCACCTTCAACTAATTCATCATCAACTTGACTGATATTTAACATACCTTGTCTTTTCCTTCGGTGTTCCATTTTGTCCCTCTCCCTATATGCTACAATGTCTTCATTGGATACCTTCATTTTGCATTTAGCCTTTCAACGACTACTGCTCCCCATTTAGATGACAATATCAGACACCTAAGGTTATATTTTCAAACTTTTTTCGATTGGTTGGGCCCCAAAACATGACTTTTTGTAAAACTTGTGAAAAAAACTTCAAAAAGTGATGTTGTCGGGTTTGTAGGGACAGGGAATATGTTTGAAAATGATGCTAGTTATATCAGATATCTGATTTGAAATCAGATATTCGATATGCTCACAAAAAGATTTTCGAGGGAAAAAAAAAATGTGGGTTATAGTTTGTGAGTTATCAATTATTTGAGTTATATTACTATGTAAAGATATATTATAATATATATTATATATATATAATAACGTAACGTAAAGATATAACATATAATCTATTAATATATAATAATATATTATGTTATTCTTATTATAATCTATAAATATAATATATATTATTATTATTTTTACAATAATTTTATTAAACATAATAAAGTAATATATTATATATATATATATGTTATTAATATATAATAATATATTATGTTATTAGTATTATAATCTATAAATTATATAATATATATATATATATATATATATATATATATATATATATATATATATATATATATATATATATATATATATATATATATATATATATGTCCCTAGGGGTCCTAGGACCCCTAGGGACATATTAGAATCTTTCATATGGGTTGAAAGGGGCCATAGGGTGACCTATGACCCCCTTCGACCCATTATATGATGACATATGTCCCTAGGGGTCATATTAGAATGCTTCATATGAGTCAAAGAGGGTCATAGAGTGACCTATGACCCCCTTCAACCCATTACATGACGAAATATGTCCCTAGGGGTCCTAGGACCCCTAGGGATATATTAGAATCCTTCATATGGGTTGAAGGGGGTCATAGGTCACCCATTACATGATGACATATGTCCTTAGGGGTCCTAGGACCCCTAGGGACATATTAAAATCTTTCACATGGGTCAAAGGGGGTCATATGTTGACCTATGACCCCCTTCGACCCATTACATGATGACATATGTCCCTAGGGGTCCTAGGACCCCTAGGGACATATTACAATCGTTCATATGGGTCAAAGGGGGTCATAGGTCAAGGGTCATAGGGTGACCTATGACCCTCTTCGACACATTACGTGATGACATATGTCCCTAGGTGTCCTAGAACCCCTAGGGACATATTAGAATCGTTCATATGGGTCGAAGGGGATCATAGGGTGACTTATGACCCCCCTTCGACCCATTACATGATGAAATATGTCCCTAGGGGTCTTAGGACCCCTATGGACATATTAGAATCTCTCATATGGGTCGAAGGGGGTCATAGGTGACCCCCTTCGACCCATTACATGACGACATATTTTCCTAGGGGTCTGAACCCTAGGGACATATTAGAATCCTTCATATGGGTCAAAGGGGGTCATAGGGCGACCTATGACCACCTTTGACCCATTACATGATGACATATGTCCCTAGGAGTCCTAGGACCCCTAGGGACATATTAGAATCATTCATATGGGTTAAAGGGGGTCATAGGGTGACCTATGACCCCCTTCGACCCATTGAATGATGACATATGTCCCTAAGGGTCCTAGGACCCCTAGGGACATATTAAAATCATTCATATGGGTCGAAGGGAGTCATAGGTTGACCTATGACCCCTTTCAACCCATTACATGAAAACATATGTCCCTATGGGTCCTAGGACCCCTAGGGACATATTAGAATCCATCATATGGGTCGAAGGGGGACCCATTATATGACGACATATTTTTCTAGGGGTCCTAGAACCCCTAAGGACATATTAGAATCCTTCATATGGGTTGAAGGGGGTCATAGGTTGACCTATGACCCCCTTCGACCCATTACATGATGACATATGTCCCTAGGGGTCCTAAGACCCCTAGGGACATATTAGAATCATTCATATGGGTCGAATTTGACCCATTATATGATGACATATGTCCCTAAAGGTCCTAAGACTCCTAGGGACATATTAGAATGCTTCATATGGGTCGAAGGGGCCCCTTCAACCCATTACATGATGACATATGCCCCTAGGGGTCTTATGTAGGAGTTGATGAAATCCAACTCCATAGTCACCAAAATCACCTACATGCAAATAGCTTGCTGAAGAGAAATCGAAGGAGCAAGAGCTTGAAGCAAACAATGCAAGAGAAAATATTTCACAATAGAAAAATGAAATTGCTATGTGAATGGATGAATTTAAAATGAGAGAGAGACCACTTATAAAGGCCTCAAGGAAGCTTGTAGAACAAGTTGGAAGGAGGTAGAAGATAAGGTTGACAACCAAGCATCCACAAAAAAGTGGAACATGCTAGAAGGGAACAAACTCCCGTGTTGTCAACAACTAACCACTACAACTATTAAATACTAAATATTAAATAAATGCATTAACCTAAGTAAGCTTAAGTAAATAGAATAAATAATAAATAAATAATTAATTATTTACTCTAACACCCCCCTTTAAGTGCAACTTAGGGAAATGCCTTAAGCTCACAAAACTAAGATGAAATGCAGAATGGGTCTTGGCAACAACGCCATGTTAGGTACCCATGTACAATGCAAGAAGATGCAACCTCTATAAATGGGGAAAGAGAGAAAACCACATGGGAAAAACCCTCCCCCAAAAAGAGATAAGAACAAACATGCTAAAAAATAAAGGAAGGAAGGAAGGAAGGAAGGCCTCAACAAGACCCCCCAAGGACAACTTCCATCAGAAATTTTTCAAGAGACTCTCTCAAAACCATAAGTACAACCAGCCCCCCCATGAGAATAGTCACCAAAGCCCGCCCAAAATGATGGAGCTCCTGTAGAAATGATCGAACCAATGAAACTCCAATGTGGAGTAAACAAAGGAACAAAACAAGGGAACCCCTGAATGAGAGGGGAAACTAGAAGGCCTAGCTAATGCCCAAAAGAAAAAGGATGAGAATCTTGAAATGGAATCCCCAAGGCAGGTGCGATGACACTATCATGAATGTCCATTGTAGTATCTACAAAAAGTGTACCTGGATTCTCAATGAATGAAGCTAGAGAATTATGTAGAGCAAAAGAAGAATCCTGCAGAGGAGAAAAGCCCTCAACTAGATATGGTGTAGCAACCAAAATAGGGATCTTAGGAACAATATAAAGGTTCAAGTATCCTGACTGCACCACATGATGCTTCTACGAAAGAGAAGTAGTGTGCTCCAATAATGGAGATGGTGGACCAAAGTGTGAGAAGGTGTAGAGACGAGTGGAAGGATCAACTACCCCTGTAGCAATAAGACCTCCTATTACACGATCTTGAATGAAGACTAAACTAGCAGTGAACTCAACTATCTTCCCTGATCCACTACATATAATCTGAGAAATCGAGAGAAGGTTGGCAAACAAAGATGGAACATACAATACATCATTGAATATACCATCCTGGATGTGAACTTAACCTTTCCCACAGACTGTTAGTGCAATGTTATTCCCCATGAGAATATGAGGAATAGGAGAAGCCTCAAGAGTAGAGAAGACACCTTGAGAAGATGTCATTTGGTGAGAAGCACCTGAATCTAGTATCCAAGGAACTTGTGAAGATGTAATGGTAGCCTGTAATGCATGACCCTTTCCAAGATCTGATGTAGATGTTGAAGATGTGGAAGAAGACTGAAAGGAAGATCCCTGTGAGGTAGAAGAGGATGGAGAAGAAATGGTGCTCTTCTGAAGAAGAGCTTGCAAATCTGCAATTGTTTCTCATAGCCATCAAATCTCTTCTAAAAACAATGTGTCTCATCATGAGATCCTTTCCCACAATAGGAATAGGTACGGGTCTCAGTCTTCTTTTTCTCCTTCTTCTTAGAAGATGATGAACTAGTAGAAGAGGGATCTGATATTTGCTTCAACTTCTGCTCCTGTGTAAGCAGTGCTTGTGACTGTAAACCTAAAAGTGAATCCATTTGAGTGATCTTAGACTGTTTACAGGTTAACCAATCACAAAATGTCTCAAAAGAAGGCATCCTATGTCTATCACCCAAGGCATCCATAGTGGAGTAGAAAGTGGAAGAGAAGATCTTATACTTTTCTCTCAACTTTGAGAGTATAAAAAAGATACACTCATTATCTGTCTTGGTTTTCCCACATCCCTGCAAAAGTGTACGTAGAGATTTGAACTTCATCAAGAAGTCTTCAATGGTGAGAAAGTTGTTAGGTGTCAAAGAAGTCAACTCTACATCTAGCTGAAGTACCCGAAACTCATTCACTTGGCCAAACAAAGTTTGAAATTTGAGCCAATAAGCTCGTGGAGTAGTCAAACCATCCAAGTGAAATAGTAGATTGTCTAAAATCTTCAGTGTAATCAATCCCATGGCCTCATCCATTTTGTTACTATGCTAAAGAACCTCAAAATCTCATGTAATAACAGGTTGATTCTCATCCAAACATGACCATAAACCCCTTGACATGAGAAGTCATGTCATTTGTGCCTTCCAGGTGTGATAGTTGTGTGGTGTGAGACAAGTCACAGATGGATCCACCATTGAGAGAAAGAAGAAGACAGAAGTAGAAGGGTCTTATTTTGAATTAAATTACAAAAAAGAAAATGCTCCCCCTCACAATGTATAAATTGGGCACTCTTTACTTAGTGCAATTATAATAGCCAATTTAGGGCCTATTTTTGAAAGAAATATTTTTGTCCATAGAACCTATAATCTAATTGTAGATCTGGAAAGTAGACAAAAAAATATACACTTAAAAAAAGAAAAAGAACCTGATTATGTGTCCAGATGAGCTCATACTAAGCATTTGAAGTGGCCAAAATTGAGAATTGCAAGTTGCAGAAAAAAATAGGAACATAGATCTCAAACCACCAACACCAATGTGTAGATCACGAAATCCTACCCCAAAACAAAAAAAATTGCTCAAAAAAATGAGTCCGTATGAGGGAGATATCACTGTTTGAAAACCACCGCCGTAGTTTTTTTTTTTGAATCACCGCTATCACACCTCCAAAAAATAAAGAAAAAAGCCCAAAAAAATTAGATCTATTATATCAAATCCTCTTTCTCCTTTTTCTCCAAATACTGAAAAAAATGCTCTTCCTCTCGATTGAAGAAAAAATCACAAACAAACTAGGGTTTGTGTCTCTGAATCGCGGCTTCAAAAAAATTCTTCGAACAAGAAGCAACAGGGAGGCTCTGATACCATGTAGGAGTTGATGAAATCCAACTCCGTAGTCACCAAGATTACCTACATGCAAATAGCTTGCTGAAGAGAAACTGAAGGAGCAAAAGCTTGAAGCAAACAATGCAAGAGAAAATATTTCACAATAGGAAAATAAAATTGCTATGTGAATGGATGAATTTACAATGAGAGAGAGACCACTTATAAAGGCCTTAAGGAAGCTTGTAGAACAAGCTGGAAGGAGGTAGAAGATAAGGTTGACAACCAAGCATCTACAAAAAAGTGGAACATGCTAGAAGGGAACAAACTCCCGTGTTGTCAACAACTAACCACTACAACTATTAAATACTAAATATTAAATAAATGCATTAACCTAAGTAAAATTAAGTAAATAGAATAAATAATTAATAATTAATTAATTATTTACTCTAACATATTAGGACCCCTAGGGACATATTAGAATGCTTCATATGGATTGAAAGGGGTGATAGGGTGACCTATGACCCCCTTCGACCCATTACATGACGACATATGTCCCTAGGGGTCCTAGGACCCCTAGGGACATATTAGAATGCTTCATATGGGTCAAAGGGGGTCATAGGTTGACCTATGACCCCCTTTGACCCATTACATGATGACATATGTCCCTAGGGGTGGACCCCTAGGGACATATTAGAATGCTTCATATGGGTCGAAGGGGGTCATAGGGTGACCTATGACCCCCTTTGACCCATTACATGATGACATATGTGCCTAGGAGTCCTAGGACCCCTAGGGACATATAAGAATCCTTCATATGGGTCGAAGGGGGGTCACAGGTTGACCTATGACCCCTTTTGACCCATAACATGATGATATATGTCCCTAGGGGTCCTAAGACCCTAGAGACATATTAGAATCCTTCGTATGGGTCGAAGGGGGTCATAGGGTGACCTATGACCCCCTTCGACCCATTACATGATGACATATGTCCCTAGCCCCTAGGGACATATTAGAATCATTCATATGGGTTGAAGGGGGTCATAGAGTGACTTATGACTCCCTTCGACCCATTACATGATGACATATGTCCTTAGGGGTCCTAGGACCCCTAAGGACATATTAGAATCGTTCATATGGATTAAAGGGGGTCATAGGGTGACCTATGACTCCATTCGACCCATTACATGACGAAAGATGTCTCTAAGGGTCCCAGGACCCCTAAGGACATATTTGAATGCTTCACATGGGTTGAAGGGGGTCATAGGGTGTCCTATGACCCCCTTCAATCCATTACATGACAACATATGTCCCTAGGGGTCCTAGGACCCCTAGGGACATATTAGAATTGTTCATATGGGTTGAAGGGGGTCATAGGGTGACCTATGACCCCCTTTGACCCATTACATGACACCATATGTCCCTAGGGGTCCTAGGACCCCTAGAGACATATTAGAATGGTTCATATGGTTTGAAGGGGGTGATAGGTTGACCTATGACCCCCTTCAACCCATTACATGACAACATGTCCCTAGGGGTCCTAGGAACCCTAGGGACATATTAGAATCTTTCATATGGGTTGAAGAGGGTCATAAAATGACCTATGACCCCCTTCAACCCATTACATGACAACATGTGTCCCTAGGGGTCCTAGGGACATATTATAATCCTTCATATGGGTCGAAGGGACAATATTATATTTAATAATTATATTATATTGTATATTTTAATATAATAATAATATATTATTAGATTATATAACAATAATAATCATATATGTTACTAGATTATAGATTTAATAACAATAATAACCATATATATTATTATATAGAATAATTTTTTCATATAATAGTACTATATATATATTTAATAATAATAATATATATCATATATATCACTATATTATATTTAGAACTATATTATATTTAATAATAATAATCATACATATTACTATAATGTAATAATAATTATAATTATAATAATATTAATGTCCACACATTCACGAAATAATTTTTTCCTCTAAAATTGTCTAAAGTTACCCTCTTAAGTTTATTTCCTTTTAAATTTGTCTCCCTCCAAATTTAAAATTCAAAAAAACTTCCCTTTTCAAATTTCCCTCCAATTATGAGTGTGAACTTGCCGGGCCTGATCAGATATCCAATTTCAAATCAGATTTACCAAGCCTATTCGGTCAACCCAACAAACGTGTTTGAGAAGGGTTTCAATGACACTTAGACTTCGAGTAGCCATTTGACAATGTTATTTTGATCAAAATTGAATGAAATGGAAAGAGTTTTTTAATATCACTCTCGAGATTCCATCGATATAATTGCTATCAAATTATGAGTTCAATAAGTATTTATTAGTTAATTTTCAATGAAGATTATTGTAAAGTGTTGATTGACATACTGATTGAAAAATCGCTATAACTTTCAAACAGTATAACATTTTTTAAATCTAAAAGTTGTGTCACATTCTATGCTTCCCCTAGTATAAGAAAAATAAAAATAAAAATAAATTTGGTAAAATTTTCTATTAGTTAAGGTGGTTAGACACGGGAGTTTTTTTTTCCAAAATTTTTTTGGTAGAAAATTCATATTTAATTATTTATTTGGAATAAAAATACCCAAAAATATGCGTCACCTCTGGGCATGAGTCTACTTTTTATATCTATAATTATATTTTAAAAATATTATCATTTGATTTTGATTAAGGTAGTCAAACATACAACTACTTTTTATTTTTGCCCTAAAATTTTCGTAGTACTACATTAAAATTCAAACTTTTGACTAATCAATTTTTTTTCTCCAAATAAGGCTTAGTAGTTTAGAAACTAAATTCAATTTCCTACAGATTATTTTCTTACAAATTTTTTATATAAAGTCCATAACCACTTTAAAATTATGTGTCAAGTTGACATAACCCTAATTTGCTGATTTTACACTGCCACTTAAGGCCATAGTTTGGTACACCATGATCCTGCACATACCCTTATTTTAAATTTGCCTAGATTGATTTGGTTCTGCCCATTATAGTTCAAAACTAACTGGCCTAGTTGAAATCTATTAAATTCCAAATGCTCATCATGCCATACTTTTCGCGTATTCTATGTAACCTCCATTGCCCATTGTGCCTGCAATCGTCGCTCATCAAATTTATTTAAATTATACAATCTCTCCCTCAAGATTTCCATATCTCCAAGCTTTTTTTCAATCACAATCCTCAAACTTGGTACCATGAATTCTGTTGGTTGCCACTCCTTGTCATCAATAATTGTATTCTTGATTCTAGAACCTTTGCTCCGTACTAGTGCAATTTTTATCAAGCCCTTCCTCCTTGTTTCCTATGTAGACTATACAATGTGTTTTTCTTGTTGTCAACACAATTCTACTATATTCATGGTGCAGTGTAACCTTTTCTTTCTACACAGTCCATTCATCATGTACTGTACGGTGAAATCTTTCCTTTTTCTAGGTTTGTGCTATATGTTTTTCCCTTTAGCTTCAATCATAACTGCCTTTCCTTCTTCTACTTCTCTTTATTCTTCAAACATTCATTTTCCTCTCCTTTCTTTCCTTTGTCAACCCTTAACATATCATAGCTTAGAAAGAGCTTGTAATCCTCCATTTTCCAGTGGAGTAGTTAGTTCACCAAGTCTAGGTTATCATTATTCGACTCTCCTAATCTCAATACTCCTTCATTCAGTTCCATTCTCTTCTATCTTTCATCATCACTTTTGCCTCCACCTTCTGAGTCTAACGATGTTGCCTCCTCCCCCACCATCTATGTGAGTAGGTCAATTATGAATTTTTTGCTTCCACATTCCATGGATAGGGTATTTTGTTTCCAATCATATTTCACTTTTGCTTGTACCAGCCAACCCCATCCAAGGATAGCATCATACCCTCTTCTTTTCAATGGAATCACCACAAAATCTAATAAAATTGATTGTGTTCCAATAGTTATCGATTGTGCCATCAAGGCTCACAATTCCTGAGTAACTGGAATGTAGGTGGCCACAACGTAAGTTGTCCTAACTTTTTTCATATATCTTCTAGTAACACATTCATGCCTGACCCTTCGTCCGCAATTATGTTTGTTAGCATAGTTCCCAGAATGCCCATCTCGACTACTATCGGATGCCTTCCCATCATGAGTGCTAGGAGCATTGGGTCTACTATTGTCATTCCACTACTGTCCCTTCCTATTTCCTCCATAGCTTTCGAAAGCAGTGTCATATTCAGAATGGTTGTTTGTAACTATGGCATTGTGAGAAGAAGATCATTTAATTTAATAGGGACTTCTATTTGCATCACTTGTCTTATCATGTTTTGTTTAGCTAAGTTCCTTTTCAAGGTATCGACAATGTCTTTTACTTACAACTTTCCTATTTTCATTTATCTTTCCAACTCTGTTTGTGCTTGTTGTAACCTCTCATTTTCTTCTTTTGCATAAGGGTATTTCACCTTCTTAGCTTGCTCATTTGTAATGGCTAGTACCTTCTCATCACATGCTTTGATACATAGCAAATTTACCCCCTACTTTGAGCATTTTGAATCATCGTGATCTCTGGACCACACCATCTGCATAAGAGCTATGGCATCTCCTTCATGGAATCTCTAGCGAAGTGCCCTTAGAGGTTGCATGCACAACACTATATCATTGGTCATCCACTCGTGTCATATTGAATTTGACTCTACCTTCCATTATTATTATTTCCACCCCTTCCACACTGGTTATTATTGTGATAACCTCCTGAGTTTGCATCATTGTTTGTGTTTGTTTTGATAGATACTTTTTGCCTCAGTAACACTTGTTGGTGTCCTTTTGACTTCATATTAAATGGCACTCCTTTATGGAATGTCTGAAAACCAGACAAATATCACAGAATTGTTTCTTTGGACATGAACCCTTTGTGTGGCCTTCCTCTTTATAGTCCGTACACCACAATTCTCCCTTCACCGAGTCTGGATTCTTTTTCAAATTTTTGAATTCTTTCATCATTAATAGCATATCGTTCTATAATGCTCAGACTTTCTTGCTTGATTCTTCATCACTACTACTACTTTTGGATGATGAGTCATCTGAATCCGACAATTTGTGCTTCTTCTTATTTGTTTTCTATTCACTTTCCAGATCCATCACCTTATTATACACATCTGTGTATGGTGCTAGAAGCACAATCTTCATTTTCTTTTTCAAAGCGATTGTAGCCCCTTCACAAACTATCATTTTTTCAATCTGTAAGCCAATTGGCTCTCCATCTTCCCCACCAACTCTTTCAACCATCTTGCATAGGCATGGATTGTTTCGTTCTTTCCTTGCTTTGTGTTGTATATCTTTGCTACAGTTTCATTGTCATCTCTTATCAGTCGGAACTCTGCTATGAACTCCTTTCTAACTTTTTCCCATGTAGTTAGCTTTTGAGGATCTGCATCTGCAAACCAATCAATTACTATGCCCTGTAGGGTCGCTAGAAACTGCCAAACCCAATCATCTTCATCTCTTACACTATTTGCTATTCATATTGTTTCACACATCTTGTAGTGTCTGATTGGATCTATCATTCCATCACCATTAAACTTCGGTAATTTCTCCTTTGGTCTTTTTATTACTACTTTCTTATGATTATGAGGCACCTATTGTGTACCCATGTTGTTCCATACACCTGTGTTGTTCTGCACACTCGAGTTGTTCTCCACTCCTGCATTATTTTGTACCGGTGCGCTACTTCAGATAGCCATCCTACTTCCAACAACCACATTACCTAGTGAGAAAATATCTTCCCCAAGCGAAGTTGTTTAATTCTCTCCTTGTATCCGATTGTCAGATGTATCACAAATAAAGAGTTCACTCCACGCTCATGCTCCTTCAACACTTCGAGCTGTGCAAGTTACTTCCCTTCCATCTGGATTCTCTACCCTCGGTGCATACAAGTTAAGGAACTCCTCCCTTGTCTCTTCCACCAAATTTAATCGTTATCGAGTCTCTTCTAGCAATTCCTCGACACTCCTTAGTCTTCTAGGTGAATGCACTCCCTCCGTCTGTGCCCCTTCACCCCGTCGATGTACATCGGCAATCTGCTGAAGCTTTTATCTATGCTCTGCCTATTGTGCTAAAATTAAAACTTCTCATGTTGTGCGTATTTCATCCTTATCTTTTATATTATTCCCATCTTTATTAAGAAAATTAGGCATTAATCTTCATCACACTTCCTTCATTCTAGGTTCAACTAGCAACATTGCCAAATGTTTACTGTACAGGGTAAAAGGTTACTTATCACATGTAGTATAGCAAGATATAACATAGAACGAATACTTTATTCATATATGAAATATGCTCATTACAATGATTCCAATGATGTTGATGCTTACAAAGTCCATTCCGGATGGTGTACATATACCTTCCTGAAGGGGTGACTCAATCGTCACGCGCCCTTTCCAATACTATTCTACCCGTCAATTGCAATATAGAATTTACCGACAACAAGGTTCAAGCTACATATGTTTTCCTTGGTGGGCTGTCAAGCATTGATTGGGACATTTGAACCTGACATATGGGTGTTAAAAAATTTGTATAGTATAGCACGACTGGGTATAGATATTTTAAATGATTTCAAGAGTATTCAAGCAGATTGAACCATAGGACAACACTCACTTCTAGTTACATTTGGAGTTGAAACTACAAAGTGGATTTGTGTTGGGGCGATTGACATCAACCAACTATCAATTGCAAGTTATCTTTTTGCAATAGGGAAATTATATTATGCTTTTGTCCCTTCTTGGTCTGGTCACTCCACAAGTTATTCTACCATACCTACTTCAGAACCCTATTAAATACGATGTGAAGAATCAGGCTAGTACACAACCATTTCTTGTTTTGTGTTTGCTTGTCATAGCCCTGGCAACAAGTTATTGATGACAATAACTTTGGTTTGAGATAAATGAACATCCATTTTTTGTATCAAGATATATTTTGACTGCTCATTACTGAAGAGTTGGATTAAATACATACATAGACATGTTGTAACACATCCACACTCTTTGTAAAAGAAACAAGAATGTTGCAAGCTTCACAAAAGTAAGCAACACCACATAGTATTAGTTATTAACCATTTTGAAAGCTATGATATTTGTACCAATGGGGTTGAGCCCCTTAATGTATTTCTCTAACAAGAGATCTTGCAACAAATTATCATGTGGCCCATTTATGTCTAGAGAATCCAAATAGACTCCAATAAGGATGCTGAGATTTGCTGAAATTTTCTATGACTATGCCTGTAAATCCCTACAAACTCTAGAATCTTCAACCCTTGCCTTCAAAACCTCACCATGAACCCTTCTCCTTGTAGACTGCTTGCAATAATGCTAACCAAATCCTTCTTTTGTTTTTTTATTTTAAAAATGCCTTTTGGAAAATTGTGTCTGAGCACATACTTTGGGAGTCTTTTGTACAACAATGAGATGAATATTTTGTGCCTTATGAATATCAACTACTTACTTTTAGTTACAACATGAAAAGCTCATGCTTAGGAACCTCTTGTCACTTCAATTGATCAGTTTGGCAATAATTGCTCATTTGGACAGTGATTTTCAAGCAAAAGTACCATCTTTTGAGTCCTTTTCTACTTTGATTTCAATAGAGAAAGGACATGCTTTTGGGGTTAGATCTACCATTCATTAATTTTTAAATTTTCTCTATATTTTGGTAAAGACCCACACATTCTTGGAGATACTTCATCATGACATGGCTCTCAAAAGCACATTTTTAGAGGTATACATATTTTTTGGTAGCCACTTTTTACTTTCTTATATAATTTACCCAAAATTTTCTTCTTTCAATCTTGAATTCTCAACTACACTTGTCCAATGGCATAAAAAAAGAATCGATAACTTTCTAGGATGTTGGACTTTTCCTATGAGATGCAAAAGTGATTGAGGAACAACACAACATTCTGTAACTTCCCTTGCCAAACTTAAAAGAAAAGTTACTATCATACCAAAAGGATCCGTGCACAAAAAACTTCATATGGGTGCAACTAAATAAAAAATGGTAAGGGAATAGGCAGTCAAGCATCAACAAAAAAATACAAATTTTACTTGACATTAAGATTCAGAGTTGCTAAATTGTATACACTTTAATGATGAATGAAAAATCTTTTTTATTAATGAACCATTCACCAGAATCAAGCACATATATTGTGCAGTGGATGGAGATAATTTATGCATAAGTTATAACTTTAAAATATCCAATAATGAATTGAAAATTAAAATTCATAATCTTGAGATATCCAACAATGAATTGAAAAGTAAAATTCACAAGATATGATTATTAAAGCACACTCAATGAGGAGGAGAAAAGAGGGTTTTGAGGAAGCCAATAAATTATAAGGAAAGTAATGTAAAGTGGTCATCACCTTATCCTTGACATATTATTACTAGTATATAACTCATTCTAATACAAGTTGAATTCAATAAATAATCTAAAAGGGGAAAGAACATTGTAAAGCATACAAGATAAATGCATTTAATAAATATAGGGAAGTATATTTAAAGATGTAGTATGAATCAAGGGAGTCATTAAGGACATAAAGCAATATGTGGATTATAAGTATAAAGTGACATTAAGTGAAGGATACAAATTTACATATGTTTGTTTCTTATACATGAAATAATCATCTTTCATATATATATATATATATATATATATATATCATTTTACTTGGAGAACTTGTATACTCGTGGGGTAAATATATATTGTAAACCTTATATTTTAATATAAAATAAATCTTAAACTTATCCATGATGTTCAAAACTCTATGTTAGGAATTAAAAGTGGATTAATTAGGGTGAATACCAAGAAGAGGAAATTACAACAACATTTTAGAGTTTCTAATTGTCCATTGAATTATTTTCTAGAAGATTAACTTTTTCCAGTAATATCTTAGATATCAAGTCAATTCCATTTTTTTTCAAGGAAAATAAAATGTGATATATATTATTTATAAATTAATAATTTTTTTAGTTGAATATGAATATTAGAATAAATAGTTGAGAATCCAAATGAGTGATATAAATAGAAGAGAACTGAATTAAGCAAAAATTTCTTAATCCACCCATTTATTGATATACCTCTTATAGGAAAGATGAATCAATTTGCAATATTATTCAAAGAGCCCAAAATAATGATTAAAATCTCCCGGGCCATTTAACCAAGGATTCTGTATCTAAAAAGACGCAAAGTGAAATCATGATAGCACAAGATAGAGAAGGTCCAAGGGCCATGAATGAGTTATGAAAAAATAAAATAACCTAATCCATTAATAATTAAACCTTAAAAAAAGTGAAGAGAGAAAGTAAAAATGACTAATTATTAGTGACTAATTATCTAGTCACTTAGTCATTTATTTGGTAGTTTATTTAATCACGTATGCTTAGGTGACTAATTATTAGTGTCTAGTCATCCACTCACTTATTTAGTCATTTATTTGGCAATTTATTTAATCATTTCTATTTGATTGATCTTTTTATTTTATCTTGTGACCAAGTTAGTAATTTAGTCACCTATACCTATAAATTGTAAAGAAATAGTAGAATGTGATTAATTTTGGTCATGTGACTAAAAATTTTAGTGGTGTGACTAAAAGTTTTAGTCACATAGTTACATATTTGCCAAAATGTGCTAGTGTGTATATATATAGTGTTACCAGTTATCTAAAATTGCATCAAAATCTAATTAAGATAAAAATAGTTCAATGAAATGATCTTCTAGAAATCTAATCTTGGATGGTAGTTTGTTGTTTTTGTATTAACCATGCACTGAATTTCATAAGGGAAAATGGAAAATTATTTCCTTAAGCCAATATTGACCAACAATAATTGAATTGTATATAAATGTTTGCATAATTATATTATTGAAGTATAGTCATGATTACAATCATGTAAAAAAGAAAAGGTATATGGAAACTCTTGCTATGCTAATCTTAAGATAATAAATATGCAAATTTCAACTTAGTTTATTAAATAGATTTCAAGAGACAAATTAGAGCATGAAGAAAATAATAATAAACGCTTGACATAATGATTATTATGGGGAAACCCTTATGAGAGAAAAAACCCCAAACTCTAAAACTTGCACAACGTATTATCAAATCAATGAAAGATTACAACACACTTGCAATTTAAGTTCTTACAACAGTATTGCCTTAGCACAATCTTGGAGGAACTTCACTAGCATCCTTCTAGCTCCCAATCTTTCAAACAATACTCAATGCCCAAAATCCTCTCCATGCTCACATTATATAGTCTTCTCACAACCTAGAAGCCACTTATGGTTTTACAATACTATGTGCAATACCTCTTTGACAAGTGTTACACATCTTTGACTTGTGTTTCCTAAGATAGATATGAACCAAGAAAGATATAGTCTCTCACATCCAAAGTTTTATCCCCTATTTTTTACCCTTAAAATTATCATGAGTTGTGTCATATAATCATTAAAAATGGCCCTTATATATTATACTATGCACAAAGCATCTTTTGGTAGCTAGGTTTACCTTTTCCAATGCACTTACAAGTAGAAAATTGCTAGCTACATTTTTAAAACTATCTAGAAAGAATTGCAAAGTTGAGACACATGTTTTCTCAACATTCTCCTACTCATATAATACCTTGCAAGAATTAGGGGATCCATACAATCATTGACTTAACTACTAGGGTTCGAGATGTCCATAGACTTCGAACATCATCTAAACTTCTTTGTGCTCACAAGCTTAGTCAATGGATCAACAATATTCTCCAAAGTTTCTAACTTCTCTAGCTTTACCTTGTCGTCCTAAATCATAGCTCTCACAAAATGATATTTCACATTGTATTGTCTCCAATTGGAAGCACTCCTATTTAATAAAGGTTTAACACCCATTCAATACAATTCTATCATTTATTTGTATTTATCTTCTATTTTTCCTTCATTTAAATAGTTAATTGTATCTCATTGCACCTTTTATTAATTTAGAATTAATATAAATGGTTTGGACCTTTATTTCCCTTAAATATTTTATCCTCATTTATTAAATAGTTTAAATTAATATTTGAAATTGGCCTTAGATAATATTTTATCTCCCCTATAAATTAATATTGCATGTCTCCTATTATTTTATAAATTGGGGTAGACCATTATTAATTCAAATTAATAATCTTTCATTTGCTCCCCTAAGGAATCTTATTATGGTCAAGTATTTATTGCTCCACTTTAAGATGGGTTTCACCTCACTTTAAAGTTTGAGGCATTGGCCACTTTGATATCTCTATAAAAGGGAGCCTTCTCATTTCATTTTCACATCAAATCAATCACTCACAATATTATGCATACACAAGATCAAGCACTCGTGCTCAAACACTCAAGCTCTTAAGTCTTCAAGCATTTCTTCAATAAATTCCTCTATAAAAGATCAAGGATTCAAGTATCAAGTCATTGAAGGATTTTATCTAGGAAGATCTTCTTTAATGTTCTTTGTTGCATCTTCCACATCTATTCATCTCCATCTTCTTTATCTAAATCAATTGTTGAAGTAAGCACAATACATTCAATTCGAGAGATCCTACTATTGTAAGGTGAATTTGTGCATTTACTTTACATTTCTACAATTCAATTATCTCAATTCAAGGTTAATTCCTAATCCGAGGTCTGACCAAGGCAAACCCCCATCAACAACAAAAACATTTTTTTTGCAAGTTGCAAATCTTGGATTGATGAATATGTTGCAGATCTAAGTACCCTTTTTGTCTTACTTCATAATTTTAAAATCATAATCAACATCACATAATATTAATTAGGGGCACAGTACATCCCTAATTCTCCTAGCTCAGCCCTAATTGATCTAGTTCACCCCTAATGCCCCCAGTTCAACCCTACTAGGCTCTAGGTTGACCTTGATTTCTCTATTCTGAATCTTCCACTTTGATCCTGATTAGGGAGATCGATCTCAACATCTTGTCGAACGATTGCTAGGTTTTATCTATAGTGCAATTTTTAGTCCAAATTGTGAGAAATGGCCCTTTGAAAGGTCATTTGATAGCCCATTTTTCAAGTTTTTCACAAGGTATATCATTTCCCCTCTTTTATTTCAATACACTTTATCATTAATTTTTCTCTAAATCTTAGTTCTACATTTCACATCCACTTAGTTTCTTTTCATAGCTCTTGTTATATTAGGGTATCAAGGACTTTTGTATCCTTTCTCCAACACTATGACCATTAGATATTTGTTTTCTTTAGTGCTCCTTTATCAATTGGTTGGCACTAATCTTCCTAGATCTATTTACCTTAGAGTTGAGATTTAATGGATCAATCTCCTTAACTGCCTCTTTGAGTTGTGTAAGAAAAATTTGTGATGAACTTAGGGTTTTATATCCTTGATTCACATTTCCCACTTAACACACATCAATATACTTGATCCGAGCATGAAATGCTAGGTTTTATGCTAGGCATATTGCACTCTAGGTGTAATTATAAATTGTCACTACAACCTTTTTGGAACCCTACATTTGAACATAATATTTTGAGATAAATAGCTTCCTTACAGGCATGAGTAGCTTCCATATACCATGTCTTTATAGCAGAAAACATGACCACAACTTGTCACTTTCTCATCCAATTGATTGCACACCAAATAATCTAAATATATAAGCACTACTAGATCTTCTATCAAGATCTCTAGACCATTTGCAATCCACATAGCCTCAAATATCCCTGGAATGCTTGTTTCTCATTTGATGAAAACATATAAAATACTCACAAGTGCCCTAAAAGTATCTAAAAACTATTTTTAGTACATAAAAATGTGCTCTTCTTGGATTAGTGATGCAAGCTGGTAGGGAAAAGAGCCAATAAGAGATTAGAACCAATTGCCTAATAACTTGCCAAGAGTACACACGGAAGACAACATAGAATTGTAGCAAAGAGACAATAGAATTTCATAGATTTACTGATGATAAAATATGTTATCAACTAGCAACAACATGCTCAATTGTAATGCCTTCCAATTTGTGACCATATAGTGATATTAAAATATCAAAGTTTGAAACTTGTAATCTTTAGACCTTTTTCTATCTATCTTCTATCCTACTAAACCATACTACTTTCCTACATTAAATCCAAGTTCTTATATAACTAGCTAGACCACAAGTCCTCTAGTCAGGAACTTGATTACAATATAGGTCCTACCTTGGAGGTGTAAACCATAACTCAAGTAATGGGCATCGATTGTTCATGCACTCTTAAAGGTAGGTCCAAACATGACCAAGGAGTCAACTCCCAAACACACAAGATGCCATGTCAACAAAATAATCTATGCCAAAATAAATAATACACCATGCTGGATGAAATCACATGAAACATCAACTAGAGAAAATTATCCATAACTCAAAACACATGACACATGAACTTATGCGCAAATAGGATAAAGATCTAAAATAGGTCCACAAAAAGATGCTAACTATGCACAACTCAAAACTCCACACAATAATAACTACTTCTTGAACAAAAGACTAGTACAAAAGACAAGAAATGTTTTTGGATGATGCAAGATTTATCATTGACCCAAGATGCTCCTGCATCAATTAGACATGTAACAAGAAAGGACTTACATTTCTTGGGAAATGTATAATCTTTTAAGAACCATAACACACATCAAACCTTAATAACACTCTTATATAGTACTCAACTCATGTGTTCTATCTCTTATGGGAATGCAAGAAATTATGAACTAGTAAGCTTCATCCCCATGTAACAAGAACACACAATGGTCTAGAATCTAACATATTAAATATTTTATGTATAGTCCCAACATACTTATTCTAGCCTAGCCAAAGTGTATTATTTTTCATATCTCTTGTAATATTAATCCCTAAAATGTGTCTTATTGCACCAAGTTATTTTATTTTAAACTCTTTTGAGAGGTGAGTTTTACTTTTGCATTCAAACCTTTTCCTTTTCCAATAAAAAATATGTCATCAACTTATAAGGCAATAACCAAGAAATAATCATCATCAAATTTGAAATTTATATAGTGATTAGATTTGGACTGCACCAATTCCAAGCTCAACACATATGTATTAGTCTTATGGTACATCTTAGGGCTTTGTTTTAGACCAAATAAATTTTACCTTTCACCACATAGTACTTTAGCAGTGTCATAGAGATTTCTTCCTCCAAATCTCCATGAAGAAAAGTCATTTTCAAATTTATTTTCTCAATCTCTAGATAATAAGATATACAATAGAAAGAAAAAAATTAATGGATGTCATTTTAGCTATAGGAGAAATTTTTTTACCATAATCAACTCTCGCAACCTGGGAGTAACCTTTTGCAACCAATTTATATTCAACATGCTTCCATCCCTCAAGAAATAGTACAAGGTCTCATGCATCATTCCTTTTAAGAGTTGTCATCTCCTCATCCATTTTTATTTTATAGGACTTTAAATATTTCATACCAAGAGTACCTTCTTCATATCTTAGGCCATCAATGTTAGCATTCAAAGAAAATATGCATCTCCAATCATTAGGAGAATAACCATACACTTTACATGGTTTTCTTTGTCTAGTTCACCTTCAAACAGACATACACTTTAATTTAATATTTTAGTTAACAATAAAATTTTCTAATTCTATGATTAAAAAAATCATATGAATACCTACATGACCAACAATATCAATTAGAGTTATCACCAAAATACATCATACCACTGTCAAACTTTTCATACTTACTAAAGTGGTTCTATTAGGACTCATATGAAAAGGCATGCCCAAGTCTATCAATCGTGTATATTAACCTACACAAGTGGACAAGGTTGCAATAAATGAATCTTCATCTTCCTTCTTAAACTCAAAATAACAATCTCACTTCTTCTTTTATTCCTCTTTGTAATTACTTTGAAAATGTTTGGGTTTGCCATAGTTCCAACAAATTTCCTTAGACTAACTAGGGGATTTTGACTCGCCTTATTCTTGGACTTAGAATGACTATGTTTCTTTTTGTTCTTGCATGTTTCTCTTGATCTTCCTTGAACACTCTAAGCCTCTTTGACATTTAGAGAGGCCTTCATTCTCATCTCCTCATAAAGTAGAGCATCAAAAACATCCTCCATCTTCAGTACATCTACACTACTCCCTATTTCCATGAAAAGGTTGTTCCATGAGTCTTACATTGACATAGCAAGATTGGGTACCTTTATTATTCATCCATTGGCACTTCTACTAAGGTAACCTTAGTCACTAACATGTTAAAGCTTTTTAGATGCTTGGATATTCATCCATATTCTATTCTCAAGGAACACAACCTCTTCCTCAAGAAAATACTATTTTCAAGTGATTTTTCTTGATATATCTCACTTATCTTCTTTAGAAGCTTCTTTCAAGTAGATTCTTCATGGAAATTTATCATAATTGAGTCTACAAGATACAATATGATGTGACATTTAGCTTTTATATCCATTTCATCATACTATGCATCTAGATTTGGATCCATTGGCTTTTGGATAGTTTCTTCTACTACTTCCCATAGGTCCCTGATCAATCAAAAAATCTTTTGTCTTTGACTTCCACATTTAAAAATTCATGAAAGTAAACCTCTCTATCTCAATCCTCTCAACATGCTTGTCATCTTTACTATGCTACAGTGTAGAAAATGAAACACTCTATACAAGCTCCCAATCAAACCTTGGTTAGCTAAAAAAAACCCTATACCCAA
This sequence comes from Cupressus sempervirens, assembly GCA_028749045.1. Taxonomy (NCBI): domain Eukaryota; kingdom Viridiplantae; phylum Streptophyta; class Pinopsida; order Cupressales; family Cupressaceae; genus Cupressus; species Cupressus sempervirens. Next base: position 149,902,119 of record CM053785.1, on the reverse strand, counting down.
CAAATAGAACTAAAATTGGCTAGGCTCTTATACCACATGTAAAGAAGTAAAGTAATACGGAAACACTTCCTACACTAATCCTTAGATGACAAATGTTCAAATTTCAACTTAACTATTACAAGGATTTTAAGAGATAAATAAGAGAATAAAAAAATAAAAATAAACACACAACTCAATGATTATTGTGGGGAAACTGTTATAGGAGAAAATCCCCACACACTAAAACCTACAAAATATATTATTAAGTCAACAAGAGATTAAAACACACTTACAATCAAGTTCTAAGAAGAGTATCAATACAAAAAGATCTTGGAGGAACTTCACTAGCATCCTTCTAGCACTTGATCTTGTAAAAAAAAAAATTAATACTCAAAAACCTTTTAAATCCTTCATTACATAGACTTCTCACAACCTAGAATTAACTAACCTTGGTTCATAATACCATATGCAAAACTTCCTCTATATGCATTGCACATCCTTGGATTGTGTTTACCAAGATAGGCATGAACCTGGTTAAAATAGTCTCTCACATCGAAAGTATTATCCCTTATTTCTTACCCTTATAGATGTCATGAAATGTGCCATATAAACTCTAAAAATGACCCTCATATATTATACTATGGACATGGCATCTTCTTCCAACTAATTTTACCTTTTCCAAGGCACCAAAATTTAGAAAATTTCCAACTACATTTTGAAACAATCTAGAAAAAAATTTCAAGGTTGAGACACATGTTTTCTCAGCATATTAGTGTCACACTCATAAGTAATAGTGGAGAAGTAGCATTCATAGATATAGTCTCTTAGCCACACTAAGTGACACAATGGGATAAAATATCAAAAAAGGTAGAAAACATTGGGTATTTACTCCAGAGACTAATAGGATTTTGACATATATAAATTCACTTGTATTTAAGTCATTTTATTTCATTACTCTTCCAACAAGGCATTGGACATGGTTTATGAGAACTTGATAGATTTACTATAGGGAGATATCTTGTTGTAGAAATTGTTTTTGATTTTTTATTGTGCATAATGATTTTGAGCCAATGTATATTGTTTTTGCTTTCTTTTATTTAGGAATTCATTTAATCTCTAAAATTGACCTTCATATATTATAATATAGACATGGCATCTTTTGACAACTAATTTTTCATTTTCAAGGGAACCAACAAGTTGAAAACTACCAATTAATTTTTTTTAACCATTTAGAAATCATTATAAAGTTGAGACACATGTTTTCTCAACAAATAAAAGCCACACTTGTAAGCAAGAGAGGAGGAGTAGCATTTACAGATATAGTCTCTTAGCCACAATAAGTGACATGATGGGAGAAAAAATCAAGAAGGGTAGAAAATATTAGGTATTTACTCAAGAGAATGATAGGATGTTATTGTATATATATTTAAGTTTTGAAATCATTTTATTTTTATTACTCCTCTAGCAAGGCATTAGGCATGGTTATGAGAACTTAATAGATTCACTATAGGGAGAAATCTTGTTGTAGAAACTATTTTTTATTTTTTATTGTGCACAATGAGTTTGAGGAAAGATATGTTGTTTGGATTTCTTTTATTTAGGACTAAGAAGAGTAGTAGATGAGTAGAGAGATACTTTATTGTTTTTTTATATATTGGAATAACTTTCTTGCAAGTTAAGAAAATAGCTCAATAGTAGGAGCTCAAGGTGTTTAGTTCAACTTTCAATGGAAGTTAGATTCTCTTCTTGGCATTGATATTCTATGACTATTGAATCAAACTCTTGAGCCTAATAGGAGTTAAATAAGCCTCTACCAGTTCATTGATAAGAGAAAGGTGAACTAAAGAAGAGCTCACAATAAAAAGTCGATGTAAACTCGACTTTCTAATCTCCAAGCATGCAACCATTATTACAATTAGATTCTTTCTTGAAAATAAAATTGCAAATATCTAAGTTTTCTCATTGCACGAAGTAGTAAAGAGAGAAGTGAAAGAGTTACAATTATACTCTATTTCAATTTATGGAACATTGTTTATATTTCATAAGAATTTGTAGAGAGTTGGGCTACATTTTCAATCAAGAACTATTTCATTGTTAAAAGTATCATATTTTTATAATTTCTTTGAACCTAACAATAAAAGTATATATTCATGTTTGTACATACATATTGTATATATGCAAGTATAAGAAACTAGAGTTTTTCTCACATGAAAATTGTTGCACCAATTATGTCCATTTATTTTAATCTCTTTTAATAACTTTAGTAAGAGTTTAATTGTTTAATCAATAAAAAATTTGCATTTGTGTAGTTCTTATGTTTTAGAATTCCTCATAAAGAAAGCACATGGGGTCTCTACATTCAAACGAAGGCAATTTCTTTAAAAATTCTCCATCCTTCCTTAGATTGTTTACCCTAAGAAGAATAGTTCAATACAATCTAGATTTATACTTCATAATATTATTGTTGTCTACGAGGCTATGAAATTGGATCACCAATCCAACGAGCATGCCATGTTCTTAAATTTTTTTTGCAAAAGCCTACGCTTGCATTAAGTGGCCTTTCAATTCTATCATGTTAAAAACTATTTGTTTTGGCCCTGTTGACATGAAATTTTGCACCCTTGCCTAAAGTTCTTACCTAAAGGAAACCACATGTAACATGGAAAAAATCTTGAAAGTGTAAGACTTTGCACTTAGAGATTGATTCTTCAGAGAAGGTTGGCTTCCTTAGTATCAGGGTGCACTTGACTATTTCTTGAGAGGAAAAGGGAGAAGGAATGCATGAAAGAAAAACTACCTATTCTAATCTAAGAGGGGTGATACACCAAATAGTATTGTTCAATCTTATCCCTACCCAAGGAAGCATAGTTCATCAATATAACCCTTAGACATACAGATTCTATCTTAGCTTTGACTCAACAATTGTGCACAAATCAAAAATCACTAAAATGGTATAAGGAAGGGACTTCACTCTATATCATTCAAAGATAAATAGAAATAGTGCATAACTAAATAAGGAAAGCAATAAATCAATATAAGGAAAAAATATATTGCACAATATATTGATGACAAAAGGAGATACAATAAAGAATTATGTTCATTCACAAGTAAAAGGGAAATCATAATAGAAGAACATAGAATACAATGCTATATAATCAAAGAAAAGACCTACCCTTTGAAGGTTTACAAAACTTACTTTTATAGCTTAAGAATAACTAGGAAAACTTCCACCTTAATCCAAAGCTCAACTACTACCTACAATCACAGAGAAAAATCACTATAAATCTTGGGAAGATCTGATCAGGGTATGCATCCAGATGCAAAAAGTCTGATCCTATGCACAAATTTGAGCCCTAAGAATATAGAAATGACAATTGTGATCATTATGGTTAGGTAACTTGGCATGAAATTTTCATCTACCAGGCATGGAGCACACTCAAAATAGTGTTTACAAGTAATCAAGGACCTATTCACCATTAAAGAACTACATTAGATCGTGTCTCTATGCCAAATCAGCTATATCATCAGTCAACTGAAATCAATCACCAAACCTTGCCACATGGCACAATGCCCATCAACTATCTCACCTTCCTTTATTTCTTTATATTTTTTGATCTAGGTCCAATTTTTAAGCTTCACAACTAATTTCCTATGTTAGTTGTTTGATCCTATGAAATTGCAAAGCCATGTCATTTTGTTTGATCATTGCTTTGCAACTTGTCTTCACCTTAGCTCTTTTATTGTTGTGAACCTATGAACAAGTAAAACTAATTTTTATCACACCATCACCATAGTTAGGGAGCCTCGCATATTTATCCTTGTGATACTACAAAATCATATGAACCTAACTTCTTGACATAGACTGCAACCTCACAATTTATTTCATTAACTCACCAATTGACCCTGCAAACATGTGAACAAAGCATTTGCATCATCACTTCCCTGAACAGAGTTATCCTTTAACCTTCTATGAAGATGTGACAATGTAGATCTTAACTACATATGGACTCCTTGTATGTTCAAAACTTGAATTCTAACTGTAGCATAGTCTTGCAACTTGAAAAGCTTAACTGGGTATCATACCTTGCGAAGCTGCAATGCCCTCTAAAGCTAATTGTTTCCCTTTGATAACAAATTAATTCTTTTGTTGACTATATTGACCTACAAAGCTATTAAAACAACTCATAAGTACTAATCACACCATCACAATCCTTTTCCATCCCTTTCAACTAACTGTTGTGATGTTATGATTAACCTTCAAACTGATTGTGTGCATCATTGTGGTAGCCTACTACTTTGTGTCCTTTAATCTAATGATGCTATGAAAGCCACCTAGAGTTAACATTTACATTAAATTGCAATCTTTATATCAGCAAGCCTCTATCTCCCCGTGACATGTGAATCATAGTCTTCACTCCTTCACAAACACAACCTAGATGTTAGCTGAAATGATTGTGAGGTCATGCTAACCATAAACCTAACCATCTGACAATGTCACAACTCTCTTAATGGTTAAGTGGTGGACTAGAGCAATGGAGCAAAAAGGGGATGATTGCAAGATAACAACTTGGGTTTTTAGAAGGATATAACATGCAAATATGAAAATCTCAAAGAATTAGGAATATAATGGGTATAACAAAGGTTTTTACATATCCCTATCAAGCTTGCATGGCCAAAAATATTTGAATAGTCAAATTTGAATGTTGGTCATGTCTGTCACCTTAAAAATTCAAATTTTGGTGGGGGGGTGGACAAAAATGGCTAACAATTTTGGCAACTTAGAGGGGATGCTTTCCTACTAAGCATGCACTAGTGGCCTTGAGCAATCAATTGGGTTGGAGTCACAAAAATTGAGCCTACAAATTGCCTAGAATCTCACAAAAAATTGCCTCTTCTTTGCAATTGTAAAAGCTTCAAAATTTTGCTCTCTCCTATAGAGAAGGCTTGTGCCTATGCACTTATTGAAAATAGGGAAACTAATCTACTATATATAAAAAACCTTAACTTTCTCTAGAAAAGGCTTAAGGTGAATTCTATTGACTAGAATCGACAAAATATCACAATTAGGCTTGGATAGCTAGAAAGTGTTGGCTTGTTTACAACTAGTGATAACATAAGGACCACCCCACATAGCATCAAACTTGGAGTGCCTACTAGGTTTATCTCTATTTGCATCCCACTTGAGAACAAGGTCTCCTTCTCTGAGAACTCTAGCTATAGCCTTCTTGTCAAAACTTCTTTTGACCTATTGTTGATGAGCCTCAAGTATAAGCATAGCTTGTTGTCTCTTTTCTTCTAATTCAACCAATTTTTCTAATCTAATTGTCATGGGATCACTCTTCTCTAGCTCCAACTAATGAGCTAGCTCAAGGGAGGGGAACTCCAATAAAATAGGAAGCCTGGCTTCCCTTCCATATACTAGCATAAAGGGTGAGTTACCAATTTCTCTCTTTCGTTTAGTATTGTTAATCCAAAGGGTAGTTCTTAGCTTGGCATACCAACTCCTCTAATTATCTTCAATTGTCCTCTTCATGATTCTGATGAGGTTCTTCTTGGAGGATTCAACGAAGCCATTCCCTTGGGGATAATAATTTGAGGAAGTGTTCAAATATATCCCATGTTCTAGAACCCAAGAGAAAATATGAGCTCCAAAAAAAGATTTGGCATTATTAGATATAATAGTTGATGGAACACCAAATTTGGTCACAATTCCATCAAGGAATTCAACCACTAAAGCTTTTGTTGCATCTTTCAAAGCCACTACCTCTTTCTACCTTATGAAGTATTTTGTGGCTACTGAGATCCATTTGTGACCAACACTAGAGGGTGGATTTATTGGACCAATGAAATCCAAACTCCATTGAGCAAAGGCTTGGTCAACTTGAATAGGGTGCAAAGGAAGGGAAACCAATCTTTTCTTTCCTAAGAAGAATGCACATTTCTCACATTTCCTCACCCACTCATGACAATCATTGAATAGGGTTGCCCAATAATAGCTAGCCCTCATTATTTTCATTGCATTAATTTTGGCCAGTAAATTACCACTAGCAAAGCCATCATGGAACTCTTTTAGTAATCTTTTGATCTGGTCAACCTGTATACATCTTAGTAGGACTTTGTCAAAACCCTTTCTGAACAATATTCCATCTATGAAGACATAAGGGATAGCTTGCAATCTGAAATATCTTCTCTTGGTTCTATCTAAGGGGATATATTCCTTCTATCAAGAAGGTGGCCGTATCATGTAACCAATCACTCTAACATTCATCCTCTGTTGGTTTCTCATCCTGAATTAAGAGGGAAGCATCCTCATGTATCTCAAAAGATGAAGTCTCTAACAAGCTTGGTGATCTTAATATCAATTTCATATTCCATGACTCTATTAATCCATCCAACTCTCTTTTCTTTGATATCCTTATTTAGTAAGAACTCTTTCACACTAGTATGTGGGATTAAAAGTTGGATCTTGTTATGAGACATAAGATGTCTAAAATTTTTTAGAGCTCTTACAATAGCAAGGACCTATTTCTCTAAATAGTTGTATATATTCTCATAATCCTTAATCCATTTGGTAAAGAAATAAATAGGCTGCTCCAAATCCTCATCATTCAACTGTGTGAGGACAACCAAAATTCTTGATTCTCCTCCAAGAGAGTAGAGGAAGAAATCTCTGTCAAAATTGGGGTCGAAAAGAGTGGGGGCTAATGAAATTGATTTCTTGATCTCTTCAAAACTAGCCTTTCCTTCTTTGGTCCAAGTGAGCATTAGGTTCTTCTTTAGCATAGTTGTGAGAGGCCTCACCATAGAAGCAAGATCATAAATGAACCTTCTTACGAAGTTGATCCTGTCAAGGAAGCTCTGTAATCTATTTTTATGGCTAGGAAGTGTGAGAGAAAGAATTTCCTCTACCCTCTTTGGATCTATTGTTAGCCCATTTCTTGACCCAATGTGTCCTAGGAGCTTTCCTTGGTCAATGGCAAACACACACTTTTTAGGATTCAGGGACACACCATACTCTCTACATCTGATGAATACCTGTCTCAAATGATCAAAATGATCTACTGCATGTTTTGAGAAGACAATTATATCACCAAGGCAAACCAACACAAAAAATTCTAGCACACCTTTAAAGGCCATATCCATTGCCTTCTAAAATGTGGCACCTACATTGGTGAGTCCAAATGACATTTTACAATAAGAATAGGTACCCCATTTGGTAGTGAATGTTGTCTTATATCTATTTGACTCTTTGACTAACACTTGATTATAGCCTAAAAAACCATCTAAGAAGGAAAACCTTTCTAAGCCACTAACCTTGGATAGAATGTGTTCCATAGAAGGAAGGGTATGGTGATCTTTAAGAGATCCCTTACTAAGGTCCCTAAAATGTACACATTGTCTAATTTCTCCACTTCTCTTCCTAACAGGAACAAGATTAACAACCCATGAGGAGTGCTTGATAGGGAAAATAATGTTAGCCTCTATGAATTTTTATTGTTCCTTTCTCATTAATGATTCAATCATGGGGTTAACTAGCCTTTATTTCTGCCTAACAGGCTTAGCATCATGGTTCAAATGTATGGTATGTTGAAATAAGCTTGGGTCAAAACCCTTTAAGTCTTCATATGTCCAAGCAATAACATCATTGAATTCTTGACATAATTTAATGAAGACTTCTTGTTCAATATTAGTGCATACCTTTCCCAAGTTAAGAGTATTTCCATTAGCAACAATGATAGGTGTATAATCCTCCCTCCTTGCGATCAAGTTTGTGTTGGAATTTACAAGTGGGAAGAATACTTCTGAGAGGGGGGAGTGAATTAGAAGTACCACACTTTAAGGTATAAAACTTTTAATTGAAATCAATACATGCATGAAAAATTTCTAATTAACATGAAAATAAAGGCATGCATGAAAATAGACAACACAATAATTACCCAGAAACCCTCCAAAATGAGAAGGTAAAATTGGGGTGGGGATGACACCCACAACTTATCACTGCAGCAATATGTAACATGTTAAGGTTACAAAGTTTGACCATCAGCAATGGTCTGCCCTATAAAAGGCCTACCCTATTAAAGGCTCTAACACCTTGTTAAAAGTGACCCATCTAAAGGATTTACAAACATTCACTTGGAATGTCACCCTATTAAAGGATTTACAAAATGGCTATTAAACCAACCTATCTTCATAGGATTTTCATTCTCCTAATACAATGGCTAGAAAGTATAGTAGAATGTGTTGACCTAATAACTTACAATCCTCAATTGCTGATTTTAGATCGATGTTCAGTCCATTCTGATCTGATCCTTTTTTATCTGATATGATTCTATTCGAAGTGCTGATACTCTATTCTATTAACTGATTCTATAATGTTGTCCTTCTTCTAATTCTTTTCACCCCTTTAATTTCCTTCAAACTTTTCTAGCATTCTCTCATGCATTCCCATACAAATCCATACACTACTAAATTATGGGGTTTTGACCTCCTTAAAAAGGTTTCATGACTTAGGGTTAGATATGAATCTACGATTGAGATTCATCCATCTTTCCACTTAAATCTTTCCATTGTTTTGATTGGTTGAATTTTGATTTCATAAGGAATCAAAAAGATTCGATCTTATCTTTTAATCCTTTGAGATTCATCTTGTGTTGGCAAAAAAATGGTTTACATCTTAGTTTGTGAGAGCACAAACTCTTATGTTGATTCTATGATACTTGACACTTGCTGATTACTGATGCTCAACACATGTAGAAATTCTATCTTGCTCGACACCTATAAAAATTCTATCTTGCTCAGAACCTATAGTTTACTTGGCACATATACTAACTCGGTATCTATTAGTCACTCGACAGTTGAAACTTGCTCGACATTATCTATCTGCTTAGCATTTGAATGACTCGACACTTGATGAATTTCTGGCTTAGCACACACTATAACTCAACATCTATATTATACTTGGCATCAACTAAGAAAATTTCTTAAGTGTGTTGAAACTCAATTGTCAAAACCAATCTGATACCAAAAATCTCCCCCTTTGACATGAGTGTCAAAAATACTTAACTATACATGATGAATCTAATCTCTTCAAGTATAAGATGCATCTGTTCAACATATATACAAAACTTCAAAAAATTGTTCAAAATTTTGTTAAGATACCTCAAAATTTGTAACTCCCCCTGAGTTGATGTGCCATTGTTGTATCCACAACTTCTCATGTTGGATTTGTCTCATGCTGATTTTGATACTCTTTATCTCTGCCTTTCCATTCTTTCTCTATCTACTTTGTTCTATCTACCCCGCTCTAGTTTTACTTCCCCTTTCACACATCTTCCCTTGTAATTATAATTTCCTTTTGGCTTATCTATTTCTCCTCCTCAAAATTTATCTTCTTATCTCCCCCTTTTTTTTATCTCTCCCTTTTTATTATAATTATCTCCCCCTTTTTTGATACTTATGTCAAAGGGTTCTATATATTAACTGAATACTTAGCCAAAAAGGATTTATTTACCTCCATAACTATCCTTAGAGAAACATCCCAATTATCTAATGCAATTTCCAATGATTTAAGCTGGATGGATGTCTCTGCTACAAGGTGAACTAGGCCTTCTAGTGTAGAAAGATTGGGGTCTTTCTTTAACACATTTTCAGCATAGGCCAATTCTTTCTACAAAATTTCCATGTGTGGGGTGATGGTAGATTGAATCTGTATTAACTTGGCCTTTACATTTGCCTCGTCTACTGTGAGCACAATTAGTTCCTTTTGAGTGTGAAGTGTAGTTTGAAAATGCTTCTCACTCTAAGTTGGATCCTTGGGTAGTTGCACAGTAGATATCTTTAGGTTCCTCTCCAAGCTCATTATCTGTGAGCTAGTTTTTTGTGTTAAAATTGATGGGTCACACAATTTTGAGTACAATAAGAACATTTTCTCAAGTACTATTTTTACCTTTTCAATTTTTTTTGCCAGCTCAACTTGTGAAAGTGCTATTTCACTTGATATTCTTTCATTCACCTTTGTTTGAAATTTATTTTCAGACCATTCTAATAGTTTTACATTAGTATCAAGGTCTTCATTATGTACCTAGTCCACTATATTGTATAGGTTCTCCATGACTAGCTTGGTTTCATCAAGTACCTATAAGCTAAATGCATGTAGAAAGATGTCTTTAATCTCAATCAACACTTGCCTTTGTTTATACTCATTTTTGAGTATCTCTTGTTTCTTCTTCTTTTACAATGCCTCTTGCACTTTATTTATCTGATCAATGTTCATATTTTCATAGTCATACTTAGGAATGACTATGTCCTCATCTAGTGCAAGGTCTCCATGGTGAAGTACCCTTGCTACCTTTTTAGATCTCGATCCTAGTGCTGAAATTTGAAATGGTATTGCTTCAATGGTCGTCTTTTGTGATGTTTCAATTGGAGTCCCTATTGTACGAAATTTTATCAATGTTTGTATTGCCTCTTGCTCCTCCTTAGGACTTTCCTTGTCAGTTTTAGATCTTTCCTTATCAATTATTGTGATCTCTAGGGGTGCACCTTGTTCTTGTGTTGTAGAGATAGAGGTATCCATCTATCTTGTTTGATCCTTTATTGGCTCCTTAGCAGTTGTAGTGCTTGGTACTGTAGAGTCAACCTTTGTAGATGTGTCTTATGAAACTTGCTCTTGGGGTTGTCCACTTGTAGCTATTGGGATATGAGAAGGTAGTTCTTGTCAATTCACCTTATCCCTTGTGAAGTTAGCTATAGCTTTTTGTAGTTCTTCCACACTCACCAAGACTAGATTTGTAAACAACTTAGCTTGTAGTGTAGTCTAGTGAAGGATCTTTTTGAGATCCTCTATAGTCAATGGATTGATGTTCTAACTAGAATTGTAAGGAACATCTTGTATGGTTATTGTATCTATAGGTTGGAAGTTATATGTGGAGGGCTCAAAGGTGGTAGTTGTGTTTCTTGCACACTCTATTCTTGTTTTCTTCTCCTTAGTAGTTTTCATATCATCTTTTTGTGTCTCCTTCTCCACTGTAGCATCTTCCTTACCTTTTTCACCTTCTTGCTCCTTATCATTGTCTTCTTCTTCTTCATTATTTTTCTTCCCTCAAAGGGATCTACTTCTCCTTCTTTCACAGTTGCGAGGCCATAAATTAAATTCCACATTTGTGTGGACTTCTTGACAACATCCTCAATTTTATTTTGTAGAATATTGAATGCTCTATACTTGGGTGCAAATTTTCTCCCATGCTTCTTATTTGCCTTGCTAATTTTCCCTTTAGTAAGTTTAGGCATTATTCGAGCCAATGTTGACTCTCTTATTTCCTTTTCCATATTGAGGCAATAGTGCCATTTATTTTCTACAATTGAATATAACTCCTTAGGCATTGAATTGTCAAGTTCAAGTGGAGTGTTCTTGAACTTTGCCATCATGGTGTAGACTGACTCTTCAACCATGTTCTATTCCTCTCTATTCAACTTATTAAAATCAATACCTTTTAAACCTGACAAGTCTACATTATCCCTAATATTATCACATATATTTTCTAAATCAGACTTAGTAGTGTGACTTACCACTCTGAATTGGTTATTGTCATTAGATTCTATTCTCTCTTCGTCTGATTTAGTAGGTGCCACATATTTTCTTCTTAGCTTCTTCTAGGTCGGGCCTCCCTGTTCAATAACCTTCTTCTTTTCTTGATCCTTAGCCTTCTTTGATGTGGCTCTTGTGCTAACCCTTGTGGTAGGCTTTGCTAGGCTAAGCTTAGCAACTTTCTTGGGCTTGGAAGCTGGTTTGGTGGAGGCTTTTCTTTTCTTTGTCTCTGGCTTGATATGTCCTTCCTTGGTTTCCTCTTCCTCCTTAGCACCTTCTACCTCTTCTACATATTCTCCCATGCCTTGGGTCAATTCCAGTGGCCCTTGATCCTACTTTTCTTCATCCTCATCTTCCTCTTCATCATCCTCCTCACCTTTTGTAGTGCCTTTACCAAATCTAGCCTTTAGCTTCTTCACCAATCTATTATTTTTCTTCAAGGTTGAAGTTGTTTTCAATTCCATGTCCACCTCTGATCTAACAACGTCATAAGTGCCAAAGGGTTGAGCACTCTTATCAATATCCTCTTCTAGCAATGTTATGATTGTTGTTGATGCCTCATCAATATTGAACTCATAACCAAGTGGCCTTAGCCATCTAACTCTTGGTACGGCTGCTTGGTTGTATGTGAAATCAATGTCCACTAAGAAACAAATGTCATTAATATGCTATTTAACAAGAGAGATAGGTATACGTAGTCTCTATTTCATTGACTTCTTAAGGTCTTCAATGTAGCTGGTCATTATAGTTTCAAAATTTTCCCCCATCTACTTTATGTATTCATTCACTTGTACTATTATTGACTTGTTTGTTTTCTAGCTTGCCTTTGCAAAAGAGGGGAATTCATTCTAAACATAAAAGAATATGCATATCAAAATTTCTCCAAATTTGCATAGGGCTCTCTTGGACCTTCTTATGGCTCCCAAATTATCCATAATATATTGTAGTTGTAGTTTAGCTAGATCATAAGTATGATCCTTCTTAACAATTGTGTATCCCACATCTACTATAATACAAGGTACACTATTGATTCAGCTTGACTGGTAGAATTTATGAGATATGACTCTAACTACAAATTCTGCAAGAGGATCTTTGATGGTGTCAATAGTCATCCCTCTCTTGTTCCACTTTTACCCAATGTTCTTCTCTGTGGCTTCTTTAGAATCACTCCTTAAGGTCTTTGGTCATTCTAGGATTAGGTACCCAGTTTCTTTATGTACAATTCTTTTGGATAGTTTAATGGGTCCATCTTCCAACCATAGGCATCCATCATGGATTTTACTTAACACAAATCTTATCCATTCAGTCTTAAAAATTGTAGGGAAATCTAGGGCATAGGTTAAGCCCTTCCTCTCAACAATCTAAAACTCTTCTTTTAATACCCTATTCTCACATAGTTTATTGTATGCTTCCCTAATCTCCATATCACCAATAGCTCCAATTTTGCAGTTATAACATCTCCTAACATCTTGCACCATCACAACTTTAGCTAGAATCATGGATAAAGCTCTGACAAGGCCATTCTTATAAGAAACTTCAAGAATTGGTCTAAAATTGGGTTTTTTAACTTCATTACTGACCAATTGAACCTCAAATGACTCCTTTTCCTAGGGTTTCCTAGAGCTAGATGCTATTTATTCAAACTAGGGTTTCAAGATGTAAAAATTACTTAATTGCATAGCTCGACACTATTGTAAATACCTTGAATTGATGAAAAGATGTTGAATCTTGGCTTAAATCTATGCAAAAGCTTCAATCTCTACTTGGAAACATTTTTTCTCTCTTCTTGTTCTTGATTTTTTGTTCACAATGATGAAAAATGATTGAAAACTTGACCTTATACCCTTCATTTCTTAGCATTTAATGCTTAGTGTATATACAAATGTCCACTTGGCTCCTTATGCAATTCTATTTCACTTGGCTTCCATTGATTTTTCAACACTCGACATACACTGGAGTTACCTTTAGTCGGCATCCACTACTAACTTGGCTTCTACTAACTTTGCTAAATAACTCAGCATATAATAGGATTTTATTCGACAACCATGTGAAAATTTTGAAGATTTAACTTTGCATCTTTATTCATGCTAATCTATCATTTTTAGTGTTGACTTAGTCTTCAAACTGATGTATGATAAAATACTTAAGTATTGATCCCAAATACCTTCTTTTGCTTAGTTGGATGTAGTGTGACCACTTGACCTTTTTGTCAAAGTGATCCCTCCATTGGATGTGTTGCTTCCATCTTTTCTTTTCCATGTTCTATGCATTTCTCCTCTGATGTGTTCAACATCAACTTTTCTTTTTCCTTTGTTGAACTCAAAGTTGGGTACCTTTGACCTAGTTGGGCAATACTTATTGATGTGTCCAATCTTTAGATAGCTGAAACAAGTGGTTTGACTCAACCACCTATTGTAGTTGCCACTAAAGTGTGTTCCTATGCAATTCTCTGAAATGTGTCCATATTCTTGATAGTAGTGACAACTTTGCCTAGTGTTGTAGTCCCAATTGTAGTGATGTCCATGACTTTTTGTCTTTTTTGGTTGGTTTGGTGTCCACATAGGCTTAGATCTACATTCAAAGGATCTATGTCCATACTTCTTTCAATTTTAGAAGTGACCTTCAAATCTTGGTGTCCTAATGGTTCTAGTCTTGCAATCATGTGTTTGATGTCCTTGCTTGTTGCACTTTTGACAATGGCCCATGTTTTTAGGTTTTTCATGTTGATTAGCATTCTTGATCCTACATATATTAGAGGTATGTCCCTTTTTACCACAAAAATGACAAGTGGATTTTATGTTCTTACCTTTGTTATTTCTTTCTTTTGCAGTCTTGGATGACTCTCCTTCTTCAGTGCTGGTGTATCCTAGTCTTGAAGTGTCATTGCTCAATATTGGTGATTTCAATAGTTGTTAAAAGTACTTGATAGCTTCATTAGGTTTGTTGAAGCTCTTTATAATTTTCTTCTCTCTTCTCAAGTCATTTTTCTATGTTCATTTTGCATCTTCAATGTGGAGATCTCATTGTCCTTAACATTCAATTCATGATGGGCATTCATCATTTGGCTTAGGGTGTTTATCTACATGTTGGAAATTCCCACAATATCAATTGAATTTTCCTCAAGTCTGTTGGCAAGGTCTCACTTGTCTTCTTCTATCATAGCTTTATCTTCAATAGCTCTCTTCTTCTATTCAGTCACTTCACAAAGCATCATGGCTCGTGATTCTTGTTCAATTGTGAGAGTTCTGATCTATTGTACTCAGGCTCTATTCTTCTCCATTAGGTCTACAATTGATACATCAAACTCCTTAGAAACTCCATTGGAAAATACTTTTGAGGTTTCAATCTCCTTATACTATGTATCATTCTCAGCTATGGCAATTTCTTTTCTTCTCTTTAGGGATTTCCTCAATTCTTCCCTATCTTCTTCCAGAGAATGTAGAATGAGATGTATTTCAATCTCCTAATTCTTTATAGTCTTCCCAATATTGTAGACCTCCATTTCTAGATCTTTTCTTCAAGATGTAAGGCTTCTCCTTCTAAGAACTTGGCTCTGATACCAATTGTTGGAATTTACAAGTGGGAAGAATACTTATGAGAGGGAGTTTGGGGGGGGGGGGGGGGCGGGAGAGGGTGAATTAGAAGTACCAAAATTTAAGCTATAAATATTTTAACTAAAATCAATACATGCATGAAAATAAAGGCATGCATGAAAATAGATAACACAATATTTGATTACCCAGAAACCCTCCAAAATGAGAAGGTAAAACTAGGGTGGAGATGACACCCACAACTTATCACTCCAACAATATTTAACTTGTTAAGGTTACAAAGTTTGACCATCAGTAATGGTCTACCCTGTGAAAGGCCTACATTGTTAAAGGCTATAACACCCTTTAAAAGTGACCTATCTAAAGTATTTACAAACATTCACTTGGAATGTCACCCTGTTAAAGGATTTATAAAATAGTTGTGAAACAACCCTATCTTCATAGGATTTTCATTCTCCTAATAGAATGGCTAGAAAGTATAGTAGAATGTGTTGACCTAATAACTTACAATCCTCAATTACTAATTTTAGATCGATGTTCAGTCCATTCTAATCTAATCCTTTTTTATCTAATATGATTATGTTCGAAGTGTTGATACTCTATTATGTTAACTAATTCTGAAATGTTGTCCTTCTTCTAAGTCTTTTTGCCTCTTTAACTTCCTTCAAACTTTTCTAGCATTCTCTCATTCATTCCAATGCAATTTCATACACTACTAAATTATGAGGTTTTGACCTCCTTAAAAAGGTTTCATGACTTAGGGTTAGGTATGAATCTATGATTGAGATTCATCCATCTTTCCTAGTCAAATATTTCCATTTTTTTGATTGGTTGCATGTTGATTTCATAGGGAATCAAAAAGATTCGATCTTATCTTTTAATCCTTCAAAATTCATCTTGTATAGGAAAAAAAAATGGTTTACATCTTAATTTGTGAGAGCACAAACTCTTATGTTGATTCTGTGTTACTCGACACTTGCTAATTACTAATGCTTAGCACATATAGAAATTTTTTCTTGCTTGAAACCTATAGAAATTTTATCTTGCTCAACACCTATAGTTTACTCAACAGATATACTGACTCGACATCTATTAGTCACTCTGTAGTTGAAACTTGCTCAGCACTGTCTATCTGCTTGGCATTTGAATGACTCGACACTTGATGAATTTTTGGCTTAGAACATATTGTAACTCAACATCTATATTATACTTGGCATCAACTAAGAAAATTTCTTAAGTGTGTTGAGACTCAATTATCAAAACCAATTTGAGACCAACAGTTTGAACCTTTGCCCTTTGCTTGATCATCAGAGTTGAATATTCCTTCCAAGGTGATTAGACTTTTAGGTAGTTTTGGAGCTAAGGTCCATGATCTGGTCCCCATAATATTTTTGTAGGTTGGACTAGTTTCTAGCAAGATTCTGCTTCATTTTGCAAGAAATTGACAATTTTCACATTAGAATCAAACACTTTCCAATTTGTGCAATTTTCTAAGACAACATGCCTTATAACAATTCTAATTTGTTGCTTCTTTTCATTAAAAACATGCTCTGGTATATCATAATGAGCACCAATGGCTATAGGCCTGTCAACCTATTCAATTTTATTTCTTGGGACACTTTGAATATTGAAAGCTTGAAAGCCTTCAAGTAGATCCCACACCCTGTGCTTGTATGATTTGAGAAGGTTGTTCTTTGTGACGTTTCAATTTTTTATTTGATTAACAACCAACTCACTATCCCCAAATACCTTCAAGAGCTTGATACCTCTCCTTTGTACAAACTGGATACCTTGGGTCAAAGCTTCATACTCTACCACATTATTAGTGCAGCTGAATTGGAGTCTATATGAGAAATAATATTTCTCCAATTCAAGGGAAACAAGCATGACACTAGCACCTAAACCATTTTTGTTCCTTGAGCCATCAAAGAATGTATTTCACAATCCACTTGTATTTTCTCCTATTTTCATAAGATTGAGAATTGGGACATTCTCCTCAAATATGCAATAGGTTCCAAGACCTATCTCCCTAACTCTTTGTATTAGGTCAAATTGGTAAGTAGTGGCCCACTCATCCAAAAGATGATTAGGCACTTTTGGCAAAGAAGTAGCAGGCTCATGTGCTATGTCTTCATCATAGACTTCATGAATTGTACAATTCATGTTTATGAGACTAGGGGTGTAGATTTCTATATGATTGAGAACTAGAGTTTCTTCCCTTATGGAAGCTTTTGTTCCATATCGTGTTCTAAAAAACATGTAGGACTAGTCAAATGCAACCTAGCCACCTATTTGTGTAGAGAAATCCCTAAAGAGATAGATGAAAAAATGTGGCTTGACCTTAGCTATTGATATGTCTTGTGTAACAATACAACCAAGGCATGCACGCAATGCCATTTCTACATTTTTATGATTCCTACCATCTTGATAGATCTACCATCTAATTGGAGCACATCCCTAACCATTGGCTCATATTTAATACCAAGGAGGTTAACTATACACCTAGGCATTACAAAACTATTAACCCCTGAATAAATGATGCAATTATGGACTAGCTTGTCTCCTATGATCAAAGAGACATAAAAAGGAGGAGGTGTTCTTTCCTTACTTGTTTCTTCTTTTATTTGTTGTACTAGGCTTGTTGTATTTTCCTCTCTGGTTGACTGATCTTCCACTCCTATGCCTTCTAACTCTTGCTATGATAGGTTCTTCTATGATGGTATAGTGGCAACAACATCCCTTATGGAGATATTAATATTATTCCTCTTCATTTGATCTACAATTTTGAGAGGAGTACTTATTACTTTTATAGCTTAAGCATAATTGAGAAAATTTTTGCCTTAAGCCAAAGCTCAACTACTTCGTGCAATCATAGAGAACAATCATTGTAAATCTAGGGAAGATTTGATCAGGGTACACATCCACATGCAAAAAATCTAATCCTACATGCAAATCTAAGTCCTGAGAAGATAAAAATGATAGTCATGATCATTTTGGTTAGGTAGATGAATAACCAGGTGACAAAAAGGATGAAATTTTCATCTTCTATGCTAGAGCACACTCAAAATAGTGTTTACAAGCAATCAAGGGCCTATTCACCATTAAAGAACTGCATCAGATTGTGTCTCTATGCCAAATCAGCCATATCATTAGTCAACTAAAGTCAATCACCGAACCCTAAAACATGGCCCAATGCCCATAAAATATCTCTCCATCCTTTCTTTCTTTATGTTTGTTGACCTAGGTCCCATTTTGTGGCTTCACGACTAATTTTCTCTATTAGTTGTTTGATCCTACAAAACTACTAAGCCATGTCATTCTGTTTAATTGCTATTTTGCAGGTTTTCTTCATCTTGGCTCTTTGATTGTTGCAAACTCATGAACAAGTAAAACTAATTGTTCTCACACACCATCACCACAATTAGGGACCCTAGCATCTTTATCCTTGTGATGTTGCAAAAGCCTGTGAATCTAACTACTTGGCTTTGATCACAACCTCGCAGATTATTTCATTAACTCACCAATTGACCCTATGAATGTGTAAACAAAGCATTCACATTATCGTTTCCTTGACCAGAGTTATCCTTTAACCTATTGTGAAGATGCAAAATTGTAGACCTTAATTGTAGATGGACTCCTTGCATGTTCACAACTTGAATTCTGACTGTAGCACAACCTCGCAACCTGAAAAGCTTAACTACAGATCATAACTTGTGAAGCTATGATGCCTTCTTAAGCTAATTATTTCCCCTTGATCACAATTTAATTCTTCTACTGACTATATTGACCTGCAAAGCTACAAAAACAACTCAATACTACTAATTGTACTATCAAAATCCTTTGCCATCCCTTTTAGATAACCATTGTGACACTGCTATTAACCTTCAAACTGATTGTGTGCATCATTGCAATTGCCTATTGTTTCCTATCCTTTAATCAAATGATGCTGTGAAAAGCCACATGGAGTTAACATTTACATTAAATTGCAACCTTTATCTACTCAGGCCTCTAGCTACCCACGATCATGCAAATCATAGTCTTTGCTCCTTCAATACCACAACCTGGATGTTAGCTAAAATGACTGCAAGGCCATGTTGACTATAAACCTGATCATCTCACAATGTTGTGGCCCTCTTAATGGTTAAGTGGTGAATTGGAGGGATGAAGCGAAAAGGGGATGATCACAAGAACATAACTTTGATTGTAGAAGGATATAGCATGCAAATATGAAAAGCTCAAAGACTTAGGAATATAAGGGGTATAACCAAGGTTTTCACATTTCCCTATTGAGTTTGCATGGCCAAAAATATTTGAATAGTCAAATTTGAATGTTAGTCATGTCTGTCACCTTGAAAATTCATTTTTTTCTTGAGGGGGTAGGGTGGATGGTGGGGGGGAATGGCTAATAGGCCCTTACTTTGATATTTATGTTCAAATTCTTTTGTCTAATGCTAATGCTTTCATTATAATTAATGGTCTCTATTCTACAACTTTTGGTTTGCATAGTGTTGGGAACTTACAATTGGAACAATTATTATTTTGTCATTGATGTCAAATCTATTGATAAGATATATTGCTACCTAATCTAAATGTCATGTCTATTTTAATGATGAAGGGGATTTAAGAAATTGCTCATAAAAATAGCACCTAAAGGAAAGGTTGAGTCATGAAAAGGAAGCTACAATGGACATTTGATTATTTAGACTTTGATGAGAAAAAGTGTTTTTTTATATCAAAAAAGTTAAGCTAAGTTGAGAAAAAGAGTAAATTTCTAAGGAATGTCAAGTCATGCTAGTGTCAACCGAGTCATAATAAGTGTTGAGAAAATATAGTGTTGACCGAGCATCAATATCGATTGAGCAACATAGTTGATACCAAGCCAGAAGATTTACATTGATTGAGTGTTAAGTGATGACCGAGTGTCAGAACTTAACGAGTGTTAGAACTTAATGATTGTTGAGTAATAATGTTAAGATTGAATTTGAAGAAATCATGATTCCCTGCTGACTCAATTAATTTATTGGGATATGTAAACCATGTTGAAGATAATATTGGTGAGTTGGATCATTCAATTCAAGGAGAGGATTAGGTAAAGACCTAATAGATGGATTCTAGAGAAGTTTCTAGAGTAAGATCAAGATGATGGATAGATATAATGAATTGTGTTGAACCTAATTATAAACCCTAAGATCTATGGTCATCATAGAAAATGGTAAAGCAAGAATTGCCTATATAAGGAGGTATAGCCCAAATAAAGAAGTGCCAGTGTGTATGTGAATGTGTGTGAGGTGATTATAGAAGAAAGTTGATTAGAGACACATAAGTATAAGAGTGAATGCAAAGCTAAAGGAGATTTCTTACACAGATGTTGTTGATGTTAACAAGTGAAATCTGAGCAAGATGGTTTAAGTGTTGTTGAAGGGGGAAGACTGATTGCTTGAAGCATTACCAAGAAAATTGATCATATAGATGATAGTAAAGATCTTATCAGTGATTCAACACATGAATCAAATAGAGATTTGAACTTGCAAAGTGAGTTGTAATCATGTAGATCAAAACTCTACTGTTTTCTTTCTAATCATTGTAAATAGTTTGTATTGAAATCCTTTTAATAGAGGTTGACCTAACATTTGTTTGAAAGACTTAACAGTCTATTTAAATCCTTTAACAAGGTGACATTCTAAATGAAATAATCAAATTCCTCAGACAAGGCCACTCCTAAGAGGGTGATTAAATCATCTAACCAAGTCACATTTAATAGTGTGTATTGTAACCTTTAATAGGATTTTATCCTAATAGAGCTCACTTTGAAAGAGTGAAAAAGTGGTGACATGTTGTTGGTGGTTTTTCCCAAATTGGGTTACCATGTAAAATCCTAGTGTCAAACTTGTGTTGAATGCTTTATATGCTTTACATTTTATACTCAACAAAGCATGTTATGTTTGGGATAGTAATTTTGGTTTATCAATACAGTAGAGACCAAGTAACAATAGTGATATGGGCCTCTAAAATGCCATTATTTTAATATCTTTTTATGTTGTTTTTAAGCAATTATCTTACAGAAATAGCCATGACTTTATGGTTTTAAGCAAATGAACTTATGTTTTCATGTATGTGCTCTATATATGATGAGACATTAAGTAGAAGTATCAATAGGTCCAATATGTTATAATTACTTGAATCTATGGATAAAAATGGTACAATGAAGTGATATTGCATGTTGATAAATGTTTCCTCATTTATGCTATGTCTTGAGTAGTTTTTCTTTCATAGCCATAAGATTTGCAATAGTGGTAATTTGAACTTACACCTTTTCTAATATTGATAATAAAATAAATATATGTCTATGGAAGTGATGTGTGCATTGAATGCTTTTTAGGTACTTGTTGCAGATATTCAAGAGTCAACAGCTCAGAGCTAAAGTCAGAGCCAACCGGATTGTTGAAACATTATGAGTGGACCAGAACAAGTCATTAAATGCTTTTTGTTGGAACAAGGCACAAATGTAGCTTCCACAACTTGCTATATTCTTGGAGGATTTATTCATGGTTAATGATGATTCTATTTCAAACTTTATGAGTTTGTAATTGATCTTCATTAATGGAGTGATTGTAGAGTTAGGGAGTAATTGTAGTTTCCTTTTAAATAACATCTATTGTAGCTTCAAGATTAGTTTTTGAAAAAAGAAGAAGATAGGTTGATTTTCATAGTAGTCAAGTGTGATTCATTTTTTAGTCAAGTGTAATTCCATCACCATGAATGAATAGAATGAGTAGTTCAAGTCTATTTCTCTTATCTTGATTTTCTTTTTCGTTCACTCATCCAAGGGGCCCGCTTGGTGAGTGAACTGTTTTGTTAGAATAGATTTCATTTCCTCTTTTTTTTTCCTTGCAAGATAGAATTGTGCTACTCCTACAGCCAATGATAATAGAATCAATGAATTGTTCCTACAGCATAGGTGACTAGATAGTTTTACTATTTTAGCATTACTTTCAAGCTTTAAATTAAGTTGTTGTTTTATTTGGTATCATAGAATTCCTTTAGCATTTCCATTGCATTAGTTGCAATGACTTGAAGGAGAATTAGAGCATAGAATTTGGAATCATCCTCTCAAGTTTATGCTCCCAGGTTGACAAATTAAATAAAGTCAATGTACTATTTTAAGTAAACACATGATGTTGTTTGACCATGAAATCACTGTGAAAGGATGTCCAATCATTATTTTGCATGCATAGAAGAAGAGACCTCCTTGGATATTTTTTCCTCGTAATATTCATGAAGACATTTTTAATCCTAAGCTTGAAGAACCTCATAGTAAGAATGAAGAAGAAGAACCTTTTGAAAATCCATTCACTACTACTCAAGAACGAATACCCTCATCCTCTAATGAATCCTTGCATTTGAATGGTTTCTTTGCTAAACCTAAATACCAAGGCAATCCACTTGTCCTTGTTATCTATCAACCGCCATAGCCAGGTCCTCCTCCCATAATGGTTCAACTTCAGTCTACATTTCCCTTTCCTATCCATCATCAACAAGGTAATCAAAACTTGAAGAACATACCTTCTGTTGCACTTCCAAAGTTTTATGGCCTAATTACTAAAGACCCTAAAAATTTCCTCTTTGATTTTGATATCCTTTGTAGAAGTTATGGCTATAAAAATGATGCTCACAAGCTTAAGTTTTTTCCATCCACCATAAAGGAAGCTACTCTAAGATGGTTCATGGGGTTGGGTGCCAATGTTATAGTAGATTGGCCTGCAATGAGCAGCTTGTTTCTAACAAATTAAAAAGAATACTGGAGGGGTTAAGATTTGAAAGGGGATGAAATTTTCAAAATGTTCCCAAAGGATGATGAAACCTTGGAAGAATATGTTTCATGATTCATGTTCAACCTATAGTGTAATACACAACATCAACTGAATGAAGAATCAAAGAAATACCTTTTTCTGAGAGGTGTAAATGATGGGAGTATTGAAGCTCTAGATGTAATCGAAAGAGAAGATATCATTCAGAAAAGTTGGACTAATATATAGAGTATATGTCTGAATTATTCTAGAGCCATTATGAAGAAAGGTAGGCAACTCAGAGATCTACAACATAAGTCTAATGGCAGTTTAGGATTATCAAAGATGAAACTATCTAATATACTATCAAATTTCAAACAAGACATCATTAATGATGTAGCCACTTAGCTGGATACCATGTAGGCTAGAAGGAAAAAGGATGAAGTTGATGCTATGTTAGCATAATTATGTCCACACTATACGGAGAAGAAAAGGCACTCTAGATGCAAGTCTATTGCAAGCTTGGAGACACAGCCACTACCTATTGAGTTTATAGCCATTGATGAGAATGGAGAAGTACTCTACATTGCTCAACAAAGACCACAGGCTCAAAGATAAAGTATGCCACAAGATCCTCTTCAAAGTTATAATAGTAATAATCAATGGAAAAGTACTAGTTTTAGTGGAAATAATAATTGGCAACAACCTCAACAAGGTTGGCAACAACCTCAACAGGGTTGGTAGTAACCTTAGCAGGGTTGGCAACAACCTTAGTAGGATTGATAGAAAAACCAAAATTGGAATACTCAACCCAGTCAAAAAGCTCTAATGCCTCCTCCTACAACCACTAATGCTCCTCCCAAGCAGACTCAACTACTAGTCTAGCCTAATCCTAATCCTAATAAGACTAAATAGCCAGCACAATAGCAAAGCTATGCTATTTCCTTAAATGATATCCACTTAAGGTCAAGCACTACTTTTCCTTCACCCCAAAAGCCTATAATAACCAAAGTTGAGGATTCCCTAACTGAATAGGTAGATGTGTTAATTCCAAAAACTCTCTTGTAGCCAAAGAGCCCCCATTTCCTCATAGGTTGTTGGAACAAGGTTAGCCTATAGAAAATCATGCAATAATTTATTTTCTCAATCAACTCAAGAAAATGATAGTGCAAATACCATTACTTGATGTTATCAAGGAAGTCCCGAGCTATACTAAATCTATCAAGAAAGCATGCATAAAAAAATGAGGACGAAAGAAGAAGGATCCAAAAACTATTCATATTTTAGGATAATTATCTCATTTGATGTTGGAAAAATTATCTGCACCTAAATATTTTGACCCTTGGAGTCCTATGGTTACTATCACCATTCATGGGATGTAAGTCCAAAATGATTTAGTTGACTTAGGAGTATCTATAAATTTTATGACAAAGGAGGTATTATCTTGATCGTGTATCATTGGTCTCAAAGAAAAACCAACCATACTTCAACTTGCTGATAGTTCTACTATCAAACTAGATGGGATGATAGAAGATGTCATAGTCACCTTGAATTCTCGGGAGCATCCTATAGAATTTTTTTTCCTTTCCCCAAAGGCTAACATGGGAGGGTATCCTTTAATTTTAGGACAACCATGGTTGGCCACTAAAGATGCCTATATAGCTTGTCAATCTAGTAAAATGACAATATCCAATGGTATCCATACTAAGAATCTAACCCTATACTCCCCTACTTAGCAACTATTGTTAGATGACCAAGTAATCTAGCTAGACTTGGGTGATGAAGATCTAGAGGTGAATTCCATCCATAAACTAATGATGATAGGTCAAGAGTCATTTGTAGCCTCTCGAGAAGAAAATGAGATCATTTCATCCATTATCATGAATAAATATGAAGTAGAAGCTCAACTGTGTCCTCAGGTGGAATGTCTTGAACACACCTCAACATTCAATAGCATCCCAATTCCCTCACTCCTTATTACCTCATGAGATGGATTCATCTCTTGTTACCCAATTATTTACGATAGATAAGGTTATTAAGATGAAATTTGGTCTAGGAAAGGAGTTGGATGTAAACAATGCCTTATCACCTTCTCATCAGGAAATTATGTTGTAGTTACTATAGGAAAATCAAAAAGCATTTTCTTGGGAGTACATCGACATGAAAGAACTAGACCCTATGCTTTGTACTCACAAGATTTATGCCAGTCCTGATTTTAAACCTATCTAGTAGCCTCAGAGGAGAGTTAACCCTATTTTAAAGGATATAGTTAAAAAATGAATTGCATAAATTATTGAGTGTTGGTTGTATCTACCCTATCTCTGATAGCTAATTGGTTTCACCCTTAATTATTGTACCAAAGAAGGGAGGAAATTGGAGAGTTTGTGTAGATTATAGGAAACTCAATTTAGCTACTATGAAAGACCACTATCCCTTAACATTTATAGACCTAGTTCTTGACAACCTAGCTAGCAAGAAATATTTCTCTTTTCTAGAGGGTTTTAGTGATTACAATCAAATACAAATAGAACAAACAATTTTCACATGCCCATAGGGTACCTTTGCTTACTCAGTCTTACCTTTTGGCCTATCTAATGCCCCAACCACATTCCAACAAGATTTCATAAGTATCTTTTCAGACATATCTACTAACTGCATGGAGATCTACATGGATGATTTCCCTATTTATGGGACTAATTTTGAGGAAGCAAAAGAAAACTTAGAGATAGTGCTCAAGAGATGCCAAAACTATAACCTTTCCCTAAATAGTGAGAAAAAATTTGTGATGATGGAAGAAGGAGGAGCGCTAGGTTATTTCATTTCATCCAAAGGTATCCAAGTCAATCCTACCAAGATTGAAGTCATTAGTACCTTGCCTATGCCAGAGAAGTAGAATCAAAGTTTCCTAGGACATGTTGGATGCTATAGAAGATTCATCAAGAATTTTAGTCAGCTTGTAGCACCCCTTTATAACTTGTTAAAAAGGATTCTAAATTTTCTTGGGACTCTACATGTGCTACATCTTTCTTGCAACTTAAAGAGGTCCTCACCACAACACCAATTTTAAGAGGACCAAATTGGGGATTTCCTTTCCACATTCATACAAATGCTCCAAACTATGCTATAGATGCAATGTTAGGCCAAAAGGTAGACTCAGTTGAACATGTCATTTATTTCATTAGTAAAAATTTGCAAGGTGGCAGAATTTAACTACACAGGTTACTAAAAAAGAGTTACTTGCAGTTATTTATGCATTGAATAAATTTAGACACTACATTACTAGATATGAAATATTTGTTCATATTGATCACTCTGCTATAAAGTATTTGATAAATAAGCATGTAATATCAAGAAGATTATCTCATTGGTTGTTACTTATGCAAGAATTTGATATCACCATAATAGATAAACCTGATAAGGCCAATATGGTAGCAAAATTTCTCTCTCACTTACATGTCCCTAATGATCCTACAACCATTGATGATAGTTTTTCACATGAACACCTTTTCCTGTATCAACACAAAATCCATGTTATGCAGAAATTACAAATTACCTCACCATATGAAAGATATCAGCTCACTTCTCTATCAAAGAAATAAATTTACTCTCTAAAAAGAGTTTTAACTATTCTTGGATTGTTGGGTTTATGTTTTATACTATCCCTGATCAAGTAATGTGTTGGTGCATTAGAGAAGATGAAACATATGATATCTTGAGAGCATGCCATGATGAACCCTATAGAGGTCATTTTGCAACCAAAAAGGTAGCCTTAAAAATATTGACAACTGTGTACTATTGGCCAAGTTTACACAAGGATGCAACTAGATACACTAGGAAATGTGACAAGTGTCAATGAATGAGAAGACCTACTAAATTCTATGAAATGCCCCTACAGCCTCAAGTAGTTGTTGCACCCTTTGATAAATGGGGGATTGACTTTGTATGCCCTATTGAACCCTCTTCACAAGGTAAATCCTATATCTTAGTTTGCATTGATTATGTAACTAAGTGGATAGAGACCAAACCCATCAAACACACAAGGGATAAAAATGCTGCCAAGTTCTTGTATGAATCCATCTTTACATAGTTTGGAGTCCCCAAGGAGTTGACATCCAACCAAGGAGCTTAGTTTACATCCAATATGATAGTTTCTCTCATGGAAGAATACACTATTTCACATCACAAATCATCACCTTACCACCCACAAGCTAATGGCCAAGTAGAAGTTACCAACAAAGAGCTGGAAGCCATTCTCACCAAAATAGTAGCACTTCATAGGAAGGATTGAACCACATGCCTTCCTAAAGCTCTTTGGACTTATAGAACCACTTAGAAATCTACCACAGGTTTTATTCCTTTTTACCTCATCTATGGTAGGTCAGTTGTAATGCCTATAGAATTTCAATATAAAATATTGTGGACCACTTTGGAACTCGGTATGGAACTCACTATTGCACAACAAGACCAAATCCTAAGTTTAAATGGTCATGATGAATGGTGCAAATCTGCATTAAACAACACCAAACTCATCCAACATCAACAAAAATAATGACATGATAATTTTATCAAAGATGAAAAAAATTCTATTAGAGATTGGGCACTTCATTATCATTCCAAGTATTAGCACAATCCAGGAAAGTTTCAGACTCCCTGGTTAGAGCTGTATGAAACTGTTGTTGTATTTCCAAGTGTACCAATCTAGTTGTCCACTATTGATCATGTTTGATTCAAGTTAGTTATCAATGGGCAATGCCTCAAGATCTACAACAAACTAGTAAGTCATAAGGAGTTCCTACAACAGTTTCAACATATCAAAGATATCCTTGTTCCTACGAGCAAACAGTCTAGGTCTTATACCCTAACTACTGCCAAATCTTGAATTCTTTCAAGCTTTCCATAATAAAAACTTTCTTCTTGAAAGTACTTTCTCCACCTTTCATCTCATCTCACCTTCTCTCTTTTCCATCCCTCCACCCCATTCCAACACTCCATCATTTCTAATGATATTTTTCAAAACTCTTTCCTGTAGCGCCTACCAAGTGCATGCCACATACTCTTGCATATATTTAATTTTACTCAGTATTTATTTAGAAATTCATGTCATTCAAATTTATTCCTCTTAGATTTCTTGGCCTAGTGGGACCTACACTTGAACTTAGTCAGGGTGGGGGGGTATGGGTGGTGGGGAGAGATATTCATTTTCAAAAAATTTAGATCACATGTAAACTTTAAAAGCTATTGTCTTATGTAATGCTTGTCATCATACATTGGTGACCTATCCTTATGTGATTGTGTCATTAAAGAAGTTAAGAAAATTAAAGTTGAGCTTAACTTTTAACGATAATTGGCAATGTGTTTGGGGTGATAGATCTATACATGAGTGAAAATTATGAGATTAAATGTAAGGATGGATATCATGAGATTGTGTGCATTAAAAACTTTAATGAAGCATGAAGTGATTGTACATTGTTTTCTCTATCTAGTGCCATAATATTATGAATTATGTTAACTTGCCATTGTTGAACTTTAGAAAATTCCATGATCTTGTCAAAATTCTATTGTGAGTAACAATGGTTGGAGGTCTCCAGAGGTATAAAACCAATTGATCACATAGTTTTTTTGGGTGACACAACCAGTTGTGAAATGTTTCAGAGAAGGGGATGGTTAGATTACTACATCAATCTTAAGGGATTTGATGAGGAGGTTGCCCTTCAATTTTTGAGCACCCTTTCAGATGGTTTTGCAATGGTTAAGGGCCTCATAATTGAATTTATAGAATAAGTGGTAGCCGAAGTTACTGGATTACCTCAAGAAGGAGAAAATTGGGTAAAATATTTTAACCTACAAATGGCTAGGGCATAGTTCAACGTGCATTCTAACCCTCCATTGGATATTGAAAAGAAGCATGGTACATCTATACTATCATTTTTTTTATAATTTATCTAGCTAGCAGCATTCATCATTCAATCCTTCACTTGTGAAGGTTGTTACAAATACCTACATGCCCTACATTACAAGATTTAGGCTCATCTGTGGCATGATTATCGATAGGTAAATCTTCCCAATTTCCTATTTAACATTATCAAGAAGCAAGCTTCTTTAGTAAAATTAAGAAAGGATCAATTTGTTTTTGATCATTTATTGATAAAATTAGTTGTGGAAAGAGAATTGAACAAGCAATTCATTGGGACATGGGAAAAGTTCTTGCAGTTAAAAGAGGTAGAGCCTAGGTTGGTCTGCCCTAGAGGCCAAGGGGTTGGAAGAAGGGAAAAGACATCTACTAGTTTTTGTAAGGTCATTCACAAGACTAAAAATGTTCCTAAAGCCTCTCCCTCTAGTTCTAGACTAGCTAAGAAGAGAATCTATAAAGTTGATGCCTCTATCTCTAGTGAAAAGAAAAGAAAAAAATAGGGAAACTGCCAGTGCCCCCAAGGCACTATCATTTGTTAAGACTAGGTCTACTGTTAAGGAAGGAAAAGGTAAAGCTATGGAACTTAAGGATGTAAAATTAGAACAACAACATGATGATAAAAGTAATGATAATGAAAGCTTGCACTTAGAAGAAGAGGAAGTTTTAGAAAAGCCTCCTGAAGCACCTACTATCAAAATGTCTGCAGGCAAGAGGAAACAAAATAATCCTCCATGCCTATCTACACCTCCTACGGTGTGAAGTGTAAGGTTTTTTAGGGAAATAAGGTTACCAAAGCCTCTATTCCCATGGTTAACTTGGAATCTTTTGAGGTTGAGAAGGAGTCCTCTTTGAAGGGAAAATTATGTAATAAGACATAGCTATTGATAATAAGTGTAATAACCAGAGTCCACAACTTGAAGTTGACCTTAGTGTTAACTATGTGATTGTTGATAGTGATAAGGAGTCTAATGAACCTAAAGCATTTGAGGAATTTGATGAAAGCCCTATTATGTAGGATATTTGTGAGAATCCAAAAGACCTTCCTTCTGAGGTCTATTTAGAATTTAGGAAAGAAATTATTGAGGAAGAAATGGAAAAGCTCAATCAGAATGGGCTAGATACACTAGCCACAATAGTAGTTGAACCTATTAAGGAAGATAATGTGATGACAACAATTGTCATAAGAGAGGAGAATGCTCCACAACACAAAGTGTCAACAAAACTCCTCATTTGACATCTGAATGGATAGACATTTTTAACCACAAACCATTGTCACCACCCAATTTTTGCACACCTTTGTCCACAAGAATATTTTTTTTTCAATATTTCTAATGGGAAAGAGCTCAATGGAAGATGGAAAAAGAAAAATTAAAACATATAATTAATGAACATAGCTATCAGTTGAAACAAAGCTTAAACTAGAATGAAGTTTAAAAAGGAGGATTGAACAAGTTATAGGATTGATTCCTGAACTAATGGAATGAAGATCACCATCACCAGTGTATGCATTATTTCTTAAAGAGAAGCTTGTAAATTTTAGGTTGACTAGAATTATGGAAGGGCTTAATCCCTCTATTGCAACTTTGCATGAGTTTTATGATGCATTCCAATATGTTCCAATGCCTTCAAAGAATCTATTTTATGAATTTTATCTCCATAATTTAGTAGTACCTAATGACACAAAGTAGAATTTACTCTTGTATTTAGGGGATGTGTAGTTGAGAGCATTGATGTCTTGAATGCAAAATGAGATAAGTAGCAAACATCAAGTTTTGCCTTATAGGAATATTGAAATGATAGTACCTTTTCTCATGAGACCATAATTTCAACACTGTAGGTGGATATTTTTGGATTATATTTCTATTCTAGGCAACCCTATTGGAGCTAGTAAAGTATGCCCAGTCAAAGAACAAGCCTTTTCAGATTGGGAACAACACCCCTCTCAAGATGTTGAGATAGTTATTATTGCTTCAAGACAAAGGTGGACGTAGATGCCACATGACCTGAAGATAAGAGAACCTAATTCTTCTCAAAATTTAACTCTTGCTACTATTAGGATTCCATGATATATTGATTTGGGAAGAAATTAGTGCAAATATTGGCTTCCATTAAAGTATCAGCCCCCTATTCACTTGCAGCCACTACTAGCAGTAAACGAAAATGAAGAGGATCATGATATGACAATAGAATTTTGATGATAGAGAAGGCTCAAGGAAAATTATGGGCACTTTGACTATGTCAAGAATGAGCCAGGGGAGAGGATAGCCAGTGATTTGAGAGTTCAAGTTAGAATCATAAACTTCATTGGTCGTTGGGGACCAACAATAGCTTAGTTGGGGGGAATGATGGGCCTCTAGAAAGGTCATTGTTTTAATATCTTTTTATCTTGTTTTTAAGCATTTATCTTACAAAAATAATCATGACTTTATGGTTTTAAGTAAATGAACTTATATTTTTATGTATATGCTTTATATATGATGAGACACTAAGAAGAAGTATGAATAGTTCAAATATGCTATAATTTCTTGAATCTATGGATAAAAATGGTATAATGAAGTGATGATAAGCATGGTGATAAATGTTTCCTAATTTATGCTATGTCTTGGGTAGTTTTCCTCATGTAGCTATAGGATTTGCAAGAGTGGTAATTTAAACTTACACCTTTTCTAATATTGATGATAAAATAAATATATGTATGTGGAAGTGGTGTGCACATTGAATGCTTTTTAGGTACTTTCCATGGATATTCAAGAGTCAACACCTTAGCTCTAAAGTCAAAGCCAACCGGAGTGCTAAATCATCTCGAGTGGAGCAAGTCATATATGTTGTCAATTGGAACAACGTACAAACGTATCTTCCACAACCTACTATATTCTAGAAGGATTTATTCATTGTTAATGATGATTCTATTTTCAAACTTTATGATTTTTTAATTGATCCTCATTAATGGAGTGATTATAGAGGTAGGGAGTAGTTTTAGTCTCCTTTCAAATAACATTTGTTGTAGCTTCAAGATCAGGTTTTGAAAAAATAAGACGATAGGTTGATTTTCATAGCAGTCGAGTGTGATTCAATTTTTAGTCAAGTGTAATTCCTTCACCATGAATGAATAGAATGAGTAATTCAATTCTATTTCTCTTATCTTGACTATCTTTTCTATTCACTCACCTAAGGGGACCCACTTGGCGAGTGAACTATTCTATTAGAATAGATTTCATTTCCTTTTTTTTTTTCCTTGCAAGATAGAACTATATTGCTCTTGTAGCCATTGATAACATAGTCAATGAATTTTTCCTGTAGCATAGGTGAACAGGTAGGTTTACTGTCATAGCATAACTTTCAAGCTTTAAATTAAGTTTTTTTTTTAGTTTCTAGCATAGAATTCCTTCACCATTTCATTTGCATTAGTTGTAATGAATTGAAGGAGAATTCGAGCATAGACTTTGTAGTCATCCTCTCAAGTTTACACTCCCAAGTTGACAAATTAAATGAAGTTAGTGTACTATTATAAGTAAACAAATGATTTTGTCTAACCATGAAATCATTATGAAAGCATGTCCAATCCTTTGTTATTAAAATAATAAGCTAACTGGACAACCAGGATAAGCAGAATGGTAAGAGTTTTATGTTTAATTGTTCAAATGGTACTTATGACCTTGAGTAACTGATTCACACCACCCCACCCCCCCCCCCCCCCAACCCCCCCTCTTATTTATTGCAAACATTTCTAAAAATTGGTATCAAAGCTCAATTCTTATAGAGAAAAGTTTGAAGGTACTTAAAGCCAAAGATCATGACTCACAAAAGAGATGTACCGATGCTGAGCAAGGAGAAATTTCCTACATGGAAAACCTTGATGAGGTTGCATATATCCAGTATCAATGATGTTGCTATCAAATTTTTGGACAATGAATATGTGAAGTTAACAACTACTTTGAAAGTTTATCAACTAAAAAAAAAGTAAGAACACAATCAAGCAATTTTGGAGATTGCCTCAGCCCTAATTTATTCTAAGTTTGATGACTTAAAAGATTGTGATAGTACAAAGAAAATGGGACAAATTGAAATGCATATATGTAGGTGATGACAATAACTTGTACCCAAATAAGAGAGCTTGAGAGGTAAATTTAATGACATGAAACTGATCGAAGGTGAGAATATAGTGCAATACTACACAAGAGTCAAAGAAGTTGTTAATGCTACTCTTGGAGAAAATGGAGAAATCAAAGATGAAACTATGATAAGTAAAGTATTGAGGACTCTACTCCCTATTTATGTTATTAGAGTTTCTACAATTCAAGAATTGATGTGCACACCAAGTAACACTCTGACCTTGGAAGGTGTAATTGGTAGAATAACCACTTTTGAAATGTCTAACTTTGGTAACTAGACTCCTGCTACTATTGAATCTCCATTTAAGTCAGAATTGGTCCTTAGAAAAAGAAAAGGAAAACATGTGAAGAGTGACAGTGACAGTTTTGATGATGAGATTGATGAATTTGAAGCCCTTATTGCAAAATAATTTGGAAAAGGTAAAGGTAAATATAAAGGTATACTACCCATTAATTATTTTTCATGCAACAAAGTCAGTCTTATTATTGCTAGGTGTCTTGAAAAAGAGGATAAGGATGAAAGGAAGGAAAGAAAGTACAAAGGAAGAAGAGATGATTGAGACTTCAAGAGAAACAAGGATGATAAAGGTAAGAAATCTTATTATATTACTAAAGAAGAAATTGATAATGAATCTAAAAGTAATGATGATGAAGTTGTCTATGCTGCTATGAAAGAAGATTATGATGAAGATGAGAAAACTGCATTAATTTTATATGTGAACAAAAGTAATAGATGGATAATTGATAGTGGATGTTCAAATCATATGATTGGTGATAAAGATAAATTTAAGGATATTGGTCCATACAAAGGTGGATGTGTTAAATTTGGTAATGATATTCCATATGTTGTAAAAGGTAAAGGAAATATTCAATTGACTAACAAGATAAAATGTGACAATGTTTATTGGGTTGAAGGACTTAACTAGAATTTCTTGAGTGTTTCATAGCTAAAAAATTCAAGTTATAGAGTTGAGTTCCACAATAGGAAGGCCAAGATACATGATGTTGATGGTAAGATAGTTAAAAGTGGTGATGAGGCAAGAGGTGACTTGCTCTATCTAGATTCATCTAAAGAGACATGTTTGTTTGCACAACAAGAAGATGTTTATTTATGGCACAAGAGGTCATGTCATGTAAACTTTGACAATTTGGTGGATATCAATAAAATGAAGAAAGTAAGAGGATTGCCTAAACTAAAGAAGCCTGACAATGCTATGTGTAAACAATGTCAATTGGGAAAAATGATTAAGTCTAGTTTTAAGAGAAAAACATACACTCTAGTGATATTTTGGAATTGGTTCATACTGAACTATGTGGGCCCATTGATGTTCAAAGCTACTGTGGAGATAATTATTTCATTCTATTTTTTGATGACTACTCTAGGAGGCTGATTGTGATGTTAAGCTAAATCTAATGTTTTTTAGTTATTCAAATGGTACTTAGCTAGAGTTGAAAAATAAACAAGGAAGAATTTGAAGTACATGAGATCTTACTAAGGTGGTGAATTCATTTCAAATGAGTTCAATACATTATACAATGATAAAGGAATCAAAAGATAGATGTTAGCACCAAGAACCCCTCCTCAGAATGGGATAGTTGAAAGGACAAACATATCAATAATAGACCATGTAAGAACATTAATGATGGAAAAGAGTGTATGAAAGAAATACTAGAGAGAAGTTGTTAGTACTATTGTTTATACCTTGAATAGATTACAAGTCAAGAAAGGTACAAATGCTACACCTTTTGAACTATGGTATACATATGCTCCTAATGTGAAATATTTCAAAATATTTGGAAGTAGATGATATACGCTTAAAGATAACATTAATGGAAAAATTGATGCAAAGAGTGAAGAAGGTATATTCCTAGGACATTCCACCAAGAGTAAAGCTTGCAAGTGTTTGAACTCTAACACTAACAAAGTTGTGGAAAGTGCAAATATGAAAATTGATGAGTTTGCATAAAGAAGTGACATTACATGCAAAGAAGAACCTCCAAAATACATTACATTCATCTATGTGAATGATGATGCTCCAAGCACTCTAAATGAACAAACAAATCAAGTTGTAGTCTCTTAGCAGATAGGAAATAATGAAATGCAACAAATTGTCGAATAACAAAGACTGGTTGTCGAGCGACATAGTGAAGATGTTGAGTCACAAACAAGAAATGCCGATCATTAGATATAAAATGTCGAGCATGTAGAACATCAAAACTTGAACAAGAAAGAGGAAATGAGCCTAAGATTATTTTTCAAGATGAACCTGTAGAGGAATAGAGAAGAAAGCTGCCTGTGCTAACAAAGCTTGTAAGAAGACATCACAAACTTGAAAAAATCATTGGTGATGTTGAATCAGGTGTTATGAAAAGAAAGAGAATCAAAGATGACACATGCTTACTTAGTGAATTTGATCCCAAAATAGTAAAATATGTTTTAGATAATGAAGATTGGATTTAGGAAATGAATGAGGAAATTGAATAGATTAGGAGGAACAATACTTGGACGGACTTTAGTGCCTAGACCTAAAGACAAAATTGTCATTGGGACAAAGTGGGTTTTTAGAAACAAACTCAATGTGAATGGTGAAGTAACGAGAAAAAAAGAAAGGTTGGTATGCAAAGGATATGCTCAAGAAGGAGTTGATTATGGAGAAATATTTGCTCTTGTGGCAAGACTTGAAGGAGTCAAAACTCTACTTGCTTATTTAGCCTACAAGAATTTCCAAATGTATCAAATGGATGACAAATATATATTTTTGAAAGATTTACTTAAGGAAGAAGTGTAAATTGAAAAACCTAAAGGACTTATGGATCTACAGAAGAAGAATATCATATGTAAATTGAATAAAGCTCTTTATGGATTGAAACAAGCACTAAGAGC
The DNA here is from genome assembly GCA_028749045.1 of Cupressus sempervirens. Taxonomy (NCBI): domain Eukaryota; kingdom Viridiplantae; phylum Streptophyta; class Pinopsida; order Cupressales; family Cupressaceae; genus Cupressus; species Cupressus sempervirens. The sequence goes on along the minus strand of CM053785.1, from coordinate 149,866,308 downwards.
ATGATATGAAAGATTGCATAATTATTTGATGAATATTGGTTTTGAAAGGACAAATGATAAAAATAATCTATATTTGAAGAATGGTAAGAACAATCAAGTACTAATATCTAAAATATTTTTTGATGAAATTATATTTGGAGGAAGAGAATAATTGTGCAAATTGTTTGCTAATGAAATGAAGAAAGAATTTGAAATGTCTATGTTTGGTGAAATCAAATTCTTTGTTGGATTACACATATGTCAAATGAATTTTGGTATTTTCATTACACTATCCAAATACATCAAGGAGATACTAAAGACTTTTGGTATGGAAGATTCAAGACCAGTGAGCACACCTATGTCAACATGACATAAGCTATCTAAGAATGATGAATCTGTTGATGTGAACTAGAGCTTATATAGATCCATGATTAGAAAGTTACAATATGGTGTTCATAGTAGACTTGATATTGCATTAGTAGTTGCTATATTTTTAGAAAATTAGTGAAAAGGATAATGAGATATCTAAAAGGTACAAAAGACTATAGATTGTATTACAGGAGAAGTGATAGATTTGAACTAAAGTTATTCAATGACTCAGATTGGGCAGGAAATATTGATGCCAAAAAAACACTAGTGGAGGTGCATTATTTCTAGGAAAGAGATGGGTGTCATGGACAAACAAGAAATAGAATTTTATCTACCAATCAATAGTTGAAGCCAAGTATGTGGCAGCCATAGAAAACTATTCAAACATTATGTTGATAAAGCTATTACTGAAAGGTATGAAAGAATAAATTACAAATCTAGTAGTTATATATTGTGATAACACAAGTGCTATTAATATTTCAAAGAATCTAGTGATACACACTAAGACAAAGCACATAGCTATCAAGTATCACTACTTGAGCAAACTAATTAGTGAAGCTGGAATATGTGTACACCAAAGAACAAATTGCTAACATATTCACAAAATCCTTACCTAAAGATGCTCATGAATATCTTAGAGGTAAATTAGGGGTGATTCCCCTAAACAAAGCTACTTAAGGAGGCAAGGTACATTGCATCAAATGTGCTAATCAGAATACATTACATATTGATGCAACAAAATTCTACTTTGGGAAATGCCTAAGGTAGATAGTCTAGTACAACATAATAGATTAATGATAGACATATGACAAAAATAAACCAAACATGAAAAATTGACATAATTCAGAAAGCTTAGTGTCTTTGTCATTGTTGTCAAATAGGGGCAGATAGACATAGAGATACAAAAACTATATAGTAGAAACAATATACCAAAGAGGGAAACATAACCAATAGAAGGAGAGATAGACAAAGAAGAGAGTTCTATTAGACAGGAAAAATATGAACATAAAGGGAGATCTATTATCTCAATGGGAGAAAATCTTTTTGGATTGTATGGTAACAAAGTGAGATATATTTGATACATTAAGATATTGCTAATATTGAGATGTAAAGATGATGCCATCAATACCAAAGAGGGAGATTCTTGGAAACTTACAATTGGAACAATTATTGTTTTGTCATTGATGTCAAATCTATTGATAAGACATATCTCTACCTAATCTAAATGTCATATCTATTTGATTGATGAAGAGGTTTGAGAAATTTCTAATAACAATAGCACCTAGAGGAAAATTTGAGTTATCAAAAGGAAGCTACAATGGGAATTTGATTAGTTAGACTTTGATAAGACAAAGTGATTGTTTATATAAATATAGTTAAGCCAAGTTGGGGAAAAGAGTAAATGGTTTTGAATGCTCAATGATGCTAGTGTCAACCAAGCCATAGTAAGTGTCAAAAAAATCTAATGTTGACCGAGCATTAGTATTGACCAAGCAAGAAAGTTGATACCAAGCTAGAAGATTTACATCAACCAAGTGTTAAGTGATGATTGAGTGTCAGAGCTTAGTGATTGTTGAGAAACAATGTAAAAAATGAATTTGAAGAAATTGTGATACCCAGTCGAATCAGTTGATTTCTTGGGAGATGTGAACCATGTTGAAGATAAGATTGATGAGTTTGATCATTAAATTCAAGGTGAGTATTAGGTAAAGACCTAATAGATATATTCTAGATAAGTTTCTAGAGGAAGATCAAGAAGATGGACAAATACAATGAATCATGTTGAACCTAGTCATAAACCCTAAGATCCACAGTGATTGTGGAATATGGTAAAGAAAGAATTTTCTATATAAGAAGATATAGATCCAAATGAAGAATTTATGGTGTATATGCAAATGTGTGTGAGGTGAGTATAGAAAAAGGTTGATCTGAGATGTACAAGTGCAAGAGTAAATGTGAAGCTAAAGGAAATTGCTTATGCAGATGCTACTAATGTTGATAAGTGAAATATGAGCAAGATGGCTTAAGTTTTGTTGAAGGGGGAAGACTGATTGCTTGAAGGGTTTCCAAGAGAATCAAGAACAAAGATGATAGTGAAGAGCTTATCAGTGATTCAATACATGAACTAAATAGAAATCTAAAGTTGCAAAGTGAGTTGTAATCATGCAAATCAAAATGCTATTGTTTTCTTTCTAATCATTGTAAACATATTATATTGAAATCCTTTCAAGAAAGGTTGACCTAACAGTCATTTGAAGGACTTAACAATCTATGTAAATCCTTTAACAAGGTGATATTCTAAATGAAATGATCAAAGTTCTTTGACAAGGCCACTCTTGATAAGGGTTGTCTCCTAACAAAGATCATTTCAAAAGAGTGAAAAAGTGGTGACATGATGCTGGTGGTTTTTCCAAAATTGGGTATCCATGTAAAATCCTAGTGTCAAACTTGTGTTGAATGCTTCATATGCTTTACATTTTATATTCAACAAAGTATGTTATGCTTGGGATAGTAATTTTGGTTTATCAATATAGTAGAGATTGAGAAACAATAGGATAAGTAGAACAATAAGAGTTTTATGTTTAATTGTTCAAGTTGTACTTATGACCTTAAGTAATTGATTCACCCCCCCTCTTAGTTATTATAAACATTTCTAACAACATAGTTCAATTATTCATGTCTTCTCTTTGTCACCTTCATCATATCTATTTCTTATAGAGGGATTTGGTTATTTTCTTACTTCTTCTATTTTTGTAGGTATGGTTCAAGACAATTCAATTCCCAATTGTAATGCCCAAATTGTTAATGGTCACTTTAATAATGATTTCTTCCTCACCCTCAATTAGAATATAGAGAATATTAAAAATTCTCTTTGATCCCTTGAAACCTTTTGCATAGCTTCTAACTCCCTCATCTAAGCATATAAAACCCCTGCTACTATTAATCATCCATGTCCACACTGTAGTAAAATATTTAATATGATTAATGGATCCACCATGGCTTGGTTTTTTGTTTTCTGGGAATCCCATTTTCTTTTCATGGATCATCTCTAGAGGCTCTAGAATGTTGTTCTATATAAAATTGTAACCAAATTGGTATACTAACTAGTAAATCCATTTTTTCTAGCTAGAAGTTTGAATTCTATTCCAAGGTTCCCCTACCAACACATGTCTATTATTCTTCTTTTTTGTCCCCTTCCAGATCAGCTTATAGTAAGATTGAGATATTTTTATGAGATTTCTAATGGGCATCAAATATGGATAAGTATGGTTTTTTCTAAGTATCCTAGGAGAATTATTGTTTGTATAAGAACTTTTTTGGCCTTGGCTTCATTTCCACTTACAAGTAGAGGTAGGCCCATTATGTCAAGTGGGTTGTTTGATGTGATCTAAGAAATAAAGCCTTAAAAATTACTCTTTAGAGATACAAACCTCATAGAGATATTGTGGGATTTGATGCCACTTGCCAATGTTGGACATTTTAAAACATCATTGGTATTTGCAATCTTACCACTCCACCTGATGGGTATACTTCATTATAGTTTGGTTTGAAATCATAGAGCCCAAGATAGTACATTTCAACTATTGTATTATTTTCCAAGGCTTGACATTAGATAGTTGTGTCCATCATTTGGTTATCCTAGATCATCTTCCCTTTTGTGGCTTGTTTGAGCCTTTCCTTTGTTTGTTTTGGTTGTCTCACAGGGCTTAGAATTATTGGTCTTGGATTCATAATTTATTTTCACCATTTTTCCCTTGGTTATTTTATTGGCATATGGTTCTTCTAGGAGATAACTCTACACTCTCTCATTTTCTTTTCAACAACCTTGGCACACTTTCAAATTGAAAATTCTCTTTTCCATTTGGAAAGACATGAATGAAATATTTGTTTCCCACACCTTAATTACTTCTAACGTATAGAGTTTTACTAAATATTCCATATAGAATAATATGATGTTATGAATAAAAATACTCCTTATATGGTGGATAGAGTTCCTCTAAAATATTTTATTTTCAATGGTCATTCCACCTCTTGTTGTCAGTGTTAGGTCAAAGTTCTTCTCAATGACATATTCAAACTTCTTTCCCTCAGCCTCCTCACTACTATTTACAATTGTGTTGGTTATCGTAACATAGGTATGTTGTTCCTCCTCACCAACATGGATCTCTCTCAACTTGGCCTCTGGTAGTAGGTTCTACTTGTGCTCAGCTAGCATGTTTTGATTGGCCAACTAAGGCAAGTGATTTGGGTCTTCCTTTCTCTTCCAAAGGCTTCCTTATGTTGACTTTGGATATTTCCCCATGGCGTGAAGATAAGGAGGGTAGCAAAGAAAATGCAAATGGTTGCACAAATTCAAACCTTAAGACAAATCATGTATCAGGCTAGGGAATGGATGAGTCATACCTTCCTACTATTTTAGCTATGACTATGGCTTCTTGAGAGTGGTTATTTTCTAGCTTATGCACATTTGGTTTTATTATGTTCCTACTTTAAGGATAGGCCCTTGTTTTTAGAACGTTCAAACTTTTGGGCTAGGCACATGTGAGTCCTAGTGAATGCCATTTTCCTCCTTTTTTTTTTATTTAGATGTAATTTGACATTTCTAAGATAATATGATTGGTAGTCTTATTTTTTTCAAAACATCATCTAGTTAAGATTGCAAAGCATTATTTCTCTAGTTTAAATTCATCAAGACATGGATATGTGAAAGTTGATAGTATTTACACATAGCTAATGATCTTAGCAAATTGATATATTTATGTTAAATTTATTAACACCCATTTTTTCATAAGAACTAAGGTAATTTCTTAAAGTTGATGGATGTCAATATACATGACTAAAAGTTACATACAATTTCTTGGTTATTTTGGCCACATGAGTTGTAATTATAGGATGACACTAGTGTAAAAATTTGAGTATCCAAACAAATGGTTTCACCTTTGATAATAGTTAAATATTTAATCTTTAACTAAATTGGCACAAAGTTCTTCTTGTGTGAGCCGCATTCAAGTTGCACAACCTGATGAGGTTTTTCATATGTAGTTGAACGAATTCTATCATTATATAGTTGCTACCATAGAATTAGTTGATATACCTCAACTGATTAATGTGTCTATACCCTTGTGAAGGGCAGGTTTATTTCCACTATGAAGTTATGTAGAGGCTCACTAGTCTATGGTTGAAGAAAACTACTCAGGTGTCCCTCTCTCTCTTGCATATATTTGCTAAGATTTGAGATATAGATCAGTTAAAGTAGTTATCCATAGATTCTAAACTCTTAACTCCTATTGTGTGATTTCAATTTTTAAATGAATGAACTATAGTTGGGTTGATAACAATTTTTTAATTTTTTTTAAGTGATGCATTGAATCATATATTATATCATGAAATCTAACTATAAAAGTTTGAATTTTTCTATATTAAAAGTTTACATAGATCTTTTACTTTTCCATTTTAAATTTAATTATTTTTCAATGCTAAATGTGTTGAATTCAAAAGATGTGAGTTTTATGCCACCACAAAATGCATACTTCAATACTTAATTTTCCAAGGTGAAATGTTGAATTTCCAACACTCTTGAACAAAGAAAACATGTATTGTAAAGTTTGCAAAGAAAGATGATCTTTGCGACTACAAGGTTCCTTAATAATTGTGGATATTAAATTAGTGGTATTAATACCATATGATGGTATCACAAGGGAACTTATACTAGTTCAGAAAGGTCTATCAACTTGACTTAGAAATGTTATGAAAATTGAGTGTAATGAATTACTTTGACTTCCAACTAGGTAAATAAGGAACAAGTTAAGTTTTGGATGGAAATCACCCCCAAATATAAAATCTTCATAAAACCAAGGTGCAAAATTACATGAAATAGGGAAAAAAATTTAAGTGGTGGGTAGAAATTTACACCAAATAAGGAATATCTTTATTATCAATAAGTGGAAATTAAAGGCAAATGAGTTAAAAAAAATTGAAGCACAAGGTGGAAATTACGGCCAAATAAGGTAGACACCACTTTGACTAAAAATTACTTATATCAATTTGAATATGATTTTTAACATTTAATTTTTTTTTGAATTTTTAAGTTGTTCACATCCAAGTCAAATTTTCCTGTGAGATCCTTATATTTCTTCACTTGTTGATTGCCACAATTTTCACATTTCTACTTGGTTTCTTGCCAATATAGATAAATTTTTTACCAAGTTTGATTTGTTGATGCCTCAAAATATTGCATGACCTCTTTGGCTCTTATGATTAATTATTCATCCCATTCTCTCTCATCAAGGATCAAACTTTAAAAATGTTTCCAATTTACTCCTATACTAACACCTTCAACCAACCTCCAAACTTACACTTGTTGAAAGGCAATGAAAAGAGCAGGTCCTCATGCTTCATGGGATGATGGTGTGAAAACTTCACAACATCCAAAAATTAAAATTTCAAATTTATGTTCCCATTAAAAGGATAAAAAAATTATTTGAAACTAAGAACTTTGATTAATCCACTTTTTACCTATCAATGACTAGGACATGCAATCAATATGAAAGAAACCATGAACTGAGATAAGAGTTTACATCCTCAATTAATCATGTGTGTGCAATTGTATTGATTCCCTACTCAAAAATAATATTTAAAGGTATATAAGATCCATTATAATTAGCTAATATAACATCCATACTCCATAAAAAAATTTGATAGAACCTTGTTACCAATCAGGTGTCTATAACCCCCAACAAGGTTTCATTGTTATTGTTAGAGTAATAAAGGTATTTTTTTATTAATTAAATAATATTGATTTAATTATTAAGTCACTTATTATCTCTAGTCTACTTAAGCTAAACTTTGGGCATATAATAATTAATTATTTTATTAATTATTATCATGCAACCTAGGTTTTAGCTTTTAGCGTTTTGATCTCCTTTATAAGGATTGATCTCTTTGTAACATTGATTCACTTTTGATAATAGCAATTCATCTTTTTTCTCATCAAGAATGTATCATCTATGGATCTAGGATTTTCAACCTCCGTAGGTTTTGCTACTCTCTTTCTATGATAGGTGTTTGCATGTAGGTGGTATTCAGGAGGTGTGGGATTGAGATTTCATCAACTTCAACATGCTATCAAAGCACTAGATCTTCATGCCCATGTTATGTTCTTGAGAGATTTAGTACCAATTTTTAGATTTTAAGCTTTTAGAGGATTTTGTATTTGATCTAAGGGCTATTTTTTAGAGCAATTAGTGCCCAAAAAAAATCACTGGAGCTCAGACCACTTGAAAACCCTGATTTCCATATAAAATATGTCCATTTTGAATGTTGCTAAAATCTAAAATAGAAAAAATTAGCCCAAGATCATACGATCTTGGGCACAAAAATCTAGATGATGATTTTTTTAAATCAAAAATTTTAAGAAAAGAAGGTGTTATTATTTATCTTTAAAAAAAAAAACTTTTGATAATGCAAAAGGAGGAGGCATTTTGTTTTTATTTTTGAGAAAGGAATTTTCATGAGTCCCATCTCTTGCTCGTAGTGATGTAACTTTTTACTCTACTCTGAGTGTGCTGACAAAGTGTTAGCTTCATCTTTTGACCTATGGTTGTAATTCTGGGTGGTGTGCCCTTTTTTAGGGAGTGTTGCAGTCCACTTTGGTCTTCACACTTCACCTTGGAGATTTTCTTGGGAGGTCAAAGTTTTTTTTTGGCATCTGTGTGTCTTCTACCTTGGTCTAACATGGCACACCTATGTGCCCATCCCCTTTAGTGTTGTTCGCCTCTAGCTCAACCCATGCCCTTTATACTTGGGGTATTTCTTAGATGTGTGAACCCTTTGAAGACTTTATGTTGGGTTTGAAATGGCACATCAAACCATCCAATGCATATTTTTTTAGTCATCTGGTCTTTTTGTGGCCCACGCATTAATGCACTGTGTGATTTGTAGCCCTTTTTGGCCTTGTGCTCCTTTATCTATGCTCTCCTATGATGTTTTGGGTGGATTCCTTGGTCTACAAGTTTTTGGGGATCTTGACACACTGATGGTTTTTCAAACCCTTGAGGGTGGTTTGTGGTCTTCATTGGTTGATGGTTCCTTTTATGGGGGCTCATGTTGATGACTTTGGAATTAGCTTGGATAATGGTCCTTTTTGCAAGGTTTGTAGCATGGACTATGATTTTGTGCCCCGAGCCTTGGGTTACATGTCATAGTCAACTTTGAATCTGTGCCCAGACAACATTTTACATGTTTTCGCATCCTTAGAATGCACCCATGTGTAATTACCATTGGTGGTTTGTTGATTCAAGGAGGCTATTTGTTGTTTTTTGGCACACACTGCTCTTTGTGTGGCTCTTTGTGTTTGGCCAAGAGGCACTATGTGGAGCCTTTTATCGAGCACCAAAGTGTATTTTTATTGGCCAATGAGCACATTGTGGATGAGAATTTTACACCAAATCTCCTCCAATGTTCATTGCCTTTAGCAAGCCCTCTCTGGACTCTTGTTTTCCAATCAACAACATTTTTTTTGTAGGCCCCTAAGAAGTTTTCAAATGGTGGTTTTTGTGGGCACCTTGGTATTGGTTACAATAGTCAATGCATTTTCTTTGGAATTGCAAGCTTTTATTGGGTCATCTATATTCATGTGTTTTGGGGGGATTAGCCCACTTTGACATTTGTTTTCCAACCTCATGAAATTGACTACATTTTTTTGTGCCACATCAACCTACATTTTTGTGGGGATGAATTTTTTTAGGAAACTTCACATTTTATTTTTGGGGGACTACCCTTGTTAGTGCATGGGCCTCATGCTTCCACATGATTCAAAAAGTGTTTAGAGGACCCCATGCCTACTTTTAAAAACCTTAATTAGGAGCTCGCACTTTATGAGGGTGACCTTTTATTTGGAATGTGTACCCCCATTTTTGGATAGAATTCTCATGCCCCATTTTTTCTATGACATGAAATGTTTTTCCATCATATGTTATTTCTTAGCCATCAAATTTTTTTGGAACGAACCTTTTTGTTTTTTGGCATACTTGATGTTCTTTTTTTGGCATTAGGGTCATTTTGTAGGCATTTTTTTTTGCCTCGACTAACATTTGACCATCAAAATTATGCTCATCACTTCATGACACCAGCATTGCACAATGTTCCTATTTTATCTTCTAGCTTTGTTTGGACCTACCTTCACATTTTTGCTCATATCTTGGGCATACAGACTATATTTTCCACAAATGAGATATCATCAAAAACATAGTTCTAAGACTCTCATAGTGGTATATGTATTTTTTAGTTTTGATGGCTTATTGATGGCCTTTTCTACCGTCAAATTCAAGTGTTATATTTTTTACTCTAGGAGACCTATCTTGAGCATCCAATCTCTGATTTGGGAATTCTTTTTATAATTGGAAAGATATTTCAAAGCTCTTTCCATTGATGTTGGTTTTCTTCTAGATTCTTCTCTAGGAACATTTTATTTAGTCTTTTTCATTTTTTCATTCTAGTGGATATCTTAGTTGTTTCAGGTCTAGGGATCAATTTCATTGCTTCAGATGATTCATCATGGGTTTTACTATATGTTGTATCAGCCTTATGTCTCCTTTGATCTATTTAGACATCATTTGTATACATTCTTGTAAACGTAATGAGATAAAGTGTCATATTGCATATGTATTTTCATTTCAGTTGTTTTGCCTTATTTTTTCTTCTAATTCAAGCAGTGTCATCTGAGGACACTCGTACAAATTATTATTTTCTTAGGATTCACCATATCTTGTGCCTTATTATACATGCATTACTCTGATTAAAGTGTAATGGGGGGTTGATATTTTTCCTTTCTTTTCCATCTTCCTTTGTCCAGTGAGTTTCTCTTCTGTGACATTAGCCTCATGATGTGTCTGAGATTGATCACCTCAATACACATATATGTACTATTTTGTTCATCTTGATCATGGTTCCTTGACATGTAGTTTTTTTGGCCCAATTTTCCAATTGCCTATCACCTCACCCTTGTCAGCATTAGGAGGTTCTTTTGTTGTTTCTCATGTTTCCTTGGTTCAATGGAGTGAGCTATGTATTCATTATTTGTTCATATGTACTAGGTGGATGTAGTGGCTAGGTACCTATGCATTTCATTGAGATGGATCATTTACCATATAGACACTTTTCTTTTCATTCCTACTTTGGTTGTATCCTTCCATGTTTGATTGATCAGCTTTTCAGGCTTTGGTGTTTCATGTCATCTATGTCTTTGAGTTTAGTTGTCTACCTTTGTGTGCCTCCTAATTTGAGCAGTGTCTTCTAAGAGCACTCATGCAAATTATAGTCTTCTCTACTTGGTTAGGTCCTATTTCATTAGAGGTTCTTTAGATCAGCAGTTACTTTTGACAGAGCTTTGCAACTTCTACATGCTTTAGTGGTGTTCTTCATGATCATCTTTTGTTCTTATCTTTTGTTACATTCCCTAGTTTGGAGGCTTCTTCAGTCCCTCACTAGTTCTTTTCATCATTATTTCCATATCTTTTTGGAGTAGGGTTTTTTCCATGTGGTTTTCTCTATTTCTCCTCTTTTCAGAGATTTTGTTGTGCTTGGTTAACTCGTCAGGCCTTATTGTCGAGACCCAATTCTACTTTCAGTGGTAGCTTCTAGCTTTTTAGCTACTCCCTAATTTTCTTATTAATAAACCATATTGATTTAATTATTAAATCACTTATTATCTCTAATTTACTTAAGCTAAACTTTGGGCATATAAAAATTAATTCCTTTATTAATTATTAGTGTGCGACCTAGGTTTTACCTTTTAGGGTTTTGATCTCTTTTATAGTAATAAAGTATTTTCTTATTAATAAATCATATTGATTTAATTATTAAATCACTTATTATCTCTAGTTTACTTAAGCTAAACTTTGGGCATATAAAAATTAATTCCTTTATTGATTATTAGCATGCAACCTAGGTTTCACCTTTTAGGGTTTTGATCTCTTTTATAAGGCTTGACCTCTTTATAAAATTAATTCAATTTCGATAATAGAAAATTATCTTTTTGCTCATCAAGAATGCCTCATATATGGATCTAAGAATTCTAGCCTACATAGCTTTTTCTTCTCTCTTTTTGTGACAAGTATTTGCATGCAGGTGATTCTTGGGAGATATAGGGTTGAGCTTTCATCAACTTCAAGAGTTATATCACAACAAAAATTGCACTATTTATAGTGATTTTGTATTGAATAATAATTGCAAATATTTATGCACACTCAAAGATAAATTCCTCAAGTTTTTCTTTTCTTTTTTTTCTTTTTTTCTTTTTCATTTTACCAATTTTAAACAATAAGGTTAAACAACCAAATTTACGATTAATGTGGAGCATATCTATTATCCAAACCAACAAACCCTACCTCTCATTATAATTTTATCTGGTACTACTTTTACCTTTTCATATTTCATTTTCTCTCATAAGAAATTAATCTTAAAACAAGTATGGAGAAACAATAAATCTATTGAAGCAAGCATAAGATCTTTTCACTATCTCTAACATATCCTCAAAGACTCTAATAACTCGAAGGAATTAAGTGTGATTAAAGCAATTAATTGTGAGTAACATGTTTCAATCCAAAAACTTAGGCACTCAAAATTTAGGATAATTTTTTTTCAAAAGGATTTTTTCGAAACTCCCCTAGCTAAAAGCCAGTGGGACATTGAACCACAAGAAAATTTCCTAGGGGACTTCGAACAAAGCCCCCCTAAATTACCCAAAAAATAAACGCGAGGCTATGTATGAAGAGACTTCATGTAAAGTCCTCCAGGAGCTTCATTTGAAGCCATCTTCGTACAAAGCCTCAAAAAATGAAGATTTTAATAAAAATCTTTTGATTTTCTATCAAAATTTGTCCTTCAAAGGGCTCAAACAAGGGCTAAATAGGTCCATAATCTAAAAATAAATATATCAAATTGATGTATTCTTAACAACCTTTCCAATGGCTATACTTTCATTATATATTTTGTTTATTTTGATGTTTTATTTCTAATTTTATTAAGTATAGGTTTTTTGGCCATTTTACAAATCTTTATTTGAAGCTTCAGGAAAAATAGAAAATGAGAGAATAATTTTTTTTTTTTTAAAAATATGCGTTACAAAGGTATGTATGTTACCTTTCTAGAAAATCAAGAAAAGTTTCATTTTGATTTATACAATTCAAATTACATCAGTAAAAAAAACCTATGTGTAAATTATCGTTAGCATCACTTTGCCACTAAATAAAATTTGTAATTTTTTATTAAATTAAATGAAACCAATGAGAGTTGTTGGGTATAGATGTTACCATTCTAGACTTGAAAGAATTATGGTATTATCATTTTTTTTTAAAGGTTATGTTGATCAAATGAAGCATCACTCTTTGAAATGTCAATTTTTTAAATAAACCACTTATCTAAGGAGAAGGAAAATTGGAATTCAAATGAATTTAAAAAAAATTAAAATTACTGTTAGAAACTAGAAAGAAAATGCTAAAAATCAATAGTTTACATCATCTTCAAATTATTTACAATTTTTTAGATATACACATTTGAAATTGAATTTTTTTAAATAAAAAATTCAGTGTCAAAGTTAGCCAAAAACTAGGAACCAGTATTGTCTTAGTCATTTTAATTTAAAGGTCTTAGAAGCTAGGATGTTAATTTTATTGTAATATTTGAGCTAAGACCTTAAGAGACTCTATTGGTTTAGTAATTTTGATTATTTTGGTCATTAATTTGGTTTACTTGGTATGTCAGAGATTTTCCTTGAGTTAATTGACTTAAACTGTGTTTCTAGATCTAGTCATAGTTTAGTTCCTTAGGTTTTCCTAGAATCATTTAATTATAGTGGTTTAGTTTTCTGTCTTTTTAGGTCTATCTAAATGGATCTCATTAGCAAGAAAGGTGATATTTGTTACACAATCTCTAGTATGGATCTTATAGGTATGTTCAAGTCTATTTCTTGAATACCTCTTTGTGAGGATTCCTTGAGTTAAAAATTGTTCATAATAGTTCATGTGAGAAGATGCACAAATGGATTTTGAAAGGAGACCCAAGTTCAAAAGTAATGCTTGAGAAATTTCCTGTTGATGGGCAATGAGACATCCTCACCAGACAATGCTTTGATTTTGAATGCATTAGCCCCCAACAATTCTAAAATGTGATCTAAACCTTTTTTAAGTCTAACACAATTTCCTCATTTTTCATATTTTTTGTCCCAATATAGGACTAGGTCCAAAATTTTAAAAGCCTTCATCCTAAATTGTTTATCAAACCACCTATATAATGGATGCTATTATTCTATAAATTCATTAAGGGCTTCATCAATCTTTTCATCTAATTACATCAATTGGGATAATCCAACTTACACCTTATCCTCATTGTCCATATACTAAATTAATTACAAGATTGGGATTTTAAGTTGAGCTGGAAACACCAATTGATATGGGGAAGTCTCTAAACATATTTTTATTATTATTTTTTCCTACCAAAGAGAAAACTTCAATGTATGAGCCAATCTCTTAGGTTTTTATCTAACAGGTTCTTTGTAACGCTTAACAAGTTTTTGTTGGTTGACTCAACTAGGTTATTTACTTGGGGATAATAGTTAGATGAAAATGTTAAGGTAATCTGATGATCAAAATCCTAGTTAGAAAACTTAAGTGATGAAAATAAGGACCTTTTTCATAATTTACAGCATAAGGACATCCAAATCTGATGACAATATTTTCTTCAAGAACATTATTAACAACATAAATAGTGTATAATTTCAATCTTTTTCTTTACTATATCAAGTACTATAGTCAGTATAAATTATCTTTTTTTTGGTGAAGAATGAAAAATATAGGTTTATTCTCTTGAAAAGTAGTTGTTTGGAAGATGTGACAAGTCTTCAAGTTCTTGTGTGTATCCTTGAATAATGTCGACAAATAATATTCCAATCATCAATATATTGTGTGTAGTGGACAAACTTTCTCCATGAATTTTTCCAAATTTATTACGAATTTGTTATGAATTCCTTGTGGCTTCTTCATTTCCAACATATCTTAATTAACTACTCTTGTGATCTTTCTTGTACAAAACTGACCCTTGTAACATGCATTTTTTTCTTTTCAACTTCAAAAGAATTCTTCTATATAGAAATAAAATGTGAATGACACTTATTCTTTGATAAGTATCAAATGACATCTTTGTACCTTTGGCATAACCCTTCTAACTCATAAACTTGTTGAACAAGCATAGGTCCATCAAATATGATCTTTTGAGTAAGATTTTTCCCCTAAAACTCACTTTCAATTGAATTTAAAATTTATACTCTTGGATAGTGGCCACACACTTTCCTCTTCTACCACTAAGTTTATTTTGCATTAGTAATATTTTCACCTTAATTGGAGGGACTATGGCATGTATCTTATGTTGATCTCTCAAATTTTTTTGTCTATTAGTGTCAACCACTTAGTCATAAACAAGGTAGAGTTGGTTAGTCATCATATAGATTGAGTCACGTAAAGACTTGTAAATAATCTTGTATTTGTTGAGCTCTATAGGAGTCAAGCAAATCTTTGGTCACCAAGTTTTCCTATATAAGCTTAGTTCAGTAAATGTTGAGAAAACATAGTTTACAAATGTGGAGTAATAAAAAAAGAGTCAAGTTATTTGAGTTCAAGTACTAGTAGGAAGAATAGTTACGACTAGGCATCAAAGACAACATGGGTTGAGTAATCATAGAGTGAACAAAAATGTTTGAAATGACACAAACTTTGAGGTAAACCATTTTGAACCAATGTATAAACAATATTTAATGATCATAGATTTTGTTACATGTTTTGACATGAATCGTCAATCCCTAAGAAGATGGGACAACCAATTAGATGGAGAGGTTAAAAGAGAAACATCTAGATCATTGATCGTATTCTAGAAGACTTAACAATTGTTTTTAAAAATTGGTAGATCCAAACCCTATTCAAGTATGATAATAGTGTATGTGCGTGTGAAGAGAAAGGAAGTGGATTATTATGCAAAAGAGTTACGTTTTGGAGGCCACAAGAAAAATTTTGAAGTAACAAAGTTTACCAACCTATTGAAGAAATGAAGAGCATATTAAAGATATATCTGATAGAAGATCGGATCAATAATTAGAAGGAGAAGATCCATAATCAGTATTGATGTAGGGCACTCCCCTTAATACCATAAACTCATAATAGAAACAAAGAAATAATAGCAGATATGAGAACAAAATATGGACTTCTTATTATCACTGCAAATGTGGAACTATAGAATTCTCAATTAAAATATGCTAACCCAAATGGGTGCCTTCATTACAATAATCTACAAGGCAATGCCACAAACTATCACCCAGAGCTCCTCTAGAAAATGTTTGGGCCTTTCTTAAATAGGTAGTTTTATGCCGCTTGGGAAGGTTTTAGATGCTCAAACTTAATACCTAGGGCCCACAGACTCTAACAATACACATAGAGTTGGCCATATACATCTTTGACAAATTTTGGTAGCCCAACTTCTAAAGGCCATAACTCACAAAATGTTGCTCCAATTGGCTATTATAACCACTTTTAGGAAATGTTAGCTCCTAATCTACAAGCTTGGAACAATGCTAGCACCCTTCCATCGAGTTTTCAAACCTCATCTGGGCACTGTAAGGCCTCCAATAGTGAGCCTAAAGATTTTTCTATAAATTTTTCCACTTAAAATCTGTAATAACTTCTTGGATACTTAAGCTAGAGCAATGAAATTTTTATGGTAGGCTTATATCTCTAAAATGAACCTTCTTGTAGAAAATGAGAACATTTTGAGCTTGTATGACAAACTTACTAAAACTAACAAGTTCCCATAAATAGTAACCACCTTTCTACTAGTCCTTATTAAAATAGAAAAGCCTAAAAATAAAATATTTTTGGGTGATGCAAGATTTCCCTTACACCCAAGATGCTCCTGCATCAAACACCCAGAGTAATTTGAGAAGTGACCCCGTCACATCTCAGGTGTTCAGAGGAAAACCAAGATGGTTGACCTCCTCCTTTGCTAGTCATGATAAATCCTCAACTGGTCTCCCTTTCCATTTGACCGGATATTTCTCATAAGTTCTATTTCTGGTACTTTTTCCAATACGACTGTCTAGTATCTCCACAATCTCCTTGGTAGCCAAACTAGCTACTGGAATGTTCCACTATGCTTCTGCAACTTCATCTACATCACCTCCTTCATAATACTCTGTCAAATCTAAAATATTAAATATTGGTGAAATATTCAATTCAGTAGGAAACTCCACTTCATATGCATTTCTAGAATCATGCCTCTTCACTATCTTGCACAGTCCAAATTTCTTCATCTTCAGCTTATTATATGTACCTACTAGAAAATGTTCCTTTCTCAAATGGACCATGAATTCATCTCTAATCTAAAATTCCTTGTATCTCCTTTTCACATCTACCTTAGCCTTATAGTATGTATTCATCTTTATGATGTGCTTCCTCACCTCCTCATGGATGTTCTTCAAATATTTAGCAAAATCTTCTGCTTCAGCATTACTTATCTCTCCCTTATCCAACTTCCTCAATTCATAAACATTTCTGGGACTACTCCTACATACAATATAGAATGGTGATTTACCAATATTCCTATTGAAAAAATTATTATATGAAAATTCCACCTTTGGTAAAATCATATCCCATCCTTTTGGTTTATCTCCAACCAAGCATCTCAACAAGTTTCCCAAACTACGATTCACAATTTTTGTCTGTCCATCAATCTGTGGATGATGTGATGAACTAAACTTAAAATCAATCTTCAACATCTTCCACAATGTATGCTAGAAATACCCAACAAATTTGATATTTTGATCTGAAACTATACTCTTTGGCAGACCATGTAATCTCACCACTTCTCTGAAAAACAACTCTGCTACATGAACAACATCACTAGTCTTCTTGCAAGGAATAAAATGTGCCATCTTTGAAAACCTATCAAGCACCAAAAAAATAGAATCATGACCACATTGTATCCTTAGTAATCCAAGTACAAAATCCATGCCGACATCCTCCCATGGATTCTTTGGTACAAGTAATGGTTGATACAACCTTGTATTTTGCTTCACTGCTTTTGCCATCTGACATACCTGAAAACTTTGTACAAACTTTGTCACATCTTGTTGTAACTATGGCCAGCAATAATTTTCAGCAACCAAATTTATAGTTTTATCTCTGCCAAAATGTCCAACCAATCCTCCACTATGCTTCTCCTTGATGAGGTTCTCTCTCACTGAACTTCTTGGAATGCACAACTGGATTCCTTTAAACAACATATTATCTTGGATCATAAAATCCAACCACTTTGTCCTGTCAAGTGTAACAGGTTTTGTACAAGCCTTCCACACTTCACCAAAATTAGAATCATCTAGATACAATGTACTAAGTTCCCTAAACCCAACCACCTCTATCTGCATTTATGTTAGCAAAATTTATCTTCTACTAAGAGCATCTACAACTTTGTTATATTTCCCACTTATATGTTTCAAAACAAATGTATAACTCTGCAAAAACTCAACCCACTTTAAATGCCTTTGGTTCAATTTTCCTTAACTATTCAAATATTGCAAAGCTTGATGATGAGTATACAAAGCAAACTCCTTGGGAAGTAGATAGTGTCTCCACTTCTTCAATGCTTGAACTATAGCATAAAATTCCTGATCATAAACAAAATATTTTCTTTTTGCATCATTCAACTTCTCATTGAAATAAGAAACTGGTCTACCTTCCTAGCTCAAAATAGCTCCTATTGTATAACCACTAGCATTACAGTCTACTTCAAATACCTTGTTAAAATTAGGAATTTCTAACACAAGTTGCTCAGTAACTTTCTATCTCAATATATTGAAACTCTTATCTGCTCCTACAATCCACTTAAACTCTTTCCTATCTCCTCTCATTGTTTCAATCAAGGGTCCACAAATACTACTAAAACTTCTTGTGAACTCTCTATAAAATGTAACCAGTCCATGAAAAGATCTTACCTTTTTTGCACTCCTTGGAGTAAGCCATTCAAGGAGAGCCTTCACTTTCTCTAGGTCCATTTTTAGACCTTCTCCTGAGACTACAAATCTCAAGTACACCAACTCCTTTACAAAATTGCACTTCTTCAGGTTTATCAACAACTCTTCTTCCCTCAACTTTTCAAATACCTTGTGATTATGAATCAAATGCTCCTCCAATGTCTTACTAAAGATCAATATATCATCTTTGTAAACAATGACAAACCTAGCTAGAAACTCCTTTAGTACCTCATTCATGAGCCTCATGAAAGTGCTTGGTGCATTGGTTAGCCTAAAAGGCATGACTAACCAATCATATAGTCCTTCCCTTATCTTGAAAGCAGTCTTCCACTCATCACCTTATGGTACCCACTCTTCAGATCTATCTTTGTGAAATACTCAGCTCCACTCAAACAGTCCATAATATCATCTATCCTCGGCAAAGGAAATCTATACTTGATGGTGATCTCGTTGATATCATGAGAATCTATGCACATTCTCCATTCTCCATCCTTCTTTCATGCTTACACTGCTAGTACAACACATGGACTTAGACTCTCTTGAATAAACCCCTTCTACAACAACTCATGAACTTGCATGTTCAACTCTTTACTTTCTATTGGTGTCATTCTATGCACTACCTTGTTTGGAAAACTAGCTATTGGAACCAAATCCATCTGGTGACTGATCTTCCTCATTGGGGGCAATTCATCAAGTACATTATCTGATACAATATTAGAAAACTCTTCTAATATATCTGCAACTTTTGCAGGTACCTCCTCTACTTCTTCTTCACTATCTTTAGGAATTATAGCAAAACACATATGCTCATGTTTCACACCTTTAAGAAACTCTTTTCCATTAGCAAAACATATTCTAGTAGCACTACATACCTTTTCTTCTTTATCCTTCAATGACTTCAACTTATGTTTCACTTCATCCTTAGTTAGAGTGTAGGTATTTGCTCGCCCATCATGTACAACATGCTTATCAAACTTCCACAGCCTCCCCAACAACATATGACATATGTCCATAGGTATGATATCACACAGTACCTCATCTTGGTAGCTCCCAATCTTGAACTTCATTGAGCACTACTTATTGGCCATAACCTTGTGATCATCTTGCACCCAAGCAATACGGTATGGATGTAGGTGTTTCTGTCTTTGCAGTGCTTCAACTTGGTGACCATCATTTCTGACACCAGATTGTTAGTACTTCCACCATCAATGGTCACATCACAACACTTATCTTCACATCTACACCTTGTGTGAAACAAACTCCTTCTTTGATCAAGTTCATTCTCACCACTCAATAGGACTCTTCTATTAACTAGGACTTCTCCTCTTTTAACATCTTCAAAATGTGAGGATCTGGCATCTCTATCAACATTTGCAACTCTCACCTAACCTTATGTTCTTCATTCTATTCTTCCTTAGCACTAGGTACATTCAAATGCTCTATGCTTTCTTCCCCATAGTGAAAACATTTTCCACAAAAGCCTCCTCTTCCAGATCCTTGTTCTCTACCTCTTCCTCTCTAATCTCTATTGTTCTGATCATGGAAACTATTGCAATTGTTTCCCCTTTAGTTCTGGTTGCTACTTCTAGCCTCATCCTTGCTCTTCTAACCATCATTATGGCCTCCATAAGATCATCTTCTTGATCTTCCACCATGACTTCTTCCACTATTCTTATTAGCAAACTCCTTGCTCAATTTCTCCTCAACTCTTAGGGAAAACTAGTATGCCTCCTCAATACTACTCATTAGAACCAAACTTGGCTCATTCTGAAGGCTTGGCCTTAACCCATTAAGATAATGGGCAACTTTCTCCTTATCAACTTCTGCATGGTTGGTTCTAATGAGAACTTGGTAGAACTCTTTGTTATACTCTTGAATAGATTTTCTTGTTTGCTTCATTCCTTGCATCTTCTTTAATAAATCAAGTTCATAATCCATAGGAATGAATTGTCGCTTTATTTTATCTATCATTCGATCCCATCTGGTGATTTTTTCCTTTCCCTTTCTATTTCGTTCCAACTGAACCTCTTACCACTAGATCTTTGCATGTCCCTTTAGTTTTTCCTTCGCAAACTTGACCCTATTTGGATCCTGAATATCTTCATACTCAAAGCATTCCTCTACTTCATTGATCCAATCAATCAGCTCTTCTAGGTTAAGATTTCTTTAAAATGTGGGAACCTCAAACTTAGGTGTTTTTCCAATCTTGGAGATGGCCCTAAAAAGCCTCTCTTCCTCTGGATTTAGAACTACCTCTACTTTGGCATTTTCTTCTACTTCATCCTCATCCTCACTTTCATCTCTTATAGGAAGATTTATTCCTCTTCGTATTTTTTCTTCCAATGCTTACATTTTCCTTTGGAGGGCTTAGAAACCCTCAGGTGTAACACCAACAGCTCTTCCACCACACTCTCTTTGTGGAGGCATTTTTGTGCTTTTGCTGAAACCCTAGTGAAAAATGCCTCACAGTTGGCGATCTACCTCACAAACAAAAATTTGTCCATATGCTCAAGAACTTTAGCTCTAATACCACTTGATGCAGGGGACTTCCCTTAATACCATAAACTCATAACAGAAACAAAGAAACAATAGCAAATTCGAGAACAAAATATGGACTTCTTATTATCACCGCAAATGTGGAATTATAGAGTTCTCAATTACAATATGCTAACCCAAATGGGTGCCTTCATTATAGTAATCTGCAAGGCAGTGCTACGAACTATCACCCATAACTCCCTTAGACAATGTTTGCACCTTTCTTAAATAGGTAGTTTTTTGCTACCCAAGAAGGTTCTAGATACTTAAACTTAATACCTAGGGCTGAGAGATCCTAACAATATAGATAAAGTCGACCAAATACATCTTTGACAAATTATTTTAAAAATTTCAGTAGCCCAAATTCTAAAGGCCATAACTCACAAACCATTGCTCTGATTGGCTATTATAACCACTTTTTGAAAATGCTAGCTCCTAATCTACAGGATCGAGACTACACTAGTGCCCTTTTGTCAAGTTTTTGAACCTCATTTGGGCACTCTAAGGCCTCTAGCGGTGAGCTTGAAGATTTTTCTACAAATTTTTCCACCAAAAATCCATAATAGCTTCTCTGATACATCAGCTGGAGCAATGAGATTTTTATAGTAGGCATATATCTCTAAAATGAACCTTCTTAGAGAAAATGAGAACATTCTGAGCTCATATGACAAACTTACCAAAAATAGTAAGTTCCCATAAATAGTAACCACCCTATCTACTAGTCCTTTTTAAAATAGAAAAGCTTGAAAATAAAATATTTTTGGGTGATGCAAGATTGCCCTTACACCAAGGATTCTCTTGTATTAAGTATTGTAAGTGCAGACCAAAGGATCAAGTATTGAATCATATTTGGAAGAGTGAATCAAGGAAAATCTCTTAATAGAGTGATCCTAACAAACCTATGTAAATCTCTTAATAGATTCCTTACTTCATTGTAAGTGTTAAATCATATAATCAAGGTTGACCTAATAGTCATTTGCAAAAATCCTAATAGGGTAGACCCCTCATAGGGTAGATCATCAGAAGTGATCAAACTTATAGCCTCAATAGGCTAACTTTGTTATGACAGTATGCAGTTGTACTCCCTGATGGAGTCTTAATTTTTTGTTGAAACTTAGGGCCTCCATTTTTCAAATAATTAGAGAATTGATAAAAATTCTCTCATTGTTGTCATATGAAGGATCTGAAATTATGCACCTCCTAGTTCTTGAACGGTATGTTTGATTAAAAGTGAGAGGCTTGGGAAAGTCTTCTTGGAAATAAAGCCTAAAAAGGAGAAACATCCATGGAACATGATTGCATATATAGATTCACTTATTTAGAGGCTTACTGGTAGAGATTATTAGAATGATTGGACTTTGTAAATTATAATGAAAAGATTTTGGCAACTCTTAGATAGTACACTGAAAGCCATGAGATTATATATATTTTACCAAAGACATTGTGAGATCATTGATATATGAAGTATTGGTCAAAATTTCAAAATTAATATATTACACATGGTATAGCAACAAACTAAAAGGAAATGACTGGTATAAAGAAAATTGATTTGAATGTCAAAGGCATACAAAGGTTAGAAAGCTATAGCAATGATAAGTGTTGAAACACATTTGCGTTCCATGTCATGATTAAGTAGCATGGTGGGATAAATAACAAATAATCTTCAAAAGTATATTGTGGTAAAACATTGATGGAGTAGCAAGAAAGACCAAGAATAGGTACTGATGCTCTATGTTTCATGTGGAAATAGCTCATGGGCTATCAAAACTCAACAATCTCATTTTGAAGGTAGCAGAAAATTCAATGAATACTATCATTAATGTTTGCAATAATAATGTATAGTATATGCCAACATGAGTGAAAAGAAAAGAAAGGAACAAAGCCAAACCATTGAGTGGAATGTTTAGAAAGACAAGCATCGGGTGAAGGCAACACATCTCTGGGCATCTTATATGCATGTTGTTCAAGAACTTATCAAATGTGGAAATATTAGAGGCCCCAATCATGGACTTTGTATCGATGTTGGCCATTATTTATAATTAATATCTAATGTTCTTGTGTTTTTGTTGTAGGCCTGCATGCTCACTTGGATGAATTAGATATGATGTCCAAAATTGAACAAGCTCCTCACAATAGTAGAAGATGCCATAGTTTCCAAGAATACATAAATCAAATGGAGTCTGTGTTTGGAGATACATGCAAGATGGAGGAATGAAAATGTGTCAATAGTCCAGAGCATGACCATTGGCAGTTAGAGGTATGAATAAACACATGGAGAGAATGTGTCAGTTCAAATCAAAGATGAAATTTTGAAGGCATGGACATGACCTGGTGGAGATACCAAGTATGGGTGCAAAATGCATTTATCTTAATGTGTGTCATTGCCCTTAGGTGAAGGATCAATATACATTGGAAGAAGATCTCCACCTTCGCTGGCTTTTTAGGCATACTTTGATTTATTATTAGTTGTGAAAGGAATTTAAAAATATTTTGTAAATTATAACCAATTAGTTGTATTTTAAAAAAGTGCAATGGTTGGGTAAATAAATTTCCACCCACTATAAATATAGATGTAAAATCAAATAGGGATGATTCATATTCATATTAGATTTTTACATATCTTATGCACTTTGATATATTATATTCCTTAATTTGTAAAGGAATAGTTTTTTGAACCAAGCCCATGGATTGTGGATTATTGAATAAATTCTTATGTGATTCTAAAGTCAAACTATATTGGATAGATCATCCTTAAGGAGTGTCTCCATTGCAATTTTATTTCTGGCATGATCAGTAAAAAAACATTTATTTTATTTTTGCATGAAGCTTTAGAGTTAAAATATTATATTGTTTCATCCTTTATAATTATTATTTTTAATTTTATAATAGTTTATATGATATATAAGTGGACAAGATCAATTATAGCATTTTAAAATTGAACATCATAGATATTGAGAGTTATTTAATTGTTTATGAATCTATGTTTGGTTTGTCTCCGAACCACATGAGTTAAAATGCATTCCAAACTGTTTTAAAAGTGCATCCATATATTTGATCTGTTGCATCTTGATTACTAAAATGTTTATAATTAATGTGTGTAGAATTTTATAAATTTGTATGTTTCAAATTCATAATACTGACTCTATTGCCCTTCGAAACTAGTCTTTATATTTTCCATGATTCATAATCCATATGTTGGCAATTGTTTCATTTCTTTCTATTGAGGAATTAATATATTCATTTTTTATGTTTATTCTTTATATAAAACATTATCACATTTATTTATTTATTCATAATTCTCAAGTTTAAATTTTTTCTATAATTCTTTCCATTAGGAAGACTTTCATTGTATTCATGTTATAACCAATCTTCTATAAGTGTCTTGGACCTAAGTGTTTGGTCTAGGATCAAGTGCACCCACCTTGGTTTTGCAAAGCTAGAAGTGCAGGGAACTCAGACCACATTGTTCAGTTCTATAAAGTTGGCCATAACCAGTTGGATATCCCAAAATCAAGTTGGCAAGACTCGTAGGATTCAAAACTATGGTTTTGGGAACCAACAAATTGGCGACCCTATTGGGGAATCATTGCAAAATAAACCCTAAGATTTTATGATTGTAGACTAGTAAGGGCTAGGTTCTAGTTAATATGTTGAAACATTTTGATATATTTAAAATTCTAAATTGATAAGTTTTTTATAAAGCATTTAATTTCCTTGAAGATTTCAATCTCTTGTAATTATTTTATAAATCTTAAATTTCTTTATGAAGATTTGATCTTGTAGAAGCATTGAATGTTTTTCTTTAAGCCTTTTTCTACAGATTCAATCTTTGATGACATATACTCTGCTGGAAGGAAGAATGCATATTCTTGAAGATTATTCGTTTCCTCCATTTGGGAGTGGCAGCTGTATTCTATTTTGAATGGTACTTTAACAAAATAAGTGCCTAAATCATTAGTGACTTTACTGAGGGAGAGGACTCAGAAGGAAGTGTTATATAGTTTTTTTAAATGCATTGATCATTTTAGAGAAAGCCTTTTATTCTAGATGGCATTAGGCCTTTGGATTTCAGCAATTTTGATTACGAAGCTAGCAGGTTATCTCCAAAGCTTTCACAGCTGGTACCAAAGTTTCATGGAGAATGAGATGAACTGGCAATTCATCATTTGGATGCATTCTACATATTTATAGAAGATTTTGAGATCTGTTCGAAAGATCAAGTGATGAAGTTGTTTGTCAAGACATTAAAGAATGATGCGAGACAAGCATACGAATCATTACCCACACAGTGTATCTCATCTTGGAAGGAGTTTGAACAATGGTTCCTATATAAATGTCATGATATAAGCAAGGAAGACGAGATGCGTTATGAACAATATGAAGACCAAAATTGCAACATGGGAAAGGATCCTGACATTTCTCCACTTGATGCCTTTTTCAATTTGGAAAGGTATGAGGGTGATACTTTAGCACATTTGTTTTTGAGGGTGATGAACACTTATCATGAGATTCCATCGAACCTCAAACCTCGTTACAAGGAATTTCTAAACAGAATTATCAAGTTGAGAATTTCTCCAAAGGACCCTGATGTAAAGCTTCTTCTTTAGATATGGGATGAAGCTATTAAAGATGAAGAAAAGGATGCCAAAGTAAAGCAAGAACATAATGATGTTTTAGATTCAAATGTAGAAGGAATTGAAGAAGAATCTAATCATGATGAGACTGGTAAGGAATTAGATTGTGAAGAAAATGGAAGTGGTGAAGACGGTTCTCTTAGTGTGGATGAGATTTTGACCTTATTAGACATGGAATATCAAAAGTATGTTGAAAAGGGTGGTCAAATTTTTCTTCCTATACACAAAGAAAATCAAATTAATGAGACAATAGATATGTCGTATGAAACACTCAATGAACAAGAAAATTCAATCATCTTGTCAAATGCATATCACTTTCATGAGGATAATATATTTGGGTATGTGTAGGATCATCGTGTACCAAACTATGGCCATAAGTGGCAGTGAAAAATCAACAAATCAGGGTTATGTCAAATTGACACTTAATTTTAAAGTGGTTATCGACTTTATATCAAAAATTTGTAAGAAAATAATCTATAGGAAATTGAATTTAGTTTCTAAACTACTAGGCCTTATTAGGAGAAAAAAATAATTGATTGGTCAAAAGTTTGGATTTTAATGCAGTACTACGAAAATTTCAGGGCAAAAATAAAAAGTAGGTGTATGTTTGACCACCTTAATCAAAATCAAATGATAATATTTTTTTAATATAATTATAAATATAAAAATTAGACTCATGCCCAGATGTGACACATATTTTTTAGTATTTGTATTCCAAATAAATAATTAAATATGAATTTTCTACCAAAACATTTTTGGAAAAAAACACTCTCGTGTTTGACCACCTTAACTAATAGAAAATTTTACCAAATTTAATTTTTATTTTATTTTCCTTATACTAGGCAAAGCATAGAATGTGACACAACTTTTAGATTTAAAAAATGTTATACCGTTTGAAAGTTATAGCTATTTTTCAATCAGTATGTCAATCAACACTTTACAATAATCTTTATTGATAATTAACTAATAAATACTTATCGAACTCAGAATTTGACAGAAATAATATCGATGGAATCTCGAGAGTGATCTTAAAAAACCATTTTCATTTCATTCAATTTCGATCAAAATAACATTGTCATATGGCTACCCGAAGTCTGAGTGTAACTAAAACCCTCCTCAAACACATTTTTTGGGTTGACCGAGGAGGGTTGGTGAAGACAAGGCCTAAGCGGATATTTGATTAGGCTCAGTGATTTCCCATGCCTATTAGGTGGGAAATTTCAAAAGGAAACTTTTTTAAAATTTTAAATATAGAGGGAAACAAATTTAAATGGAAATTAACATAAAACAATAACTTTAGACAATCTTAGAAGAAATAATATTAATGATTATTATTATTAAATATAATATAGTTTTAAATATAATATAGTGATATATATTATTATTATTATTAAATATATTTAATAGTATTATATGACAAAATTATTCTATATAATAATATATATTGTTATTATTATTAAATCTATAATCTAGTAACATATATGATTATTATTGTTATATAATCTAATAATATATTATTATTATATTAAAATATACAATATAATATAATTATTAAATATAATATTGACATGTAATGGGTTGAAGGGGGTCATAAGGTGACCTATGACCCCCTTTGACCCATAAGAATGATTCTGACATGTCCCTAGCAATCCTAGGACCCCTAAGGACATATGTCGTCATGCAATGGGTCGAAGGGGGTCATAGGTCAACCTGTGACCCCCTTTGACCCATATGAAGCATTCTAATATGTTCCTAGGGGTCCCAAAACCCCTAGGCACATATGTCGTCATGTAATGGGTCGAAGGGCCTTTGACCCATATGAAACATTCTAATATGTCCCTAGGGGTCCTACGACCCCTAAGGACATATGTCATCATGCAATGGGTCGAAGGGGGTCATAGGTCAACATATGACCCCCTTTGACCCATAAGAATGATTCTGATATGTTCCTAGGGGTCCTAGGATGCCTAGGGACATATATCATCATTTAATGAGTCGAAGGGGGTCATAGGTAACCCTATGACACCTTTTGACTCATAAGAATGATTCTAATATGTTCCTGGCGGTCCTAGGACCCCTAGGGACATATGTCATCATGTAATGGGTCGAAAGGGGTCATAGGACAACCTATGACACCCTTTGACCAACAAGAATTATTCTAATATGTATCTAGGGGTCCTAGGACCCCTAAGAACATATGTCGTCATTTAATGGCTCGAAGGGGGTCATAGGTCAACCTATGACTCCCTTTGTCCCACAAGAACAATTCCAATATGCCCCTAGAGATCCTAGGACCCCTAGGGACATATGTCATCATGTAATGAGTCGAAAGGGGTCATAGGTCAACTTATGACCCCCTTTGACCCACAAGAATGATTCTAATATGTCCCTAGGGGTCTTAGGACCCCTAGGGACATATGTCATCATGTAATGGGTCGAAGAGGGTCATAGGTCAACCTATGACCCCCTTTGACCCATGTGAAGCATTCTAATATGTCCCTAGGGGTCCTAGGACCCTTAGGGACAGATGTCATCATGTAATGGGTCGAACCTTTTGACCCATAAAAATGATTCTAATATGTCCCTAGGGGTCCTAGGACCCCTAGGGACATATGTCATCATCTAATGGGTTGAAAGCCGTCATAGGTCACCCTATGACCCCCTTTGACCCATAAAAATAATTCTAATATATCCCTAAGGGTCCTAGGACCCCTAGGGACATATGTCATCATTTAATGGGTCGAAGGGGGTCATAGGTACACCTATGAACCCCTTTGACCCACAAGAACAATTCTAATATGTCCCTAGGGTCCTAGGACCCCTAGGGACATATGTCATCATGTAATGGGTTGAAGAGGTTCATAGGTCAACCTATGACCTCCTTTGACTCACAAGAACTAACCTATGACCCCCTTTGACCCACAAGAACGATTCTAATATGTCCCTAGGGGTCCTCCCTAGAGTCCTAGGACCCCTAAGGACATATGTCATCATGTAATGGGTTGAAGAGGTTCATAGGTCAACCTATGACCTCCTTTGACTCATAAGAACTGACCTATGACCCCCTTTGACCCACAAGAACGATTCTAATATGTCCCTAGGGGTCCTAGGACCCCTATGGACATATGTCATCATGTAATGAGTTGAAAGGGGTCATAGGTCAACCTACGACCCTTTTTGACCCATAAGAATGATTCTAATATGTCCCTAAGGGTCCTAGGACCCCTAGGGACATATGTCATCATGTAATAGGTTGAAGAGGGTCATACGTCAATCTATAACCCCATTTGACCCATATGAAGCATTCTAATATGTCCTTATGGGTCCTAGGACCCCTAGGGACATTATATGTTGTCATGTAATGGGTAGAAGGGGGTCATAGATCAACCTATGACCCCCTATGACCCATAAGAATGATTCTAATATGTCCCTAGCGCCTTATGACCCCATCTGACCCATTAAATGATGATATATGTCCCTAGACATCTTAGGACCCCTAAGGACATATGTTGTCATGTAATGGGTCGAAGGGGGTCATAGGTCAACCTATGACCCCCTTTTGACCCACAAGAATGATCATAATATGTACTTAGGGGTCTTAGGACCCCTAGGGACATATGTCATCATTTAATGGGTCGAAAGGGGTCATAGGTCAACCTATGACCTTCTTTGACCCACAAGAATGATTCTAATATGTCCCTAAGGGTCCTAGGACCCCTCGAGACATAGGTCATCATGTAATGGGTCGAAGGGGGTCATAGGTCAACCTATGACCCCCTTTGACCCACAAGAATGATTCTAATATGTCCCTAGGGGTCCTAGGACCCTTAAAGACATATGTCATCATGTAATGGGTCAAAAGGGATCATAGGTCAAACTATGACCCCCTTTGACCCATATGAAGCATTCTAATATGTCCCTAGGAGTCCTAGGACCCCTAGGGACATATGTTATCATGTAATGGGTTGAAGGGGGTCATAGGTCAACCTATGACCCCCTTTGACCCATAAGAACAATTCAAATATGTCCCTAGAGGTCTTAGGACCCCTAGAGACATATGTCATCATCTAGTGAGTCGAAAGGTGACATATGACCCCCTTTGACCCATAAGAATGATTCTAATATGTCCCTAGGGATCCTAGGACCCCTAGGGACATATGTCATCATTTAATGGGTCGAAAGGGGTCATAAGTACACCTATGACCCCCTTTGACCCACAAGAATGATTCTAATATGTCCCTAGGAACATTTGTCATCATGTAATGGGTCGAAGGGGGTCATTGGTTAACCTATGACCCCCTTTGACCCACAAGAATGATTATAATATGTCCCTAGGGGTCTCAGGACCCTTAGGGACATATGTCATCATATAATGGGTTGAAGGGGGTCATAGGTCAACCTATGACCCCCTTTAACCCATAAGAACGATTCTAATATGTATCATCATGTAATGGGTTAAAAGGGGTCATACATCAACCTATGACCCCCTTTCACCCCCTTTGACCCACAACAATGATTCTAATATGTCCCTAAGGGTCCTAGGACTCCTCGGGACATATGTCATCATATAATGGATCAAAGGGGGTCATAGGTCAACATATGACCCCCTTTGACCCATAAGAATGATTCTAATATATCCTTAGGGACATATGTGGTCATGTAATAGGTCGAAGGGGGTCATAGGTCACCCTATGACCCTCTTTGACCTATAAGAATGATTCTAATATGTATCTAAGAGTCTTAGGACCCCTAGGGACATATGTCATCATTTAATGGGTCGAAGGGGGTCATAGGGATATATGTCATCATATAATAGCTCAAAGGGGGTCATAAGGACATATGTCATCATGTAATGGGTCGAAGGGGGTCATAGGTCAACCTATGACCCCCTTTGACCTACAAGAATGATTCTAATATGTCCCTAGGTGTCCTAGGACCCCTAGGGACATATGTCATCATTTAATGGGTCGAAGGGGGTCATAGGTCAACCTATCGCCTCCTTTGACCCACAAGAACGATTCTAATATGTCCCTAGAGGTCCTAGGACCCCTAGGGACATATGTGAAAGACATATTAGAATCGTTCTTGTGGGTCAAAGTGGGTCATAGGACCCCTAGGCACATATGTCATCATGTAATGGGTTGAAGTGACCTATGACCCTCTTTGACTAATAAAAAAAAATTTAATATGTCCCTAGGGGTCCTAGGACCTTTAGGGACATATGTCATCATGTAATGGGTTGAAGGGGGTCATATTTCAACTTATGACCTCCTTTGACTCATAAGAATGATTCTAATATGTCCCTAGGGGTCCGAGGACCCCTAGGGACATATGTCATCATGTAATGGGTCGAAGGGGGTCATAGGTCAACCTATGACCCCCTGTGACCCATATGAAGTATTCTAATATGTCCCTAGGGGTACTAGGACCCCTAGAGACATATGTCATCATGTAATGGGGCAAAGAGGTCATTGGGCAACCTATGACCCACTTTGACCCATAAGATCAATTCTAATATGTCCCTAGGAATTATACGACCCCTAGGGACATATGTCATCCTCTAATGGGTCGAAGGGGGTCATAGGTCACCCTATGACCCCCTTTGATCCATAAGAATGATTATAATATGTTCTTAGGGGTCTTAGGACCCCTAATGACATATGTTGTCATTTAATGGGTCGAAGGGGTTCGTAGGTACACTTATGACCCCCTTTGACCCACAAGAATGATTCTAATATGTCCCTAGGGGTCCTAGGACCCCTAGGGACATATGTCATCATGTAATGGGTTGAAAGGGGTCATAGGTCAACCTATGACCCCCTTTGACCCACCAAAACAATTCTAATATGTGCCTAGGACCATATGTCATTATGTAATGGGTTAAAGGGGGCAACCTATGACCCCCCTTTGACCCATAAGAATGATTCTAACATGTCCCTAGGGGTCCTAGGACCCCTAGGGACATATGTCATCATGTAATGGGTTGAGGGGGGTCATATGTCAACGTATGACCTCTTTGACCCATATGAAGCATTCTAATATGTCCTTAGAGGTCCTAGGACCTCTAGGGACATATGTTATCATGTAGTGGGTCGAAGACAGTCATAGGTCAACCTATGACCTCCTTTGACCCATAAGAACGATTCTAATATGTCCTTAGGGGTCTTAGGATTCCATGGACATATTTTGTCATTTAATGGTTCAAAGGGTGTCATAAGTCAACCTATGACCCCCTTTGACCCACAAAAATGATTCTAATATGTCCCTAGGGGTCCTTGGACCCCTAGGGACATATGTCATCATGTAATGGGTCGAAAGAGGTCATAGGTCAACCTATGATCCCCTTTGACCCACAAGAATGATTCTAATATGTCCCTAGGGGTCCTAGGACCCCTAGGGACATATGTCATCATGTAATGGGTCAAAGGGGGTCATAGGTCAACCTATGACCCCCTTTGTCCCATATGAAACATTCAAATATGTACCTAAGAGTCCTAGGACCCCTAAAGACACATATCATCATGTAATGGGTCTAAGGGGGTCATAGGTCAACGTATGACCCCCTTTGATCCATAAGAATGATTCTAATATGTCCCTAAGGGTCCTAGGACCCCTACGGACATATGTCAGCATCTAATGGGTTGAAAGGACCTATGACCCCCTTTGACCTATAAGAATGATTCTAATATGTCTTTAAGGGTCTTAGGACCCCTAAGGACATATGTCATCATTTAATGGGTCGAAGGGGGTACCTATGACCCCCTTTGACCCACAAGAATGATTCTAGGATGTCTCTAGCAGTCCTAAGACCCCTAGGGACATATGTCATCATGTAATAGGTCGAAGGGGGTCATTGGTCAACCTATGACCCCCTTTGACCCACAAGAATGATTCTAATATGTCCCTAGGGATCCTAAGACCCCTAGGGACATATGTCATCATGTAATGGGTTGAAGGGGGTCATAGGTCAACCTATGACCCCCTTTGACCCATAAGAACGATTCTAATATGTCTCTAGGGGTCCTAGGACCCCTAGGAACATATATCATCATGTAATAGGTTAAAGGGGGTCATAGGTCAACCTATGACCCCCTTTGACCCATAAGAACGATTCTAATATGTCTCTAGGGACATATGTGGTCATGTAATGGGTTGAAGGGGGTCATAGGTCACCCTATGACCCCCTTTGACCCATAAGAATGATTATAATATGTCCCTAGGGGTCCTAGGACCCCTAGGGACATATGTCATCATGTAATGGGTCGAAGGGGGTCATAGGGACATATGTCATCATGTAATAGGTCAAAGGGGGTCATAGGGACATATGTCATCATGTAATGGGTCAAAGGGGGTCATAGGTCAACCTATGACCTGCTTTGACCCACAAGAATGATTCTAATATGTCCCTAAGAACATGTCATCATTTAATGGGTCGAAGCGGGTCATAGGTCAACCTATGACCCCCTTTGACCTACAAGAATGATTCTAATATGTCCTTAGGGGTCCAAGGACCCCTAGGGACATATGTCATCATTTAATGGGTCGAAGGAGGTCATAGGTCACCCTATGACCACCTTTGACCGATAAGAACGATTCTAATATGTTCCTAGGGGTCCTAGGACCCCTAACGACATATATATATGATATTTATAGATTATAATACTAATAAGATAATATATTATTATATATTAATAACATAGCTCATAATAATAATAATATATTATAGATTATTGTGTATATATATATATATGTATATATATTATGTTATTATATTTGATAAAAATATTTGATAAATAATAATATAATATATTAATATATATTATATTTTTAGATTATAATAAGAATAACGTAATATATTAATAGATTATATGTTATATCTTTACGTTACGTTATTATATATATAATATATTATAATATATTTTTACATAGTAATATAAGTCAAATAATTGATAAATTATAAACTATTAGCTCACAAACTCAATTTTCCCTCCAAGATGTCCCTAGGGACATATCAGATATCCAATTTGAAATAGAATATTTGATATTACTGGCATCAATTTCCAACATATTCCCTGTCCCTACAAACCCGACAACATCAATTTTTCATTATTATTTTTACGAGTTTTACAAAAGGTTGTGTTTTGGGGCCCAACTAATTGAAAAAAGTTTAAAAATATAACCCTAGGTGTCCAATATTGTCATTTGAAATCAGTCAAGTTGACGATGAATTAGTCAAAGGTGAAATCATAGAGTCAGATAATGAATATGTGCAATTGGGGAATGAAAATGTACCTATTTAAAATGATAATGCCGAAATTGAAAAGGTAGAGAATGAAAATTTTGAAGACAAAATGCTACCAAATCATAATCCAAATTGCATAATTGACCATGTCAAACATGACAATGCACAAGAACCTTACATATCTCCTAATTATAATTGACATGAAGGTTCTAAAACACCAAAATGGATAATTGAAATTGATGAAATGATTATTACTAGTTTGGAAGGGAAAAAATGAGAAAGAACCATTCGATTATGGGCTTCAAGACTATATAAGATGTTTTTCGGCAACAAGATAGTGGTAGAGCAATGTCAGCTTTTTATGCACTTGTTAAAGATGCAAAATATGAGACTTATGCTTTCCAAATTGAAGATTCATGTCAATAAAAAGTTGGAAAGAAATACCATTATTCTGAAGAATCTTTTCAGTGCTCTCAATATCATTGGAAAAAATAGCAGGGAGAAGGATAACAGAGCTGCTTGAAGGGTTATTAAAACCTCTTTGGTAAGTCATCATTTGAGAAAGGGTAGATATATGAGACAAACTTGTATTGATTTGAATTTAAATTGTACTACCTTGAGAAGAGCACTTAGTCAACAAGAGAAAATTTATGATCCTCTTCAAAATGAAACATGGGCATTTGGTGGGAGACTTCCACATTTTGATAAGAAGCTATCCGATGATGTGAAGGAAGAAATTACACAATTTTGGCACTCTAACTCACGAGTATCACCCAATGCTAAAGATGTGTTAAAATTGAGAATTGGCATCAGAGACTGCATGCCACATCCTAAACACTATTTGGAGGTAAGTCAAACTATGTTGTTCAAACAATTTAGAGAGAATCATCCAAGTCTTCATATATCACAAAGGGCTTTTGAATCTTTGAAGCCATTTTATTTTGTGCCACTCAAAATTTGAAATACATGTTGAGCTTTCTATGCACTATGAACTATTACGCTCCATATTTTCTACTTTGCATAGTAAAGAAATGTTGGAGGATTGTGGTGCTAGTGGGCTTCCAAAATCATCAAGAGACTTGCTAGATCAACTTTTATGTCATAGAGTTGACAGTTGTTTCTTTTATAGAAATTCTTGCTTAAATGAGAAGTGTTTAGAATGTGGTGGCTTATCCAAGTTTGACACATGTTTCCATGAGGGGTGCGAACAAGATCTTGGAAAGATAATAGTGAAAAAGAAGGTATATAAAATGGTGAAATACACATTGAAGAGTGGAGGTGAGAGCTCTAGATGTGAATTGGTTGGAAAAGATATCAGTGTGGCTAGTTTTATTTAATGTTTCAATGAAAATCTTTTTTACAAGTATGCAAGACATAGTCACAGGTCTCAGTGGTTGGATGAACAATTTAGAATGTGCAAGGAGACTTTTCCCATTGGCACTATTATATCAATTGTTGATTTTTCTGAGAACTACACATTGCATCCTCAAAATGAGACACAATCATAGTATTACAACTCTATTCAAATTGCTATTTTTGTTCACATAACATATAGACCTGCCCCTGATAGTGTGGAAGATAATCGGAAGATTATTAGAGAGTATCATTTTTATATGAGTGATGATAGATCTCACTATCACGAGTTTGTGCAACATTGTTTCCAAAATTATTTTAATTTCTTACATGAGCATGCAATTGCTATGGATAGACATATCATTTGGTTAGATAACTATAAAGGTCAATTCAAGAATGCTCGCATGTTTTATTGGTTGTCTAGGATGCATGTAGAGAGAGGGGTGCCTCATATTTGGAGTTTTTTTTAGTTTGAAAATGGAAAAGGGGAACATGATGGAGCAACGGCATGTGTGAAAAGAGCTCTAGTTAAGGAGCAACCAAAGATTTCAGCAGTAGAGCTTCTTGATGCTCGTAGCATTGTTGATTGGTGTAGTTTAGCATTATCACAAGGGGGGACTCTTGATTCAGTGGTACACAGGTTCTTTTGGTTGGTTGAGGAAGGATCCATAGCTAATAGATCATATTGTGCTATAGTGATAAACTCATCAAAAATGCATTCATTCCGAAGCTTTGATTTTGCTAGCTTGCTTTTGTCCTAGTTGTTTTCAATGTGATTGGGATCACTGTGAGTCAAGTGAGTGGTTGGACACATGGGCTCCACATTATCTTACTCCATCATCTATCATACCCTCTATCAGAAATGATGACATGAAAAGTTCACTTGAGCATAACCATCTATCAAATCTACTTCAGCTAGGACATGTCTTTACATTGGTTGTACCACAGGGGAATGATGAGAAATCTGATTATTGGATAGCACGTTGTGTAAGAGGTAAACAAAAACTTGCACAATCGATCATAGATGATGATGGATTCACATATACTACTGGTTCAGTGGTTGACGCTGGAACATGGTTGTGGACATACATGCTTAGAAGGAATGGAATTCCTACATTCGAAGACTATCAGAAGCACAAAATAATTCTCATATATTCGCATCTTATTATAGAAACAAATGTAAAGTTGTTGAAGCATCAAGGAAGACCAAAATTAAAAGAACTTTTTACTACTACTAATGTTGATCATAAAGCCCTGTTGGAGACCCTAAAACAGAGAGAGGACCCTATTGGAACACTTGACTAGGTATATTTACTTCTTATGTTATTTTCTTCATAATGATTCAATGAACTGATGATTATCTTGTTTAATACAATAAGTTACTAATTTTTTTATGATACTGGAATGTAGGTACATCATGAAGAGTTGGGCGGGGGGGTGGTAATGGGGAGAATTCCTAAGATTTATGATGTATTATGATGTAAAATGTGAACCTTTTTTGTATATGGTTTTTGTAATAATGAAAAAGATAGGTTAAATTAGTTGCACATTCTAATTTGTATTTTGGTAGGTTCTTTGTAAGGAATAATAAGAGGAAGATATTGAACAAGTTCTTGCAAATCATATTTGCATTGATACAAGGCTATAAGGACAATTTTAAGAGCATTTATAACTATATGAAAGATAATTGCTTGCGGATATCTTATTACAAGTTTGGCGTTTTCCTTATTTGACATAAAGCTGACATTATGATTATTAAAACTATTTTTATCAAACTAATCAAATAAGAAAAATCTAGAAAGTATGGATGAACAATTAGATTACTTGATTTATTCCATTTTGCGACCAATCATGGCATTTGAAAGCATAAATAGTCATAATATTGTATAATGTTTTGAAAGACTTTCATATTGAAAAGTTGTAAAGGACCATGAGATTTGAATTTTAGTAATATCTAGGTTTGCATAGGGTAAGTGAGTTATTAGATAGGTCCTAATAAGGTCTCATAATAATCTCAAGTCATTTCATAAGTTGAAACATTCAATAAGTCACTTAAAATTTAGCTTGTTGCTTTAGAAAATTCAAATCTTGAATGTAACGGCTACATGAGCATTTTGGAGGGAAACTCCATAGTTTAAATTTTATGAAGGAATAGGAAGTGAAACCAATTGGAGGTGGTTGAGGGGATTATTAACCATCCCCTA
The DNA here is from genome assembly GCA_028749045.1 of Cupressus sempervirens. Lineage (NCBI taxonomy): Eukaryota > Viridiplantae > Streptophyta > Pinopsida > Cupressales > Cupressaceae > Cupressus > Cupressus sempervirens. Next base: position 149,828,922 of record CM053785.1, on the reverse strand, counting down.
AAACTTATAAATAGTGTTTGTATTTACTGTAAGGGCAGTATGTATGGACTGATTCAGAATTTTGAATAAAAAAGCTTGGATTTTAATAGCAATTTGAAAGTTCTTTGGAGTTTCTAAGTTCTTTATGATATTCTAATGCATTAAGGAATCTTCTAAGATTTTTAAGGAAGTTTAGGACCAAGTTTTGATTTCATTTTTGAAGGGTTATTCATCTAACTTGCTAATTGTTGGCTGTAGCAGTCCTTTTCATAAGCATTTTGACAATTTTTTCATCTAATCATGGTCATTCCATGAAATGCTTACCTGATTCTTCATGGAATTCCATTTCCCTAACATTTATAATGTCTTCTAACTATGAAATGATCAACTAACCAAAATAATTGGTGGCCACCAAACATAAAAGGGTGAAAACAAGCGTTGAATGTGAGGGGATAGTCCTAGAGGAAGATATTTTCCTTAAAGAGGGCAATGTTTGTGAGTTGATTCATGTTTATGGTGATAAAAAATAGATGTCTAAATTTTGAATTAGTCCAAGAAGGCTTGGCACATGTGAGATTGGTGATGCCCTAGGAACAAAGGTTTTGAGAAGGTGAATTGGGGCTTTTGGGGTTAGGTAACCCATAGAATAAAATTGAAAGTGGATTTTTCTAATTGAAGTCATTTTAGGAGCCTATGCAAAGTTTGGAGTCCAGATCTTAAGTCCTTCTAGTGGTTGCTTTGTAAATGCATCTTTTCTACATTGTTAAAAAATAGGAGAAGTGTGAAAGTTCATTGATATTTTCCAAAGGAAGGGTATCTAAGTCTTATATATGTTTTTTGAAAGGATAAATGGTATCCAAAACATCCATTTATTCAAGGAGTCTTTTGAGAAAAAAAAAAAAAAAAAAGTTATACACCTATTTGTCTTGATGTTGTCACAGAATTGTAAAGTTACATAGACAACATTTTGGCATGTTGTGCATTTTGGCTTGAAAAATATTGAAACTCAAGGGTAAGTGTTGGAACATGGTGAATATGTCAAAACAAACTCATTGAAGCCTTAAAACCTCCTGGAGTTGACCATTTGTGAGATTTGACCATCAGGACCTAGAAGGGTCACTTGGCACATTGTTATAGATTTACTCATTTTAGGTTGTTACTTGGGTCCATCACCCTATCCTCTGCATCACTTGTATATTGTCAACATTTGGGACTAAAGAAACATGTTGCATTTGATCCTCTCCATAACCATCTTTATGTTCAAGTGCATCATGGTTCATAGTGTTTCTCCTTTTTGTTGGTTCATCATGGTTACCATGCATTATTACAACCATGCCAACTCTTCCTCCATTGGTTACCATGCTTAGAATCATTGGAAAAATTACATATACTTTGAATTTTTAGTAGCAAGGTTCTCACAAAAAACTTTTACAATACTATAAAAATAATCTTCTAAGCTTTGGTTAGCTACCATCTCCAAATGAGCTATTCATTAATATGGTGATTTAACATCATTCTAATATGTTGAGCTCTTAGGCCCACCCCTTGAAATCAGAGTAAAATAGATAAGAATTTCTTTGCATGCAATCTCAAGCCTCCCCAAATTAAGTAGTCATTACCAAGGTGGTTCAACATCACCCATTACTATTTAACCCTTAGACCCACCCTTCCAACTGAGAGGAAAATTGGTTCTTAGTCCAATAACATTAAAGAAATACAGGGAACACTAGTGCAAAGCACCTAATAATTTTTCTTTTCTTGATGTAATAAGGTCTAGGGATATATCTAATGATCTCCCTGTGACCATCCACATTTGTAATGGACACAAGACCCCATGGTACAACTATAAGCCTTGGTTGTCAATTGGTCCAATAAAGTGGATTTTCGGTAAATTCCATGTTTTTTTAGGTAAGTCTAGATGTTTAGAACATTATTAGGGTCCCTAGGAGTTTTTAGAGTCCATTTGCAATCAAATTTGCAATAAAACTTGTCTTAGTGCAAAAATTGCAAAAAGTTGCTTAGCAACTTTTGCAATTTTCTTGACAACTTTTAAAAATCTAACTCCTAATGGCTAAAACTATTTGAATCATCAGTGCCATTAGCTTCAAGTGGATGAGTGAACCCTAGTGACACCCTTGTTCCAGCCAGAGAGACCATCCATCGTCCGCGGCCACCCCGTACCAAGGAGTCCCCAAGGTTCTCTAAGTGCATTTTGAGGTCGATATTTTGAGGGTCATAACTCGGAGCTCGTCAGGGCTATTGATGAACTATTGAATGCTACAGGATGGTGATGTTGAGGCCTAAAATAATCTATCTCATTTTTGAGAGATCACATTCCATTTGCATTCGGTACAACAATCTCGCTCGATGCCAAAACTCGCAGTGTGCCTCAATTTATAGGTGCACCACAGCGTAACTTTGACACCGCTAATCTTGGCATCAAATCATCAACACCATTAGCTCCAGATGGGCAAGTGAACCCTAGTGACACCCTTTTTCTAGCCACAAAGACCATCCATCATTTGCGGCCACCCCGTACTGAGGAGTCTCCAAGGTACTCTAAGTGCATTTCAAGGTTGATCTTTCGAGGGTCATAACTCGGAGCTCGTGAGGGCTATCGATGAACTATCAAATGCTACTAGACAATGATGTTGAGGCCTAAAATAACATTTCTCATTTTTGATAGATCACATTCTATTTGGATTCAACACAGCGATCTCGCTCGATACCAAAACTCGCAGTGTGTCTCAGTTCATAGGTGCACCACAACATAACTTTGAAATCACTAATCTTGGCATTGAATCGTCAGTGACATTAGCTCCAGATGGGCAGGTGAACCCTAGTCACACCCTTGTTCCAGCAATGGAGACCATCCATCGTCTGCAGCCACCCCATACCGAGGAGTCCCCATGGTTCTCTAAGTGCGTTTTGAGGTCGATCTTTCGAGGGTCATAACTCAGAGATCATGAGGGCTATCGATGAACTATCAAATGGTACAGGACAATGATGTTGAGGCCTAAAATAACCTATCTCATTTTTGAGAGATCACATTCCATTTGCATTTGGCACATCGATCTCGCTCGATGCCAAAACTCGTAGTGTGCCTCAGTTCATACGTGCACCATAGCGTAACTTTGACACCACTGATCTTGGCATCGAATTGTTAGTGCCATTAGCTCTATATGGGTGGGTAAACCCTAGTGACACCCTTGTTCCAGACATGGAGACCATCCATCATTTTTGCCGACCCTGTACTAAGGAGTCTCCAAGGTGCTCTAAGTGCATTTTGAGGTCGATCTTTCGAGGGTCATAACTCATAGATCATGAGGGCTATCGATTAACTATCAAATGCTACAGGATAGTGATGTTGAGGCCTAAAATAACCTATCTCATTTTTGAGAGATCACATTCCATTTGGATTCAGCACAGTGATCTCACTCGATGCCAAAACTCATAGTGTGTCTTAGTTCATAGGTGCACCACAGCGTAACTTTGAAACCACTGATCTTGGCATCAAATCATTAGTACCATTAGCTCCAGATGGGTGGGTGAACCCTAGTCACACCCTTTTTTTGACCACGAAGACCATCCATCATCCATGGCCACCCCGTACCGAGGAGTCCCCAAGGTTCTCTAAGTGCCTTTTGAGGTTGATCTTCCGAGGGTCATAACTCGGAGCTCGTGAGGGCTATTGATGAACTGTCAAATGCTACATGATGGTGATGTTGAGGCCTAAAATAACCTATCTCATTTTTGAGAGATCACATTTTGTTTGCTTTCAGCACAATGATCTCACTTGATGCCAAAACTCACAGTGCGCCTCAGTTCATAGGTGCACCACAGCGTAACTTTGACACTGTTGATCTTGGCATCAAATCATCATTGCCATTAGCTCTGGATGGGCAGGTGAACCCTAGTGACACCCTTTTCTTGAACACGAAGACCATCCATCATTTGCGGCCACCCTGTACTGAGGAGTCTCCAAGGTGCTCTAAGTGCATTTCGAGGTCGATCTTTCGAGGGTCATAACTCAAAGCTTGTAAGGGCTATTGATGAACTGTCAATTGCTATAGGACAGTGATACTGAGGCCTAAAATAACCTATCTCATTTTTGAGAGATCACATTCCGTTTGCATTCGGCACAGCAATCTCGCTCGATGCCAAAACTCACAGTGTGCCTTAGTTCATAGGTGCACCATAGCGTAACTTTGAAACCATTAATCTTTTCATCAAATCGTTAGCGCCATTAGCTCCATGTGGGCAGGTGAACCCTAGTCACACCCTTGTTCCGACCATAGAGACCATCCATCATTTGCAGCCACCCTGTACCGAGGAGTCTCCAAGGTGCTCTAAGTGCATTTTGAGGTCGATCTTTCGAAAGTCATAACTTTGACCTCATTAGTAATCCTATTTAGTTATCTAAAAAGGCATTATTAATTAAATTTCTATTTAATTAATCCTTTGTCATCCCCTAGTTGATTAATTTAATTAATCATCTATAGTCCTAATTGATAAATCAAATAATCTATTATTTATCAATTAAATCCTATTCTTCTATCTAATTCCAAAAATCCCCATTTATTAAATAAATCTATTTGATAAATGAAATCCTCAAATTCAAAAACCCCTAACCTATCTCTAATCCTCCATTTAGCCTAATCCACCCCATCCACCCATACTAACCAAGCTTAGCCACTAACTCACCCACCCTCATTAATGCCATCCACTTGCACATCTCTAACATCCCTAATCTAATCCTAAACCCAAGCCTAATCCACCCCCTAATGTTGTCACATTCCTTAAAACAAGTTTAAGACTTTCCTAATCCAAACCAAAGTCTCCCCTCAAAAGAACCCAACCACTAAGTCATGAGTGCTCTTACAAAACATAAAGACTCTTACAAGCCCACTCATGACTCTTACACCCATCTTCCACACTCTTCCCTCTTCCACACTCATTCCTCTTACATCCCTCTTACATACTCAACCCCACTCATCATGCCTTTAACCAACCCTTTACCCTACCCTCTCACACTCATCCTCCTTGTGACAAGTGTCACCTTCCCATTGGTGCTAAACAAGCACAATCCATGTGCTCTCCTTTGAGTGCATCCTAGCCCTCCTTAAGCCTTCATCCATCCTTGCATCTAAGCCCTCCATCCCTCTACCCCTTAGCCTATAAATTGAATCCCATCCCAAGCCATTTCATCAACAATCTTTGAGCTAAAGTTACCATGCTATTTTGAGAACCAAATCCATCAACCATACCCTTATAATGCCAAATTGAGAGCTCACAAAGCTACCAATTTGCCATTACCCATCTCCATTGAAGCAGCTTTTGAGCATCTTGAGCATACATCCCCAGCAAAAGGACACATCTACAGAATCAAGAAAGCATGGAGTGCTTTTTCTTGTGAGGTTTGTACTTCTTGTTTTCTTCCTTTGTCTAAGCATATATGTGAATTTAGTTTTTGGTTTGTGAATGTTTACTTTACTTGTTAATGTTCCTTGCATACTGATTCTGGTTCTACACATAGGTGCACCATAGCGTAACTTTGAAACCATTAATCTTGTCATCAAATCGTTAGCACCATTAGCTCCATGTGGGTAGGTGAACCCTAGTCACACCCTTGTTCTGACCATAGAGACCATCCATCATTTGCAGCCACCCTGTACCAAGGAGTCTCCAAGGTGCTCTAAGTGCATTTCGAGGTCGATCTTTCGAAAGTCATAACTTCGACCTCATGAGGGCTATCGATGAACTGTCAAATGCTACAAGACGGTGATGTTGAGAACTAAAATAACCTAACTCATTTTTGAGAGATCACATTCCGTTTGGATTCGGCACAGCAATCTCGCTCGATGCCAAAACTCGCAATGTGCCTCAGTTCATAGGTGCACCACTGCGTAACTTTGAAATTGCTGATCTTGGCATCGAATTGTCAGTGCCATTAGCTCTGGGTAGGTGGGTGAACCTTAGTGACACCCTTGTTCTGGCCACGGAGACCATCTATCATCTGCAGCCACCCTATATTGAGGAGTCTCCAAGGTGCTCTAAGTGCATTTTGAGGTTGATATTTCGAGGGTCATAACTCAGAGCTCGTGAGGGCTATCAATCAACCGTTGAATGCTATAAGATGGTGATGTTGAGGCCTAAAATAACTCCAAGCTCGTGATGTCTATTGATGAATTTTCCAATCAAGTCCCTTGAGATATTTTGAAGTTATGTTGAAATTGAAAAGTTGTAGTATGAGGATAGTAACAAAGTGAAGTGCTAGTTATCAAATATTATGAATTGATGAATGACTTAGTGGTTGGTAATAGAATCCATGGTGGAGAAGTGGAGTCCTTAATTGTGTTGAGATTAGATTTGAAGCCAAGAGTTAGTTTCAAGGTTGAAGGTGGAGTTTAAAATCAGATTTGGGGTTATCTGAACCTTGTGTAGGAGATTAACAAGTGTGTTTATGTCATGATAGCACTTCAAATTATACATAGCATCCAAATTTGATAATAAAAGTTGTTAAAATGTTATTAAAAAATTATTTCATTTGAATCGAATATAACAAACATAATCAAAATTAATGATATTCCATAAACATGAACAATACACATGATCCACGATAAATTGAACAATACTAGATATTAAATTAATATGCATATCATTGTGCACATAAATGACAAAAATATATATTAAAATAAATGTATCCATAGACAAAATTTTACACAAATATATATCAAAGATCATGTATCCATAGACAAAGTACTCAAATATATATCAAAATACATAGATCCATAAACAAACTGTGGCTGATCATGCCATCAGAATGTGTATAATATCAATGTTTCTATATACAATGTGGCATATGCCATCTCAAAATGTCTCATGATACATCCTACGACAACTATACTATCCTAGGGTGCTGGTCGATGATCAAAATGCAACCTCTTTGCTACACTAGATGGATCAGATGCCTCCTACATAAACAAAAAAGAAAAACCCAAAGTTAGACTACTAAATTTATATGATTCTACGTATCTAACATTGAATTACTCAAATGCATGATGATCTTTTTTGTAATGGAGATTTATACTATCAAATTTTCATAATAAATACCTCTCTCGTAGACCTCCTGCGCCGGTCAGGAGTCCTCTCGTATGCCCTCAGCAATGCTAGTACCTCTCTGATTGTGGGTTGTATATGTTCAAATATGTTTGTCAAATAAATTTAAAATTTAAACTATAACATTATAATTCATAGCATGCTAAATTTATAACATGTTTAATCATGAATTCAAACTACAACTTACTATTGTAGGCTCCTCCTCAAGAATGAGTGGTCACTTCATCAAATCTACATAACTCTCTCGTCGGTCCTCATGCGCACTAGGAGTCTCCTATGAGATACAAAATAGTAGTTGTTAATATCATGAAAATCAGTTTTGAATTTATTTATAAAGATAAGGATAATAAAAAATAAATGATACTTATACATACAATGGGGCTCTCAGTGCGAATGGAAATCCTTGATGGTCTACGACATGGAATTTGTATAGGCTCATCGCTAGTAGCCACGCCCTATATACAATAAAGAATGTAATTAAATGGGATTACCACAAAAATTTTACAAGAATGCATCGATATTTAATCAAATAGAAAGTTCCTAATTACCTTTCCTTTGTCAATGCGTACTAGCTTACCCCCCGCACTTTGTCCCTCTAGGATAGGTGTTTAACATTATGGTTTCAATGTTATCCATTATGGTTTGGTTTCAATGTTATCCAATATGGTTTGGTTTCAATGTTATCCACTATGGTGTTTAACGTGGATAACATAGGAGCCAATGCGGGTACATTATTATATGTTCTATGCAAACCTCTCAACTCGGTGAGATTTTCATTTATCAAATCCTCGATTCAAGGAGAGTTTTGAGGGGGTAGAGGATCATTTGGTGGACAATTTTGTGGGGTTACTGGATCATTTGGTGGGGGGTTATGAGGAATACTATTCCCTACCTCAGTGTCATCATTCTGATCAGCCATTCCTATTGAATTGCAAAACATAATATATATTTTTTAAAAACCTTAATTTTAACCCTTTTTTTCAAAAAAACCCTAGATTCAACTAAAACAAACAAAATCATGCTAAAATATATTGAATTTAGATTTAAAATGAGTTAAGAAAAATAAAAAATAAAAATACTTCAATATCTGATATTTGATCGCAGTGCACCATACTGGCCCCTAAATATGTGAAATAAGGGCCCACAGGTCTGATTTTTTTATGTAATGTCACAGATATCGAATATCCGATACGGCATATTATATTTTATATAAGATATAAGATATATCTTATATTTTATATATAATATATTACATTATATTATATTTTATATTATATTATCTTATTATATTATTATATTATTATTATATAATATTATTATTATATTATATTATTATTATATTATATTATTATAATGTATTATATTATATTATATTATATTATACTTTTTTATTATATATTATATTATATATTTTATTTTTATTACATTACTATATATTATAATATTAAATATTATATTATATTATTATAATATAATATTATTATTATAGTATAATATTATACGATTATAATATTATTATTATATTATAGTATAATTATTATTATTATTATAATAAAATTATATTATATAATATTAAATAATATATTATACTATTATAATATAATATTTTTATATTTTTATAATATAATAATGATAATGTTATAAGGCGTTGACTATCGGATATCCAATATGTGATCGAATATTTGATGATATCGGATATCCGATGTCATATCGGATATCTGATGTCAAATTGGATATCCGATAAGGCTCGGCCTTTCCTTCCAGGTTTGGTACCTAGATAGGTGGAAAAAAATCAGAGTGGATTTTGAAGCGCTTTTAGACGTCTTCAAACTCTTTTTTTTTCACATCGCCACTTTTTGGTACACCATGATCTTGCAAATACCCATTTGTTGAAGATGTGCATTGTAGTATAGCAAGAGATTTATTTGGATATAATTTCAAAGAATTTTCATATCTTGTATATGATGGATTAATAGAAAAGAATGAAGAATATAACTCTTATACACTTTTGGATCTTGAGGAAAATGTGAACATTTAGGAAGAGGAAGAATACATCTGAGACAACATATGAATATGAAGAGGTTTCAAATAAATGTTGCGATAAAGATATGCCCAAGGTGGCTACTTTCTTGAATTCATTATTTAAAGATCTTTTGTGCAATCAAGTATATCAGCATTATAATGAGGATAGCAGGCTTGATGACAATTTTGAAGTGGATAAAACTCATGATTTGCAAGTAGAAGATGAAATATGTATTAGTTCATCTTATGATCAGCAAGTACAAACATATGAGAGTGATTTTGAAAATTCTCCAACTGTCATGTATGATCAAATCTTCTATAAAAGAGGAGTAATGGTTGCTGATTGTGAGCAGTCTTGAAAGACTTTTTGTTATGAGGAACAACATCTAGTGTATGGAGATCAAACAAGTTGTGCAGAAAAAATTAATTTGGATGTTTGTATGACTGATCAAGAGCGTGACTTAAGGATATTCTATATGGCAAGGACCACAATGTAACTAATGACTTACCAAAGGCTAGAGATGGTGTTGATGAAGTTGAATAAGAAAATTTTACTCATATGGATGATGTATTTGATAGAGGTCTGAAGTATATGCAGTGTACCGAGGTAAGTACCCTGAAGATTATGTTATAATATTTGTTAACGATATGCTTAAGGAAATTCTTTTAAGTTCTCATCACAATTCTTTTGAGGATTTTTCTTCTCTATATATCGATCAAACCAATAAAGCAAGAGATCAAATTTTTGGATTAAATGATGATGAAATTTATTTCTTCTCAAATGATACTATTGGTAAAACGAATGTAAATTTTAAATGATTGTTTTATATCTACTAACGGATCCGATTTTACTAGGGAACAACATGATGCAGAGGAAACAATCAATGTTCATTTTTTTTTTTTTTTTTTTTTTGGCGGGGGGGGTGTGGGCACTGGGGCCACCCATGCTCAGTTTGCTTCTCCAGAGATAGTTGGAATCTCATTATGCCCACAAGGGGCATATATCCCCAATCAGAGCCACTGATGGAGTCCTTAATTTTTGTGAAACCTAGGGCCTCCATTTATGAAATAATATTAGAGAATTGATAAAAATTTGTCATTGATGTCATATGAAGGATCTAAAATTATACAGCTCCTAGTTCTTGAACGGTGTGTTTGATTAAAAGTGAGAGCCTTGTGAAAGTTTTCTTTAAAATAAAGCCTAAAAAGGAGCAATATCCATGGAACATGATTGCATATATAGATTCACTTATTTAGAAGCTTACTGCTAGATATTATTAGAATGATTGAACCTTGTAAATGATAATGAAAAGATTTTGGCAGCTCTTAGATAGTAAGTTGAAAGCCATGAGATTATATATCTTTTACCAAAGACATTGTGAGAATATATTATGCATGGTATAGTAGCAAACTAAAAGGAAATGATTGGTATAAAGAAAATTGATTTGAATTTCAAAGTCATACAGAGGTTAGAAAGCTATAGCAATGATAAGTGTTGAAACACAATTGCATTCCATGTCACGGTTAAGTAGCATGGTTGGATAAATAACAAATAATCTTCAAAAGTATAATGTGGTAAAACATTGATGGAGTAGCAAGAAAGACTAGGAATAGGTACTGATGCTTTATGTAACATGTGGAAATGGTTCATGGGCTATGAAAACTCAAAAATCTGATTCTGAAGCTAGCAGTAAATTCAATGAATATTTTCATTAATGTTTGCAGTAATAATGTATAGTATATGCCAACATGACTGAAAAGAAAATAAAGGAACAAAATCGAACCATTGAGAGGAATGTATTGAAAGACAAGCATCAAGTGAATACAATACATCTTTGGGCATCTTATATGCATGATGTTCAAGAAGCCATCGAATGTGGAAATATTAGAGGCCCTGATCATGGACTTCATATCAATTCTAGCCATTATTTATAATTAATATCTAATGTTCTTATGTTTTTGTTGCAGGCCTACATGTGCACTTGGATGAATTAGATATGGCATCCAAAACTTAAAAAGCTCCGACTAATAGTAGAAGATGCCATAGTTTCCAGGAATACATGAATCAAATGGAGTTTGTGTTTGGAGATGCACGCAAGATGAAGGAATGAAAAAGCATGAATAGTCCAGAGCGTGACCGCTGGCAAGATTAGAGGTATGAATAAACACATGGAGAGAATGTGCCGATTCAAAGTGAAGATGAATTTCTGAAGGCATGGACATGACCCAGTAGAGATACCAAGTATGGGTGCAAAACGTATTTATCTTAACATGTTTCATTGTCCTTAAGTGAAGGATCAGTATACATTGGAAGAAGATCTCCACACTTGTTGGCTTTTTAGGCATACTTTGATTTTATTATTAGTTGTGAAAGGAATTTAATAATATTTTGTAAATTATAACCAATTAGTTTTATATTGAAAAGGTGCAATGGTTGGTGGGTAAATACCTTTCCACCTACTATAAATATAGATGTACAATCAAATAGGGACGATTCATATTCAGATTAAATTTTTACAAATCTTATGCACTTTAATATATTATATTTCTTCATTTGTAAAGGAATAAATTTTTTAGTCAAGCCCGTGGATTGTGGGTTATTGAACAAATTCTTATGTGATTCTGGAGTCAAACTGTATTGGATAGATCATCTATCAAGAGTGTCTATACTGCAATTTTATTTCCACATGATCAGTAAGAAACATTTATTTTATTTTTGAATGAAGCTTTAAAGTTAAAATATTATATAGTTTTGTCCTTTATAATTATTATTTTTAATTTTATAAATAATTTATTATGATAGATAAGTGGACAGGATCAATTATAGCATTTTAAAATCGAACATCATAGATATTGAGAAATATTTAATTGTTTCTAAATCTATGTTTGGTTTGTCTCCCAACCACAAGAGTTAAAATACATTCTAGGCTATTTTAAAATTGTGTCCATATATTTGATATGTTATATCTTGATTACTAAATTGTTTATAATTAATGTGCATAGAATTTTATAAAGTTGTACAATTTAAACTTATAATACTGACTCTATTGTCCTTCAACTTTGGTCTTTTTATTTTTCATGGTTCATAATCCATATCCTAGCAACTATTTCATTTCTTTCCATTGAGGAATTAATATATTAATTTTTTGTGTTCATTCTTTATTTAAAACATTATCACATTTATTTATTTATTCATAATTTTCAAATTTAAAGTTTTTCTATAATTCTTTCCATTCAAAAAAAAAAATTGTATTCATGTTACAAATTATCTACTTTAAGTGTCTTGGACCTAAATATTTTGTCCAAGATTAGGTGCACCCACCTTGGTTTTGTAGAGCCAGCAGTGCAGGGAACTCAAACCACATTGTTCAATTCTGTCAAGTTGGCCATAACCGATTAGATACCCAATATCGAGTTAGCAAGACTCATAAGATTCCAATCTGCAGTTTTGGGAACCAACAATCCCCACCCCAGTTTTACCTTCACCTTGGAGGGTTTTTGGGTAACCAAAACCTTTGTGTTATGTGTTTACATTTTCATGTTGATGGTTGTGATATATAGTTGCATCTATTTCAGCATTTGAATTTATAATTTAATTTATGCATAATCTACGTATGAGATGGTTAATGTGGTGAATGTTGACAGTTTGTTTTGAAGGTTAAAGTTTTAGTGATCTTGATTCACCTTCCACACACACCCCCCCCCCTCTCCCCAGCCCTAAACCACATTGTATCTCAGTTTCCCAATAAACTTCAAACAATTGGTATTAGAGAAGAGTTCTCTTATAAGGAGTTTAACAACTTGAGAGTTGAGATTTTGGAGATAGAGGCTTGCAAATTGGTGAAGATTATTGACAATCAAATTATTGACATCTAGCTCGTACTACTACAACTTGATGCAGCAAGAGAGGAGCTAAGGAAATCCCTAAGGAAGAGAAAGGATGTGGCTATTCAATAGAATGAGACACTTTATCAGGAAGTTCCAGTGAAAGTGATGCAACTATTGCAGATCTATTAGAAAAGAATATATTATGAATGAAGAAATCAAAGGATTACAGAGAGAGCATTAAATCCAATCACTAGAGATATGTGAACTAACTAAACAAAAGAAGAAAGTTGAAGAAGATAAAGTTATGGCTGAAGAAGACAAAAGAAAAATGGCTTCCAAACTTTAAGAAAGGTCATCTGATGTATAGGAAACACATCGACATAGAAAATATGAGATTAAGAAGTGACCAACTGAGGAATGTGATAAGATCTAAGAAAGAACTTGTGGAAAGGATGAATAAACCAACTTTTAACAGGGAAGACCCCTCACAAGGTAGATCATTGGATATGGTCAAACATTGTAACCCTAATAGGTTAACTTTATTATTGCAGTAGTGAAGATTTGTGGGTGTCATCCCCACCCTAGTTTTACCTTCACCTTGGGAGGTTTCTGGGTAACCAAAATCTTTGAGTCATGTGATTACTTTTCATGCATGTGATTGATAGATTAGATCTATATGTTATTATAGTTTGATTATATACATTATGCATGCATAAGCAATTGGATATGAGATGGTAAATGTGGTGAATGCACTATAGTATTTTGAAAAGGTTTAAGTGTTACATATCCTGATTCATGCACCCCCCCCCCCCCTCCCCCAACCTCTCTCAGTATCTTGGGTTCCAATTAAGACTTCCAACAATTGGTATCACAACTTAATTCTATTAGAGAAGTTTAACAAGTTGGAGTTAAGTTCTTGGAGATGGAGACTTATAAATTGGAGAAAGTTATTGAAAATTAGGTGATTGACATCTAGCTCATACCATAGCAACTTGAGACAGCAAGACAAAAATTGAAGAAATCTTTGAAAAGGGAAAAGGAGTTGGCTATTCAGATAAAAGAGTTTCATTATGAAGAAGTTGAAACTGAAGGACTTTTTGGAACTAGAAGTTCAAATGGGAATTACACAACATCTACAGATCTACTAGAAAAGAATATAATCCTAAATGAAGAAGTCAAAGGACTAAAAATGGAACATGAGATTCAATCAATAAGGCTATGTGAAGTAATTGAGTAAAAGAACAAAGTTGAGGAAGACAAGGTTGTTGTCGAGGAAGACAAAAGGCTAATGACAACTAGACTTGAAAAAGGGATATCTGATGTACAAAAGCTTACCAACATTCAACTAGACATTATGAATCAACGTATGCTTGCAAATTAGGATTGAATAGAAAGGATGTTGAAATAGAAAATTTGATATCACAAAATGACTTATTGAAGAGTGAACTAAAAACTGAGAAAGAACTTGTGTAAAGATTCAAAAAGCCTAATAAAGCAATGAAATAATTTGAAGAAATTATGAGGTCATCTGGAAGCATTATTGGTTTAGGACATTTCTCTACTGAGCAAGGAGAATCATCCAAGAGTGGAGAATTGAGAAATGCAAAATCAAAGGGAAGACCAACATTTTATCACTATCAAAACTTGGTCATACTACAAACATTTGCAAAAGGAAAAATGATATGCAAAATCCTAAACCTAAGTTTGTTGGTTATTGTTTTTACTGCAAGAAGCAAGGACATAAAATAAATGAGTGTAGATCAAGAATAAAGAATGCATCTACTACACCTAGATTTGAAGGCTATTGTTATAACTAACAAAAGTATGGATATAAAGCATATGACTATATATCACAGACAAAACCTTATCAGACTAATCAAAGGAAGAACCATGCACCTAACAATGTATGTTCCAAATGTCACAAGTTTGGACACCTAAGAAAATACTCCAGGATCAAAGTGCCACCAACAAATCACAACAACACCAAGGGTAAAGGCAAAGTGGACATTGATCAAATATGGAAGAAAAAGGTAGACGATGGAAACAGTGGAACAAATGGAGTTGAGATCACCCAATCCAATGGAGAAGGTGATCATATCACTTGAAACTAAGCAAGAAACGTATGTATGGAAATGTATATTTAATTGATATATCTTATATCATTTCCTAACATAAAATGCGCTAAAGTTCATATTTTTGCATAAGAAAAGATTTATGAAAGGTCTTGTACAAAAGAGTCATTTATACAGACAATGTTGAACATCAATAAAATTGTCTATATTGATCGAGCATTACAATATGGATCGAGTACTTTAGAAGCTAAACTGATGTATAACATGAGTTAGATGGAAGAGACTAAACTATATAGTGAAGACCTAGCTCAAAGGCACAATATTGACCGAGACAACTGGCTTCCACCTACCTGAGTACATAGCATTAATAGAGACCCTAAATCGATCAAAAAGGGTTATATATCAAGATTTGAAGATATTATTTCATACCTTGCATACAGAATTCAAGACCATAGAGAGATTTGAGCAAAAAAGAGATCCTAAGGTGATTTAAAGAGAAAATCTAAGACAAAAGTTTGATCAAGTGAAGATCTGAGTAGTATCAAGTTATCTAGAGAGAAGAAGTTTTAAACCCTAACACAGAGAAAAATAGAATCTTCATCATCCATAGGAAATAATCAAGGAGAAAAGTTTAGTAACATTCAATTTGTGAGGATGATGCTTGTCCTCCACCTAAATTCCATGTTTTTCCTAGGATCACGATGAAAGGTGATTCAATGGGTGTGTTATCTTTCATACCACCCAAGGTAATCATGATATATGATGTGCAAATTTGCTACATGTGCAAAATTGGAGAAGTAGGTGATTATGATATTTGCAAGGCATTTGAGAAATTGTATGACAAAGGAGTTCTGAAAGAGGAATTCAAAATTGTTGAGAGCAAAGGGTTTACTCATTCCCTAGAGTTTCCAAGAAATTTTAAGATAGAATGGATCAAGGTTGTACTCAGAAGGATCCACAACATGAAGTTTTGGCAACATAATGGACCGGTCATGATAACCAAGAAGATGATTCACATGATTACCGATTACCCCACACTAAATAAGAAGAAGAATATGAGAAGTTTCAGTCGTGAAGAAGTTGAAGCTAACATAGGAGTCAAGTGGAATGGATGAGGGTTGTCCATCACAAGCATTTCTAATCCATTGATTAAATTTGAAGTGAGTGATTTCTCACAAATCCTATTAATCTATAAAATTGAGCAGTGTGTTGTGTATGGTAGTAGATCAAGCATGGAAGATTGTCATGAAAGATCATGAATATGATCTTGCCAAGTTGCAGAGACTGCAATTATCAAAAAACCTAATATCCATCAGGAAGGTAAAGAACCCAATTTGTAAGTTTGGATCACTTGTTATGTGTATTTTCTTTTATATTCAGAAGTACTTTCCTGGTATTGGTGATATTGTTTGGGAAAAAATAAAACTAGTAATAAGGAAAATCAATGAATACATAACTCAATTAGGAGATAATTTTGAAAATATCACGGACATTTATTTTGAAGAATTCATGCAAAGAATGAAGATGAGGATGAGAATACCAGAAGAATTGGTAATGAAACATTATAATGATGTATGTTTCTTAGTAGACACAGATAACACATTTTTGCAGCTAGTAAAGCCAAGGCATGACTAACATCATTTGATTATGAGATTCATAGTGATATAGTGAATGCAAGCATTGTTGCATTATTGAAAGAAGAAATTGATAATGAAGTAGAATCTTTTGAGAAGTATGAAGAAGCTAAGGAAAGAATCACCACCATAGACATCAAGATAGCTTCTAAGGAGAAGAAAAGGAAGGAAATGATTGAAGACCTAGAGGAAAATTTAGGCACCCAAGACTAGAGTAATAAACCTCTCTAGATCACACAAAGTCTTGGAGAAGATGAAGAAAAGGGTAGTGGTGATGAGGAAAAGGAAGAAGATGAAGGAGTCAAGGGTAAAGCCCTATTAGTTGTTTAACCACCTAGAAATAAGGATAAAGGAACTGCAAAGAAGCCAATGTGACACCCTTCTCTCCTCCACCACCTACCAAACCAAGAACCCATGCAGTAGCTAGTGTTGAGTAGTCTACAAAGAAAAGAAAAGTAGAGACTACAAAATCAAGAAAATCACGCACAAAAAAAATATCTCAAGCTCCTACAAGTCAACCAAAGAGAAGAAGGTTGGTTAGGGGACCAACCAAAAGGGGAACAAAAATTATTGATGAGGTATGTATTGACATATGAGGCTCTATTGGCTTATCTAGTTTTAGATATGTAAAATATGATACATTAAGTGATGAAGAAAAATCTAAGATTGAAGAAGCCATGGTAGACATGATGGAAAATCAGAAGTTGGCTACTTTTGAATTACAAAGAAAAATTCTAATAGATTTGTATAATAGACTTGACAGAAGGTGACAATGGGTAGCTGAATTTGAGAAAGACATAAGAACTGGCACATTAGCCAAGGTTATGCATGATCTTTCACAAGAGAAAAATGATATATTTTTGGAGAAATATAGGAACAAATTTGTTCATATGTTTAGAATCTTTATGATATTGCAAAATAAGATTGAAGTTTTAATTCAGTAGAACAAGCTGCTATGGAAAAGAATTTTTAGTCTCATAACAAAAGAGGTAATAGAAGACAAGGATATTGAGATAGTAACTATTCAAGATGATGAGAGTGATGGAATGAATTCAGATGTGTTGAATCCACGAGGCAGCATGTCACCAATCCATGTCGTGAAGCCCTCAAATGTAGACAAGGAGGAGCAAGAGGTAGAAGAAATGAATAAAGACACAACTGTAGACATTTCTACCATAGGTCAAGAAGGACCGCATGTGTCAAAACCTCATTGAGGAGCATAAGGAGGAGAATAAAATAGTTCTGAGTGTACCTATTGTTGTTTCTAACACTGATATAAAACAAGACCAAGTGGTGATACCCCCTTGCCATCTCCTAAAGTAGTGCCAAGCAACAACACTTATATACCTAGCAAAAGGAAAGCAATACAAGACTGCCCTCAAGATATTGAAGTTAGTATGGATGAAGTAATTGAGATTTCACAATTAATTTTGGAAAATCTCACTCTTGAGCAAACAATTTTGTTGCAAGAGATTTTGGCTAAGAAGACGAAGAAGCAAGAAGAGCTAAGGAGAGAACATTAACAAAAGTAGGTACTACATGATGTTAAAGATATTTTTGTTGAGACATTTGATATGAATTTTTTTTATGGTAAATCCCCAATCATTTCCCATCTCATAAATATTTTTGAAAAAATAAATGTTCAAGATATAGAAACCAATGAAAAATTGATGGATTGGTTAGTAAGGAAATTTGAGAATAAGGTTGTGGACAAAGTCTCAACAACCATTGTTGAGCAAAAAGCTCTATTACAAGAATGTGTATAGAACACAATAGAACTAATATAAATAGTACAACATTTTTTGCGATGTGCTAAGATTCACTAGTGATCTTCAGGAAAACATCTAGCAGATTCAGGTTGAAATGCAAAGATCAGGCAACATTGTTTCACAGTCAGCTGAATCTAGCTCCCAACACTATAATAAGTTATTGAATACTCAAGGGAAACTGGCCAAACTTCAAGAAGTTGATAATAGCATGAGATCAAAGTTTATCTCCATCTAATCAATGTTGATACCTCATTTCGATGTTATGCAAAGAGAAATAAAATCAGCACAACGTCTTATTAATGAAGATCATAATCTTTTGGTTGATGAAAGTTTGATTGATTTGGCAGCAAGGTTACAATTGCAAAATCACATTTTAGAATTAGCAAGAACCACTTGGGATCATGTACTTGCTATGATTAACCAAGTTCACAAAAAAATTTATTGAAAAATATGGTTTGATTCCACCCATTAAACCCTAGCAGCAGACATAAGTGACAAAAACAAGGGGGGTTGTAATGATTGATTATATATTTTGAATGGAGACAATGATAGAAGAAAGAAGGGAATGTAATGATAATCAGAAGAGTCAGAGTCAAAAATTAGAATTCAGATGGCAATCAGAATGCAGAATGAAAACAAGGTATGATACTGAAACAATCTGACTACTTAGAGTCATGTGCATACATGTATCAATACATTGTTCATTGTTTATTTGGCATAAATCAAAGTTTTGAAGTTCTATTAGAACTAAGTCATAGGCTTAGGGGGAGTACTCAAATCAGCATTGTAATGATGTAATCATGACAAAGTTTTTTTGCCACTAGTGTCAAAGGGGGACATTGTTGATATCTCTAACTATTGTTGTCTATTAGTGTCAAACACTTAGTCATATACTAGGCAAAGTCAGATGGTCATCACTGCAACCGAGCTACTCTATATGGGTCGAGTCATGAGATAGACTTGTATATAAACATGTATATACCAAGCTCCATAGGAGACAAGCTTGTCTATGGTAGTCGAGTATTTTCAATGTAAGCTAAGTCTAATGCTTACTAAGCAACTCAAGCACATTGAAGTTGAGTTGCACATAAGGTGTCAAGCATAGTAAAGACTGAACATTAGCAGCATATTTAGTGAATGTCAAGTGTTAGAGAAAGTAAGTGTTGATCAACAGAGAATTGACATTCAAGTAAAGAATCATACAAACTTTGAGGTAAACCATTTTAGGCCAACATAAACAAGATATTTAATACTTGTAGAGGTTGTTGCAAAGAGATTTACGTGTTTTATGACGAGGATCACATATCCCTATGTTCTATGATGAATGAATTAGATGAAAAGGAAAAACAAGGAAGCATCTAAAAAAATCTTGATGAAATCTTTAAATAAAGCAGATCTTAACCTAGTTTTGATAATGGTGAAGTGTGCAGTAATGTGAAGGAGTGAAAAAGATATTCATTTGATTTGAATGGGAATGTGATAACATTTCAAAAGAGGCAAATAGTTATGTTATTCCATAACAAAGCAAGTGACCTAGTCAAAGCAATGAAGGACAAAAAAGCTAAATTAGATCAGAGATCAAATCAAACTTAAAGGAGGAGATCCAACATTATCTTATTAGAGAAAAGCAAGGATCAAGTACTAAATCAGCTTTAACAGATTGAGACATGGTAAATCTCTTAATAGAATGGTCTTAACAAGTTGAGCCTTAGGGAATAGAGCCTCAGCTTTGGTTTCTTACCGTCTTCGTATGATCATGAAAACAAGAGGGCCAGTAGCAACATCTAAAGCACTGCCTCCCTAAAATTCAATTGATATAGATGCTACAATAGTACATAGAACCACATCATCATCTTGAGGAAGACTAGGATCATCAATCGTAGAATCTTGTGCAACTAATTCTAAAAAGCTCTTCTTCCAAACAATGTAATGCTCTATAGAAACACCCTTCCACTAAGAAGAATTTCTTTTTCTTTTTCTCTAGTTCACATTTAGTAGGCACATGACCTGTCTTAAAACATAACTAATGTTTGAAGGGGATGCCCTCATAGTCAAGTGGTTGAATCCATGAACCCATGGAGGAATCAATTTTGATCTCAATACGTAGTCCCTTGGAAATATTTAGATCAACCAATATGCGAGCATAAGTAGAATGATAGATTTCAAAAGACTCATCCATCCCCCAAAGCTTTGCACACTTCCACCAATACAAAAATTTTCCAAAGATGAAGGGGAACATTGGGAAGTCTAGCCCAAATAATAAACAATTACGAGGAGGAATTAAACTCAAAATTTCATGTCTCAATCATCAATATATATTTATCCTCCCAACTGAAAAAATGATCACATAAAAACCTTGGATCAATCTTCAACATTATCAAAGTTAGCAATAAAAGAGCCCTTTTCCAATGGGAAAACATGAATGGTACTCGTAAGCATTGGTTCCCAATTTCATGAACTCCATTCATTAAGTTGAGGAGACTTGACCATAAGCTTTGAAAATTGAAAGTCACTCCATGAGAAGAGAAAACCTTTGAGTTATGAGCAACATCCTTCTTAGTCTCCATAGAAAGCTTGAAGGCCATAGATTTACAAAATGACATTGGCTCATTGTATAGTAAAGACTTTTCTTTATTGGCACAAATAAGAGGGTCTTGACATTTCCCAACACCATGAGGTAGGGACAAAAAAGAAAAAGGACTAGACAAAGTTCCTCCTGTATAGACCCCAATACAACCAATGGGAGAGCTAAAAAGTATCAGAGAGGCAGAAGCCCTATTTGCCACTATAGAAAAAGACATTGGCAAGCTAAGAAAATTAGAATCCATAGATTCCCTAATGGAACCATCTACAAGACGGGGCATAAGAGATGCAATAGGAGAGACAACATGGGATATCCCACCCTCAAGTGACCCCACACTAACCAGAGCACCAACACATAAATGTTCAGTTGAAGCACTAATGGTAGCAATCGCTGAGGAAGAGACCCACACAGCAGAAGGTGCAACCGCCATGACTAACAAATTAGGACCATCATTAGGGCACATAGTAGAGATTGTCGATGAAGTCTTAGAAGCAACAAAAAAATGGTTGTAGAGCCATCACAAGTGAGAATGACCATGAGAGGACATGTTTATATGGTGCTATCATCACTCTTGGATGAAGCTTCTATGGGTACTTCCTACCCCTCAAAATCATTTATGATGAATTTGTAGTAACATTTTTCCCACTTTCTCCCTCACTTTATTCACTTAGAAAGGGTTTCATGGTCATGCTCTTCTAGCATGTCACAATGCACAAGTGGTCTAGATTAAAAAGATGGCTTCTAGAAATTATCTTATTTTCAACTATCCATTTCTATCTCTTCCTTTGATTTCTTAATGCATGTGTGAGGAATTCATCATCAAATATTAGGGCATGCTCTAAGTAATCATATAAGGTCTCATTAATTCTTTTTTTTGTTTAAATAGGGTCCATTTAGGTAAACTTTCTTCCATGGAGTTTGACAAGTTCTCATTCATGTCAACTGAACAAGAACATTTGTTTTTGTCCTCTATGTATTTAATTTGAGAACTTTTTATGTGGTGCAATTATGGGTCCACATGTTAAGTTCAATCACTCTAACACCATACATGATAACTTAATCCATTTAGCATTGAAAAGTAACCAATATTTTAAAACTTGAAAAATAATCCTAAACATCTATGATTAAACCATCATAAAATTTAAACTTGTTTCTTTCTCTCGATTCATTAATTTAAAAATTGAAATCACATAACAAAAATTAGTGTTGCAAATCTATTGATAATTGGCTTAAATGGTCATTATCTACAAGAAGAGAGTGTCACTTGGGTGTTTTTCCTCTAATTGCAAACTTGTTGTCCCCAACACACCTTCCTACTGGAAATGACATTTTTCCTCACAAGGGTATAGACATGAGAATTGGTTAAAGTGTGCCATCTCAATCTTGAGTCGTCTCTTGCATAGATCCAAGTGGCCATACAAATATAAACTTATTATAACTATATATGACTAGAGCCTAACAAAACTATGCAATTGAAACACATTGAATTGATTGGACCCAAGTAGAACTTTCCATCAATTACGCCCACGATTCAATAAATAACACTCATCAATAATCTAGTCAACCATTCACACATCCTAGAATTTCAACTCATGACCAAAATAAGAATAAAAATAAAAATAAAAAATTGACATAAATCCTTTACTTGTCCACTCGCATCCACCATGGGCAACTACCCTAGTTCTCTTGACATAATGAACCTTAATGACTTTGACATTAAAAAAACCCTTAATGTATCCACAACTTGGCGAGTTTACATGAACCTAAAGAAATAAAAATTTATGGTTTCAACCAAACATATTCTCCTATGTTCTTTAAGCAAATTTATGGTTTCAACCAAACATATTCTCCTATGTTCTTTAAGCAAATTTTGGATATGATAATAGCATGTTTTCAGCTTGAGAGGCATATGACTCACTCTAAGTTCACATTTGCCTAAGAATCAAGAGCATAAATGTTCTTTAAGCAAATTTTGGATATGATAATAGCATGCTTTCAGCTTAAGAGGCATATGACTCACTCTAAGTTCAAGGATGATGTCTTGCTACTTGAGTGAAGAATATGCCTATACAATATCCATTTAGGTTTTATGTTTACACAAGACAAACCTCGTGAAACATTGTCAATACTTTATGACTTCGATGAGAGTAGTGTTTGTGCACCTATTTGATATGGCAATTGTCCTTATGGTGTTACTGCCTGAGTTGGAGAAAGGATGTTCCTTGTGAACACATTGATCTCCGATAGGAACCATGTATCTTAGTATCATGTGTGGAATTGTGTAGCTCTTTAGGCTAGACCTTGACCAACTTGATGACGTTATGTAACATGCTCATATCCTTCAATTGGAACTACAATTGGGCTACAAAGATTATCATTATAATCAAATTGGGCTACATTGGGTTCTCCAATGTATGTGAACTATTGGAACTAGCTCGCTACATGTTGGTTTTGGTGCTCATAGCGTAAGCCGAATTGCAGACGCAGTAATCCTTATATATGGCCAACCTATATTTGTGGTAGTAACTCATAATATTATAAATAGAGGTCTCTTGAAGCCTCTCGTGTGGTGTTACAGTGTATGCATGTATTTACTTTTGAGGATACAAGCTCATGCGTCTAAAAGAAAATTTCCGTAGATGCAATTTGAAACTGAAGTAGGAAATTAGATCAATCAAGAAGTGAGCAATTATATTTTAACTAATTAGCAAAATAAAGGCCCATCATTCTTTCTTACTATTGATCCTTATAAATGGGTCAACAAAATATATTAATGTAATCAACGGGTTGGTGCTCACATATACGATATGAGATCGGTGTCTCGAGCACTTCATTGTGAACTAAATGTAAGTGATTTAATATTTTTTGTGAGGTTGATTGTTATAATGTTTTTTAACATCTTGGATTTCTAGATAAATTTGCTTTTCTTGTGTATCTATGACGGCATGCTTACTTTGTGTTTCTTCTATTTCTAAATGAAGTGTTGTAATGAAGTTCAAAGAAAGGTCCAAATAAATTCTTTAATGTAATGCTATAAAGTTACACATCTTGATTCACCCTGCTCCTCTTCCTCCCCCTACAAGTATATTGTGTCTATCAAAAAGTGTTTTACCGAACTAGTTTTCTATTAGACTACTGAGTTAAATTGTATACATATTAAGCTCACTTAAAGGGTTGTGTTAATGCATGTAGCTTCGGCCTAACATGACTATGATAAGCACATACGTATGTATATACACACAATAACATGATGCACACGTTGTTATGCATATATGCATACATATAGGCATGATCGAGATTATTGTTGGTTCCTTTGATGTTTAGATCATGATCGATCTATTCTTCATATTTGGCTGCAAATGTAATGATCGGTTATACATTTAATCACTATATTTATAACAATAACTAATCATGAGTATTAGTTAACAATGAACGGGTGTGAGAATGAATGTCAATGTCTCCAATTGGAGACATGGTCATTCATCCCCACACCCCTTTTGTTGGTATTTATCTAATCTGCCTGATGTAATCTTGGCATCAAAATCTATTAATGCAAGCACTCCAAAAGGATCAAAGATAATTTTGAGTTTGATATACTTCATTTCTATTATTACTGCACTAACATGTGCAGATTCTAGAAGCAATTCAAAACATTAGTGTTATTATTTGTACCTGTAACAAAAAGTCTACAATCAATTAAATCTAGTAATAAACTTTACATGGTATCAGAGCTTGGCTAAGGAAAGATCACACTAAATTTATAAGGATCAGATTTTACTTCAAATAACAGTCCACCCTGTCTCGACAAAGATGACAAACACAATGAGATTTGAACATCACCTTGGAAGTTTTGATAATCGAATCCTGGAAACTTCGATTAAAGATGTTAAAAAAAAAAAAATTGGATCATTTGTAAGAGAGGACAAAGAGGAACCTAAAGATGATCCTAAGAAATCAGAATGGATCAAGAAAAATGAAAAGGCTATGAAGATAATTGTGGATGTTTTTCGAGGCCACATAGTACCTATTGTGGCAAAACATACCACAACATATCGTATGTTTCATGCTCTTGAAAATGCATAATCAATAATACAGGCAAAAAACGTGCTCTTAAAAGGCAGATGAATAATGTAAGCATGAATAAAGGAGAAACTATAAATGCTTTCTTTATGAGAATCACAGATTTAAGAGATCAATTATCTGCACTTGGTTATGAAATTGAAAATCACAAATTATCCTTAATAGCATTAGGAGGACTTCCAAACTCCTAGGAATCCTTTGTATAAGGTATAAGTGCTAGGTCTAAAATCCTTAAACTAGATCGTTTAAGATCATATTGTCTTCAAGAAGAATCGAGATTAATGATTAAGGGAAAACACAAAACCCTAGATGAAGATGTTCAAGTTCTTAATACAAATGCTCATAAGAAAGGAACAAAGAAAAGTGACAAAAGGAAAAGAAATTTTCATGGAAAAGGACAATCCAAGTAGAAGAAAGATTTGTCCAAAATCTAATGCTTCAGATGTGATCTATATGGACATTATGCAATAAATTGTCCCGATAGATCTAAACCTCAAGCATCTTTTGCAAAATCTGAGAAGTCAAATGAAAGCAATGAATATGAGAAATATGCCTGCTATTCAACATTATCCAGCCAAATATCAACCAAAACAAATACATGGATAGTTGACAGTGGGTCTTCTAGACACATCATTGGATATCAGGATAACCTAGAAAGCATGCAAATAGAAACAGATGAAGAAGTTATAATTGGTGATGATTATTCACACTCCGTAAAAAGAATTGGGACCTGCACCATAAAATTGAAATCTGGGAATTCTATTCAATTTTTTGGAGTTCTTTATGTACCACATATTTAGAGGAATTATATATGTATATGTATATGTATAGATGTGTGTGTGTGTGTGTGTGTGTGTGCGTGCGCACTTGAAGATAGTGGTTTTAGTATCACATTCATGGGAGGGAAAGTACTAGCATGGCCTAAAAAAAAAACCATTAAAAGGGCTCTAACAATAGGAGTAAGACAAGGACTTTTATATGAGTTATGTGCTATGACAAACCTTGCACTTGTACATGAGACCTCAGATTCAAATGAAATAGGTCATATCAACTTCCGTGCTCTAATATCAATGGGGAAGGTAGTAATTGGAATGCCCAAGTTAAACCATATTCACAATGAATCATGTAAAGGTCGTGCCTTAGGGAAAAACACTAAAAATCCATTTCCTCATAGTTTGAACAAAACTAAAGAAGTGTTGGAACTAGTACATTCTAATCTATGTGGGCCCATGTCTATACCTTCTATAGGAGGATTCTTGTACTATTTGATATTTGTTAATGATTTTTCAAGGAAGACATGGATATACTTCCTTAAATGCAAAGAATATGAAGAGATTCTCTCTAAGTTTAAAGAATTCAAAACTATCATTGAGAACTCCTCCAGTAAGAACATTAAAGTTCTGAGAACAGATAATGGGAAGGAGTATTCTTCTGAAATATTTAAAGAGTTCTGCAAACTCACTAGGATTAATAGGGAGTTCACAGTCCCTTACAATCCTCAACAAAATGGGGTTGTTGAAAGGAAGAGCATAACTATTGTAGAAGTTGCTTTGGCTATGATTTTTGGTCAAAATTTGAGCATGCCCTTCTGGGATGAAGCATCCAACACTACAATCTATATTTAGAATAGATGTCCTCACTCACATTTGGACAATAAGACTCCTGAAGAAGCATTTTTTGGAAAGAAACCTGACATCAGTCACCAAAGGATATTTGGATGTCCTATATATGTTCATGTACCTAAGGAGAAGAGGACTAAGTTAGAACCTTTTGGAAGAAAGGGTATTCTCATTGGTTTTAGTGAAACAATAAAAGGATACAGAGTCTACATACTTGGATAGAAACAAATAGAACTAAGCATAGATGTCATCTTTGAGGAAGACATTGCTTTTAGAAGAGCCAAAAGCTCCGATGAACTAGATATATTTGCTATATCTCCATAAGAGACTCCTACTCCTGAGATTCAGAGGGAGTTCCTGAAGAGACTTCAACTAAAACTGAAATCCTTCTAGAGACTCAAGAAGAGAGTCTTAATCACTCTAAAAGGCCACTTTGGGCAAGAAAAATAATACAGGAAGGAGATAGATTTACAGCCCCTTCAGGAACCTTCTGAGAAAGAAAGAGACCTAGAAAATTGACATATAATGCTTTCTTGTGTGAGAACTCGAATCCTAAACCTTCTAATACTTCTAAAGCACTTAAACATCAAGCTTGGAAAGACACTAAGGTGGAAGAATATCAATCTATACTAAAAAATAATGTTTGGGACATAGTTGGAGACCTAAGGAAAAATCTGTTGTATCTTCAAAATGGCTCTTCAAAGTTAAGTATGCTGCAAATGGCAACATTGAAAAACATAAAGCTCATTTTGTGGCTAGAGGTTTCCCTCAAAAGGACAGAATTGACTTTGAAGAAACCTTTGCACCAGTTGCCAAGTACACTTCTATTAGAGCTGTAATAGCCATCACAAAACCCAAAGGTTGGAAAATCCATCAAATAGATGTAAAAATTGCTTTTCTTAATAAAAAAATAAAGGAAGAAGTATACCTGGAACAACGAGAAGGATATGTAACTCATGATGATGCTTCTCATGTTTGTAAATTGAAGAGGGCTCTATATGGACTTAAATAGGCTCCGTGGGCCTAGTATGAAAGGTTTGAAAAATACCTTTTAAGCCTTGGATTCACTAAGAACGTGGCTGATCCAAATCTCTACTTCAAGGTAACTAAAGGTGATATGCTAATTATAATTCTTTATGTGATGATCTTTTGATTACAGGGGAAGAACATCTCATTAATCAGTGTAAGAAAGATTTGGCTTCTGAATTCGAAATGAATGATTTAGGAATTTTTCATTTCTTTCTTGGTTTGGAAATATGTAAGAAGTCTAGTAATATCTTTCTACATCAAAAGAAGTATACTATTGATATTTTGAAAAGATTTGGAATGTGGGACTGTCAACCTATGTCTACACCTATGGAAACCAACCTTCACAAGCTAAAGGAAGCAAGTGTTGAATCCAAACTAGTTGATCCAACCTTATACAGACAAATAATTGGCTCCTTGATGTATTTTGTAAATACTCGGCCTAATATTTGCTATGCAGTAAATGCATTAAGTCAGTTCATGTGTGAACCTCGTAAGATTCATGTTGTTGCTTTGAAGCATATATTGAGGTATCTTCAAGGTACTATTGGGTATGAATTTAAATATGAGAATACCAACTTGGAGTTACATGGGTATACTGATTCTGATTGGGCCGAAAGTGTAAAAGACCGAAAAAGCACATAAGGATGATGCTTCAGTTTAAGATCAGCCATGATTTCTTAGATCTACAGAAGGCAAGCTTATGTTGCTCAAAGTTCTGCTGAGGCAAAGTATATTGCAACATATATGGGAGCTAGAGAAGCAATGTGGCTTTAGAAGTTGCTTTCTAACTTGTTTGGTGAACCTATGACACCTACCACTATTCACTGTGATAACTAGAGTTGCATCAAGTTATCTATGAATCTGGTAATTCATGATTGATCTAAGCATATAGAAATTTCTTACCACTACGTAAGAGACATGGTGGAAAGAAGAGCTATTCAATTAGAATATATTAATATAGGTGATCAAACAGCTAACATTCTCACCAAGGCTCTCCCTAAAGTGAAAGTTGATCATTTCAAAAAGAAACTTGACTTGATCGAAATGTAAGTTTATGAGATTAGTCTCAACTTTGTAAATTTGTATTATTTAAATAAAAATGGTAAAAGTGTAAACTCTTTTGTCATATGTGACTCTATGACCCATGGGCCTACCCTATGTTCATTATTTAAGGTGACAATCTTTTATAATGAAATATTGATTCTAATAATATAAGGTGATGACTTTATTATTATTAGATTACTATCATAATGAATATCATGTGACTTGATATCTATTGAAGATATCAAGGTGACAACTTTATTATTATTAGATTACTATCATGTGACTTGATATTCAAGGAAAAATCATGATAGTTATAGAGCATGTTGATGGATATCATATGACTTGATACCTGTATACACACCATAACTAGAAAGAATATCATAAGACTTGATTTTCTTATATATATCTTGAGGATATTACTTTTCATATAAAGAACTTATATATATGCACTTTGTCTTCCCTAGCTAAGAGAAAGTGTTAATGCATGTAGCTTCGATCTGACATTACTGTGATAAGCACATACGTATGTATATACACACAATAGCATGATGCACACATTGTTATGCATATATGCATACATATATGTGGTTGCACCTTACATAGTATGCAACCGATGTGATATGTGTGTGTGTGTGTGTGTGTGTGTGTGTGTGTGTGTGTGTGTGTGTGTGTGTGTATGTTCCAAGATCATTAAGGAATGATCAAGATTATTTTTGGTTCCTTTGATGTTTAGATCATGATCGATCTATCCTTTATATTGGGTCGCAAATGTGACAATTGGTTATACATTTAATCAATGTGTTTATGACAATAACTAATCATGAGTATTAGTTAACAATGAATGGGTGTGAGAATGAATGTCCATGTTTCCAATTGGAGACATGGCCATTCATCCCCACACCCCTTCTGTTGGTATTTATCCAATATGCCCGATGTAATCTTGGCATTGAAATCTATTAATGCAAGCACTCCAAAAGGATCAAAGATAATTTTGAGTTTGATATACTTCATTTATGTTATTACTGCACTAACGTTTGCAGATTTTGGAAGTGATTCAAAAAATTGGTGTTATTGTTTGTACCTGCAACAAAAATTCTGCAATCGATTAAATCTGGTAATAAACTTTACAGGTTGAGATATTCTCTCCTCTCATTATGGGAGATTAGAGAGCCTTTTATCTCACCTTATGTAAACTTACCAAGTATACCTGGACTTGTCCATAAAGTCCTACATTTGTTGCATACTGGGAAGGCTAGTCAATCTTAACTCCTACCTTCTCACCTCTACTTGGTTATCTTAATATGCAAGGCAACTCTTTGTACATTTTAGTCTTATTTTGCATAGTTCTAAGATATGGAAAGTATTTATTTCACAAGGGACCTTACTTGTTTCCAATATGGTATTAAAGCATACTTATAAATCCACTTCCTTTTATGCTTGATTTTGAGAGGATTATGGGCATAAGGCAAAATTCAAAGCTTGTTTGAGCAAAATGGATGTCACAATCACACTCAAAACCCTTGTTTTCATACATGACACTCTTATTTTTGGCAATTGCTAAAATTTGTGTTTTTAAATTCACATTGGTTTTTTCAGTGTGTCTTGTTTTGTGCAGAACCTATTTGTGTGCGATTTTTTTTGCAATTATATTTCTATAAAGAAAATGCAAAAAAAAAAAACTTTATGCTACCTATGTACATAGATGTGCAAGCATGTTTTGTGCAATACTATTGGGCACTACTCTACGTAAATGTTGCGATTTGTAATGTGTATTACTTTATGCTACCTATGTACATACATGTGCAAGTATGGTGTGCAATAGTATTGTGCACTACATTACTCTCTTTTATTCATAAGGAAAATGACCTATTTTGTTTTTGATCACTCAAAAGTACAATCAAACTTGCCCAAATCAACATCAAGTGAATACATTGTCAATTTGTAGACTTAATTAGAGCCCAATTTGCATGTTGATATTATCATTACATTATGATAATGTCGTCACCTAACTTTTAACCTCCCTTCATTGGTTTTTTTTTTTGCCCTCAACTTCAACGGTCCATATCTTGATCATATAGAGGGCTTTTTCAATGTTTTATTCTCTGTACATATTTCTTTGTTCTCTATCCAACTGTTTCAGTCATTTTACACAATAATTTATGGATTTTATCAATTGGTTGCTTGTCAAAGAACACCAAAATCCCATTTTTTCAAACTTTAAGAGGCTCCTTTAGTTGTATATAAACACACTTTATGATACCATGTTTTTTATTTAATCTACAAGTCTTTTCCAAGTCTATGCAATGGCAATGTTTATTTTTCAATACAATAGTCTATAATACAAATTTCAATTGTAACTTTTTTGAGGCCTTCACATATTTCATAAATGCCCTAAAAATAAAAGGTCACATCATTGTATATTCTAGAGGTCTAAGTTTTTGCATTACGTAGGTTTTTATTTTATGTTTTTGTTATCTTGTTGAAGTTTGAAAGACAACATAATATTTGTCTTCTTTGTCCACATTTGACATAAAACATTCATTAACTCATTCTCCAACATACATTTTTGTAAATGCATTGATATGAAGTGTTACAAATTTGGTTTTCAATTGGTTTGCCATCATTGCACTTCCTCATCAACATTAGAGGAGGAATCATGACTTGTACTGCTATTGTTTTCTATTTTAGCAGACCAATTTAGGAGCCTTGTAATGTTCACATATTTGCAAGGAATTAACATAGACCTGATTTTTATCTCATACGGGAGATTCTTGCAATAGATTATTTGTGAGATTTGTTACCACCGAGCACTACTAAGTAGCCTACTTTGTGACACTTGTGTTTTTTTATTTGTTATTTTTTATCATCCACATTAAACATCAAGTACTTCTAAGTAATGTACTACATAACACACATACTTTGTTGTTTATACTTTTTTATCATACTTATATTTCTTGATCTACATCTTCTAGAGGTTTGTTGATCCCAGCATACACTTGCTCATCTTTTGGAAAAATTTACAATTCTTGACATGCTTCAAGAGTTCTTCCTCATCATGTTTATCTTTACATGGGCATTCTTGTAGAAGGTTTTATTCCTCTCTTCGAGGGAAATTCCATTCCCACAATATACTCTTTGATTCTTAGTTTACAAAGGATCTAAATTTGTACATTGACTACCTTATCAAGCCATGTTTTTGGGACGCGTCTTGCATCTAATTAGCTTACTCCCTAAAAGTTTCACCTGAGGGAGGGTGTTAGTGTGAAAGAGTGTTTTACCCAATGTTCCATAACTCACGATGAGTCATGCAAGTTTAGGCATGTTGTAAATCATAAATTCTCTTGGCTAGTTTATATGCCCTGCCAACATGACTTGTTAGGTCATGGGTCATCACCCCCATGACTCGTCGAATCAACGAGTCATGCCATGACTTGTTGAGTCTGATGGCAATGGCTGACATGGTATCTATGTTTTTTAAGTCTTCTAATTTCCTCACTATCAAAAACCCTTGGCTCTCAAGATTATTAAATATTATCACAACCTCTTTGACATGGTTGCTTCCCACTTGGGATGGAACTTTGTATTTATGGGATATTAAACTCTTTCCAATGGCTATGCAGTTTGTCAAGGTTTATAGGATTTTTATCACTAGTTTCTCAACAATTAATACTATAGATGTCATTTCTTTCTTCATTCTACGATTTAAAAGTTTGAAAACCACTACTGTCTATCTATTTCTCCTTGTATCATGCCCTCTCTTCCCTAACTTTGCATCTCTAAATATTTATCTATTTGATCTTATTCCCATAAGACAACCTCTATATACTTATGTGCACATCTTGAATTATCTTTAGTGGCCTGTGCATCTCATACAAACTAGTTTCACCCTCTTTAATACAATGAGCAACCTTGGAAGCCTTTCATACCAAAGAAGGGATGACACCCAACATGTAATTCCCAAATCTATGACTAGCCATAGATATAGCTTTTGGTAGTAGCACTAGAGAAATCACCCTTTACAACTTATGACTAGCAATGGCTGAACATTACAAAATGTGATGGCTATTAGAATGTGACGTATAGCCTTCAGTTTTATATGAAGTTTTTTCAGAAATTTGAGTTATATAAAGGAACAGATAATACATAGTTCGCTGATTCGTTTTGCAGTTTACATTCACCGATCTTCATGAACATGTGCAGGACATAAGGTATAGGAATGATTAAATAAACTAATGTGCACCCATTATGGATGTATGTTACTGTATGTGACCAAAGCTTCTATTTGATGATGCTATAGTGTCTTTAAACTTTATTCAATAATGGGTGTATGAAACAAGTTTTAAATTGTTAAAAATATCTCAATTTCAAGGTTTTTTTTTCATTTTGTCGAGTCAACCTTGATGAGTCATAGTTGAGTTCAAGTCATGGAACTATGGTTTTACCTACTTAGTTTGTTTTTAGCCTACTTGGTTGAGTCTTATTCTGACTATGATAAAGCTCACACAGAGGGTTGAGTTAACTTCTCCATGGAGTCTACTTGTTGCACATTTGAAGCGGTAGTCAAAGGTTGACTCTCACCTTATCTTTATTTGATTCTCTTTATATGCAAGACACCTTTTTATACATTTTAGTGACAATGTCAATTATACCATTTTGCATATTCCTCATTTGTGGTGTTTTTTTTGCAAGGGATCCTTGTTTCCCACAGAAAACCTACTTATAAATCTACCGAAGTGTTGCTATAAAGAGAAATTTTGCATGGTCAGAAGTATATAAAATCTTAACTGCAGTCTTAAGAAGCTCTTCACCAGATCATAAACACATTCCACAACTCAAAGCAATAAAATGCAGGATCTATCAGATGGTTCTAGAAGTTCTATTATATAAAATTGTATGTCAGCACTTCTGATGTTTCACTTCAAGATCAGGGACCAATGTTTTGTAAAGGCAATTGCTGATGGATACAAACTCGTTTTTATTATATGTTTACTGCCATTGAAAGTTTACAAAAAAATATGCTTCACCAGAAGGAAAACTAGCAACATAATGTAGTATTTTCCCAGATAGAAAATCTTTAAAGAGAAGGCAGAAGCACAACCCAATCAGGTATAGGGCAAAGGAATAACACAACTAGGCACCACTGACCACGCAATTTGCAAAAAAAAACAAATAAAAAAGATAATTTTTTTAATCCAAATGACAGTAAAATGAAAAAAATATCTTCTAAGTAATTCAGATTTAATATTCCATCCTGACAGCAATGCTTTGTGAACCGTACCATTAGATGTCATGCAGATAAATATACGATTGAACCTTAGAATAGATAGTGTGTATGCTACAATTGGTCACAAAATGTTCTGATTCCTTGAACATATATGATAAAAAATAGAAACAGTCGAACATAATTTGACAGCTACATGTTTCACCATATTGACATTCGAGTTATGTTTTTCTAAGCAGTTAAAGTCGATTTCTATCTAGTACTTAACTGATAGTAAACCATTTTTCGGTAAAACCTTGACTAGCCATCAGAATAGATACATGTGAATGCAGGGTTGCCTACCGATGAAAAATTCCAGATTATGCAAATGGGCTTCTCATTTTATTTTTTCTGACAATGCCCTTCACCGCCTATTTCTGCAAGAATTTGAAATTTGTGTGTAGCAGATTAGAGGTTAAAATGTGTAAGCCCAATCATTGTGGCCTTCTTAAATCTGCTTGACCAATTCTTTCACACTGCAGACAACCACAACTCCAAAATTTTGAACTTGCCAGACAAATTCCAAATACTCAAAATCAAACTAATACATATGATTTGAGTTTTGCTGCCTTCACCTGAAAGCACTCAAATGTGACATAACCTTAACTCTGGGAATAGAGAAAGATGAGGGGAAGAAATTTGGCCTCACAGGTTGCATACTCTCATTATATTTGACAATCTGACCAAACAGCTGTAGAGATTCATCAGATTGTTTTCCTCTAGACCTTAAATTTCTGTTTTCCCAAGAAGCAGATTGTGATGAAGACTCCTAGCATACAAAAGTTATATCCTGATTAGGAGAATGCATAGCAACGTAGAAATGGAAGAACATGATAAGCAGCAGATTACTCACAAGACATATTGACCTCTGTGCACCTCGTCGTCTCTTATTTGAACTGTCATTTCTGATAGCAATTTCATTGGGAGATCTGGAATGCTTGGAACTACCATTACCATCACACTGTCAAGTTCAAGGAGTATGTGAGGATGTATGTTACAGCCAAATCCTTACATGTACCACAGTGCATGCTAATAAGTTGACATAATATCACAAAATGCAAATACCCGTTTAGATATATAAGTTGTTTTTTTACTGCATCTTAAACCAATAGCATAATCATCATATTAAATAGATGCAGGAACAGCTGCAATTATGCTAGTATACAAATATTGAATCATAACTAATTACATATTATAGAAGTCTATTATACGGAAATGTGAGGATATTCAAAATTACGTCATACTGAACCAACACTAGTACATGATTTTCAAAACTATCAATCTCTCTCAATTTCTAGCTCATTTGCAGTGTGTATACTGATAGGTCAAAGTTTTAAAAAATATAGTCACAAGATCATAAAATTACAACCTACTACAGAAAACACACAACAAACATGGAGATAGTTTAAAATTGTACCGAAAAAAAGTTAAAACACATTATAATCCATTTAACCAATTTGATTTCACGCCTTTCTAACCAAGAAGATTATGTCATTTTAGAGAGAAGTTTGTCCCTCTAATTTCAGAACGAAAACAAGAAAGCAATAATCCAACAAACTAAAATTTAAAAGCTTCTACAAATTAAGCTTAAATTCAACTTGGAATAAAGACAAAAGCAAGTCATTTTTAATTAAAATTTAAGAATTGCAAGATACTTAAAATTGAAGAGTATATAGATATGATACAAAGGCAGCTCAACTAATATAATATCCATGTTGGCAGTGAGTGAAGGCAGTACAAGTAACAAATGGGACTGTTGATCTCCCAAAAACAGATGATGTAAGCTTAATGATGACAGCATAGAGAACGGCATCGAAATTGATATTTCATAAGCCACATTGAGCCCTATTTCTAACTTAGGTCTTGAATGAAGTGTGGCACAAAACAATTGGTACAGGCCCAACAGAAACCAACATAGGAACCAACAGCAAATGTTAAATGTAAAATCAGATTGTTCCTCCATATTGGGATGATCCTGAGGTCAGTATTATATATATATATATAGAAGTCTTAAATAATTACAAAATAGCGGGCTGACCTTTTACCCAAATTTTAGCTGTTAACCCTGAAGGCATATAAAATATCCCACAGTTTAGTAGAAAAAATAAGAACTGCTGAACTGAGAGGAATTTACTAACCTTCTCTAACTACACATGAGCCCTTTATAAGAAAGAAGACTGAGGGAAAATTTAAAAACCCTCAATCCAAAGTCAAAAAAACAACAGAAAGCTCCATACTGCTATGGCCATTATAGTATGCCTGATCATCCTAATAAGGGCATTTCAAGAACAGTTGTCAGCGGAAATGATGGCCACAAAGATCTTTAGATAGCAAGAGCCAGCCTATATTTTAATCACCATAAGCTCAAAAATGGATAACAAAACGTTAAACCAGATTGCCAATTATTATATGGTATCAATATCCAGATCTAAGTTTGACGCCTATCCCTCTTCCTCTTCTTTGGCTTGCTCCTCATACAGAAGATTGTATGGAGACACTGGAGACTGTTTGTGACGGATGATGAGCACAAGTGCTTGATACTTTTCTAACACATTATCGCATAGATATTCTCCCAGCTCTAATTTATGAGCTGATAAAGCTGAGTTTCAATTCTTCTTTGGCTAGCAGTACCCTCTTCAGAGCAGAGAATACATATAAATTGCCTGAGTTTCTAATTAAATCCTTTCTCTTAAAGAGACAACCAATTAGAACCTTACCAGAGTGGGGTCATATTCTTTAATGGCAGAGTTCAGTTTATTGCATGGGAAAAGTTTATCATCACATAGTTAACAGCGAGCTCAACAACAACAGCATTAGATTTTAACAAGTTCGTGGATTTGGAAAGAAAAATATTTGCCACTTGTGTCGGATAGAGGAGGCGAGGATAAGCATCCAGAATATTATTCC
This sequence comes from Cupressus sempervirens, assembly GCA_028749045.1. NCBI lineage: Eukaryota > Viridiplantae > Streptophyta > Pinopsida > Cupressales > Cupressaceae > Cupressus > Cupressus sempervirens. Next base: position 149,791,976 of record CM053785.1, on the reverse strand, counting down.
CAACTACACATCTAATTGCTTTCTCAATCCTTGAAAGCTGTATAATGAAAATTTTGCTCGGCATTTCATCAGAGAACTCACTGAATTCAGGATACTCGCTGTTCGAGATGGGCAAGAAGACTCGCTTGTTAAAGGATGAAATATCCATCCTTCTGGCAGTACCACCGCACCAAGAGATTAGGGTAGAACTGAGAAGCACCAAGGGATGAAAATGATGGAAATGAATGAGGAAAGGGGCAATTAATAGGAAAGGCAGGAGTTGCTATCTCGAGGCATGAGTCGCAGATAATAATGGGAGGGAGATGTAAATCTGTCCTGTAACGGGAATGAATTCCTCAAAATAACAAAAAAAAAAACATTTTCTGCATGAGTTACAAACTGGTAGCCAGTGACATAAATGCAAAGAATAATATCTGAGCATTGTAACCCCATGCAGCAGAGCTATGCCCTTAGCTACATTATTAGTTACTCTTGTTGCGTTGCAAGCTTTAACTTTGATAACAATGCTATCATAATTTCTGGTAACACAACCACATCAAATTTCAAAATACTATGGTCACCTCTTTTCTTTCCAACTAGGATAGACTTTATAGGGAAAATGCCAAAGACAGATCTTTCCACTCCTTAAAGATTGTTGAGTCCCAATCTAGATTCTTTTTTTGATGGACATGCATTTACTACTTCAGTTATAGACTTTTCAACCTTACAACCAATTTGATCAACATTTTATAAAAACCCCAACCTGACTGACACTACCGAAAGTATGTTATTTTCCCAGTTTTCAAAACACTACACTGGAATATGCACTAAACTGCCCACAACTAATTGAACAATTTCAAATAGATCTGGCAATTGGAAACTAGCAATTAGTTTCATTTACTTAAGCCATTACATATATACCAAATTTGCATCACACCCTCAATATATGGCTAGCAGCAAAATGGCCAAATTTTATAATTAACTATAATTGATACCAAACTGAATGTCTTGTAATTGGTGTCTATATTAATCTGCAACTTGGAATTTAAGACAATTCTGCGACAACATGATAAATAAAAAAAGAACCTGTGACTGTTCAGATCCAAGTCAATTTGCACAAAAATTGACATGCATTTCACGCAGCTCTGTAACTCCAATTGAGATAATGAAAATGTCTGTGCTCCTATCAAACTAGCAAGTGCCTCCACATAGATTCTGATTGCCTAACAGCAGCAGTGTCTAGAGATTATCAACAGGTCACCAAACTTGGCGATTGCAAACACAGAATCACACCCTCTAATGGTGTCTGAATTCCTTCAGCAGGGTGACACTAGAACTCACCCAAACTTGACAGGTGACTACAGCTCACAATAAAAAGCAAGACGGCAGCAGAGAATGTCAACAGGCTGCCCAGTAACACATGACCAGAATTGCAAATCAATTGCAATTCGATTTTGCCAATCAAGCGCAGACCAACTTCCAACGCTTTAGCAGAGATAGATGTGTCAAACAGTAGATATTAATGTGGCCTTTGACAGGACTTTCAGAACACTCAACGCCTGTAACCAGAAATCTAGGTGTTTGAAGAACCAATGAGAATTTATAGCAAAACTCTGAGAAATGATGCCAAACTCCAGACCCTAGGTGTCCCAAAGCATGAGATTTTTTCTTTAGCTATCAGCCCTCTTCTCAATCAACAGCAGAATATTGATAACCTCCAGCCAACATATATCTTCCAAGCCACAGTAAGTACAGTGATGGAAGATGTCAATCAAACTCCACAAATGCAAATGCAAAACCCTTATACCTCAGCAAGGGCACAAAAATCCACAAGTTCAGAAATGTCACAAAGACAACAAGCAAATAAGATAATCAAATAATTGGATGTCTCTTCCACTGAAATGAGCTCATATTTATAAAGCTTTAGTGCCAAAAGTTTCCAAAAAGACTCTACTCTAGAAACTGCAGAGTTTCCCAAAAGAACTCAGCTCTTAAAACTTTCCAATACCACTTTTTAGAACAATCTCTTTAAGACGTTATTATAAATAAGAGCTCACACCAATAATAACCACATCCATTGCAGGTGACGATCAACTCCCAAAGCCACCCACTACACTACCAAAAATAGTCTTACTAAAAATAGTAAGTCTGCAACTGAGACCCCCCAAATCAACCTGTCAACTCATGAGGGTCACTATAATGAACTGACTCAACCAACTGTAGGAACTTGCTAAAAATGGGGATAGTACACATTTGACAACCTTTGCCTGAAAAATTCTTATATTGCGTTACCACCAAATATTCCAAAGCACTATTGGTGGTGTGACTCTCCATACACTAGCAAGGAGGAAGGATTTGTATAAAATTGGTCAACTGGGGAACAAATCTCCAATATTATTTGGCAATGGTGCACACACTTCAGTTTTGACATAATACGTGACCAACACTTTTGACTAAATTGGCAGTTTAGGAATAGACAATAAACATCATCTAGTCGCTCTCCACACAGAACACATTTGAATGGCTCTTCTATGCCAAGTTTGGAAAGTCTTAAGCTTGTTAGGATTCTATTTCTAAGTACTAACAAACAGAAGCATCCAACCTTGGGAAAGATCATGTTATTCCAACAAAATGAAAATGTTCTTTGGTATTCTATTGTTTCACCTTATAGGAGAGCTATAATCTTGTTTAATTGTGTAATTACCTGATTTGGAAGGAGCCCAAAGTCTATCCTGCTTTGAGGAGGTTAATATTATTCTCGCATAGAGAATAATTTCTAACAAACTCTTTTCATTGTAAGGTTGTGGCGAATTATTGAGATTCTTCCCTTGACATGACAGCTCTCGATGCCATCTTTGTACACACGACCTAGAAGCAAACTCTCTTGTCATTTCCGTGCACTAGTGGTCGTTCTGTGTAACCTTGCATGTGTTGTCATTGTCAAACCTAAGTGTGTTGGCCTTCGACCTGCATCTTCCAGGTTTTTCACCTTCAACCTATCTAGGCTGGCATGTAATTAGATTAGTTGTTCGAATAGAATCTTCAATGTCTTGAGTGCAAAGGTTGTCTTGCTCATTGCGGTTGTTTTCCTCTCCTCTCCTCTTTGGTTTGCATCTTCATGTTCCCCGTACTTGTGTTGCATCAACACCAACATTTGGGCTGATCATGCCTGGGTGTTGGTTGTGCTCAACTTTCTTACATTTACTTGTGCCACTTCAGCATGTGTTTTTGTTATGCATGCTCTTTCTTGGTCGGGCTTTGGTTGGGTTCTGGTATGCTACTCCTAAACAACTTTGCTAGCAGTTTTTTTCTACTATTGTGGTCCGCTTTTGGTCGGGTTCTATTTTGTTGCTCCCAAGTGACATTTCTAGCAATGTTTTTCTTTGCAATTGTATCTGGTTCTTGTTTATGGTAGTGTTTTATGCTTTTTGTGCTTCCTCTATTCACTGATTCAACTACTATGTCTATCTGTTGTGCCTCTGCATTTCGATATGTCTAATTCAGACGAAGCCAACCCTACTACTCTTGGTGACCCTGCTCATGCCGCACCTCTAGGTACATTTGACAAATCCAAATCTGAGCCGTGCACGAGCTACTGGAATAACAATTGAATCTTGAAGATGACAATACCAAACTACAAGTATTGGTTGTAGATATGTCTGCCTCAGTTTCTAAACTGGTTATCAACAAGAATGGACTTTGTCTCAAACTTAACAGTAACCTTTCACATGAGATCAACAAGGATTCAATCATCTCGAAAATTAAAGCCAAACAATCAAAATTGTTATCTTCCCATGATAACCTCCTTACTGAAACAAAAAAGAGATTATAGTCTTGGGCCTTAGTGTGCAAAAGCAGTAGCAACAACAATGGATCCCCTTGTATTCCTACGCGTGTGGAGGAACTTGTCCATGCCAAGTTGGTGCATGAGCAAGTTCGACGGGCTCATGAACTCGTGTGTCTATAGTCTCTCCCTCTCTTCCACTAACCCTATTACTACTGGACATTCCTTTCTCAACAATCTACTGGGTATTACAAATATTTCACTAGACAGGGCTTGGATTGGCCATGGGGACAATCATCATTTTAGGGGACATTAATGCTTGGACCAGAGACTATCAGACACCACTCCACGATCATGGGTTTGATTGGGTTTGCACAACCAAGTCAGATCTGGATGCTTTGGGCTTGCAACAATCTTAAGAGAACTATCAAGGTTCCCTCGCTAGATATGGTCACCAACTATTAAAATTATGTGTCTTCGAACTTGGTGATCCTTAATGAGCTTTCCTACTTCTCTGGGTCCAGTCTTTTCACTTACTAGCCTCATAGTGATGCCACGTAGTCATCTACGCTCTTTCTTGCGCTTCATCCCCTCTACCAGTCGCTTCACCATTTCTCGCCTTTAATAAGCGTGATTCAATACAAAGTTGCTATTAGTATTTGTGGAATCTTACTATTTAAGTAAGTTGGTTATTTGAGTTTAGAATGTTCTAATTTCATAGGTGGAGGCTCAACTTAGATATATCAGCCTGTTAGTTGAGTTTCATTGCAATACCATCTATATTAGCAAAATCAATGAGAATTTTTACTAAAAAAACTTTGAACTCGATTTTGAAGGCCTTAGAGGCTACAAAATGAAGTCGAACCTTGACTGACAATGCTTATATGATCAAGGCATTGTATTTCAGGAGGTGTCCTAACCAAAAAGTGGTTATCATAGTCAATCAAAGCTACGATTAAAAAGTTAGGGTCTCCAAAAGTTGGGGTACCTAAAAATGTAACAATGAAATTATTTAGGCTGAATCTAATGTAATAAAACATGAAAAATAAAATAATGTAGGGTTGGTCGGCCTCAAGGGTTAAGGATGAATTTCTAGAACCTTCTTGCGTAGTGGAAAATTATCTTTAAAAAGGAGGCTCATACGGTTGAATAGGGCCATTTTGGGTGGTTATTGGTGGCTCTGGCTTACAGAATATTGCAAGGAAAATGCCCATGTGGCTTTGTTGGTTAACAGTTTGTCCTCCTATTAGATTTTATAACTTGACTTTTTGATACCCAATATTTTGGAGAGACAAAAGGATGTTGACCAACAAATGGGTTAGTGTATGTATTCTATCAATGCCCTCTGAATTATTAGGTACAACTCCCTATGACTTGCAATGATATACAATGAATATGTTTTTATGAGATCAAAAGTTTTGACATTATAAGCTCTTAACCTAAGAGCAGTAAAGGATAACCAAATTGTTTTTAGGTATAAACAATTCAAGCAAGATGGATTTGAATTAACTATCACACTAAATGGAATGACTATAGTAGATTATCTTGATATTTCTAACCCTTACTTCTATTCTAAATGCAAATTAACCATCTAAATGCAAAAGAGGAATGAAGAAGATATGCACATGAAGGCAAATGGAATTGCTTTCACTATCAGCCTTGAATGAAATGGAATCCAACCAATAACTAACAGATTCGTACACATTTATTTTTCATTTCCCAATGAAACTATCTAACATGTTATGAAACTAACAAGAGAAGCAACAAAACCATATATGAAGAAAGTAAATGGAATCACTATACTACAAAAACCAAAGTGAAATGGAATTCATCTGATTATTCACAAAATCATACATGATTGTCTTTCAACTCTTAATGCAAAATTATTCCATGCATGGGCCTCAAAACATGATAAGCAAATAGGGTAAATGGAATCAAAAACCAATTCACCATCAAGTTTGCTGACCTTTGTATTATCAAATAAGATTACATTTTTAACTTGTTGTTATCCTTCAATTTAGCAGAGCAATAGTCACAAAAAAAAAAAAGAATAATACATGAAAAATATATGATCTTTGACATGGTATAGACGCGTGACATCATTTTCGGCGATGTCCTGATCCCATGGCACCTCTAAGAACACCTGGAAATTGTTCATCTTCATGCGGCTTCAAAAAACCCTGTTAAACGCTTTGTTTCCTTCATATTCTGCTATTGGCGCCAAATCCATATATTTTGTATCTCAACGGTCACGACGATTTTGAATTTTGGCCACTGATCTTAAACTAATGATCACGATTAAAACCCAGCCATTTCTCTTTGACTTTCTTCACGGGTCCACCTAGGTACACATGTCAAGTTGTCATTATGTCACTATAGTTATTTTCCTTGCAACTTTTTATGGTGACATAATAATGAGCATTGATCTCCTTTCGATATGATGATAGTAATAAAAGACATTTAACCCTTTGTTTACTTTGCTTCATGTGTCAACTTTCCAATTATGCATATCATGGCAAATAGGTGTCACAATTTCATTGCTTGGAAAATCTAACATCAGACTGCTTTACTTCGTAGCACTGCATGACAAGGTTATGACTGTACCTCATGGAATGTGATGGGCCCAGCAAGGCACGTGTCTCTTTGTCATTATGTCACATAGATTAAAACTCAAGCAACTTTCCATAAGGACAAAGCAACAATCCTAGATCTTTCCTAAGATCGACGATCTTCATTATGTTCCTTAATTACTGCATATGACTCAACGAAAGTCCCACCTCAGTTGGGTCCTGCAGACAAGTGTCAGCTTGTCGCTATCTCGCCAGGACTATCAATAGAGCAACTTTTTATAACGATATAGCGACGACTGTGGATGTTCTTTTGATTTGACGACTATAATTTAAAGATCTTAACTTGTTGATTTCCTTTCCTGTGTGGGTTTGTTTGTTCCACGTGTCCAATCATCGTTATGTCACTTTAGTTATTCTTTGTGCAACTCTCCATAGCGACATAACGACAAGCGTCAATTTTTTAAGATCTGACGGCTGACGAGATTCATCATTAAATACTTATAATTCCATGTTTAAAACATCATCCGACGATCTGGATTTAGTCTCTAAGCCATTTGACTTGTCAACTGCAACTTTGTCATCTATTCTGAATATGTCTACGATCTTCTTCTTGGATGCATCCTGTCTTCTCCACGAAAACTTGATCAAAGCATTAGGGTTTCAAAACAACTTTCTTCTCATCTGGGAAACACATAACAAACCCTCCAAAACCTAATCACCTAGCCATTGGATTGGTTCATTGCTCATATGATTTTCCGCATCAGGTTAGCTCAAAGGAATGATGAGAAGAAAGGCCATCCTATGGGCAATCTAGACTCAGGCTCAAGACATTGACACTTCATTTAAAGTCTTGCACTACTCCCTAGTTCCACCTATGAGAATATACTTAAAGTGATTAAAGGTGAGTTTGGCACAATTTGAGGTCACAATTTTGGGGAGAGATTGAAGATCAGATGGTGTAAGTGAAAGACAAACATGAAATCAAACTTCTAAGTTGCTCAAATCATATTGGAATGAACATCAAATCACCTTAGAAACAAGATCGAGTATTTGATGGCAATGTAAGGGGGATGCAGAAGTGTTCCAAAGACACCAAAGAATTGTGTTTTGAGTCAAGGTAAGAATCCTCTAGAGGTGGCGGAATCCCAATATTTTTAATACTCGTAAGGATCCAATTTTCGCAATTAGCTAAACACAAACTTGGAAGTGTGGTGAGTTAAAAAAAATTAGTAGAGCAAGTCTAGTGGAGTTTTGAGGATGATGAGTCAAGCCAAATGCAAGGAGGAAAATTCCTCCAAGGTTGGCAGATTTTGTCAATCCTTGAGGAAGGCCTCCCATCTTGAGCAAGCAAAATGCAATATTGGGACCTTGGAAACAAATGAAACTCTATTCGATGGCAATCTGATCCTAAAGATGAACTATGCAGAATTGAATTGATTTTTGGTGAGAGGAAGATCAAGGGTGGATGAAGATCTGAATTCCTCTTGATAGGCTAATTTTTCCCTAGACTTAGAGAGGCCAAAACAAGCACAATCCCCCAAATTTGCATTGTAAAGTGAAAACAAAGGAGGGTATAGGTGGTTTAGTTAAGTGTTGAGGATCAAATAAATCACATGTATAAGGAAAATTCCTCAAAGGTTGTTGAATTTCACTATCCCTTGAGGAAAATCCTTTGTAAACTGAAGATTCCACACCTACCTGAAGAAGATAAGAGGCAAGTTTGAGACATAGAGACCATACAGACTTGAGAAAAGTGCATGTCAATGGCTATTCGACCATGGAAGTGAAAAGTTGAACAGTGGGATAGGAGCCAACAAGTGTGCATGTCCTAAACATGAGATGTGAGTTGACATGATAGGGACCCACTCATAATGGCCTAGGACCCATTTCATGTCCACGTGGTTTTGAGAAGTCAAAGTAAATATTGCCACAACATATTAGGATTTTAAAAGCACAATAATAAAACAAACAGCCTATCAAACACACTAATAGATTCTCACGCAATAATTAAGTGAGTCATACTGTACAAATAGGCAACTTGGATGCCTCCAAAACAAAATGAAAGTGATTACTAACATATCAACATTAAACTATCACATGAGGATCACCAACTCAATCAAAGTGCATGGTACAATCCAAGCACTGTAGCATGGCCACACATTGTCACCTCATTGCAACTACCCATACTTATACTACCAACATATATGTTACCACCCTAAACACTTACAAGACAACATGCCATCATTGGAACCAAAATTTATCATCATTGCTCCTTAAGTGCACAACTTGTGATCACCTCGACAATAAACCACTTGCAATTTGTAAAACAAAATGTTTAAGGCCACCAATTACCATTAAAGAACAATGAAGTCTTAATTGAAAGCAGAAACAAGATGAATTCAAAATTCATAAATGCAAGAAAGCGTAAAAAAAGACAAGTAGATTGCAAACCATTTGAATCATTCCCATTACGCAGCCAACGAAGAGCACAAAGAAGGTAGAATACAATGTAGAAATAATTGAAGCTATTAATCTAGGTATGTAATTGTTTATTGCTGATCAGTTTTGTTTCTACATTTCAAAATCTATTTGAAGCTATCTCCTTCATGCATTTTTCTTTATCAATGTTCACCACATTCATTTCTACATATCTCTGCATTCTACTATCTCCTCCACACTCATCTTTTTTCAGTTTCCATGATATTGTTGTTGTTCATAACATTTTGATGTACCTATCCATTCAAGATCTATGTTGAGGTCACCACATTTTGTGTGCTCCAAATAAGGAATGACAATAGGTTTTGACTGCAATAATTGCATTGTGTCTTGTCTATGTGTTTAGGGTGGTATCATATACATAGGAAAGACAGGTTTGGCTAGTTGCAATGAGGTGGCAAACTATCGACATGTATTGAGCTGATGAGTGTCCATTTTACAATGTTTTGAATGTATTGTGCACTTTGGCTGACTTGGTACAATATTCCAAATTGAAATTTTCCCAAATTTACTCACAAATAATTTTCAAAAAACAACATATATCTTTTGTAAATAAAACCAGCAATGAGCCAATGCTCATTAAAATATGTAATTACTGACAACTTCAGCTTTGCTATTGTACTATAAAACCCAGCAATACAATAACATTGTTGGTGTAAATAAGTATTTACTCATTACACTTTACTTAAGTTTACTTAGGTCAATGCATTATTTTATTATTTATTAGTTTGACATCTAGAAGTTTGCGTACTCTTATGAGTTGTCATATTGACAACACAGGAGTAACCAACTCTAATTTAGCACAATGTGTCTACAATACTAGAGTTTTCATAATTAATTGAGTTGTCTTGTTGACAACACAGTTATTCGCACTCTTAATTAAGCACATGTTATCTACAACATAATTTTACGTGCTACACCTCTGTAGACTTATCCTCTCATCATCGCACTTACTCCTGTGCTTAATGGAGGATAAACCACTCCTAGTGGACATGTGCTTGGTTGTAAGACTTATCAGTGTGCTGACTCCTAGATATTCTAAAAGCATTCTGAAGGCCTTTATATTCAGGCACTCCTAGTGTGTATGTACATAACATTACATCAATTGAATATCATATTGTTATTCTAATCATACTTGGTCTATTTTGTGCTTGTGCTTGAGTTCCTTGATCTTGGGTGATTTTGCCCTAAGACAAATTCTTACAAACATGACCAGCAAAAACTCATATAACTTCTTCAAAATACGTTATTGCATTACACAACAGCAATACAATAACATTGCATAAAGAGTCCAATCTTAAAAACAGTTATATAGTCAGATTGGAAAGCTCAAAAGAACCTATAAGCACAATGGTGAACTCTATCTCGAATTTACTCCAAGTTGAACCGGTTGGCCTCCGATTAACTAAGAAGATTTTGAAGCTATCTATCCTTAGGTTCTTGAAATTGAAAGCCAAAGCTTCCACATTTTCCAAGAGAAACCTGCAGCAATTCCAAATCTAAGCATATCCAAAATGAACTTCTCTTCAAGGACCCTGTTATAAGTGTGATCGTTGTAAATCTAATAGCATTGCATTTGATGTATTTATTTTCCAAAGGCTGCGATCTCTTTGAATTTACATAGTGAATGAGACAAGGAGAGACATACCTTTCATGGGACATGTCTATTCATTTAACACATATTATTTATGATTAGTAATCATTAAACATTATATATATATATATATATAATGTTTATTGATTACTAATCAAAGTTGTTTAACAATGTATCTCAAGGTTAAATCAATCCGGCTGAAGCTACAACATTAATAGACCCAACCCGTGACTCTTCAGCTTCACTAATCCTGTCCTTGTCCTTTTCCAATTCGTCTCTTATTAACCCTTTTTTAAATTATAATTGACTAATAATTTGCATTAATCCTCAGTAGTCAATACTAATATAAGTTGGATTGGCCTATTAATATTTTTCATGTCCCAGAAAAGGGAACATTACAATCCTCCCTCTTTGAGATGGCTTTCCCTCAAGCAATCATGAGTCCATAAACCAATACCAGGATCTCATATCCCTTTGCTAGCATCTTTGTGGTCCATACTCGTAACTCCAAAGTTAGGACCTGCCATGTTTTGGTACCAAAAATAAGAATGTGGCTCATCTATCAATGTGATCCCTAGATCTTAAGTCATCCCAAGACATACTACAACTTTTGCCTATTGTGTTACTCTAAACCCAACTGTTCCCTACATCAATTTGTAAACGAACTAATTTTGATCCTTGAAAATAAGAGCTCCTATCCCATCAACACCTGGATCCCAAACAAATCTATCCATCTGATCCTAGGAGTAGAAATGGTTGTCCATCCACTCATGATCCCTTTGTGTCGTCCAACTGCACAAGTATAAAACTCTTCCTATGCTAACAATATCTCCAATATGCATGAAAACTAACTCATAGGACCACCACACGCTACTACTATAATTTGAATCAGTAATACAAATGAAATGGAATGAAATCCATGTTGTCATTTTGCCTTTGTATCGGAAGGGAAATTATCTCATGAGGTATGTGCCTCAAGAGGAAATCAGTTTGCAACTCACTATCTTCCAAAAGCTGAGCCAAATCTGAAAATATAACAGCAAACCAAGCGTAGCAACTACTGATAGCCGGAGTATGCATAAAGATAGAACCACCAATCAATAAGTGAATAGTTGCCATCTCATGAAGACTCGATGATAAATCTCTAGATAACATGTGGTAAGTATCAATATAAATTAAGGACAATTCTAAATTTTCAGCATCACCATAAGTGTCATCACTCAAATCAACATCTCCATCAAAGAAATGATCACTGTCACACATAGTTTTCGAAGTAAAATCACTTGGTTCATCTTCTACCTCATGATATGGTGAGATCATGTAACTGTTGTTATAAAAATCAAAACCCATGTGTTTGACTTCTTCCTGGTACTTTTGGTCTTCATTAACAAAAAGTACCTCGTCAGGATGGAGAACGGTGGACACATTGGCCTTATCTTCGTGCTCACAAATGGTATTGATTCCTTCATCTATTTGTACCATCTCCATACTTCTATATTTAAGTTTGTCTTCCTTGTGAACAACTGCAATAGAAGTGTGATTTTCAGCCAAGTATAAGGAGTAATATATCATACTTAATGGAGTAATATATCTGATTTTCAGCATCACCATAAGTGTCATCACTCAAATCAACATCTCCATCAAGGAAATAATCACCGTCACACATAGTTTTCAAAGTAAAATCACTTCGTTCATCTTCTACCTCATGATATGGTGAAATCATGCAACAGCTGTTATAAAAATCAAAACCCATGTGTTTGACTTCTTGCTGGTCCTTTTGGTCTTCATTAACAAAATGTACCTCATCAGGATGGAGAACGGTGGACACATTGGCCTTATCTTCATGCTCACAAATGGTATTGATTCCTTCATCTATTTTTACCATCTCCATAATTCTATATTTAAGTCCATCTTCCTTGTGAATGACTGCAATAGAAGTGTGATTTTCAGCCAAGTATGAGTAATTTATCATACTTAATGGAAGACAAAAGCTCATCTACCTCTTTTCCTTAGCTTCCACAAACTTGATAATGAGATCCTTATCCAAAAACAGCTGTAAATAATCTGATTTGAATCTTTCCACAGGGATTCCCTTTATTTCTCACTTCCATTTGAGTTTGACACATAGGGTCTTCAATACATTTGCAAGACTCATCTACCCTTGTTAAAACTTGTACAACCTTCTCCTCTATAACCAACAATCTTTCCTTCAAATCTTGCAATGATAAAGGCTTTAGTTCAAATTCATCTAAGGGGTAAAGGTCGACAGATCAAATTTTCTCAATTGTTTACAACAACTAAAGCGAAATCATTATCATACTTAATTGTTTCTATGGCCAGTTTCGTGCACTCTTCATGTAACACAAATAGGCCAGTATCTTGATTGTCTATGGTACCCTCAAAGGAGTTTCTCTCCTTGCCATATGGATCAGCAAATCACCAATTAAAAATTTTGAATACTACTCACCTATGCCGATTGGTTCTTCCTCTACATTATTCACTTTGGCAGATTGAAACCATTAACCTTTGTGCTTTCATCATGCCCAGCAAGAGATATATTCAAAGTTGTATCTTTAACCTATTTTTTTATGAGTTTATTTCTTTTTCAGCCCATTGTTTCTTGAAATCCACAATTTTCCATTCACAGTGTTTGAGCACTTCGTTAACCAGCTTATAAGCAGCTTTAGTAGCATCTTGTTCTTGTCCTGAAATCACTACTCAATTATGCACAAGAGGATGAAAGTGTACATCACTCATTAATTGCCATAACCATAATGGTCTTCATTGCTGCAGTAACATCTTTATCATGTTCTTCCTTGAGTGTGACCAAAAAATATTGAAACATGGTGTGTATTAAGCCATTCAATCCCATGTCAAGAATAAGATTATACAATCTGATTTCTGCAAATGAATGTTCATAGTATAGCAACCCTTCTTGAGAAATGCCGACATTCAATGTCACCAAGATTCTGGAAACTATCAATGATTATCTGCAGTACCTTCTTCATTACGTCTTCTCAGTAAGGTTCTTGAGGTGTTAAGATTCTTGTAACCTTCATCAAATAGGAAGTGACCAGCAATCTTATCTCACTATCCGAATGCTTGAGCCACTTGTCTTGTTTCAATTCCATCACTGCAGGAACAAGAGCAATCTGTAGCAAATCAGAGGGTGATTGCCCTACAATGAACAAACATCCTTCTAAACGGATCAAAATGTTGAGGATAGTTTCTCTTATCAGTGATTTCAACTCAATTTTGCTACCTATCTCATAAACCATTTTGGCCAATTCTGATTTGCCCTTTGATGCCATTTTACTAAGAGATCTTTGTTTGAATTGCCCAATAATTTGTAATTGTTAGATTTTCCAGATCTGCTGCAAATGTAATAGCATTGGCATCGTGTATGGTATGTGTCTTCCAAACGGCAGCGACCTTTTATTTATAATGAGCAAGGGCTAAGAAAGGACATGTCCCTTCATGGGACATGTCTTTAGGTTAATTTTACAATTAATATATTCTCTCTCTCTCTCTCTCTCTCTCTCTCTCTCTCTCTCTCTCTCACACACACACACATATATATTTATATTTATATTATTTTTTCTCGTCTTATAATCTTATATGTAATTATATCTCATATATAATTATATATAGTCATAGGTTTATCCGACTGAAGCTACCAAACATCACCACTCCCTCTTAGCTAGGGAGAAATGTATTACCTCAAAGTAATATGAAGTTAGCAAGATTAAGGATATCTTTAATCAAAAGATATCCATCATTTTGATATCATGAGTATTGGCCTTCAGAATATATGATAATCACCAAATACTCTAAGTAATGGTCTTCAAAGTGTCAACACTTGAAACTCACCATCTACTCAATAAGGTAATGGTCTACAGAATATCAACGTATGATATTCACCAAATACTCTTTGAGTAATGGCCTTCAGAATGAGATGTAAGATATTCACCAAGAACAGTGAGTAATGGCCTCCAGAATATCAAGTTGTATGATATTCACCACGTAATCTGTGTAATGGCCTCTAGAACATCTATTCGCATAACTTTTACCATATACTCAAAAGTCTTTATTAGGTATGTACACACGCATTCTCATAATGCCACCATATAAACATCAACTATGCAAAGTATAATCTATCATGATCTACATAGATATCGTAAGATATCCATCATAATAGAAAAGATAAGTTATTGTAAGATCGTCACATTACAGTAACTTATATAAATACAAGAGACATCATTTGGAAGTCGTCACTTCCTCATGAATTACACGGGGTAGACCCATTAAAATCACATAGTCACGAGGTATTATGAATCACAATAGTCTTGACTGCTACAATTTATTAATCACTGGAGAATCCATCTCAACATAGTTTACTCCCTCTAAATCAATATGACCAAGATCACTGAAGGTTCACTGGATCATATCCTCTATTTGCTCCCTCTTTTACAAGGTTGTCTCTGATTGAATGTCAGGCTCCCTCTGAATCTCAATCTCCCTCTTCCTGCAATAACATTCTCGAAGGAAAAAATCAAGGCACATAGCTCTTATAATATGTATTGAAATTAAAAATTAAAATAATTCTACATAATTATAAATATCATTCCAATAAAATAAAGATAAATATATATTTTCAACATACTATTTCCTTATTAATTCACATATAATTTAAAGTGATCACAAAAACAAATAAAAATAATACTCCATATAACAAAAATACTTCTCTCCTTTCAATTGTATTATATGGACACAGTTCCAATTCAGTTTTGAAATTTTCTCAAACCTTAGTGGATGTAAGGGCCCATGGTTATAACTATTCTTTGAACTTATGTAAATTCCACCTTTAATCTTATCATGCCCAATCAACTAATTGAATGGTCGATATGGATTGATCTCTAGTCTCTTTTATAAGAAAATATCCCTCATAAAGGATTATTCCTTAAATTCTTGCTTCTAGTTTATATTTGGGATCCACGTTTATATCTCCTGTGTCATCAATCTCGTTAATTACAGGTGACGCCCGCTTCTAATCTGTCACTTTGACTTGGGGTGGTGTCAGTTACATGAAGTCTTCCATTGACACGAAGTTCAAGCAGAGTAAGGTTGTTGGGGTGGCTATCTCCACACTAATTATGTATGATCATTGGTGATTTCCAATCTATGCATGTTTCCCATGATTGCGTTTGTTCTCCAACTCCTTACTTCTTATCCACATGTGGCTTGAGCAGAAGATGGCACATTACAATGTACACAAAAACAAACAAGACTTCCACTTGCCATCTCGCCCCTCCTCTAATATGATGTACATCTACAAATCGAAATTGATGAGTATTATGTGCTCGCTATCTTATACTATATTATTCTTCGGATTCATCATAATCCACATTGTTGTGTTTTGATGCCACACCTGTAATGTTGCTTCTCAAATTTCCAACTCAATTAAAGGTGTGCTAATGCTTGATCTACAACAAAGGTGTTGGTGTATATCGTATTAGTGAAGATGGGACATTGCAAAATTCTTGTTGTTTTATCTTGCTATGGATTTCCAATCTGTCAAATACCATGCTACAGTCTGTAGTAATTTCTACCACTCATGCACTCTTGTACATACTACAAATCAATGCAAAAGCTTAGGATAATGTACTTGCAACTTGATCTAGGTTCATGCATGTGAGGCAGTAGCCTGATTTAGTGATGGAAATCCTCTCATAATATGTTTAAATTAATCCAGTTATCTGCGATTCTGGCTATCTTTCTTTCTATGATCCAGGATCTACCTTCAAGCTGTTAAGCTTTATAGAAAGAACCCGTGCTCTAATACCATGTTAGATTTTTTGGATTTGCTACAAAAGTAGTAGTACTAGCATTGTGTATGGTATGTGTCTTCCAAATGGCAGCAACCTTTCATTTATAATGAGCAAGGGTTAAGAAAGGATATGTCCCTTCAAGGGACATGTCTATTGGTTAATTTTACAATTAATGTACTACAAAATATAATCTCTCTCTCTCTCTCTCTCTCTCTCTCTCTCTCTCTCTCTCTCTCTCACACACACACACACACACTCTCACACACACACATATTTATATTAATTTTACTCATCTTATAAATATATATGTAATTATATCTCATTGTTGATGTAAACAAACTGTATATAAATACTATTTTGATTGCTTCCTTCAAATAGTAATCTGATTACAAGTTCTTACAATGTAACAATGCCACAGTCATTAAACCAAAGCATATAACAATTATAGTTTCCAAGACTGCAAAGATATGTAATTTCCAAGAACGTATGACAGAGATATTTATAGGTATTCAATACTAATATGCATTGGAAGACTGTAGTAATGTTTCTGTTCATTGTGTCTGATAATCAACGATGAATGACATATAAATAAAAGTATTGGCTATCGGTCACGATTGATAGGCGTGACTCATATTTGAGGCACGTCTACTGGGCATGACTCAATATCCATCATCTAAGACAATATAGCCACCGACGGGAGTTAATACATCATTAACTAGATTTATAAAGGCAGTCGATGACATCAAAATATCACTTTCACTAATTCATACATATTATATTATGTCTGCATATACATATATATAGTTATAGATATAGATATATGTATACATAAGTATATTTATACAAATATCTAAAATATATATGAATTGAAAAAAAAAAACATAAATATCAACACAAAGTAATATTAATATATCATCAATATATATGTCCAACTAATCTATACATTAACACCCCCTCTTAGATTAGTAAGAAAAACAATATTTGAATATATTTATGTTTAACGTAGAAGAAGTTGTTAGAATCTGAAAAGATTAATAACTCAGAAAATTAGTGCAAAGAGTAAATATCTAAACTATGAATGCAAATGATACAAAATCAAAATAGCATCATAGAGTTAGTAATGCAAATGCTGGAAGCAAAATAGCATTAAGAGGATGCAAAAACAAGAGATGCAAATACAAGCCAGGTAGCATGCTTATATAGGCTAGGAAGAGAGAGGAGGTGGCAACACCAACCAATGAGGAGCAACCATCTATCGGACTAAAGATAGCAAAGTATCTTCCCAAAATAGCTAATGGATGCTCACATGTAGGAAGGTGACACCTCACAACCATTCATCTAATAAGACATGCTTTATTAACCTAAGCGAGATTATTAAAAGTGTAGGAAAAACGTAGCAAAATAGGAAAAATAAAAAACTACACTAACACCCCCCCATAAGTGAAGCTTACGTGGATGTAGAAATGGGTCCCGACAAGTCAAGCCTGATGAGGTACCCATGTAGATAAAATTCTCCCAAAAGAGAGAGAAAAGAGACTCCCCAAAGAAAATTAGAACTCCAAGTGAGAGGAAGAGGCCCCCCCAAAAGATGAAGCATCCCGCACCTCCAGCAAAGCTTGCAAATTTTGTCCGGTAGATCCACTTACATCGAACGAGTTTTCTTCCCTTAGGAAAAGGGACAAGATCCCAAGTGTCGTTCCTCATCAAGGAACTATACTCTTCCTGCATAGTTGTATCCCAGTCAGAAATACCAGAAGCCTCATGAAAGGACTATGGATTTGAGGCAGTAGTAATGAAGATATGTAGAGCATCCTGGAATTGTGAACGAATCTGCTTGGTGTCTGATGGATCCCTAACCCAATCACCTGCAAACTGCAAGGTCTGTCTAGCCCAAAGTGGACCAGAAGATGGAGAATCTAGAGGAGAATCATCAACCTGTAAATGATGACTAGGAGAGGAAGGAGGTGAGTCCTCTGAATCACTCTCTGCATCCGAAGTGGAGGTAGAAGACCGCTCAAGTGAATCTGACCCATTAGAAGATCTATCATGTATTCCAAGTGACTCCAATGTCAAAGTAGAAGGCAACCCTGTGACCATGCTCTGCTGGTTAAGCTGATGCAAGTAGTGGAAGTTAAGATGGCCAAACCGCTCATGCCATAATCTGCTCACATCATTAGAGTGAGTGAGTGAAACAGTCAAAGGAGGATCAGGAAAAAAGTGAGAAAACATATAGAGTCGTGACTGATGATCTGCTCTCCCAACTGCAACTGTAGAATCATTGTGAACCTCACATATCTCCACTGAACTAAGAGTGAACTCAACCTGCTTGCCTAAACTTGTGTGAGTGATCTGGTATACCTATAGGAGATTAGTTGACATTGAGGGTACACAAAGAACATCATGGAATGTCCCATCCCCCACATCATCAGACACTCTCCCACACACCTCAACAGAAGTGTTATCACCCATCAACATAGAAGGCATAGTACATGGCTCTAAGGATGCAATTTCTTCCTTAGATGAAGCCATGTGGTGTGAAGTGCCCGAATCAAGAACCCAAGTGGATGGTGAGGAAGCAACTGCAAAAAGAGCCTTGCCCTTTCCTTTCCCCTTGCTATTTTCTTTTTCTTTGTTAGACCCTTCAGTTGAACTTTGTTTGATAGACTCAAGAACACTGATATTATTCTTCTCAAGAATGTATCTCAAGTGATCAAGTTGTTTCTGCAAACATTTATGTTCATCATGACCAGGTCTTTTACAATAGGCACATTTGACCTTTTTCTTTCTTAGGCTTATCACCCTTGGAAGATGGTGTATCAATAGTTGCTTTTGAAGAAACTAGCATCTGATCCTTCTTCTCCTCGCTATTCTTTTGTTTCTTGTCCTTACTATTGTTGTTGCTACTTTGTCCTTGTTGTTCTTTTGTGCCTTGGTAGCCAAGGCATGTGACTTAGAGGACTTAAGAATGCCCATCTGGATTAGCTTGTCTTGTTCTCGAGTGAGATTGACAGCAAAATCATCTAAAGATGGCATGGTGAATTGAATACCAAGTGCACCCTTAGTAGCATAGAAGGTAGAGACAAACACAGAATATTCTGAACTTAGCTTAGAGAGAATACAAAGAATCAGTTGTTCATCTTTCTTTTCAATTCCACATTGTTTTAATATGCACCTACAAGATAGCTTAAGCAAACTAGAGTAATAGGCAACTTAATTAATTAAATCAAAGTGATTTAATTAATAAGTGCAAACAAATAATTACTCTAACACCCCCCCTTAAGCGAAGCTTGAGAGGAAGCTAACCTAGCACAGCTATGAAAGAAGAATTGGGTCCCGGCAACAAGGCCTGATCAGGTACCCAATCACAACAAAATCTCTATAAAGTGGAGAAATAGAGAAAACCACATGGAAAAAACCCTACTCCAAAAAGAGATAGCAAAGAATGTTCCAGAAGAAGGAACAAAGAGATCAGAAGAGAATTATTGAAGCATGAAGAACCGCAAAACTCTGTCAATATGCTGATCTGTAGAACCTCCATGGAAATAGAAGGCACAAACCATCAACCAAAGGAACCTCCATGGAAATAGAAGGCACGAACCATCAACCAAAGAAGCATAGAACAGCAATATAACCTCTCCTTAAGGCAGGTGAGGTGACAGGCAGCTGAAAAGATGAGCCTAAAATCTCCTACAACACAGGAGCCAAACACATCGAGAGTGAGGTACAAACACCAATAAAGGCATGTGTCATCGACACTGCATGAGAAAAATACAGAAAGAGGGCCTATAAGCAACAAACAACTATCCCCCCCCATGGCACATTATAAAAATAGTGCGAGTACAACGAATCACAATGATGAAAAGGATCCCGAAACGCAAGAGTGGCACTTTATCTCAGTGCGTTGCATAAAGATGCTTACAATGAATATCAACAATGATCAGAAAAAACATAAGGCTGAAACAATAAAAGGTAGAGGCCAAAACGAAGCAACTGAAGCAACAAAATCGATCTCCGGACCTGAAACAAACAAGATATCCACCAGAATGCTAAAACGCAAAAGACTGAATAGGATGTGCCTGGAATAGAATTTGGAATAACAACCAGCATCACTGGAAAGAGCACAGAAAGAGCTTTCCAGCAATATAAAGAAGTCCAAAATCGGAGATCGGAAGCTCAAGATACACCTCTCGGAGTGCAAAACAGAACATTCGGCTTTAACTGCCAAAACAGGCAACCAAACTGCATCAAAACCCAAAAACACCTATACCAGCATCTCCGTCTCGGAACTAGCTTTCCGACGCATTTTTCGGATTGAAAAAATACGTCCGTATGCTCAGGTTACAGAGAAAAAACCTCCAAGGCCTCCGAATGCAAGAAATTTTTTTTTTTTTAATAAAAAAAATAATAAAAAAACAAAAACCTCCAAAAAAAATGCGCCACCCCTGCTCCGCTAGCGGAGCGGCGCACGGGTGGAGGCTGGGCGGAGGTTGTAGGCCGCGCTGCCGTAGTGGTGAAGCCACGGTGGAGGGCGGGCGGGCGGTCGAAAGGCGCCGCCGGCGGGTCACCAAGAGCCGCTGCGGTCAGCGGGACCGCCGGCGGTTTACCGCAGGCGGTTGCCGCCAACCACTAGCGGTCTCGGTGACCGTTGGCGGTTTTTTTAAAACCGCAGCTGTAAACAAAGTCGCTTTTTTATATTTTTTTTATTTTTGTCGTCTTGAAATGCGTGCATTTTTTAATTTTTGTCGCCTTGAAATGCGTGCAGGGGGCCGTACGGCCCTGTCGGACAAAAAAATTTTGCCTCCCAGACCAACGGTGTCCAAAATGGACAAATTTTATATGGATTCTGACTGCAAACGGCCTTCCGGATCCAATGGAAGCATCCGTTTGAGCCAAAAGTGCCCCAAAAAAGAAATTTTAAAAAGTTGTCCATACGGCCTCCCACTGCTCCGAAAAACGCAGCTTTTGAAACGCTTCAACAAACCACAAACAGCGAGCAGCAAGCTAGCTCTGATACCATGTTAGAATCTGAAAAGATTAATAACCCAGAAAACTAGTGCAAAGAGTAAATATCTAAACTATGAATGCAAATGATACAAAATCAAAATAGCATCATAGAGTTAGTAATGCAAATGCTGGAAGCAAAATAGCATTAAGAGGATGCAAAAACAAGAGATGCAAATACAAGCCAGGTAGCATGCTTATATAGGCTAGGAAGAGAGAGGAGGTGGCAACACCAACCAATGAGGAGCAACCATCTATCGGACTAAAGATAGCAAAGTATCTTCCCAAGATAGCTAATGGATGCTCACATGTAAGAAGGTGACACCTCACAACCATTCACCTAATAAGACATGCTTTATTAACCTAAGCGAGATTATTAAAAGTGTAGGAAAAACATAGCAAAATAGGAAAAATAAAAAACTACACTAACAGAAGTCTTTGATCAGAAGACTTCTTTATACAATATCATATAAGTGTTGGTTCATCAATGATAAGATATTCACCAACATTATGTGACATGGGTGTCGGCCTATCAAAATATCAACCACGTGATATTCACCAAGCACTCTTGAGTAATGGCCTATCAAAACATCAATTGAATAATGTTTACCAAGCACAGAGTTTAGTATTTGTTAGAAACAATAGTCCACCAAGATAACTGAGGGGAGGGGGGGTGAATCAATTATCCAATAATTAAAACATTCATTAACCTTAAGCAATCTTATCCATTCATCCAAAATAAACAGCAATCATAACAAGATGCACATAGACAATTACACCAGATATGTTAACTAGTGAAACCCTTGATCAGAGGGAAAACCCCAGCGAGAATGATGCCCACAAGATGATGTACTAATATAAATATTCCTTTTTAGAGGATGGACCCTGTTAGAAGTCTATCACAACATTTAGTACATAGAGTCCCTGTTAGGAGACTTTGAATCCCTGTTAGGAGATTTCAACCCTGTTAGGAGTTGTAGTACAATGTATGCAAGAAGAGCCCACTGCCCAAACATGCACTTTCAATTACAAGAAGCGCTCACTGCCCAAACCAGTAATTTGCTGTTAAGTTCCTCTTTCCTCTGTTCTGTCAATCATACCAATCACTGTTAGACCTTGTAGACTAGGTCACGAACTTCGAATCCAAGTATCCAACCTTGGATCACTCAATAAAACTTCGACAATGAAGTTTTCTTCAATTCCGCTCTACTCTGCTCAACTTTGCATTCCGCTCTTCGCACTGCTTACAATCATCTCATATGTCACATCTAAGATCAGGGAAAATGTCCTTCCTTTATATCGAAACCATAAAACAATTCCCTAAGTGGACTGTTACACCTTCTCAATTAATTATTATAGGACCACATTAAAAACACGTTACACTTAGCGATAACATTAATCTGCCGCCTTGAACCTTGAATAACTTTCCGCACGTGCAATATTATGATCAGCGAACTTAGCTACATCATCATCAACATGTCTTCTTCACATCCTCAACCTCGATTCTCATAACAACAATTCTGCTAAGAGATATAACCTCGGATAGTGAGAATACTCAACTAGCTGTCCATACCAACTTGATCTTTCCACTATTCTTCTGTTAGATACCACAGAAAACTGCTATGTTGATATCAATGACAAACACAGTCATGAATGTAACATATCATCATGATAATGATCTGGCCATGTATGTACAATACTCCCCCATAGGAATATCATCAGCATTCATGCTTCCAACAATCTTCACCTTTGGCATTGATGGCAACATAGATGACAAACATCTAGTTCCAAGAATACCAACTGCAAAAGATTGTTAACCTTTCTTTTCAAATCCTCTTCATCAATCATTCTCCCAAACGGTTTTCTTCTCAAATGCTAAACTTTTCCCAAACATGTTGCACTTGTTCTTGCTTGTTCTCCAACTTGTTTTTTATGCTAATCTTCTCCCCCATTGACATCAATGTCAAAGGTTTCAGAAAACATCAAAACTCTACAACAACTGATTCTTACTTAGCTCAAGTGTCCAAAGACAGTGTTAAAAAAACAACATCCAACAAGAGTCCTAGATGACTTTGTCCATCACAGATACTCCCCCACATAGGAAGCATCAACATTCTTGCATCTTCTACTCTGATGTAGGAAGGGGCATAACCCCTAGCATACCTCGCAAATACTCAAAAGTCTCTTTGGAAAGAGGCTTAGTGAAAATATTTGCAATCTACTCTTTAGTGCTCACACACTCCAATCTAATTTCTTTTTCTGCAACTTTCTCTCTCAACATGTGATACTTGATAGAAATATGCTTGGTCTTAGAATGCAACACTGGATTCTTGACATATTTACTATGCTTGTGTTGTCACAATGTATGACAACAGGTTCACTAAATTTTATCTTTATATCTTTCAGCATCTGCTTCATGCAAACAACTTGATTACAATTGTTTGCTGCTGCAACATATTCTTCCTTTGTTGTACTCTGTGAGGTACAATCCTGCTTCTTGCTTAACCAAGAAACCAATCTTCCTCTAAGAAAAAAGGCTCCACAACTAGTGCTCTTTCTGTGATCCATGCTGCCTGCCCAATCAGCATCAGTATAAGCACATAGACTGAAATCAATAGACTTATCATAACACAATCCGAACTCTGGTGTTCCTTTCAGGTATCTAAATATCCTTTTGACAGCTGCATAATGTTCTTCTCTAGGATCAGCTTGGAATCTTGCAACAATTCTAATTCCATTTGTTATATCCGGCCTTGCGTGAGTCAAATATTGCAAACCTCTGATCATAGATCTGTACTTCTTCTGCTCAACAGTGGGTGTCTCATCCTTTGTAGATAACTTGTGTCCAATTACCATAGGTGTTCCAACAGGTTTATATGTTTCCAAACCAAACCTTTTTAGTAAATCCTTCAAGTACTTCGTCTAAGAAATAAAGATTCTTTCTTTATCCTATCACATTTAATTCCTATCACATTCTTGTCTCGTGATCTAGGGACCAATTCCCATGTCTCATTCTTTACTATCTGATCCAATTCCTCTTTCATACCTTTCTTCAAATAGTCATCTTTAAATGTTTCATCTGCATTATTAGGTTCAACTTGAGATATCAAACATAGTTTTTCATTGATTCTGCTTCTTGTCATCACACCTTTATCTCTACTTCTGATGATTTGTTTGGGTGGATGATTCTTTATCATATTCTTACCCGAAGTAGTAGTTGTTATCTCAACTCTTGGCTCTACTGAAGGTTCTGAGCTTTGTTCCTACCTTGCCTCCCCTTCATTCTGCAAATCATTGTTAGTCTCAAGAAATACTTCATCATTCCTTGGTTTAGTAACCACATCATCATCTGAATTCTAATCAACTATTCTTTCTTGTGTCCTGAATTTCTCACCAACTCTCACATTTGCACTTTCCATAATAGTCACCAAAGTTGTCTCTTCTATTACTTCATCTTCATTAACCAATCTAGGCTCATTATCAAAGTCACTCAAGAAGTAAACTCTTTCTAGTTTTCCTTAATCTCTTAGGACATCCAGACAAAAAATGACCAAACTCTTTACATGTCCACAAACAAAAAATTTCATACCTTCTGGCTCTCTTTTTGTAGGAAGATCAATACCTTCCTTTAACTTTATGTCATCTTCTATTCTTGTGCTTCTATTCTTTTGTGTACAACAAAAGAATTCTAGATCTGAAAACTCAATGCTCTGATCTTTGCCACAATTCTAATAACTAACCAAGAATTTCCACCATCCAGGTGTCGAAATTTCCTCTGCCAGACTTCAAACTATCTTTCTTGAACATGTGTGCCATGGATCTCCCAAAGTTTTTAAACTTTATCTTCAAGGACTTCATTCTCTGATACCAATTGCTAGAAACAATAGTCCACCAAGATAACTTAGAAGGGCGGGGGGGTGATTCAATTATCCAATAATTAAAACATTTATTAACCTTAAGCAATTGTATCCATTCATCCAAAATAAATAGCAACCATAACAAGATGCACATAGACAATTACACCAGATATGTTAACTAGGGAAACACTTGATCAGAGGGAAAACCTCGGTGGGAATGATGCTCACAAGATGATGTACTAATAAAAATATTCCTTGTTAGAGGATGGACTCTATTAGGAGTCTATACAACATTTATTACATAGAGTCCCTGTTAGGAGACTTTGAATCCCTATAAGGAGATTCCAACCCTGTTAGGAGTTGTGCCAACCCTATTGGGAATTGTGGTACAATGTATGCAAGAAGAGCCCACTGCCCAAACATGCAATTTCAATTACAAGAAGAGCTCACTGCCCAAATCAATAATTTACTGTTAAGTTCCTCTTTCCTCTATTCTGTCAACCGTACCAATCACTATCAGACCTTGTAGACCAGGTCACGAACCTCGGATCCAAGTATCCAACTTCGTATCACTCAATAAAACCTTGGTAATGAAGTTTCCTTCACTTCTGCTCTACTGTACTCAACTTTGCATTCTGCTCTTCGTATTGCTTATAATTATCTCATATGTCACATCTAAGATAAAGGAAAATGTCTTTCCTTTATATTGAAACCATAAAACAATTCCCTGAGTCAGCTGTTACACCTTCTCAATCAATTATTATAGGACTACATTAAGAACACGTTACACTTAGCGATAACATTAATCTTCCGCCTTGCAACTTGAATAACTTTCCGTACGTGCAATATTATGATGAGCGAGCTTAGCTATGTCATCATCATGTCTTCTTCACATCCTCAACCTCGATTTTCAGAACAACAATTCTGCTAAAAGATATAACAAGTTTACTAGAACATGTTGTAGTCGGCAGATTTTGTACTTTGTAGCCGACGACGTCGGTAACCAATTTGTAGCGGATAGATTTTGTAGCCGACGAGTAGATTAATGTTTTGTGGCCGACGGACTCCTTCGGGAAGGTTCAGCAGAAAGTATTTATACCCTGTCTAGGATCATTGTAAAACATCTTATCGCCAGTTATGTAATCTGTTGGCATATGCGAATAAAGGAATATTGTTGCTACTGTTCCTGTTCATTATCTATGTGCATTACTTAATTAACATATGCGGTAAACATTTGGCGCCATTGCCCTATGAACCTGTAAGGTGGGAGGAATGAAGATTAATGCCAAATCAGCTTAACAATGATCGAAATAAGGTCAAGGGAAAAGATGGAATCCGTACTGCACAAGAAAATTTAATTCTGGCACAACAAGTCGAACGCCGAAGGAGATTCCAGAAGATTGCCGACGGAAACCAGAGCACGGAAGACTTATTGGAGGAAACGCGACAACGGGTGGAATTGGTGGAAGAAGCACGAGAAGATTTTTTGAATTACTATTCACCGAGGGAAGAGAATCCAGACGGAAGAGCATCGACTCGCATGGCTCGGAGTGCGGACGGAGCAAGAGCGTGGAGTGAACTCTTCGTCCGAGATATACTTCTGCCGAGGACAACTTCAGAAGACCCTTCTTCACCAAGGTTCACAGCTGTTGAGGCCATCGGTGTGGGATTGCAGACCGCCAGTGTGGGAGAACAGTCCACCGGTGTGCAAGAACAGTCCGCCAGTGTGGGAAAACAGTCGCTAATGTGGGAGTGCATACCGCCGGTGTGGGAGTGCAAAGCCACGAGGTGGGAGTAAACAGTACCAGTGTTGCAGGACCGAGCAATTCCTGTTTACAAAAACCAATTGTGATGGCGGGACCAAAAGAAAAACTACCGAAGTTTGATGGTGATGGTATGGCTGATCCCATTCGACACTGCAAGACATGTGAAACGATCTGGAGGACATGGCATAACTGATGAAGACAACTGGATGAGGCAATTTCTGACAACCCTACGAGGTGTGGCAATTGACTGGTTTACTAGTACAGATCCGCAAAAGCTAGACAGTTGGAATAACATTAAAAAGGAGTTTTTGGCGAAATTTCAACTGTTGCACGATACTAATGAAATTGTTGGCAAGATCTTCAATACCAAGCAAGGGAAGAATGAAACTGTCCGTGTCTACGCCAGGAAATTAAAAGATTTGATAAATAAAATGGAAAATAAGCCAGCAGACGAACTACAGAAAAGATGGTTCGTGGAAGGTCTACGCCCAAAGTTGCGGAAGAAAATGAAAATTGTGCCACCGTTGTCATACATAGAAGCATACAACAAAGCACTGAATTTGGAAAGTGAGCAAAAGACAAAGAAGAAGAAGATGAGCTCATCTGATTCTGATGACGATGAGCCCTCAAAAGAAGATAGCGGCGACGATGAAGGCAGCAACAAGAAGGTCCGCGCCCTACAGAAGGTCATGATCCGCATAATGAAGGAGTTTAAAAATATGCAGAAGGAGACAAAGAGCAGTGAGTTGTGGGGCATAGAGTGTAAAACCGACAATCATACTAAAGGATCCTGTCCAAAGAACCAATTTTGCAACATTTGTCAAATCATGGGCCATTCGATAAAGAAATGCCCCTTTAACATGAAAACCAGAGGATGTTCGCAGGTGCTTCTTACACAAGCAGCTTCCACTTTAGGAGGGAACGGAAATGCAAACATTGATGATGCCACTTCGGGTGGGTATAGGAATAATAGCAAAGGGCAAAACAATAACAATGCGAACAATAATAATAATAATGGCAACCGGAGTCAAATCCAGTATGATGCAAACGAACGGTCGATCGTTCAATGCCGAACATGTAATTTGTGGGGTCATTTTGCGCGAGATTGTACAACGGAAAACACACTGAAATTATTATGCAGATGGTGCGGACCCGGCAACCATGAAGATGCTAAGTGCCCAAAGTCTAGAATAAATTTGATCACTGTCAGCACAGATGAAGAGGAGGTTCTGGCAATTACACGGAGGCAAGTGAAGGTGTACCCGAACTCGGCGGAAGAAAAGAGAAAATTGGGGGAAGGGTGGGCGGAAATTGAAAAGGCATCGCCCGCAGAGACATCTCAGTTGAAAGACATCACCAGCACCTTAGCAAGGAACTACATGGAACAAAACATCGTACGACAGATCTTACAAACGGAGGTACCAGTCAAGATAAGTGACCTTCTCACAATGCCCCAGTTACGGGCGACCATTCTGAATCACACAGCGTTTTCAAAAGCAACGGAGGAAACAGTAAGGGACAGTAGTGAAGTGACGAAAACAGACCCAATGCTGCTAGCAATCACAACTGGAAGGCATCCGACGGTTGTCGAGATGAGGATTTTGGGACATGTTCTGACAGACACAATTGTTGACGGAGGGTTCGACGTGAATGTGTTACAAGAGGATACTTGAAAGAAGTTGGAAAAGTCGACGTTGTGGCCACCTACATTCCAGTTGCTCATAGCAGACCAACACAGGATCAAGCCGTTGGGAACCTTGAGGGCGCAACTGGTAACTATTGGAATGCGTCCATTTTTATTGGACTTCGTGGTCATTCCATTGAGAAGAAAAGGATATGATGCTATTCTGGGACGGAATTGGTTGGTGCAAGCAAAAGTATAACATGATTGGAAACAAAATACCCTATCAATGGAGCACAGAGACAAAATATTCATAATTGACCTGCACACACAAATGGTAGGTGAGAAGGTAGCATCGTCAAATTCAGAAGGTGAAGGCGAAAGTGACGACGAAGGAAAAAGGAGAATGGAACCGGATGAAGGAGTATTGACACTAGAAGGAGGATCGAATGACGACAACCTAGACTCGATGAATGGCCTTCTCCACTAGCAAATAGAAGACTACGAATTGTTTTCGAGTTGTAATATGTTAAGGGTCGAGGAAGGTGAGAAAACAAAGGAAAATGAATGTCCGAAGGAATACAGAGAACCGGAAGAAGGAAAGGCGGTTACGACTGAAGTTGAGGGGAAGAACATACAGTCCAAACCCAAAAAAAAAGATCCCACCATTCGGTGCATAGTGAACAGACCGCACAGAAAGAAAAGAATGCATCGCACCATAAAATTGGTTGAAGGGAACCGACAGCAAAGAAATAATCTAGATGCGCAACGACCACAGGCACAATGGGCGACAGAGGTGACACAGAACAGATGTAAGGCGTGGCATGATAAGCATCTCAAACTCAAAAAGTTTCAACCGAGGCAGTTGGTACTAAAGTACGACAGTCGGAATGAAATTAAACCAAGGAAGTTTAAGGTTAGATGGGTAAGACCATACCAAATCTCAAAGGTCGGCGACAACGGAGCGAGAAAATTGTCAACCTTGGACGGGCAAGAGGTACTTTAGGCAGTCAACGGATCCAAATTGAAAATATACAGTGCCAAGAAGACTTCATCGCCATTGCAGAATGACCAGATAACTTCCTCGTTGTTGTCGTTGCAGAACGGCGATGCCTCGAGGCAAAATTGAGGTGCCGCGGTTTTTTTTTTTTTTTTAAATAATTTTTTTTTTTTAAAAATTGAGAAAAAAAAAAGGGGGGAAAGATTGTGCTCGCGAGAGCACCCCGTGGATTGCTGTCCGCCGGTGGTCCCGTGGGTGTTATCCCCGCGGGTGTTTCATGTTCCCCCGCGGACTGCTGCTCCGCGGACACACTATCCCGTGGGCAGCTTTCTGCGGGTGGTCCCATGGGTGTTATCCCCACAAACGTTTCATGTTCCCCCGCGGACTGAGTTTTTTTTTCGCGGGTGCCCTCTGCCTTGGCCACGGCTTCACGTGTATATCTGCCCATAGGTTCTCCCGACTTGGCTTTGATTTGCTTCCACGGACAGGCATGGAACTTAGGGACTTCATCTTTGGCGAAGACCTTTCATTCTTCCACGCCTGTGTCTTCTTCTCCCGCGGATAGTTTGTTCCCACGAATGTCTTCGGCAATGCAACAGTTATCTCCCGCGAGGTAGCAGCTGTGTGTTCGTGGGTGGCTCGAGGAGTTGTCTTTTCTTCTTCAGCTCCATCTTCTTCTTCCCACAGCGTATGTTCTCTCGCGGACTCTACTCCTCTCACGGCCTACATTCTGCATCTTCCGCGGACATTTGTCTGTGCCGTTCGAGGATATCTTGCTCCTCGCGGATGTTTGTCTTCCTGCAAATGTTTTCCTAATTTCGTAGGTGCTTCTCACTGGATGCTCTTCACACTCCGCAGACTGTTTTTCCTCTCCGCAGGTGCAGTATTTGTGGACGACAAGCTGAGTAGTTCCCTTTCTGCAAACGTTATTAGGTGGATTGTCTCTGCGCCTTGTCTTGGTACTCCTGCGGCTAGCTGCTCCTTCTGTTGGAGATTTCTTCTGAGGTTACCCGGCGTGGGAGGTGTGCCTGTGGCTTGGCGATTGGTTACCGCAGGTTCTTTTTGCCTTCCCACGGCATGACATTCTTATTGTTTTGGCATGGTTATATGAAGTGGCGAATACAAATCAACAAAAGGAAGCAATCAGAAGAGGAGCAGAGGAGCAACTTCAAAAAAACAAAAAAAAAAACAAACGTCGACAGATTGAAGCAATTTGAAATGAGGAACAAATGATGCCAAAGGAAAGGGGAAACATCAGTGGTTGCTAGACAAGTAGAGAATCGGCAGAAAATGACAGAAATGGTGTGTTCCATGGACTTTTCTGTGGGTTTCGGAGTGCTAATTTGGTCTTGGCAGCGAGGGGTGCTGACCCTCGACCCCGCCCTGTATACCTGGGGCACTGCCCCTTGGACCCCCAATCGTTGCGGTTATCATTCGTGGGAAGTATGACCAGTTGATGAAGACTTGGAGCAATCGTTGATGAAGACTTGGAGCGAATACAAATCAACAAAAGGAAGCAATCAGAAGAGGAGCAGAGAAGCAACTTCAAAAAAACAAAAAAAAAACAAACGTCGACAGATTGAAGCAATTTGAAATGAGGAACAAATGATGCCAAAGGAAAGGGGAAACATCAGTGGTTGCTAGACAAGTGGAGAATCGGCAGAAAATGACAGAAATGGTGTGTTCCATGGACTTTTCTGTGGGTTTCGGAGTGCTAATTTGGTCTTGGCAGCGAGGGGTGCTGACCCTCGACCCCGCCCTGTATACCTGGGGCGCTGCCCCTTGGACCCCCAATCGTTGCGGATATCATTCGTGGGAAGTATGACCAGTTGATGAAGACTTGGAGCTGCTACAGGCATGGAGTGTTCATGTACCAGAGGCACTTGGAGTAGGTGTTGGACATGAGGTTGTCTTGTTGGATGCATAGAGAGCTCGAGAGGAGCTGATCATCCAGTTGGAGGCAGTACAGCGACACTTGGCTAAGGGTCCCTAGGATTTGGAAACAGAGAAAGCAGCACGGGTGGCTATCAAGGTCAGCTTGATTACGGAGACAATATTGTGTTAGCAGAGGCTACAGATGCATCGTGGGATGGAAACCAATTTGGTGCACGCACGGGATGCATGTGAAAGTGATGACAGAGGCAGATCTATCTTGTTGTAGTTAGTCACTTAATGTATTTTGGTTGTTAATTTGTCTCAGATATTTTGTTAGTCGTCAGGAGACGACTTTTCTTTTTGAGGGGGATGTAGTCGGCAGATTTTGTACTTTGTAGCCGACAATGTTGGTAACCAGTTTGTAGCGAATAGATTTTGTAGCCGACGGGTAGATTAATGTTTTGTGGCCAACGAACTCCTTCGGAAAGGTTCGACGGAAAGTATTTATACCCTGTCTGGAATCATTGTAAAGCATCTTATCGCCAGTTATGTAATCTGTTGGCATATGCGAATAAAGGAATATTGTTGCTATTGTTCCTGTTCATTATCTGTGTGCATTACTTAATTAACCTGGTAAATTTTGTATTTTGTAGTCGACGACGTCGATAACCAGTTTGTAGCGGACAGATTTTGTAGCCGACGGGTAGATTAATGTTTTGTGGCCGACAAACTCCTTCGGGAAGGTTCAGCGAAAAGTATTTATAACCTGTCTGGGATCATTGTAAAGCATCTTATCACCAATTATGTAATCTCTTGGCATATGCGAATAAAGGAATATTGTTGCTGCTATTCCTGTTCATTATCTGTGTGCATTACTTAACCTATGCAGTAAACACATGCCTCTGTAAACTCTATCTCAAAACAGACATCACCAAAACTTACATAACTTCTTTCAGACTTAACATTTCTTTGCCCGACGTTAACTGCATATACTAGATACTCAAAAGTATCTCCCATAACCTCGGATAGTGAGAATACTCAACTAATCATCCGTACCAACTTGATCTTTCCACTATTCTTCTATTAGATACCACAGAAAACTGTTATGTTGACATCAATGACAAACACAATCATGAATGTAACATATCATCATGATAATGATCTAGCCATGTATCTCCAATACTCCCCCATAGGAATATCATCAACATTCATGCTTCCAACAGTATTGGCCTATCGGAATATCAGGGCAAGATATTCACCAAGTATCGAAAATATATCTATACAAGCAACTTGTAGATAATCAATTTAATGATATCTAATGCCTAGTTGTTCATTTATAAGATAAAGCCTTTACATGAAACAATTACACAAAATGAATCATGCTACAAGTTATTATAAGGTCGTCACTTTACAACAACTTTTGCCAATACAAGTGAAATCATTTTAAAGTTGTCACTTCTTAATATTTATATAATATGTGTAATGTACAATAATTAATTTCTCTGAGACATTTCCTCAAATTTTACAATCATACCAAGTTCTTTACAAAAGTGCTCCACCTTTGTCTTAGTATGTGGTTTGGTAAGAGTGTCTGCAATCTAATTCTCTATACTGATATATTTCAACTTGATTACATCCTTCTCAACCCCATCTTGAACATAGTGGTATGGTATCTCGATGTGTTTTGATCTGTTATGAAACACTGGATTAAGGGATAGTTTAATGCAGCTTTGGTTATCACAGTGGATAGTAGTAGGTGGAAGAGGCTTTCCAAATAATCCAAATAGAAGCTTTCTCAACCATATAGCTTCTCTTGCTCCCATGGATGCAATTACATACTCATCTTCTGTACAATTCTATGCTACCAAAGACTGCTTCCGATTAAACCAAGATATCATTGCTGACCCCAAAGTAAAACAACATCCTGAAGTGCTCTTACGATTCTCTGAGTTTCCTACCCAGTCAAAGTCTGTATATCCGCTTAGATTTAGTTCACTTTTAGTGTATTTTAGACCATATCCAATTGTACCACTAAGATACTTGAGAATGTGTTTTGCTGCTACTAAATGAGTTTGCTTAAGTTCACACATGTATTGATTAAGAACATTTACAGCATAACAAATGTTAGGTTTTGTGTTTACTAAATACATTAGAGAACAAATCATCTGTCGATATATAGCAGGATCAACATTTTCAAAATCTTTTGTTGCTTCTTTTAGATTCTTGAGATTTGTTTCCATAGGAGTCTTCATTGCCTTGCTATCCAACATGCCAAATCTTTTGAGTAGATCCAAAGTATATTTCCCTTGATTTAAGAAGATTCCATTTGAATGCTGCCATACTTCTAGTCCCAAGAAATAATGTAGTGTTCCTAAGTCCTTCATTTCAAATTCGGATATAAGATCTTGTTTACATTTGTCAATAAGATGATCTTCTCCTATAATCAAAAGATCATCAACATATAAAAAGTAATATAGATTAGAATCTGCAATGTTTTTAGAGAAACCAAGTTCAGTTAAGTGATGATCTATCTGTTCCAAAGTAACGTGAATCGGAATCGTATCGAAATCGCCATGGTCGAATCGAATCGTGAATCGGGGGTGAATCAGCGATGAATCGGCAAATTTGTAAAAATATTTTAAATGTAAAGATTTTAACAATTTAAGACTTATTTCATGCACCCTTTATTGAATATAACTTAAAAACACTATAACATCATCACATAGAATCTAACATACATAAACATGAAACATAAAATCCATCACATACGTAACTATGTTATCACTATGTACTAAAATGTAAATTGTATGCTAGCTGAAGTAAATAAAAATCAAATGATCATAATGATTCAAATCATAGAATCAATAAGATGAAACCATGAAGATCTATAAGACATCAAATCATAAATGTATATATAAATCTAAGATGAAGATCCATGAAAGTTTGAAACATATGTCTATCAGTGATTCAGTATCACTATCAATATCTATACAGTGTAAACAAAATATAAAAACAAGGCTCCAGCTCAAGCCTCATCATCCTCATCATCATCCTCTAGCTCTGCTGCAGCCTCAACCTCAGCCTCTGAGTATCCAGTTTGCCTATGAGAAAGGCATGTAAGGTAGGTCCTAGAGGACCGCCGAGCCATGTCCCCTGCATGGGCAATGGGCTCATGAATAACGTCGCTAGGGCCTGCGTCTGTGCGTGCGCGTGTGCGTCTACCAATGCCTGAACATGCTCTAGCTGCCTCCTCTGCCCTGGCCACAGCCTCAACCTCTACATCCACCTGGTCAACCCATGCGCGGTCTTCCTCAATGAAGATTGGGTCCACGGTCTCTGTGATCCACTCTGATTCTGGATCAATCTCTTCCAGAATGATCGAAGAGGAGTTAGCGCCCAAAATCTGTCTGATCCTAAGATGAAGGTTGTAATGAACAAAGACAAGATCATTCAACCTCTGCACTGTCAACGTGTTTCTCCTCTTCGACTGGATGTGCTCGAACATGGACCAACTGCGCTCACATCCAGAAGCGCTGCTCGGCTGACTCAGAATGCGGATGGCAATTTTTTGAAAGTTTGGGGTTGTGGCCCCAAACATTTGCCACCATCTATCTGAAATAAGGGAAAAACAAAAACAATTAGTCTCATTTAAAAATTACAACTCTAAAATTAATGCATTATATAATCAATTTTAAGTTTAGAATCTAAATTCATGAACATTGAATATATTATTTAATTTTTACCTAGTTGTAGTGTTGTCTGAGCATTTATGGCCATCCTGCCAGAGAAAAGTGGCCCCTCATTGTTGAACTGGTCTAGCTCAACAATCGCAGCAGCGCTATTTTCATCGCTACTCAATCTTTGAATCACTGTGTATAAGCTAGTGAGAACCTCTGCATCCACCTTGAACTCAAGACGGAAACAAAATGTCGGATTTAAATAGTAAGCTGCTGCGTGGATGGGTCAATGGAGCTGATTCTGCCATCTCCTATCGATGATGTCCCAAATAGGGCCATACCTCTCCTGCACTCCTGCATATTGGGCTCTGATGGCCTCCTTGGCCCTATCCATGCCCGCATAAATGTAGCCCATAGAGGGCTTCTCCCCATCAGTAGTTCGTAGCAAAGCTACAAGGGGCTCAGTGACCTACATTTAAAGTAAAACAAAAAAATTGAGTCAAAACTTAAAT
Source organism: Cupressus sempervirens (assembly GCA_028749045.1). Taxonomy (NCBI): domain Eukaryota; kingdom Viridiplantae; phylum Streptophyta; class Pinopsida; order Cupressales; family Cupressaceae; genus Cupressus; species Cupressus sempervirens. The sequence goes on along the minus strand of CM053785.1, from coordinate 149,756,416 downwards.
ATAAAATAATATAACTTAAAGTAAAAGCAAAATACTAAATGTTAAATTGCAATAAATTTACCTTAAGGATTTCTCTAGCGGGTTTCCAAAAACCATCCTCATCAAATATGCAATCCGCCACATCTAACCCTACAGTGGTCGTGGCATAGGAAGAGCAAATCCACTCCTGCCCAACAAACATGCTCCTCAATCCATCCCTTGATGTCAACAAGGACTACAAGGTGATGAAATTCGAGGCAAACCTCGTGATACCTGGGCGAGCTAACTCCTTGCCTTTTGTGTACTTCCTCATTGTGCTAAGGACAAATGCATGATTATAAATGAATTTGCATATGTTTTTTGCCCTTTCCACACATGACTTGACAAACTCAAGTTTGCCAATTTCCTCAACATGAGTCAATGCAGTGTGCCGCACAAGGGGACCAAAATATGGTGGGATGCCTCTCCATCAAAAGTTTACCTACAACAATTTTAAGTCAATTAGAAACTCAAATTTCAAAATTCAAATAAATTTATTTTCAAAACTTGCGAAGTTAAAAGTTTACTTGCTGCAACATAATTTGTTGCATTATCCGTCACCACTTGGATCACATTTTGTTCCCCCACCTCTACTATAACTTCCTCAATAGCCTCACATAAATATGTGGCATTTTTCACATGTGCGGAAGCATCAATGGATTTTATGAACATGGTATATCCTACAAGTAACAAAACAACGAATTATAATATTAAATGGATCATTAACGAATTAGCATTCAACAAATCAAAATTTACAATGTATGTAGGAAAGTAGAATGATCAATCACCTCCACAGGATACAAGAAAATTGAGGAGTGTTCTATTCCTCCTATCGGTCCAACCATCAGTCATGATGGTGCAAACCTTTGCAATCCATTCCTTTCGATTCTCCTCGAGGTCAACCCTCATGTCCTCTACCATCTCATCCAGGAGGTATCCGCTCAACTCAGCCTCAGTTGGGGCTTTAAACCCCGGACCACAAATAGCAACCGCATCTATCATATTCTGCCAATAAGGAGCCCTGTCACAAATAAAAGTTTAGATGTCAAAGACTCAAATTATAAAACAAGTAGATATAATTAAAGTTTTACTTTTACTTTTAATTTTAACTTTAAGAAAACAAAGAAAAAAGAATCAATTACCTGGCTGCAATAAATGGAATGTTGCAAAAGTACCAAAATTTGCATATCTCCTTTCTGGCAGCATCGTGAATCTCCTTGTTCAAACCCATGCCCTCAAGCGTGGGTTGGGAACCAGGAGTAGTGCGGGGCACAAAGTAACTATCCATTCTATTTTTCCACACTCTAGGCTGCAATAGGTTGGTGTGGGTCTCTATCTCAGTATGTGATCAACTAGCACTAGCACGAGCACGAGCAGAAGCACTAGGATAAAAAGGAGGCCTAGAAGAACCCTCTCCAACACAACCTACAGATGCGGAAGCTGATGCAGATGCAGATGTGGATGCGGCTGCAGATGCGGGAACATGGGAGCCAATACCCCTTAACCCTTCAACTTGCATTTTCCTATTTGCTTTGTCTTTTTCAATTTTTTCTAATGCCATTAAGCAAGTGCGTTTTGCCTCAGGAGTTTGGTGAGTGCAAACTGTAACATCGTGTCCAGGTATAGCAGCAATGTGGAATTTCAATCTATAAATACCCTCGGAAGTTATTTTTTCTTTACAAAACATGCATTTTGTTTGATATTTGGTTCTTCTAGGAAACTCTTCATTATATTTCCAACATTCATCTTTTTTACCCATTGGAATTTGCAAAAAATGAGAGCAAAGGCTGCTGCAATAAAAAAATTTATGTAAAATATCAAAGTTTGAAGCTAATAAAAATTAGAAAACAACAAACCCTAGCTTGCAACTTAGTAAAAATAAAGAACATTCAAGATTTACACTAAAATTCTTGAAAACTATAGAAATTTAACAAAAAAGTTAAAAAACGCATAATACACTAAAAATTTAACAAAAAATGCATAATACACTAACATGCAAGAAAAAAATAAGCACTTACCTCTTGCAAATGAGTTGAGGAGTGTTGATATTGGCTCCTTAATGCTCCCAAAGCAATTAATGGGCTCCCCAAATGGCCTGCTGATCTCTTTGGTGCTCCTCCTTCTTGCCGGTTGGAAACCTATGGTTTTTCTTTTCTCTTCTTCTCTCTCACTTTTCCTCTCTTCTACTCATGCTTAACAAATAGAAGGCCCTTTAGGGTTATAACAAAGAGAATAGGTCAAAAACAAAGTGAAAAAAACAAGTGATTTTTTAAAAAATTTCAACTTCCCTTTTTACATGCCGCGGGCGATTCATGGCCAGTTTTAAAGGTGATTTTTGGCGATTTTTACATGAATCGCCGATTAATCGGCGATTCAGGCGATTCATGGCCCAAAAATCGGCGATACCGATTCACGATGCAAAAAAAATCGCCCAACATGAATCTGGTCGCGGAATCGACGATTCAGGCGATTTTTGGGCAATTCTCATTACTATGATCTGTTCATACCAAGCTCAGGGCGCTTGTTTCAATCCATGTAATGCCTTTTTTAGTTTACATACATGAGATTGTTTATTGTTTTCTTCAAAACCTTCAAGTTGTTCAAGATAAACTTCCTCTTCTATAACACCATTCAAAAATGCAGTCCTTACATCCATTTGATGAATTTTCCATCCCTAGGATGCAACAATGGATAGAACAATTCTAACAGAGGTATATCTACCTACTGCAGCAAAAGTTTCCTCATAGTCTATTCCTTCTTTTTGAGAAAATCCTCTTGCTACAAATCTTGCTTTGTACTTGTCGATGCTTTCATCAGCAGCATGTTTAATCTTAAATAACCATTTTGAAGAGATAACCGATTTATTTTTAGGTCTAGGAACAATATCCCAAACATCATTTTTAAGTTATGGAATTATATTCTTCTATCATGGCATCTTTCCAGTTTTGATGTTTCATTGCTTCTTTTACTTTAGATGGTTCAGATTTGATTTCAATCATTAATGCAATATACTAGAATATATGTTAGGGTGTTTTCTTTCCCTAATGAAATCTGAGGGAATGGAATTGTTTTCTTCAGTTAGCTTTCTAGCCCATAGTGGTCTTTTCTTTTCCTCGAAATTGTGAGTAATGTCCATAGGTTCAATAGAGTTATCTTCCTTTGTTTGAGACTCCCTCTCATTGTCAGAGTTTTGTTCTTCTAGTGTCTCTTCTCTCTTGAAAGTTGGATCTTCATCAAATATTACATCTCGACTTAGTTCAATATTTCTTTGTCCAGGGATATAGATACGATAAGCTTTAGAAGTTTCACTATATCCTACAAAGATTCCCTTCTTTCCTAAGGGATCTAGTTCTGATCTTTTCTCCTTAGGAATGTGCACATAGACAGGGCAACCAAAAATTCTTAGGTATTTAAGATCAGGTTTCTTCCTAGAAAATGCTTCTTTAGGGGTCTTGAATTCAAGATGAGAGTGTGAACATCTATTTTGAAGGAAAACAACAATGTTGGAGGCTTCTCCCCAAAGAAAAGTTTCAAGATTTTGATCATGAAGCATTGCTTTAGCAGCTTCAACTATGGTTTTGTTCTTTCTCTCAGCTATTCCGTTTTGTTGAGGATTATAGGGAACAGAACACTCCCTCTTAATCCCAACAATTTTACAATAATTTATAAAGATCTTTGAAATGTACTCTTTACCATTGTCAGTTCTAAGAACTTTTATTTTCTTTCCAGATAGATTTTCTCCAAGGGCTTTAAACTCTTTAAATTTTGTCAGGATTTCTTCACACTCTTTACTCTTTAGAAAATAGATCCAAGTTTTCCTAGAGAAATCATCCATGAATATGATATAGTATAGGAAACCCCCTAGTGAAGGAACCGACATTGGACCGCATAAATCTGAGTGAATAAGTTCTAGATCTTCTTTGGATTTACTTTGACTATTGAGAAATGTGGTTTTAATATCCTTCCCCAAAGCACAACCTTTACAAGTTCCTTCATGGTACGGATGAAGTTTAGGTAGCCCCGTTACCATTGTCTCTAGAGCGGAATCCTCAAAAATGAAGATGACCTAGTCTCCTGCGCCAATGTTTTTTTCCTTTGAAATAATCATGAAGGAGAGTTGAATGAGTGTGAGAGTTAGGTTGCTAAACACATCCATGTCTGTAGCCAATCTTGTAAGCATTTTTTATGTTAGAATTCTTAGGCCAAGTAAGACCTTTCCTTCTATAAATGTGACTCTGAATCCTTTATCTTCAAGAGTAGAGATGGAGACCAAGTTTCTTCTTATACTAGGTACATATAGTACCTTAGTAAGTTCAATTGTTTTTCCTGATTTCAGATGTATAGTACATGTCCCTATTCCCTTTACGGTATAGCTTGTATCATCCCCAATAGTTACTTCATCAACATAGTCTTCTTTGATAGAATCCAACTGTTCTTTAAAACTTGTAATATGTCGAGAGGCTCCACTATCAATTACCCAAGTACTTGATCTGGTTGATACTTCACTAGAGAGGGCTGAATAGAACACATTATGTTCAGAATTTTTCATTTGTATTTTGGGTAGTTGCAAATGATGCTTATTGCTTAATTCTATCAGGACATTTAGATGCTAGATGCCCAATTTTATCACATCTAAAACATTGCATTTTGGAGAAGTCAAATTGCTTTTTCTTTCCTTTGAATTTTTGTTTTCTCTTCTTCTTATTTACTTGTATAGAGAGAACTTGTAAATCTTCTTCAAAAGCATTGTAAATCTCATGTGCAGTTTATAGTTCTGAGATTACAAGAAGTAGATGAGTTTTAACACCATCCACAATGAGCTTCATGGCTTTATTGTTGTCATTCTCCCATTTTTCCAGTTCATCATTTCCTTTGGGTGGTGGGCCAGATTTTTCGATGAACTTATTTAGGCCATGTTCTTTTAATATGAGCTTTAACCGTAGTTTCCAGCCTGCAAAGTCTGAATCACCTTCTAACCTGTCTTATATTCTCATGCCGTTCACCATTTTGAACAGTATTTAAATAATGCCTCATTTTGGATCACTTCTTAAGCCTGCTTTGATACCAGGTTGATGTAAACAGACTGTAGATAAATACTATTCTGATTGCTTCCTTCAGATAATAATCTGATTATAAGTTCTTTCAATGTAACAATGCCACAGTCATTAAACCAGAGCATATAACAATTATAGTTTCCAACAATGCAGAGATATGTAATTTCCAAGAACATACGACAGAGATATTTATAGGTATTCAATAGTGATATGCACTGGAAGACTGTAGTAATGTTTGTGTTCGCTGTGTCTGATCATCAGAGGTGAATGACATAAATAAGACTTAAGTATTGGCTATGGGTCACACCGGTAGGCGTGACTCATATTTGAGTCACGTCTTTTGGGCATGACTCAATAGCCATCATCTAAGACAACATAACCGTCGACAGGAGTTAATACATAACTAGATTTATAAAGGCAGTCAATGACATTAGAATATCACTTTCACTAATTCATACTTATATATATATATATATATATATATATATATATATATATATATTAGTATATTTATACATATATCTAATATACATATGAATTGAAACAATAAACATAAATATCAACACAAAGTATTATTAATATATCATCAATATGTATGTCCAACTAATCTATACATTAACACTCACGAATAATTATGTATAGTCATAAGTTACCCAGATTGCTTACTTCACTTCAGTTGTTTTTGTAAACAACCTCCGTTGTCCAGAACTTCATTTAGCTCATCTAGTTATGTTCTACAACAGCATCACACACGTCATTCCTACACTGTACCAATCAATGAATCCTCTATTCTGCCTCCTAAATCAACCAATTTATAGCCACGTAATAATCTGTGATTGAAATTAAGTTTGCATTGCGTATGTCATCTACATCTGAAACTCTCCAACCAACTTAATGTAATCAATTGTATATATCTTGGGAGGCAAAATGGAAGCAAAACGGTTTCCCAAAAGAAGATAACTTATGAAGGCCATCGCTCCCACATTGTGATTGAAATTGCAAACATATACTACACTACCTGTAGTTGACAACCTAGAAATGATAGCGTTGGATTGGAATTGGGGAAAAAAACTTTTGAAAGCCTTAAACTCTGAACATTGGAATTGACAGTAATGTTGCATTGGCTTGTGACGAATTTTGGAGGACTACTCAAAGTAGTACAGAAGACTAACAGCAAAACGTATTTGCCTGGCAGAATTTAGTATTACTTTGAGGAGTCAATAAAAATTGTGAAACCCTTAAACCAATAAAATGTAAAGAATTTAAAAATCCACTAAATTAAATTTGAACTTATAAACAGACAATGTTTTAAAAACCTTAAATCCCAATATTGGAGTTAAAATAGCGAACATGTATTACAGTGAAGTTGACAACGTAAAATTAATATTCGAATAGCCTATATTATAGTCAAGCAAAATACAAACTTATATGATCTTGGAATGCCATAGACAATCAAATTAAAACCAACGAGCACATAAGTTAGTAAATCCTTATTCTATTGCATTATTGAAATAGGAATTCATGTAATGGCTAGAAAAGAGCAAACGGATTCAAGAGCAATGCAATATAAAATAAGCAATAACCAGTGGTAACTCCCAAAATAGGATTCGAGCTACCAAACATTTGCATCAACCAATTTGAATACATTAAACAGTAAATGTATTGTATCAATTTGACTAATCTAAATAGTAAATGTATTGAAAATTGGAAACCCTGAATCCCTAATATTATAGCGCCTCCCAGAGTTTCCAACTTAAAAAATTTCTATGGGGAAGTTGGCATAAAATGATATTTCATTCAAGCAACACTTAGAATTTGATTGAATATTTCTGATTGACCATTATTAAGGCATTCTCCATGAGGACACATCCCCTTCCCAAATGCACCGGTCTACTATAGGAGACACTTTGGAGACACATAAATAGGAAACAGCCCGTCACTGTTCAACTTTTTATGCAAAAGCATGAAACCTCCGTGGAAGTCCAAAAAAATAGAAGACGTCTGGAAACTTAACTCATTCTCTATAGCCAAAGATAGTTTGAGCACATTCAAAAACAACATTATTTTTATTTTTTAGAAAGTGATGGATGAGCCAACAAGGACCCCTACTCCCCTTTAAGTTTAAACTATACCTAAACCTATAAGAACTAGAAACTACAAAACATACTCATTAAAAGGAGCACCTTTTCAGTGAAGTTTCCAAAATTTGAAGAAGTGCAAACAGAGTAGTCAAAATAAGAGAACAGCAGGATGAAGTAATAGGGCATCAAATCCACCACATTTGAGGTTCGTATAACATCTTCTATTTGTTTATTCAATGTCCTTTGCATTGTTTTAGTGTTTCTTTTTTAATTTCCAAACACATCGGGTGACATTTCTCTTCTTCTTCTATTTGCATTTGCAGCTATGTTTTAAATTCTTAAGGAAAAGAAGCAATGAGCAGCTATCTATTCATTGGACTTTGTGCCTGGAGGGTGGAGGGGAGTGGAAAGGAGGGTGGTTGCCACACAAATATCTCAAAATTGTACCCAAATTGGTATTTTTACAATAAAGTGACACTTGAATAGATGAAATATTGAGAGAAGTGAAAAAAAAAGTATGATTTACTGAATATAATCCACAGCTCTTACATGATGTTCTCATGACAGCATTTGTAATTTTCTTGTTATGCATTTCAAACCATTAGTTAATTATCAAGTTCTTATGGCTGCATAATTACTTGATTTTTTAAAAATTTCTAGAACCTATTTTACAACTTCACCTTCCAAAAAATTGTTGCTTTTACAATACAAATCTTATCCTTAATCAGAATAAGAAAAAAAATGTAAACCTCAAGCCAATATTACATATCGGAGACCAACAGCATTTTATGGTATCATCGAAGGATATGTTCCAAACTCCTTTCTATAGAAAACCTCACCAGCAGTTTTGTGTTGTCATTTATTCCCTGGGGGTATTGGATACTATCCATGCCATTGACTCCCTTCTTGTAATCGACATGTGGGCTTTCCTGTGGCAATTGTTTTCTCATGAAGCTGCTATTAAAAAAACTAAACTTCCAACTTAAGTAATTGCCTTCTAAATAACTGCAGGTACAGAATACTTTATAACAAGAATTTGGCATCGTGAGAATTCTTTTACATTTAACAGTGGATCATTGGCAGGTGATAATTTGGGAAGATCTGAATTCACGGCAGGCTCGTCAAATTGAGTGTTCAAGTTACAGAATAAATGATCTCTTGATGTCAGACCATCCTGAATTGATACCTGTAGAGTATTCATCAATAAAGAAATCCAAATTCATGCAAATCAATTCATATCAAGCAAACATCTCCATCTTTCAACTGAACATTATCACTTTCAAGTTGCAATACTACCAAAAATTTCTCTTTTTTTGCCTTCTCATCCACACATGCTGCCAAATGCAACTTATTATCCTGATTAAAGTCACTGCAAGTTATTAACAAAAGGAATCCCAATAATAGTAAACACCTATCACGACAGACAGTATCAATAAGATATTAAGTCTAATCTGAAACAAACAGTTCATGTTCAGGATTCTGTTTGCAACAAATAGATGCATATCCATATCTGCATATGGATGATCTAGCATGTTACGCATATAATCATTAGTAGATTATTACTGGAAAAAGCATAATGTTGAATTATGAACCTTGTTTGGTGTACTTTCCACGTAATTGATAATATTTTTGTTTAGAGCTTCTGCTTTTGTGTTGTTATCCGGAGAGAATGTTTGATGTGCTACATTCAATTCAGAAGACACTTTATTTTTTTCTGCACCACAAGCATCCTGGACAGAGAGAACTTTCATTCCTCTCCCCTTGCTTTCTGTTGATGTATTTTTGAAAGGCTTGGACTCTTGCAGAGGCTCAGAAGATTTTGAATTGTTGATAACATTTTCTTTCAATACCTGGACTTCTCTTTCCTTTTCTCCCAATTCAACTTTCATTACAGTTAGTTCAACTTCCTTTTCATTGTTTGCCTTGTGCAGCTCATCCATTGCAATGCGAAGTTTCTCGATATTCTCAGAAGCAATTTGAAGCTGCTCATTTTTTATTTTCAGATGGTTAGCATAGTCTTCCTCCATTCTTTTTAATTGATTCCAGACAAAATCCTTCTCCCTCAGGAGTGCAGAAACTTCATTTTTCCTCAAGGAACTAATCCTTTTATACTCATTCTTTACTTTGGCAATTTCTGTAACATGATCTTTCTCCATATCACAAAGCGATTCCTGAAGGGTTTGAGTTCTTTGCTCTAGTTCCAAGATTGTCTGTGACTGTAATTCTTTCTCTTTTTCAATTAAACCCTTATTCAAAGCTTTAGCTTTGACCTGAAAATCAGTCGAGCAAAACAACAAAAGACAATAAGAGGGGAAAACGATAACAAAAGAAAAGTTGAAAATTTAATAGACTGTATTAATCTACAGCAACAGAAATTTCACCTGCTCTTCTTTAAGTTCCAGCATACAGAATTCATATTTTGTTTGCAGTTCTTCCAAATCATCTAATGCAGAATCTGCTCCAAAATAGATTTCAAGATAGTGAGGGGGCTAAAATATATCCAAACAAATACGAACAGTGCCATTAAGCATTTCAATATCATATGTTTTGCCAATAAAGAAAAGAAACTAGGAGGGATACAAAGATGACATAACGATAATAATACAAAATAGCAGACGATCATTCCAGAAATGTTTCAATTTTTATGTGTGATGTCCCCAAATTTTTTAGTAAAACGACTAAATTAAATTAACTAAGTGGTCCTAGAATTTAAATAAAATTATAAAGAACCTTTAGTTAATTAATTTAATTAATAAATTGGGGCCCAAATTAATAAAATAACAACCCAATTAAATAATGTCAGTCAATTGTAAATCTCTAGATGTTGCTTGGAGACCTTTTTAAAAGGAGATGGTTGGGCATTGTAAATTATCAGGGTGAAAATTTATGCTTTCTTTGTATTCCTGGAAGCCGAATGCTAAAGGTGGTTTTCATGCAGTTTTCAAGGTGGAAGATCCTCCCTAATCTGTGAACACAGTTTCAGTGGTTCATAGTCACCCTAGTCTGTCGTTGAAAGTATCATTCTGATATTTCACATTGTGGGTCAAAATTGTAAAAGTTTTCATTCGAAGACAAATCTGTATTTTGCCCTTTGATCTGAGATCGTTTTATTGAGGATCTTTTCAAAATCTGGCTTGCATCAATAACTTTCCGATATTTGGTTGTGATAGCATCCATAAGACAATTCTATTGCAGGAAAATGTGTGCAGGCGGGAACAAGCATTGTGGTTGTAAGGAGTATTGTTGTAGTGACGCCGACCCATAAACTGTAGTACGACAGAAGACCAACCAAATGTAGAGGAAGTAAGTGTGTCCATAAACCAAGTACGAAGGGAAGAGTAGACTTCACCGAGATCGTCACCGCGCCAAGATCCCCTTTGGTGCCAATAATGTCATCAGACTGAGATTACCTTCAGGCCAAGATCCCCTTGAGGCTGAGATTGCCTTCCAAACATCATGTTATGGCAATTTGAGCCATTATTAACAATAAAGCTACATATCTGAGCTTTTTTTTACCAAATGACATAGCCCTAAAATTGAATGTTTTTCTCAAGAGAAAAATTCTTAACATAAAATAAGAGTGTCACAACAATCCACCTCACAGCAAACTTAAACAATTATTATTATACAGCTAACACGAGTGCATTTACATTTGCATATTTTCATTTTGCAATCTGAACCAAATTTACATTGAACTTTGTCTACAGTTTGTTATCATCATTATCAATGTACTCTCTAGCTCATGCATAGGACAATATTATTGCAAAATCTAGCAATACTAAGACTCAAAAGAGCCTACTTAAAAGAATGTCAATGTTTCTTCCATATACTATTGGAATCTCAAATTGAACACATGGTAAGTACGCATATATTACCAACAAACTTAGAGATGATAGACAAAGGATAGTTGTTGTGTCATACAACATAACATACACTCGTGAATCTCAAATATTATTTAAAAGGGTTTTGAGAGCATGCAGCAAGTAAATGCTACATAATGTAAATTATTAGGTTTTGCATGCATGTAGAATATCTAAATACATTTGTACAAACTAGCTATCAGTTCTGCCAAGAAGACTCATATTCAGTTTATTTTTAAGTATAATTAAAAACCTGTATACCTCTTAAAAGAATGTAAACCTCAAAAGGACACTGGCCATCCTTCGGAAACTCAAACATTAAATATTAAACAACAATGCTTTCACACAATAGCTATGACAATATTTGCAAAAAATACTATGACCATTATGATCCAGTTTAAAGATTGTTGAACATTGTGCAACGAAAGAGTACATCACATGTGGGAACAAATATTTTCACACTCCACACATAAAAGACACTGGAATGGATGTAAAAGTTGATTTGGAAGTCAAGACGATGATGTTCTCGAGGTTGACAGTACATATTTAGAAAGTACAAAGGGAAGGGGATCTCAGTTCCTGATCAGTTAGAGGATGATAACATCACTAGAGGAAACTTCAATGCCACTACAAATCATGAGTTGGAAACAATTGATTGGCATAATGATAAAGAGGTTAGCCTTGAGACTTTGATGATTCCAATTTCCCTCCTCACTCAACAATGGTTGGATGGTAAGATGATCAATTTAGTAAGTGGAGTACAGTTGACATACGATAAGATGAATGAGATAGAAGAAATTGAAGAAGAATCATCCAAACAACCTCAAATATAAAGCAAGCAACATAGTGAAGCTAAGAAGAAGAGGAAAATTGTTGCAAAGGCTCCACCCAGCAAGAATTCAAGAGAAAAGGGAAGATTAAAGAGCCTCAAACTAAGAGACAAAAGAAGACCATTCCACAATCAAAACAAAGTGCCATTGCAAAGCAAGGAAAGACTATGTCCAAGGGAAAGGAAGCGAGACAAGGGATTTCTTTTGAATCAAAGGACAACATTAGCCACGACTCTTTAGAGTATTCTCTATTGAGTTCCTCTGCAATGGAAGGAATTCTTTCTCCACGGCATGGAAATGAGGGTGAAATGGTAGATATTGAAGATTCTCCCTAAGATGGACAAATGCCACCTCCTAATGAAGGCTGGAATGAAGATATTGCATTCCTACCAATCAAAAGTTAAGGAAGAAAAGAACCTAATGTGGAACTACGAGAATGCACGAAACCTGATTGGTTCTGGATATGATACAAGTAAAGGAATACATAGAGCCTAACCCAACTTGGAATATCGAAGACATTGCACACCAAGTTGAAGAAGAGAAAGAGACAACCAGTAGGAAGGATAGCTAAGGTGATGAAAGACAATTCACAAACCTACAAGGTTCAAATTGTCATTCCAAAGGCGAAGAAGATGAGATAGCATTCAATCCTAGGATTATGAAGTAGTTAAGCATGAATTGGGAGTTACTACAAAGAAGATAGAATATAAAGAAGCTCAAGACGCTCTCAAGGCTGTGCAAATTAGAGTAACTAACAAAGTTGCAAAGAAAAATAAATAGAAGGAGAATAGGAGATTGAGAGAATACTACGGGAATGTCTTCAAACCATACCAGCAGAAAAATCTCATATTTGTACCACCTATCACCATTTAGAGGAAAGATATCAATAGTGTAGAAGGTTCAGGGACTTCACTTTAAAAAACTCGAGCTTGGATGGAAGAAATTTTGCAAGAAAGAATGGGCTTTCTTCCAGAAATCTTAGTGCAATTTCAGCCACTCACGAGACTTAAAGCAAGATTTCATGCTCTTCCATAGAAGTAACAAAGGTCATCTTCCACTTTGATGAGATAAAGGAAGAGAACCTGAACTTGGAAATTTTGACAAAAAGATTGAGACACATCACCTTTGAGGTGAATGGTATCATCAAAAGATAATATTTAAGGAGGCATTCATCTCTCAGTCTTCTCATGGCCTCAACCAAGAATAATGCAATGGAATGGTAGAAACAATTGCTACAACTAAAACTAAGATGGACTTAGTAGATTGGAGAATACAAAATGTGCCTATGCCCCCAATGAACATGCTCAACAATACTGCGTCCAGGTTCACTAAATTAGCAAAGAAAGAATTAGACAAAGGGAATAATATTTTGGATGATAATTCGATGTAAGCCTAAGTGGCGAACTAGTTCCTCATTAGTTAGTAGTTTAGACGCTTGATTTGGATTGGGTCACATTTGGTGTCATTAGATGGTTTTCACTATTTTGTAATTTTGCCATTGGCTCATTTTGGGATCCTTCAATCTCATTGGCTAATGCGGTGGTGACCCCAATTGGGGTTTGTAGGAATCAATTTGGGCTATTGATTCTAAATTAATCTTCGTTATTCATTTTACTTTGGCTCCTTCTATAAAGATTGCTCCTATCGTTTGTAAAAGATATGTTGGAGAATTGTTGCAAAAGATAATGTCAATTTTGCTTTGCTTATCATTGTTGTGTTTTGCATGGTGATTTGTTGTAAACAGGTTTGAATTATTGCATGATAACCTTAATCTTCATCTAGAATAGATTTCAATTTCAAGTTGTTAAGGAAGAATAGAATTCGCTTAAGTAATTTAGTTGGATGAAAGAAATTGTGGATGCTTAATTGCTTGAATTAACATCTATTAGGCCACTAGCCTCTTATTGATTGTAAGTGTACCTTGTGTAGTTAGCTAGACATTGAAAGTACTTAATTTTAAATGATATTCAATCTTTCGTTTGCATCCATTGATGGGATTGAAGAGGAGATATTGATTTGAAAATCATTAGAGTATACCTTACAAGCTTGCATTGGATGGGCAGAGTGGCAAACAAGATTGCATCTAATAGAATCCAAGTTCATCCATACTTCCTCATATTCATAGCTAGAAGTAGCAGTAGAAGAAATAAGGTTTGAAAAATCAACAAACTATATTTTCATTGCTCATTGTGAAGCCAAATCCATAGGAGTGAGTTGATAAGTCTTGATAAATATCATAAGTCCCATTAGTGAACCGCTTAATCACATCGTTTCAACTGAGCAAGTATCCACAATATAATGAACTTTGAAGTCATTTCATTATCTTACTATGCAAGCTTAGCATGAGAAGTGATCCTATTCAAGAGAGGATTGAGTATTTGCTGTCCTCAATTTTGACTTCTCAAAATTGAGGCAACCCGTAGGTGAACCTTTCAAGTTTTAATGCATTGATGAAGTATCATGAAGATAATTTGTTATCCCTGAATCGTACTTTATGTGATCCTATCTTGTATTTCTTTTGAAGGTTTCCATCGAGTTGAATCCCAAACTGTTTACTAGTAAGAATTTTTCTTCTCTAATTGCAAACACTCAATTTTTGGCAATCCTTCACGACCTTTCTTCGTTTTTCTTGTATTGTAAACAGCTTTTAGTCTTGTTTTTGCCTTAGGTGAATGGCCCTTGGAATTCCACTCATTCCAATCCAATTTAGGTCAAAATTGGAGTTGTCTAGCTCAAGTTATAGGGGACAAAGTGGGTTCTTTCAAGACAACTACATATATGGATTTAAAAAACCTCAAAAAAGTAGAATTTTTATTGGTGAAAGCATGATATAAAATTATATTTGATAATTAAAGTGGATTTTGTGGTTCATTTTAAAATTTTAAAATTATATTATACTTTATGAAAATAGCCTATTTCAAGACTATTTTTCATGTTACTTTGTTAAAGCTATAGTTAAATATTAAATTTAATTACATAAAACAACTTAAATGCTTAATAGTGGGGTTTTTATTACACATTGCATACATCAACATGCAAATCATTATGTGAAAACGCACTCCCAATAAATTATAAGTCCTATCATTGAATTAAATGAACTTTTTATATGCAATAACACATTTTAATGTGTTAAAAGAATTTTTAATGTATTTATATATTTTAAGCTTATTTAATAAATCTAAGTAAGAAATTCTAACTCATTTATATAAATCTTTTCAAATAATCACTTAATGGAATTTTTAAATCAACTTGCATGTTTTTATAATATGCAAATCCTTTTCAAAGACATAAGTAGCGATTTTTGACCCAACTACATGTGTATATGATGTTTTAAAACTCATCTCCACCTAGCCTAAGTGAAAGTGGTGATTTCTAGCCCAACTGCATATGTTTAAAATACATTTAAATGCCTACGAAAAATGTGTTTTTAACGATTTACATTGCCACTAAAAGAATAGTGGCGATTTTTGGCTGAATAGCATGTCATTTAGAATATGTCAATGGATCCCAAATTATGTTATGCACTATATCATGGGCTAAAGACTCATGGGTGGCAATTTCTTACCCTAATACATGTGTTTTAAAACAATGTCAATGACTTCCTAAAACACATCTAATGAAGGTATTATTATAAAGGTTAAGAGTGGTGGTTTTTCTTGCCAATACACATGTTTCCAATATATTTGTTTGCCTTTAAATGTTGTGTTTTCCTCTATAAGGCCAAAAACACATAAAAACACCTGCGATTTTCTTAATAAAAACACATATTTGGAATATACGTATGCCCTCTTAAAATGCTTTCTCCACTAAGTTATTATTCCATTTCTTATGGTGGCGAATTTTGGTTGTATTACATGTTTTGAAACATGTGCTCACCCTTAAAAAGTGCATTTTTCTCCTCAAGGCTGAAAGTTGTTATTTCTCTTGCCAATACATGCATTTTGGTATGTGTATTTGCCCTCAAGAACTGCATTTTAAACTCCAGCACCTTTTTTAGGAAGTTTTGGGCATATTTTTGCATGTTTTTAGTCCCCAAAGATGCGTTTTAATATCCATAACTTATTGGCATATGCATTTGCTCAAGAAAGTTTTGTTTTTAATAGAAGACGTTTTCTGGGCGTTTTCCTAAAGTGGCAATTTTTGGAGTAATAGTGTGTTCATCTACATGTGCATTTGGCCAAAAACAGCCCATCTGGGGTATGTTTTCTACCAAAAATGTTGAATTGCTTCGTGATTTTTGGTTTCCAATAATTCCAAAGAGCTTTCTAGGTAATTTATTTCAATTTCCAGCTTGTTCTCCATCATTTCCAAGCTTAAAATGATGCCCTAGATGTCAAATTTTAATGCATTTGCACATGGCTTTGATTTGATCAAAGTTGGTGTTTACCGTATGGGTAAATAGATTAATGCATACAGACAATAGACAAGAACAGCAATACTCCTTTTATTATTTGCATATATGCCGAAGAGATTACATAGTGCTTCGATGATTACAATAATGATCCAAAGTTGTATATATACCATCCTGAAGGGGCTCGTCGATTACATAACAATTACCAACGACATCAACTTGTCGGCTACTCAATATTTACTGACAACATCATCCCCCCCAAAAGAAAAAGTTGTCTCCAGACAACAATTACAAAATATCCGAGACAGATTAACAAAACGGAATACATTAACTGACTAACTACAACAAGATAGATCTGTTTCTATTACATCACTTTCACATTCGTCCTGTGCCTGCACCAAATTGGTCTCCAAAACACATTGTCTCCTTAGTCAAGCTAACCCTGATAGCCACCCGTGATGCTTTCTCTGCTCCCAACTCCTCGGTACACTGAGCCAAGTGTCACTGTACTACCTTCAACTGGATGATTAGCTCCTCTCGAGCTCTCTTTCTCTGCTTCCAACTCCTCGGTACACTGAGCTGAGTGTCACTGTACTACCTTCAACTAGATGATTAGCTCCTCTCGAGCTCTCTATGCATCCACCAGAAGACCCTTAGTGTTTATGCCGATTGTCATATAGTATTTGATTCCTTGGACATACCTGAGAAAACCATGATGTCCAGTGTAATGGAAAATAATGACAATCATGAGACAGTTGATATGCATTTCATCAAAGATAGTATTGAACAGATGGTGTTGGGCATGCGAGCTAAAATGGAGATCTTGCCAATTCTTAATGAAATCCTTATACTGCTTGATGATCCATATTGGAATTCTGTAGAGGCAGTTGCTTTCATGGAAAATGATGATGAAACTATACATCCTTCTGCTGAGATGCAAGAAATATTAAATGGAGAAGATGTAGTGGATGATGCTTTTGATGTAGATCCACAAGATTTTGAATACAGCGATAATTTCGGTGGTGTAGAGGATAATTTGAATAATATTAGCCCTAGCTCTAATGGTTCTTTTGCTTAGGAGAAAATAGACAATAGACAGGAATAGTAGTACTCCTTTTATTATTCGCATATATGCCAAAGAGATTACATAGTGCTTCGATGATTACAATAACGATCCAAAGTTGTACATCTACCATCCCGAAGAACCTTCCGGAAGGGGCCCGTCGGCTACATAACAAGAACCTTCCCAAAGGGGCCCGTCAGCTACATAACAATTACCGACAACATCAACCCGTCAACTACTCAATATTTACCAACGACAGTTGGTTGCAAGTTTTGGGCATTAAATCTCTCTATCTCCATATGTCCAAATTCAAACCTTGATGTTTGGATTTCAAAATCTATATCTTATGATTTTAAACAATCGTAATCCAAAATCTCTTGGATTTATTTTCAGATTTGTCCAAAGATTTGAGAAAGACCTCTTATTTCGTGGTTGGTGAACAGAGTTATTTTTCCCTTATTCTCCTTAAGGCATTTTTGTCCTGTTAAGTTTCTTAATGCAAGTATTTCAATTTCCATTTTCAGATTTGCATGTTTTTGTATATATGTTGTCTCTTCTTTTTCTTTCATCTTCTTCTTCAAGTTGCGTATGCAAAGTCGCATTTACTTGCATATGCAATCGGAGTAAACTCTCGTTCTTATATGAAGGCAAGTCCCACTTTTCTTGCATGAGAATGCAAGTGCAAGTCCTACCGATGTGCATTCCATTAACCTCCATATGGCTGCCCTATGGTTGAAGAAGAATTTCCAACATATTTGCCAAATACATAGAATGACTTACACCTATTTAAACATGCTATGTTTCCATTTCATTACATCTCACTCCTCAATCACATATTTTAAAGTTTGTTGTTTGTAGATGCAATCCACTTCAAAAAAAACGTTTTGGGCCATTTTACTCATATTTGAGTCATTATAAGCTTGACGCATTTGTTCATTCACTGTCCATCATTTCATCCATTCTCACCATCTATAGCTTGTCCTAAATCCATGTTTTTACATTAAAAAACTTGCCATGGACCCCTCAAATGAAGATGTTCTTACACTATGGGATTTTCATGTGATAGTTGTGCAGGCATACCATTTGGCATTTCAAGAGAACCTACTCCAGCAAAAGGTAAAGATAGAAAGAAAATGAAGTACCAGTATGATCAGTATCATAACTCCATTCCACCGTCACAAGTAACTTTCTATTGTGATGAAGTCCAGGATACCGACATATCTCATATGAACATTAAAGATTTCCTAGCAAGAGTTGATGCTGAGGCTATCGAGAATATGACAAGGATCAAACGAAGTCATATTCATCTATTGTCCACTTTCCCCTTGACAGCTCATGAGCCAGCATTCATTCTTACATGTGCAAGACACTTTAATGCACCCTCTTGAACCATCAGAGATCATTAGTCTCGATCCTGAGACTACTGATCATATTTTTCATGTTCCTCACACTCCAATTGTGATGATACCTCCTATTGCACAAATTTTGTCAATGATAATTGGTTGATCACTAAGAGGCCAATCTTGTTAGATGGCCAATAAAAGGCATGCGTCATCGTGATTTCAAAGAAGAAATTAATGACCTCATCACATTGCTCAGTCGCTTAGCAAGGGTCAAGGATTCAAACACCTTTGAACCATTGATGTACAAGTACATCTCTCTCATTATAAGGTCAAAGAAGAATATATTTTCAGCTGAACTAGTAAGTGATGCAATCTGTGAATAGTTGGTGAACGTGTTGACTATAGGCGTGTTCAACATGAACTCCTACTTGGTATATATTTTTGCTGCCCTAGGTTCTTTCTCTAGCTTGTCAACTAAAAATGACAGGTATGTGGTGCACGTGTGGGAATACTATGATCAATTGCCTCTGAAGCAAAGTCGGATACATTTCCGAAGGGTTTGGGATACTTGCATTGCATGTGCTTATTTGACAAAGAACTCACAAACAAGCAAGTTTTTGATGACGCATGGGACAAAGTGAATCAGTATGGTTGCATGTTTCTACAATTTCCCAACTTCACATATTTGCGAGTTGGATGTTTTAAGGGAGAGCCATACACTTTGCCAAGGTACCCTACAAACAAGATTGTACTCATGAAATTGGCAAGACAACTCATGGAGTTAAAAGCTTATCAATCCAATTTGCACTGACTAGGAGTGGAGATATCATCACGCAACCCCTTGAAGATTGATGGGTACTATTTGGATATCATGCCTAAAGCAAAGAACATGGAGTTTGAACTTCAACGAATCACATCGAAGGAATTTGCAGCAAGAAGTTGCTTTGATAGGAGAGGACTGCATGATAAGATGAGGAAGCAATTCCTGCATATACATCGCCTAGAAGATCTCTAGATTGATGTATGCACCAAATTGGATATATGGCAAAGGGACTACTCTCAATTAACTGTGAAACAAATTGTGGATTTCAACTTAACAACAATCCCTATTGGATTTGAGGATGATGATAAAATATTGGATCCCAACTATGTTCAACATAGTGTGGAGAACTTACCCATTCTTCCTCCTACACAGTCATGCAAGGAAAGCACCTCAATTTGGGATCAATTTCAATCCATTCTTGTCAATACTAACACTTGGCTGAAAAGAAGTCTCAAGTGCATCAAGATAAAGCATGAGAAAGACTTTGATCCTGCTGGTCCAATCGAGATGAGATCTGAGATAAAGTAAAAAAGTAAAGATGGGACACCATCATCAACATTTGAAACTCCTGTTCAAAGTTTTCCCAAGCCATCCATCAAAGGAGGGAAGAACTCGAGAGTACTCGAGGCAAAAGGGATTGAAACTCAATCAATACTAATTTACTCAAGCGATCATGATACTAGGAGATCAAAGGAGCCCTCGCCACTAGTTCCGTGTCCTCTTGAGGTTCTTGCAACCACCTCTCTTCCAGCTTTAGCACCTGAATTAGATGAATCCCCAGATTCACCCTTGAACTCATTTGTTGATGCATTTTCCAAGTATCCATTGATCAAATATCCCATGGTAATTACACAAGCCTTGCCTATGTCATCAGTCGCACATGCATCAGAAATGGAAGACCAATAGAATGCGTTTGACACATATTCTATGTCCATACCTTCTATTCCACCTCTGTCATTGGCTCCGATTGATGCGACTTCAGCCCAATTTGAACAATTCATGGCTGAAGCACCACATAGTAGTCTTGCTCCTGTAGCCATTCAGACTAAGGCGCCTGCCATAGTTACTACAATTATGCAAGATAATCTGGTATAGACCATGGTGACTACTATTGCAGCTGGCACATCTTCTTTCAACCTTCCTCCATGGTTGAGCACCATCACATGAAAAGAGAAAGAAAGAAGAAATCGTTCCTGAAGAGTTTGGCAGGCAAATTGTCAGGCCAAGGGTTTCAAAAAATAAAAAAGCTAAGATAGTTTCTCAGGTTATGGTGGATGATAACAACATATAGTATGTGGAAGTTGTTGAACCTCCTGCTGAAAAACCAGCAGAAGAAATGCAACTTGCTGATTATAATTTTTCTAGAATTGAACTTGGCAAGCGAACACATTTGGGCTGCAAACAAGATACTCAAGATGCACTTGACTCTTTAGTTATGAAAAAAGACAAGTTGTCGGAAAAGAAAAATATGATGAAAAGAGAGAATGTGCATCTTTTGAAAACAATTGAAGGGATGAAGAAATATTCTTCAGGTGTTGAACATGCTTCCTCCAAGTGTACAGAAAGAATCAAAAGAGAAGTGCAAATTATGGATGAGTGGATTGCCAGTATTGAATCACAAGGTATCCAGATCATTTGAGATATCTACAGGATGCTAAGGAGAGGAAAGGAAAGGAAGTTGTTGCCAAATTAAGTGATATTCAAGAATCACTTAAACGACAATTAGAGTTGTCGGATGGAGACATTGGTGCGTAGAAAAGCATGATGGAGTTTGATTTCGATGTCTTCTCTGATTATGAAGTTATCTCATCTCTTGAGATGTATCATGATTACAAGCACTAGATGATTAACAAAGAACAAGTTTTGCAACAGCTTATGAAAGATGTGAAGGCAGCAGTAATAAAGATTAATGAGCAAGAAGACATGGTTAGTGAATGTTATAAGAAGATGTCATGTGAAGTTATCCTTTAGAACAATGAACTCAAGAAAGAAGATGAAAATCTTACAGGGTTGACTAAAGCAATTCACTTATAACTTAAAGCAGACAATTTCAATATCACTATGATGAATGCATTTACAAGTTGGAAGCGTTCACTAGATGAACTACAAAGCAAAAAGGATGTTTCCATCAAAGAAATTTCAAAAGCAACTGGTACATATCGAAGGATCATAATGGTAGTTGAATACACCGGTGAGCCTGATGCTGAAGTTGTGTATAATTCACTACAGAAATTTGCAAAAATAGTTGAGACTTTGTGAACATCTCAAATTTTCCATGTGTTTTAGAGTAGGATGACAAAGATTGCGTGTAAAGAGCAATTATGTTGTAAGTACAAGATAACATGTCCGTCTACAATCAACTCATGTAGTCAAGTTGCAATTGTATTAGGCATGCAACTTTGATAAGGTAACTTAGTTCGTTAGGAGTTCATTAGAGAATAAGTCAAGGTGGTTGAGGAGTTCCTCTTTTCCCTCCACTTTTATCTCTCCTATTTTCCTATATAAAGGAGAGAGTTCATTGTAAATAATCATCTTTTTCTTTATAGAAGAAGGTTGGGCTTGTAACTTGCAGGCGTTGTATTTCTTGCTGCAATTCTCTGAAGTGAATAAAGAAGCAAGTTTTCCCAAACTTTGTGCTGTGAGGCTTGTAATCAATCTTTGTTTCTTATGTTGCATTGACTTTTTTACTTCTTTCTAATGCATTTGAGCATTCAATGTTGTTCTTGAAGACTAGTGCAAGAGCACCACCTCCACCTTCTTATTTAATATTTTTAAATCACTTTAAGAATCCCATTAAAATCATTGTCTAAGTGTTGAAAAATAAAATTGTAATGGTTGTATTCTTTGGAATGCCCTAAACATTGTATTACATGTTGAATGTAATAGGGTAGATGTCAAATACCATAATCATTTGTGTTACATATTAAAATTGAGTAGATGGGCAGTTTTATAACTACCTAAGAAACTCGCGCTTTAAAAGGAGCACCATTGTAATCGATGAGATAGATAAGGAGATCGATAGGAAGTTAAATCGTTTTTAGGGTGGTTAGCTAGAATCTCCAAATGGCCCTCTAGCGGTAGCCAAAGAGCCACATGCTTTTGTAATCTCCGGGTGATTTCCTAATAGAAGTGTAAGTTTATATTTCTATCTTTATCGATCTGTGTTATTATACCTATGCATTCGATTCTGTTGATGATAATCATAATGAGAATTGGTTCGGTTCATGACCAATTCTCCTCATCCCGGTTTGGGACTATTATCAAAACCCGCAATAGGTTGATAGGCTACATGACTCGGATTCATGGGTGGAATGCGAAGAGACCCAAATGCACATGGAGAGTTGCACATGATCACAACGGCATCTTGGGATGATCCGCATTGGGTATTGATATGGAAGAGCCACTCGCTATCTTTATCTGATAATAGAAAAGACAAAAGGTGGTGGAGGTAGTTTCACTACCCGATTTCTGTTGGTTTTAAACACATGATGTTCGCAGGAGAAAGTGGTTGTGTATATCACCGAGTACGAGCACACCCATGTGGGCGTCAAGGCCATGGAGATCACTCAGGTCTTGCAGTCACCGCAAGCCATGGTGATAACAAAAGGTGGCAGGTTTCGCTAGTAAGAGGAAGAACACGAGGACCCCCGGCTAGAGACAAGGTGAAAGGTGGCAAAATGCAAGTACCTATGTGTTGGTATGTCGTGTTAACTTCAAATCACGAGGGACCCGATATGCAAAGTTGAAGCGGGGAGTGCCAATTACTATTAAGACAAAGGTGGCGGCATGGAAAGAGGATGCAAGCTCGGTTTCTTGGGAAGAAACCCGAACACAACAAAGAGGCATGTTATTCTAAGAATAAAAAAATGATTCAATTCTTCAAACTATGCTTGTCACCAACATTGCAAGGTATGAGGACATGCGTGCCATACCATGGACGCTTGATGTTAATGAAGAATGCACAGCATGGATAAATAAGGATGAAGGCTGAGTTGGCATCTCAACCACTACGACAGTAATGAGGGTGGCAAGTTCCACTAACTAACCCGATAGGGGAAAATGGGTCACTGCAAGTGAAGATGGAGGAACCTGATCATTGTCAATCTCTAACATTAGTAAAGGTCGTGGTCAAGTTTTAGAGCTGGGGAGGATGGTGAGTTTGATATAGAGAAGATATTATGTCAAGTGAACAATAACATTATTGTTATTATTAATGGTAGTAAGCCTCTGAATTCAATATCTATGAAGACAATATCAAGATAAGATGTAGATTTGGATGTATGATGGCTTCTCTCTGCATCAAAGACTTTGAGCTTTGGGAAATAAGATTAGTTAATAGTGGCTGCCAGAACGAGGAGTTAAAGACTTTGTATTTTAATTCTTAGTACATTATTTTAAATTGAATAGTTGATAAGAGACTTTGGGGCTTATCAGTCATTCATCCTTTATTCAAAGAGGATTGTTCGTAGGAGACTATGGGCTCTTATTCTCATTCATATAAATCAAGTTGTAAATACTGTCCTAGAAGTTGTTCTTATGCCAATTTCTAAGTCACTGGCATTATTGTAGCAATAGATACCTTTTGTTGATTCTCAAATAGTTGGTGTAAGAGTATAATCATTCCTGTAAAAAGAGGAATTGATTCAAAGAACTATCCATTTGTCAATTCCAGTTAGGTCCCTATTGTAGCCACCTACGGTAAGAAAGAAGCCTCCCCTATTGCTGATAGGAGAGATTTATCTCACTACACCGTTGACTAAAATTCCCATTTTGTAAGTTGTAGTTCTAGTGACTTACAAAATAGGTAGCCAATAGTATTTAGTGTTTCACTTCGAAACATTGAGTGTTTGAATTTGGATGTCGTAGTGGAACAAAACTCACATCAACATGTCCCAATTTGCAATGGGGCAATGGTGGGAAAACATCACAGCAATCAGCAACTTTGAGAAAAAGTTGTTTAAGGTTTTCAATATCTCATTTTATATTGGGCAAGGGACATTACAATGCATCAATTAGTAAGGGGAAAGATGGAATATTGTTGGCGTAAATTAGTATTTAGTATTTACTATATGCTTAAGCTTTCTTAAGCTAATTAATAATTAATAGGCTATGTATTTATGTTGATAGTTGCATCTACCTGTCTATCCTTGCTTTATGAGCAAGGTTTTGTTAAAAAATTGTATCTCCATATCAGTTATCTTTCTAATGATTTGTTTGTCTATCGTCAAGGTTTATATTTGCTTGAGAATCTTGGGAGATTCGCCACTTCTACATGGTATCAGAGTGCACATCCAACAACTCCTTTTGTATCTACGAAGCATTCATTAGTGATTTGTTGAGGCACCAAGAGATTCAGTTGGCAAAATAAGGGCCTTTTCTTTGGGACAGTTGTACCAATTTAACAGTTGATTCTCAATGATTTTATTTGCCTATGCTCATTTCTATTAGACATTCAATATTGATTAAGGCTCATCTTTTGTTAGTGTTAAAACCATACCCATAAAACTATGGTATATTGTGTGGTTGCGACAATTTGCATATTTGCATGGATATTCACTTTATGTTTGCACATTTCCAAGTGCAACTTAGTGCCTAGAAGTAACAGTTTATGCCTTACCTTCCCCGAGTGGGTTATCTTTGGTATTATTCTTTTCATTTATGTGTTTAGTGTTTTAGAGCCTTTTGATTTACAAATTGGTCACATTTGTCAAGTTTGGTCACGTCCTATAGCAGGGATCGAGTAACATAGTTGGAGGCAATATTGAGTTTTTGAGCTATATCAATTTTGGAGGGATTTCCTTGAGGGCTTTGCATGGAGGAGATAGCCCTTGTGCTTTTGCAAATTTCTCTTATGCTAGGATTTAAGTCAAAGTGTCCAAAGATTAGGTTGGCCCAATTTAGTGTAGCTTGCTCATTGCTTAAGCCCATATTTTATTAAGGTAGGGACTCTTCTATTGATCAATTTAATTTAATTTGAAGCAAATTTTGCAACCATTAAAGTCTTGGTTCAATATTGGCATCTAGGGTTGGATTCAGTGCAATGTAAAATCTGTTTGTGGTGGGCCCGCTAACTGCAATCTTGCACAATAATATAGGGGTGTTGATGTTTTGTAGCTTCAGTCCAACAACTACTAGTGAAGACACACACACACACACACACTTATATATATATATACAAATATTCTTATTAGTCCCTGCCTTGCATAAGGCAGGGAACTAATGTTTTCGGTGACAGCACATAACTACTTCAAATCACACCAAGCTAACAAAAACTAAAGTTTTCATATGCAAATATTAAAAAATTAATTTTTATCATTAAAATTCTAATTTACTATTGGCTGATTGAATTTTTGGCA
Source organism: Cupressus sempervirens (assembly GCA_028749045.1). NCBI lineage: Eukaryota > Viridiplantae > Streptophyta > Pinopsida > Cupressales > Cupressaceae > Cupressus > Cupressus sempervirens. The sequence continues at coordinate 149,730,637 of CM053785.1, read as the reverse complement.
GGGGTAATTTTGTTTTTTAATTGTGAAAAATGGTACGAAATTTTGTAAAGCGATAAGCTTTCATTTATTTGCATTTATTGTATCGACTATAGTTGTCAGGAAGGCCGCAATGATTTATTGCACTAAATTGACGCTGCAAATTTTTCATGAAGAGACATCTATCTTTGTGGATACTTAGAGGCTTCAATGACAAGAAAGCTCTGTACCAAAATGGCAACGATGAAGACTTTGAGAATTGTAGCGGTCATCGCTATACTAAACACATTACCTGTGGATAGCTGGAAGCCAGGCCATGCAACATTTTATGCAGACAGATCTATGGGTCAGATTTTTACAATCTCTCTTGTTACAAGATTTTTAAATTAGTCTTTCAAGAATAGCTGTATTAGCTTATACTTCTTCTTTTTTTAATCTCAGAGGAGCAATTTTTTTCTCTTTATTTCAGGTTACTATAAAAGATTGACAATCCGCTGTAATACTTGTATGAAAAAATATACATGTCTACTACTCAATATACAATTCTCAAATCAAATATAAGGGTTTTTTTTTCATCTGTTATATAGATGTCTCACTAGTACTTATATTTTTTTCATCTCTTATATAGATGTCTCACTAGTACTTGTATAATACATAGAATATGCTAATTTTAAATCTGCACTTTTCTTATTGCTCCCCAATATTAAAGTCTGCTAATACAGATAGATTTCATATGTGTCTCTATGCTTGTTGTACCTGACTGTTGTAGATAGAATCACTGACTATATGATATACTCCTTTCAAAATAGAATATCATAGTTTTACATATACAGTCTTGTCAACATACCTATTCATATGTTAAATGTACTATTGTTGTGCAATTTTAAAATCTGCTAATTTCCAAATACAAAGAGATCACTTCCAGCATTCTATTTTAACTGCCAACTTCTTCCCTCTCTAAACTTGTAGCATGTTTCCAAGTCAATGTTACAATTTCATGGATTGAACCCCAAAAAAACAGACCTGCTTGTATGTATAACCCTCCTTTACTCTCTCCATAGAAGGCATGGACTAAAGCTCGATCAGAGCTCTTGTTATAAAATGACTTATCAGATATTATGTATACACACACACACACATTATTATAAATGTCATTATGTTAGTTATATAATAAAGAATAGACATGTCCCTTCATGGGACATGTCTCTTCTCAACTTATTCTCCATATAAATGCAAGAGATTGTTGCCTTTGGAAAGTACATAAATCATAGGGAATGCAAATACTTGCAGCGATCCTCTAAACACTAAAACTCAACATGGTATTAAAGCTAGGCTACAAATGTGAAAAATAACAAACAAATGAAAAGAGAAATTACATTAATACCAAATATCACAATAATAGGCAATTCCTCCATAGGCAATTCCTCCATATGAGCATTTGAGCGATGAAAAGGTTTATATTCCCAACCAAGATAGCAAACTTGAACATCAATAAGAAGATCCAAGCGAACTGGAGCACGATCTACTAACAACAACATTGACCATGTGGCTCTATTTTGACAATTGGGTCATCGCCTATATTAGCATTCATCGCCCTCGTATCTGCATTGAGCCTAATCAACGATTTTGTAAACCAGTTTCGCAGCACCCAAGTGACATTCAACATTAGAGACATGCAAAGCTCTGTGAAGCCCTACTACGTAGCTAGCATTGTGTCGAGCCATCTCTTGGTATATGTGATAGCACTCTAAGTGACCTATGTAGCATCTTTGTCATATCTGCCCAGAACACCACAACTCTCAAGCTTATCTAATCCAGTGCAAGCATTGATCCAACTCAAGTAATATCAGATGCTCCATCACAAGAATACCCTTCAACGTTGGATCATTTGATCCAACTCACAATGAACTCGCCAACGTCTCACTCGCTGCCACAAGACAAGATCCGTAAACACATGAGTCACATAGGTATTGCTGAAGTGAGAAAACTCGACATCATTGGGAGACATCTATTGAGCAGGCATATCCCACCATTAGCAACCCAATCCAAACATTGGAGCCGATCTTGTGACTAATCACACATTCAAGTTTCTCCACGGGCATTCAAACCCAATTTGTGACCGTGACCAAAAGCCCCACTCCTGTTGATCAAACAGAAGTCATGCCCAACCACAGACAAACACATGGCACATTTGTCTTTGTGAAGACACATCAACATCTCACTCATCACCCCATCTTTTCCTAGCACATAAAATAATAAATCATATGATACCTATCCATTGATAAACTCCAAGTCACGAGTGGTAATAGCATTTCGATGGTGAGGACTATTAAGAGGACATCGGGTCCGTCTAATACAACTAAATAAGGAGAGTAATATAATGAGTGAACCATATAAGGTGGATACAATGATACATTAATAAAGAAAATAAAGAATAAAGGCATTCTAGGAAAAGAATGTGAATGGTAAATGGCATTGATGTTCATGGACCTTCATGTGCAGATAAGTATTTCTTACCCTTAAATATTACATTTATCTATTCATTATAGTCTCTCACTTATTTATATTTCTATACATTTTATACGAGTTGTTTTCCTTGATCTTTTCTTTTCTCTCCAAGTCTGATCTTACAGAAAAAGAAGATTGATATAAAATTAAAAGGGAATCTGACACTTCATCACAAGCAATATTAGATGATGTTACATCCCAATTTTTGCCCTAATTTCTTTTTGAAGGATAGTCGTTGTGATCATGTGAAATGAATATAGTTTATAGCCGTTGTGTTCATGTGAAATGAATATAGTTTATAGTCGTTGTGATCATGTGAAATGAATATAGTTTATAGCCGTTGTGTTCATGTGAAATGAATATAGTTTATAGCTGTTGTGTTCATGTGAAAATGAATATAGGTTATAGCCCAAACGAATAAAAAATTTCTTTAACCATTGTTCAATCAGTTATTATGTATGATGAAATTCCTAACGATATTATTTAATTATGAAATTGGCGTTTTGGCGAGGATGATTGTTTTTGAAGGTTGCAGGATAAAGACTCGAAAAGGAGGGGAAGCATTACGAAATGAGGTCATACGGAAATGGAATGATCATATGATATAGTTATCAAGAATATCAGGGTTGATCAAAAGTCGCCATGGCAAGACTGTCAAAGCTTGACAACAAATAACAAAGTGGGAATTTTCATGAGCTAAAAATAATATAAGATTTTTTTTTAAAAAAAGAACTAAATAAGAAAATTCTTGCCTTTATTTAATAGTAATATCATTTAATAATATATCATTATTTTGATTAAAATCATAACTAAATATTTATAAAGTGGCACTATTATATTAGATTTATAATACAATAATGTCACCTTATTTATACTTAACTATAATTTCACCAAAATAATAATACAACATTAAAATTTATACTAGCAAAACCTTTATCCACCTCTTGTTCCAACTTTTCGTATTCCAATCATTGGAATTTCAACAACACAATGCATTCTTGTAACGGCGGAAGATGTAAAGCCGTGCATTCGAATTTATATGTTGTCTTGTCATTTTCGGGAGACAAGAAGGGACATCCGCCTATTCACGTTCTTGCCTTGGTCTGAGTTTTTGTTTTCTCGATAACCCGAGCTAGTGCATGGAGAAGTTCTCCCTCTCTGCTGCAAGTAGCCGGCCCTGGGTCTTTCACCCAATTATCCTTCGACCTCTCTGATCAATCACCAGCATATTGTTTTAAGATCTAATTCCATTACCAAGCATTCAACAGTAATTACGTGAAGCATCCTTGCATGCAGTTTGAGCTACGAATTTCAGTAAGGGCGGTAGACTTCCTCAATCCAAACGCACAGTATACTACAGACAAGTAAGAGTGAACTGAAACGTTTACATTTTCTTGCATACGAATTCATTTTTCCATCTCATTTCCCGTCCTCTTTTCTGAGCCGAGTTGGATCACTGTGAATAAGATAAATATACATGTTGAGTCATATTTCATCACTTGTGCTTATCACGTTAGTTATTCAGCAATAACAGTGAGCAGTGTCTTAGACTGAGTTGATAAAATTTTATAAAACCTCTGATCTCTTTCAATGTCTGACTCTACCTCAATGATATTTCTTTCTTGTGTGAAAAATTGTACCAATATCAATCCATGATATAAAACTGCGAAGTTATGTTTTAAACTATTCTGTAATAAAGATCAAGTCTGATTACTAAGGAAGAACTGAGTAGGTGGAAGCAAAAATCTTATAATTAAGATGTAATGGATTCAGGCACCGAGGAATCACTGATCTAACGATCTGCTGATGATGAAAAGTGTAGATGAATCTGTCACAAGATAAATAAGAAAGGTTATCAGTAATTGTTATTAAGAACATAATTTTATTTAGCTCATGTAAAACCCACTTTGAAGAATAAATTGTCAAGCTAAGCGGTGGAGATTGGGTTATAGAAACCCACCTCTGAACTTCCTGGCCAGGGCGATAAAAGGGCGAACATGCCACAACAAAATGATCATGTTGTTTTCTTGATACTTCAACTATTCAATCGAATAGTCGTTGGGACCTTAACCCACTTGAGTACTCCGATGACTGGATCGATGAACATCCCAAGCCTGACCTCAGGGTAGGGAGGGCCGTTCTATTTATTTAGAACTTGTGGGGATAAGTAAAAAGGTCCGTGGTTGGGAGGTTAAGCCTATGTTAATGCTTCTCCTCTCTCAAAAGTCAGAGCTTGGTCAATTAATTTGGAAAAGTCTTTCAAGTAAATCAGCACGTACCTTTGTTTCATTCTTTCTTTCTTTATTTCTATAACTGATAGATTCTTCCCTGTAATTAGATGTTTTATAAATTGATTCTTAAAGTAGAATGGATACAGTTTCTTGTCAATTATTTAGAATAGATTTGATGATCAATAATGAAACTTGATGTAGAATTTTAGGTTAACTTCAGTAATAGTTTAGATATTTCTTATCAGTTGAATTATAATTGTAGAATACTCTGATGTAACATATGGATGTAAAATACTCTGATGTTACAGATGAGGAGCTCAGAAAATTAATATTTAGAGGGAATCTAAAAATCCATGTCTGTAACTGCATTATTTTAATGTGCCTACCCCCTGTGTACATCATGAGGAAGTGACGACTTCCAAATGATGATCACTTGTAGAAGCTATTGAAAGGTGACAATCTTTCAATAACTTAATCTTCTATTGTGATAGAGATTTTTTTAATGTCTGAAATAGATCATAATAGATTATACCTTGAATGGTGGATTAAGTTCCTTAAACAGACCATGGCTTTCTATTGTGATAGACATTTGTGATGTTTGAAATAGATCATAATAGATTATAACTTACATGGTAAATTAAGTTCCTTAAACAGACCATGGCCTTCTATCGTGATAGACATTTTATGATGTTTGAAATAGATCATAACAGATTATATCTTGCTTGGTGGTTTGAGTTCCTTAAACAGACCATGGCCTTCTACTGTGATGAACTTCTTATGATGTCTAAGCAGATCATGATAGATTATATCTTGTAAATCAACTAAGTGAAAGATGTCATTGTGTTGACCATCTATGAGTTGTTTGTATAGATATGTCATAGGTACTTGCTGAATATAAGGTGATGCGATATTCAGGAGGCCATTACCTTATAACTATTGGAGTACTTGGTGAATGTCATGTGACTTGACATTCACGAGGCCATTACTCTTGATATCATGAGATGATATCTAAATATTGGATATCTTCTAATCAAAGATATCCTTAAAACTTGTCATTCTTGAAATTTCATTGAGGTTATATCATATCATGTGTTTATCCTCCCTAGCTAAGAGGGAGTGTTGATGTTTTGTAGCTTCACTTGAATAACTACTAGTGAAGATATATATGTATATGTGTGTGTGTGTATACATATTAGATGTATATATTTAAATATATATATACAAATATTATTGTTATTATAAAATGACTTAAGAGATATTACGTATATAAATACAAATAATTATAAAAGTCATTGTGTTAATCATGTAATTAAAAATAGACATGTCCCTTCACAAGACATGTCTTTTCTCGCCTTATTCTCCATATAAATGCAAGAGATCTCTACCTTAGGAAAGTACAAAAATCATAGGCAGTGCAAATACATTTGCAGCGATCCTCTAAATATGAAGAGGGTTTCTGTCTCGCATTGCTTCCATGGTGAAGCTAAAGTGCCTTTATGTAGCCCAATCAACATGCTTGCTACCATTTGATTGTACTCATGCAGATGGTTGGCTTGTTCCTTGAGTGGATCTAGTGGCTTTGATTAGTATTTGTTAGTGATTTTGTGCAACGTTGGATGCACAACAGAAGCATTTGGTCCTATAATATAGCACATGATTTCTTGTGGACACTTTGATCCCTATTTACAAAATGGTGGGTTATGTGGAGTTTAAATAGCCTAAAGCGCATGTTATCAATGTGTAATTAGGATCATGGTCCTCAAATGTTGACACACACATTGGTCTAAGTTGACAGTGACCCTCAATGATTTGGCTTGTTTCACTACTCTGTGAAACTCAATAAGTGCACAGAGTGATGTGCCTTATGATCCTTGGCAAGTGAAATCACCAAGAAATCGCCATTAAGGGTTGATTATCTTGTGGCAGTCAAGATTTTTTTTTTAGAAATTATATTTTGTAATCATATTATCTCTTTTTTTTGAATCGCAATTGTAAAAATAGATTTTTCTTTCCATTTGGAGATGAGGAACTTCATGTGATGGAGTGATTTCATAATCACTCATTTGAGTGTGCTCCAATCATTGCCATATTTGTACAATGAGGTTCCCATTCTTGACACACCTTGGAAATGTAGTAGTTGGGAAGGTTATAGGGATAAGGTCTTTATATTTATTTTTTAGAATATCCCTTATAATATCTTGGAGTCTCTTATTCATTGAGTGCCTACATGCTCTTTGGACCCACATTCAAGAGTTATATGGAGATCATGATACTAGGCCATCTCTCAATGCTCATCTTCCCGAGTTTGTGTGTTTATTTATTCTCTAGAGCATATTATCCATGTTTATGATACTTTGGAGGTTGCAGTTCATTCAGAAATTACTAATTCTTCATCAACTTTATGGATGGTGACAAGAGATTTGGTATTCATTATACCTGCAGAGGGCGTACTTCTCCGCTTAGGGATGGAGAATTTGAGATACCCGGTATTGAGAAACAGTTGGATGTCTTAGTGAATGAGCTGAATCAAAATCACAAATGGATGACCCAACTAATTTTCAATCCAAGATTTGAGCAGAGCATGATTTGCTTTTTCGAAGAGCAAAATGTGATGATACAATTGCGGCTACAAATTTGCAGGACATTTCTTATGAGACACCAAATGAGTTGGGCACAACTGAGGTGGAATGTTATGAGAATTCATGTCAAGTTAGATAATGCAGTTGTTGGCATGACTTCTCAGGATCATGTATTTGATCACGATGCAACGATAGTGTTAGTAGGAGCATGCAAGGATGCTATCATATCAGTAGCCACTTCTGTGTCGGTTGAGTCATCCAACGAGGAGCTTAGCAGTATGTATGCAATTGTAGATGTGTTCTCTGATGATAGTACACTTGTTATTGATGATGAGGTGAGTGATGTAGCAGCAAAGACATGTTATACTATCGATCAACACAGTGTTGATGTTCACTTCATGGACAATCCTATGTTCGACATGTATGCAACATTGTCTTATGACAATCCGTTGTTTGAGGTTGATGTTGATCACTCACCTAAGTGGAGTTGGGCTAAGTTTTCACCATCTGCAAAGGTTTAATTTTGTGTTACGGCAGTTGGTGATGATCCTGTGTCCACAGATTGTGACGTGGATACACCTATTGTTGATATAGTCGGCATGAGTGCATATGGATCTCTTGTAGCTAAGTCTCTTTCGGGGATTGTTGATCAGGATTCCAATCCAATATATATTATATTGGTGGCTACAGCGAAGAAGAGTATGCTGAGATCTCCTCTGGAGTTATCTTCTATTGATGCCTTGACTTTCACATCATCAGCACAAGTACTGGGTACTATATTACAAGCAATGTTGATGGGCCTAATGATATTGGCATGCAGTTGGTCCAGTGTTGATAGGGATGCCACATACTTCTTCATTTGGGATCCAAGTAGAGATTGGAGTTCACTATGTTTCTGGATTGCTTGAGGACAAGCAATCTCAAGGAGGGAGGACTATAATGTCCCTATTTTTGTCAGTATTAGAGTTTCAAGGATTAGCCTATTAGTGTGTTCCTCATAGGCTAATTATTGCGCATAGAGGGTCTTCCAAGGCAGTGGCTTGGCTTGGGAGGGTCTTGACTCTTGTCTTCTCCACAATTCAGTAAGCTACAAATTGGTCTTCGTTTGGCTCAGATTGGACTTTGTTTGGCTCAGATTGGACTTCGTTTGGGCTTAGTTTTGTGTACTTACTATTTGTGGTAAGTTGGGTGTTGATTGAGATGGACCCTTTCTATTTTTGAAAAGTGCATTTGGTCACAAGGAGAAATAATAGGTATGACTCGTCTTTCAAACGGCATATTTAAGTGATGAGTATTTTAGGAGTTATTATATTTTTAGTGGCCAAATTATTATTAATTTATTAAATGGCTTATTATAAAGTTGTAAGCTAAATTTATAATTTCATTTAAGTTGAGAATTAAGTTATCATTGGAAAAAGTTTTATTAATTAGTTAAGCAAATTCAAGTGAAAGAATCTAATGGAAGCTTCTAATTAATGTTATGTGGTGAAGCTTCTTGAGTGAAGTTACATTTTAGCAACTAAAAGGGCATATGGAGGTTATAAAGACAAGCCCATTTATTGATGAGAGCATGCTTGGATATTTTATTTGCTTTTGATGCCTTTGTTGTTTTTTCTGAGTTTTGATTTATGTGCCCTTGCTGAAGTATAAGGGTCTGAATTCTGAATTGTTCCATTGGATCTACAGCTGAAGTGTTGTAGATTCGAATCTGAGAATTGGTTGAAGGTTGGCTTGCAATTTGCTGTTGTTGTACAGCATTTTGCATATCTCCCACTGTTTTACTGTAGCTAAGGAGAATAATCTTGATTATTATATACTTATTGAAGCATCTGGCTAAGGGTTTGGAGTTTTAGAATTGAGCATTGATCCTGCAGCTGAGGTATTGTGCATCAATTTCTTAAGGTTTGCATCTTCCATTTCTATCATTACTGTTGCTTGAAGAAAGTGTGTAAAATTCTGAGATGTGATCTGATTCAATGCTGGTGTAAATTGAATTGAGAGATAAATATGAAGTAGTTCAGTTTTCTTTTTAGTTACATGGCATAGTAAATCAAATGCAAATCTATCATTGCCATTGAATTGAGCTTGGTCATCATCAGTGTTGTTCAATATTTGTCTAATCTTGGTAAATGTGATTTAGTCAGCCTTGGAGTTCTTTTCGGTAGTATTGGCATTGTATGCTAAATGTTTTGACATAATGTCAAAAGTCAGAAATATTAGTATTTGTTAGAGCTATAGCCAGGCAGGGTTATTTCAAGGGCAATCATATGTTTCAATCTCAGCACAGTTTCCCATACTCGCACAAACAAAGGAGATGAATGTAGGTTTGACCAAGCTGCAAATGAAGAAATTCACAGAAAATTTGTGCCTGCTCACAATTGTCAGAGACATGTCAGTACAGATAGGCTGATGTAGGAAATGTTGAGGACAAGATGTTCCACAAACAAACTAGAGGACTGCAAGCCTAGTACGACGGAGAGGTAAGGGGGATGGATGTGATAGTTGGAGAGATATGGAGTCAGCAAAGGAGATATAAAGGTGGAGTGATAAGAAGGATGAAGGAGGGAGATATAAGGCGATTACAGAGTGATATGGAAGGGAGATATAAGGAGATTTCAGAGTGACAAGGTGTCAAGAGTGTTAAGGTAATGGCTACTGGCATTAGACAAACCTAGGAGGTGTTCATGTAGGTTTAATGTTGCATGCATTCTCTTGTTCCTTAGAGAGAAAACTGTCAAACATTACTTATTTTGTCAAGGTTGCATGCACAAAATCAAAGGACTTTGTTGTCATTCACAGCCATTGCTCATTGTTTCTTCTTTTTCCCTTCATTCTGACACTTTCATTTGAGGAGCCTTAAATATTTTTGCATCTGAAACTAGCTAGGAATTTTCAATGTTTCTCTCTCTTTTTCTCATCACATCCTCCTTTTTGTATTTTTTGGCTAAAAATACACTAAAAACCTCTCCTAGAAGGGAGCTGCCACTCTCAAAGTACAAAGGAAAGTTGTTTATAACAAGCGCTACTTGCTCATTCTATGCTTCAACTTGATCAATTGTCAGTTGCACATAGAAAGTCTTGTATATTTATAAAGAAGTCAAATAAAACTGCTTAGTTTTCATTTTCTACTTTATGTTAAAGACATTTGGTAAGACTAGGAAGTAATGAAAATGTCTTATTCATTAAAATTGTTAGAATCATAGATTATATGGTATTGGCAGCACATTTCTAAATAATAAATATTGGAAGAATCCATATTATAGGTTCAACATTGAACAGCCATAATATACATATATTCAAACCTGGAGAAGGCAACAATAGTATAATTCTGCATGAAAGAGGACAATTTTAGATAAGGAATATTCATCACATAAAAATGGGAGATCATATGTCATCATACTGTGTTAAGGACTTCTATTGGGCAAAGGCTTGTGTATTGGTTATTTTAAATCTTCCATGAATATTATTACTAGCTTGATTCTATTGTTGCTGATTTTCAAAACTGTTTGCTACGATATATTTACACTGTTTTTGGTATTACCTTCTCAGGAAAACATATCACCATACTCCAAGCAGGGAAAAGTTGCTTTTAAAACACTTCTAGCAAAATTTTCCACCCGGTAACCATAACAGACAAGACATGAGATTCCTTAACTCTGGTGTTTCAGATTCAGGAAATCAGACGTGACTCATAGAGTAGATGACGAATATGAAATACAATGCAAGTAAACATGACCCTATGTATCGGCATACTCCAAACAGTGGAAAATTGCTTTTCAAACATGCCTTTTAGCCTCGAAAAATCCAGATATAACTTATGAAATAAAAAGAAAATATAAAATGCAATGCCAATAAATGTGACACTGAATTCCTACAGGCCTTTTGAGAATTAATAATCTGGAGAATAAAAGATGGAAAATGAAAAATGATATCCTAAAGAAAAAGGCTCAATATTCACTTTTCTTTGCACGAGTCTAGTACAGGCTCAGAGATTTTGTGTCAATGATTTCAGAAATAAGTGTACTTTCCAGAAAACTATTTATAGAGATTATATTTAAATGTTCAGAATTGATAGCTTCTCCTTTTGTGAAGCAGTTCTCACTTCTTAGTAGTGAGTTTGACAGTGGATGCAGCGATGTCAGCAGCTACTGAGGGCCACATTACGGAAAAGGGAAAATCCTCTTGTTGCATATGCAGACAAAACTATCAAGCTTTTACCATTTCAAGGGTCGAGGTGATTATTCCTGCATTTTGGCATAGTCTCAGGTCACGCGGATGGCCTTGCAAATATGCCTATTGTGCATCCCCTCTTGAAGTTTCTTTGATGCAGCCCATTTACCTCAAATATCTTATTAAATGTGATTTAGGGTTTGATTGGAAGCCTCACCGGAACATGATTAAAAAAATTGACTTCAACAAGTTTGATGGTAGCAATAGCAGCTTCGATCATGATGCTCAGTATCGTTAGCATGTATTGAACAATTTAGAATGACATTTGTCTACACATGAAAGAAGAATATTCCTAGAAACTCAAAAACCTAAGGCCTACATATATATACTGGAGAACCAAGGTTTAGGTCCTTAGGGTATAATATTACCTAGCCTAAGCTTGAGAAGTAAAGCATCCTTTTGATCCGCACCACAGAGAAGACTTGTCTTGGCGATTTCATATGCTTGTGTGAGCTCCCTTTCCTTGTGCATCAGTTCATTCTGTGTAATAAATAGAAAGTAAAAATAAAAAATTACAACTAAAAGATGAGTAAGTTTAAAATTTAACATTCACAGACCCCTGAGAAAAGAGGTTGCACTGTAAATACTTAAGTTTAAAACCCATATAATAAGGCAACTCATTGCAGTACAACATTAATGGGGCACCATGGGAAGACTATAACCGAAATTCCAAATCATCACATACCAGACAGCTTATTAATCAAGCAGACGTGGGTGAGGTAGTGGTGTAATGAGTTTATGTATACATGGGAAAACCACACGTGTTCACAAATCTCCGTATTAGCCAAAACCCAAAACCATATAATCTGTGTCTGGAATTCGCTTAAAAGCATTTCTACCAACGGTTTGTGTCCTTCGTTTTATTTTAAGACAAAACATAAAGATAAAAAAACATAGCAAGTGATGTATATCGTAAATTTGAGGCTTGAATTTACATGGGTCTGACCTAGTTAAATGTATGGATCGAGCTTTCAATTTCTTCAAAATTAGTTGCAATTTAAAGCTTCTTTCTCCCGATACTGCATATTGGCCATAGACACAAATATTGTCCAGGCGGACCCCATCCTCCATTAAAACAAGCTTACCTAAGATGTACCGGGCTCCAAAAATAAAATGTAAGAACTGGTTTATCAAATGAAGGTCTGTGGATTAGGAATTTTACTGTTTGAAGACGTTGTTGAAAATATTGATGTTCGGCATCCAAGAGGGCTTGCTGCATATTCACTTTCTGTCTAAGAATTTCTCTCTCCTCTTCAAGGAAAGAGATTTCTTCCTTGCTCGTTTCAAGATTCCTCAGTGCAAAGTCGAACAATTTCTGCAACACAACATAAAATACTGTAAATCAAAAGCTGAATTATCAAAGACTGACAAACGGTAAACGGTAAAAATTTAATTGCCTCGATTGTTAATCCTTGCTCCGCACAGATGTTCTGCAGAGTGGCCATCTTCGACAACAGTCAGTAGCATTGGGAATTTTGGCTTCCGTGTTTTTCTTCTCCCTTTCATTTATTACGAAGGAATTAAACGGGTCTTGACTTTAAATTTTTCCCTCCCTCTCTTCACAATTAAAAAATAATAATAAAGTTTTGCATAAGTTGAATGTAATATGTTGAAAACTAATTAATAGGAAATTATTGGAGTGTACTCTTAAGATAGAAAATTTGTGAACATACTATAATATATAATATTTATTAAGATTGAATGTAATATGTTAAAAATTAATTAGTAAGAAATATAAGATAGTAATTGAAGTAATTCAAAATTAATATATTATATATATGTAAATTTATGGGTAGTATGATTAAAGATTTTTCTAAATTTTACAATTTTTTTAAATGTAAATTTAGTTTGTAGATTTTTTAATTGTTTGTATAAAGTTGTCAAACAAAAATACTATTGAGCAATATTGAGCAATACTAGAATGCATAAAGTTAACCAAAAAAAACAATCAAAGAATATATGTTGATTGGAAGATTTTTAATTCTTTATCAATCATTCATAAAGTTTCTAAATAAATTCTTAATTTTTTTCTCAAGAAAAAGACAAAAACCTCACTCACAACTGTAGCAACAACCAGCCAAAGATAAATATTTTCTATTTAATTATAAAAAAATTAATATATATTAAAACTATATAGTTACAAAAAGTTTATAAAAAAGCAGTAATATTAAAAAGTTGTTTTTCACTAGGAAATTATAGTAATTGGAATATATTTTTATAATAGAAAATATGAATTATAGTAGAAGATTTTGCAATTACGCATAAGATTAAATGTAATATGTTGAAAGCTAATTAGTAAGAATTATAGTAATTAAGTGTTTGACTTTTTATTCAAAATCAATATTGTTTGTGTGTGTGTGTGTGAATATATATGGATAGTATAATTAAAGATCTTTCTACATTTTACAAATTTTTGAACGTAAATTTAGTTTGTATCAACTAATAATAATATGCCTAGGGTAGAACTAATAAAGTATCACAAAAATTTACTTAAACTTCAATGTGATAATATCTTTCACTTTTGTACTGAGAAAGAAAAAAAATTATAAATCTCTTTTCATATATTTTAAGCTATTTTAAATAAAAATATTAATAACTTTTAATTTATAAATAAATTTTGTAAAATACACAAAGGAAAAAAAAATTAATATTATTTACTAATAAAATTATAAACATTTATAATTTTGTAATGATGAAAGTTGTATATCTATCAAGTGTTTCTTTTGGAGCTTTTAACAAGTCATTAAAGTTTATAATTTCATCCAAACAATTTTTTCAATAACATTTGACAGCAATATTCTAGAGATTGTTTGAAATTTTTAATAGTTTGTTACACCACATAGTGACAACAATGAATTGATTAGTTAAGAAAAGTATTCTTCAAAAACTATTAACTAAAAATGAACATTAGTAATTGTATATAATAATATAGAATATGGTTATCAAAAAATATAGTGGTATTAAAGAGTATTAAAATTTAAATATTAATAAAATATTATAATCTATTTTAAAGTGATAATAATAATAATCATATTATTGGAAACAATGACTAATTAAAAAAAATTTCATAACTTAGTAACTTAGTAGTTGCCTTTTAATTAATCATTTAATTTTTTTATGTAGATTTAATCATAATTTATTATTATTATTATTATTATTATTATATATAAGGAAAGAGCTTACAACACAACAGTAAATTGTGAGTGTTGTATTCGAGAGGACTTGGGTTTGACTCTACACAAGCTTAATAAATTAAAATAATTAATCACATGTAACGCCCCGCTCGAGAACCCAAGAGAAATAAACCTAACATGTTACAATGTTTACTGAACTATTTTTTTTTTTAAGTTTAAACAACATCAAGATAACATTAATGCAGAAGCAATATGAACATACACATCAAATACACATATGCAAATATAGATACAGTTTCAATTCCTCAAGAGTTCCTTTACGTTGAGTCACATTTAATAATTTTTAAATTAATTAGTTTAAGTTCAAAGTACAATGTCTCATGATCATAAAGAAATACCAGATACATAATCGCATAAGCAATTGCATAAGTATAAACAATACAATGAAAGTACATCCAATTAATAACATCCACTGCACATGTCGCAGGGTATGTGAGAAAAGATACAATACATCAGAATACATAACAATATATATACATCATCTGAAAAGAAGTCTCTGAGATAAGGAATAAGAATGATAAAGGTACATCTTCTACAACGAACATCCAACAGCTGTCAATGTGAAGGGGAACCCAAATGGTAAGAAGGCACTACCTCCCGACCGCGTGGTTACCTAATCAAGCATCCACTCCCACCGTGTAGGGAAGATAATGAACGATCCACATACGGTAAAACAAACATAAAACATTCCTAGGCATTCCTAATAGCCAAAACTACCTCAAGGTAACACAAGCTACTCAAGAAGATAAAATAATCCAAAAGTAAGAACACTCAATCCAATACCGACACCACATAACCAAACATCATACACGAACCAAGTATAAACCAAATACCAAAATCATAAGATAAAGTCAATGAAAGATAATCACCTCAAGTCAAAAACCACATATCAAGAGAACAACATTCATTAATCACCAATCATCATCAATGAAAGTAAATAACCATAATAAACACATCCGACAATAGATACGCCACCAGAGGTACACAAAATCTATAGAGGAGACTCAGGCTACATACTAGGGAGTGTCATCACATGGCTGCTTGAGTTACCCTGGACTGATCTCTTAAGAGACCCCGAACCCTCAAGCGTTGAGTTACCCTGGACTGGTTACTATGAACCCCGGACCCTCAACATCACACATATGGAAACTAGAAAGCCCTCTCAAGAAGACGAGGCACTCATCTCATTCCCATCCTTAGTCTATACAAGCACTCAAGGCATGGGTAAATCAAAAATCTCTAACTTATCTTTTTAGTGTGTTTCCCCCCCCCCCCCCCCCCCCCCCATAAATTTTAATTACTAGGTTATCACTTATTACATAACTTGCATTAGGTTACCCTGGTACTGACCACTTTGGGTCTCAGACCCCTATGCAAGCCACTCCCAAGTCACATACCTAGACAACCTCTCCTAAGCACATAAAAACACAGTTGTGTCCCATACCACAACACCCATAAAGATCAAACTTGGCTCCTTAACAGGCAACCTGATAACAAGATGGATCAAACTAAATCCAAATACACATAAATGCTCACAAAACAAATCTCATAAGTATAAACTTCAATTTGAATCACAAGAATCATCATAACATCTAGCCACATAATAGTATCCAAGAAATCTCACAAAACCTCTGGTGTACATCCTAGACTAGTCGACATCTAAACAACACCAAAATCCAAAAAGAAATATAGACAGTACATAGAAAACATCATAGTCTCATAGTTGGATTTGATTGATAATATATTGTTGAATTAATGTAAGGTTTCAATTTTCGTTTTCAATATAAGTTTCAATTTGTGTTTCAATGTATGTTCAAGTGTATATGATTCTCAGTATTACTCATACAATACACCCGTGTATTTGTTTGAATTAAGGTTTTAAATTTCCAGTTTAATACATGTTTTCAAGTAAGTAAGTTTTCCAGTTAACCTTCATAATTAACCCTTGCAATTAAACTCATTCTTGTTCATATAATAACATATCAAGACTTAGAAGTAATATTAATCATTTATTAAATTATTCGATTACTAAATAGAAATATTTCCCAATTCCATTAATAATTCAAATGGTTAAATAGTAAATATTATTAACCATATTAATTGCATTAATAAAATTAATAAACATTATTACATTTTAAAATTAATAAACATTATTACATTTTAAAATTAATAAAAAAAAAAACAGATTAATAAACATAGCGTATTTTTTTAAAAGCCCGCCGGCTTTATAAAGGGTCGCCGGCCTCCCCATAAAGGGGTTGCCGAGCAGCGTACCCTGCTGCACAGGGTCTGCGCCAGTAGTGGTACGCTGTACCACTGTTGTTGCAGCCTGCGTCAGCAGCGTACGGCGCCGGCAGGGGTTATAAAAAATTTCATTTTTTTTTTTCTTTAATTATTTCTTTTTTTATAATTTCATTTTTTTTTTTTAATTAATTTTTTTTTTTAATTAATTTATTTTATTTTATTATTATTATTATTTTTATTTTTTATTTTTTTTTAACTAAGTCAAATTTCAATAATTTTGTTTATTAGAAGAACAACCCTTCTAATAAATTTAGATAAATTATTATATATGAAAATTTTAAGAATTGTATTATAATTCTATATTCTTTATTTTATAATATTTTTCTCAACGAACTTCATAACAATATTATTTTAATATATACATATTTTAATAACATTTACGATATTAAACTGATAGGAAAAATAAATTGAACCCTTCGAATTTTCAATCCTAAGATTTTCATTTCCAAAAACAAACCCCTTCCAAATTTAAATTTCTTAATTCCATTTTAATTCAAAACCCAAATTTCAATTTAATACTAAATTTCTTTCAGAAGTAAAACAAGGTTTTCTAAATAGTTTTTTTCAATCTCGATTCCCAGAAGAAATCAAATCGCAAAAGATTCAGAAGAAAGGTAGCAAGATTCATTCAATAAAATTTGATAAAGCAATTTCCAACAAGCACGAAGAAGACAAAGATCCGAAAGTGTTTCTAGAATGGTTCACAAACCCTACCTTGATCTGATGCTAACAATCTGGTGAAACCCTTGCTAATCCGAACCCTTCCAAGCTTCCAAAGATTTCTTTGCTCCCCTTTCCAAAAGTGTGTTCCCTGAAAATCTATGTGTGCAATAATGACCCAAAACCCTCTAATATAGAATCTAATTACCTTTTAGGTCTTATGTCCCCACAACTCTAAAATAATAATTACTTTATTTAATTAATTCATTCATGCACAATTAATTTCCCTTTTAATTAAAATTATTATTTTATTATTCCTTTCATGCACGTTAAGTGAATTGTTAAATTACTTTATTTAACTTTCCACTTTACTTTAATAAATTTATAACTTTTTAAATCTCATGTGCACATTATTAAAATATCTTTATTCAAGTTCACATTTTTATCTTTTAATTAATTTTATTTTTAACTCATGCATAATTCATGCGAACTATAATCTTTATGATAATTAAATATCTTTTCACTTTTAATTTCATTTTTAGAAACTTAATTGATAAAATATTTATTAACTTAAATAACAATAATATTTAGCATTTATTTTAAAATGCACTCTAAATATATTATTATTAAATTAAATAAATATAATCACGTTCTAAATTTAAACTTTAACTTTTATCTCCAATATTTAATTCTCTCTTATTTAATTAATTCATTCATGCACAATTAATCTTCTTTTTAATTAAGATATTCTTTTATTAATCCTTCATGCACTTTAAGTGAATTGTTAAATTACTTTATTTAACTTTCCACTTTGACTTTGCTTTTAAAGTTAATTTATAATTTTAATCTCATGCGTACTTTATTAAAACACTTTTATTCAAGTTCACATGTTTTTATCTTTTAAATTAATTTCTATATTTTAAACTTATTCGTGCGAACTTAAAACATATTCATAATTTAATATGAGTTTAAATATGATTTTAGTTCAGTAAACATTGTAACATGTTAGGTTTATTTCTCTTGAGTTCTCGAGCGGGGCGTTACATTTGTTATCAGAGCCTGAGTTTCAACATTGGGAACTCTGGGCATTATGTGCGCCATCACTCGAGCAATTAGTAAACTTGCAACTTATTTAAACAGAAAACTTATATTGACATCAAACTTGAAACCAAACTGTTGAACAATAAACTTTGAAATGATACAGATTCTAAACATGGAACTAGAAAACTTATTAAAACTTTTCGGATTATTGCTTTATGTCGGTAAGTTATGACCCTATGGTTATGATGGATTCTTAGATGTCGTTGTTGTGTTTGGGTGTTGTAGGAGAGATGACTTCTGATTCTAGATCCATTGCTAGGGGTCGTAGCTTAGGGCGTGGTAGAAGTCGTGGGAGAGTTAGTCACCATATTCCTTCCTTGGTCCATTCAGGGGACCCTATTCAGGAAGAGGCTAGAGAGGATGCTAGTGTTAAGCAAGACGCTGAGACAGAAGGACCGGTCGCTAGAGACTTGGTCAAGGAGATCCTAGCACACCTACCGTTACAAGATAGAGCTCATCATTCAGAGCATGGAGATAGAGATAGGTCCATGAGTCCTAGAGGGAGGAGCCTAGAGAGCATAAGGCGGTCTAGCCAGTCCATCCAGATGAAGGACCTATTACGGGTCAAGATCAAACCTTTCAATGGAGAAGGTACTGGATACGATGCTGAGAATTGGTTGATTGCACTAGATAGATGTTTTTCCATGCAAGACTTTGACTCCAATGTCAAAGCAAGATATGTCATTACCCACTTAGAGCTCTTTGCAGCGATTTGGTGGAATATAGAGGAGAAGAAACTTGGGATAACTATGCAGACTGTTAGATGGGAGTTGTTCCTTGAACACTTCCATGAGCAATTTCTATCAGAGCAGTGGCAACTTCAGAGGGCAGATGAGTTTCATAACTTGAGACAGGGTACCAAGACTGTGGTGGAGTATGAGCGTAAGTTCTTCGAGCTTATGTCTTATGCGGGAGTTAGTGATAGCTCACCATTGATGGTCCAACATTTTATTAGAGGACTTAACGCTAACATCACTGGGGGTGTTAAGGTTTTCCAACCTAAAACCCTTAAGGATGCTATATTGCGAGCTACTTTGGTTGAGGTGAGTGTGACTTCAGGCCAAGGTGGCCTACCAGGTGTTCAGGCTAGAGGGGCACTTTATTCAGGAGCATTGAGGGATAACCAGTCTCAAGGGGCTGGAAGTTCTAGAAATTCTCCTAACTTCTCTAAGGGTAATCAGGAGAAGCCAGGAAGAAAGTTCTTCCATGGTAACAGTGGTGGTTCACAGTCAGGGAACTATCGCAACTGGAAGCGTAGTATGCGCAATAGGTTGGATCGAGTTCCTCGAGCTCTCAGTGAGGATGCTAGTGTTGGTAGTTGTGATCAGTCACGTGCACTTGGAGCTCAGGGAGGCTTTAGTGGAGATTGCTACTTTTGTGGACAATATGGTCATAGAGCGACCAATTGCCCCGATCGTGGACCTTAGTTTTGTGTTGATTCATGTCTCTTAGTAATGGGCTTCCAGGAGTAAGCCTAATTCTGGGAGGGTGGATGTAGTGCATGCCCCTAGTTCGCATTTCTGTTATCATTGTCAAATTCATTAGGCTGATTTTATGCATTGATTAGTTTTAGAAATACTAGATTTGTAATATTATGATATTATTTCATGACTTTGATTACAAATGTATCAGTTATTGTTGCTTAGTTGATTTCATTCATGTGTTGTTAATGATATTTTAATGATCCTAGTTAGTAAATGTGATTTCTTTTATAAAAATGTTAACGTGATATCTTTAATGATGATTATGTTGTATTGATAGAGATGCATTATTACATGTGCGCATTTGATATTAGACTTGTGATTTTTACGATACTTACCCCATACTTGCATGTGTATGGTGTGCGTGTTTATTTTATCTTTCTGTCTGACGTGTTTGATGTGGTTAAGGGAGGGAGTCGTAGTCACCTGCTAGTCGGGATCTACACGATGAACCACTCCCTGCCATTGTCTATTTAGTTTAGATATATTATATACATGTACATGCTTGGCTTTTATGCAGGATGCAGGTACCAGGCATCGACTTCCCTGAATTGCCAGGATGAGCGTGCCCTATTACAAATACTCAAATGGTGAGAATGGGAAAATAATGATCAGGTCCAATCCTAGCCATAAGCCTATAATACTTGTCCTGCAAGGAGGACTCGTAACAGACTGTCTACCCTTTTTAAACCTGTGTGTATTTTGTGCGTATGTTGTTTTGTGAGTCTTTGATGAATTTCTATTAATTAAGTCTAATTAATAGATTAAATTAATAATTTAATTTAATGGAAAATTATTATGATATTATGAATATTTAATTATATTTAATTAATTGAGAAATTAATTAAATATAAAGAATTAAATTGAAGATAAAAGTTTTAAGAGTAAATTTAGAACATGATAATATTTATTTAATTTAATAATAATATATTTAGAGTTCATTTTTAAACAAATGCTAAATATTATTGTTATCTAAGTTAATAAATATTTATCAAGTTAAACGTTCAAAAAAAATATTAAAAGGAGAAAGATATTAAATTATGAATATGTTTTAAGTTCGCACGAATAAGTTTAAAATATAGAAATTAATTTAAAAGATAAAAACATGTGAACTTGAATAAAAGTATTTTAATAAAGTACGCATGAGATTAAAATTATAAATTAACTTTAAAAGCAAAGTCAAAGTGGAAAGTTAAATAAAGTAATATAACAATTCACTTAAAGTGCATGAAGGATTAATAAAAGAATATCTTAATTAAAAAGAAGATTAATTATGCATGAATGAATTAATTAAATAAGAGAGAATTAAATATTGGAGATAAAAGTTAAAGTTTAAATTTAGAACGTGATTATATTTATTTAATTTAATAATAATATATTTAGAGTGCATTTTAAAATAAATGCTAAATATTATTGTTATTTAAGTTAATAAATATTTTATCAATTAAGTTTCTAAAAATGAAATTAAAAGTGAAAAGATATTTAATTATCATAAAGATTATAGTTCGCATGAATTATGCATGAGTTAAAAATAAAATTAATTAAAAGATAAAAATGTGAACTTGAATAAAGATATTTTAATAATGTGCACATGAGATTTAAAAAGTTATAAATTTATTAAAGTAAAGTGGAAAGTTAAATAAAGTAATTTAACAATTCACTTAACGTGCATGAAAGGAATAATAAAATAATAATTTTAATTAAAAGAGAAATTAATTGTGCATGAATGAATTAATTAAATAAAGTAATTATTATTTTAGAGTTGTGGGGACAGAAGCCCTAAAAGGTAATTAGATTCTATATTAGAGGGTTTTGGGTCATTATTGCACACATAGATTTTCAGAGAACACACTTTTGGAAAGGGGAGCAAAGAAATCTTTGGAAGCTTGGAAGGGTTCGGTGTTGGGTGACGCAACGCGCTCCCCTGCCCACAGGTGGTTAATTATGTGGTGTTCCATGTTCACTAACAGTCATGGCTTTTGGTGCAACGGCAAATGGGCCCAACAATTGGTATCAGAGCCTGGTTTTGGCTTGGTCATGGGTTCAAATCTCCCCGGTGCCTTCCCGACCCGTGTAAGCACCTGGTATGCGCGTCGAGGGGGAGATGCCATGACTATTAGTGAACATGGAACACCACATAATTAACCACCTGTGGGCAGGGGAGCGCATCGCATCACCCAACAATCTCCCCCTTGACGCACATACCAGGTGCTTATGCGGGTCGGGAAGGCACCGGGGAGATTTGAACCCATGACCAAGCCAAAACCAAGCTCTGATACCAATTGTAGGGCCCATTTGTCGTTGCACCAAAAGCCATGACTGTTAATGAACATGGAACACCACATAATTAACCACCTGTGGGTAGGGGAGCGCATCGCATCACCCAGCATTCGGATTAGCAAGGGTTTCACCAGATTGTTAGCATCAAATCAAGGTAGGGTTTGTGAACCATTTTAGAAACACTTTCGGATCTTTGTCTTCTTCGTGCTTGTTGGAAATTGCTTTATCAAATTTTATTGAATGAATCTTGCTACCTTTCTTCTGAATCTTTTGCGATTTGATTTCTTCTGGGAATCGGGATTGAAAAAAACTATTTAGAAAACCTTGTTTTACTTCTGAAAGAAATTTAGTATTAAATTGAAATTTGGGTTTTGAATTAAAATGGAATTAAGAAATTTAAATTTGGAAGGGGTTTGTTTTTGGAAATGAAAATCTTAGGATTGAAAATTCGAAGGGTTCAATTTATTTTTCCTATCAGTTTAATATCATAAATGTTATTAAAATATGTATATATTAAAATAATATTGTTATGAAGTTCGTTGAGAAAAATATTATAAAATAAAGAATATAGAATTATAATACAATTCTTAAAATTTTCATATATAATAATTTATCTAAATTTATTAGAAGGGTTGTTCTTCTAATAAACAAAATTATTGAAATTTGACTTAGTTAAAAAAATAAATAAATAAATAAATAATAATAATAATAATAATAATAAAATAAAATAAATAAATTTTTAAAAAATTAATTAATTAAAAAAAAAAAATGAAATTATAAAAAAAGAAATAATTAAAGAAAAAAAAATGAAATTTTTTATAACCCCTGCTGGCGTCGTACGTTGCTGATGCAGGCTGCGACAACAGTGGTACAGCGTACCACTACTGGCGCAGACCCTGCGCAGCAGGGTACGCTGCTCGGCAGCCCCTTATGGGGAGGCCGGCGGCCCTTTATAAAGCCGGTGGGCTTTTAAAAAAATACGCTATGTTTATTAATCTGTTTTTTTTTTTATTAATTTTAAAATGTAATAATGTTTATTAATTTTATTAATGCAATTAATATGGTTAATAATATTTACTATTTAACCATTTGAATTATTAATGGAATTGAGAAATATTTCTATTTAGTAATCGAATAATTTAATAAATGATTAATATTACTTCTAAGTCTTGATATGTTATTATATGAACAAGAATGAGTTTAATTGCAAGGGTTAATTATGAAGGTTAACTGGAAAACTTACTTACTTGAAAACATGTATTAAACTGGAAATTTAAAACCTTAATTCAAACAAATACACGGGTGTATTGTATGAGTAATACTGAGAATCGTATACACTTGAACATACATTGAAACACAAATTGAAACTTATATTGAAAACGAAAATTGAAACCTTACATTAATTCAACAATATATTATCAATCAAATCCAACTGTGAGACTATGATGTTTTCTATGTACTGTCTATATTTCTTTTTGGATTTTGGTGTTGTTTAGATGTCGACCAATCTAGGATGTACACCAGAGGTTTTGTGAGATTTCTTGAGAGGGCTTTCTAGTTTCCATATGTGTGATGTTGAGGGTCTGGGGTTCATAGTAACCAGTCCAGGGTAACTCAACGCTTGAGGGTCCGGGGTCTCTTAAGAGATCAGTCCAGGGTAACTCAAGCAGCCATGTGATGACACTCCCTAGTATGTAGCCTGAGTCTCCTCTATAGATTTTGTGTACCTCTGGTGGCGTATCTATTGTCGGATGTGTTTATTATGGTTATTTACTTTCATTGATGATGATTGGTGATTCATGAATGTTGTACTCTTGATATGTGGTTTTTGACTTGAGGTGATTATCTTTCATTGACTTTATCTTATGATTTTGGTATTTGGTTTATACTTGGTTTGTGTATGATGTTTGGTTATGTGGTGTCGGTATTGGATTGAGTGTTCTTACTTTTGGATTATTTTATCTTCTTGAGTAGCATGTGTTACCTTGAGGTAGTTTTGGCTATTAGGAATTCCTTGACTAGGAATGTTTTATGTTTGTTTTACCGCATGTGGATCATTCATTATCTTCCCTACACAGTGGGAGTGGAAGCCTGATTAGGTAACCACGCGGTCGGGAGGTAGTGCCTTCTTACCATTTGGGTTCCCCTTCACATTGATAGCTGTTGGATGTTCGTTGTAGAAGATGTACCTTTATCATTCTTATTCCTTATCTCAGAGACTTCTTTTCAGATGATGTATATATATTGTTATGTATTCTGATGTATTGTATCTTTTCTCACATACCCTGCGACATGTGCAGTGGATGTTATTAATTGGATGTACTTTCATTGTATTGTTTATACTTATGCAATTGCTTATGCGATTATGTATCTGGTATTTCTTTATGATCATGAGACATTGTACTTGGAACTTAAACTAATTAATTTAAAAATTATTAAATGTGACTCAACGTAAAGGAACTCTTGAGGAATTGAAACTGTATCTATATTTGCATATGTGTATTTGATGTGTATGTTCATATTGCTTCCACATTAATGTTATCTTGATGTTGTTTAAACTTCAAAAAAAAAATAGTTCAGTAAACATTGTAACATGTTAGGTTTATTTCTCTTGGGTTCTCGAGCGGGGCGTTACATCACATCACATAATAATAATGAATTTGGGCTTTGGCCTCTTACCAATCCAAAATATATATATAAATAAATTTATACATATAAATTATTTCTTTTAGAATTTTAATTTTAAAAAATCATAATGCAAAAATTTTAATTTGAAATTGTTAGAAAAAGTAAACATATGCTAACACTCTACAAATATTGGGTCCTCCCCTTAAAAGTCACCTCAAAAATTTGAAGAGGCATGGTTGTGGAAAATAAGTGTATAAGACCCCAAATGTTTTATGGAATAAGATAACTCTAAATTATAAATATAAGAAATATGCATCTATCCTTTGTAAAATATTAATTGTATAATAGTATTTAAAAATAATTGATTCTTATTGGTAGAAATAAGAAATATTAATAACTAGATATACATAAGTGATTACAATATTATTATGCCTCGCTTCAAGTACTAAAAAAGACTTTTTATAATAAAAATATATTTACAAAATTTAGATTTTACAAATTACTGAACATTTTATTTAATATAGCTTTTTAGTTAGATTATTTATTTTTTCTTTTATAAAATTATGTAAGTTAAAATAGAATTAAATTAATTATTATAGAGAATAAAACATTTTGTGTAATACCATCTATAAAATTATTACAACGGCTATTTATTTGAGCCTTAAGTCCATTATCCCAAAGATTATTTAAGCAAAACAAGGGGTTTTGCTCCTAATTGAGAAACTACTAAGGGAGCCATAATAGCCCATGAAACTCTTCACACCATCAAAGAACATAATGGCGTGGCCTTTGTTGCCAAATTAGATATGATGAAGGCATACGATAAACTGAATTGGTCTTTTCTCCTCTTATTCCTTTGTTAATTTAGTTTCTCCCCTAGGTAGTGTAAATGGATTAAAACTTGTGTCTCAGGTGCACACTTTTATGTTCTCATTAATGGAACACTAGTAGGCATTTATTCCTCTTCCCAAGGAGATCATCAAGGTGATCCTCTTTCAACATTCTTGTTTATCATTATGGTGGAAGCCTTCAGCAGACTTATTAATTATTTTAATCAAAAGAGTTTGTGGAAAGGTGTAAACATAGTTGGTACATCCTTCTCCATAACTTGCTCTCTTTTTGTTGATGATACCTTACTCTTTGGTTCATCTTCATATCAAGAATCGCAAATGTGAAGAAAGTCATTGATTTATATAAGCAAGTTTCAGGGCAATGTATAAATGTAGCTAAATCAAAAATTTATGTCTTTAATACTTCTCAATTGGTTTCTCAAAGTATAGTTCAGTTGCTTGGTTTTCCCCTTGACTAGGTTCCTTCTACTTATCTTGGTATTCCCTTTTTCATGGGTTCAAACAAATCTTCTTATTTGAAATTTGTTATTGATCATATTAAAAATAGAATTAGTGCATGAAAGGTTCATTGATTATCTCGCTCACTTAGAATTTTACTTATTAAAAGTGTTCACTCAGCCATTCCAAATTACTATTTCTCCATTTTACAAGCTCTTAAAAATATCATCTTTGAAATTGAAACTTTAATCTGCTCATTTCCTTGGTCAGAAAATTTGAATGGATAGAAGAAAATGCCCCTTATTTATATTTTTGTCATGTCAACCTCTTTGAAAACTAGAGGCACGAGACTTCACAACATTACTAATATGAATAGGGCTTTTGGTGCTAAATTAGTTTAGCAGATGTATGACAAACCCTTTTCCAAATGGTGTCAAATTTTATAAGAGAAATATTTGGATAACATGGAACCCTCCAAGATTTTTACTACCCTGGATCCGCCAAAGGGCTCTACGATCTGATATTTCGTTATAGCCTTCAGGTAAGTTATTACTTCACTCATATCCTGGGAAGTGCATAATGGGGAGAGTGTCAACTTTTGGTTTGATTCTTGGAAAGGATTCCCCACCCCCCCACCCCCCAGCCCTGCCCTCTCCCTCTTTTATGTGTTGACTCTTTAAAGGAATTTTCAAACACAGTGATGCAAGCTTGTGGAACATATTTCTCTAATTATGCCTCAATTGTACATAGATTTACAAGATTGGTTATTTGGATAGATCCATCAACTCTCCCTATATCTCATAAATAAATAAGTTGCTTATTTGAAACAAATATTAGTTAAAAGGAATGTATTTATGTCTAATTAGCCAGAATGCCTCTTTTGGGCTCAGCCAAAGATAGTAAATGCTTTGTTAAGAAAGGATACTTGGCCCTGCAACAAAATCAACATAACTAGCCCACATATCGTGCTTTTAAATTATGTTGGAATAGTTCAGTTCTTCCAAAAGCAGCTTGTTTTGCATGACTTGCATTAAAGTATTGGATCCTAACAAGTGATCGTCTTCACAAATTGAACATCCCTAATCTCTTTAATTATGTGCTTTGTCACCAAGATGTGGAAACAACATATCACCTCCTCTTAAATTGCCCCTTTGCCAAAGATTGTTGGCATTTTGTTCTTAACAAGCTTAATTTTTCTATACCACTACCTAATTCCCTATTGGATCTTTTTCAAGCATGGCCAATTCTACACATTGAAACAATGTTTTCATGTCTTTGGAAGTGTATCCCTGCATCTCTAGTCTTGGCCATTTGGTTGGAGAGAAATAAGAGATTTTTTAGACAAATTTCATCTCCAAACTCCCAAGTTTTAAAAGGGTTAGAACAATTAATTATCGAGCTTGTTAATGCTACAGTAAGTAAGTACAAGCGTAATCATATTTTTTCTTCATGGGAAAATTATGTTATTCAACATTGGAAAGGCTTGGACTTTCCTCACCTACCAGCTCCATTACGCCCATCCAAGGTACCTTTGGTCCGAGCACAAACCAAGTGGATCACCCTAGGTAAGGGTTATTATAAACTCAATTTTTATGGGGCTTCCAGGCGGAATCCAAGTAAATCTGCTGATGGTATAGTCATTAGAGATTTTAAAGCTCAAGTGATTTAAAATCTTCTCCTCTCCCTCTGTGTACGAATAACAAAACCTAAGCCTTAGCCTTGCTCTTTGGTTTGGAACTTGCAAAATCACTATCTATATCTAGTTTGCATGTGGAAGGGGAATCAGTCATTACTATTAATGCATGTGTTAAGCATCATGTGTATAACTGGTCCATTCAGTATATAATGCATCAAGTTTGGTGCCTTCTTGATTCAATCTCTAAATGTTACATTATGCATACTTATAGAGAAGGCAATCTTTTAGTTGATTGTCTGGCCAATCTAGGTACTGATGGAGTTATTATTTTTATTTACTTTATACACTTAAACCTCTTGACTTCCGTGATCTAGTTAATATGATCACAAAAGAATTTCTTTAGAACCTTTCTAGCTTGGGTCTTCATTTTGGCTCCTCAGTATGCTTATTTTGGCGACTATTAGCATCAAAGGATTTCATAGCAAAATTGTTTGGATTTCTCTCTGGTAACATATGTTTATTATTTTATGGATCTTACTGTTCTTTTGAGATTTCATATATAGTTCAAGGACGTGGTGGACTTGTATCTACATTGGATGGCCTTCTTTCTTTCATTGCCATTGTGTTATTGTAGCATAGATGAAGAACACTAATGTTGATTTTTGGGGTCTACTTTGTGGCATTTAGTCTTGCACCAATTAATGATTGGCTTTACTTTTGTCCTCATATGAGTTCTAGGCTTTTGAGCAATCATAATGTAATCATAATATTTTCAACATGTAATCTTTTTAATGTTGACATTGTTCTATAGGTTGGGTTTTAGGGATGGTTTTGGGCTCTTTTTTATCAACTCTCTCCTCTTGGAGCATTGATGTAAGGGTATGTTTGGCAGCAAGGATGAGTGGAATATGCAAATGTAAATTCTTAAAATTTCAAATTCTCTATTTGGGTGCACCAAATCGGAATTGTGAATAGTAATACATATTCCACTTTTGGCCCAAAAACGAACATTTGCAATGCCACCTAAATAGGTGGAATTGGAATACGTATTCCTATACCAATTTTATATATTTTAGAAAACATAAATTTTTAGGTTTGTGAATTCCCCATCAAATTCTAGTTGAACCAAACAAGAATAGGAATACATATTCTTATTTTATATTCTTGAATAATAATTCCAGAATATGTATTCCTATTCCCATATTCTTATTACCACAACCAAACAGACCCTAAGAGTTTTTGGGATTTAGATTTGGGTCTCACAGTGTTTAATACTCTCTCATAACATAGTATTCGTGTTAAAGCATTAATTGAATTGAATTTATTAAATTACCTTTACTCCCTTCTTAAGATTTCACCATATGCACTTTGCATTTTCATTTAATAATTAACTAGTAATTATTAAATGTCATTTAACTCTTAGGGTTTCCCTTTTAGGTTTTTCAATCTCTTTCTATAAGGACTGATCTTTTGTAAATATCTCTCATTCTTTTAATTTGATAGTTTAATTTGTATATTTTCAAAGAAAAACCCTTGCCTCTTCTTTGCTGTTTCTTCTGTGTGACAAGTTCTTGCATGCAGGTATTCTTTGGGCTTTGTGGATTTGTATTGCTCCAATCCTCCTAGTATCAAAATTGGATCTGTTGTAGCTTATTCAATATTTGGAGAAAAAGAAGAACGAGGATTTGACATAATAGATCTAGCATTTTTCAGTCTTTTTCTATGAAAATAGAGGGTTCTCTAATTTTTGGAGCACTTTGAGGCCAAACAAATCTCACGGTTGGATTCAGAAGGCTTCAAAACTTCCATTTTCATATAAAGTTTGTCAATTTTGGACAACAATGACAGGGGAGGCAAAAAAAATTGCATATGAGGGTCATATGACCTCTAGCACACATTTTGATGCAATTTTTACAAAAAAATCAAAAAAATTTAAAAAACATTTTTTAACTAATGCTTGTGATATTAAAATAACCGCACCACCGCCACCACAACCCTACCTCCTCTAATGTCTCCACCAGCACATGCCACCTTCACCAATGTCTCTGCTCAAGCTCCGTTGTCAAGCCACTTCGTCGATGTCTCCACTCGAGCTTTGTCGTCAGGGCACTCTATCGGTGTCTCCGCTTGAGCTTTGTCATTGGGCCACTCCACCCCTTCCTACCCAACCCGCAGTCACGTGGGGGCTAAGGGCCAAAATTTTAGCCCCTTAGCAAATTTTTGGGGGTTTTTAAAAAGAAATTACAATTTCGGAGGCCCTGTCAGTTGTTTGGCTATAACTTGAGCATCCAAGGGTCTTTTTTCGATTCAAAAGAAGCATTAGAAAGTTCATTCAAAGACAAAGATAATGGTACAAGTAGTTTTGGATATTTTTCTAGTTTGGTACATGTTTTCACTCTTGAAGTTTGATGATGTTTTCAATCTTTCGAGGGGCGTAATTTGTTCATTATAGCTCCAATTTTTTATCCATAAAGCTCTTCTCGAGCACTTTCCAAATTCTCTGTCATTTCATCAATATTTTATACAAGGTAATTGTGATGCTCAACTAAATATTTTTTTCTTTATTTTTGTATATGCATTCCTTTTGTAAGTTGGGGTTCGGTGTTTTTGCATTATGGGGGGTATTTTTTCATTATTTTATGTTATAATATTAGCATATTAGAAAAATTTAAAACCCCTTCTTAAAAAAATGGTCAAGACCTCTTCTTCTCTAGTACTAATAAACCCACACAACTATCACAAATAGAAGTCTCAGATGCAGTGGATTCTCCATTCAAAGGGTTTGTGGTCTTGTTTAGATATAGTGTAACCAACATTTCAGAGTCAATATCAAACTTGCATAATAGGAATAAGATGGATGAAGCCATGGGTTTGATTTTCTATGAGTGTTTTAGACAACTTACAGTTTTATCTTGATGAGTGTTCCACTCAAGAAATGTGGGCCGACTTTAATGACATGTTTGACGCCATTAACAAGTTTAGAGTATTGCAGATTGAGGTAGAGCTTATTTCTCTTGCACTTGATGGTTTCCCCTTTATTGAGGACTTTCTTATGAGGTTCAAATAGAAGATAACTTTATTACAAGGATGCGGAAAAGAGAAGACAGATAAGGATTGCATCTGTCTGATTCTATCAAAGGTTCGAGGAAACATTCATATTTTCTCTTCTAACTTCCATTCCACTATGGATGCCTTGGGTCTCATATTTGTCATGCCCACTTTGGAGGTCTTTTGTAATTGCTTGACTAGAGAGCAGTCCAAGCTTAAGCAATTGTATACTATCATCACCGGCTCAAAGACACAAGCATTGGTTGCTCAAACATCTACAAGGAAGCCAAAGCAGAAATTGAAGCACAAGACACATTCAACAGGAAGTGAGAGTTCCTCCAAGTCTATTCCTAAATAAGATGCCTGGAAACCCTCTCAAAAGGGTAAATCTTCTAAGTCTAGTGAGTCTTCCTCCAAGACTAAGAAGTACACAGGTGATCCTTGCTAATTTTGTGGCAAGGAAGGATCTAGTTTCTAGGTGTTGGAAATGTCTTGAGGCTTTAGAGGAGGCCATGCACCAGCACAATATTGCTTCTTCAAAGCCACCACCTCCTCCTTTTGTGAAAGAACATGCTCTTTTTGCACAAGCATGCTGCATTATCTTCTACAACTACTTGGATTCTTGATTCAGGGGTTTCATACCGTATGACACACTCACCTTATTTGGTTACCTCACTTGCTCAAAGTGTTACTACACAGATTATAGTTGGTGATTCTACACATCTTTCAGTCATAGGTTCAAGAGCTATCTCTTTAGAAGGTGGTTCACTACAAGATAATCTCTTGGTTCCTGCCATTTCTACGAACCTCTTGTTTATCTTTTAGATTTTTCATTCTGGCTTTAGAAAGATAGTTGAGTTCTCCCCACATGATGTGGTTATTTGAGACTTCCATGATCCTAACTTGGTTGTTGCTACTAGGAGTGTTGATCTTTAGTCTCACTTATATCAGTTTGATGGCTTTGAGAGCTCTGATTCTATAGGTGTTTCTCTTATTGCTCATGCAGACACAATGAGAAAACTTTGGCATGAGCGTTTTGGCCATGTCAACTACAAATATCTACAACAAATGAGTACATAGGAGCTAATGATTAGACTACCTCAAATCTCTTGTACTAAAAGTTTTTGTTGAGGTTGTGCACTTGGCAAGCATCATAGAGATCTATTTCCATTAGGTGGATGCACACGTGCTAAGGCACCATCGGAGTTGATACACAATGATCTTATGTCATTCCCCACTCCATCCTTTTCAGGTGCTTGATATGTGCTTACCTTCATAAATAATTTCTCTAGATGCACATGGGTGTACTTTTTGAAGTACAAGTATGATGCCTTTGATTCATTTCAAAGATTTAAGACATTTGTGGAGAAGCAGTCTGGTCTTTCTGTCAGGCATATATGCATTGACAATGGGGGGAATATGTGAATTTATCTTTCAAATATTTTTACACTAAGCATGGTATGCAGCATCAGTTCACATTTCCCTATTCCCCTCAATAGAATAGGGTTGCAGAGAGAAAGAACATGACATTATGGGAGATGACCAATTGTATGTTATAGTCTCAAGCGACGAGTTCTTCATTTTGGCTGAGGCTATCAATCATGCCAATTATCTTCAAAATTGAATGTCTCACAAGGCATTGCGACACATGACTCCTAAGGAGGGTTGGACTCATGTCAAGCCAGATGATTCTACTTTTGCATTTTTGGTAGTGAGGATTGGGTATTTATTCCTGATGCTCAGTGAAAAGCCACAAAGAAGAAGAGCTGACCACTCATCTATGTTGGCTACTGTGAGGATGTGAAGGTGTATACGTTATTTGATCCTAATTCCAGATTTGTGTTTTGACAAGTTGTTCAGTTTGATGAGCGTTATCGTCAGATGGAGCCACCATCACCAGCTTTTCCCTCACTACCCAGTACTTCCTCTACTCGTCCACAAGATTATGCATCCTTTGAGGAAGATCTTGATATTAATCCCCCTTCACCACCTCCACCAATTGTTTTGTGAGTGCCCAAGTGGGCTTGTGATGTCGTTGATGTAGCAGGACCTATGGCAGGTGATCCTACAGATTCTCATCACATTCATGCTTAGACTTCTAGTACTAGCCTCTTGATTCATGTCATTTTAGATGATCCATAGATTTTTTTCACAAGCAATTAGGCACTTAGAGTGGGATAAGGCTATAGATGAGGAGTAATCTTCTTTGATGAAGAGCCACACATGTGATCTTTGTCCTCTTTTGAAAGGAAGAAAGTTGGTTCGATGTCATTGGGTGTACTGTACCAAGTATGATGTAGATGGTTCTATTGACATGTACAAGGAAAATCTTGTTGCAAAGGGCTTTTCACAAGTTGAGGGTATTGATTACTCTGAGACCTTTGCTTATGTTGCCAAGATGAATTCTATTCGCCTTGTACTCTCTCTTGCAGCTTCACAAGGATGGACAGTTTTTCAGATGGATGTGAAGAGTGCATTTTTGCATGGAGACCTTCATGAGGAGATCTGTATGGAGCAGCCTCATGGTTTTGTACAAGACTCTTCATTGGTATGCAAGCTTTGAAGGTATTTATATGGTCTCAAATAGGCCCCTTGGGCTTGGTTTTAAGAAGATGGATTCCTTCTTGCTAGCTTCACAGTTCACTCAATGTCATTATGATCCTACTATTTACATTCAGCATCATGGGGCTGACTTATTGATACTTATCCTTTACGTAGATGATCTCATCTTTATAGGTAGCTCACCCTCCATGATACAAAGTGTTCAGCTAGCCTTCAAAGAGCAGTTTGAGATGACAAACCTTGGACTTCTGCACTATTTTCTGGGCCTACAGGTTGTTTGGTCTTCGGATGGGATAGCCATACTTTAGCAAAAGTATGCTCTTGATATGCTTTAAAGATTCAACATACTTGATTCCAAGCCTGCTCCCACACCTTTTCAATCGGGTGTTGATTTATCTACCACTTGCACTAATCCTATAGTGGATTACACTTTTTACAAATAACTTGTGGGTAGTTTTGTAGAAATAATAGTCCACTAAGATAACTGAGAGTGGGGGTGGGGGAGGTGGTGAACCAATTATCCAACAATTAAAACATTTATCTTCTTTAAACAAACTTAACCATTCAACCAAAGTAAACAATTTCCATTGTGCTGATTATTTGGATTTGATTTGCACTTTGAAGATTTGTGACCATAATTGTGACATGTGAAACAATTCCCTTCAAACTTTGCAATGGATTTGCATTCATTAGCATTGCGATCATATTTGTTGTAATTGTAGCAATGACCTTTGAACTTGGGTTGCATAGTATTGCTCCAACAAACATTTGATGTATGACCTACCTTTCCACAATTGTTGCATGTGGGCTTTTTGTTCTTTTGTGCTCCTTGGTGTGATGATTCTCCTTGATTAGTATACCCTAAGCCAATAGTGCCTTTAAGTCTATTCAGAGTTTTCTCATACAATTGATTCACACTTTCTTGTCATCTCAATATCCTTTCATCTAGTTCCTTTTCAACTCCTAGTTTACTCTAGAGTCTATCATATTATGTTCTTAGATTGGTGATTCCTTGATTTGCATCATCTAGCTGATCTGCAATGTCTTCCTAATGTTGGGTTAGTTGTTGAACTTCATTGGTCTTTTCTTCTAATCTTGTATCAAGTAGTCTTATGTCTTCATCTACCATTTCTTTATCATTTACTGCTTTGTTCTTTTGTTCCATGACTTCACATAGCCTGATCAAGTGACTTTCATGTTCTCTTTTCAATTTTCTCGCTTCTTCTTGTAGAGTTGCATTCCTTACTAGTAGATCTTCTATGCTTGCATTTGTTTCTTCTAAACCTCTTTCTTTGCATAGATCTTCTATTCTCTCTTCTATGTATAGATTTTCATTCATCTACGTAACCAAATCTTTTCTTCTTTTTAGAGAGTAAGTGAGTTGCTCCTTGAGTTTCTTGACTTGCTCATAGCCATGTGTAGATCAAGTTTGTCATTTTCAATAGCTTTCTCTAACTTGTACACTTCCATTTCCTCATATCTTTACTCTCAAGTTGTTAAGCCTCTGATAGGAGTACCATGCTCTAATACCAATTGTTGGAAATATAATGACAAATAAGTGGCTGAGATGGGGGGGTTGAATCAAGAACCACTTAAACTTTTCACACTTAGAATACTTTTACTTCACTTCTTTAGATTCTCTAATTTACTTTCAAGCATGAATATAAAACATAAGAAATTAACATCATTACACTTTGACACAAGATTTGGTAACCCAGAAACCCTCTAAGGATGAGGTAAAATTGGGGTAGGGATGACACCCACAATGCTTCACTATTGCAGTAATAAAGTTGGCATGTTAGGGCTTACAATTGATCACTTCTAGTGATCTACTCTATTAGGAGTATGAAGGACTATTAGATCCACCTTGTAAAAGGATTTTACAATACAATGAAGTATGTACTATGTTAATAGATTCAATAAAAGATTGTTAGGTCCACCTGGTTAGAGGATTTGACTGATGCACCTGTTAGGACAAATCAACAGGTTGATCTATGCTTTGCAACTTTGTTTGTTGATGAAGATCCTTTGAATAATATTGATCACCTAACTATGATAGATAGATCTCTACTTTTCCCTTTATACTACTTTGTAGCCTGCTTACTCAATCTTCTCCATACTTGCTTCTTGTCTTAAATATTCATCTCTCCCATGTATTCCATCTTAGAAAAATGAATTTGTCTTCCTTACATATCCCTCAAAAAATAACTTCATACTAAGTCATCTTACACAAGATATTAACTTCATAATAACCAAACTATACAATCAAGTCAACCAAATGTTGATGCTCGAACAACACTGTGCATTTTGGTGTTCTGTTGATGCTCGGGTGATACTCTAGCACTTGAGTAGCATTGGATGCCTAGGTAATACTTTATCGCTTGGGTAATATTGGAGCATACTAACTTGAAATTGGTAGATCGATTCACACAGAGAGCTCGGATTGAACTGTGAACTTGGTTCACACTAGGAACTTGGCTTCCACTGATAACTTGGATAACTTGGTTTATAATGTGAGCTTGGTTAACACAATATATCCTTCATCTTCTTGGGCTACACTAAAATATGTTGTTTTATGGAAAGCTAGGTTGCAGTATTAATCAACCTTCATGGATAACTTAAGTGGTTTGTCATTAATTGACAATATGTCTTGCAATGGGGTCAACACTAGGTACCCAATCAAGTAGAAGAAGACAAGAATATGATCCAAGATGAATATAACCCATAAAAGGAAAGGACCATCCATCCTATAGTAGGCCCAAGGAGAAAGAATTAGATATTGATTCATTATCTGCATCAGTTTTGGATTTCAAAAATGGTAGGGTGAGAAACAAATTAGTACACTAAAGGTATCTAAGGATACCTTAAACTACAACTTGACATGGAATCAACTAATACAAGATGAAAGACCAAACCATCCCTTAGGAGGGAGAAGGAGGAGAAATCACATCATAGAGTGCTAAAAAAAGAAAATGAAAGACTAGTGTTGATCAGACCTTCTTATTGAAGAATCCTAGTAGAAAAGACAGATGTCAAGGCTTGTTCCATCATAGCCTAGTCAAACTTTGAGTTTTCAAAAGATAGATCATTTCATCAGAAGAGAAGTGAAAAAAAATAAAAGAAGGGTAGAGCAAGCAGATCATATGACCTGGACAATACTGGACAAAGAAGATTTCAATGCCTATCAATAGTTTTCCCAAGGAAAAACATAGAGAAAGATGTTGCAACAAAGGAAAGTCTCAGTTTTATTTTAGAACGAGAGATGATGAAAATATATGTTCTTGCGATAGAGGAAGAAATTCCTACTATAGGGATAAAAATTATTGAAACAAAGAAAAAAATTCTTGTAGACAAGGAAAAGATTGATGTAAGGGTAGAAGGCAAGAGTAGTTCTTAGTCTAGGGCTATTAGATTATTCTAATTCCTGATTAGATAAAGCAAAGGTTTAAGAAAATTTAGGAGAAATAGGCTAACCTAATAGTGAAGTTGCAAGAAATTTTGGATTGAATCAACAAACCAAAGGAGAAATGAAAGGCCAAGAAGTTTTCAAAGGCCATCTAAGGAGAGTTTGAATACAAAACTCTGAATATTTCACTGCCTATAGTCGATAAAAAAAAATGATCAAATTATTGCAAATGAATACGATGTGATAGAGTTCAATCTGGGACATGTCTCTCAAGAATAGGTTACTGAAGAATTTGATGATTGTATACAAGCAATGAAAGAAAAGATGAGGAAAATGGAAGGAAAATATTAGAATCTAAAATGCGAGAATAAGGCTTTGTATTAATATCTAACAACCTATCTCATCCAAAGAGAGAAGAGGTACAATCCTTTGTTCCTTCTATAGTTCTTCCAATTGAGTTAGTGGAGGGTATTGAAAGAATCAGACAAAATCCTCACAATACATAAGCTTGGGTAGAAGGCATCCAAAATGAGGCATACATATTTGTTGAGGACTTTGTGCAAATTCATGAAAGGGAAATAGTCATATCCTTTCTAGGATACAATGCATAGAATGGTCATGGGAGGATGAACATATTTGTTGAGATGAGATAATTTCACATTTGAAGGATTTAATGGAGACTCGCAATCATTAGAAGTGGAGTGCTTAGAGGAGAGGCATATGAATTTTCCTAATGGTAATAATGTAGTGATCATGGTAAAGATAATTGTTTGAGCATTTTAGTATGGAGTCTACTTGATTGAAGAGGGTAGTCTAGAATATTCAATAAGGGATCTTCAACACAACCGCATCTTTTTATCCCTAAGATTGGTTGAGAATGAAATAAAAATGGACGACCTAAAAGGTGGACTAGAAGAATTTTTGAATTTAATTTACTTCACAAAGGATGATTTTGAGAACTTCTCCATTCTCTCAAATGTCATGCACACAACCCAAGACTTGTTTTCAAATTAGGAAAGTATTTTGAATAATTCTAAGTGAGAGATGATAGTTCTAGAATTCAAACGAGACTCAACGCCAAGTTTTAATGTAGATGAGTTGGAGATTGTGTTAGAAAAATTCCATGTATTTAAAGGGCATGGTCAAACATACAATATTATGGACAAAGGTGCATTTAGTACATAGTGGGCATTCATGTCACCCCTCTCTCCCATTGGATGGGCATATATAGTGGGCATTTATTATCAACTAATATGGAGGTTTTCTTTTTTATTGGTCCATGTAGACCTCCTCATTAATCATAGATTCTCTTTCTTTTTCATATATATATATATATATAAACCTCACTTCTCATTTGTAAGTGAGAAAATTATTAGATTGTCACTGAGCTACTCAAACAAATAAAGTCATCATTGGAGTTTTGTGATCTCTTGACGTGCCTTATTGCTTTCTTGTTCTCTTTTTACCTCATTTAGATTAGATTGGTTGGATAAAGTGTTTTGATGTCATAGAGAATTTAATGATGTTTTGATGAGTTCTACGACCCATACTTTTAATAGTTTGTTGATTATAAGTAGTTGTCTAAAGTTAGCATGAGCCCTCACTTTTATGGATGCTTAAATTCTATCATTCAATGTGCATTGTTTATTTTGATGGTGTTCATTGTGGTCTGAAAATCATTTGCATAAGCCATTGAAGATCTAATTGTTTCTTGTTGAGTTGTAGTTGATCTCGATGAAGGAAGGCTTGATTATTCTGGAATTTATCCGTCACAAATATATCCATCGATGTTATATATTTACCTTAGGAGTATAATAGAATTCATGAGCCCCACTCTCCTTTGCTTTTTGCATATTTGTGAGTACCTAAAAAAGTAATCTATTGGAATATCTTTCAACAAATCCCACATCTTGTACCATCTGAAATCAACTAGAAAGGTAGTGGGAACATATTAGTATGGGCTTTGTTCTAGGATTGCCTTAAACACAATGTAGTGATGATTTAGCTTTTGTTATTGCAGATATATTTTCTAAAATGACTAATTTTATCCCATGTTAGGAGAGTAGTGATGTATCCCACATAATCGCATTGTATTTCAAAGAGGTACTTAGGTTGCATGAATTGCTGAGAGTTTGAGAGCACTATCTTAAATATAGCTACAAAGTTTTTCGAGCAATTTTAGCATACCTTATTGAAGAAATTAGGCACACAATTGGGCTTTATATCTACCTACCATCATCACATTGATGGTCAAATTGAGATTGTGAATAGAAGATTTAGGTAATTTACTGAGATGTCTACTATGTAGCAAGCCTAATCAATCAAACTGAACATAAGATTAGATAGAGTTTCCTTGCAATTACAAGCTCAATCAACAAAAGTGTAAAAAAATCATTTTTTAATTGTATAAAGATACAACCCAATGGATGTGGATGGATTAAGACACAATGTAGACTTAGTGAGGAGAACTATCATCACTGCAAATTTTTTTGAGTACATTTTTTATTTTCAGAAGTGAAAGAAAGTTGAGCGAAAAAGTGTCATAAAATATAAAGGGATATGTTCATAGCCACAAAAGAGAACATGAATCAAAGAGAAGGTATTTGGTGTTTGCACACTTAAGAAAAACAAGGTTCCAATAGAGAACATATAATCTATGTTATCCCGAGCTTCTAGGATGGGGCACGCAGAAATAGGTTTCCAGGATAGACATTTTATTTATTTTCCTTGTCAGGGGACAAAGCGAAGGACAAGATGGAAATTTTATGATATATAAGAAAGTTTTAAATATTTAAATGAAAAAATAGATAAAACATGTTTATATACTTCATAGAATCTTAACAAATAATTCTTGTGTTCAAAAATTAAAATTGAGACAAACTGTCTAAACTCTAACATTAAAAATTGGTACAACCAGGGGTTGCATTTTTAATATTTTTGGATGTCATCACTTTGAGATGGTGAAATTATGTCGAGGACGATGCATTCCTAGGTAATCCTACATATAATGTAAACTAAATGGAAGAAGATAGGCGATTACATGATCTTAGAGAAGTTTTTAGCCACAACTTATGAGATTGACCTTTTAGTATGAATAGATATTTCTCCCATTTTTTATATTGTTGATTTTTACAAGTATCATGAAAGTGAAATGAAGTCTCTAATGTAAATTGGCTAATGATACTACCTTATTGAACTTTCAAATTCTAATGTTCACAATCTTATCAATAAGTTACACATTTTTTGTAAAGCCTCTAGTAGCAAGATATGCATTAGCAAATCCATAATGCTAGGATGACAAGAAACCCCTCCAAACTAGTACAACAGATATTGATTCTCGTGGTGAGGACCAAATCTAATTGTTAGGTATTTGGGAATACCCTTCTATGTATCTCCTAACCTAAATAATATGTGGAGCTAGATCAAAAGCAAGATTGAAAAAAACCTAGGAAAATGGAATAAAAACTACTTATCCTTGGCCGAAAGAGTGCAAGTTTGTCAGAAAGTTCTAGCTACTTATACCATCTACTACTCGCCAGCCTAGTTATTCAATATAGCACACATCAATCATATTCAAAAAGTGATTGGAAACTTCCTTTGTTCATATGATAAATGCAATTGAAAAAGATATGTAGTGAAATGGGAATGGTGTGTTAGAAGGAAAGAAATTAGAGGACTAGGGTTGAAAGAGTTGAGGTGGCAAGGATGTGCTCTTGCGGTTAAATGGGTTGCAAAATCACTCCAAGGAAATGAGCCTTGGATGGTTCTAATCAGAAATAATATCTCCAAAGGAGTCCCCCCACCTAGGGAAAACTTGGAAAAACCTACACAATCATGATCTTCTATCTAGAAAATGGAAAATAAGAGTTAGTGGGTTTGAAGTATTCAAGGAAATCTGGAAAGGATAGGAACAAGTCAAACAGTGGATAGGTGGTGATAAGATAACTAATTGCACCTCCAAACTTTGTGGAGAGAAGCCCCCATGGTGGAATCTTGAAAGGAATGGGAACCCATTAGCCATATTGCAAGGATGCTCAACCAAATATTGGTGTAGATGTGGTATATCCAAATTTAGTGACTTGGTCAAGGATGGTTTCCTAATCATATAGGAAGACCTAATGTCTAACTTTTCTCTTCCCCCCTCTCATAAAACCTACAATAGCATTAAGGATACCTGGTCACAAGCCAAACTACCCCTTCAATGCAGAGTTACCATCACCAAACTCTTTGAACTAGGATGGCGTGATGGACCCTTGGTAATAGATACTAAAGCAAAATTTGTATACAGCCTTTTGTCTGATTCCCTAGGAATCGTCAACCACCTCAATTTTGTTTGGCAAATCAAACTTGATAAACCTAATTGGACTAAGATGTTTTACTTTCTTTGGCACATACTAGGTGAACCAAAGATCATTTGTTTCTTGTGGCAATATATGCTTCACAAAATCCATGTCAATATCGTTGATGGGAACCCTATATGTGCACTATCTATCATCAACCTAAATCAATTAACCACATCCTTGTTGATTGCACCTTTGCCAAGGGGTTCCCGATACTCTTTTGTATTAAGTTTGACTACCATATATCTTTCTTGCATGTCATCACCAGTCATACTCCAGATTTATCTAAGAACCTTAATATTATATGGTCAACTTTCATATCTTTATTAGTTTGGCAATTATGGATAATGAGAAATGAGATTATATTTAAGAGTAGACATAGCGTTCTCACCAAGTCTCTATTGGAGACTCATTATCTAAAAAATTTGTGTGCAAGTGTCCATTGTCTTCAAGGTCAAAGGGCAGAAGTTCCAGCAGGTCACTGAAGAATGCACAAGGGTTCTTAAAATGGAAGATCTGACATATGACATTCATGTGGAACGAGAAGATACATTAGAAGAGGATTGCACACTTCACAAAATGTTGAATCGGATTAAGATGAAGAAGAGAGCTGGAAGCACAATATCAAGCCATAAGGAACAACACGTTCCTGAGGATCACGAGCCGAAAATAGCAACAACTAATCCCATGCAGATAGAACCATTAAAAGTCTATACAAAAGGTAGTAGCAGGAAACAAAATCCCACTACAATAGGTGAATTATTGAACAAGAT
Organism: Cupressus sempervirens; assembly: GCA_028749045.1. NCBI lineage: Eukaryota > Viridiplantae > Streptophyta > Pinopsida > Cupressales > Cupressaceae > Cupressus > Cupressus sempervirens. Next base: position 149,688,411 of record CM053785.1, on the reverse strand, counting down.
GATCCCAAACAACAAACATGATAAAACGCTGATTATTGTTTATTCACTTATTTTGAGGGTTTTACGAGCAACGGCAACCAAACTCTTACCAAATGCTCAAAAAATTATATCAGACCTTCTCCTCTAGCCTAAGGACACCTAACACTCTAATCTTCCATTTCCCATCCTAGATTGGCATGTGCCAATCCTCTGTTCCATTTAAAACTTACTTGCAAGCCTTCATTGCACTTTGCCAAGCCTTTCTTACTTGCTTAGGGCTCGCTTGTTAAAATGGCCAACAGACTCCCACACTCTCCAAAATGGCTATGTACAAAGTATATACAAACCATCACTTGATTCCCAAAGGCCATATATTTTCAACCATGGGAATTCAAGCTTTGGTCATTTTCATGGAATCCTGTCAAAACTAGACAACATGAATGAAGAATCTAACTAATTTTGCAAACCTAGATAAATGGTAACCAATAATAAAAACAAGTGTGCACAAATTCACTACATCAATCCAAGAAAATATTTCATTCAAAACAATAAGCTTTTCAATCAATTTTCCTTGCTCAATCCTTCAAAAGTACATTTTCACTCAAAAAAATGCTCCACACATAGGTGTTGTCTGTACATATGCATGACCAACCCTTGGAAATGAATTGGAAGGTGTTTAAATAGGTTCCCTCTTCCATCTTCGCCTTTGGTTTGATCCATAACTACCCATGTAGCTCTTTCTCCCAAAACTGTGCAAAAAGTTGCTATTGCAATTTTGCAAAAAAAATTGTGAAGTTGTCTATGAGCAATTTTGACAACTTTTGCAATTTTGCTAGTTAAGCCTTCAAACCTGACTAGTTTTTTTTCAAATCTCATAAAATGAACCTAAAACACCTAAGGATCTCTTTTGAACAGTTCTTACCCCTTTCTACAGATTTATCCATGTTTTACCTTATTGAGCAATTTTGAGCATTTTTTTGCCTATCAGGACCTAATTAGTCTTCACACTCAACTCCTACTTAACCAAACCTCCTAAACCTATCTTGGGACTTTATATTGAGTCCTTATTAACTCAATGGTTGGTTAGACCATTTACAAACCAAAAATGAGTTAGGGTTTCACCTTTACCCCTAGGTGCTCCTGCACCATTCTCCCCCTGCAAGAAGAAGCCTAAGGTACTATTGGAGAGAGGAATCCCTTGATGATGCGATGCTTCTTGAAATCACTCTTAGAAATCCAAGTTGCCTTAGCTTCAGGTGTATCTAACCACTTCACTAGATGTTCTTTATAAACCCTGTTCCTTGTACTCTTTTTTAACTCTAGAGTCCAATATCCTTTCCTCCTGTGATTGCTTCCTTTCAGGTACCTATAGGTTTGAGATATCCTTGCTTAACTCTTCCTAATACTCTGCTTCATCCACCCTTGGACCTTCGTAAGGTATTAGGTCTTTGAAATTGAAGATGGGAGAGATAGCCATGTCTTTGGCTAAGTCTACTTTGTAGGCATTGGGTCCATACTTCTCAAGAATTTTGCAAGGCCCAATCCTCTTCATCTACAACTTAATAGGGATGCCCTTTTGTAACCTAGCTTTGTTCAAGTAGACCATTCCTCAATCCCCCACTTGAAATTGGAGTTCTCTTCTCCCCTCATCCTTCTTCTCCTTCAATTTCGGATTTGCCTCCATCAAGGTTTGCTTAACTTGATCATGCACCTCCTTCATAGACTGAACAAAGTCATCAACATGCCCACTGATGTTGTCATGTGTTGATAGGTCTCTTAGCTCCATTATGCCCTTGGACGAGTCCCATACACTATTTGGAAAGGACTTAACCCTGTTGTCCTATTATTGCTATCATTGTAGGCAAATTTTGCCTAAGATATGACTTGCTCGCAACTTTGTCCATACTCCTTGCTAAGACACCTTAAAAGGTTGCCTAGGACCTTATTGATGATCTCTGTCTGCCCATCTATTTGTGGATGGTAGGCAGAGCTATGAGCTAGGTTTGTTCCCAACCTCTTCCATAGGATCTTCCAAAAGTGCCCCATAAATTTGACATCTTTGTCAGCAGTTATGCTCCTTGGTAAACCATGTATTTTGACCACCTCCTTAAAGAAGAGATTGGCTATATTGCTTGTATCATGTGTTGTTTTGCATGGGATGAAATGGCTCATCTTGTCAAACCTATCTACCACCACAAACAAACTATCTAACCCTATCCTAGTCCTTGGCAATCCCACTATGAAATCCATGCTGATGCATTCCCAAGGCCTATTAGGAATGGGTAGAGGTTTGTAGAGTCCTGCATTGTATGAAGTGCCCTTTGCCTTTTGACATATTCCACACTATTCCACATACCTCCTTACATCTCTTTGCATCTTGGGCCAATAATAAAACCTTTCCACAAGGTCTAAGGTCTTGTTAAGGCCAAAGTGCCCACTCATGCTCCCATTGTGCTTCTCTTGTATGAGATTTTCCCTCATAGATCCCCTTGGGATACACAATTGTTGACCCCTGAATAATAGCCCATTTTGCAAAGTATATTCAGAAAAGTCACTATGGAAATTATTTTCAAAGTTAGTGCATACCTTGTAGGCCTCTGAAAAATTAGTTTCCTCCCGATATAAGTATTTAAATCCATATAGTCCTATGCTTTGCAACTTGACCTCTTGTACTGTCAAAAACCTCCTGCTCAAAGCATCTGCCACATTGTTGTTTGTGCCCTTCTTGTGTTTAATGGTGAAAGTATAGGATTGTAAGTAGTTCATCCATTTGATGTGCCTCAAACTTAGATTCTCATTTGAGTTGATAAAGCTTAAGGCTTGGTTTTTTGTGAAGACAACAAACTCCTTAGGCAATAGGTAATGCCTCCACTTCTTAAGAGATTCATCAAGTGCATAGAGCTCCAAGTCATATGTTGAATACCTTGTCTTAGCTTCATTAAGCCTCCCACTGAAAAATGAAATTGGTCTGCCCTCTTGGCTTAAAACTACCCTAACTACTATGTTACTAGCATCACACTCCACCACAAATGGCTTCACATAAGTAGGCAAACCTAATACCGGTTGAGTTGCCACTTCCTTCTTCAACCTCTCAAAACTTTCATCTGCGACCTTGGTCTTCATACCTCCTTTGATGGTGTCATTCATCGGTGCACAAATCTCACTAAACTTGCTCACAAACTTCCTATAGAAATGTGGTAGGCCATGGAAACTTCTGACCTTGGTAGTAGATCTAGGAGTAGGCCAACTCAAGATTGCCTCCACTTTGTCCTTGTCCATTTTCAGATTCCCTTGGGATACTACAAAACCCAAATACACTAGCTCCTCCTTTATGAACTCACTCTTCTCAAGGTTCATTGTCAACTTTTCCTCTTGAAGTTTCTTCAACACCATTTCTAGGTGCTTCATATGATCTTCCTTTGCCTTGCTAAAGATGAGGATGTCATCCAAACAGACAACAACAAACACTCTGTGTAATATTTCAAAACCTCATTCATGACTCTCATGAAGGTACTTGGTGCATTGGTAAGGCCAAATGGAATTACCAACCACTCATAGAGACCCTCAGTAGTCTTAAATGTAGACTTACATTCATCACCCTCCTTCATCCTAATCTGATAATATTCGTGCTCTTGAGATCAATCTTTGAAAAGAACCTAGCCCCACCTAGACAATCCATTAGATCCTCTATCCTAGGAATATGATATCTATACCTAATTATGATTCTATTGATTGCTCTAGAATTAGTGCACATTCCCCACTTAACTCCCTTTTTAGGTGCTAGGACAACTGGTACTGCACATGGATAGATGCTCTTGCTAATCAGCCCTTGATCTAGCAACTCTTGGACTTGTCTTGCAATTTCTTTGTTCTACTCTAGAGCCATCTTGTATGCAACTTTTTTTGGCAGTGATGCTCCTGGTATGAAGTCAATCTGATGACTTGTGGCTCTCTTTGGGGGTAAGGTAGGTGGTGCTCCATCACAAATTATATCCTTGATCCGATCCAATAGGTCTTGTACCTTTGCAGGTATAGGTGCTTGTGAAGATGGCTTCTCCTCCTTGGGCTTCACCATAATGGCATACCCTACCCCTTCACCTTCCTTCAAATCCTTGAGGAACTCTTTCCCACTCATCAGTAATGTCTTAGAAGTAACCTTCTCTACCTTATCTTCTTCAACTATGGATTGTATTCTATAAGTGACTCCATACTACTTAAAAGAATACTTTTTTTCCTTCCCATGATGCACTGCCTCCCTGTCTTACTACCATGGCCTTCCTAATAGCAGATGGTAAGCATCCATGGGGAGCACATCACATAAGATCTTATCCAAATACTTATAAATGGTGATGGCTACCCATACTTGTTCATTCACTGGTATATTATGCCCCTTATCAACCAAGTCACCCTATAAGGACACACATGTGGAATCTTTGTTAGACCAAGCTTTTGTACTGCCTCCTCTGACAAGACATTGTCATTAGATCCTGAGTTTATGATCACTTTGCATACCTTACCTAGTATCTAGAATGTAGTTCTAAATAATGCTCTTCTCTACTTGGGTTCCTCCTTTATAATAAGCTTTTAATTTTTCACATATTTAATAGAAATTAAAAATACTATTAATCTAACATTTTATTGTTTCAATCAAAATTAGTAAGGGAGAAAATTATTTTTCTTAGCAAATAATTATTTAAAAAATTTGTAAGCGGCCAAGCGCTAATATAAATATGTGTTTGCAGTTAATGTCACTTCTAATTGGATGGAAGGTTCTAAACTTTCTCCTTTTTGTTGCCTTATAAGGTTTGTATGGCAAGTTTTTCACCATAAGCTTTATTTTTCCCCACTCTCGCTAGGAAAAACTAGATACTAGTCAAAATTGTCAAACTAGTTGTTAAAGATGTAGCAGAAACAAATCCACTAAAACGGTAGTGATAGTTCCAGATATAGATCCAGAAGCAATAGAAAAGCTAACAATGACCAACATTAACCAATATTAGTTGATATAACATACTATAAAAATCCCTTTTTTCTTGTTTGATTTTTTTTAGATCTGTAAAAAGACATTCTTTTTCGACATGGGTATAGTTCTAACAAAGGCACTAGAACTAACCATGAAATGACAAAACTACAAGATATAGGTGACTATCCAAGCTTTTGAAGTTGAAAAATCTCTACTTGGGTGCCTGGCATAGACATCCACCCAGAAGAAATCCATAGAAGGTGCCCTCCTCAAAAGGAAAGAGGAAATAAAATGAATAGACAACTCTTCTATTGAAATACTTTATGAACAAGGTATGGAAGAATAAACAATGCATCTGAACTCATGTTTGAGTTGAGAGGATGTGCAAAAAGACATGTTTGGTGCAATGGCTTCAGAAACTTACAATTGGCTGGTGAGAAGCCAAACTCTGCAATTTTGAATGACATCCTCTCAAAGCTTCCAAAATTAGTTGGTGAAATGGTTTCATAAACATGCAAAACGAAGAATACAAAATGGATTCGAGCTATTTTATGCAAAATGTATGCTGAAGCTTCAGAAATGCTGAGGCAAATACAATTGACAAGTTTAAAGTCGGCTTCTGCAATGTTTATTAGATATGGACAACTGCAACTACAATGTTTAAGAAACACAATTAAAGAGATGACTGTAATGAGTAGCCCTCTAATCCCCATAGGGCAAATGAGGCCAAAAAGTAACACTTTGTTCTATTAAGTTAAAAATTGAGTGCATAGGAATGGAATTAAGAGATCTAAAGAAAACATCAAGAACCCAACACAAATGACTATTGGAAACATCTAAGAAAGTAGTCAATCAGATCATTGTTATTATTAAAAAATTGTATTCTTTTTAGTTGAGTTTTTTGAGTTTAATGTTTTCTTTCAATATATTTAATTTTTAAAATAAAAGGGTGTAAGCAAAAGAAACTAAATTCATAAAATTAAAAATTATTATATTAATTATATCAATCCAAACAATTTTTATTTTTATTTAATTATAATGATCTATTATAATTAGTATTATAATAGGCAAATATGATGAACTATACGAAAAAAGCATCATACTTGCGAAAAGCATAATCAAACCGTAATTCTTGCTCCCAAGCGAACATTATAGGACACAGATTGTGCTCTAAATGGACACTGAAACCTGTAGCAGAGAGAGCAAAGATTATTAGCAATGTAAAATTGCATAACCGATATAATTCACTAGCTCCATAATCAATAGCGTGACAACATAGAATTCACCCAACAAAAACATGCAGTTTTGAAGCTCTGGTTTAGCTTCATAAAATCTAAAACACAACCATTACGCATCCAAATAGTAAAATTCAAAATGAAGATAAATGGCAGAAGGTCACAAGTCGAAGAAGCAAGAGACTAAGTTCCGCCACACTCACTTCGGCTCCAAGCATCAAGAAAAAAGTGGAAGATTAGTGCTTGAAGAACCAAGAAGTCTTCTTTAGACAGACCAAGTATACAAAATCAGAAGAACTCCAAGAAAAAGAGGATAATACAAAGGGTAATCACAAGCCTTTTTTTCCACAAATCATTTCTTGACCTACAAAGGTCTTAATTGCTAATAGTATTGAACTAGGTTGTAAGAAACCTAATCCCCCTCTACTAAAAAACCTAATTGATAGATCGATTAAGACAACAACAATTGCCCCCAAACCCCCTGCTTATATTCTCCCACATAAGAAGAAACAACTTGTTGTAAACAAGCAAATCAAAACTAGAAACCCTCACCCTAATGGAATAAACCATGATGAATGCAATGATACAATCATAATTAGCAATGAATACAGTGAAGCAAAATGGTAGGAATGCTCTAATCTAGGAGCATATGCGATTTGGAATGGTCCAAAAAGATAAAAAGCTAATTTGGAAAAGAACCTAATAAAGATTTGTGGTGTGAAGCCAAGGAATATCACCCCTTTTGATAATCATTCTTGGTATATTCAATGTCAAGATCATAGAAATAGGAACAAATTGGTAAAAATATCAAATTGTTACTATAAAGGGCATTCAATCAAATTTATAGCATGGAAACCTAATTTTAATTATAACAATAATTAGAAATTACAAATAGCAAAATGGATGGAATGTGCAAATATTCCTCCAAAACTAAATGAGATTAACATCATAAAAAGAATAGGGAAAGCTTTAGGAAATCTTATAGGTTTTGAAGTAAACCATTATAAATAAAGTAAGATTAGATTCTTAGTTTCTATGAAGGCAGAACAAAATGAACCCATAATGAAAAAAATCATAATGAATAGATGAGTTTACAAGTTAACCTTCACTCACTATGAAGGAGAAATCAATGAATAAGTGGAGCAAACTTTAGAAAGGAAAATATAAAGAACAATCTGAAAGAAACCTTAAGGAATATTAGAAAAAGGGAGAAGAAGGTAGAAGACAACAAGGAAAAAAGAAATTCAATAGACAAAAAGGGTCCAAATACTCAAGCTATGAGGGCAAAAGAGGTAGTGCAAGAAGAACATAGGGTAAATATAAGTAAAATAGAAGATCGAGAGATAGAGAGGAAGAAAAGCATGGATTATCAATTCACAATAGAAAAATACAAAAGTTGTGAAGAGTGCAGATAAGAAAAGGAAACTTTAGAAGAAATAGAGCTCAATATGAAAAAAATGAACATGCTTTCTCATGGGCTCTTACTCCTTCAAAATGACCTAGAAGATCAATTCATCCTATGAGAGTGTAATCATACGAAGCATAAAGGTAAGACAATCATGGGATCAGAATTAGAAAAGAGAACATAAAGAGTATGCAAAATAGTGACAACAGAATCATAAGAGGAGATAAACACAAAACATGGTACAATGGAAAGCAAGTTTGAGTTAGAAACAAATAAGAGCAAAATTGGAGAAACATATAATCACATAACTAAAGAAAAGAGCCTAACAAACAAGGAAGAGGCAATAGCTGAAAATCAAGAACATAGTCCTAGCATACGAGTTGCAAATTCAACTCAATGGAGCAATGTGACTATCAGGAAAAAATCAAAGAAAAAAACTACAAGTTTTGGCAAACACCCATCAACGGCAAGGATGTATTTGACTTGGATAAGAAAGAGGAAATCAGGACAGAGGATAAGATTTCTATAGATCCCCTGATACTAGTGGAGATAAAACTCTAATTAGAAAAGCATAATAGGATAACAGTCAATCAAGCATACAAAAAGAAGATTAGGAAAACTTGCAACGGGGCAATACAAACTGGGAAGAATTTGGAATTCTGGGGGGGGAAAAACTACCAGGGAAGAAGGAGAAGAAAACTAGGAAATGAAGAAGAAGGGAAGAATGTAGAAGAAGAAGAAACTTCACTAAACAATCAAATGATTAGACAACTTTTAATAGAGGAAGAAAAGGAAGCATAAGAGTCAAAAGCCTCAACTAAGGTAAGACATTAGACTAATTTGGAAAATCTAGGAATATCCATTAACTAGGAAGGTCTAAAAGAACCTAATTGTGGAAAGCAAAAACAAAAAAGAGGATGGAAATCACCGAAAGAACTTAGGGAGGTAGTAGGGCAAGCAAAGGAACAAACTAAGATAAGCAAAATATTACAAGTAAGGAAGGGGAAGATCCTTCCCAAAGACCAATGATAATAACATGATGGAATGCTAGGGGTCTAAATGCCCCTAGAAAGAAACACTTGCTTAAACATAACCTCACATTATTTGAATTAGAAATGATATTAATTCAAGAAACAAAATTAAAAAAAGAAGGAACCAAATCAGGACAGAAGTTAGGTCTATGGAAAACATAATTTAAAGAATCAAATGGAGCCTCAGTACTGAGAATATTATGGAATCCTCGCAAGATCAAACTAAGAATAATAGCTACAAATTCTAATTGAATCGGACGCAGAGTTTCAAATCTTAAAATACCCTCCAGATCATAGTGATAAATGTTTATGGGCCTACCCAAACAACAAATAAATTAACAGTATTGAATGAGATCGACACCTTTATAATTAATCATCAGAATGATAACTTTATCATTAGAGGAGATTTCAACACAACAATAAAAAGAGAAGAAAAAAATGGGGGTATTCAGACAATCTCATGAGCAATAGTAGACTTTAGAGAATGGACAAAAAATAATTCACTCATAGATATTCCAACCAAAAATGGAACATTTACATGGAATAATAGAAGAAAAGACTTCAACTATATAGCAGAAAGGTTGGACAGATTCTTTTTCGAAGGAGACTTAAGCAACATAGAGAGAGAGATCAAGGCAGAAATACTACCACTAGTAGGCTTGGATCACTTTCCAGTTAAAATAGATATTATAGAACCATCTAAACCTACTAGAAACCTGTTTAAATGTGAAAAATATGGTTCCTAGACAAAAATTTCATGGATAACATAAATGGTTGGTGGCAAGAACGACAAGTCCAAGGATAAAAAATGTTCTACTTTGTGTCTAAACAAAAAAGGGTCAAGGAAAACATTATAAAATGGAACAAATCACAATTCAACAATATATTTAAAGAAAAACTTGATATAGAAGAAAAGCAGGAAAAATTAAATTAAAAAATTATTGAAAAAGGAATGAATAATGAAACATACACTCAAGAAAAAGAACTCCTATCAAAACAAGAAGATATGTTAGCTAAAGAAGAAGTGTTCTGGAAACAAAAATCTAGGGAGAAATGGTTGGCAGAAGGAGATCAAAATACAAAATACTTTCATACAAGTGTCATTCAACATAGAGCTACTAATAATATTATCAAAAATTAAAAATATAGAGGGAAATTTAGTAGACAATCCAACCAAAATTGCAGAGATTTTTGTTGATTACTTTAAAGATATCCTTAATAATTTTGAATCCTCTGACCAAGTAGCACAAGAGGAGATGCTGAAAGCAATTCCTAAGATTATCAGAGAAGAAGATAATAAAGCTCTCAATAAACCTTTCTCTCTGCAAGAGATTAAAACAACTCTTTTTAATATTAATCTGGATAAATCACCAGGACCAAATAGGTTCCAAGCATTCCTTTTCCAAAAAAATTTGGGAAATTAGAGGGGAAGATTTGTGGAAAGAAATTGAAGCATCAAGAAATGGGGGGACACTATTATCAAAAATTAATCACACATTTCTAACACTAATCCCAAAAAAGAGTAAGGCTGAAGAACGAGGAGACTTCAGACCAATAGCTCTTTGCAATTCAATTTATAAAATCATATCTAAGGCTTTAGCAAATTGACTTAAAGAGTTTCTCCCTAAATTAATATTAGAAGAACAGATTGGGTTTGTACCTGGGAGATCCATTTTAGACGACATCTCAATTATTCAAGAAACCATCTATTCAACATTAAAGAATAAGGAGGCATGCATGTTATTAAAACTAGACATACAAAAAGCATACGATAAGGTGGATTGGAGATTCCCTTGCAAAACCCTCGAAGCATTTGGATTCTCACACCAATGGATTAACATCATTTATCAGTGTATATCTACCCCAAAAATATCACTCCTTTCAAATGGAACCCCAGAAGGTTTCTTTAGTATCTCTAGGGGGATTCGTCAAGGTGATCGTATTTCTCCCTTCCTCTTCATCATTATGGCTGAAACCTTCGGGAGAACAATAAAGATAGCACAAATTGAAAGGAAAATTAAAGGAATAAAGGTAACAGAGAATGTTGTTAATACCACTCATCAGCAATTCACAGGTGACACAATACTTGTTGGATTAAGCTCTAAAAAAGAAGAAGACAACTTTTAAAAAATCTTAAACAACTGCACAAAACATTGGGGCAAAAAATTAATGCAGAAAAATAAAAAAAATTCTTCCTTAATACACCATTAGAAAGAGAAGAATATATCTGCAATGAATTAGGATATAAGAAAGGAGGAATATACTTGGAAAAAGAAGCAAAAAATAATCAATAGTGGGAGCAAATATTGGAAAGAATAGATAACCGTACGAAACCATGGAAAGGAAAATGGTTAACCAAAGCTGGGAAATCAACAAAAATCAAAGCAGTTCTATCAGTAATACCTACCTACCAACTATCATGTCTTCAACTACCTAAGAATATCAATAAAAAAATAGAAACAAAATTGAGAGATTTCTTTTGGAAAGGCATAGAGGATAAAAAGAAGGCAACTCTAATAAGATGGGGAAAAATGTGTAGGCCTAAAGAACCAGGGGGATTGGGAATTAAAAATCTAGAATGGCAGAATGAAGCATTAGGCACAAAACAAGTTTGGCTAATGTATCAAGAAAGAGATAGTAAATGGGAAAAAATAATGTATAATAAATATTTGAATGTAGCAGACAACACATCTTTATTGAGAACTAGGAACCCTCCCCCAAAGGTTTTGTAGCATGGAATTTTAGGCTAAAATGTTGCCCCTTGATTTCAAAATTTGTAACATGGGATATAGGTAAAGGTGACAAAGGCCTATTTTGGGAAGATTTGTGGAATGGGCACCACCCCCCCAGATCAATCTGACATATCTATCAATGCCAAAACTATACTTACATCAGTATGGGGAACCAAGGTTGTAGAGTATATCCTTTATGATCCCTCTAATGAAGAAGCCCCATGGAGATGGAAATCCCTAGAAAATAGAGGTCTTACTCCAGTAGACCAAGAGAAATTAGAATCTATTCTTAGAGAGCACCCAATCAACTATTACAATAGTGAAGACAAGCTCATTTGGGCAGCATCCAAAGATGAAATTTATAAGCTAAAGGAGGGTTATAGCCAAATAATTAATTCACAAACGTGGGAAGCAATAAATATGCCAATAAACCTATGTTGGGACCCAATAGGACTACCTAAAGCAGGTATCTTTCTATGGGAAGCTTCCCAAAATTGAATCCTAATAGTAGATAGAATTAGGAAAATGTGTTTTGAAGGCCTGTCGAGATGCATTCTGTGCAAAGAAAACTTAGAAACAATAGAGCATCTCTTGTATCAATATAAATATTCTAAGGAATGTTGGGAGTGGTTTAAATTTAAACTTACTGGCTCCCGGGGAAGTGGCAAGACCACCTGTCAGGGTGGCCTAAAGAGACCAATAACAAAGTATATAGAAAATTCTAGAATATCACCCCAGCTATTTGAGCACAGGAAATTTGGAATGAAAGGAACAAACGGATCTTCAATGACGAAGAAATCAAAACTTCATCTCTCTCTTTAACAAGATTGAAGAAAGTATCACAAAAGTTATACACTATAATCTTAGAAAAACAACAAAAGAAGAAGGTTCTTTTTTAGAATGGGATGCAGAAATTAAAAAGAATTGGCAACATCAAATTAATCCACCTCTCATTTATAAAAAAAAGAATAGTATAGCCATAAAAGATGGGAATCCCCACCTAAAGGTTGGAAGAAACTTAATTTTGATGGAGCCTGAAGAGGAAACTCGGGGGTAGTAGAAACCGGGTGTATAATCAAGGAGGAATTTGGAAATTGCATCATGAAACGAACTAAGCCTCTGGGAATAGCTTCGAACAATATAGCAGAATTAGAAGCAGTACATGAAGGACTAAAACAGAGTTTTAAATAAAAAATCAAGAAGTTTATAATTGAAGGAGACTCTCAGATCATTCTTAATGCTCTTAGAAAAGGGGAAATCCCTAATTGGATATTGAATTCAAAACTAGAAAAAACCATCAATCTTTTGCACAAATTTGAAGAAGTAAGATTTATACACATATACATAGAAGGTAATATAGAAGCAGACATCTTGGCTAAGAAAGGAATGAACAAAGAGAATATTCATTTAGTTAATCAAAATCTAGTTCTCTTAGGTAATCATGAATCTTAGACCTTTTAAAACATTCTCCTCTGGAACTAGGGTATATGATTAACTCATAACGTGTAAATATGTCTCACCCACTGGGGAGTTTTGAGTTAGCAATTGTGCCTAGATGCCCTTCATTGGTCATTTGGGATAATATTCTCTTTTTCTATGAATGGTCAAGGATGGAAGCCAACATTTAGTTCCTCCTACGTTGGAGAGACATCGTGGAGGATCCCTCCAAGGATTGGCTTCTGCATTATCTGCATACGTTCAATGCTTACATTCATTCAAGAGTGGATTTTGCAAACAGTTTTGTCTACCAAATTTAGACAAATCGAGCAGAGCTAGAAACACTTTTGAATTTCCTCCTAGATCTAGGGCTAAAGACCTAATGGAAGTGACTGAAATCATCATGGTATTCTGGAAGAAGGAAGAAGGAGCCCAGATGGGGTCTTTGGTCTGGCAAAGATGGATTTTTTGGTTTTTTTGGTGCTTCTAGATCGAAGAGCCTCCTACTTATTTAGTATGGTCTAGTATTAGGGTTGCGTAATCTATATGCAATTCAAAATATTCTATGTTAGGGGTCCTCAGTTAGTGCTGTGGTGTTTTAAATAGTATGTATATTTGCAGATATATGGCTTTCTGCATTTGGTCCTGGGTAGTTCTCCCAGTAGTTACATAGTTGTGAGATGCGTTTTGGAGAACTTGAATCTTGTTTATATGTCTGGATTTCAATGTATATCTTTCTTAATATGAATATAAAGAAAAAAATTGTATCTAAATTTATCTTTTCTTGCGGTAATCTGGTTTAACCTTACTAACTCAGGTTCGACCCCTTTTATTGGACTATGTTTATATTTTTGAACTCTTCGACATGTTCTATTCTTTCTAACTTAGTATTGTGTCGTTTAATCGTCTCCTATGTTTTTTTTGGTTGTTTGGCATGCCCTCCTGTGTTTGTTCCTATTCGGTTTGAAATGGTTTTGGTTTTCTTCATTCTATGGTGGTTTTGTTTAACGATGAACTTGGTTTGACTCTTCAGATATACCCTAAAAACTTATCAGACTCATTTTGAGGTAATAGGCATTTACTTTGGTATTATTATATCTTTAACCTTAACTCTGGCTTAAACCAAGTTTGGACTCTCCTTATGAGGTTCTTGACACATTTCATACCATTTTGCATCATCCTATTAAGTTCCACACACCCACAAGCCTATCTTGTCTCGTTTACCCTTGTAGCCCTAAGAGCCCCTATTAGCCCTCCTAGAAACAAGGAACTCTCATGAATTCACAAAAAATCTTAACAAGGCCTATTGATGTCTTCAGGACTTTGATTCCTAATGACCTAAGCTTGAAGATTTTTTAGGTCTTAGGCCCCCATGGTGTATGTACTGTACGATTCTAGTTTGCCCCTATTTTGAGAGTTTTATGTGCAATGGCAACCAAACTCTTACCAAATGCTCAAAACTATGTATCAGACCTTCTCTTCTAGCCTAAGGACACCTAACACTCTAATATTCTATTTCCCATCCCAGATTGGCACATGCCAATCCTTTGTTCCATTTAAAACTTACTTACAAGCCTTTATTGCACCTTGCCAAGCCTTTCTTGCTTGCCTAGGGCTCACATGTAAAAATGGCCAACAGACTCCCACACTCTCCAAAATGGTTATGTACAAAGTATATACAAACCATCACTTGATTCCCAAGGGCCATAGGTTTTCAACCATGGGAATTCAAGCTTTGGTCATTTTCATGGAACCCTGTCAAAACTAGATAGTAGGAATGAAGAATCTAACTAATTTTGCAAACCTAGATAAATGGCAACTAATAATCAAAACAAGTGTGCACAAAATCACTACATCAATCCAAGAAACTATTCCATTCAAAACAGTAAGCTTTTCAACTAGTTTTCCTTGCTCAATCCTTCAAAAGTATGTTTTTTGCTCACAAAAATGCTCCACACACAGGTGTTGTACGTACATATGCATGACCAACCCTTGAAAATGAGTTGGAAGGTGTTTAAATAGGTTCCCTCTTCCATCTTGGCCTTTGGTTCGAGCCATAACTACCCATGTAGCTCTTTCTTCCAAAACTGTGCAACAAGTTGCTATTGCAATTTTGCAAAAAAAATTGCAATTTTGACAACTTTTGCAATTTTGTAAGTTAAGTCTTCAAACTGGACTAGTTTGTTTTCAAATCTCATAAATGAACCTAAAACACCTAAGGACCTCTTTTGAACACTCCTTGCCCCTTTTTGGGCATTTTTCCATGTTTTGCCTTATTGATCAATTTTGAGCAATTTTTGCCTATCAGTACCTAATTAGTGTTCACACTCAACTCCTACTTAACCAAACCTCCTAAACCTATCTTGGGACTTTATATTGAGTCCTTATTCACTCAATGGTTGGTTAGACCATTTTAAAACCAAAAATGAGTTAGGGTTTCACCTTTACCCCTAGGTGCTCCTACACCAATACTATTCTCGTACTGGGTTTGTGTTGTTTGTCATGTTGAGCTCCTTTGTATGATGTTACTGTATATTTTGGTTTTCTTATACTTAATATAAAAAATGAAATGAGTGCACAAGGGGATATAGGTATACATGTGTACAATAGATTGAGTACACCAATTTGGCTCCTTGGAAGGATAAGTTGTATATGAGGCATCTTGCTAAAAAGCTATATAATTGGTTAGGTATGGAGTTCCAATTATGAATATTTCTAATTGAGCTCATTTCCAAGAATCAAAGTTGATGTTAATCAACTTAGATCACTCCAAGAAATTTGTAGTCCTCTGAACATGCCAAATTGCAATAGAGAAAACTCAAATAAATAAATATGCTAAAAATAAATAGATAACATGGATCTTGTCCCTAGACAACATGGTCCCAAGTTCTTTTCCATTGACAATAAGGGCCAAAGGATACAATGAATACACTCCCCTAGAATAAGGTCAATTTTTTTAATGTTACCTCTTTTAAGAAATATGAGATGAAGCTCAAACCAAAATTTTAAACTAACACCTTTCTAATTATGCCTATTCTACAAACTATTTTTCCAACTGCACTCTCTAAAAGCCACATTGTGTCCAATATACAAATGACTGAATGTAGAAAAGGATCAATATCCAACTTTTAAAGATTGTAAACAACGTGTTTTTCATACCTTTTGTAAAATTTACAACTAGGAATAAAATGAAATATGCAAAGAGTGTAATCCAAATCTCCACAATTTTTATCTTCTACCTTATTAGTTCTTGCCGACAGCAAGAATACTAATGCTTTCATTCAATCCAATAAAAACTAAAAACAATAATTTGTTTAACCAATAGGATTTAAGAATTTTTTTGAACTTTAAATTTATAATAAGCTTTGAACTTTTCACATATTTAATAGAAATTAAAAATTATTTAATCTATCATTTTATTGGCTCAATCAAAATTAGTGAGGGAGAAAATTATTTTCCTCATCCAAAAATTATTTTAAAAAATTGTAAGCAACCAAGCGTTAATATAAATATGTGTTTTCAATTAATGTCGCTTCCTAATCGGATGGAAGGGTCTAAACTTTCTCCTTTTTAAAAAAAATTATAAGGTTAATACGGCGAGGTTTTCACCCTAAGCTTTATTTTTCCCCTCTCTCGTTGGAAAAAACTGGGTACCAGTCAGAATTGTTGAACTAGTTGTTAAAGATGTAGCAGAAACAAATCCCCTAAAATGACAGTGGCATTTCCAGATATAGATCTAGAAGAAATAGAAAATCTAACAGTGACCGGCATCAACCAATATTAGTTGACGTGCAAACTATAAAAATCCTTTTTTTCTCGTTTGATTATTTTTAGATCTGTAAAAAGATATTCATTTTTGACATGGGTATAGTTCTGACAGAGGTACTAGAACTAACCATGAAATGACAAAACTATAAGATATAGGTGACTATCCAAGCTTTTTAAGTTGAAAAATCTCTACTTGGGTGTCTGGCATAGACATCCACCCAGAAGAAATCCATAGCAGGTGCCCTCATCAAAAGCAAAGAGGAAATAAAACAAATAGACAACTCTTATACTGAAACACTTTATGAACAAGGTATGGATGAATAAACAATGCACTTGAACTCATGTTTGAGTTGAGAGGATATGCAAAAAAGACATGTTTGGTGCAATGGCTTCAGAAACTTACAATCAACTGGTGAGAAGCCAAACTCTGCAATTTTTAACGACATTCTCTCAAAGCTTCCAAAATCTGTTGGTGAAATGGTTTCATAAACATGAAAAAGGAAGAATACAAAATGCATTCGAGCTATTTTATGCAGAATATATGTTGAAGCTTCAGAAATGCTTAGGCAAATACAATCGGTAGGTTCAAAGCCGACTTCCACAATGTTTATCGGATATGAACAACTGCAACTACAATGTTTAAGAAACCCAATTAAAGAGATGATTGCAATGGGTAGCCCTCTGATCCCCACATGACAGATGAGGCCAAAAAGTGACACTTTATGATTTTAAGTTAAAATTTGACAGCATAGGAATGGAATTAAGAGATCTAAAGAAAACATCAAGAACCCAGCGCAAATGACTGTTGGTAACATCTCAGAAAGTATTCAATCAAATCATTGTTTTTATTAAAAAATTGTATTCTTTTTAGTTGAATTTTTTTCAATATATTTAATTTTTAAAATAAAAGGGTGTAAGCAAAAGAAACTAAATTCGTAAAATTAAAAATTATTATATTAATTATATCAATTCAAACATTTTTTAAAAAGAATATAATGATCTATTATAAAAAAAAAATTTAAAGCAAAAGTGGACAAGTACTGAATATATTTTTATTAATATTTCAAATAAACTAATTCAAAAAGGCTCAACCAGGAAAGAATCAGGAAGAAAACCCAGCCTCATTGCACAAAATATAAAGATCATTGATATTTACAACTATTTATATCGACAATAAGTTGCTCAATCATATAAGCAAAGAATATCCTTTCTTCCTTATTTACAAAATTTTGATCAAATAAAATGCAAATAAATCAGATTTGAACATTGTTTAAACATATTTCAAAAACTCAAAATTTTTGTTTCCAATGTTACTCCATATCTGCACATACCTCCCCATGTGCATTACCAGGATCATTTGATGTACATCCCCTATCAGTAGAAGAAGGAATAATGGATGATTTCTCCCACCCTGACCTGTTTTCTAAGCTCAAAGCAGGAAGAGACCGACCAACAACTTCATTTTCCTATTGACATATTTGGCTGACAGGGCGAGTTAGTTCCCAGCCTAATCTTATGGCCATCTCTCCAATAGTAGCCGCCTCCCATGTCTCAGTCGATGCTCCATGCCTATGCTTCTGATTAGTAATCCTACAATCATCATGTGGACCGCACCATATCTCCTGAAATACTCTTGAGGAAGGCCCTTCATGGTTCTGAGAAACATAATCAATATTGGACAGGGTCAACACATCCAAAATGGCATAACTAGTACGCTTAACTCTTTCTTCCAACTAAAAACCTAGTGTCCTTGCAGTGGTTTGGAAAGCAAATTTCACAAGGCAAGGATTCTGCCTTTCAAAAGTTGACCATGTATTCATGTCGCTATAATAGCTGAGATCTTTGAAATAGACCGCCAACTAATGCATTAACATACCATAAATCATACTACTGCATGGCATTTGCAAGTTTATTTTCATTCCAGAATTGGGGAAGAACAACTTTTCTCACCAAAATTTCTAGCAAGTGGACCGATTGTAACAAATCCATGGCATTCGAAAGGAAAATGGACACAACATTCGATGGAAATAGGAAGTGTCTCACAGAAGGGCGTAAAATTTCTTCACCAATTACTTGTCGAAGACCCTCTCGAATTGTAGGAGAATTAACAGAGAACATCTCATCCATGACCCTATCATCAATTCGCAGGGGCAGAACAATTTCATTAACATTCGGATTAATCCATATTCGATAGTTTTTGGTCAGTAGGGACCAATGAAATTGATTGCAAGATTCATACTTAACACAAGACTCCAAAGGCAAAGACATTTTTGAATAGAGTATACCCAAGATCACTCTTCTCCATCGGAATGTGAAAATGGAGAGGCCACTGTCACCATTTATAAAACAATAATCAGAGACCTTCATAGTACCAATGCAAAATAATAATTATCAACATTTTGTGAATATGTGTGAAGCATACGAAGGACCAAAAACCATGTGAATACTTCACAAATTCAATCTTTGTATTGATCTCGCCTTATGTAATATACACCACACGGCCATTATGAAAGCTAATCATATCTAGGTGATGTCAACTGTCATGACGTTGGGCAATAAAAAAATAAATTTGCAAGAAATTCACTAACTTCACCAAGTACTGACATAATACTTTCAATAAGAGGCAATAAGTAGTAATTAATTCTGACACTCCACTAACTCATTGTTAATTAGTATATGCAAATCTTTATATTTCTCAATGAGAATTGATGGTTGCATTCTGAAATTAGTACACCCATTGCACCCTAAATTGGAAAGATAATCTACGACTCTATTCCCCTCTCTATATGTGTGTGAAATTGTCACATTAGATAGTTGATTAATTATGTTCCATATTTGCTGCAGAACATACTCGCCAAGAAGATGTTTGTCTCTTGATGCAAGCTGTTATAACTTGAGAATCACCTTCTATCTAAACATTTTGAAAGTTACCTTTCTTGGCAAGAATCAATCCTGATAGTAATGATTGAGCCTCAGCTATATTGTTAGTTCCTGTAGGTAAGGGTGTTGTTGTAATTGCAAGCACTTTACCTTTGCAGTCTTTAATGCATGCCCCTAATCCCGATTGACCTGGGTTTGCTCTGGATGCCCCATCAAAATTGAGCTTGACAAATCCAAGCTAAGGAGGTTGCCATTGTACTGTTGACCTGTCTATCCTTGTTTGAATTCTTTTGATTGGACCAAATCCTAGTGGAATAAATATTGATTTCCATTTCAGAATGAGACCTCCATTCCAAGAGGTAATAACTGGATTAAATTTACATCTACTAACACTTGTATTAGTAACTTCAGAATTGGATTTTTCAATGTTTGGTTGCACTCTGATTAGGGATGATACTTCTCTTCTAAAGATTCTCTTATTTCTTTCCCACCAAATTGCCCAAATTACTAATGTAGGAGCACATTTTCAAATTCCCACAAAGAAGGCATTAGGGTAAAGAACTGGCCATGCTTGAAAAATATCCCAAATGTTATTTTGTAATGGAGTAGAATAATTTAATTTGTTTAGAAAAAACATCTAGCATTGATATGCAAAATTACACATTACAAAGAGATGATCTACTGATTCATACTCTTCATCACATAATACACATTTGAATGGAGGAGCAATACTTAGCCTTTCCAATCGATCACTTGTTAGAATCTTGTGTTTAATTGTTAGCCACGCAAAACAATCAGCCTTAGGTAACACTACCTTAAGCAGAACATATATGCTCGATATGAAGTTTTTTTCAATGCAACTCGTTGTAAAAGTTTATATCCTTCCTTGATTGAATATTTACCATTTTTAGCTAGAATCCACAATAGTCGATCCTCATACTTTGATACAAATGCCTGTCTTTCTGAAAGAATAGATTGAAACTGCTCTTTACACTGGGTATCTAAAGGGAGTTGATCTTGATCTTTCCATATTACTTTCCTTGAAAAAATACATACGGCATCCATAAAGTGAATAACAAGATTGCCCCACTATGCTTCTAAAGCTGACACAATTTTTTGAATTTTTGGCATTGTGATTAACAGAGGTTGCCCGTTCCAAGAGTCTCTCCAAAAATTAATCTTGTCACCACAGTTTAATTCCCAGGAAATGTATTTAAGAACAATATCTCTAGATGCAATTATAAAATCCCAAATAATAAAACCCTTCGGAGGATCCAACATGGAGAATACTCTGTGTGGATCATTGTTATCTAAGTATTTCTATTGCAGTATTTGACACCATGTTGACTGTGATTTAGTGCACATTTGCTAGACCAATTTACCACCAAATGCTTTATTCCTTGTTGTCAAATCATGAACTCCAGCTCCTCCTAAAGTAGGAATATGTGTCATATCTTGGAGAGAGATAAGTGGAATTTTATTTTCATTTGTCATATTTCCCGCCATAGAAAACCTTTAATAAGTTTCTAAATTTGTGATATGAGTAATGATGGGGCTTTCATGACAACCAAATAATAATTTGGAACTGCTGAAAGGATTGACTTAATAAGTAAGATTATGCCTAATAGGGATAAACATCTTACTTTCTAAGAAACAACTTTGCTCTTAATTCTTTGGACAACACCATTCCAAAAGTTTTTCTTATTGGATCCCAATAAAAAAGGGATCACAAGATAGATGGAAGGTAGGAAATCCTCAAAAAATCCTAAAATATGCACTATCTTATTTGATATAACTTTGTTTGTGTTAAATAAGAAATTTTTTGGTTTTTGAGAATTTATTTCTGCCCTTAAACATTTGAATATAACTTTAATAATTTCTTGATCTACTTGGCCTTTGAAACTTGTGAAACACCAAAAAGTAATGTGTCATCAGCAAATAAAGAGCATGTGATGGAAATTGACATGCCCTCAATTTTTTCTCCTTTCCACTTATTAGTTAAGTGATGATGTTTAATATTCTTGCTAAAAGCTTCAGCCATGATAATGAATAAAGCCAGGGAAAGAGGATCACCTTGTCGAACACCTTGCGTGGAAGAAAAGAAACCTAATGCTGATCCACTAATAATAATTGAAAATCAAACCCCAAAAATGTATGCTTTAATCCACTTACACCAATGTTTAGAGAAGCCCATTTTCTGGATAACTTGGAAAAATAAATTCCAGCATACTTTGTCATATGCCTTTTGAATATCTAGCTTGATTACAAAATTGGAGGACTGATTAATATTAATGGAGTGGAAAAGTTCATGAGCTACCATTGCTCCCTCCATTGTTTCTCTACTTGGAACAAAGCCACCTTGTTTGGAGAAATTATGAATGGAAGAAGTTGTTGAAGACGCAAGGAAGAAGTTGTTGAAGACACAAATAGACAACGTTAGTGATGATCTTATATTTCAAGTTGCAAAGCGAAATTGGGCAAAAGCCTGTGAAAGTTTTAGGCTCCTTAATTTTTGGAATGATTGTAATGTTTGTAGAATTAAAGTACTTGAGCATAGATCTGAATTTTCTGGATTCCTCAATAGCTACTAGTAAGTCCCAACTAATAAAATCCCAACAACTTTGAAAAAAGAGTGCAATAAAACCATTTGGTCTCAAAGCTTTCTCTGGGGGAAAGGAGAAGACTGCCTTTCTAACTTCTTGAATAGTGAACATGGCCATTAGCTTATTATTCTCAGCGGGAGATACCATTGCTGGTATATTCTGAATGAAATCCTCCACTTGGGAGGGCAATGGCATTGGATATTCTGTTGGTGTAAGAAGGTTCTTAAAAAACTTGACACCTTCGTATCTAATTTGTTGTGCATTGGTTAAAATAGAACCCCAATTGAATCTGTAATTTGAAATCTTGATTTAGCTGCTTGTTTTTGCTGGGCTAAGGCATGAAATTTTTTTGTGTTTTTATCTCCTTGGTGTAACCATACTTCTCTAGACTTTTGTCTCCAATATTCTTCCTCCCTATTGCACAATTCCTCCCACTCCTGCTGAAGATTTTTTTGCTTTACGTAAGTATCATTGTCCATCCCATGTTGAATTATGTTACTATAAATTTCATCCAATTGCAATTTGACATCCTCTTTCTACTTAAATACATTCTTAAAAACATACTAGTTCCAAATTTTGATTTGCTCTTTAACATGTTTCAGTTTCATGGCAAATTGATGCATCTTAGAACCTAGGATAAAAGGAGCACTGATCCACCATTATTTTAGAAGTGGGAGGAAGTGTGGATGTTGTAGCCACATTACTTTCAAATTTAAAAGAGGACTTATGCTGAATATGATCTAGAGATACATAATGATTAATATCTAGGAAAATTGGAAAATGATTAGATTCCCGCGATGACAAGATCTCTGATTGAATGCGATAATTGCCTAATTTCCATTCATGCGAAAGAAGAAACCTATCCAACCTAACTACAATTTGAGCGAAGCCAAACCTCCTGTTCATCCATATAAACTTACCATTAGAAGGTTGAATGTCCATTAAATCATTGTTCTCCACAAATTGTGTGAAATCCTGAATAGTTTTAAGAGGTGGAAGAAATGCCCCCAACTTTCTCATTTTGATTCAAAATTGCATTGAAGTCACCACCAAGGATAATTTGGTGGGAGTTTTGACATTGAATTAACTCTGATAATTTATCCCAAGTTTTAAGCTTATCTTGAGTAGAACTAGGACCATAAACATTTATCAAAATGAAAGCAACATCAAATTCTGACATCTGCAACAATTTCTAATTTGTGTGTTGCTGAATAAGATGTCCTTGTATTGTTAATGTATTGCATAGAACAACAAGATTGCTAGAAGCTCCAATGCTACAAGAATGTGATGAAGACCACCTTGGCCATTTAGCTATGGTTTTTTGAAATGTATCTTGTGATAACTTTGTCTCCTGTAGCATCACAACATCAGCTTTCATGGATTCAATTAACTGATGAACCCTGCTTCTCTTGTCAGAGGCATTTATGCCTCTAACATTCCATGAGGTAATTTTCATTGTTGACAAGGAGAACAGTTTGTTCTCCTTGTCACTCTCTTGGTAAATACAAACTTATCATCTAATGTTACCTAAAGCAATCTCAATCTGGTCTTTGAGCCCTTAGGATGACCTCTCGATTTGGATGTCTTAAGAGTTTGTTGACAAAGAGAGGGAGACTGAACAATTGATAGACAGTGGTGAGGGTCAAACATGCTTAGAATATTCTGAGGTTGTGATTCAGATTGTTCCCTACTAATCTGAGGTTCCCTCAAGTTTGTGTCCTCAAATTGGGAATCTGAATTTATAGCCACTTGTTGATATATGCAATCCTCAACTCCTAATGGATCTTGGCTAGTGCACGATTCCAAAAATGAAACTGTTTTATCAGCTTGACATGGAGTTTCTTCAAACTCTACAGTCTTACAATTAGTAGCTTTTTGTGGGGCAATTTGGCTATTCCAAAACTAAAATTCTTTAAGTAGCTCATCAAGATCATTATTTGTCTGATTGCCTAAATTGAATCCTTCTTCCTCTGATATACCAAAAATTATATTAGTAGCAATTGTAGAAACAATCTGGTCTCCAATTTGAAGAGTCTTCCAATCTGTATACTGACTCTTCGAAAGAACATCTCTTGTTTTATGGCCAACTAGTGACAATTCTGAATGTGACTACTTACTCTCCATCCCATCCAAATCCAAATAATGCAAATGAGGTTTCAATGATGGAAAATCATAAAAATCCTTTAGCCCAGCTAAAAAGCGTTGGATAAAAGGTAAGACCGATTTTAAAAGTATAGAAAAATTAACTTCTATGGAATTGTGAGTAACCAAACTTTGATTTTCTGCTGAAGGATTGCAAACTGTGAAGAGACCATAATATCCACGTTGCAAACTGGTTCAGGTGGAACTTTATGAGCCCATAAATTAGGATTTGTGTTATAATCTGAGCATACTTCCTGTAAGTAATGAACTGAATATTGACATTGAGTATTAAAGTGACCCAATCTTTCTTGAAATTTATGTACTGTGTGCTCATCCCGAATTTTGAGAGGCTGATCCCATAAACCCCATTGGGAACTAATTGCCAAATGAAGTAAAAGGCTTCCGCAAATCTAAAAGCAAACAAACTCTCACTTCCAAATGTGGGCGATCATAAGGTATAACATCATGTTTAAGGAAGATTCCCAATTTATTAGCAAGAATTTCGATAATTTGAGGATCCTGATACTCAAGAGGTAATGAGGGGAAGGAAATCCAATGAGCTAAAAAAGGGATTTTATCAAAGTGAGGTTTGAAGTTAGGGGTCCAAATCATAGTAAAAAGTCTAGACCCACAACAAAACCAACCTTTTTGCTTATGAACCAAATCCCTAGAAACTTTCGAATCAAAAATAGCTACCAAATATTTTGATTCTAAATCAATATAGAAGATATCCTTTAAGTCTAGCCAAGACGAAAATGCCCAATCTTTGACAATAGAAAAGAGCAGAGAATTAGAAGAAAACTTACCAATTAATGCAGATTGTCGAAGCAATCCAATTGAGTTTTGTAGCAAATGACTTGGGATTGTAATTGTCAACCAATCTACAGGTTGCACGAGGATCATTTGGATTGAAATAGACCACTTGCTTCTTTCTCCACACCTGCTGAAATTTAATTGGTTTGAGGGGAGCCCTAGGTAGATCTTGAATAACATGCTTGGGAATCGTAGCAGTAGGCAATGATTTAGATCCTTACGTGCCACAAGCTTCATCTGAAGGTTGATTACCACAGGCCTCATCTAAAGGGTGATTCACTTTTTCTTGTCCTGAGCTCATAACCTTAGCCATGGCCTTCGAATGTTGAACTGGAGAACTTGGAGAAAACCCTCGACAAATATCAAATATAAGTTGTTTGTTTGCGCGACGACATTTGGTATTTCCATTTAGCCCATTCTTCCGACCTTGATTAGAATGATAAAAAGCCCTGTTCTCCAAGTCTTTAGGAAACTTTGAATTGTTCCCATCCTGCCAAAAAGATTTTTAAAATTGTTTTGATGCCTGCTTTGACAATTCCCCTTTTGCAAAAGTCTAAACTTGCCAAGGTCGCGATTTATCCCCGATCTCCAACTGCGAATGACTAGCATTTGCTATCTCTTGATGATCATGGAAACGGGGGTTAACAAGAAAGGGTTCTGCGAGCTGGACTACCGCTTTTCCTCTGAATATTGACTTGTCCCCTTTACAAAATGTGTTTCCCTAAAATGACAACGCTGAAATCGCAAGTCGTCATGATCCTTCTGAGCTGCCTACACAACGAGCATTGATGAGAAAATACTAGAAAAGTCATCAAAATCAAAGGGTTTGTTTTTGACAAAAACCCCTAATTGTGTGACTCCCCTTTGAACGGTTCCTACTGCACCAAATCCACCACCTAATCTGAGACTTGATATTACACCTGAACGAAAACCTGCTTGCGTGCCTGAACCTGCACCTACCGCCATTCTCTTATTATTAGATTTTACTTTTTATACATGTACTTCAACAAATAATAAAAAATATTAAGAACACTTTTTTGGAAAAGAATTTTGCAAAACTTTAATACATGTTAAATTTTCAAGCTATTTTTCCTATTAAACGTGTGATTCTATTTTATATAAATTTAAATATTAATATAATATAATATAATATATATATATTTTTTTTATCAATTATAATTAGTACTATAATTATTTATTATTACATTTTCTTAGTCTTTTCAATAGAATGTTTCTTACACATTTTAAACCCAATGCAATTACTATATATTCATTAGATTTTATGATATTCCTTGGAGAATAGTATATAGTTAGAAAACTAAAATTTATTTTATTTTAATATAATAATATAATAGATATAATATAAATAACAAATTATATTGATGATAACAATTTTTTCTAAACTATGTTTTTAATAATTATATATTCTAAACAAAAAAATATTACTAATTATTATTATCTTTGAATTGAAAAACTAAGTAGAATTTTAGTTTTTAAGCAGACATCATTTCATAATGTAAATTTCACAAATGTAATTTAAATTTAAATTAAAAGTTAATAAATATATCTTTAGTAGATTATTAATTATTAAAAAATATTGATTTATTATACAACAAAACCTCTCTATTTAGGACTGTGATTCAAAATTCTATTTTTATTGTCTTTGGATTCATATAAATGGATGATCTTTCTTACTTAATTGATAGTTGATTTGTCACATAGAAAAGCATGCATAGATAATTGATTTCAAACTACAACTTCTCAATTTACACATTTCTCACGCCAAATCAATTTTAAAGGTTTGATCCCCAACTAGAATCACTATTAAAAAGATAGTTATCTATTGTTGATGATAAAGTATTAAATAAAAAATTATCTTGCTAATTTTGACAAATTAATTTTTGAATATTATATTTTTACATCATGTCCATTGTCATTCTCCCCCCTAATAGGTCAAACTACTACAAAGTATTAAATAAAAAATTATCTTGCTAATTTTGACAAATTAATTTTTGAATATTATATAAAGTATTAAATAAAAAATTAATACTATATAAAGTATTCAAATTATATATAAAGTATTCAAATAAAATATTATATATAAAGTATTCAAATTAATTTTTGAATATTATTCTTGATAAAGTATTAAATAAAAAATTATCTTGCTAATTTTGACAAAATAATTTTTGAATATTATATTTTTACATCATGTCCATTGTCATTCTCCCCCCTTATAGGTCAAACTACTACAAATAGAGCCTTGAATGTAAAACCAACACTTCTCATAGAATTTGTTGATTTCTCTTTGGTTTAGGTACATGTGTGCCAACATGATGCATAAAAAAATTATATACATGAAAAATCATTTAAGAAAAATGGAAAAAGTGAACATGCATATGTTGTAAGAAGAGGGAGTAAGCATTGAATGTCAAATTGTAGATTTTGAAATCTATGTTGACATTTCTAGATTCTTAAAAGTTATAAAAGTAGATTTGATGCAGTAGATCATCATGAACACCCGACATTCTATTTCAAGCTTGCACTCAAATGTACAACTACAATAAACTCTTATCTCAAAGCACTACATTAAAAGCAGAACTTTGGCGCTTGCGCCCCTTGGTAAAATGTTGAAATGAAAAAATATTAGTGTTATCCAGGTACATTATGTTATGTTTTGACCATGAATATCTAGAATCCTTAATCTCCAAGATCCATTTATTATTTAACAGAAAATGGAAAGACTCTTGAGCCAAAGTTGACCTTGGTTTCACAAGTAATTGTATTAATGCCACTGAACTTTCCAAAAATAAACAGAATGAACCAATAGTCGAACATTATTTTTTTTCAGATCTCTGAAAACACATGATTTTTTCTCAAAGTTTTTGCTGTTTTCGATTACAAAACATGTAGATCATGAAGAACAAATCCTGAAAATTTCAGAGAAATCCGTTGTGTTTTTAATTTTTTGAATTTTGGTCAAAGGTGCATTCTGTCTGGTGGATAGCCACGTCCTAATAAAAATAGTATGTCATGAAGAATGACATGTCTTGAATGCAAAATCAAAATGCTTTTATATGCCCAGATACTCATAATGAGACTGATTGCTGCCAAGCTAAAGTGGGTTCAATCCTTCCCTTATAAGAAAATATTTCATCTCAATTGAATAGCAGAAATTGAGATTACAATGCAAGCAGGAAATAAATATACTAGTAAGCCTGATGGTGCCAATTCACTGTAAATATTGGAAAAGAACTCTTTTTATAGCTTAAGCTGGCACAAACAGCAGCAGACACAACTTCCTCATAAATTGACCTCTCAATCGCAAGTATCCAGAAATTCTTGCATCAAATCCAAACATATCCGCTTAAGATACAATAATTAAGAAAATTCCAATCACATAAACTTCTTCACACAACGCATATATAAGGTGCGTGAATTAGGTAGGGGAATGCAAAAGTTATAGAATCATAACATTGATGGCCCACATCAGAGAGAATAATCCAGTACCTGCAAGGCATCTTTAATCTTCCAGATAATAGTATGATCCTGCAATCTTCTGTTCCCTGTCCTTTGCTGAGTCTAACTTATTTATGCGAGGTCTGTAGTTTGTTGGATCTCGTCTAAATGTGATATCCAGTTGCTGGCATCAAAAACAAAATCCTTGTCTTGAGCATAAAAAGAAAACAAAAAATTTATATTTTTGTACATTATGTTCCATAAACAAGGACAAACAAATAAGATGGGACCATCCAAGTGAAAGTAAACTTCATCTTACCGACAAAAACAAGTTCATTCCTGTCTGCAAACTCTGTGGACAATTTGCAGTACAATCTACAGAAGGTTGTCCCTCGTAAACAATAACCCTGTCTGCCAAATAGGTGGCCATGATAAAATCATGCTCAACAATAAAAGCAGTTTTTTTTGCATGAAGAATAAATCTCTTTATAACCTTTCCTGCAACAATACGCTGCTCTGAATCCAAGTATGCACTTGGCTCATCAATAAGATAAATATCTGCAGGCTGCAACATAACATAGAAAGTTCATAAATATCAAGTAATCAGACCCTAAAATCTGATATTAATTGATTTAAGGATGTAACTAAAAAAATAGTTTAGAAAGTGCATTGAACAGCACAAAATTATTCAACATGGATAAAGGAATTCAGGCAGCCAGGATTATGCGACAATCTATAAACTATAAACCAAAAGACATTAAGTGGCCATCTATTTCCATTAGTTTTGTTGAAATTCGATAGCACCTTTGAAACATTTCCGCTTATAAACCAGGTAGGTTGCCAAAAGTTTCAAAAACTATCTTTGTTTCAGCTATTCAAGATATATTTTCCAATGAATTTCAATATATTCAGGATTCCCTTGTGACGTGAGGTGAGGCATAGATTCTGAATATAATATATGGACTGAGCATACACGGCATTTTAAGAACGTTTTTGTGCCTCTTGCAAAGCATCACATAGATCATAGTTGTTAGTAACTTGATAATATTACATCATCCCCGTAGAATTGTTAGTATTTCATACAATACTTATTTTGGGAGTGTCTGTTTCTATTAATATATTTAGGAGTTGGTTTATTTGTTAGTCTCATCATTATCTATGTGTATTTATTTGTTAGACTCTGCAATTATCTATGTCAAGGAGTTGCAAGTCATAAAAAGTTTCCTAGTAAAATAAAATATACAAGTCCTAGAAATGTGCAAAAGTATTTAGTAAAACGAATGTATAGAAGCATAATATTATGTATGTGAAATTTTCAATTTAGGTTACATTATTTCTGCCAAAATCTATGATATGGTATCAGAACTGGGCATCCAAGTATATCTTTTATTGTCAGTTCAGTAAAATTCCAATATCTATGTCAAAACTTACAAACAATAAAAATTCAAAATGTTTTGGAAAGATTAGACAGGAAAACAAAACTCAAAAATCTTTTGAATATATCTTGCATAACAAACATGTAGTTTTGTATGAAAAATGAGGGACATGAATATAATTTCAATGTGCAGTTTTCAATAATTTATTTTTTCTCATGTAGTGGTTTACAACAAAGCAATATTTACCATGTCAGCAAACATTTTAGTCTTCAATTATTTGCACAATGTCAACCGAGCAAACATTTAGAAATGTATTTATTGGCATTTCATTGAGAGTGTTGATTGCAGCCTTTGAAAATTTTCAAGCAAAGTTAAGAGATTAAGGTAAATTGCCTTAAATTTATCAAAAAAAAATCAAAAAATGAAAATATTTTCTATATCATTGTTGAATTATACTTGTTTAGTATTTATATTTGCTTGAAAGATTTATTAAAAAATCAAAGGGAAGTTAATATTATTATTTGTAAAAGGATCAATCATTTCAAGGTGCATTACTGGTGGAAACCGACACTTATGACACTAATTAGGGGGATCGTAGGCATGTTTATCATGGAAAAAATAGCACATTGATTAAGAAATTTGAAGGTGAACGCTTTCACACATGGCAAGTTAAGCTACAATTAATCCTTGTCGAAAGGAATCGATGGGATGTAGTGATTGAAGCTACATCAAAGCCAAATGATATTGATAGAATCACAAAATAGACTACAAAGGATCACAAAGAAATAGGTGTGATTGATCTTGGACTTTTAGATGCATATACCTCTACCACATTGAAATATCAAAGATCTCGAGGCAAGTATATTTACATCATAAGCATCAAGTGCAAAGATGGGCCTAATGCAAAAATTATTCAAGCAAGAAATGATGGAAGATGACAACAATATTGCTTAACGCATCAATGAGTTGTGTTCCCTAATTAATCACCTAGCTAGGATAAAAGCCAAGGTAGGATGATGATTATGCAAAAACAATTTGTTGAATAGCAAACCTTCTAGCTATGCTAGTATTTTGTTCACATTGAACAAAGTAGATGTTACTCTAGAAGATATACTATCAACCTTGATGAAAGAACCAAAAAAATGATTCAATTATAGAGGAAAATTTAATGCGTGTCAAAAAGGCTAACCAAATTTCTAAATAAAGTTCTACTTTAAAGGTAGATCACTTATCTAAAGTAGAATTTTGTGCTACTATTACAAGAGAAAAGCGACACCTTAATAACAAATTATATTTAAAATTCCAAAGATCTCTTTGATGGCAAGTTAAATATAGATAAGGAACTAACAATGGATAGCAATAAAGAATCTTTTTCTGTAGTTATTGAAGACCCTTTACACAAGAAAATTGGGGAGGGATATATTTTCTAAATCAAATCAAGAATTCATATTTGTCATTGAATGTGTATGTTCCCAATCACACGTTTCTAGACAGTGTGATTGGATGTGTTTATTTGCCATCACAATTATTGGTTGTTTCTAACTAAATATGTTTGTTCCCAATAACATTTGTTGAGTAATGTAATTGAATGTGTTTGTTCCCAACCATGATTGTTGTGTGCAAAAGTGTGTCCTTGTTCACAACTTTATTGTTGGTTAGATGTGTTTGTCTCTATCCAAATTTGTTATATGCCTTGTATACATGTGTTCACCTTTATCCTCTAATTCCATGGGTAGATGTGTTTGTCCCTATCGTTAGATAAAAAGTCTAGAATGGTTAGTCCTATTGAAGAAGCATAATAAGGTGAGCTCCACTATTGCTTATCATGAGAAGATGTGTATATCCCTATTCTTAGCTTGTGGTTTTTGATAAACTACTAAATATATTCATCAGGTATTGTTAGTCCACCTATTTCTGTTTGGAGAATGATATAACAGGGGGGTCGTTGAAAATACTACATCATTCTAATAGGATTGTAAGTGTCATACAATATTTATTAATTGGGAGTGTTTATTTGTATTATAAATTGGTTTATCATCTCATTTATTTATTTGCTAGTTCTAAACTATCTATGTTCATTTATTTGTTAGTTTTGTAATATCGACATCTCATGCATACCAACTTTGAATAAGAATGCTATTGCCTGCAATAGATTAAAAACCCTCATTTGATCCATCTACGGGCCTGATTGCTGATATCTGATGAACTGATCTGTATCTTATGAGTCCCTATGCTAATGGGATTGCATCTCTTGCTTGATGCTCTCCCCCATCATGGTCCTGCCCCACATATATCTTAATATTATCATGAAGGGAGACAACCCTTGAGGAGTTGGTGGTCCCTTAGCAAGGATAATGTCTCTTCATGCATCCTTCATTTCTGGACTGTAGCAACTAGCTATCAGTACTGTAATAATGATCGATGTTTAGTATATGTTTGCTTCCATTGATCGCTGTTCTCACTGAATGATTGGTGTTGTCTCTTATATTCTTTCATCGGCTGGAGGGTTATGTCTTTCCTTAAGGTTGTGACCCTTTGGGACAAGAAGTGTCCTTTCTTAACCTTACCGATACCTTTCCAAACTAATCAATGCTTTTGATAAGGCATATGCCCCTTTGGCTCCAAGGTCTAATCTGATCTCCTTCCTTTTAGTCAGATATTTACAAGAAATCCTTTCTTACTCCCTCCTCACTTCCTTTAATCCAAGTCTCTCCTTAAATATTCTTCCCTTACTGCTGAATGGTTCTATCTAAATTAAGTTTTAGGTAACCACCTCTCTTAAAGAGAGGCATCTCTTCCAAACCCTTAACCAACCTTAGTTATTGTTAATCATACTTGATCACTAGCTGTTAGGCTGTTGTTTCCCTAGGACTAATCTTTGCTCTATCCTAAAATCACCATTCATCCCTTAGATTGCAGAAGTTTAATATTTCCATATCCAATTCTAATCATCATTGTCTAAATTGCCAGATATACTCCACAACCCCTCCAAGTCTGGTTTGATTCTGCACAAATTCTGGTCCTTGTCAAATTCGTTGGTAATTTTGCTACAGTCAACCAAATTCACTGCAAATTATGACAGGACACAGGAATAATTTGTAGCAAATCTGGAGAAAACTTGTTTTCTAGGGGACAAACCCAGGGCCAAATTTGGTCCAAAATTTAGTCTATTCAACCCTCCAACCCTAAAAGTGGCCACT
Organism: Cupressus sempervirens; assembly: GCA_028749045.1. Classification (NCBI taxonomy): domain Eukaryota; kingdom Viridiplantae; phylum Streptophyta; class Pinopsida; order Cupressales; family Cupressaceae; genus Cupressus; species Cupressus sempervirens. The sequence continues at coordinate 149,655,391 of CM053785.1, read as the reverse complement.
AAAAAAGCTGAAAAGGTTGTTTTATATGTCATTTGAGCATTTGTAAATAAAAAAGAAAACTTCTTGCCTCAATTGCTAAACTTTCTTGTTTGGTTGTCATTGCTCAAGGAGTGTCGATAGGTGATAGTTGCATGATTTCAGATTATTTGTGACATATTCCTACATGGTTGCAAGTCTAGACAACTCCTCGAAGACATTGAAGAGAAAGATTTCAACAAAAGATGTAGGGTTTTGTTTTTGTTTTTTGTTTTTAACATTTTTGTTACAAAATGAAATGAGCTCTCTACTTTTCTTTTCTTTTTTTCATTTTGGTTTGTGGCTTTGCATTTATAGAATCATAAAATGGCAAGTGTTTCTAACACCGGGAACTCCCGGTTCAAAACATACCCATGCTCTCCACTGTGGAAATATGTAGAAATGGTTCAGCAAATGCCAGGTGGAGGAGGTTATGTTTGGATTATCAGCCATTTCAAAGAGGAATTTAGTAACTCATATAGTAGAGTGAAAGCACAGTTGTGCCTTATCCCTCAAAAAGGCATTAAGGTTTCATATAGGGAAGCTAGGAGATGATGGGATACTACCAACAATCCTTCTTGCAAACCATATTGTGAACAAATATATTCAAGAGAAAAAACAAGCAAATGAAGCAATTAGGAAGGCACATGTTCATCCTTTGCAAAAGTCTACGAGTGAAAAAACATCTATAGCTTCAGTTTGCAAAAGTCTACGAGTGAAAAAACATCTATAGCTTCAGTTTCCACTTCCAAGGAACAACCCGTAGAGGGTCATCCATTCTTCTATGATCCTCAAGAACCACTTGCAAATAAGAGAGCAAAGGGGCCCTTAGAAATGTCATTTCAGAATAAAGCTAGAGACTTGCTCAGCAAGACATAGCGAGATGCATCTATGCAAATGTATTCACATTCAATGTTGTGCTCATCATATTAACAAAAAATGGTGAGATTATAAATTAAGCTCCAAAGGGGTTCAAGAGCCCTATTGATGTGAGTTTTGTTCCACTACATGTAGAATCAAATACTTAATGTTTCGAGGAGAAATGCCCAGCACTCAATCCTCTCTTGATATAAAGTCATCTCTCATACCAAGCTTGCAAAGCAAGATCATGAAATGACTTCAAAGTTCCTCCTTAACTGTGGACTGCATTGAATTTTATGATGTGATATGTTGGTTATCACAAGGGGACTTACGCTATTCATTCCATGGATATCAACTCTTGCACTCTTTTAAGATTTAAGTTCACAATGTGCAATGAAAATATAGGTCCAGATTTCAAAATGTTTCCACTTCAACCAAAACTTAAACTTATAACTTTTGTTTCTCCTTCTACTTCTACTTCTAACAGCAAATGCAAGTAATCAATATCTCCTCTCCAATCTCATCAAATTGATGCAAACTAAAGATTAAATATCAATTAAAGTTAAGTACATCCAATCATCGAATTACCACCCAAGGCACCCTTACCATTAGCAAGAGGCTAGAGGCCCGGATTTGTTTAAGTCAAACAAGTAAAAATCCACAATCACTTTCATTCAACTAAACTATTTTAACATATCAATAAATCTACTCCAACTGAAAGATTGAGGAAACCATGCAACACTCCAAATAAATAAAAAGTAATTCACCATGAAGAACCAACAATGAACTATCCATTACTTTTAAAGCATCATAGCAACAATTTGATCAAGTTTCTCCCTTAGCTAGTCTATGTTCTCTAATCTCACCTCCTAAACTAATTCTCTACACAAGAGAAAGCCTTGGCCTTTTATAGTAGTGCAATTACAATGAAGGGCCAAGATTTCTTCCCACAAACCCTAGTTAGGGTTGCCAAATTTACAACTAATTACATAAAGGCACCAATTCATGGGCCAATAAGAAAATTACAATGGTTTTCCAACCAATGAGAGAATAGGAAACTTGGGATGTTGTGATTGATTGTGCTTGAAACTGATATTTTCTAATTAGAGGAGACAAAAAATTGCCACCTCATCATCCTTATCTTGCGCTTGATGTCTTGGCTTGTAGAAGGTATTTGTTAAAATTGCAAGAGTATCTCTCAATGTTTAAGATTTCTCTATCCTTTGAAATTTCCACATGGAATTAATTTGAACCACTTGCATCTTCGCGAACCCGTGAACTTGATCTTTCTTGATTCTCCATGAATATATCCTCATCTAGCTTTATCCTCTATGCTTTACAGAATTTCTTCTTGATTTTGATATAAATTTTCAAGTTGATAGCTTGAACATGAATCTTTCCTCCTAACTTGAGTCCTCACGCTCAAGCCATCTTCTTGTAGTATCTGCTTGAAGTTTTGAGGCCTTGATTGTTATCTTGTCCTCTAGCTCATCCTTCAAGTGCCATTTTCTGTTGACGTGATGATGGAAGGTATGTGCACCAACAATGCTCTGATTTTCTAAAATGTTCCAAGAATGAATTTCAATTCAGCCCTCCTTGAATTTACCTCGCAAAACAAAGGAGAAAAGCATTAAGTTTGTCAAAAATATGAAAATAAAATCACATCAATAATGAATAAAATACATCCCACTTAGCATTATTATTCATTTCTTTCACAACTTCCCAATCTGCCCATTTGATTTGTCTTTCATTTTACACAAGAGGAAAAAATATGGCTAAAGGGAAAGGGGGAAAATTCCAAGTCAGGAGGATTAATGTGGTGGAAAGCCTAAAATTTAAGCATTTCCACCAAATTCACTTGGCACTTCATTTCCTTCCATCCTTGGGCTGTGAAAATAATGCATGGTAGGCAGCCTTAGCAATTATTGAGGATAAGAGTTGGCTGGTGAAAATCCTTAGTGTTAAGGATTTCCAACAAATATTCCTCTGCCTTAAAACCCTCCAAACTTCATAGTCGTTGCTCAATTTCATCCTAACTCAACATCCTTTAACACTTATTTATTTTGGCACAAAGTGAACAGGAGGGGAATTTTGGTTTGAGAATATTAATGTGGTGGAAATCGGGTTTCCAACAAGTATAATTTTCTCAAAACTTATCCCATTTCAACATTCCTTGGTAATTTCCAATTCTATCTTATTAATAATGTTGCCTTCATGCCAAAAAATGGATTTTGAATGCCTTAGAGAGTGGTGGAATTTCGGGCTTGGGAGGACCAATGTGGTGGAAATCCTTAGCACTAAGGATTCCACCGAGTTCACTAGGGAAATCCTTAGCGTTAAGGATTTTCACCAAATTCACTTTTGCCAATTAGAGTCCCAAGGCTTTGCCATTTCACACCCTTGTGCCAATTCTTCACTAATTTTTGATTTACTATGCCTTAGCATGGTCTTGCATCAATTTTGGGTGGATGAGGAGAAGGGTGGAAATTCTAAACTTTAAGGATTTCCATTAAACATGACTGCAGCAGTTATTCTTAAGATAAATACTGGTTTTCTTTATTTTTTAGCATTGCATTGATAAGTTTTCCACCATAATAAGAATCCCCCACAAAGCTTGCACATCACCTTGTCCAAAGGGAAAATCTTGAGATAGGGGGAAATGATAGCTGGTGGGAAACCTTAGCGTTTAGGATTTCCACCAATGCAAATCCTAAACTTGAAGGATTTCCACAAAATTCACTTTGATCACGATCATTCTACCATCTCCAAAGCATGAAAACTTTTATCATTTGCACTAAAATTTTATCCCTCCACTTGCGCTTAGGCTATGAAAATACCTCAAAGGGACATCAAAACCTTTACACAAACCCCGGACAAATTACTTCCTAGCAAGCCAAAATTGCTCAAATTTGCCCTTGGAGACTTGAAAATGTTGCCAACTAAAACCACCTAAGACAACGACTCTTACTTGCTAAAGCAAAAAGAGGGGGTTCCCATTTGCAATGGGACGATGATGTCAAAACCACACAACAAGCCCAAGGTATGAGAAGGTGCACACCACTTTATTAGACAGAGGGACATGAATCATGTAGAGGCTCCCATGCAGCCCATCAAGATTCGTGGAATGAAATAGGTGTGGCCATAGTATCTGATGGATGGAAAGATGCAAGAAATTACCCTTTTGTCAATGTTCTTGCAATGTCCACAATAGGTGTTATTTTATTGAGAGTTGTGGATTGTGAAGGAGAGGTCAAGGGATGCTCCATTCATTGCAAACATTGTCATCCAAGTGATTGAACATGTTGACCCTCAAAATGGTTGTGTAATAACTGACAATGTCAAAATTTGTAGGGTTGTCATTACTGGTTAAGGAGAGCTTCAAACACATTTTTTTCTCACCTTGTGTTGTCCACTTAAAAATAGAAATTCCTAAAAACAGGACACCCTAAAAAATAGGAACTTCACCAAGGCTTGAAAATTTCACCCAATCTTCCTTCAAAGGATTTATAAGTCAACCTTCACTTAAATTCTCAATTCTTTATAAGGAAAGCCCTAAAAACTTAAACCTTGAAAAGCAAGGAATAATTCTCCACTCTAGACTTAACCAAATTCATCAATTCACATTTGAAACATAAGGAATCTTAGGGTGAAGAACACACAATTATATTGGAGGGGGGGTGAATCAATATAATAACAACTTTGCCAATTTTAAACTTTTATGCACACAATAACTTCAAATATTGAAATAAACAATTATCCACATGAACACAATGACACAATGTTTTACGTGGAAACCCAATGCAGGAGAAAACCATGGCAAATAAATGTTTTTATATTAACTTTGATCTTTTACAATATTTTGGAGGCTCCAACCTCTAATTTTATGAGCACCAACTGACTGGAAGCTGCAACTCCCACAATCTGAAGGCTCCAACCTTAAAGCGAAGCAACTACTTCACTTCTGAATATGGATCTGAATTTCCACCTTATATAGTTGCTTCCTCAACTTGTTGACGGATTATGTTTAGTTCTCTTCACTTTGAAGTCAGCCAATAATATATATATATATATGTTCTCTCACTCCTCACACTGTATCTACTATTCTGATTTAAATATATATCAGATTATAAATCTGAATATATACTTCTTCAATTTGTTCTCTTGCTTCTCTTCAAACTGCTGACTTGATTTTCAAATGATAATATTCCCTTACTTATATACAATCATCTAAGGAGTGGTAGCTTTTCAATGTTAAGAGTCATGTCCTTTATTCTAAACAATTTAAAAGCTTGTAATTAGTATATTATTAAATTCATCGAAACAATAGACATTATTATTCCCCCATTAGATTAAAAATCTGAATATATAGTTCTTCTATTTGTTCTCTTGCTTCCCTTCAAACTGCTGACTTGAATTTTAAATGATATTATTCCCGTACTTATACACAATCATATAAGGAGTGGTAACTTTTCGGTGTGAAGAGTCATGTCCTTTATTCTAAACAATCTAAAAGTTCGTAATTAGTATATTATTACATTCACCGAAACAAGTATTGTTTCGATAGACATTATTATTCTCATTAGAACGTCATTTGTCAACACTTATGATGCCATAGACCCGTCGATCATTTTTGTTTGCTGTGTTGGCATCTGCGTGAATACCCATCATAATCAATGCATATCATTTTTATTCAAGGCATTCTGTACAAAATCATATTTGCTGGATTTATTGTTGCATTATTTGCACCATACAAAGCATGTTTCAAAGAGGATGATGTGGTAAGTTTTTGACTGCCACTTCAGCATTGTGTATCGTTCAGCCTCTTATAATCCATGCGCTACAATAGGTCCTTGAACTATTCATTGTTTCCATGTCAAATATTCTTATTCACGTGGCACTCATTTCCATCTGTTAACAACCTACTGGAGATTTTAATTGCTGCAAACTTGAATATTTATGTGATCATTGTTCCTTAATTTTAATCTCTTCCCATCATCATGCGTTCGTTTCCATGCTACCATCCATGTTATTTGTACACACTGCCATATAAGACTTCTTGCACAGAGCCATTATCACTGTTGTTATTTATTCATGAAGTTGCTTCTTAAAACTTTACTAGTTATCGCTTTGCTTATCGGGTGATTCTTTATTTGATGGACTTTAGTTAGTTCCTTTTTCTATGTTGCCACTGTTTGTCTTCCTTGTATTCATATGTCTCCACTCAAACTATAGTCACTGTCCATATTCCAGAACTCTTGATAGTCTGGGTTGAAACTTACATAAATGTAATGAAATATTCTCCATCTAAACTGCTTGAAACAATTCCACTAGAGATGATTGAATAGCATGGAGAAGAAGAATAGGAAGTTCTCAATGATTATTGACGTGCTATGCAGATCTCAATTTCAATTATCAGATTTATTTCTCTTGTATCCATCCCTGATCCTTTGGAATAAACCAAATCACAACCTCCTTTCACTGTCTTTGATTAGTCTTCCAGCATAGGTGTTAAACTGATTGCTGTAGCATTCATCTTATAATTGCTGTCGTTACTTATGAAAGTGTTTTTATCATTGACCTTGCTTTGCTCTTCCTTCAGGATGATTTGTCTCCACTACTACATGCTCTATTGATAAAGATTGATTAAACTCCATACAGCAGCTGTATCATATCTCCATCTGCTCCAATTATTGACCATTGCCATTAATGACAATATCAAACGATTAATGGTAGATAGTCTTTTCTTTAACATCAATGACAATATCTCATCATATGGGACTGATACTAGACTACCAAGAATGAAAGCCAAAAAGATTAGTCTACAAAAAAGCACGGGGTCCCCCATTCGCCATGGGTCAATGTGTGAAAAGATCACAATAGGACCATAACATCCTTGAATATGTAAGGCAGAAAAGTTCCCTTCATCCTTTTGATGTACCTATTGGAGCAAGAGTGTTCAGAATCAGCAATTTAATAATATTTTGGAAAGATTTGGCATGCATCACAATTTTTCATTAACCTATTACACTATGATTTTCAAAAGCCTTGTGAACCATGGGACCTAGCTGGAAGACTTGTTTGGACCTTTTCTTATCTAGACAACAACCAGGTAAACTTACTAGTCTAAGAAGTACTTGTCATGAAAGCATGAAAAGGATTCTTTCAAATGGCAGGAATTGTGGAATGAAGACCAGAACACTTGGAAACAACTGCAGGACATTGAATCACAGCCAAATAATTACAAGAGAAAATATGCCCATTTATTTAGAACCCTGCAAGGCTAGTCCACACAAATTTTTATTTTAAATGCATGCATAGACTCTAGAGCTATTTTAAGTTGCTGTACCAAATCCTTCCACTAATAACTAAAAGCGCTACAATAATAGAGGCATAAGTCTTAAATGTTCTCTTGCCAAACATTGAAACACCCAATAATCTTAGGAGCCATTATTGCATAGGTGTGAAAATTTATATGTGAGATGAGAGCTTCATTTGAGGCAGAAAGTATTTGGGATGGCTAATTCTTCAACAGGGTTCAGTAGTCAAGACTGCGTTCAAAAAAGCTGTATATGCTGTGTGCCAGGAAAGCAAAGCAAATTTGCGAACTTTTGATCTGTGTAAAACAGAAACAATTTGGAATGGATTCAAGTAGAAAGTGGCTGGGTTTTTTATGGTCCGTTGCAATGGAAGGTGGGTCTGCCAGATGTGTGACAGATCAACTACTAAAGAATAAATGGCATTTATGTGTTTTACTGCAATTTATCTCCTCTCAATAAGAAGATATAACCAAATTTCCATGAGACTAACTCTTCTTGAAAACTAGGAAATTAACTTCTTTTAGGAGAGAATTCTAACTCTCGGCTTTGTGAATGAATGTTTCTAAACAAAAAGCAACTATTTGTTTTCCCTTTCAATACAGAGTTTATAAAGCAAGAAAGAGAGAGGATCTAAACTGAGTTTAATATTCACGGCACAAACCTTGCCAAGACATAAGCACAGTGCCACTCTCTGTAATTCTCCACCAGAAAGATTTACAACTTCTTGATCCATGAGTTGTTCAATTTGAAGGGGCTTCATGACATCAGTATTGAACTGAGGATGCATGTATGAATCACGAATCTTTTGGTGCAATAAATGCCTCACAGTTGACTGAAACTTCGGGCTAATCTTTTGTGGCTTATATGAGACATTAAATTCAGGTATCTCCACTTCTGAATTTTCAACTGTATCCGGCTTCAACAAGCCAGCCTGCAATAGAAAATAGGTTTAACAATTTCAAATACATATGAGATAAAAGATTAAAAATCTTTAAAAAAACGTCATTGATCATTTGAGATACAAGATTAGAAAACATGAAATATTGTCATTGATCTGCCCTTGAATTCAATTTGTCTTTCCAGTTTTATATCTGTAACCAAAATTAAGGCAATCAATGTATTGCAATGTGCATACCAGCATGCGTATGAAAGTAGTCTTTCCTGTTCCATTTTCTCCCAACATTACAACAATCTGAGAATCTGTAAATTCTCCCTCTTTTACACTAAGCTTGAAACCACCCTGAGTTTTTGACATGCTTGGGTATCTGTACCGTGCATAGCTTTTTATTTCTTCTGCATTTTCTTGTGGTGTCTCTGCAACCTGAAATGATAACAACTTTGTTAATCTCACTGCAGTGAAAAAAGAAGTTAAAGGCAAATTCTTGTTTTAAAAAATTCACCTTGAATGTCAGCGATTCGTCTCGAAACCGAAGATTTTCAGTGGGAACAAACCCAGCCAAAAAGATGTTAATGCCTTCTCTCACTGAAAATGGAAGGGTTACCACTCCATATACTCCAGGCTTTCCATAGAGGCAGCAAATGAAGTCCGATAAGTAATCAAGGACACTAAGGTCATGCTCAACAACAATAACATAGCTGAAAAATCCAGTACATCCAAGCATCAATAACAGTTGCATTAACTATAAAAGATTTTTGATTTAAGGGTTAAAGATCAACTTTACCTGTTAGGCCTAAGCAGAGATCGCACTACTTGTGCAGCTTTAAGTCGTTGCTTTACATCAAGATAACTTGAGGGTTCATCAAACATATATATTTCAGCATTTTGAATTGCCACTACTGCAATTGCAAACCGCTGCAATTCTCCTCCAGATAAATCACCAACACTCCTGTCAATAACCTGATTCAAGTCAAGATCAGCGCAAACCTCAGATTTCACACCTCTTTCATCCTTTTGGGAAAGCACTTCCCCCACATTCCCTTGTACTGCCTTTGGTATGTGATCAACATATTGAGGTTTGATTTTTGCCTGCTATATAAATAAACTTGTCAGTTGACTGTAATTGCAAATAATGCTTAAAACAACAAAATATTATACAATATGTAAAAGTTACTGCAACAGTAGAAAAGCATACTATGAGTATTTATTACTCGCACACTTCAAAACATCTGATAATCTTATTAGTATACAGCCTGTAACAATCTGTTCTAGTTGATAGCAAATTAAGCTGAAAGAAAATCTAATTCCTCGTGATATGCCCTGTTGAGTTTGGTGATTACTACTCACAAGATTAAGATGTGGACCTTTCATCAATCATAATCTTATCATCTTATACAGTTCATTTATTGCTAGTCTTTCCTATTCTATTTGATGTTTTAAGGCTCTATATCAAATCAAAGAATGCCAATGCAAAATTATAGTATAATTCAAGTTTCTTTTCTAACCAGTGTCAAGTATTTAACTACATCAGAAAAACAACGCAGAGTAAACAAAAACAATGAAAAGGTGACCTTCAGATTATCTTCTAAAATGCGAGTGAAATAGTTCTGTAGCTCTGATCCTCGGAAATATGTAAGAATTTCATTCCAATCAGGAGGATTCTGCACAAACCATAAACTTTGATTGGGACCTGGTTCAAAATTAACTTGTTTAAAAAAAAGGTATATTCTGGCATTATTTATTATAATGATCAAATTTCAGATCCAAAACCTTACATTGAACCTGCCGAGATTGGGCTTCAGTTTTCCAGCAAGGACTTTAAGTGCAGTAGACTTCCCAATACCATTGGTCCCAACAAGTCCCAACACCTGTCCTGGTCTTGGTACAGGCAACCTGTATTACAATAATTAACAATATTCGTACACTTATCAAATATTCTGCAATCCCCGATTTTATGGATATTGTATTCTCTTGCTCACCTGTGAAGCTTGAATGTGTTTGGTCCATATCGATGTGTTGTATCTTTATCTAGATCTTTTGGGAGGTTAATGATCTGGATAGCTTCAAATGGGCATTTCTGTCGACAACAAAAAATGATTTGTTTTAAAAAATTTGCAGCAAATCATGCTGAATTTTTCAGAGCCTCTCCGTGGAAACTAACTTGCTTTACAAGGATGTAATTTATTAATTGATTAAATGAGCTTCAGGTAAAACAGAATATACAGAATAAAGATCCAACCTTAACACAGATACCACAACCAATACACAACTCCTCTGATATATAGGATATTTTAGAGGCAGATGAAACCTCCACACAAAGCTTTCCTGAGAGACACATAATAAAAAAAATCCTTCAGCAACATTCATTAGATGAAATAGCTCAATCACGTTACCAACCTACAAGAAACAGTCGATAGAATTTCTGAAACAAAATATTTATAAATAGCCATTCACTTTCCCACAATAACAGGGTAATTGCTAATCAATCTGTGAGAAAAAAAGAATTCCTCACAGGGAAACCTCCAGCTGTTTTCCTGAGCTTAATTTGATGGGACAATCCTGGTGTAGTTGGGACAGTCACGGTGCTAAGAGATGTGGATGGATACTTTGTCAAGGGTAGATCTCTGCTTCTTGGTTGTAAGATGAATAACATGGCTGAATGGGAAGCTCTCGCAGCAGGCCTAGGGCTTCCTGAAGGGGATGCAAGCATATTGTGATGGAATGCAATTCTTGATGATAAATTACAATGTAAGGGTAATGGCATGAGTTGGAGAAACCTGCACTTTGTTTTAAAAAGCGATGAAGTTGTGTAAGATTTTAAAAATGATGCATAGCTTACATGTTCCATAGATAATTGAATTTGCTAGCCAATTTGTTTCATGATGTGGATATTGATCAGGTACCATCCCTGGCTATTTCAAGTAGAAAAATGAAAATATTGCCGGCAATTTATGTGCGTGTGTGTGTATGTGTGGGTGTCTGTGTATGTTCTTCCCCGTAAATATCTTAGGCTGGCCCCTTCCCTTGCTGTCGTGTGCTATTGAGGGTAAAAAAAAATTTCCTTAGCTTTTACCTCTGTGAATATTAATATGTTTGTGATTAACTGCACAAGGAAGCATCTTCCTTTTTATTCTTGATTTGTGTTGATTGTATGAATACATAGTATCTCCCCTTTGGCACATACTAGAAGTAATTCCTTGTACCAAGGTGTATTTCTATTTATGCTCTCAAAAATTTGGCATTCCAGTGTATTTTCCTTTGGTTGTCTGTTAGTTTCATTGTTATTGTAGGCCAATGTCTAGTTGGTATTGGTGGTGGTTTGGTTTGGTTAGCTCTGGTGTCAAGAACGATACTAATCACTGCTTGATTAAGGCCAGAGAACCCTTTCAATGTGAAAGGGTTTCAAACAGATGCTTTTTATATCATCTGCCCGAATATGGCTTCTTTAGGCCCAGTTAAATACATTTTTAAATCTTAATGGCTGAAAGCTTCTGGTTCAGCCTTCTCAAAGGCCTCCATCTAGGATGATTTTGTGTCCATGTTATTTTCGGTTGTGATGTCTGTGAAGCTCAGCAGCTAGATTTTGGGTATTTTTTCTGCCAGCTCAGTTTGGTCCTCCAAAGTTGGCCAAAAATGTATTGAAGTAAGGAAAGGGGAAGATTGAAGGATTATAGGCATGTGACTCCATGGAGAATATTAATGTCATCAGAAAGGAATTTCAGCAATATATCATGAGTTGCAGTATATTAAAGCCTTTAGCAACAATTTGAAAATGCTAGTGAAAAACTGGTTGTCACCCACACTGGGATCATCTGGAAGTGTCTAGCTTGCTCACACTGCTGTTTTGGGATAATGGAAAGCTACTTAAAGCTCAAAAATAGGAGGAAAGCTTTCATTTGTCAAGATTCCTGGTATGGACCCATTATTGGAGGATATTTTCTCTGTACTTACTAAAAATGATTAGATGTGGTTGGCTGTAATGGATGTTGAAGGTTGGGTTGAAGATTCTACTGCAGGTGTTGACTGTTGGGGGTGTTGAAGTCTTAATACGAACCCTCATTTTCTATGAAGCTTTTTAGCCTGAAATTTGATATCGATCTTGGGTGGAAGAATATTGTACCTTTTTGTTATCTTCGCTTTTTGTCTTTTATAATTTAAAGGTTTGGTTCGGTGATCATTGACTTTTTTTTCTTTTGATCAAAAACAGCTGAACCAGATTTAAATTAAAATAAGAGATATTACAAAATACTCCCATTGCAGTAGTGTGTCTTAATATGTGTGACTGTTCTATCATCTATATACCAACTGCACTTTGACTTTCTATGAGCTTCTATACTATCTGTACCATCTATAAATTTATATTATGAATGGTATAGAAGCAAAAGCCATGCTTGGATTACATTATGTAGACAGTTTACAGAACTTCTTAGTTCTTTCCTTCATCCACTTTTCCAGTTTTGGCCCTCTTTATCTTCTGTCTTAGAATCCCACTAAGATTTTTCTTAATGAGGATCTCCCTAAATGAAAGGTCACAAAACTTAAGCATGCTAGAGCTCTTGTGGCTGCTGCATGGCGGGATGGCAAGTGGTTTGTGATTTGGAATCTTAGGGCGGCAATTAGGAACAGTTTTCCTCTTGGCTGGGAGACTAGGCCGCTGCTGCTAAATGATACTCCAGGCACCAGGCTGCAGGGGGTGTTTGAGAGATTCAGGTTTCACAGGTTAGATGTTGGAATTATAATGGTTTGGTTTGGTTCTAACTTGGTCTTCTTTAGATTGCTTTGGATTCCTTGTATATGCTCTTCCTCTTAACGACACATGAGAGCCTTGTTCGACCTCTTCCCACATTCGCTGGTTTTCACTAAACGTTAGCTTTTAGGAATGTCTAGGAGTTTGGGTAGGGTCTTTGGTTTTGGCAAGGGTTGCTTGCCTTGGTAGTGACCGGCTTTGTGGTTTGATTTATGTTGTCCTATTGGACACCTCCAATAGATTCATGTGGGTCAGGTTATGTTGCATTGTCGCTCATGTCAAGACATCTTTTTGGGGGTTCGCTACTTTCCTCCGGCATCCTCCCCCTATGTTATCCATAGTAGTCCTAATGGGGACCTATGTAATGTCCCTAATTTTTAATAATATACTTTTTTTAATAATTAATGGTTCTAAAATTTAAATAATATTATTTGGACCTGTAATTATTTAATAACTCAATAAGTTTATTTGGGTTCCCAATTGATTTTTGTATATCTCAGGCCCATCTTTAATTTTCCATAGGTGTTGTCATTGGCTCTCTTTGTAAACCCTCGGGAGTCCCTCCAAAGGGTGTTTAAGTACGGCATGTAGCTAGTGTTGATATGTGATTTGGATCATTTTCTTTGTACTGCAAATTCCTGTTGAAATTTGTATTGTTCATCATTTTGGAAGTGGAAAATCTTCCCTACTTGGCTATTCCAGTTTTGGTGGGATTCAGCCCTCACCCTATTCTGTCTTGTATTACTTTGCTTCGGATCTGGCACATCTGGAGCATCATCTTTGTTTTGCAAATATAATATTTTTGGGTTTTGGCAATAAATTGTTACATCGCTATGATGGCATACGCTTTTGTGTCCTAACTATTATTTGGTGCATTCAGTGAATTATATCTTCCCCTTGGCATCTCCAGCTCACTCCCTTCGGCACATTCCACCAACAGTATCATGGCATCAAAACTTTCCCTCAGCATCTCCAACTCACTCCCTTCGGCACATTCATCAAACAGTACCTTGCCATCAAAACTCTCCCTCGAAAACTTTCCCTCAGGTGTTTCCCTTGAGTACGTTCCCTCGGATGCTTTCCCTTGGGTGTTTCCCTTGAGCACTTTCCCTTGGGTACCTTCCCTCAGGCCCAGTTCTCCTTCGAGTCAAGTTTCCCTTCGGATCAAGATCCTCTTCGAGCTGAGATTACCTTTGGACTAAGATTGTCTACGACCAAGATCTTCTTGGCAACATTATAACCTCTTCTCTCATCCTTATGACAACATCACCCAATTCTCTACAATTGGGGGAAGTTCTCCTCAAGGACTTCAATGCCAAGCTTCAAATTGCACAGACTCCCCTTATAACAAGTTAGTTGCATCTATGCATTAAGGATGCAGATGGTCCCTTGACCAAATATGGCAATCATTTCCTTAAGTTCACCGAGTCTTTGGGCCTGGTGGTACTTAATGGGTTATCCTATTTTCTTGGATCACACTTTTTCACATGCAGGTCTCATGGTGGCAGTGCTAGCGTGGTGGATGATACTCTCTCCCACTAGTCCTTCATTGTAATGACCCCAACAGGTTATAACTTCTTCAAACACCAAAAATCTTTATACTTCAGTTGTTTGACGTTTCGTCAAACACTTTGCAAGCAAGCTCTGATACCACTATAATAACCCTCCTCAAATCTACTCTCAAAGATGCTGATTGAAGGCTCAAAGAATTTTGTCAAACAATTCACATGCAAGAGACATATGATTGATATAGTATTTCAGCTTGCTTTAAATGACTTTTTTCCAATTTGCATCAATGAGAATCTAGTGATAGAAGATTACAATGAACTACACAATGACCTAACATGAGTGTGCTCCTAATTTTGACAATATTCAACGCATATATTATGATCTAGGCATGAGAAAAGAACACCTACAGCCAACTGGCATTTTGCAAACAGTTGGTATGCAAACTATCTAGCTGATAAATAATGAGATTGAATTGCTTAAATGACACCAGCAACTATTATCTTTTTGATTGCAATCAAATTTCTTATACAATGCTCATGAAATATGGCCAAGACTTTGGCATTTACATGGATTACCAAAATGACAATGCTGGTATAATGCACACTTATAGCTGAAACTTATAATACCCTAAAAAAAACAATACTAACAAGGGAACCTGGTTGTAGATGGCTGTAATTATTTTCCTTCAATGCTGCCCCTTTTGCTTTACTTTTTCGCTTGCTTTTTCTGCCTGCTTTTTCAGTTCCGCTTTTTCTGCTTGCTTTTTCGATTCCGCTTTTTCCGCCTGCTTTTTTGGTTCCGCTTTTTCGAACTGCTTTTTCGGATTGCTACCCTGTTGAATTTCAAGACCATATCTTTCAATGGCGTCAAGATTTTCAGCTTGAAGGGATTTCGTCCTTCAAACTATTGAGACATAACCTCCAGAAAATTCTCCAATTTCTTTGATATTTCCAACCATGCTTAAAAGAAGCTCTTCCATTTCTTTTATAGTGTTCTCACAAGAGCTCCATCCTTCGTTTTCTCAATGTCGGATAAAACATAACTCCCTTTATGTAACTTATGTCTCCAATGTGTTATAAAATAAAAGAGACTCTTTTAATTTAAATATTTCCCACAAACTATAGTCTATGTATTAATAAAATTAAATATTTAAATTTAACTTTATAAAATAGCTTTATCAATGCAAAACAAATCTTATCAATGATAAACAAGTCTTCTTGCCAATTTTAAACAATTACCATCGACATACCGCTGCCACTGGATGTCCACCCATGCCCAAGATGACTTACTATAAATAGTAAGTATGCCCAAAGTTACCTCAAAACCCCTCAAAAAGACCTGCAATTGAAACTATCTAGGCCAAATGGCCTCTAAGCCCTTTTGATGTCCTGGTTAGCCTACGGGACCGTGGGGAAATAGGCTAAGGACAACATCATGCTATGAATGCTAAAAAGGGGACATTACAGTCCGCCCTTCCCAAAATTGCTTGTCCCCAAGCAATGGTCGAACAACAACCCAATCAATCCACCTGGATCCCAAATGTAGTCATGAACTATAGTGTTGTCAGTCAACATAGGCTCCTGCAACAACCTGTGAAAATTAACCAAGAGGAATCCATAAATGAATCGTGAATCACGGTGCAACTAAACTCCAAATCCACTACTGCCACAGTCAGGAACCCATGAGGCACAAACTCTCAAAATATTGGACCCCAAGTAGAGTAGATCACCCAAACTGTCAACATAACAAACACCATCCACACAACCCACCGTGTTATGTGGAATGCACACTCCAACTCTGCTACAATAGTGACCACTCCCACATGAAACTGCACCAAATACAGAGAATCCACACACTGTACATCTGCCGCAGTTAACACAACTCTGCAAACTACCGGCCACTGTCTCATAACCAGAACACCCATGCACTGCTAATGGTGAATAGTCATTACACGGTAGATAGCAAAAATGAGAGCCCAGTCCAAACCTGTCTGCCATCAACTCCTCAACACATGGATCAAAAGCAAACCGATGAACATATCCTTTAGTATAATGCCGGTAAAAAGAACCAATCTCAGTCAAAGACTCATCTTGCAGACGTGATATGACCATCTGTGATTGATCATCAGCTAAGTCAGAGGATGATATAGCCAAGAGTGCAGAATCAACAACAACATCACTAGTCTCTGTGCCCTCCAAGTCATACATATCACAATGCTCAGCTGCAGCGCCCAACTTAGTTGAACCTGCCTCCAGTGGAAATGGACCAAATATGCCAATAGTAGTGTCGTGGACAGATATATCCTCATCTCTACTACCTCTATCAACCTCGACCATGGACATCCACGGATCACTAGACACCACAGTCTGTGATTGTACAGAATCTGGTAAAGAATGAAGTCGCTGTAACTCCATGGTCACCTTAGCCAAATGAAATTGTGACTCCTCGAAAGCCAATTGTGTACTCTCAAGAATCTCAGAAGTCACCTCGAGCTGCTGAGTAAGCTCACTCACCTCATCTTCCTTGGCCAATAATGCATCGTATGCTGTACTCCCCCACTCCATAAGATAATCTATGTCGGCTACCAACTGCATATAATTTTGTCTCAGAATCCGGATAGCCTCCCATAAAGAGTGGATCTCTGTCAAGGAAAGATAATTGCCTCGCTGCTCATTACTAGTAGGAGAACCCCATCCATAAATTGCTAACAACTGATGAGCAGCATCGAAATGCTCGCAAGTGATAGAAATGTCTCGCTCGCCAACTCTCAGCTGACTAGACACATGATTGTGCCGACTGGTCGAACTTCTATACTCTATCCCTGGTACACTGTCCAAAGGAGTAACCTCGGAATAGCTATCATCTATAATACTCAGATCCTGGGACTCTTCTGTAGACTCTATCATATCTGAGAGATCATCAACCCATTCCAACAAGAATGGTCGACTAGATATATGAACAATGCCCAACACAGGTGTGTAAAAACTAAATCCAGCATCAAACAAGTTGCTGACATGGATAAGAACTACATCTGGCAAACTACTAATCAAGTCCATGATGGTGCAATAGATACTACTACCAAGGAATGATAGATATCTCTGGTCAAAACGATCCCAAGTACTAAGATAAGGATCCCAACATCTAATCCATGAACGGAAACCAACCGGCAATTCAAGTAAACTTCTCACCTGAGTAATGTGAACAATACCAACTGACTTTACGCACCTGTCTACAATCTTTGAATCCGGAGTGTGAATGCTAGACATACTCATATCATCATCATGTGACTCCACTGTAAAAGAAAACTGAGTCCCTGCTATACACGCTAACTCCCGAACTGAAATCACCTCAAGACAAAGCTCGTCCACGTGTCTCTCAGAATCCTGGAGAGCCAACCGAGTACACGCCAAGGAATTTCAAGTATCCTCCAGCTCATGAAAAAGCCAGTCAACCTCCTCCTCCTCCTTCTTCACTGCATCTTCCTTGATTTGTTGTAAGTCGTCACAAGAAGAACTTGTTGTGACTCCTTTCTGTCTCTCCTCTATCTCATGTAAAGAAGCATCCAATTGTGCTTGATACTCATTTTCTGCAAAGTCCTGAATGCTCACTTTCTGATCAACTGTACTATCCTCAAACATGATAGTATCCTCAACTGTTGTAACTTCATCTAGCCCAACTGTACTGGAATCACTATCTGTGTCAATCGCACAATCCGATGTGCCTGTGATATCACCTTCTGGCTCAACCTGCACAACGTCTGTAACCCCTTCTACCTATGAAGATGATGCAAATAAACCATTACCTAAAGATGTGCTAACGTCTCCATGTATTGAATCAGCATGTCTATTAAACTCCTCATACAAATTTCTGCCTGTCATAGGGAAGGTACGATCCTTAGGCCTATCAAAACGTTCAATCAGTCTCTCCTTAAACTCCACATAGGAGGTAATGTGTGCATGACCCATAGTGACCATACCATGATGCCACCACTTGTGTGCTAACCCATCCAGGTGAATTGTTGCATACTTAATAGCTTCTTCCTCAGGCATAGGGTTCATTTGAAAATATGTGTCAAGCTTTTGAACCCAAGCTCTTGCTGTAGACTTCCCCAAGCCATCATAATATGGTAACTGAAGTTTCCCTACTTTCTTCCGTAGCTCATAGCTCTGGTTCTTGTCATGTCCACGTGGCATATGCTTCATCCGCACATCTATATACTCCCTAAAGGTAATTGCAACTATAAAATCTAGACCTCCGACTTCCCAATCTCTCCTCAGCTGGTCCTATATATCAGTGATCTGGGGCTCTGGTACGGGCTGCTCTGGAGCTCTAGGAGGAAATGTTGGAACCATGGGCCTCGAACTCACTGTCCTAGTTTGCTGGGGTGCATGACCGAAATTGTTCTCAACTTGTTCGCCTCCATTATGTGCCCCATCCTGATTATTACCATTCTGATTATTTCCTCCAATCACATTAGCATTCAACCCCATTTGACGAGCCATCACCTACATCATAAGCTCAAAACTCTGACTCTGTTCCTGTGCTCTTTGCTCTGCTGATCGCTGTCCCTGTGCTAAAGTGTCTAATAATTGTAAGAATCTTTCCTTTCCCTAATCTGGACCGGCATTCATTTTGTCAAACATTTTTCTCTCTCGGGCTAATCCAAATTCCCTATAAGACCTCCACAGGATGGCAGGACTTATAGCTCTGATACCACTGTAATGACCCCAATAGGTTATAACTTCTTCAAACACCAAAAATCTTTATACTTCAGTTGTTTGACATTTCGTCAAACACTTTGCAAGCAAGCTCTGATACCACTGTAATAACCCTCCTCAAATCTGCTATCAAAGATGCTGATTGAAGGCTCAAAGAATTTTGTCAAACAATTCACATGCAAGAGACGTATGATTGATATAGTATTTCAGCTTGCTTTAAATGACTTTTTTCCAATTTGCATCAATGAAAATCTAATGATAGAAGATTACAATGAACTACACAATGACCTAACATGAGTGTGCTCCTAATTTTGACAATATTCAGTGCATATATTATGATCTAAGCATGAGAAAAGAACACCTACAGCCAACTGGCATTTTTGCAAACAGTTGGTATGCAAACTATCTAGCTGATAAATAATGAGATTGAATTGCTTAAATGACACCAGCAACTATTATCTTTTTTATTGCAATCAAATTTCTAATACAATGCTCATGAAATATGGCCAAGACTTTGGCATTTACATGGATTACCAAAATGACAATGCTGGTATAATGCACACTTACAGCTGAAACTTATAATACCCTAAAAAAAACAATACTAACAAGGGAACCTGGTTGTAGATGGCTGTAATAATTTTCCTTCAATGCTGCCCCTTCTGCTTTACTTTTTCGAACTGCTTTTTCGGCCTGCTTTTTCGGTTCCGATTTTTCCGCTTGCTTTTTCGATTCTGCTTTTTTCGCCTGCTTTTTCAGTTCCGCTTTTTCCGCTTGCTTTTTCAATTCCTCTTTTTCCGCCTGCTTTTTCGGTTCCGCTTTTTCGTTTCTGCTTTTTCGGATTGCTACCCTGTTGAATCTCAAGACCATATCTTTCAATGGCGTCAAGATTTTCAGCTTAAAGGGATTTTGTCCTTCAAACTATTGAGACATAACCTCCAGAAAATTCTCCAATTTCTTTGATATTTCCAACCATGCTTAAAAGAAGCTCTTCCATTTCTTTTATAGTGTTCTCACAAGAGCTCCATCCTTCGTTTTCTCAATGTGGGATAAAACATAACTCCCTTTATGTAACTTATGTCTCCAATGTGTTATAAAATAAAAGGGACTCTTTTAATTTAAATATTTCCCACAAACTATAGTCTATGTATTAATAAAGTTAAATATTTAAATTTAACTTTATAAAATAGCTTTATCAATGCAAAACAAATCTTATCAATGATAAACAAGTCTTCTTGCCGATTTTAAACAATTACCATCGACATACCGCTGCCACTGGATGTCCACCCATGCCCAAGATGACTTACTATAAATAGTAAGTATGCCCAAAGTTACCTCAAAACCCCTCAAAAAGACTTGCAACTGAAACTATCTAGGCCAAATGGCCTCTAAGCCCTTTTGATGTCCTGGTTAGCCTAAGGGACCATGGGGAAATAGGCTAACGACAACATCATGCTATGAATGCTAAAAAGGGGACATTACATTCATCCCTTCCATCAACCACTTCTCTCATACC
Organism: Cupressus sempervirens; assembly: GCA_028749045.1. NCBI lineage: Eukaryota > Viridiplantae > Streptophyta > Pinopsida > Cupressales > Cupressaceae > Cupressus > Cupressus sempervirens. Next base: position 149,634,813 of record CM053785.1, on the reverse strand, counting down.
CACCTCCCTCTTGTCAACCATGTGTTACTTCATCTTTCCATCCCTTGCACCCCCTTACTCTTGGCCCCCTCTTCCCCCTGCCCCATAGCCCTCCCTCCCAACATTGTAGTTTGCTTGGACGATTGCGATCCTAACATCTTTGTCCACCATCTTAGACACCTTCCCCCCCCAATCCCTTTTCCACTTTGGGGTGCATTGCCACCAAGTTCTCCCACCTATCCATACCCATTTGAGAAGTCAACATGTCTTCCTTCCCTCATTTCTCTACCCCTAGCTCCATACGCATAAGTCTACGAACACAAGCCCTATGAACAAATGGTACAATGAAGATTGTAAGGCCTCATCTTAGACCTTGTGATGGGCCTTCATGCTCCAACACCCTTCTTACACCTCTCTCAAGGCTGCCTATTGCCATCTCCTCCACCATGAGAAACGTATTTACATTTCCCAGAACAAATGTACCCTTCATGCCTCCCACCACAGGATCCCCCAAGTCCTTTTGGCGTACACTTTTCTGCTGCCATACCTAACTCCCCTCTGACTTGACCATAATTTACGAGTCTCACACACCTAAGCTTTGCACATCATCATTTTATAGAACCAACTGTTGAAAGGCACGAGCAATCAATCTAATGAAATTATGTAAGTGGGAAGGGACACCATAGCACAATAACATTAACATGAGACTAAAGAGTCGTTTTTAAGTTTGAGGAAGATTTTTGGTTATATCCGTTGTTGCATAATCTAGAGTAAGTTGCTTAGGCGACATTAAGTTCTTCAACCAAGCATTCACAAAATCACGATACTAGCAATTCCATAGGCAGCTTTGAATACGGAACACCTTCTTAACTGTCATGGAGACCATCTCTAGAGAAAAGGTTACATACATTAGCAATCTCGGTAGCATCATTCAAACCAGAAGTTGGTTATAAGGCAGGGAGTCCATAACCAATGACAGTATGTGAAAAGGTGGCAATCCTAGTATATTTTTTTTGTAAATTGATAAGTCTAAGAATATTGTTGCTACAAAGTATGTACTTTAACAGTATGTATAAGACAATTGACAAACCTAGAGATTCGCTAGTTTATTTCATTCTCGTAATTTTATGAACTCTTTTAGTGAGAAATACCTACAGTGATCTATCTCTCGTCAAAGAGAAAATGTAGTTTTGTTTGCATTGTTGTGTCATTTACTGGAACAACTTCTCATTATTACAATAGGTGTGGGTTGTTTATTGGCTCGCTTGTTAATGTGAATCCTTGGGATTATTGAGTGACTAGGCTTCCTAGAATTAAGCTTAGGTCTTACACTTGGAGCTACAAATCTCTGATGCGGTGGAAGCACTTGTCATTACAAAAGAAATCTCCTTGGCCGTTACAACAGACCATTTGAGCTAATGTCAACATTCTCTTCTAAAATTAGAGTCATCTGCCATTTCAAATTAGGAATTGCTGTGCCCATTTTTTATTTCTAAGTCTATGATCTATGAGAATCTCGGGTTCGTATAGAGAATTGTTTTGGGAGCTGGTAGCAATAGTTCACCGGAAATTATATGCAGCATACTAGAGAGTTGAAGTAGAACAAAAAGCTGACTAAGTAAGGCATAACTTTGTTTGCATCGAGCCTACAAGTTAACAAAATTGGTTGAAGATATCTCAAGAGTTATGTCCTCTAATGACGTGAGTGCTAAACGAAGTTAGTTGAATAGCTTGAAGGAGTCATGATATGTTCCTGATTAGGGGTTGTACTAGTAAATTCTATGTGCAATGTTAATCGATAGGTGTGAACTTATAGATAGCACACACAATATCCTTCCAAGAGCTATGCATTAAACCACCACCTGGGATAAATATAATTTGGAGCTGAATATAATTGTTGGCTTGAATGTTATCAATGCTGGCATAAATTTATGGTGTGCATGGTTGTGGTTTTCCAAGAACTATATGTTGGAGTGTGTGTGGAATACTTGATATTAGATGGTCGGTGAGAAATTCTTTAAGTATATAATGCTTGGGTTCTGAACATTATCAAGGTAATAAGATCAAACACAATTCTTTAGCTCAAACATAAAACCAACGGAAAATCAGTGCAATTCAATTGTTTGGCAAATGCCATCTCACTAAATTTTGAAGGAATTAGGCACAAAAAAATTCCATTCCATAGCGCAGCCTTGGTGTTTTTGAAATTTTACACTCACACGTATCTCAGAATTAATATATTCTCCAAACCATATTCATAAAGGAAGTGTAAAAATTGGGTCTAAAAATGCAGGGTAGCATCTTACATTAGTTTAATATGGCCATTGATATCTTCTTATTCATTTAGGTTTAGAATCTATTACTCAATTCAGTATATGTGCAAAATGATTCATTGTTGTCAATTGTTTGCTAAATTGGTGGAGATCCTTGAATGGCCAATCATAGCTAGGCATTGTGTTCATCCATAGAAGCCAAACAAGGCATTAGTTGATGATAGAAGACATTCAATGTAATGTCCCCTTTCTCAGACGATCCAGCGATTGTGGGATTAGTCCATCATTGCGACCCTCATGGGCTAATTGTTAGAATAAAGGGCACATTGGTTCACTATTACCTACAATTTTGGGATACCATCAAAGTGTAGAGCGGATACTAGCCAAGTCTAGGCGCATCAGCTTTTCGTTTGGTTCGATTTGAGGGACTTACTACTTATAGTAAGCCAGTTCTCTTGGCAGTTACTATATTTGACAGTGGCTACTGGAGGCAATCATGGTACAATACAAAGTGTCATCAATTGCAGTTTCCTGATATTAAAGTCTGTAATGCATAGTGGTAACCATATCCCATATCATAAATGAGAGATCCCTCTAGTATTTTGGTACTCCTCAACCATCAATGATCTAGTAAGTCAATATGATAATCCATTGAATTCAATCGATGTTTCATAATCCTTGGGTGCTCAGTGAATATAATACTCCCTAGATCTTTAATCTTTGTCTGCTAGTTGCTATTGTTTTGAGCGACCTTGATGGCAAAAGGACCAACACTATAGGTCAACATCCTAGTTAGCGGTGCGTCCCCCGTACTTGCCCAACCTTTGTTTGGCCCAAGGATGATCTTTCTTTGGCCAGGTGATGCTTAATATATACTCTACCCATAATTATACTTCCATTTTATTTCATGTTTAGGCTATTCGATGGCTAATGCCACATAATGACTGCTTGTTCAAGTCTTTTTCTTCTCGTTTGCTCTGTGCCTTTATCTTATATCTTTATCTCATTTTTCATATACTATTTTTTGATTAAAAATCTTTGACCGATGTCATTCTTCAACCAAGACTGAGACATTCTTGATGTCGAACACACTTATGTTCTTTGTACCTCTATCGACTCATCTCCATCAAGCTTACAATCCCACAATGAAGGTGGTTATTTTTACGTTGCCCTTCCTTTCTATATGCTCTTTTGAACACATCGGGCCTAACTTTATTCCTTCCTTGAGCTTGATTCCTTCTTCAATGTATTTGCCACCTTTTAATTTGTTGACCAAATGCTATATTTCCACGCGATACTCTCTTCCCATTTGCTATTTACTTTGGTCTTTACTTTCTTTGTTTTCCCATGGTCGCTACCCTAATTATCTCCTCCTCACATATGCTTTTTTTTAGCATCCCTCCTTTTATCTTCTCCATTTAAAATACAAAGAAAATATTACTCAAAACATTTTCGCTCCTCTTATCCTTTTATTGTCTTCCTCTTTTGAAGCAAGGTTGTTGATCGTCTAAGTGTCAATGATTTAGAACCACAAATGGTTAGTTGAGAAGACTTAGTTCTGCAAATAAGAGAAGCAATCCCATTACACTCGGTCGAAAACCTCAATGGACTACCATCTAAGCCATCTCAACTGGTACCCAATCTCTAAGCATATCCTCCTATCTGTGTTGGTAATTGCTTTTGCCATTTTAATGTTTTGACATTCAGTTTGGCATGCATATTAATAGACTTTAAAAATGACTCCAACCATACTACAATAGTCAATATTAATACTACCTTTTCCTTCTCTCCCATTGCCAAATATATATTACTATATCAAAGATTATGGTTTCTAGTTGTGAGTGACATGCTCTATTTTACATTTACAATTGGCTCTCATACCATGTTGGTTTTCGGAGGATCGGTACAAATGTAATAACCACTACCATAATATTTGGTATGTATCCTCCAAATAGCAGCTGCCTATTATTTATAATGAAAAAAGGATAAGAAGAAAAATGTCCCTTCACGGTACATTTCTATTCACTAATTTGATAATTAATATAATAATAAATATAATCATAGTTTTATATATATATATATATATATATGTATTTTAATATATATGTCGTATATAATTATATAAAGCCATAGTTTTATCCGACTGAAGCTACCAAACATCAACACAAGGTTGCTCTGAAACCTTCTATTCTCCCACCTGTTGATGAGGAGTCCCCACCAGTTGTTGAGAACAAGGACAAGGTAGTAGGGAAGTTTGATGATACATCTAGAGAGGATTTGAGGAGACAGCTTTGCTATTGGTGCAAGGGGCTTTTCTCTAAGGGTCGTACTTGCACGTTGAGGCAGAAAGGGGCAGCAAACCGTAGCATGTGGGTTTACACTGATGTGATTGAGGATGAGTCATCACAGTAGCCTAAGGATGATGATGGGGATGACCACAGTGGCAGTAGAGTTTATACTGTGATGAGTGTATACAATCTTGTATTTGATTCACATGTTCTGTTGTCCTCCATTTTGTCACCACAAAATGTAGGTAACAGTATGAAACTTTTTCAACTAGTTTTGTATTTCTTTGAGATAGTTTATTATTTAGTTGGCTAATATTGATCAATTAATCAACTCCAATTCCTATAATAATCCCTTTTACTAAAGGCTTTCGTCATGTCTTTTTTATTTTTTATTTTATTTAGCTTTTGCTTGATTTATGAAGCCTTCAATGTCATTTTTTGCATTTTCAAGTGTGTTTTAATGCTTTTGGTCTTTTATTTTTGTTCAAACCCTTGCTTTCAATTTTCCCTTCAATTCAGTATATCTTAAGGCTTAATCAAGCTTAGCAATCAAAAGATATGACAATTTAGGTGCCCAAAAAGTGTTACCTCGAGATGCAATTGCATATTTTAAAATATCATGTGATATTTTAATGTTGACATTCACTTTTTGAAAAATATAATATAAATTGACTTTATGTTATGTTTTTAAGTTACTTTATCACTTAAATTTATCACTTAAGTTATATTTTCATGTTGAGTTGCTTTTTAAAATTTTCACATAAGTGACTTTATTAACTATATAGTTTGATTTATTTTTGAGTTACTTTATGTTTTATTCAAGTTAAATAATACTTTTTGAAATGATATTTGCACATAATATATTAATTATATGGTGTAAATGTTATTTTTGACCCAATTAAGTGATATTTCCTCAAAAATTAATTAGATATGTGCTTAATTTATCACTTAAGTTGTGCATATACATGTTTTTCAACCCATTTACATGTTTACATGCAATGGACCTCCAAGAGTGCGTTTTGCACTAAAAATGCATGTAATGGAATTCCTAGAGTCCATTTTGCATAAAAAAAACTCCTTTACATGTAATTGCTTCTAGAGCCCATGTTTTTGCCTTCCAAGGTCAAATTTGTCAAATGCATGTTAGATGTTGCATATTTTTAAAATATGTAACGAGGATCCAAGAGTGTGTTTTGCATTGTTTGCCCATGTTGCAAGTTTTAAAATATGTAATGAGGTCTTGAGAGTGTGTTTTGCTTACTCAACCGCTAAAGGCATAATTTTAAAACATGAAATGAAGCCTCTAGAGTACGTTTTGCATAAGATTGCCACTTACATGCATTTTAAAACATGTCATGGGGCTTGGAAAGTGTGTTTTGCCTCTTTCCTCCATATACATCTTATTTAAAACATGCAAAAGCACTTGGAGAATGCATTTTGCATAGAGGAGCAAATAACTTGCATTTTAAAACATGCAAATGCCCTTCTAGAGTGCGATTTGCACTAAAACATGCAAATATGCAAATGCCTATCTAAAGTCCAATTTTAAACGGCAACGTCTATACAACCACGAAAATGCACTTCCTTACGAAGGAGAGAACTTAGAATTTTTTTTGAAAAGTTAGAAAAAACAATGTAAAGGGAGTTCATTTTCGTGGCTGTATAGCCACGGGCATTTTAAACATGTCACTGCATATTTGAAATATGTAATGGACTTCGAAGAGGTTCATTAACATGTAAATGCACTTCCAACCAATGGATTTTTTATGTAATGTGTCTTGGAAAATTCGATTTTGCATTCAAAACTGAAGTAATCGCCCTCCAAGACCCTGTTTTTGCACTCCAAAGCCAAAAACGTCCAAACACATGGCATGTATTACATATTTTAAATATATAATGAGGTCTTGAGAGTGTGATTTGCACTTCCAGCCATCATAAGAATACATTTTAAATATGTAAATGCATCCATAGACCCTGATTTGGCATTTCAACACATGCAAATGCTATTGGAGACAACGATTTTGCATTCCCAAGCCAAAAATGGCTCAAATACATGCATTTAAAGGGCACATTTTTGCTAGAAACGCCCAGAAAATTGGATTTTTATCCATGTTTTTGCGTTTGGACCCATGTTTTAGGATTTGGGGAAGACGCTTTTGCATTCCCAAGTCAAAAAAATGACCAATATATATGTGCATTTTGGAGCCACGTTTTCGTCAAAAATGCCCAAATTTTGGCATTTCCAGCTCACATTTTTTATCCAATAGGCAGAATTTTGGAGTTTTGATGCATGTTTATGCATTTGGTGATCACGTTTTTATCACTCTTGGTCAAAAAAAAAATCATTATCTTGCTAAATAAGGGCACATTTTTTCCAAAAACGTCCAAATATATGGTGTTTTTGAGAACATTTGGTATTTTGAGGGTTTGGAGAAAACGTTTTTGGCATCCCCATCCAAAAACGTCTCATGCATTGCTCATTTGGATCCATCATTTGCAATTTTTGAAAATGTCAAGAAGTTGTTTGGAGATTCGATTTTGGAGGAAAGTCAATCATTTAAACCTATCAATCCTCCACATTTGACTCTTTGGGCTCCAAGTAAGTTGAAGTTTTCAGTCTTTGATATTTCATTGCATATTTTGGTTCATCCTTGTACATTTGTCCAAAGCTATGCCATGCATTTTGCAGATCTTCTTTAATTAAGATGAGAACTTCCATTTTTCAAGTGTTTGGAATTTTCCCAAATTCCAAATTCGAGATTGCATAGGAAAGCAACTTGTTTTTTTGACATGCTTGAGTCAAAGACCAAAGGTATGTTTTGGTTTTGGTTTTGTTTTGCTTGCTAGCTTTGCCTTCCTTTTTTGTAAGAAATTGAGGATTCCCACCCAAGAATGCAAGTGCATATTACATCCTTTCACTTTTCACCAACACATGTCAATGCATTTTACATTCATTTTCCTTTATATGCAATTACATTCCAAAAGCAATTACATGTAATTCCATCCTCCATTCACATTTACATGTAATCTCATTCTCTATCCGCATTTACATGTAACTACCTCCATACCCACTTACATGTAATCTCATCCTTCGAACCCAATTACATGATTACATCAAGTCATGATTGTGTAAATCACCTTACATGTAATTGCATCCGGAGAATCTGCCTTTGGTAGGTCACTCTTTAAACACCAAAGTCGCCATTTGCACACATCCATATGCATCCCAACTTGCATTCTTGATCATCCCAACAAAAACCCATCATTGCCCATATGCAATCCATCCTTCTAAGTCCGACTTTCGCCCTTTCCATCCAAATACATATGCTTTCCGGTTTATTTCCAGCCATCATATGTGTTCCATAAGTGTCTAATCCATACTTCGAACACTCAACCCTCATGGATTCGTTATTGTAACTCAAATCCAAAAGTATTCATAGATCTAATCTCATTGGAAGATGTTTTCATCTTCATGTTGCAGCGAACTATTCAAGATATGTCAGAACTTCTTAAAAGGACAAGAACATCCCGTCAAGAAAATATGATTTGATCCTCAAGAAGCAGTAATTCATTTGGTCTTCATTTTCCCAGTGGTTGTCCAAGAACCCGAGTTCATGTAGGAATGCGCCAAGAACTTCGCCTCAAAAAAATAAAAAGGATTTGAAGGTGTTGATGGAAAGTTGTTATGAGTTTACATCTGGACACCATCGAGAAGGTTTTCAAAGTGTCAAAGACTCCAAGATGTGTCAATCTACAAAGGAGAATTCACGACCACTCAAACGAGAAAAAGATTGATCATATCAAGTTTTAAAAATGACAACTAGAAACTCATCAAGGTGAATACAATGGTACAAAATACAAAAACTCCCAATCCTATGAGCATTATCAAGTACGAGGGCCTTCAAAACAATCCCTAGGATTGTTTCAACTCTCTTTCGTCTTCTTCCTTCTTTAGTTTTTATGTTTGTAAATTGTATGGAAATATGTAATTACATGTAATTCAATGGCATATCCTTATGACATGTAATCTAATAACTTTTCACACCTAGTTTGACTAGGTCAAAGTTGGTTGAGTTGCTCCCACTTTTTCCTACACTTCTTTTCTCAACTCCTTTGCCTATATAAAGGAGTGCCCTCTCATTGTAAAAATCATCTTTTGTTGTATGCAAGAAAGCTCTGCCAAACTTGTGTAAGCATAACTTTGATTGTGAAGTACCAATTTGGGAAAAAAATGAATAAAAGAAGCAATTGGATTTGAAGCTTTGACTAGAAACAATTGTGATAGAGCAAATTAGAAGCTTTGACTATAATTTGTGCCTATTGTCTTTGATTCATGTTATTATTGTTTGTTCAATAATAGAGCATAATGAGTTAAGAAGCAGTCGGAGTCAAAGCTTTCACTGGGAGCGATTGTGATGATATACAGACTAGAAGCTTTGACTGTAGCTTGTATTACCATCTCAAATTCACAAAAAATAATTAGAATTCCCTACTTTTGGAAGTCTTTGTGCCCCAATGGTAGAGATTATTCTTATAGAATAGATTAAAACAGAACCTAGAGCCAAATTGGTACGCTTTCAATCAACCTTTGAGTTAGTGTTGGTTTTATAGGTATTACTGTTTCCAGTTATTAAAGAGAAGTATAGTTAGAGATTTCATCTTGCCCATTACTCGCTCTGTGAGTGAGTGAATTCTTTCCTGAAAGCTAAGAGGAAATAATATTGGTAACACCCGTCACAAATCTCTCAACTTCTTGCTTTCCTTGAGTTGATCCAAAGAACGGTGAGAAGGGGGAGCCTTCCCTTTAATGTAGGAGAGACTTTGTCTCATACGTTGTGGCTGGTCTATCTATTTTGCGATTGGATTTTAACAAATTGTCGGTTGCAAAATATCCACCCAACATGTTCAGGATTTGCATCGGGTGCAAAGTTGGACTGGGTCTAAGCTAGATTGTCTGCAAGAAGATTGGGTCGGTACAGTAAAGGAGAGTGTACTGAGATTTCCTATGGACTTGTCTTCCAGTGAGAACCTAATTTCTACAACACAGGTTTTGGGTGTTATGTTGCAGGTCATGGTATCGGCTCTGATGATGTTTCTGGCAAGTAGTTGGTTCAATGATGATAGGGATGACACATGCTTCTTATGGGATCTTGGTGGATGTTTGAATGAGATGCCCAATTGCTTGAGGACAAGCAATCTTGAGGAGGGAGAACTGTAATGTCCCAATTTTTGGCGAGCTTTTGAGGATGATTGAGTCAGTTCATTATAGCGACCCTCATGAGCTGACATGACGATTAGGGGATCTTGATTGCAGACTTACTATTTTTAGTAAGTCTATTTTTGGCAGTGCAATGGTGGCTCTGGCAATTGGTCATCACCTGCAATGGATGTAGTTATTTATTGCATGAGCTCATATTTATTAGTTAATTATTAAAGTCACATTATACTAATGATACTTTATTATAATAATGTTATTAAAAGATGCTATTATAAAGTGTTAATTTACATGGATCTTTTTTGCAAATGCAATAATATGGTCATTGTTACAGATATGTTCCAAATGCAGATTTGGATTTCATATAAATATGAGAGGAGTTAGACATGTCTCAAAGGTTTATCATCATTTAATTAATACATATATTTCATAATAATAATTAGTATAGTATATGTGTGCGCGTGTGCGTGTGCGTGTGCGTGTGCGTGTGTGTGTGTGTAACTTGAATATGCATATATATAAAAAATGATGATTTACCAATAATAACAATGTATCTCAGATCGAGTTTATCTGACTGAAGCTGCAACTTTACCATAAAGAGTTGTGTTGTTAAGGGCCAAGGCATCTTGGGTGGAGTTCATTTGGAAACTTTTGTCTGTGAGGGATTATAAATATGGGTTCATTTCATTGAAAAAAGCATCCAATTTGAATATTATTATTTGCTTTTGTTACTTGGCTGAGGGTTTTCCTGAGTTTTGAGATTGTTTTGCAAATTGTGCTCAGGTATACAATTTGCCATCTCTCGTATTGTTCATACTGTGCCTAAGGAGATTTATGCTGAATGCAATTGACTGGGTGAAGAGAATTAAAAGCATAATGATTGCCTGCAAACAAGTTTGGAGGTTATCGTACATTTCTCAAGCCTTCCGTCCATATATAACAGCAGTGTTGGTAATGGAAGGAATCACACCAATTAAGGGAAGCCAGCGTGACTGCATCTAGGGCTGGCAGTGCAATTTTTGGGCTGCAGTTTATCATCCCAGGCCTGCCATTAATTCCCAGAGGCTGGCGTTAATTACTAGAGGGGATGCGTTTAGTTCTATGGGTCCCACATCTGCTCACAGGCCTTGCAAATTGCCCATTTGACCTGCAACTTGGTTCCTAAGTCTGCAGCCATTTGGAGGATCGTGTGACTACATCGAAACCTGCCTTTGGGATTCAACACTGCGAATCAGGGTTTGTCACATGGCTGGAAAGATTCCACAGCCAGCATTGGGCAATTTGGTATACAAGCAAGCATTCATCTGGAGCTGTCAGGTTCCTCTATTTTAATTCTTATTTTGCAAACTGTAGTTATTTGGCTTGATAAATAAAGCAAGGCAAATCAAATTGAGATGGAAGTGACGGCTCATATTCAATTAAAAATCATTTGCCATAATTAGTGAATTATTTCAGAATTGAAGTGGTCTTGTTGTTAGAAAATTAAATATTAGTTTCCCAATATATTCATTCATTATAGATTTCAAGGCTGGATTGTTCAGAGATTTGATTGACAACACTGTTAATTGGGCAAAATCTATTTGCATTGTGCTCAAGACTTTAGCATTATATATACTGATAATTAGCTTTACTTGCCAAGCGTTTGTTACAATGACAACCTTATAAATGGGTAAGGAAATTGATGTTGATAAAATTAATTTTTTAAGCCATAACCGGAACTGGGTTATTACAATAATGGTCAACCATTTCCAGTGAAAAGTATACTGATGCTATTAATATAGGTCATAGCTGAAAAATATTTATCTTCTCTTGGATTGCAAGAGAGGAATGGAATGCTGGAAGAAGCCAAATGATATGAGCAAAAAAGTAAGATATGGAAGAAGTTGGTGAAAAGAAAACTTTGATAGCTCCTCAAATAAATTTTATAGCAAATCAAATTTAAAGAATGGTGAAGCATCAAAAATTAAGAAAATGTGACGCTTATCATAGTTGTGATTCATGAAATTGAGCGTACCATCATACGTTCTGGCATTCTTTTTCCCACTAGGGAGCAAAGGTCAAAGTTACTGATTAATGCACTAAAAATATAAATGGTCCTGTATCGATTCAAGTAGTATTAAAATATATTTGGTTAATCTTGAAGAGCTTTGGCACAAGGATTGATATTACATTGTGCCAGTCATAAAATGGCTTTAAAGATTATCTTGTAAAAAATCTTGCAAGAGATGTGTCAAGAACCATACAGGCAATCAAATAATCCCACAAGCCACAACCATCAATATTTTTATGAAATAAAGATTCAAGCAGAACTGAATACAAGGTCCTGGAATTTCAGGCATAATGATAATCAGATCTGTAATTGAAACTATTTTAATAGATTTGCATAATTCATTAACCTTTGCACAAAATATGGATGTAAAATATGGGAAACACTCCTGGTTTCATCATATGCGATGGCATGCCTATGCATGGATGTATTACAATAATGGATAAGTCGTCTATTATTAGCTAATGGTTATCTATTGTAAATATCTAATTAAGTCAGTTTGCTTTCGTTTTTTGCTTTCTATAGAATAGAATGTTTCTATTCTTTACGATCATTTCCTAAGGAAACATCGTCTCATTCTTTTGTATAAATTGACTGTCTAGTCTCTATTAATAACAAGCAAGTATTTTACCAATTACTTCCACAATATGGTATCAGAGCCTATTTCTTTATTTTTTCAAAAATTATAATTTCTTTTCCGAAATTATCAAAGCCAATTTTCGAAATTATTTTGTGATCCTTGTTTCCTAATCTCAAAACCCTGCGATTTTCAAACTAGGTTTTTTTTGAGGTTTTTTGAAAATCGCAGATTTTTTTGGGCAAAATAGCGTTTTTTTCTTAACGTCGTTTTTGGAGATTCGCGGCCTGCAAAACTCATGTTTTCTCACCACAGTTTGCAGATCGCAGCATCCTACTTCCATTGCCGACCTCGTCTCCTCTGGAAATCACGGCAAATGGCAGCACAAGTCTGAGAAAAAAATCTGAAACAAAAATGACATGAGCCGCAAAACGCCTGCCAAAAAAAGGTGTAATTTGAATGCTGAGATCACTACTAAAGGATCGTTTTTGTATATCCAGCACTCGCGACTCTCTTTGCCAGCAAAATCTTCCTTTTTCGAGTGTTCATTTATCAAAAATCCACCATTTTTTTTGCAAATTCAACCTCCATGGCCACCAACTGATTTTTTGCCCGAAACCTTAATTTTTGGGGTCAAAAAATATTTTGATCTGAGATCTCAAATTCTTGGTGGATTTTTCGAGAGCTCAACTGGGTTGTCATATGTTTTTCTGGGTGCCTCGATTTTTGCGTCTCAATTTTCGAGCTAGCGGATCTAAAAACCGATAGCATATTCCTTCTGAGTTTATCAAGCTCTCTTCTGGGTCATTCTCTGATTTTTCTGGGCCTCCCGTATTTTTTCCTCGAAGAATGTGTCTTCACAGTTTTCATTGAAAAACGTGCCATGGCATCTCTAACAAATATTTTGCTCGAGCATAAATCCAAATTCAATGGTCAAAATTATGGCACCTGGAAGCAGCGGATCATCGCAATTTTTGAATATCGGAACACCAATCAACTTGTTCTGGGTGTTACAAAGTGTCAGACTTCTCCGGGTCCTGATCAAGATACATGGGATTTGAAGAATCAAGAGGCAATAATGCTTCTCAAATTATCCGTGGCTGATGATCACCTTTCTCAGATTCCATCCGACAAGACAGCTGTCGAAATCTAGACACATCTCAAAGGTCTTCATAAGACTTTTGACAAAAGCAGAGCCTTTCTAAAAAACACTTTGTTTTCTATTGTCATGGATGAGCGCACCTTGTTCCAGGCACACCTGAATTAGATTCAAGAAATCCATGATCAATTACTTGCCATCAATCGCAAGATGGAGGAAGAGGATATTGTGGTTATCACTCTTCGGAGTTTACCAAAATCCTATGAGCATTTTATCGAGACTCTCAACATCACATCTACTAGTGTTGATTTGAAGTTCACTGATCTCTACACACTGCTGCTTCAACAAGACCGACGGAAACAATAGTTCGATAGCAGCTCCAGTTCCACCTCCACAGAGCAACCCTTTGCAGCAAAATCCTTTCAGAAGGATAAAGGCAAGTTTCAGTAGCCATCTCAAAAGAAGTCTTCTGCTCCAGCATTAGATGGTTCCAGAAAGAAGAACATTCAATGCAACTACTGCCACAAGTTTGTACACATGAAGGTTGAATGTTGGAAATGCTTAGCTGCACAGTCTAAGCAATCAGGTTCGCAGCTCAAAGCGAACAATGCAGAGCACATTGAGCAAGCGGAATCTGCCTTTTACGCCTTCATGGCTAAAAGACCTGCAGATCATGTGAAGTCATCTGGCTGGCACATTGATTCAAGTGCCTCTCGTCACTTCACTCACCGCAGAGATTGGTTTACTGACTACCAGCCTTATTTAGACTATTATTTTTGGTGGTGGAGAAGAGTACACGGTTGTCAATAAAGGAAACATTCACATTCAGTCTGATTGGAGGAATCTCATATTCCTTGATGTGTACTACGTTCCAGGGATGTAACTAAATCTACTCTCAGTCAGTTAGTTGCTACGACATTCTCCACAATTGGCAGTCACCTTCAGTTCACATCAGTGCACCCTCACTAATTGGGCGACTGAGTATACTGTTGCAGCAGGTCTTGAGCATCATGGTCTTTTCAGACTTACTGATTCTGGTGATTCTTAGGACTTAGCTATGGCTGCTCGGCAATCTTTTGTTAGCACACTTTGGCATCAACGATATGGACACTTAAATATGCATTATCTCTCACAGCTTGCTTGGGATGAGCTTGTTCTTGGATTGCCAGAGATTCAAACTCAACACCTTGGAGTTTGTGACGCATGCCAGGTTGGGAAGCAACATCGTACACCTTTCGCCAGTGATGATTCATGGCAAGCTTCTCAGGTACTTCAGCTTGTTTATGCCGATATCTACGGCCTTGTGGCCACTCCCATTCTTGGGTTCAAGTATTTTTTGTTGTTTGTTGATGATTCCAGTAGAAAAATGTGGGTGTATTTCCTTAAAAAGAAATCAGATGCATTTCCTGTATTTCAAAAGTTTAAACCTTTAGTTCAAAAAGAGTCTGGGAAATCTATTATTACTCTTAGATTAGACAATGAGGGGGAATTTTGTTCTAATGCTTTCTCCAACTTCTTGGATACACATGGCATCAAACGCCAGTTAACCACACCCCACACGGCACAAAAGAACAATGGAATAGGACAATCATCGAGATGGCTCATTCCATGCTCAAACATAGACATGTTCCGAAGTAGTTCTGGGCAGAAGCAGTTAACACTGCAATTTATCTGTTGAACCGGTCACCCATAGTGACGATCAAAGGTAAAACTCTGGAAAAAGCCTGGTCAGGTCGCAAGGCCAGAATCAATCACCTGAAGGTTTTTGGCTCCCTTGCTTTTGTTTGGATCCCTGATGCGTCATGCACCAAGTTGGATGCCAAGAGTTAAAAACTCATGCTTGCTGGATATAGCAGTCTTCACAAAGCCTACCGCCTGATTGATGTTGACATCTCGTCTCATCTATAGTCATGATGTAGTCTCTGATGAGTAGCGAGGACCTTTCATGCCTATTTCTCCTATTCCTAATCCAGCAGACCAACCTATGCAGGCTCATGATTTGGGAGTTCGGCTTCCATTAGGTCCACCTAATGGGAGGGCTCCAGTAGCTCCTGTAGCTCCAGTTATACCAATGATACCTGTACAGACACCTTCCGCTTCTCCTGCAAGATCACCTCGCTTTGTAGATGCTTCACCTAAGTTTGATCCAAATTGTTCTGATAAGAATCTTGTTGATCAAGCATCTCCTAGTACTAATGTTGGCCATTCTCCTATCCGGCCTAAGTGGTGGGCTAAGACACTTGCTGATCTTCATGATGATGAGCTCATTGATGGGAGAATTGCTTGGAAAAAGAGCAAAACTACAGATTCTGTTAACTTTGCTCTCATGGCCAACATTCATAGTGTTTTTGAACCTCAAACATATTCCGAGGCTAAAGGAATTCCAGAGTGGGAACAAGCCATGACATTTGAATGCCAGAGCCTGCTGAAGAACAACACCTAGGTCCTTTCTGATCTTCCACCAGGGAAGAAACCCATTAGCTGCACATGGCTCTACAAAATCAAATACAGATTAGATGGTATTTTGGATAAGTACAAAGCTCGTTTAGTGGTGAAGGGCTTTTCTCAGCGTCAGGGCATTGATTATGAGGAGACCTTTGCTCCTATTGCAAAGATGAGCACCATCAGATTAGTCCTAGCCATGGCAGCACAGTTTGGCTGGAAGGTTCATCAGATGGACATCAAGAGTGCTTTCCTGAATGGTGATCTCCATGAAGAGCTCTACATGACACAACCTACTGGTTTCAAGGTTGCTAGTAAAGACCATCAGGTTCTCAAATTGATAAAAGCTCTTTGTGGCTTGAAGCAGGCCCCTTGGGCATGGTACATAAAAATTGATAAGTACCTCAGTGATCAAGGCTTCAAGAGGAGTTCTTCAAACTCAAATCTATACATCAACACTACTGACAATGACATCATCCTTCTGATTATTTATGTAGATGATCTAATCATCATTGGCAGTTCGGCATCTTTGATTCAGAGAATCAAACAAAATTTATGCCAGTCTTTTGATATGATTGATCTTGGGCTCATGCATTATTGCCCAGGTGTTGAAGTTTGGCAATGGTCTTCTGGTATATTCATCTCTCAGTCCAAATATGCCAAGGTCCTGTTAGACAAATTTTGAATGCAGGATCGCAAACCTGCATCTACACCTATGGAGAAAGGTCTTAGGTTATCAACAAAGTTCGATTCTCCTTTTGTTGATGATACTACATACAGGCAACTAGAAGGCAGCCTCATCTAGCTCTCTACTACTAGGCCTGATATTAGCTTCGCAGTCAACTATATTTCACACTTTATGACAGCTCCTAAGATTGATCATTGGATGGCAGCAAAGCATGTGCTTTGTTATGTGAAGGGCACTTCAGATTATGGACCTCTATACTCTTGAAGTTCTAATCCTAAACTCAGTGGGTTCATAGATTCCGATTGGGCAGGCTCTATTGACGATAAAAAGTCAACATCTGGAGAGGTGTTTAGTTTGGGAACTGGTGCAGTCACATGGACCAGTAAGAAGCAGTAGGCAGTTTCTCTCTCTTCTACAGAGGCCGAATATTGAGGGACTATTAAGGTAGGATGTGAAGTTGTTTGGCTTCGTCGGATGCTTGGGGATATGCAGATGTCACCAGTAGGACCGACTACTCTGTTTGTTGATAACGAAGGCTCTGTTTGTTGATAACGAAGGCGTTATCAAGTTAGCACAAAATCCAGTATTCCATGAACGAACCAAGCATGTGAATGTTCACTGTCATTACATACAACAGTTGGTTGAAGACAGGCCTATAGATTTGCAGTTTGTTCCTACCACGGATCAAACTACAAACATTCTCACCAAGCCTCTTGGTCCTGATAAGTTTGTCACATTCAGAGGACAGCTTGGTGTTGTGGATAGATTAACCATTAAGGGAGGGTATTACAATAATAGATAAGTCGTCTATTATTAGTTAACAGTTATCTATCGTAAATATCTAATTAAGCTTTAGTTTGCTTTCATTTTTTGCTTTCTCTAAAATAGAATGTTTCTATTCTTTACAATTGTTTCCAAAGGAAACATCCTCTCATTCTTTTGTATAAATTGACCATCTGGTCTCTGTCAATAACAAGCAAGTATTTTACCAATTACTTTTGTAATAGGATGCAACCCTAACTCTGCTAGTGTGAGGTCACCAAATGACAAATTAAACACTTAAAAGATTGTTCTACACTGATCACGAGACATGGGGTTCAGGTACGAGGGCAAAAACTAATTTTGAACAATAAAATAGTAGTAAATAATCAGCAATTTCCCCTTCAAGTCTACTTTTGAGAAATGTATGTTAACCAAATGGCAAATTAAGCACTTAAAGACTGTTGATCTACACTTGCCATGAGACATGGGGTTCAGGTATAAGGGCAAACACAAATATGAACAACAAAATAGAAGCAAATGATCAGCAATTCCCCTAAAAGTCTACTTGTCAGAACTAAACCCAAAGTATGCTAAACAAGCTGCCAATATTTCAAACTAACTTCAAATTGCAGTGATTATAGAGTGCAGTAGTAATTTAGAATGAGTAACTTAGCTTACAAATCAGAAGCAACTTGAAGAATGGAAACAAGCAACATGATTAAAGTATTTTTAAGCTAGAAACCTGATAAATAGTGAGCAGAATGAAGAATACTGTGTTAAATACTTTTGTCTATAACTGCAATGTTTACTGTTGCTATTAGTTATTGAATTGACAAAAGAGTAACATAACGAAGCAAACCTGTCATGACAACAGGACAGCATTTTTTACACTCCTGTCTGCATTTCTTGGGCTTGCAGCGGTCCGAGCTAACAATGGCAATCCTTGTCAGCCGATCCGTCATTTTGTCCGCTGAAATACCGACTATTAAAATCCTAAAAAATATTGGATCTCAATAAATAACCCTACACATTGAGATATTTCATTTACAACGTTGCAATAGCTTCGATTGAATTCTTACAGAAATAAATAGTTAAGAGGCTTAGTTCAATAAAATTATAGAAGTGGAACTAGATGGCTAAGTTCATAAAACCTGATGACTGACAAGGAACACATAAACTGTGTCCAAGTCGACAAATCACGAAGGCCTATTTTTAAACGAGACTACTATTTATTGCTTTTAAATGCATGGAGAAAAGATTTAATATTTGTGAGGAGTTTTTTAGGGGTTCACTCTGTGGTGAACTCGGCAGATTTTGTGAAGGAAAGACATGTAGCAGCCATAACCTGAACCACTGGACCAGCCACATTTACTATAAATTTTTCAGTTCCAAATCAAATTAGGTGCAGCTGAGATACAACGTTCCGAGCAATCCTTGTGCCGATCCGTCATTTTATCCGCTGAAACCTCGACTATTAAAATCCTAAAAACATTGGATCTCAATAAATAACTCTACACATTCAGGTATTTCCTTTTCAACTTTGCAAAGCTTCGATTGCATTCTCACAGAAAAAAAACATTAGAGGCTTAGCTCGATATAATTATAAAACTGGAACCGAATGGCTGAGTTCAAAAAGGTAAATGATAAACTCTCTCTGAAACGACGAATTGGGATGGCTTATTCATTTATTTAACGACACTATTATTTTTAGTTTTGGATAAAATAATTGTAAGGAAATTTTTAAGGGTTCACTCTGTGGTGAACTCGGCAGATTTTTTGTGAAGAAAGGCTTCATAGCAGTCGGGCCCTGAACCACTGGGCCAGCCACACTTGCTATAAATAATTCGGTTCCATATCAAATTAGATACATCTGAGCTATAAACTATAAATGACAAGACGGACTATAATGAATTCCAGTTCTTTTCGTCCCATTCCTCTGCGATAATATATACATATTCAATCCATGTAGAAAATTGAAAAAAATATTCCCCTACTTCTTCCTCGTTTCAGAAAAGCTTCACCTTTATCTTAGCGTGCTCTTCTCGGTGTGTAGCAGCAGCCCAAAGCAGAAGGCAAACGCCTGAAGCAGAGGAGGTTCACGTTCGAGATGTTAGGTTCAGCATCAGTGAGGTTTAGATATCCGTGTGGGGTATTAATAGGATTTGAAGGAAATATCTCTGGCAGGTATCTAGTTCTAGTTCTCGCCAGTCGCATGTATCAGTTTTCATTCTATTTTATGAAATGGAATAAAATGATTTACATTATAGACGAGAAAGCTAAGGGCCCGTTTGGTTGCTCGAATGCTACAGGAATAGGTTTTGAAAATTAGAATAAGTTCTTAATTTTCTGTTTGGTTGGTAGAATTGGAATGGAGAATAGGTTTACGTATTTCTATTATAGCCCAAAATGAGCTTTTATCAAATCTCAAAAATACTTGTAATTGGAATGCCCCTTCCTATTCTCGTTCTCACTTAATCAAATTTTATGATTTCGTCGGGTCTAGGGTCTCTATTCGCCATTTCTCTGCTACTCAGTAATGATTTCCCGCTGGTATTGGTCAATAGTTTTTGTTTTTTTGTTAATGATTTCCAGTTGTAAGATTATTTGCATAGATCACAGACAATGCTGAGTTCGGCTACGATGGCTTCAATGAAATCGATGCAAAGAGGATATAAATGCCTTGCAACCGAGAAAGCAGTTCAGCAAGACACTTTGAACAGGTAAAGCACCGCCACTGGATCTCTCGAATGACCCGGACGAAACGGAATTAATGTTAAAATTGGGTTCAGATGGACTTGTAGGGTCTTTTCCAAACAAGAATGGGATTGGTCTTTTCCATTCTCATTCTTCATTTCTATTCCTATTCAAATTTTTCATTCTAATTCTCTATTCCTACGCCTGCAACCAAACGAGCCCTAAAGGCTTATAGAATCATAAATCATATTTGTTATAGCTATTTAGAGATCTATGGAAGAGGAATGTTATAATTTTTTTCCTTTTATAGTTTTTTTTTATTATGGAATTAATTTTTTATATTTTCATATTTTTAATATATAGTTTAAATGATAAATAAAAGAGGTGACAAAATTTGTAATTGTAGAAGTGAATATGTGAAAGAAAAGACAACTTTATGGTTAGAGAATGTCTGAGAGATCTAAATAACAATAATTTACAAATTAGTAAAATGCTTTCTTTATTGCAATTTTGTGGAGAAATGTTGTAGGGCGTGATATGAAAGGGGCATGCAGGTGTGGGGAGATATCTTAAGGAGATGGAGTGTGATAAAGGTAGGCAAGGGTTTCGTGATCAGTGAGATGGTTACAAAAGCAAGAATGGTTTCATAGAAGGTATTTGTCTAGGAAACAATAGAGGCCTCCAAAAGGGGCATGGGCAGCAATGCAAAATAAGAATCATGGGGGTTTGAGATGTTTATTTCTAGGAGAGAACAAGGAAAAGCACAATCATGGTGACAAAGTTGACCTATCTAAGCTCTATGATGGCCAAAAAGGAGACTTTAAGAGATTGTAGAGCTAACTGTGGAAGCTAAAAGACCCCTTTGTGCTCAATCAAGTTCTGCAAGAAAATCTAGCTACAATGGAAAATAGGGTTATTTCAATACAGGTAGATACAAATGATTTTAAGTTGAAGTTGAGTCTATATAGAGAAAGAGTTCTTTTCGTGAAATGGGGGGGTGGTTGGGTGACCTTCGTGAGAATCAAGAAGTGGTGTGATGAAAAAAGGGGGCATCTATTAAACCATTGTTGAATGGGTTCTACCTAGTAATAGCCAAAAGTAAGAGAAAAACAATGGGTCCTCAACAATGGACCTTTAATAATGGTAGTGTTGGTTTTTTCATTAGGCACTAGATGTCAAACTTAACCCCAAGCAAGCTATAGTGGAGGAGATTCATCTCTGGGTTTGGCTTTACAACCTACCACATGAATACTGGAATGAGGATACTCTAAAACAAATGAAGGATGAACTAAGGAAATTTCTAAAATCTCATGAAGTGATTGAGAATATTGATCATATTGTATGCGAGGATTTGAATATTATGACATTCAAACATGTTACTTCCTCGCGCTATTGAAATTTGGCCTAGTGGAGGAGTATGGTGACAGGAACTTGAGATTAAGGAAATTATGGAGTAGTGCAATAAATATGGGTGATGGGATCACTCTATGAGTGAATGCAGAGTTGATTAGAAGGGAAAAGATCTTGAACAAAATGCATTGGATGATAAGATATTGAACTTGGCTAGTAATGGAGAAGATAGTGTTCTAGAAAAGGAAAAAGTTAACAAAGAGGAAAAGGGAATTTCAAGATTGGAAGAAGGATTCAGGTCAAACAATGAAGATAAACAATAGTAGAAAAGGAGAAATAATACACAAAGGGAAATAAATATTTTGGGTTAAACGTAATATGTTGAGAGGAGTATCACTTCTTGGGGATACCTCAGGGATGGCAAGCAAAGAGATAAGAAAGCCAAGTAATGAGAATGGGGCAAGTGGTAGGGATTTACAAAAGGATGATTTTGAGACAACCCCATATTTGGAAAGGGGAGGGTTGGTTGAGGTTGATGACAGAACTAAACTAATAGTGGAAAATAATGTTGCTACAAAAGAGCTAAACTTTGTAGCTAAGAATGAGAAGAGTCAATGAAACAAAATAATGGCCGAATTTATTTATGTTTATATTGCTTGGTATAAAAACTGTTATAAGTTTTACAATTTTTTAAAAACTCTTTTAATATTATAGGTTTGATACTTTGAACAATATCTAGTGATCACATAGTTATGGACTTTGTCTATTTTTAGTAGTAATACTTAATAGTTTGGATCATAGTTATCTTTATATTATTTATGTGTGAATTATTGAAGCATAATGGGTTAATGTAGCCAAGTATTCTATTTTCTTGTAGTCACGTAATGTGTGCATATTCATGATATCTAAGATTTAATGAATGAATGCAATGTGAAATGCATGTATCCACGTGTTTTGTGCTCATAACCCCTCATTGTAGGAACGTGTCAATAATAAGGAATGACCCAATAGAAATATAGTATATCACATCCAATTCTAGGACCAACTCTAACACAAGGAGGGATGATAACTAGGGCCAAAGGTTCACCCAATTACCATGCAACCTTATTGAGTTCACACAACAGAAGCAAGTACGAAGAGACAACACCAGAAAAGGAGAGAGAACAATCAATCTTTCATTATTTCATCATACATGCCCAACTGTGAAGCCTCCTGAGTTATGATCAATGCAAAGATTCAACCACATAATTAATATCCTCCATCTTTATGAGATCTACAATCTCCTATTCAGATTTTAACTCCCATACTAGCTACTTACTCTAAACCTAGACCAAGACTCCCTATTTATGCTTGCCAAAGTGACTTACGTAAGATTCTACTAGATCATTACATGGAGAAGGTTGACCAAATAATGGTCTACATGCATCCCAATGATTGATCAATGCACTAAATTGTGTTCCATAATTAAACACAAGTCAGCTCTCAAATAAGAACCAAATAGACAACTCAGTGAAAGAAGAATGAGACATCGTCGAACATCAACAACAACAGAGAGTTGTTGAGACACTTGGTGAACACAAGATAGAAATCCACTTGGTGAAAGAAGAACCCAAGCCACTTGGTGAACTTAGACAAAAACACCTCCATCTAGCCAATCAACAAAAAAGCCACCGAATAGGTTCACAATGATAACCAAGCACATATCCACTGAGCAAGATAGCAATGCAAACCAAGATGCTCCTACATCAAAGTCATTCATGTAAAGAGAGAAATGAGGACAACATTGAAAACCTAGTTGATTCTCCTAGCTTTTTTGGTTGATCAGTTAGTGATGCTTTTGTTGGAATTCTTTAGAATAAGTGAGAGGGGGGGTGACTCAGTTATCCAAGGTCCAGATGTACAAATAAAAAATTTCAATGCTTAGTAGACCCATATCCATAAAACCTTATTATGCATGAATCCATTAGATCATACAATACTTTGTAGGTTATTTTCCTAGGTCAAAACAACTTTGCAGAAATATAAACATGAAACATAACACATTTGACGCAAAGATTTTACATGGAAACTCGATTTGGGAAAAACCACCAGTAACATGCTGCTAATTCTCACTCTTCTGAAGTGATGCCTTGTGAAAGGCCAACCCTGTTAAAGGTTACAATACACATTGTTAAATGTGACCTGGTTAAAGGATTTCAATCACCCTATTAGGAGTGAGCCTTTTTAGAGGACTTTGGACCATTCCATTAGAATGTCACCTGATTAAAGGATTTACAAATGATTGTTAGGTCAACCTTAATCCAAAGGATTTACCCTAGACTGATACAATGATTAGAAAGTAACAGTAAGGCTTGATTTGATAACAAATTACAACTTACTTGTAGATTATAGATCTTTGTTTCAATCCTCCATTATGCTTGGCATTCACACACTTTAGCTCTAATAGATTGTTCACCCTTCAAGCATTCATACACTTGAGCCTTCTTGCTTTGCATGCCAACTGTAGTCTCTTATGTTTAGCCACTTAATGAAGAAATACCCTAGACTCTATGTCTTCATTAGGTTCTCGCACATGACAACCTTTGCTTCTGACCAGCTATCTCTATAAATAGACAATTAAGATCTTTTGTCGCTTAACCACAATCGTCCAATTTAGGGTTAGGTAGGATACAATGAATCTACCCACTTTTCCATTTGGTTTCTCTAGAAACTTCTTCTTCAATCCTCCTTGAATTCACCTCAAAATGGTTTACCTTGAATTTTGTGCCACCAACTCATCATAGTTATCATCCACACGCTTCACACAATTCAAGAAAAAAAAATAGTCGGCTCAAATTCATCAAATCTTTGATTTAACATATTTACTAGCACTCGACATCAATATGTTGTCACTCGTCTTCTGTATTGTTCTTCCACTCAGTCAACACTAGTTTACTTGACAAACACTAAAGTTTACTGATGCTTGACATAAACTAAACTTTACTCGGCATATACTGACAATCACTCGGCTTGCACTATTTTTCATCTTTGCTTGACACCTCTCATTTTTCACTCAACTTTCACTAATTTTTGCTCAACTTGTACTAACTACTCGGCAAGGCTCGACTGACACTTTTCATACTTGATCTTCTTCCAGTCTTAACTTGAATAATCTTTCATTTCAGACTTTAAGTAGATAAACAATACACTATAGTATCAATGTCTTACTTGGTCTTAGTGCTTCTTTTACATACCAAATAACTCAACCTTTCTATAGGTGCTATTGTTATCTCCTCTTCTCAAATTCTCTTTATTAATCAACTAAATGATAGCTTTCAGACCAAAAAGAAATTGTCTCACTAGCAAGTAGTAGGTTTGACATCATTGACAAAATAATGATTGTGCCATTATAGGTTCTTCACTTCAAAACAATCTTATATCAATAGCTTTAATGAACAATAAGTCTAGGGAGTAGTTATCTTATATCCTCTCTTACAGATATATAGAAGAGTATTTCTTTCTTGCTGAGAAAGTTTCTCATTTCTGTTTTAATGTAGTAATTGTATCCACTCATTTTGTTGGAAGTAGTAAGTAAGCTAAATTAGTTCTATTAGAATTTGGTATAGCTCTGATACCATGTAAGAATTTGCATAAGGCAAAAATGAAATGCCAAGATCTAGAAGCTCAAGAGATAGCACAAGAGAGACAAGATATGATCAAATGAGAATGGATTAATCAGATAATTGGATGAATACATTATAGAAGAGCCTTCTATATAAAGGCAATCAAGATGACTAGGAGTCATGCAAAGAGATAAGCGTATTGACTAAGCACATATCCACCAAGAGTGGATTATCCTCCATTATGCATGAATGCATGTGCACCAATGTGAGGATAAGAAAACAAGGGTGTATTCCATAAAGAGATGTAGTAGACAACATGTGCTCAATTGGAGTGCAAACTATTGTGTTGTCTACATGACAACTCATATGAATATGAAAACTCCTAGGTGTCTATATGAAAACTAATATAAATATGCATTAACCTAAGTAAACTTAAGTAAAGTGTAAATAGTAAATATTTATTTACACCAACACCCCCCCTCAAGTGCAACTTAGGGAAATATACTTAAGCTCACAAACCTAGATAATAATAAAAGATGGGTCCCGACTACTAGGCCATGTTAGGTACCCATGTACGAGATGCAAGTGCAAAAGATATGCAATACATTATCTCATAAAGTGGAGAGAAAGAGAAAACCTCGTGGGAAAATGCCCATCCAAAAAGAGAGATAAGTACAATAAAAGAAAATGAGAGAGAAGAAGACCTCATGAGAGGAAAAGATCCCCCCCATAAGAGAGAAGAAGAGGAAGATAGACCAAGTAACCCCCCCTCAATATAGAATGTACACCTCTGGTAGATGTGCAAGGCTCAATGTAGAAACTCCTCCATGAGTATAGAACAACATTCCTCCCCTTAGGAAGAAACAAAACCAAAGGTGTATCAATGAAGCCTCTCCCATCCATAGGAAGAAACGTCAAAATGTATGAAATCTCTTAAACCTGTTCAAGTGTCCCCATGTCAATACTAAAAGGTGCCTCCTCCAAATCATGTGTACCATGCCACTCTGCTGAAAAAGACAAATCAGGATCAACTGAGGATAAATGTAGAACATGTATCAAAGACTCAAATATCTCCTTTGCAAATAAAGTGACCTCCTCCAATTGTTGTATCAAAGGATCTACCGTTATGTCAACATCAAAAGACTGATGAAGTATAGAATGAAGATGAGGCTGAGTATGCTCCCTCACAACAACTAAAGGAGGATCATCTTCACCAAAAAGAAGATGAATGACATCAATAGTGTCTCCCAAATCTGCAATGTAGGACTCCACAAACGAATTGGAAATGTCTATCAAGTAGTCATCCCATGGAACTGAGCTTGGAAGACAAAGAATACCTTGTTGCACAGAATCACTTGAATCCATGGCTATGTGAATACAACTATCATCAGGAACAATAGTAGATGCAATATCAATAGGAGGAGAAGAAATTGATGACTCAAGAACTTGATCACATGTGAGAATACCCAAGTTCAAGTAACCAAAGTCCTCCTCAAAGTCTGAATCAACACTAGAAGTGGGATCAAAATCTGTCAAAAAATCACTATCATCATCATGACCAAAGTTTGAAAAGTAGTATAGTCGAGATGCATGATCAACCACCCCTATAGAAATGATCTGTCTAGTCTCCAAGTCTCTGATAAAAACTAAATCAGGTGTGAATTTCACAATTCTTCCTCTATCTCCACTAGTGAGCAAATAGATGGAAATAATATTATGACTTATTTGAGGTACACACAACACATCTTTGAAGTATCCCTCCCCCTTATCAATAGTTCCTTTCTTGATCACATTCATGCAAGTATGATTGCCCATCAAAATAGGTGGAATATGTGAAGGATCAAATGATGAAAACATAGACTGTGAAGATGCCATATGATGAGAAGAGCCTGAATGTAGAAGCCACCTCCCTGAATCTTGACTTGAAGTAGCTACTAAGGCTTGACCTTTTCCTATGTGATCCTTTCCTTTATCAAAATCTAAATACGAAGAAGAGGGTGAAGTAGTCATTCTTGAAGGTAGACTAATTTTTTATTCTTATTGAGAATATTGTTGAGTTCATCAACTTCCTTCTTGTAACAATGATGTTCTTCATGTCCATTCTTCTTGCAATATGCACAAGTAAGAAACTCCTTCTTGGATAATTTACCCTTATTGTTGGAATTTTCTTGTGGTGAGGAGGTTGAGTGTTCTTTCTCTTGTTTTGAATTTTGTTGCCATGATTTTTGCTTCTTGTTAGATCATTTTCCTTGATTCCCTTTACTAGCCACTAATGCTTTGGACTTTGAAGACTTGAGAATCCCCATGCTCATCAAATTTGATTGTTCTACCATCAATATCTCTATGAAGGAATCAAATGAAGGCATGGTGTAGGAAGAACCTAAAGTTAACTTATGAGTTTTGAAGCTCGAAACAAATGATGCATATTGTGGAGGAAGTTTTCTCATCAATTTTTCATCCTCTATGGTAATTCCACAAGCCATAACCATTAACCTTAGCTCACGTGCCTTGGTGATATAGTCTTGAATAATGTCAAACTCCTTTGGATCTAATGACATGAGATTTTCTTCAAGTTCAAAACCCCTAGCTTTGTCTACTTTTGTATACAAGCTAGCAAACGTATCCCATGCTTCCTTTATTGTTTTACAATTATCAATATGGAAGATAAGATCTTCATGTACATACTTCCTCAAAGTACCAATAGTAACCTTATTTTTATGATTCCATTCATTTAGTTTATCAGAATTAGATGGTGCAACCATGGTTCCATCAACATAATCAATTAAACCTTTTTCCATCATTTTACTCCATGCTCTAATTTTCCATGTAGCATAATTATGTGGAGTTAAAAGTGGAAATCTAGGAGAACCCATGATAAAAAATAAAAGAACACAAGAGAAAGATAAGTGCAAACACTCAAGACACACCCCCAAATCACTCAATCAAAGAACCCACCACCCCCCCCCCCCCCCCCCCCCCTCTCCAAAATGGATGATTTTGGCACTTTATACTTAGTGCATCTACAATTTCCACTTGTCAAAATGAACCAAAGTGGACTTATAATTTTGATGGTTACAATAACAAATATGAAGCTATATCAGACTCAACAAGATAAGACACAAGACCTCTTAAGGATCTAATTAATTACAAGTGCCAATGGGCCAAAATGAGACCAAAATTTGAAAGTACTATGTCTACTTATAATTTTTCCAAACTGATATGAAATCTAGAAAGTAGACAAAACATCATGCACTTTCAAAAAAAATAGCACCCGAATATGTGTCCAAATGAGTCCGAACGAAGCCTTTGAAATTGAAAAAATTGGGATTTACAATTTTCAAACAAAAATACGGGGATTGCAAACAACCTCTATAATTATTTTTCCTAAATTGTCATCATTGCACCTCCAAAAAAAATGACTCTAGATTTCACCTTAGATGTCCAATTTTGATGAAACAAGAGTCAATTTAGGGTTTTTTGTTTTTTTTTTACCTTCTCAAAGTGATACCAACATCTGATTTGCAGTGATAATCTCCAATCTTGACATGCAAAAAAAAATCTCTGCAATGGTTATGCAATGACGCTCTCATGGCTCTAATACCATGTAAGAATTTGGTATAGCTCTGATACCATGTAAGAATTTGCCCGAGGCAAGAATGAAATGCCAAGATCTAGAAACCCAAGAGGTAGCATAAGAGAAACAAGATATGATCAAATGAGAATGGATTAATCAGATAATTTGATGAATATATCATAGAAGAGCCTTGTATATAAAGGCAATCAAGATGACTAGGAGTCATGCAAAGAGATAAGCATACCAACTAAGCACATATCCGCCAAGAGTGGATTATCCTCCATTGTGCATGAATGCACATGCACCAATGTGAGGATAAGAATACAAGGGTGTGTTCCATAAAGAGATGTAGTAGACAACATTTGCTCAATGGGAGTGCAAACTATTGTGTTGTCTACATTAAAACTCATATGAATATGAAAACTCCTAGGTGTCTTTATGACAACTAATATAAATATGCATTAACCTAAGTAAACTTAAGTAAAGTGTAAATAGTAAATACTTATTTACATCGACAAGTTCGTTATAGGATTTTAGTATAAATAAGAGGCTAAGATACTCTTCTAAGGTTAGCTAAGAAGTAAAGAATATATCAATCTCTATTGGATTGATATTTTTGTACTTGCTCTTAGCAATATAGTTTTTAGTTTTTAAGGTCCTATGTGTAAATAAAATTGAGTCGTATGAATAAAGAAATTGTGATTCCAAGCATATAGTGTGTCAAGTATTTGGATCCACTCACTCAATGGGGTCCACTTGGTGAGTGTTCCTTTTCCATTTATTTTATTGTTTTCATAGTTGTTGTTCAGTCCTTTGTTTATTATCGTAGCCATACATAAGTATTTATTGTGTTTGTTCCTATAGTCAAAGAAGGTAGAATAGTTATTGCCTAGTAACCCTAAACTTAGTTAGTTATTATGCTCATTTATGCTTTGGTAACTAAGATTTAGATAAGTTTTCTTCCATATGCTTACTTTCTTACAACTTTCTTTTGCAAGCAATACTTAAAGTGACTACAATGGAGATTTAGTGTATAGATTGTGCATACCTATTTCAATCTTATGCCCTTGGGTTGACATATCAAATGAGACACTTCCTTAGGATAAATAGTTGATTGGTGTAGATGTCTAGTCTATGAGTACAAAAGCTATACCTATTTATTAATCCATTTGGAAAAGTCTTAATTTTTGGCATACAAGTCAGCTCTCAAATAAGAACCAAATAGACAACTCAGTGAAAGAAGAACAAGACATCACTGAAAAACAATAAAAAAGAGTCACTGAGGCACTTGGTGAACATGAGATAGTAATCCACTTGGTGAAAGAAGAACCCAAGCCACTGGGTGAATGAAGAAAAAACCACCTTCATCAAGCCAATCACCAAAAAAGCCACCAAATAGGTTCACAATGATAACCAAACACATATCTACCAAGCAGGATAGCAGTACAACCCAAGACAAGATGCTCTTACATCAAATTCATTCATGTAAATAGAGAAATGAGGACAACATTGAAGACCCAGTTGATTCTCCTAGCTTTTTTGTTTGATAAGTTGGTGATGCTTAATGAAAAATAAGTCTAGGGAGTAGTTATCTTATATCCTCTCCTACAGGATATATTAAAGATTATTTCTTTCTTGCTGAGAAAGTTTCTCATCTTTGTTTTAATGTAGTAATTGTATCCACTTGTTTTGTTGGAAGTGGTAAGTAAGCTAAGTTAGTTTGTTGTACGCTTTTAGTATAAATAAGAGGCTAAGATATTCTTTTAGGGTTAGCTAAGAAGTAAAGAATATATCAATCTCTATTGGATTGATATTTATGTACTTGCTCTTAGCAATATAGTTTTTAGTTTTTAAGGTCCTATGTGTAAATAAAATTGAGTTGTATGAATAAAGAAATTATGATTCCAAGCATATAGTGTGTCAAGTATTTGGATTCACTCACTCAAGGGGGTTCACCTGGTGAGTGATCCTTTTGCATTTATTTTATTGTTTTCATAGTTGTTGTTCAGTCCCTTGTTTATTCTTGTGGTCATACAAAAGTATTTATTGTGTTTGTTATTGTAGTCAAAGAAGGTAGAATAGTTATTACATGGTAACCCTAAACTTAGTTAGTTATTATGCTCATTTATGCTTTGGTAACTAAGATTTAGATAAGTTTTCTTCCATATGCTTACTTTGTTACAACTTTCCTTTGCAAGCAATACTTAAAGTGACTACAATGGAGACTTAGTGTATAGATTGTGCATACCTATTTCGATATTATGCCCTTGGATTGACATATCAAATGAGACATTTCCATAGGATAAATTGTTGATTGGTGTAGATGTCTAATCTATGAGTACAAAATTAATACCTAATTATTAACTCATTTGGAAAAGTCTTAATTTTTGGCATACAAGTTATCTCTGAAATAAAAACCAAATAGACAACTCGGTGAAAGAAGAACAAGACATCACCGAACAACAATAACAAAGAGCCACTAAGGAACTCGGTGAACATGAGATAGAAATCCACTTGGTGAAAGAAGAACCCAAGCCAATTGATAAATGAAGAAAAAAACACCTTCATCAAGCCAATAAAAAAAAAACCACTAAACATGTTCACGATGATAACCAAGCACATTTCTACCAAGCAGGATAGCAATGCGACCCAGGATGCTCCTACATCAAAGTCATTCATGTAAAGAGAGAAATGAGGACAACATTGAAGACCCAGTTGATTCATCTAGATTTTTTCTTTGATCGGTTGGTGATGCTTTAATGAACAATAAGTTTAGGGAGTATTTATCTTATATCTTCTCCTATAGATATATTGAAGATTATTCTTTCCTGCTGAGAAAGTTTCTCATTTTTGTTTTAATGTAGTAATTGTATCCACTTGTTTTGTTGGAAGTGGTCAGTAAGCTAAATTAGTTTTTTATAGGCTCTTAGTATAAATAAGAGGCTAAGATACTCTTCTAAGGTTAGCTAAGAAGTAAAGAATATATCAATCTTTATTGGATTGATATTTATATACTTGCTTTTAGCAATATAGTTTTTAGTTTTTAAGGTCCTATGTGTAAATAAAGTTGAGTCATATGAATAAAGAAATTGTGATTCCAAGCATATAGTATGTCAAGTATTTGGATTCACTCACTCAAGGGGGTCCACTTGGCGAGTGATCCTTTTGCATTTATTTCATTATTTTCATAGTTGTTGTGCAGTCCTTTGTTTATTCTTGTAGCCATACATAAATATTTTGTGTGTTTATTCCTGTAGTCAAAGAAGGTAGAATAGTTATTGCCTAGTAACCCTAAACTTAATTATTTGTTATGCTCATTTATGCTTTTGTAACTAAGATTTAGATAAGTTTTCTTCCATGTGCTTACTTTCGTATAGCTTTCCTTTGCAAGCAATACTTAAAGTGACTACAATGGAGATTTAGTGTATAGATTATGCATACCTATTTCAATATTATGCCCTTGGGTTGACATATCAAATGAAACATTTTCATAGGATAAATAGTTGATTGGTGTAGACGTTTAAGCTATGAGTAGAAAAGCTATGCCTTATTATTAATCCATTTGGAAAAGTCTTTTTTTTTGGCATTGTTGCCAATAAATAGTGTCAAGATAAAGACCTATTGTAGTCATTATTTAAATTTTTTAGTTTAAACTTTATTTCATGTTCCCTTTAAGTTATTTTTGACAACCCATTTCTGCCTAAGTTAGCTATGGATAAACTTGAATGTATAGAAGAAGAAGAAGAAGAAGAGATTAACTAGAAAGATTTCTTCCCAATAGTCAATCAGGATAAATATTTGTCTATTGGGAAGAAGAAGAAACCCCCTTTGTTGATGTTTCCCAAGACTTACCAACTTCCTCATCATCCTCAAAAGAAGAGTATTTTGGTTTGAATATCTTTGAGGGGCCTGTTGACCTAAATATTTGGGCCAAAATCTTGGCCAACTTTCACATTAATCATCTTGGTAATCAACTCAACCAGGAGCAAGTTAACAACAATAGCATTATTAATTTATCAACCAAGAGGTCCACCAATGATGACAACTCCTCCTCCTATATTTACATTTCTAATTACTAATCAAAATTATAGCAACAACCTCAAGAACATACCATCTTTAGCTCTAACCAAATATTATGGCTTAGTAATAGCGGATCTTGAAACCTTTCTCTTGCTTTTGGTGTCCTTCGTAGAAGCTGTGATTGTACTACTTATTCCCATGGGCTTAAATTATTTCTTGGAACTCTTCAAGAGTCATCATTGACATGGTTCATGGGATTAAAGAGATATGTGGTCTATGATTGGGATGAAATTAAGGATGAGTTTTTGAATAAGTACAAAGAATACTACATAGGACATTATTTAAGAGCAATGGTATTTTCAAGATGACATAAAAGGATGATAAAAGCATGGAAGACTAAATATCAAGTTTAATGCTAATCTGCAAAAAAATACTCATCATGAGCTCAATGAAGAGTTACAAAAGTTGCTCTTTCTTGGAGGAGTGAATGAAGGATGCAATGAATCTCTAGACTTGATGGTAAGAGGAGAACTAACACAATCATCTTGGGATGGTATAAAGAAGATCGTCCTAAATTATTATAGAGTTGTTGTCGAGAAAGGAAGAGGATATAGGTCTACAATGGGGAAATTTTCAAGGATAAAGATAACTCACCTATTGGCAAAATTCATGCATGATATCATCAACAACATGGAAACACATCTAGACACTATGAATGCAAAGAAGAAACATGAGGAAGTTGAAGTTAGGTTGACTATTTTTTGTCCATACTATAGACAAAAGAAGGGCTCTAGATGTAAAATAGTGTCCAATCCAGAGGCTAAGAAAATACCTATAGAGTTCAGATGATGAACAAATCTTTTACATCACTAAAAGGAAACTATGGGTTCCAAGACAAAGTATGTCATATGATCCTTTGAATTTTTTGGTCCATTTTCAAATTATTTTGTTAATAAGTGGTAACCTTAATTTAATCCTAATCCTACAAATTATCAACCCTAACCATGGAATGATCCAAAACCTCGGGGACAAAATTACAAAAATCTTGCACCTAAATGGAAGTCTCCTCAAAATATCTGGCAACAACCTCAAACCAATGGCAGTCCTAAAGGGAATTGGCAACAACCTCAAAATCAGTGGCAACCACCATAGGGTAATTGGTAAAAATCACCTTAGTGGAGTGATGAGTAGTAATGGCATAATCATTTATTTAGGATTTTACAAAAACATCAACAACAAGCATTAATGCCACCAAACCCACCTCTTGTAACCACTCCACCTTCAATAAAACCTACACAACTACCTTATCTACCTACTCCTTATCTTAATAACAAGCCTTAACAACAACAATTTTATTTAGCAAACGTGTACTAGTAGTTTGCATATTCCATAAATTTCAATGACATCTATCTCAGGCTAGAGACTACCCTTCCAAGGCCATCTACACTTGTCACCATATAAGTGCTCTTAGAAGAGGTAGTCCAAAAAGAACTAGTTTAACCACTTGCTAAAAAAAGTCCAATACAAAAATACAAACATCAAAGTTTCTCCCATTTTATCATAGACTTGATCATGAATTACCTCAACTATAGGATGAATCTAATTTTGACCCTATTAACTATCTCGAACATATTCGTGTCAAGATACCCCTCTTGATGGCAATAAAAGAAGTACTTATCTATACTAAAACAATTGGGGAAACTTGTTTAAAGAAACTAGTGAAAAGGAAGAAAGGTCCTAGAACTATCCATTTGCTAGGTCAATTTTATAACTTAATGCTTTAGAATGTCTATATTCCTAAATATGTTGGCCTAATGAGTCCAATACTCACAATTGTTATCAATGGAGTAAAGGTTATGAAATCTCTAGTTTATCTAGGATAAACCATCAATGTTATGACTAAATGCATCATGTTGTAGCTTGATGTAACAATCCTAAGAATTACTCCTAAAACACTATTACAACTTTTAGACAATTCTACAATAAAATCTAATGGTATTGTTGAAGATTTTACCCTTGACTTCTAGGAATACCGTACTAATTTTATAATTTTTTCAACCAAGTCAATATTAGGGGGGTTATCCAATTATCTTGGGAAGGTCATGGCTTGCTATTTTCAACATCTTTATAGCATTTTCTTCAAAAAATTCTTAAGTATTTATTAGTAGGTATATGACCAAACCTTATTTCATAAGGAGTTTTACTTGTTCCTTGACTAATATAAATTATATTCATAGTATTAAATATAGTATTAATTGCTTCTGTCCACTGTACATGGGATACCTTGCTCTCAAGCAACATTACTCTAGCTTCTTCACTTAGTGTTTTTTTCCTTCTTTATGTTATATCATTCTGCTATCATGTCTTGGGTGCTAAAACTTTCTTGCAAATACCATTATACTCACAAAATGTATTCAGCTCATTAGAAGTAAATTCTCTACCTCTGTCAAAACCTCAAACATTTTATCCTTACACAAAATTCATTCTCAACTTTTTCCTTAAATATATTAAACTCATCAAAAGCTTTTAGATTTCTCTCTTAAAAATACACAACCCACATCGTTGTAGTGAAATCATCAATGAAAAGAATGAAATACCTCTCACTATAGAAAGTTCTTATTTTTGTAGGACTACATAGATATGTATTAACAATTTCCAACTTTTTTGAAATAGTAAATGCAATGCTAGAAAATTTATTTTCTTTTGTTTAGCCATCACACACTCCTTAGACATTATGTTAGCAGGTTTCACAATCTTTGGTATATCTCTCATGGTATTGGAATTACTTACCTTTAGTAGTTTATCAAAAATTATGTGATAAAATATTCTATGCAATGGTCAACTATCATCAAATTTTGCAACCAAACAACTAATCTTAGTAGGATTCAATTAAAATACATTACATCTTGTTCTTGTACTTGTGCCAATCGATATTCCTTGCTTATCCTTGATTATACATTACTTATCAATAAACTGCAGATGATATCCCTTATCAACAAGGTGTCCAACAATTGACATGTTATGTTTCAAGCCATCAACAATGTATACATGTTCAATGTTAGTCTTACTCTCAAGAATAACAGATCATTTCCCTTAGTAAGACAAGGTGAATTATTACCAACTCTAACTACACCTCCATCATAGCTTCTAAACACAACAAATTTATCTCTATCACATGTCATATGATATGAGCATCCACTATCTATAATCTAGATTGATTTCTTTCTCTCAATATGTGAAATAAGTGTCTTTTCTTCTTTCACATGGGTCTCTTCCTTAATAGCAACAAATGCAATTTCATCTTGATCATTAGTATCTAAAAGATGTATCTTTTAAACTTAAATTTCATCATCACTCACATATAGACATTCCTTGGGAATGTTTTATTTGTAAGGTCTAGGTTTCACCTTAGGTTATCTCTTAGGATATTTATAAGAAAAGTGACCAATCTTCTTGCAATTCCAACAACCAAAAGGATCTTTTTTTCCTAAAAATACCCCTACCTTTAAGGTCCCTTTTAGTAACCAATGGTACAAGTTCATTAATCTTCCTCTTTTCTTCCTAAATATATTCCCAATCACTTGTATAATCTCCATAGCTTCCACTGGCGCTTGCACTGTTTAATCTCTCATCCTTTTGTGAATTATCTCTAAAAATAGTCTCAACTCTAGGCAAATCATATTTTAGTCTACCAGTTTCAAAAGATTGCAATTTCTCAATCAATGTTTCTCTACAACAACCTTCCACAAGAGGAATAACTTCTTCAATAGCACTTAACTTGTTGTCATAAGTTAGATTTAAGGATCTTAGAATCTTTAAACATAATTCATCTTCTAGTGTATTTCCTTTAGAGATATTTATACCTATAGTGATTTGAGAATTTATTTGCACATATGTTCTACTAGTTTCATTTTCTTACATTTTGACATTAGCTAACTTAGATTTCTAATTTTTTTAACTTAGCTTTCTTTGTATGTTCATCACCTTCATATAATATTTCTAACCTAATCCAAATATCAAATTCAAGATCAAGACCTTTTACCTCAATGAATTC
Organism: Cupressus sempervirens; assembly: GCA_028749045.1. Taxonomy (NCBI): domain Eukaryota; kingdom Viridiplantae; phylum Streptophyta; class Pinopsida; order Cupressales; family Cupressaceae; genus Cupressus; species Cupressus sempervirens. The sequence goes on along the minus strand of CM053785.1, from coordinate 149,598,149 downwards.
ATCCTCTAAAAGTACACTAATTAGAGATTCCCTTTCAATCATATTATACTATAAAATCTTCTTTTCTTTGTCTATACATGAAGATAGCTCGCTCTCTTTCTTAACTTCAACTGTTGTCTTAGTAATCAACAAGTAGTCAATTTCCATGCAGACTATGTGTGTCCACATTTTATCCTTCCAACTATCATAGTTCTTACCATCAATTTTTGGACTTTCCTTCTTGTAAGACATTTATCTCCTTAATTTGTAGAAATTACTTCTCAAAGAGACATGATTCTTTGATAAGAAATACAATTTACACACAGCTAGGGGTGTGTCAGTTGTGACTAGTTCAACTTAAGTCCAAACTTATAATTTTAATTCCAACAATTATAACACTGATCCACAACAAGAGAAAAAACATACACCAAAAAATACAATAATATGTTGACTAGGCAAACCCTTGATCACAAGGAAGATCCCATTGGGGATGACACTCACAAGATAGTGCACCAATATATATGTTCCTTGTAAAATGATGTGACCCTATTAAGATCCAATTATAATGCATTCAATACAATAGTCCTTGTTAGAGGATAAATCCCTTTTATAAGACCTTGAACGTGTTAGCCCCAATTGATAATATAATTGGTAATGCTATGAATGTATGTAAAAGAAATATATCAGTTGTTATATTGTCATTGATGTCAAAGTCTTAATTGGCTAGACATTATGCTAACTTAGTAGAGTGTTATATTATTATGATTGATGAAGAGGATTTGATGAAAGTATGTTGAAGAGATAGTTTATCAATATGGTATTCAATGAGCACTTGAAGGAGTTGGACAGTGATAGTATAATGATGGTTTGACTATTTCATAATCATGTGATATTGTAATGTATTGAGCTATGCAATCCTAATCAAGTGACAAGGTTAAAGATGAAAGATTGTATTCATCAAGTGACTGCAATATTCATCGAGAAAATGGCTAAGAAGAAATTTAGTATTGCCTGAACAAGTCTAGTATTAACTGAGTACTGTATTACCCAAGTGAAATGTTATGTTCACCAAGTAACAACTAGAAAATAGATTATAAGAAATGGAATCTAAGGCTGACTTTTGATGGAAAGATGAAATGCTCAAGATGGTCAAAGACTCGATTTAGAGTTTGTTGCAAGATCAATGACATGGAAAATTCAATAAGGATTTGATGATGGAGATTAAAGAACTATAATTAAGAGCATGAAGTTGTATGAAAAGTTATATTTTCTATGTGGTCAAGTACATTGAATTTGAAATCGATTATTGTGATTAAGCGGCAATAGATGGAAGGATCTAGAAGCCTTGAAATGGCTACTTAAGGAGAAGTCAAGATAGTTTTTAGGCTATTGCTCTTTGTTGATCATAATGTTGGTTTATTGTGTTGTTAATCTAGGATGTTGATCAAATGCTAAAGAGGAGATAAAAGTGTGAACTATTAAAGGAGGTGAAAGAGGAGAGTAGAGCGAGGTGAACCGAGTAGAGTTGAGGAAGAAGAAAGAGAAGGTGTGAATCAACCAATCAAGAGTATAGAGAAAGAAGATAAGAAGATAGAGACCAGATAGTGACAATAACATAAATGAGATATGGATACGCAAGGTAGTGCTATATCTAAAGATATCATTTTTACACTATTACTTTCTAATCATTGCAGCAGAAAATCTCATAGACCGAGTGGACCTAACAAGTTTGTATTAGAGTAATAAAGTTTTTTCTTATTAATTAAATATATTGATTTAATTATTAAGTCACTTATTATCTCTAGTTTGCTTAAGCTAAACTTTGGGCATATAATAATTAATTCTTTAATTAATTATTATCATGTAACCTAGGTTTTACCTATTAGGGTTTTGATCTTCTTTTATAAGGATTGATCTCTTTGTAATACATTCATTCACTTTTTGATTATAGCAATTTATTTTTTTGCTCATCAAGAATGTCTCATCTGTGGATGTGGAAATTCTAGCCTCCATGGCTTTGCTTCTTTCTTTCTGTGATAGGTGTTTGCATGCCAGTGATTATTGGGAGCTTTGGGGGTTGATCTTTTATCAACTTCAACATGGTATTAGAGCTCTAGATCTTCGTGCCCCCATTCTTTTTATGAGAGGTTTGACTTGGCTTTCAGATATGTGCCTCTTCTTTAAGAGGGTTTCATTTTTTAGAGGTATTTTTGTATTGAATCTGGGGGGTCACCTTTTTTCGGTGCACTTTTAGCCCAAACAAACCTCACTGTTGAGCCCAAAGCACCCAAAAACCCCTATTTTCATATAAAATTTGTCTAATTTGGACACAGTTGGAATCTAAGGCAAAAAAGACTATGGCTCCTATATTGGACATGTGCACATTTCCTAAGGCAGTGATTTGATGATTTTTTGCACAAAAATTGAAATTTTTCGCATAGAAATCAAGATTTTTTGGGACAAAATTTGAGATTTTTGGCACACAAATTGACATATTTTGGAGAACAAATCAAGATTTTTTGGCACACAAATCAAGACAATTTTTGGTATAAACTAGCACACTTCCCAAGGTAATTTATGTACTATTATGTACGCTTCTTGAGACATTTTGGCACATATCCTGAGGTGATATTTTTTTGTTTTGCTCTTCTAACTCTTTTTTGACCTACATGTGGTTTTTTGGCCATAACTTTCTCATCCGGACTCCATTTTAGCAAACGAGATATCCTCGGAAAGCTAGTTCTGAGCTCGTTTGAGTGGTGCAGGTTATTTTCAATTTTGGTGTTTTTTATGACTATTTTTGCTATCAAAGTTAGAATTTCTATTTTTCATTTTGGGAGAAATATCTTGAGCATCCAATCTCTAATTTGGGAATTTTTTATATCATTGGAAAGGTCTTTGACAACTCTTTTTAGTGATGTTGGTTTTTTTTTAGATTTTGCTCTAGGCACATTTTATTTAACCTTTTGCATTTTTGCATTCTAGTGGATATCTTGGTTGTTTTAGGTCTGAGGATCAATTTTGGTGCTTTAGATGATTCATCACGTGGGTTGTACTATATGTTGTATTAGCCTTATGTCTCTTTTGATATTTGTTGACATCCTATTGTAATATTTTTGCAAACATATTGAGATAAAGTGTCACTCTATTATATTTCGAGAGCTTGCACATCTTTGTGTTTTGTTGTACTCGCACTATATTATAAAGTGTCTTGGGCAGTTTCATGTTGGCCATATTCACCATCTTCCTTTGTCAAGTGAGTGTTCCTTCCATGGCATTAGCCTCATGATGTATCGATGGCATGTGTCATTATAAGTGTTTGTACTTCTTTTGCACTCTCGATGATCCTGGTTCTCCTTTCTACAGGAGATATTGCATTCAGTTTTAGTGTTCAAGTCTTACCTCTCAACATTATAGGGGGGTTATGTTGGTTCTATTGCTTTCTTGGTTCGATGGAGTGAGCTATGTATTCAATTTTTGATCCTATGTACTAGGGAATTGTAGTGGTTGGATACCTATGCATTTTAGCGAGATGGACCATTTACCATATAGGCATTCTTTCATTCCTATTTTGGAGGCCATGAAGTTACCTTCCATCTTTGATTGATCAGCTCATCAGAGTTAGTCTTCTCTACCTAGTCATGGTCTATATAGTGAAGGTTCTTCAGATCAGTAGTTTGGTAGTGTTTGCAACTTCATGCTTTAGTGGTGTTCTTCATGATCATTCTTTTGTTCCTATCTTCTAGAACATTTATTTCCATCTCTTTTTAGAGTAGGCTTTTTCCCATGTGGTTTTCTCTATTTCTCCTCTTTTCAGAGATTTGGTTGTGCTTGGGTACCTCGTCAGGCTTTGTTCTCAGGACCCAAATTTACTTTTAGTAGTAGTTTCTAGGTTTTTATCTACTCCCTAAGTTTATCTTAAGGGGGGTGTTAGAGTAATAAAGTTTTTTCTTATTAATTAGATCATATTGATTTAATTATTAAGTCACTTATTATCTCTAGTTTGCTTAAGCTAAACTTTGGGCATATAATAATTAATTCTTTTATTAATTATTATCATGAAACCTATGTTTTAATTGTTAGGGTTTTGATCTTTTTTTAGAAGGATTGATCTCTTTGTAATACATTCATCCACTTTTTATTATATCAATTTGTCTTTTTTCTCATCAATAATGTCTCATCTGTGGATATGGGAATTCCAGCCTCCATAGCTTTTGCTTCTTTCTTTTTGTGATAGGTGTTTTCATGCAAGTGATTCTTGGGAGTCGTGGGGTTGATCCTTCATCAAATTCAACAGTCTATGAAATCCTATATGGTAACATTGATTAGTGGTGTTTGTAAGTCCTTTAGAATAGGCCACTCTTTAGACAATATCAAATAGTGATAAGGTCTAGATGATCTTTTGGTGAAATCCTCAAACAAGGTCACATTAAGAAAATGTGTTGTAACTTTTAACAAGGTTGGCTCCTAACAGAGCTCACTTTAGAAGAATGATTTTTTTTGGGTTTCTTGTCTCGAGTGGTTTTTCCCTTAACAAGGTTTCCATGTTTAAATTTTGGTGTCAAATTTGTGGATGTTTTTATGTTGCAAGTTATTTTTCATATTATTTTCATTTTATTGCAACTCAGTAGGAATTAAGTTTATGGTAAGTTATAACTAAGTTTTATTACTATTAGTCAATTGAAACAAAACAAAGAATGAATAGTTTTAAGTTAGGTGAATGAATGAGTGAAATGGAAGTTGAATGAATATATTGAGCAAAAGTTTGTGATAATGAATGTTGTTTGGTACTTATGAAATTATTTAAAGGGAGGGACTATGGATAGTTGATTCACCCCCCTCCTCTTACTTGTCTAACAATTGGTATTAGAGCATAATACTTAAAGGAATAAGCTTAAAGGAAGTTGAGCTAAAGATCAAAGATGTTTAAGAGAGAGGTACCAAGATTGGACACAAAGAACTTCTCATAATGGAAAAAAAAAGAATGAAGCCACATCTATCTGGAATTGGAGAAAATGTCACACATTGGGTGGAACATGAATACACTACAACTATTGGTCCCCTGATTGTAGAGAAAATGAATGGAAAGAGAAATCATAATAACTTGATGATTGAGATTGCATATGTACTTAATGATGTTGAGTTTGATGATATCAAGAACTATACTACTTCCAAATAGATGTGGGATAATTTGACACTCGTACATGAAGCAAATGATAATGTGAGGAGACCCAAAGTTGAAAGTCTTAGAGTAAAAGGTTTATCGAATCTACAAAAACTAGAGAATGCTACGTGTAAAGAATGTCAACTCAATAAAATGAAAAAGTCTAGTTTTTCAAGACACACACTTCAAATGATATCCTGGATTTCATACATACATATTTATGTGGTCCAAGTGGTGTTGATAGTTATTATGGTGACAAGTATTTCATATTGTTTGTTGATGACTATTCAAGAATGATGACTTTCATGAAGGTGAAATAACATGATTTTGATATGTTTAAATGGTATAAAGCTAGAGTTGAAAAGGAAGCTAACAAATCTTTGAAATCTTTAAGATATGATAGAGGTGGTGAGTTTATGTCTATGGAATTCATTAACATTTGTGTTGAGAATAGTATTAAAAGGCAGTTGTCTGCACCAAGGACACCACGACAAAATGAGATTGTTGAAAGGATAAATAGATCAATTATGGATTGTGAAAGAACATAATGATTAAAAAGGAGGTTTCTTAGATACTCTAGACATAATAAATTAACACTGCTATTTACACTCTTAACCAAGTTTAATTAAAGAAAGGAACAAACAAGACACTCTATGAATTTTGGTATGGGCATACATCAAATGTAAGTTATTTCAAAATATTTGGAAGGAGATGTTATATTCACAAGGATGCAAGTAATGGTAAAATTTATTTTGAAGGAGATGAAGGTATATTCCTTGCTTGTTTAGCTAGAACAAAACTTATAAGTGTTTGAACAGATATACTATCAAGATGATTGAAAGTGAAAATATGAGATTTGATAAATTTGCATAGAATAATGATGTAGAAAGCAAGAAGGAACCTTAAGATTACAACAAGTTTGAGTACGTCTGTGAAGAGGCACCAAAAATATTGCCCAAATTACAATAGAGACCCACCAAGCACGAGATAATAGAACCCGAGTTACATAATGCTCTACCCAAGAACCAGACAACACAACTCAAGCAGGAAGCTGAACCCCTATCGAGTGGAGAATTACAAAAAATCAAAGAACTAAACCTGTATTGGCCAAATATGTAAGAAAGAATCATTCCCCTAAACAAATTATTGGCGATAAAAGTGTTGGGTAAAAACAATTAAGGTTGCATTGAATTGTGAGGATTGTATAAATGCCATGAATTAAGAGATTAATCAGATTGAGAAGAGTAATACCTGGACACTAGTACTAAGACCTACTGATAAGAATGTGATAGGAACTAAGTTTATTTTTAGGAACACGCTAAATGAAAATGGAAAAGTGGTTAGAAACAAGGCAATACTAGTTTGCAAAGGTTATGTACAAGAAGAAGGAATTGATTATGGAGATACTTTTGCACCTACGACAAGACTAGGGGGAGTAAGAACATTATTGGCTTATGCTACCTACAATAAGTTCAAAGTCTATCAAATGGATTTTAAATCTATATTTTTGAACGCAATACTTGAAGAAGAGGTATATATTGAATAACCCAAAGGATTCATTAAACTTCAAAAGAAGAACATGTTTTGCAAGTAGAACAAAGCACTATATGGATTGAAACAAGCACCAAGAGCATGGTATGAAAGGTTATATTCATATTTGATTAAGATTGGATTTGCAAGAACAAGCAAGAATAGTTATTTATATCTAAAAAATGAATCTAAAGATATGGTATTAATTGCTAAAATATTTGTGGATGACATAATATTTGGAGGAAATGACATGTTATGTAAGACATTTGCTAATCAAATGAATACAGAACTTGAAATGTCAATGTTTGGTGAGATCAAAATTTTCATTGGTTACAAGTATATCAAACAAAGAAAGGTATATGTGACCTAGTCTAAGTACATGAAAGAAATCTTGAAAACTTTTGGGATGGATGAGTCTAAGCCAGTCGGTACACCTATGGTGACTAGAGTCAAATTATCAAAAGAAGACACTACTAGATAGGTAAATGAGACACAATATAGATCTATGATTGGTAAGTTATAGTATGTTGTTCATAGTAGACTTGCTATTGGAATTGTAGCAAGGTTTTCATCTAATCCAAGGGAGACATACATGACTATTATGAAAGGGATTTTTAGATGTCTCAAAGGAACTGAAGATTATAGCTTATGGTACAAACTAAGAATAAAGAACTTGTTCATAGGAGAAGTCTTTTCAAAACTAGATGTAATATAGATGAGAAATGTTGCAAAGTGACTTTTGACAATGGCAGTTCAACTAATTTGGCATCATATGAGCTAGTTACATAGTTGCAGTTGTAGCTCGATTGAAGCATCCTAAACCCTATCATATTTCATGGATAAGGGATGAGCATAAGATATTGGTAAGTGAGCAATGTATTGTGAAATTCAAGATTAGATATTATTTTGATGAAGTACTGTGTGATATTAAGCCTATTGATTGTTGTCATATTTTGTTGGGTAGACCTTGGCAATATGATAGACATGTTGTGTATGATGGAAGATTAAACCAATATACTATTTGGACAAATGGATTTAAGGATACATTAATGCCTTTAATTGAGTCTCTTGATGAGATAAATTATACTACTGTGAGAATTTGAATGGTTAGTAGAAAACAATTTGAGAAGGAGATGAAAAAGAACCTAGTTTGTTTTGCGATAATTCCTAGAGGGCCAAGTGTGGTAGTAATGGCATGTAGTGCATACCCCTAGTTTACTTTTCATGTTATATTGTTGAATTCTTTTAGGCGAGTTTTTATGCTTGTGTTATGATTTAGTGGTATTTGGTTACCTAATTTGATGGATTCTATTTCATACTTAGATTATATATTTGATGAGCTACTTGATGCTTAGTTATTTCATGTGTTCATGGTTATTCTTTTGATGATGATTCTTTGTATATTTCATATGGTGATTTTAGTTGCTTTCGTAATTACAGTTATATGGATGGTATATATGTGGTTTTATGGTTACTTACCCCATACTTGCATGTGTATGGTGTACATGTATGTTTTACTTTATGTTTGATGTTTATGATGTGGTTGAGGGAGGGAGTTGTAGTCACCTGCTAGTTGGGATCTACACAATGCATCACTCCCTGCCATTGCCTATTTAGTTTAGATATATATGCATATGTACATGTTTGACTTTTATGTAGATTGTAGGTACTGGGCATTGACTTCCTTTAATTGTCAGGATAAGCGTGCCCTATCACAGTATCTCAATGGTAAAAGAGGGGAGATAGCTCTCAAGTCCAAATCCTAAACCTAAGCAAATTGTCCTAAATTATAGGACAAGTATACGAGTTATTTACCTTTCCAAATTAGTCAAGTGATGTGAATTTGAGATTTTTGACCTTTGGGTTTTAATTTGCACTTTGTCATTTAGATGAGTTTTCTTATTAAGTTTGTGGGTCTATTGTGACTTTTGGTTATAATTAAATCAAACAAAGATATATTAAATTATTTAATTAAATGAAAATCTTATAAAGAAGAATCAATTTTCAATTATATTTAATTAATTAAATATAATAAAAAAATTTAAAGATTTAATTTAAAAGACCAAATTTGACATAATTATATTTATTTAATTTAAGAATAATAAATTTAGAAGTTTCATTTAAATAATGAACTTTAAATATTGTTATCAGTTAAATTAACAAATATGTTTTTTTTCCTAAATATGTCTTCTTATTTAATAAAAAAAAAAGTTTGAATAATTTAAATAAATTTTATTCTAATAAAAAAGCAAAAAGTGTGAACAAAGAATTAAATAAATTAAAATAACATATCGATTATACGCGGGAGAGGGCTCTACAACTTGCAACTGGTAGAGCCCTCATTAATCCCCCGTACCACCATTGATGGCTTCAACCTCACCTGGAGAAAGGAGGAGCACTTTCTTAAAGGCCCTCATTTCAATTGCTTTCAATGGAAAAGAAACATTTACCTTGTCGTTGGAAGAAAATCTCCCACCTTTGCTTCACTCAACCTCGGATCGACATGGACAACAAAAAGCCCACTTAGGAAGAGAAACCGACCAAGATACTAAGGCTTCATTCAAACAAGCCCTGCAAGGACTTCCCACCATCCTAGTCGAAGCCAGGTTCCTCAAAGAACTCACATCTGATGCTAGACAAACCACCTTCGTAGGAGATGGAGTTAAGGACATATCTACTCCTCGCATTGTTATTAAGCATAATGACTATATGGGTCTAGAAATAGATAAAGAAATTAATAGATTAAGGAACATTGCTATTTTCTTTTCTGTTATCAACCCCCTTAACTTGTCGTCGAGGAATTATCTCAATGACTAGTTTCAAAGGGTTTGGGGAAATAAACTTGGTCATCATTTTTCTTTCTATTGAATGATCCAAAAAGGGCTCTTCGTTATTATTTTCTGCAACCCAAACACCCAAAAAGCTGTTGTAGAGAAGCAATTCTAAAAAGTGGGAAATATGAAATTTACGGCCCTTCTGTGGTCGTTGGATTCGGTTAATGATGAGATTTTGGCTCTTGCAAGCCCTAGATGGATTACTCTAAGTAATCTCCCCCCTATGTTTGGAATTTTGTTCCCTAGGTTCTGGAGCCCTTTGGAAAAGTTCTTAAAATTTATAGGTCAAATACCCTTATCCCTAATTTTGACATTAGAATCCTTTTCTCCATTTTTCTCAGTGTGGAAGCCCCTGAAAAAATTAGGTTAGACTTGGGCCCTTCGTTAGTAATTTGTCCCATCACATACATAGGAGGGTTGAATGCATGTTATTTGTGTAAAAAAGAGGGGCATAAAAGGAAGGATTACCCTATGTTGGTGGTAAGTTCTTGCAAAAGTGGCAGCCTAACTCTGTGTCTCCACCTCCATCACCTCCCAAGGTTAAATCTATTATTACCTTCCCTTGGGATAATTCCACCCAAATTTTGCTTGACCCATAGGCCTCTCTTTGGCTTAAAGAGTCTAAAACTATCCTAGCCACCCTTGATAACTTGAAAGATCAATTCACACATCGCCCACTTGATTATTGTACTCCTCTTCCTCAGACATCCTTGGATGTTCTTTGTGGTCCTCCACTGGCCCTTGATTTGAACCTTAGTCTTGAGCTTGATTCCCCAAATAGTTGCACAAGACCTCTCAATGCTCAATAGATAACATTGTGTTCCTTGAAGGAGAAAGCAATAAAGACTCATGCTAATTCATCCTCCCTTGTTGTCAAGCTCTTCCCCCTTCATACTTTGACTAGTGAGGAGGCTGGCTCTTCCTTTCTAGCTCCCTTCTTCAAGTTAGCTAATGTTGATATCCCAGATTCTCAGTCCAAGGACAACCAAGTTTCCTAGGAGTTGAAGTGTATGGAAGTAGAAGAAAGACTAAACAATTTTTCTTTGGTAGTTATCTTAGCAAACTCTGAGATTCCTAGTGGCACAGGAGAGGTGCCTTGGCTGATAATCTAGAGAGTATAAGGTCAAACTCCCTTTTTAGCCACCCTAAGAGGGAGTGCTCTCATTAGGAGAGTCAACTTGCTCCTATTTTAGAGTATGGAGACAGGGAGTTTGTTAGGAGTGACAAAGTAGAAGAGGAGGAGCCTTTTGTGTTATGTGTGAATAGTAGAATAGATAAAGGCAATAAGCTTCATGCCCCATCAATTAATGGAGAAGTTACCAAAAAGGAAAAAAGGGGAGACCTCCCCTTACTAGTGGAAATCCCAACGCATCTAAAAAAGAAAGAATTGAAATGCCCGAGTGCTTCAAGGGGTTTTAGTCCCTAATGAACACTGACAAATAAAGTTTGATATGGATAAATTGAAGATTACTTCCTAGAATGTTAGGTGTTTGGAATCGTTAGATAGAAAATAGATTGTTAATCGATTTCTGATGATGGCTAAAAATGTTGATATTTTGTTAATGCAAGAAGTCAAAGTAGTTGGATTTTCTCTTGATATTGCATTAAAGTGTATCTAGAAAGATGTGGTTGCCCTGGCTACCAAGCATCCTAGAGGGAAGGGGGGAACTATAATCCTAATTGGTCCTAATTGGAAGAAAAAGATTAATAAATGGAGCAATTATCCATGTAACAAGGCCACTTGGGTCTCCTTTAATGTAGATGACTTTGAATATGGCATTTTCTTTATATATGCACCTAATGTAGCTCAGGAAAGAGTTAAACTTTGGCAGTGGCTATTAGAGCTTCCTAGCATCCCTTGGATTGTTGTAGGAGACTTTAACATGGTTGAGAGAGCTCAAGATAAGATAGGGGGCCTCAGATTTGATTGGAAAGGTAATGAATTCCCCTACTGGTCAATGATGTTAAACAAATTAAACCTAATTTGACCCCTTGGCAGGGCAAAGGCACCAATCTTTAGGAATCTGGTTCATGTGGTCGAATCTTCAAAAAGGTGATAAGAGGATTTATTCAAGACTTGATCAGTTCTACTATAATAAGGACTCCTTCAGTTGCATCCAGTCATGTGATAGTAATCTTGTTCAAGTCCCCCCCATTCTCTTTTAGATCACCACCCTATCCTCACTGAAGTTATTAAAATTGGTTCTTCTCCTTTCAAAATTGGTCTTCCCCATTCCTTTGCCTTCAACTCCTCTCTCCTCCAAGATCAAGATATCCTTACTACTTCTGGAATTGTACACTAGTATAAATCCTCCATTTGCAAGCATGAGAACCCTAATGTTAGATGGAACCATATTGTTAAATCATGGTAGAACCTATTTAAAACTGTGGGTAAGAAAAAAGCCAAAGATGCCAGAGCCCAAGAGCTCTCCTTAATCAATTCCTTGTAATTTGTTGAAGCCTCTTTTCAAGATCAACCTTCCAACCCTAATCTTGTTGAAAATGTTTCTATGACCAAGCATGAGCTGAGGAAGCTACAATCTAAGAAAATCCAAGGAGCTAGGATCAGATCAAGAACTAGATGGATGACCTTCAGGGACAAAGGCTCTAGGTTTTCCTTTAAAGCTTTGAAGGTTAAGGAAGCCAAAGATAAAATTGGCAGTGTGTGTGAAGATGACAAGTACTATACTGATTTCGAAGGTATATTGGATGTGTTTACCCAGTTTTATAAAAAAAAATTCTCCACTGAGGACAAAGGGGAAGCTATGAAGGAGGCAAGGGATAAGATCAAAGGTATTATCCCAAAAAAATGGAGGATGTAGACTTTTCTATGTTGGAAGCTCCCATTTTTATTAATGAAATCAAAGAGACCATTTCATTAATGAGTAAGGAAAAAGCACCTAGTCTGAATGAGATTATAGTAGAATTTTTCAAAATCAATTTGGATTGGATTAGCCCAATTTTGTTGGATCTATACTAGTATTCATTGGAGAGTGGTTCCCTAGGGTTGAACATCAATTCTAGCCTTGTCAAATTGTTGTACAAAGGAGGTGATAAAACCCTAATAAATAATTGGAGGCCAATTACTTTATTGAATGTTTCTTACAAAATTCTAGCTAAGGTGCTAGCTTCCAAGATTGCTCCTATTCTCCCTAAGATCATCAGTCCCATGCAGACAGGATTTTTTAAGGGGAGATACATTTTGGAAAACCTTCTTACTTGTTGGGAAACCATGGATTGGGAAAAATGTTTAGGATAGGAGATTGGGATGTTTTTGATAGACTATGAGAAGGCTTATGATAGGATTGAATGGGGCTTTATTTTCATGATGTTAAAAGCCTTGGGTTTTCTAGACGTTTCTTCTTAAATGGTTAAAACTTTGCTTAGGGATGCCAATGTAGTTGCAGAGGTGAATGGGGGAAGATTGTAATGCTTTGAGCTCTCAAGATCCATTAGGCAAGGATGTCCCCTTACTCCTACACTCTTTGTATTAGTGGCTAAGGCCCTACACCACCTTCTCCAAGATGATGTTTTATCCCCAAAAGTTAGAGGTCCTATGTTGCCAAATGGGAAAGAGGTCTTGAACATTCAATTTGCAGATGACACCGCCATTCTATTTAGACTAGATGAGGAGAATATGAAGTGTCTAATGAGGAAACTTGATCTTTTTTGCATAACATTAGGTAGTAAGATCTTGGTGGCCAAGTTAGTTCTTCTTGGTTGGGATTTTGACCCCCCTTTGTGGTGTGGTAGGTTTGGTATTAGTTGGGGTGGTCCTAGTCAAATTGTGTGATACTTGGGCATCCCTTTTGCCATTGATCCCAATATTAATGGCATGTGGGTTTGGTTAAAGAGAAGATCAACATAAAACTTCTTAAGTGGAATAACATGTACTTGTCTTTGGCTAGAAGATCCTATCCTCTTACACTACATACTTCTCCTCAGCTTGGTTGTTTAATGTTAATAAGATTGCCTTTATTCAAAAAATTATCTGAGACTTTCTCTGGTTTGATGGTAAAGGAACTTTCAAAACTCATGTGGTCAAATGGGAATGGTGTACAAAAGGCAAAGCATTTGGGGGGGGGGTGGTCTTGGCTTGAAGGATCTGAGACTCCAAGGTATTGCTTTAGTAGTTAAATGGCTAGCTAAAGATTCAGTGGGTGAAGAACCTTGGAAAATCTTAATTAGGCATAACCTAAGCAGAGGACATCCATGTGGGGCAAAGCTTTGGAATGAATGGAATGTACTAGACTTTGTAGCTCTGGATTGTAAAACTGGAGTAGGGGTATCTAATGTCCTTAAAGCAATTTAGAAAAGCTGAAAGTATGTGAGGCCCTTGTTGGGAGACATTCAGAGAACTGAACAAGGCAATATCTGGTGTGGTAGTTGTTCTATTTGGTGGAACTTGAAAAGCAATAACAAACCCTTAGCTTTGCTACAAGGATGCTCTGCCAAGAAATGGGCAAGTGTTGGTATTAGAGAGTTTAATGACATCCTTGTTGATGAGAAGCTCATGGATTGGGAAGAATTGAGAACCAAGTACTCCTTGAAGGATTCTCAAAAGAAGACTTTCTCTATGATTTCTAAGGTGTTGGAAAATTATGGGGTTAGAAAATCTTGTTGTTCTAAAAACCCCTACTCATTTAAGCTTAGTTGGCCCGACTCCTCTCCTCTACACATGGTTAAATCCAAGCTAGTCCATTCCATGTTTACATCTAATACTTCTATCCTTGGCCATCTCAATGCTTGGTGGAATCTTTCCCTTCTTCTTAAAGTCTAGAAAAAATTTCTCATTGACCTATGGTCTAGACTTGTGGAACCCAAAATCACTTGTTTTTTATGGAGGCTTTTGCTACATAGACTCTTTTTAAGCCTGGTGGAAAGCCCAATAGATGTTCTAATTGTGCCCAACCAGAATCTATTGTACATGTCTTCTTTAACTACCCTTTTTCCCTTAATATTTGGAACATGTTTTGTTTTGTTCCAGGGAGTAACTTTTCTATTGAAAATGTCATATTTAGTAAAATATGTTATAACAACAGTAAGTTAAATGTATCCTGGTCTATTTTCTCTTCTTCTATTCTCTAGTATCTTTGGAAATTAAGGAATAATAGTGTTTTGTAGGGATTAGATAGAATCCTTACTAAGTCTCTTAGGAGACTCATTCGGGTGGAAATGTATGTGCAGGTTACTACTATCTTCAAGCTCAAAGAGGAACAGTTCCAAAGGTTTATTGAAGATGGACAAGGGATGCTCTCAAAGAAGGACCTACACTATGGATTTACTATGATGTCTGGGAAAGGAGGTAATCAACAAGAGGATGACTTCAATATTCCCATCTCTTAGATGGTTTAGAAGATCTAGAGGTAGGGCAAGTGGCTCCCTCAGAATGAACGACGTGACTTTGATTGTATGCCTTCTCCTGTGAGGTTTACTACCTCAGAACCTAGTGAGGATGAAGATAATTAAGTTGCTAGAGTTTAATAGTTATTGAAGTTTTTTGTATAACTATATTCTCTTTTGGTTCGTTATACTGTACTTTCAAAACTTTTCATGATAGCCTTAATGGCTAACTATTTTTTGGTGGTGATTGTCTTGTGCTGATTTCTCAGGACGTTACTATGTTCCTTTTTAGCTTCTTGATATGCATTATAAAAAGTAAACAAATTAAAATAATAAAAGGAAAGGCTTTTGCATGTTCATAAAACCAAAACCCTAGGATGAGTAAATTCTTTATTAGGAGATTAGAGCTTATTTCTCTAGACACAGGTTTGGAGGAGCAACTAGAGTGTTGGCAAGAGGATATTTCTTGTGGGCTTTTGGAGATAGGGAATTGATGGGCACAGGCATCACCGAATTTCATTAGCATTAGAATGAGGTAGGAATTTGTACAATTTTTTTTTTGTAAATTCCTACAAGAATTCTTTTGCCTTCTTCATGCTTGTGAAACGAGAAATTGATTATATCAGATCTAAGAAGTCTTCACATTATTTTTATCTTTGTAAAATTGTAGGAGAATCTCACATCCCCATTAAATAATAAAATGGATTGTTCTTTTGATTGGAAAATGCCTGTGAGATCTACAAATTAGAAACCCTCATTAGAAGAATTGAATTTAGAAAACAAAAATACGAAGCTAGGGTTTGGTTGAAATATAATCTAGATTGAATTTATGATTTGATTTGAGAAACCATTTATCTTTGTGTGTGTGTGTGTGTGTGTGTGTTCGTCCATCTAGACTGTACCAATAAACTTTTAAAAAATAAAAAATAAAAGTAAAAAAAATTTAAACAAATAAATTATATATATAATTTTTTTATAATATAATAAATAAAAGGGAGGCAGGGACCATGACCCCTCCACCCCCACCTCTTCTAGTGGCTTGAGCTACTACGTACAATACAAGGGCTACCGCAAGAAGCCCAAAGACTACCGCAATTAGCACTAAGTGCTGCCGCAAGCAACTGAAGGGTTGCAGCAGGCAATGCCTAGGCTGCTGCAGTAGCTAGCCCATAATTTGGGCTAAAAAAGTTTTTTTTTCTTTAAAAAATATAAATAAAAAAAGAAAGGGGGTTATTTTATTATTTCCAATTTAGTTTTTTAATAAAAAATATATACTAATTATAACATATTTAAATTAACCTATTAATTATTGATTATTGAAAATAAATTCTACTATTAATTTAAATTATATTATTGCATTTAGATATTATCATATTAGATTTAATATTTTTTATTTCTAATTTAATCTCCATAGACATCGTTAAATGGAAGTCTTATGAAAAGTTTTAATAAACTATTTGACTTATTGTGTGGACTATCATTAGACTGCAATAAACACCTAACTTATAAAACATAGACGGATAAGATATATACATGGAATTTTTGCTTTAATCGAATCAACTTGAAATTATTATTTAATTGGGAAAACTTTGAAAATGAAAATTGAGAACTTTATTATAAATAGATATTTTTGGAATTATGATGAAAATCCCACTTTTTACTCAAATTGAACCTTAGAGAATTATTATGGAAAAACTAATATAGTTGATTAGCTACACTTGTTTTAATTGCATGATGAGATGCTATATTTTATTTAATGATGGGGTTTGGGAAGACCTACTATTTTTGACCAGTTAGGTATGTTTACCAGAGGCTTGGGAAGAGATTGATTTAAGATGTTTTTTTTTTTTGGAAAAAAGAGGGGGTAAAACTTGATTCGAACAAAATCATAGTACAAAACAAGGGCGCGCAACCCACTACAAAGGTACATAGTCATGTCACTCACAAAAAATTGTTCAACAATCCCACTATACTCAGAAGGTAACTCATCCCTTTCACCAATATCCCACCCATCTATGTTCTCTAAAACCCACTTCACCAAACAATTAGCCACACTATTCCATTCTCTAGCGATATGATGAAAGGAAACCGAGTCCAAGGAACTACAAAGACTTAAAGTTTGTTTGACCAAAGAAGCTAATTGCCAGCTAACATCCTCCAACCTTTGGTTATTCAACATGTCCACCACAATCTAAGAATCAGACTCATAGATGATCCTCTTCCATCCTAAAGAGCAACCTCTCTCAATTGCAGTCTTAATGGCAATGGCCTCCATCAAGTTATTAGAGTATTGACCTTTGCAAATAGAGAAGAGAAAAACCATACCACCATCATTGTCTCTACCTATACCCCCGATACCAACATGACTAGGGTTCCCATGAGAAGAACCATCTATATTAATCTTCAAGGTCCCAAGGAGGGGCAGAGTCCACCTCCCATCCCAACAAATGCATTGCTTGTTGTGGCGAGGTCTTTGACCAAGGGTGCAACCTCGTCTACTATCTCCCAGATTTAAATTCTGCACAGTAGTAAGATCACCAGGATCAATACTTTCAAATATATCACACTTAGCCAAAATAATCTCCTGAAGTCGACTAAGGATCATTCTCTACAATTGCAAACTTCCTAACTTGGAATCATAGAATATTCTGCAGTTCCTCTCCAGCCAAAGGTTCCAGAGAATGAGAGTCAGCCCGACTGCCCATGTAACCTGTAGGAAAGAAGTCTTCGCAGGAGGTTTGCCCAAATTCTCCCAAAAGTCAATTAGAGAAGAAGCATGAATACATCCATGATGCCAAGCCTCCCACCATCTCTGCCATATCTCACTTAGAAAAGGGCATAGAAAAAATAGGTGAGAAGTACTTTCCTCATTGTCCGAATAGAGGAAACAAATAGAAGGTCCTTGAAAGCCTCACTTGCAAAGATTCTCCCAAGTGAGGCATTTGTTCTAAGCTAGCAACCATAAGAAAAAATTACATTCAGGCCAAGAAAGGTTAAACCAAACCTTCTTCCACCAGTACACCTCATCTAGATCATGAAGGTTCCTATCAAGCATAGCATAACCTTGAGCCACAGTAAACTTGCTTTTTGGGCTAGGACTCCAAGCAGAACATCTCGCTCACTAAGGGAGCTGCAAAACCTACTTTCCAAAGCTATAGTGAGAACAACATGGTCTTCATTGCAGCCACCCAGAGGCCACTCCTGAGGGTCCTTCCAGCAAGTCACCTCCACTTGACCCATATGCTTGATCGTCTTGACATGTTCCTCTATAACCCATCCAACGTTAGTAAAAATGTGGCAAAGAGGCTGAAATTGGGGGAAGTTGGAAAGAATGGGAGGGTGGCGTCCCAAGAGTCCTACCAAAATAGGACATCAGATCCTCTATTACAAATCCAAAAGAGACCCTCCTTAATAAGTTGAGCTCCCTTCTT
This sequence comes from Cupressus sempervirens, assembly GCA_028749045.1. NCBI lineage: Eukaryota > Viridiplantae > Streptophyta > Pinopsida > Cupressales > Cupressaceae > Cupressus > Cupressus sempervirens. The sequence continues at coordinate 149,579,868 of CM053785.1, read as the reverse complement.
AAGAGTGTCCCAAATACAGGATCCTTTACCTACCAGAGTAAGTCGTGGCACATCAAGAGAATCAACACCTAGAAAGTACTTTTGAGCAAGAACCTTGGTCCAATATTGATTCTAACATTTACACCATCTCTAGTACAACTTGGCAGCCAAAGTTGTGACAACCAGAGCCATAGATCTGAGACCCAGGCCCCTGACATGTTTCAGCCTACACATGGACTCCCACTTAACAAGGCTCTACTTTGAGGAAAGAAGACTGCTAGACCAAAGGAATTGCTGAGAGACTACACCACATTCTTTAGGAGGACCACTCTCCCAGCCGAAGATAACCATCTGTAAGTCCAATGACTAATCTTACTCCAGAATTTATTCAAAATCCTCTGCCAGTAGTCCTTACGGTAAGGACCCCGGACCAAAGGAACCCCAAGGTACATCAAAGGAAGGGATCCGATTTGAAATTTGGGAATCCTAGCAATCTTGTTCTGAATAAGTTGAGGAGTGTTAAAGAAATAAATAGAAGACTTATCTTCATTAATACATTGTCTAGATGCTTTCAAATAGGTATCCAAAGCTTGCCTAAAATTCATTGCCTCACTAATTCTAGCCATGCCCATTAACCCAGTATCATCCGCAAACTAAAGATGTGAGTAGGGAGGAAGATTATTATTCTAGCTCCAACCTTGGATAGGACCTAGCCTCACCTAAGATTTTATAAATCTGCCAAGACCCTCATCCATGATGATGAATAAGTAGGGAGATAAAGGATCCCCTTGCCAAATTCACCGAGAAGCCCCAAACAAATCAGAAGGTTCTCCATTAATGACAACAGAGAAGGAAGAAGAGGTCACATAGCTAAGGACCCAATTCACCCACTACTCATCAAAACCAAAGGCCAAAAGAATTTTCTGTAAAAACTCCCAACTCAGTCGATCATAAGCTTTAGCCATGTCGAGTTTGATAAACATAACCTTCTCCTTAGATGCAACCATAGAGTGAATCACCTCCATTGCTATCACAACCCCATCCAAAATCTACCTACCTTCAACAAAAACCACCCTGTTCAACAGATATCAAAGAGCCAAGGAGTCTCAGCGATCAATTTGGTGATGATCTTATAGACAACATTGCATAATGCTATAGGCCTAAATTGGTCCAGCCAATTAGCCTCATCCTTCTTAGGTATGAAAGCCAAGAAACTAGAGTTCAAAGACTTCAACATCTATTTATTTCTATGAGATTCCTGGACCACGTCTAGGAGATCAAACTTTATTATTTCCCAAAATTCTTGGAAAAATTCAATCAGGAAACCATCTGGGCTAGAGGCCTTACCTTTTTTCATATTAAAAACAACTTTCTCTAATTCAAGAAGCAAGATAGGACTTAAGAGGGCCTCATTCATCTCTACAGGGACCAAGTGGGGGATATATTCCAAAATGACACACTCTTCTACCCTAGTAGGAAGGTCTTCCCTAGTGAAAAGATTAGAAAAATAATTTACAGCTTCCCTAGATATTTCTCCGCAGGATGAGATCTAGTCACCATCAGTTGAGACTAGATAAGAGATAGTATTAGCTTGTCTCTAAGCCTTCACTGAGTTGTGAAAGAAAGTAGTGTTCCTATCCCCTTCCTATAGCCAATCAACACAAGATTTCTACTTGCAGAAGATCTCCTCCTGAAGCTCCCATTCCTCCAGTCCCTTTAGAGCCACAGATTCAACTTTACTAAAATCTGTTGTCAGCCCCTAATCTCTAATCTAGTAGGTAATGTTATCCAACTTGGTCTGAGAAACTAACTTCTAAGCCTGGAGATTCCCAAAATGTTGCTTGTTCCATCTCTTAAGCCTGTACTTCACATGTTGGAGCCTCTTACTAAAAGTATGCATAGCCATACCATGGTCAGGCATCCCCTCATACCACCAGTCCACCATAAGGTCAAGTAGAGATGAGTCTCTAAGCCACATCAACTAAAATTTAAAAGAGGGGTTTTTGGTGACACTATATGAGGTGATAGATAGCTTAATGGGCCAGCAGTCAGAGCCCCCCTCTAGTCAAGAATTTTAGAATTGGTGATCCACTTGTTGTTCATCCAATAGCAGGAAACCAAAAATTTGTCAAGCCTTTCTAAGATATCCTTACCCCCCCATCTCCAATTATTCCAAGTAAAGATGCCATTGGTTGGCTTCACATCAATGAGATTCAAGGAGCCAATCATTTCCTTGAGAAAATTTGAAGATGAGTCCAGCCTAGTGAGCCCTCCTCATTTGTCCTCCAAACTAGTGACAGCATTAAAATATCTAGCCATAATCCATGGGAGAAAAAGGGTACAAGGACCAGATGAACCTAATATGAGCCCATAAATGGATTTTACTTGCAAAATTAGTAGGAGCATATATATTGTATAAAAGACACCTTTCTCCAATCTCAAGGCTAGAGGCAACCAAAGAAATGGAGGACTGACTGGAGATCCACCATAAGGGGGAAATTTTTCTAGGGTCTCAGAAGCAAGTCACCCCCCTTGAACTATGCAAGGAATCCATCCCCTACCAAGAGCCCTGGGGCTAGATACACGAAGCACAGTTACCCAATCCATCCACTGTAAGTTTAGTTTCCTAAATAAAAATTAGATCAAGAGATTGAGACTCAATTATTCTACGAATAGCCTTTTGTCTAGGGATGTTGTTCAACCCTCTTACATTCCATGATAATACAATCAGTTATGGGGTTGGGAGAAATGAGAATCAATGGGTTTCACAGACCTAGAATCAACCAAATTTTCACCCATTATCTTCACCTTCTCCTGATTAGTCTTCCTACCACTCTTTGACGGTTTATCCAAAGGCCCCTTTTTGAAAGATTTTTGTTGTATGCATAAGACTAGAGGGGCCTTATTACCCTTTGTAGAATCTAAGGTCCCCTTGGGCATCAGGGGGATAGGAGCCACCAAGATCTCCAATATCTTGAACAAGAGGAGGTAAGTCAATATCCAACTGCCCAATTTGTTGATCTCCTGTAGTAAGTATCTGATCCTCCCTCTGCATATCCTCCACTTGAATCTCAAGCTGCCCTTTGGCCCCAGAAGGGAGCTCAATTGGGATGCCTTCCTCTTGGACCAAGTCTCCCAGAGCATCAAACTTGTTAACAGTGTCGTCGGTCTGCCTATCCACCCAGGTTCTCTTCTTTTGTTTGCCTTTGTTACAAGACTTAACCTAAGTAAATCCCTCACTATCAACAAGTCCATAAGATGAAGTAGCCTTCCCCTTGTCCTCCTTAGGGGGTCTGGGAGTAGCCAAGGTGGGGGACTTAATCCTGGGGCATTTGCAGTGTAAATATCCATATTCATGGTAGATTCTACATTTGAATGGTTATAGGGTTTCATAGTCCAGCTGTTGGATCCAAGACAATGATCGCATGCAAATTTCTATAGAATCTGGCAATAGATTATTTAAATCAACTTCTACACAAATATGGGCAAAAGAAATTACCTTGCGATCTTGAGTCTGTGTAGCCGAACCCACAGGTTTTCCAAGAAGCATCGAGATTGAGTGAAGAATATCTTCCCTCCATAATTCCAAAGGAAGCCTCGGCAAGTGCACCCACACCAAAACTCATGAGGGGATTTCCTCAGCTGAGTTAAAGCCCATGTGCCAGGCCTTGATGAAAAGGCCCACCTGATTAAAGAAATAAGGATCACCTTCAAATGCCTTATTCCTGTTCATCATATTTGAAAAGATGACCATAAAATAGTTATTGGCTACTACATAATCTCCATATCTCCTTTTGGGTTCCGCACCTGGCGAGCCCAGGATTCTAGCACAAGCAAGGAGAGGTGAAGGCCCAGAAACTTGCAAATAAGAGCATGATTGCTCCAATATTCAACATCCTTCGAGACTTGTTCAAGTTGGATAATCAAAATAGATTAGTCCTCAGCTCTTTGCAAACATCCATTAACTTTATTTAATTGAATCATCCCTTTTGAAGAAGATTCACCTTCCCCCGATTGGGTTTTACCATTTAGACCCTTATTATTAGCATGCAACAATGAGGATGGCTCCACCATCTCTAAATCATCAATGAAAGGTTGGGAGGAGGGTATACCTCAATCTCCCATTCAGCAAAAAATTAGGAATTAGAAAATATGAGGGGGGGATGGGGCAAAAGCCCTACAAACTTCAAGCCACCATAGCCACCATCGAGGACAACAATGCAAAGTTTGACTTGCACAAGGGTTACCTGCGGGCAGGAAGAAAACTCTACCAAGTAAGCCACCAATCGCCTGACCAAGCTAGAAAATGGTGGCCCAGCAACCAAACACCCACCATAGCTCTGAATGCTGGCCAAAAATGTCGTAGGTGCTAGGGCAAGGAGGCCCTAGCGTGAACTAGGTTCATGCTCGCTCGCCATCCGCCAAACGCTGTTTTCTGCTGCTCCCACTTTTGAGTGTTTTCTTTAAGATGTTGTTATGTATTGTTGTTAGTCCTAGTTATTTTATTCTCAATCCATTGTGATGCATTCACATATTTTTCTTTGGTGAGAACCAATTATGTTTTGTAAGCTTGTGTTGTGATTTTTGTGATATAATCTTTGAGGGATTTGATCAATTATTAACTGTGATTTCTAATTGCTTCTATAGGATAGATGTGGACATTGTGATTTTATGAGATTTTTTGTTATGAGCTTAGGGTAGGTTATCTTTGTGTATGTTAGGAAGTGACTTGCAATGGAGGCTGGAGCCCTAAAGAGGTTGCATGGGTAACCCATTGTAAGTTGTATTCATAAGTGATTAAATCTCATTAATGGGGTTTAAATAAATTAATAAGAGTCAGTATGTACCTTGCCTATGCCTTGAGTGCTACTATAGGCTAGGATGTGAGTAGAGAGGATGCTCGATTGTAACCTTGCCTTGTTATTATGCCTTGTCTATAAGAAAGGATATTGATGCCTCATAGAGTCACTAGGGGGCTGAAGTCTAGAGAGACTGCTAGGGTAACCTTAGAGTTGACTCATGTGATGACACTTGTTCACATGCATATCAAGTTTACTACATGTCTTTGTTGCCTCTGGGATCAGATGTTTTTTGTGTGCTTGGTACCTTTGGGATAGATTGTTATCAGGATTCCTTGACCTAGATTCTTGTTATGACTTTTGGATTGTTATTCATTTGGGACTTGAGTTTATCTCCTCAAGACAATGGGAGTGGTCCATTTAGGTTCCACAAGGTTGGGTGGCAATGTTTCTTATACTATTGAGATTTGACAGCTGGATATCGATACTGGATGTACCTTGTGAAGATGTTTTATTCTTATGATCTTGTGATCATGTTCTATGCTCATATTCTAATTTATAGTACTTTGATTCTTTGAGATCCCATGAGATGTTATATCTTATCTTGATGTATATTCTTTTAGCATTTCATACCTTGTGTCTTGTGCAAAGGATGATTATGCATTTTGGTTATGTCGTGTGGCATCTTATGTACTTGTATATTATTTCATATGATTTAGTACCTATGGTTGTTCTATGATGTGGACTTTGTTACTTATCAAATTTAATCTTAATAAAACTTATGTGTGTGATTCAACATCATGGAATCCTTGAGAGAAGTAATTGTTATTATATTACTTATGTATGTATGTGAGTTATTGATTCTGCTATGTTATCTCTTGTTTATTTTGATCTTTCAAAAAAAAAAAGTTTAGCAAACTTAGTGATATAATAGGTTAATTCTTTTGGATTCCTTGGCAGGGTGTTACATTTGGTATTAGGGCCTAGTTTCTACATTGGTAGATCTGGGTATATTGGAACACCACTAGATGATAACTAGTCAACTTAAATGAAACATCAGAAAATATATTTATCTATCACAATTGGAACAACTTGAACTTCAGACTCGAATACTTAAACATAGAGAATACAAACTTGAATAACTCTTGATTGAATTCCAAAACATTTTTTCTTATGATTTTACTTTAAAGTTATATGCCTTGTTGATTTGGTTTGCATTTTTTTGTTCTTGCTTGGATGTTGTAGGAAGATGGTGTCCAAGACTAGATCGACTGTGAGATTTCATAACTCAGGTTGAGGCAGAGGCTATGGGTGAGGCAAAGATGTCATGTTGTGTATGATTGGTCATCCGAGTTCTATTTAGGAAGAGAACATGAAGGAGAACAATGGAGAGCAACATGTTGATTCAGAGGAGGTTAATATGAGGTAGATGATGAGGATTATCCTAGAGTGCTTACCCCTTCCTAGGGTACTAATTAGGAGGAATCACATCATGTTGGAAACAAGGAGAGACAAAGATCCAAGAGTCCTGAGGGAGATCCTCATGGTGATAGATAGAGGTTGACTAAGACCACACATATGAGGGACCTACAGTGGGCTAAGATCAAACCCTTCATCGAGGAAGCTACTAGTTATGATGTAGAGCAATTGTTGATTTCCTTAGACAAATGTTTTATGATGTAAGACTTTGACTCCAATGTCAAAGCAAGATATGCCATCACACATTTAGATATCTTTGCAACCACATGGTAGAATATTGAGGAAAAGAAGCTAGGTGTGAACATGTGCACTATTACTTGGGAGTTATTCCTTGAAAATTTATGTCATTGCTTCCTACCAAAACACTAACACTAGCAAAGGGAAGATGAGTTTCATAATCTAATGCAATATACCATGATCGTGGTGGAGTATAGGTGAAATTTTTATGAGCTCATGCCATATGCAGGAACCAATTATAGTTCACCATTGATGGTACAACATTTCATTCAGGGGCTGAACAACCATATTATTGGGGGTGTGAAGGTATTCTAGCCTAAAACCATTAAGGATGCGGTTCAACATGCTATTCTTGTGGAGCAAAATGTGATCGTGGGACATGGTGGTTTTGTGGGGGCACTTGCTAGTTGACATGTACCATCAGGATCCAAGGGCACACAAAACTAGGACACTGACAGTAATAGGAAGCTTCCTTACTTAAAAGACAATCAAGGTCAACAACAACAATAATAGAAGGGATCTTATTCTCTAGCACAGAGTGGTGGTGATGGTTCTAATTCTTGGAACTTCTAAAACTCTTAGTGTAATAGGCATGACCAGTATAGTTAGTTTGTGCAAAGTAACCACTCCTTTGCTAGTAGAGCTAATCATAAAAAATCTAGTGCATGTCTAATAGGGAGAGGTCATGGTAGAGGTACAAGGTGTTTCTCATGTGGATAGATTGGGCATATTGTAGCTAACTACCCGCAATGTACATCTTAATATCTGGGACCGAGGCAAGCAATGTATGAGGCTTTAGTTGGTGATGTTGGGAGATCACATAGAGTTTTTGTAGTGGTAGATCAACACTAGGTAGATCACCAAGGTATCATAGTTGAGACTACATGAGTGATAAGAGGTACACCCCTTTTTGTTTGATTCAATTTAGGTGCTACATATTCCTTCATATCACCCTCTATAGTTGTAAAGTGCAAGTTTGAGGTGGTTAAGAAAGGCACAGGTTGGCAAGTGGAACTAGCTTGAGAAGCTAGGATACCCATAGACTCTTTAGTGCAATAGTACAAGTTGGACCTAGGAGGATTTGTTACTTTAGTAGACCTTTGAGTCATTCCCCTTGGTTCGTTAGGCATGGATTGGCTAGGCTCACATAGAGCTAACATTAACTATGAGAGGAAGACTATTTAGTGTAAGGATGACCAGGGTAGTGACTCCAAGATTGTAGGCATCCAGAGACCCATATACTTCCATATGATCTTCACTATGTAGCTAAAGTGGAGCATTTGCAAGGGTTGTTAGGTGTTTGTCATTACTGTGAGTGAACTCAAGGAGGAAGACCCTAGATCACTCTATCTTATAACAGTATGTGGATGGTTTTCCCAGTGAGATCCTGGGTATGACACCTACGAGGGACATTGATTTTTGCATTGATCTCATCCAAGGAGCAGAGCCCATATCTAGAGCTCCTTATTGGATGACCACTTAGGAGTTGAGTGAATTTCACCTACAACTAGGGGACCTTATGTCTAAAGGTTGTTTTATACTGAGTGTTTCTTCACGTGGAGCACCTATGCTCTTTGTGAAGAAGAAGGACATATCATTACACTTGTGCATAGACTACAAATAGTTGAAGAAGGTGACGATTAAGAATAGGTACTATTTACCAAGGATTGACAAGTTGTTTGACCACATCAAGGGAGCCAAAGTGTTCTCTAAGATAGATCTAAAGTCAGGGTACTATCAACTACACATTCATGAATTTTTTGAGTGGAGAAAAATATTTTAGAAAGATTGATTTGAAGAGTGGTTATCATCATATTAGAATCAAAGAAGGTGATGAATGGAATATTTCTTTCAAGACAAAGGATGATTTCTATTAGTGGTTGGTTATGCCTTTTGGCTTGACTAATGCACTTAGTACTTTCATGAGGTTGATGAATGAGGTCCTAAAGATATTCTTGGGAAACTTTGTGATTGTTTATTTGGATGATATTCAAATATTCAATAAAAATAAGTAAGAACATCTTGAGCATATTAGACAAGTATTGCATAGATTTAAAAAGGAGAAGTTGGTAATTAATTTGAAAAAGGTGTTCCTTTATGTGAGAAGAGATTATGTATTTGGGATTTGTGATTTCAACTGATGGTTTGAGAATGGATCTTGAGAAGGTTAAAACAATTCTAGAGTTTCCTACACACGAGAATATGGGTGAGGTAAGATCATTTAATGGTTTGGCTAGTTTTGACAAAAAATTTATAAAGAATTATAGTTATATTTGTAATGCTATGACTAAGACTATGAGAGGAGATAAAAAGGATTTTAGGTGGACATATGGAGTTGACAAGAGTTTTGAGACTTTGAAACAAAAGGTTGTTGAGTTACCTGTATTAGCTTTGCCTAATTTCAATAAGGTATTTCAAGTTGAATGTGATGCAAGTGGTAGTGTAATAGGAGTTGTGTTAAGTCAAGAAGGTAAACCTATTGCTTTGTTTAGTGAGAAGTTGAATGATGCTAAAAATAAGTATTTTGTGTATGATCAAGATATTTATGCTATTGTTCAAGCCTTGAATAAGTGGAGACATTATTTGACTCCTAAGGAGTCTGTGTTATACACTAGTCATAAAGCTTTACAATATTTGGGAAATCAACATAAGTTGATTCTAAAAAATATGAAGTGGGTTGAATATTTATAGAGTTTTACATTTATAATAAAGCATAAAAGTGGATTTACTAACCAAGTTGTAGATATATTAAGCATAATACATTCTTTGTTGACCAAGATGTAGATTTAAGTTCTTGGTTTTGATGAGATGAATGAGTTGTATGATACTATCCTAGATTTTTCTAAGACATGGAGAGAGTACAGAGCACCAAATCTATCAAATCAACTAAGAAATTATGATGAGTATTTCATTCAAGAAGGTATGGTGTTCAAATGAATTTAGTTGTGTATAAAAAAAAGTTCTGTGAGAGTTAATTTATTAAGGAAAAGCATTGTGGTGGATTGGCTAGATATTTTGGAATTGATAAGACATTGAGATTGCTTAAAGATAAGTACTATTGGCCACAAATGTATAAGGATGTTCATAAGTTTGTAAATAGTTGTGGAATTTTTCAAGTTACAAAAGGAGTAAGTCAGAATACTAGATTGTTTACACCTATTTCTATTTGTGAGAAGCATTGGAGTGATATTAGTATGGATTTTTTTCTTGGATTACGTAAGACAACAAGAGTGTATGAATCCATATTTGTTGTTGTGGATAGATTTTATAAGACATAAATTTTCATACCATATAAGAAGGCATCACATGTAATGCATGTTATAGATCTTTTCTTCAAAGAGATTGTTAGATTGCATGGATTACCAAGAAGTCTTATCTTTGATAGAGACAACAAGTTTGTTGGTTACTATTGGAGGAATTTTTGGAAGAAGATGGATACTAAGTTGAAGTTTAGTTCTACATTCTGTCCATATATAGTTGGATAGATAGAGATTATGAACAATCTTGGGTAATTTGTTAAGATGTTTAGTTGGAGATAAGCCAAGCAATTGGAATATGATATTGGCACAAGTTAAGTTTGCATGTAATAATTTTCTGAATAGGAGTACTGGGAAAACACCTTTTGAGATTGTTATTGGAATAAAACCTAGAGGTATATTAGATTTGAGGGATGTTTTTGTTTTCGATGGAGAGAGTAGAAGTGTTGAAGGGGAAATATTTGCTGATTTTATGAAGTCTTTGCATGGGGAAGTGAATTTGAGGTTGGAACAAGGTAATCAAAAGTATAAGGAGAATGCAGATAAGACTAGCATACATCATGATTTTGAAGTTGGTGATGGGGTGATGGTTCATTTTAAGAAAGGTAGATTTCCTGTTGGAACATATAGTAAGTTGAGGATGAAAAAGTTCAGACCTTGTAAGATCTTGAGGAAGTTTGATAGTGGTAATGCTTATGAAGTTGAGTTGCCTAATGACATGGATATATCTTATATATTCAATTTTGTTGGGTTTATATAAGTATCATGAGTTAGATGATAAAGTTGTTGTACTAAATGATTATTCTAAGAAGTAGATTTGAAGAGGCTAAATAGTTATTGGATCAGAGAATCAATAAAAGCACAAGAGGAAAAGATTACTATGAATATTTGGTGAAGTGGAAGATAGACTAGTCAAAGATGCTACATGGATTTCTCAGTTTTAGTTGGATTCAACTCAAATTATGAACTCTCAATGATTCGGGAGAATTATTTCTTTCAACCCTAGTTGTCTAATGGAGGAGCATCCTAGGTTTCCTTGCTATCCTGCTCATCTTTGTTCATTCTATCTATTAGTGTCGAGTCCTAGTGGTTGTCGAGCTATAGTTTTTGCTGAGTTGTTCTATGTTGGCCGAGTTGTTCAATGTTGGCTGAGTTATTCAATATTGACTAAGTGCTTTGTTGGCTGAGTTTTCCTTCATGTGTCAAGTGAGCCTGATATTTTCTAATGCTCAGTTCTTTCTTTGATCAATTTTGTCCATGATTAGTTCTACGTTTGAGCCAAATTTTGTATTTAATTTGGGTCACAAATTCAATGTAAGGATCTTGTCTTGTGATGTGTCTATACCATTTTGAGGTCAACCTTCTATTATGTAATGATCTAGAATCTTCTATAAGCCATTTTGGCAAGTATAAATAGGGGCATTTAGGTTTAGGTAATGTAGAGTTGGGCGAGTGTGAGTCAAGGGAGATGGAAGAGTTAGAATGAGGGATCTGTGGAAATTCTACATCTGGAATTTCGTAACTCTTGTTGGCCATAACATGGAAGAACTCACAGTCGAGCATGTATGCTAACAATTTGATGAATTAATAAAGTATTTGTTGTTCCTTCGCTCCTTGGTGTTGTTCTCTCTGTGTTGTTTGCTTCCATTGTGTTTACTCTATAAGGTGTTTGGACTATTTGGTGTGCCTTAGGCCCTAACTTTCCCAGCCATACCTACATCACAATTACTTATAAAAGGTTTCCTCTCTAGGTTTTAATGGCATACCTCCATTGTTTCTAGACCCCAAGAAAAGGAGCCAATGAAAAATGGCTTCGATAGGACTCGTTGTAAGAAGCTAGGTCTTTTTTCTAGTTTTGGACTAGTCCCTTTTAACAATTTTAAATCTTTTTCGTAAATGGGTCCATCCCAAGTCCAATTTTTTATGTTTATTACTAGAATATATTATCACAAAACCCATAAATTGTGTAATATAAAAGAATACGAGTTGTAAAAACCACCTTGACTTTGTTAAAGTTTTAAATTAATGTTTATTAATATTATTATTTAGGTTAATGAAATAATATAGTTAATATAATTTAGTTTTATATTAGTTGGGAAGTTACCATTCCATGAAAATCTGAATACATAAAGTTTAAATTTGAGTAAAAAATATAATGTTTTCTGCTTTAATTTCTCTCATTTGGCATCACGGTTAAAATTTTATGTTTGGGAATGGAGTAGATTGATGCAATGAAGAATATTTCTTTGGTTGCCAACCCTAAGAAGATTCTATGTGATTTTTGAAGCATGGGAAACTATTTCAAGGAAAATCCTATTCATGTAGGAATTTGTGATAATTATATTTTCATCTAAACATGGTGATATCGATCGAGAGGAATATATTAAATATTTGTATTGTAATGAATAGTCAGGTGCTAAAAAAGTTATAGGGTTAATAATATGAGCATATTTTGTCCATCAATAGGCTTGTATACAATTTACTTTTAGGATAAGCATTATTATTTTTTAATTCAAATTAAGTTTTATAAATTGTCTCAATATTGTGTAAAATTTAGAAATTCTTGTTACAAATGTGTAATTGTCAGCTTAAGTATCATCGATACCCTAAAAAATGGGTTGCGCTTAAAGGAAAAAAGAAGAAGAGATAAATAGTGTCATGTGATGTTTGATGAAAATAAATTGATGTGGATGGATTAATAGTTACTCTATTTTCATTTTTGATAGTGAAGATTATGTGAACTTCACAATTATTTGGTAATGGTATATTTTGAAGGAGAGTGCACCATGAAAATATTATCTGCAACATTATTTATTGGTTGTTCCTATAAAACCCTATGTTGGCCTCACACGTAGATATATTTGTAGACAAATAAAATTTCAATCTTTGCTCACTACAATGGTAGAGGCTTTAGATGTATGTGTTACGGCTATTATGGATGCAAACTTTGTGACTGCCCATTTAATCATGGAGTCTTTCTAATTTTTAAGGAAAAGTGTATTACATACCATACATGGTTGATAAAGATAAGAAATAAGCTAGACTATTTTTCACAACTTAGTTTGAAAGGATGAGTTCCTCTCATGAAGATTGATGTCATATGCATTCGAAAGTTTGATGTTACCACTTAGATATTGAAGGATAAATATTGTGAGCCATTATTGGAAATATGAGTTGAGAGTAATTTAATAGGCTAAAAGATCTTGTTCAATGACTTGAATATCTTCTTTTGATACAACTATCATACTTGTATTAAATGATTTCTCTTTCCCTCAAACTATCTCAAAGTTTACACTGTAAACTTTCTACTAACTATAAACCAAACTATATTTTTTTATCCCAATCTTCATTTTTACCCTAATTCAACCCTATTGATATTATAAGGAATGTAGATTAAGAAAATTTCAAGTAACTAAATGACAAAGGTTCATATGAGAAAAATGGATAGCTTGGAAATTTTTTAACCTCCAAATAGACCACCTAGTTTCTGCTTCAAAAATATCAAGAGACAAGTTATTTAGAAGTTTAAAATCAATCTTCAAGGAGGTTGGTTGGACTTGGGCCATATTAAAGAATAATTATACTCATGTTTGACAAAAGAAGTAGTCAGTATTGTTAGAAATAGATAATACTATTGGGGGAGGGGTATGAATCAATATTCTACAAAATTTTGCCCACAACTGAATATTGTTAATTGGATTCTGTACAAACTTCTTCACATCCTATGATATTTGAGGCCAAAAATAATGTTCTTTGAGAATGGCAATGGTCTTATCTCGACCAAAATGTCCTGCCATCCCTCCACTGTGTTTCTCCTTAATCAAATTTTCTCTCATGGAACTCCTTGGAATGCACAATTGACTGCCTTGAACAACATACCATCCTGAATCAAATGGTCTAGCCACTTGGTTCTATCTACAACAACAGGCTCTTTATAAGCTTTCCACGCTTTAGCAAAATCAGGATCCTCAAGGTATAGATTCTTGAGTTCATCAAACCCAACTACTTCAACCTGCATTATAGTAAGCAACAACTGTCTCCTACTTAGTGCATCTGCAACCTTATTAGATTTTCCAATTCTATGCTTCAACACAAATGTATAGGTCTACAAGAACTCTACCCACTTCATATGCCTTTGATTCAATTTACCTTGGCTATTTAGGTACTGTAATGCCTAGTGATCAGTATATAAAACAAATTCCTTTGGCAATAAATAATGCCTCCATTTCTTTAAGGCCTAAACTATTGCATAGAACTCTTGATCATAAACAAAGTACTTCTTTTTCACATCATTCAATTTTTCACTAAAATATGCAATAGGCTTACCTTCTTAGTTTAATACAACCCCAATAGCGCTACCATTAGCATCACAATCCACCTAGAACACCTTTCTAAAATCTAGAAGTGCCAACACAGGTTGTTCTGTCACCTTCTTCTTCAGCATTTCAAAAATTCTCGCAGTTGCTACAGTCTATTTGAACTCTTTTCTATCCCCTCTTATTGTATTAGTTAGGGGTGCACATATGCCACTAAAATTCTTAATGAACTTCCTATAAAAACTAACCAGACCATGAAATGATCTTACCTCAGTAGCAGACCTTGGAGTAGGCCATTCCAAGATGGATTTTACCTTCTCTGGATACATTTTGAGACCTTCAGGTGATATAACAAACCCAAAGTAGACTAACTCCCTTTTTGCAAATATACACTTCTTCAGATTAATTAACAGTTTCTCTTCCCTTAACCTTTCAAGGACACTATGAATATGCAATAAATGTTCTTCCAAATTCTTGCTGAAAATTAAAATATCATCCAAATAGACAATAAAATTTTTTCCCAAGAACTTCTTAAGTACCTCATTCATAAGCCGCATGAAGGTGCTTGGGGCGTTCGTCAATCCAAAGGGCATGACTAACCACTCATAAAGACCCTCCTTGGTCTTGAAGGCTGTTTTCCACTCATCTCCTTCTTGTATCCATATCTGATGATAGCCACTCTTGAGATCTATCTTTGTGAAGTACTGAGCTCCACTCAAGTAGTCCATAAGATCATCCATTCTTGGCAAAGGAAACCGATACTTGATGGTTATCCTATTTATAGCTTGAGATTCTGTACACATCCTCCACTTTCCATCCTTCTTTGGTGCCAGTACTGTAGGTACTGCACATGGACTCAGGCTCTCTCGAATCAAGCCCTTCCTCAACAACTCCTAAAATTGTCTATTTAGCTCCTTAGTTTCAGTAGGAGTCATCCTGTGAGCAACCTTGTTAGGAAAACTAGCTCCTGGGATTAAATCTATCTGATGACTGATTTGCCTTACCAGTGGCAATCCTTCTGGAACATTATCAGAGATGATATCTCCAAACTCACCTAGTAAATCTGAAACTTCAAGTGGTATTTCACTACTACCTTCTTTATCTTTCCTAGGAATCAAAGCATAGCACATACGCTGATGTTTCATGCCATCTAAAAACTTCCTTCCATCAACAAGACAAATCCTAGCACTGCTACATACCTTTTCGCCTTCCTTTTTCATGGGCTTCAGTTTGTGGCAAACTCGATCCTTTGTTAGAGAGTATGTGTTTGCATTACCATCATGTACTGCATGCCTATCGAACTGCCATGGTCTACCCAACAATAGATGGCAAACATCCATTGGAATAACATCACAGAGAACTTCATCATGGTAGCTCCCAATTTTGAACTTCACTAAACATTTTTCACTTACTAGGACCTTATGATCATCTTTCACCCAAGCAATCTGATAGGGCTGGGGGTATTTCTCCCTCTTGAGCTTCAGCTTAGAGACCATCTCCTCTGATACCAAGTTATCAGTGCTACCACCATCAATGATCACATCACAACATTTATCCTCACACTTGCACCTGGTACGGAATAAACTCCTCCTTTTTCCTAGTTCAATATCACCACTTAGTAGGACCCTTTCATTTACTAAAGTCTCTCCTTTTTCTGCATACTCTGAATGTGATGATTGTGCATCCTCATCCACATGAGCAACTTTAGCTTGACCCTCAGCTCTCCTATCTGTCCTTCCTTATCGTTGAGGGCATTCAAAGGCATGATGACCTTCTTCATTGCAATGGAAATAGGTACCATGAAAGCCTCCTCTTCCTTGTCCATGTCCTCTACCTCTTCCTCTCTGATTTCCAAAGTCTTGATCATGGGAGCGGTTGAAGCCCTCGTTCCTCTGGTTCTTACTAGTACCCACATCTTCATTTTTCTTTTGGATTTCATTTTGACCTCTAGATGACCTACCACTACCCCTTCCTCCTTGACCATGCCCTCTTTGTCTCCCTTCAAACCTTTTATTTAGCTTCTCTTCAACTTGTAGGGCAAACTGGTATGCCTCCTCAACACTGGTCATTCTTACCAGACTTAATTCCTCCTGGATGTTAGGTCTCCTCCTGGATGTTAGGTCGCAACCCACTGATATAACAAGCAACCTTCTCCTTATTTGCTTCTGCATGCCATACTCTAATCGAAAGTTGATAAAACTCCTTTGTATATTCCTAGACTGATTTTCTTGCTGTCTTTAACCCATGCATCTTCTTAAACAAATCAAGCTCGTAGTCAACAGGAATGAATTGCTTCTTTAGTTTGTCCACCATGCGATCCCACCTTGTGATCTTCTCCTTTCCTCTTCTATTTCTTTCCAATTGAACCTCTTGCCACCAGATTTTGGCATGTCCTTTCAGTTTGGCCTTTGCAAACTTAACCCTATCTGAATCCCTAATATCCTCATACTCAAAGTACTCTTCTAGTTCATTGATCTAGTCAATCAACTCATCTGGTTTTAGATTTCCTAAAAATACACCCACATCAATTGTAGGTTTTTTCCCAAACTTACTAATGGCCCTAAAAAGCCTCTCCTCTACCTGATTTAGAACTTCCCCGTCAACTTCCCCTTCTGGTCCAATTTCTTCTTCTTCATTATCGTCCTCACTTTCGTCACTTGTAGTAACATTTGTTCCTCTACGGAGCTCCTTCTGCAATCCTTGTACCTGCCTTTGGAGGGCTCTAACCTCCTCAGGATTAATAGCTCTTACCCTTCCACCACGCTCTCTTTGTGGAGGCATCTTATTAACTCAAACCCACAACCACACAGTCCTGGTGCAAACCGCCTCATAGTCGGCGCTCTGATACCACTTGATGGGGACACCACCCAAGCCCATAATGGACACAATAGGAAAGGGAAAATTTTATTAACTATGAAAATATGCTAGTACACTTAGTGCAGAGAAATAGACTCCAAAACATGCCCTATGGGCTTACAATAGCATAAATCTAGAGATAAATTCTTCTCCCCGTACCTTCTCTCAAACTCCACTCCGAACTGCCTTTTACAATGCCATAAATGTTCTTAAATAGACCCCAAAGGGTTAAGGATTAGGAATAAATTCTAGAAAGTGCTAGTTGGCATCCACCAACCAAATAGAAGGCTCCAGGAGTTTCATTAGAAGTCGGCAGAAAATTAGAAGAATCCACAAATGGTAACCAAACTTCCCAGAGGCATAACTTTTGAGCCGTAGCTCTGATTGATGAACCGTTCACATTTTTGAAAAGCTCTCAAAGTGCTCTATAGCCCTATGGACTAGCTTCACTCGTCCCCCATTTTTTTGGCCCTATTCAAGGTCATTTAATGCCCCTAACCTGACTTTGAAGCATTCTTAGGAGGTCTCTAGAAACCAAAAAACTGCGATAACTTTCAAACCGTGGGGCCTTTTGACCTGATTCTTTTTCTGGAATGCTCTAAATTACAATTACATTCATTCAAATTTAAATGCTCTAATTTACCAAAATTATGGCTCAATTACATACTCCTATTTTTTTGGCATTTACATGTATCCCAAGGTGTTCAAATACTCTAACCTAGAACATTGATAGTGGAACTGTGAGAGTTGGAATCTTTATTTGACCCAAATGGGTATCTAGAAATGAAAACACATGAAACATAAACTAAGTCTAAGTACATTTTTTGGGTGACATAAGATTTCCCTTATACCTTTGGATGCTCCTACATCAGGTTTCCTCTTTTGCTGACCAAGTTGTACCTTGACTGGTTGAACTTGTGCAACTTCTGCATAAGATGCAATAGGTATCTGTGTAGTAGATCATGCTACTATCACTTCCTTAGAAGACGTTGAAATGTAAATAAGAGTAGCTCCCAATATCTTTGTTTTCCCACTAGCCTTCATTTCCAAGGCTATGCCTTTGATCTCATCAAACTCTTGCCTTGTCATGCATGATTCCTTTAGAATGGATTCTATCTTTTTCTCCACATTTTTCTTGATTTCTTTTCTATGAAGTTCAGAATGAAATTCCTTCATATTCTCATCATATGTTCCCCATCTAAGACATTCTAAATCTTTCTTTGATTGTAGTATAATCTTTACATATCCTTCTATGAGTTCTTGACTCATTTCATAGCCCATTGGTTCAATAAAATTCACTCTGGGTTCAACTGCCTCAATATAGGTTATGTCAGTTTCCACCATAAAACATATCTCATCTTTTTCTTTCTCTACCATAAAGAAAGAGGTATTCTATATCTTTTCTTCATTTTTGATTGGAAACTCTTCATCATCCTGTCAATGTCTCTATCTTTGACATCTTCAAGTCTCGTCCTATAACACTAGGTGACCATCTTCATAGTACATTCATTATTATCCTAGTTTGTCACTCTGGGAAATTGCTTGGTTGCATAGAAAAATAGATGTATAAACAAACATTCAAATCTAAAGATTGCATTCTTATATTTCTTTAACTTGGAAATGTTATCCAACAATTGCACTCTGACAATTTTACATTGTTTACCTTAGACTTTTCAACTTCCATTGCATATGCTTCATGTAAAAATCCTACTGGCACAAAATTTATTGTTGAATTGTGATTTAGCTTATATCCTACA
This sequence comes from Cupressus sempervirens, assembly GCA_028749045.1. NCBI lineage: Eukaryota > Viridiplantae > Streptophyta > Pinopsida > Cupressales > Cupressaceae > Cupressus > Cupressus sempervirens. Next base: position 149,561,188 of record CM053785.1, on the reverse strand, counting down.
ATCTTGCTTAGCACTTTGACTCCAACATCCTTAATTAGATCAACTCTCACATTCCTTCCATCAAACTTTGTCTTCAAGTTTGTTTCAATAGTCTTTCTTACATTCCTGTCAATTATGGGATTACAACCTTCATTTCTTAAGCCTTTTACCTTATGAATTAGGTCATTGTTAATTACAATAGGTACATAACCTACCCAAAAAATTTCTTCATGGACTCTACTTAGAATAATTCTACTTCATTCATGATTGTTGAATTTTGTATAAAACATATGATTAATTAGGTTCAGTTCATTCAGGTATGCATACTCAACTTTTAGGGTTAGATCTCCATTGCACATAACTCCTAAATCCTTGTGGATGTCTTAATCACCAATACTCTCAAATTTACAGTGACTGTAACTTCTAATGTCTTCTATGTGAAGTACATTTGGTGAGATTTGAGAAAATGCTCCCAAAGGATCATCAGTGAGTGAAATAAGTGGGTGCTTATTGAATTTGTATCTAGGTCTCTCACTAACGTCACATACTAACTGGCTTTCCATAATGCCAATTATTTACACTGTAAATTTCAACTCAAGTTTCATAAAATACCTTGAATAATGCATATTAGGGCTTTTGCAACTTCACACTTCAAACGCTTCACTTCACACTTCAATTTATTGTCAAATTGCTCCAAACTCTTTACATGATCAAATGGTACTCAATATCTTGCTTGCAATCCTTAAATCATTTCAAATTTAACTCCACATTGAATGCACATCTATTTTGTCTTCAAAAAGCTGTCACTGATTACCAGTAAACTTGTTTTCTTCTGTACAACTTACTACAATCATAAAAATGCTTGCACACTTGACCATAGCTTCCTTACTCTATCCTCTACCTTTTTTTGAGTACATAACTTATAATTCTCTCTCTAACATAAATTTTAATTAACTAAAGCTTTGCCTCTAGTAGAAATGCTTAATTTAAATAGGATGAGTCACAAATAATGGGTGAGTGCATCAAAATGCCACTTTTCTAAAATTGTGTGAGAACTTTCTAAATTAATAGATTTAACAAATGCTTCCTTATATTCATCAACATGTTCTTTAATTGCTTCCTTCTAACTGTTATCATTGCCACCATTATTTCCTTCTGAAATTAGGATTCCTGTTGAAGTTCCTTCTATCCATTTTGCAAAATCTTGTTGTGTGTCCAAAGTTATTGCATAACTAACATACAAGTGCATTCCTTTTGTGATTGGTTCCATTCTACCTACTAGGTGTTTTGCAATTCATTGCAATATGTCCAGGATTGTTACATTTGTAACATAGAACTTGTTTCCTTTGACCATGATATTTCTCTCCATCATTAGATCTGCTTTGTGATCTTCCCCTTTCATTACCTGCAGGGTTGGTATTCCTAAACATTCTACTATTTGCATTACTACTATCAAGCTTAGGTTTCTTAAAATCTACTTCTTTATGTCCATAACCATGGCAATTATAACAATAGAAATTAGTAATGGGTTTAAAAGACTCACCTATGCAATCTCTCTTCATATGGCTAACTTCATTGCATATTACAAATCTACCTCAGAATTCATGTCTAACTTCCTTAGATGATTCAAATTCCTTTGTTTTCTTTGGTTCATCATGTTTCAAAAATAATTCAACTAGTTCAAATTCTTTAGATATTTTCATAGGTGCGCTTGACTCAATCTTACTTAGATCAATTTCTTTGGGGGACTTGACAACTAGATCAAGTTCTTTCCTAACTTCAATTTTCTTGGTTGAATTTTCTTCAATAAGATATCTAAGGCCTATCTTATCATAAGAAGGTCTTTGATAAAATAATTGTTCAACAATTTTCTCACTATTGGAATAAACCTTTTCTAACTGCTATTTAGCTTGTGTCAATTCTCATTTCACAATAGTGTTGTACTTTTCTAACTCTACATGTTCTATCTTAATATAATCTAGTTTAGATGTTACTTAACTCAATTGGGATCTTAGATTTGCATTTTTAGATTTCAGATCATGTTCAATTTTGCTATCATCTTTCTTAAGACTCAACTTAAGTTCAACAATTTTCAATTCATTTTTTAGGATCTCATTTTCTTTCTTGAGGGTTCCTACTTCATCATTGCCACTATTTTTCTCTTTTGATTCCTTTCTAGATCTTAGTTCATCAATCTCGTCTTTCAGTTTGCCAATGTAAACTTTTGCATCCTAATACCTATCTTTCAAGTTATCTCTTTCTTTAGTAAGAAGATCAATTTGCTCAAGAGATTCTTCAAGGGTTCTCTTTAACTGTTCCATATCCATATGGATCTTACTCAAGCTACTAAGCCTCTTTTGAGTAACTAATATCTGATACCAATTGTTAGAAATAGATAAAATTGAGAGGGGGGGGGGGGGGGAGGTTGTGAATTAGTATTCTACCATCTTTTGCCCACAACTAGATATTGTGAATTACTTTATTACTTGCATATGAAAGTAAACCAATAATGTTGAACAATAAATATAACCATACATAGAGAGATCTCATAACACCATTATTTGTTAACTAGGGAAACCCTGGCCAACGGAAAACCCCGGTGGGGATGATACCCACAAGATGATCCACTAAAAAAAAATCATGTCAAGGATATTAACCCTATTAGGAGTCTATTAAATACATATAGTGTCTTGAGTCCTTGTTAGAGGACTAGGCCTTGTTGAAAGCCTCAACCCTATTAGGAGTTGGTGGGACAAATACAATGTATGCCAGAAGATCCCACTACCCTAACATGCAATATACAAATAAGTTTATTCCCAAGAATAGATATACATACAATACTATCTCACTATTATCCTTTATGAGTCCTTTGATCACACACCATATCTTGCATCATATAAAGCTCACATATCATAAAATCTTTCTTCACAATAGTTTGCATCACTTTCACACTTTTTCATTAGCTGTGCAAGATATGATCTTTACTTATACCTTGCAATCTAACAAAACTCTTGATCAATAAGCTTTATAGCTTCCACACATTTGGCTAATTATAAAATGACTTTGGGGTTAACATCTATGATGTTAGACCATCATGATTAAGTAATTATTTTGTTACCAAAATAATTCCTTAAGTCGTACAATTCAATTTATTATTGTGCTCTATTCTGCTTTGTTAATTACCTGTATTGACAATTCCTCTATAACTAATGCCATACTACCCATACAGACCTGCACATTGACATACATCATCATGACACTATCATCAATCATTCCTTAACTAAGTAAGAACTAACTCAAACTTTGTCATCTGTACATATAGAAAGTATCTTTGTACTACTGCAAATTGTGCAGTACTTAAATAATTTTCTAACACAAATTACATAATGAAATACTAAAATATGTATGTTTTCATAAATAACAACACTACCACATCCACCTAGCCATATTTCCAACAAGTATTAACCTATGCCATTCATCTCTAACATGCCCAGAATCATGAAGGCCCAAATGTGAACTTGGTCAAAAGTCATAAGTATGAAAATTATAGAAATCCATAATATAGTTCTCTCAGGATTAATGTTCATATAGACATAATTGTTGATAATTAGATTGAGGGAAAATTATTTGAAATTATATTGTAATTATAGTCTAGGAAATGGAATTAGGAGCAAAATAAATGAAATAAGGAGAAAAGTGTCTTTGAAGAGACAATTAAGAGATGACACCATTTTTGGGAGTCAATGGCTTGTATAGGAGGTAAGCTTTAGATTGGGTGCTCCTTCTTGGAAAGGGAATGCAACAAGACATGGAGGTAACAATCATCGGTAGCAATAATATAAGTGGAGGCACGATCTATAGATGATAGAGAGAAGATGGGAGGAGCTAGTTTGTAAAGAAGGGGAGGTTTATTTAAGCTAAGCACATATAAATACAAGGAAATTATTGGAATGAGAATGAATGTATGAGTGCTAATTTTTATGTTTGGTAAAAGAGAGAGAGTGGTGTAGGAGCACCTAGGGTAAGGTCAAACCATAAGTCTAATTTTTGGTTTTTAGATGGTCTAACCAACCATGGAGATAATAAGAACTAGTGATAAAGTCCCAAGGTGTGTTTAGGAGGTTTGAGTTGATAGGTTTTGGTTTAGGAGTCTAATTTTGTCAATTAGGTCTTGATAAGAGGAAATTGTAAAAATTGCTTTAAGAGGCAAAATGAGGTGAAATTCCATAAAAGATGGGAAAAGAGTGTGTAAAGATGGCCCTTAGATGTCCTAAGGTCATCCTAGGAGGTTTTACAACATTCTTTTCAAGTTTGAAGAGTTTAGGAGCAAAATTGTAAAAGTTGTCAAAAAGTTGCATTGACAACTTTGCAATTTTTGCAAAATTGCTTGACAACTTTTAGGCAGTTTTTGCAAAACCAATGATTTGGGTAGTTATGGTTCACACTAAAACATAGGATGAAGTATTAAGTCTATTTAAGACTTTTCCAACTTAGTTTGAATGGTTAGACAATTGGGTGTACGAACAACACCTGTAGCAGGACAGATTTTGAGCATTTGAAGCATAGTTTGAAGTTTTGATGGGAATTTTGGATTGAATAAGGAACTATGTTAAATGGATTATGATCTTGTGTTCATGCCTTGAATTCTATGTAGTTCTTTTTTTTTCAAATAAGCATTTGATAAGGTTTAGAAAATTATTTGTTTTTAGTAACCCTACTGTTCAGTTTTGTGTTGCAAGAATGAAATGGGCTATGACTTGAGTTTCCTTGGTCTAAACACCATGTCTCTTGGAGAAAAAATAATAGCCTCTATAAATAATGTAGATATGGTTTGTAGAGGTTTTGGAAGGCCAAATGTTATTTTGACAAGTGAGCCCTAAGCAAGCAAACAAGCTTGGCAAGGTGTAAGGAGGTGCTTGTAAAGAGTTATTGTAAAGAACATATGATTTTCATGGGTCAATATTTAATTGGTAATGTAGGAGTAATTTATGAAGGAAGACAAACTCAAAGGAGGAGGTTGGGTATGGAGTTTGATGATTGTGGAGAAGAAAACACTAACATTGCTTTTAAAACCCTTAAAAGTAGGGTTCTCTAAATTTGTGTTGTACAAACATTGTTAGAACCCTAGAACTATAAAATATTCAAGGGTTGGTCATAGGGAAAAAAAATTTAGTATACACCAAGGGGCCTTATTAAGGGTTTTTGTGAGTTATAGCTCTTTCTTTACTTCTAGGTGGGCTAATAGGGGTTGTTAGGGCTACAAGGCCTAAATAGTCAATTTGGTGATTTGGGTGAGAGAAACTTGAAAGAATGGTACAAAATGATGGGGAATGAGTCATGAACCTCAGTAGGAAGGTAATATTGTTTTTGAGACACTTGGTGCTCTTAGGGAATTTTTTACAATCTAGGTTAAAGAATGCATTTTAGGTGAATTGGGAGAACAACATTGAAGTTTAAACTAGTGGCTGAGTTTCTTGTAGAAAGGGGATGGTAGAGGGATCCTCTAAGCTAGGGTTATGAGAGAATACCTTCTAGTGGGCTAGGAGTAGCCTAGGAAGAGCTAGAAAGCTCTTAGTTGAAGAAGCTCCTCATGAGAGAGAGAGAGAGAGAGAGAGAGAGAGAGAGAGAGAGAGAGAGAGAGAGAGAGAGAGAGAGAGAGAGAGAGAGCAATCCAATCTAGGTGTCCAAATCTGCACCTAGATTTGCACCAACAACTTTTTCATATGCAAAATAGCATAAAGACTAAGAAAATAAAAAGTATTATAAGCTAAGATACATCAACATAGGATGTTGAAAGAACATTTTGTAATTTAATTTACCAAATTTACTCATAGTTAAAAAAATGGCAACCAAAAGTCAGGCAACAAAGATTGAGGATGACAAATATTAAATATAAATTGTATGAAAGGAGTAAAATATATTTTGTGCTTGGAAATGTGATTTTCCTTACCATCACATCAAATTTAGGAACTGTAAATAAATAAGCAACAAATAAAAAATCTAAAAATCAAACATGGTAACATCACCAAAATTTTAAAGGACCAAACTGAATTGAATTAGCTTTGTTCTGTGCAATATAGATGAGCAACCATCTTTATAGAGAAAATCTAAACTTAGTCAAATATAAAAAATTAAATTCCAATTGCAATTTTTTTGGTGATAACAAAATGATTGAAATCATCGTAACTCACTTGGTAGTTGTTTCGATTTGGCATTAATAGCATAACTTGGTAATGAAAGAAAATGACATGATATAGGCTGAATATCCTTGCAACCAAATAATAGAAATTTAAGGTGTGCTTTGTTGAACAAAGATAGAATGCCTACATGGAATGATGCAACATATGTTGTAGGCAAATTTGCACCTGCATAGCCTAAAAAAGGTAGTAATGTTGTGAGTTATGGATGATTAAATTTGCATTGAAGTCCAAATTAAAGAATCTAAAATAGATAATTTATGATTGAGATAACACAAGGACTAAAAACTCATGTTTAGATATAATAAAAAATAGCTCACTCTTTACCTATTTGTGTTTCAACCCAAAACAAAATCCACAAGTGTGGTTCCATCTTGACATCCTTCTCGATCAATATGAGACAATAAAAATAACTACATTAAATGATAATAATGTTCCTATTTAGTATAATAAAACAAATAAATTTTCACCACTCACATGAATTGGAAAAGAAATAGAATAATCAATATTTAACCCAACAAAAGAAAATCACCCAAAAATAGGAGAGAAATGTACCTAGATATTGAAAATCCCAAGTAAAACATTGGAAGAGGTGTTCAATTGTTGCCCTCACCAATTGAAAACTCTTCAATATAAGAAAAAAGAACCTGCACTTTTAAAATCCAAATTTTAATTGCATAAGGTGCATGCAACCCTTGTGTAGACCAGATGAGAAATATGAAAAATTTCAAGGGAAGAAATGTAGAATGAAATAAAAAATAGTTTGCAATCAAAATGGAAATCTATAATATGAGGTTAATAGGACACAACATTGTCATTGCAAATACAATCAAAATATAAATTGGTCTATTTAGAGGATCAACAACATGGTGCGTCTACTTCTGTAGTAGAGATCATTAAGCCCATATTGTAACATTTTGAGGGCATTATGTTGCTTCTCCTCGTGCCATCAGAGTACAATGAACTATTTGTTCTTTACCATGCAATTTGTAAAGGTGTGCATGTGTGCAATATGTGGCAACAAAAAAAAAACCACATGTATTGAGTTTCCTACTAACAGGCACATGTAGTAGACATAACATGCCATCCACCAGAGTATTCTAATATACATAATGTTCAAACAATGACATATGTTTTCAAGACATATTTTCCCTAATTTTGTTAACAAAAAATAAAAAAGACTACTGGAAAATTTGCTAGGAGCCAATAATTTTTTTGTAAAATATCACTTTAATGAAATGATTTCTACCAAGCATAGGATAAGAGTGTTATTCACAGGGACCAAAAAATGAATTAATAAACAAAAGCAACCTAAAAACTTATGTCTCTTGCCTTAATAATAGAGACTAATAATAAATAGAATCTTAAACTACACAACCATAGGATGAAAATGTGGAAAAGTGCGGAGAAAATATTGGGTCACAACCATAAGAATATGTATTGATTCAATGCTTAAACAATTGTTTTTATCACTCCTTCACATGTTTGAGAAAAATATTCATATACAAGACATCCAAAGAATATAAAAAAAAAACCAAAGGATTGCATCAAACAAAAGTCAAGTAAACCAATGCATACCAAAACTCTAGACATATATATTCCCATTTGATGAGCCTCTAACCATTCTTCTATGTCTTTGATTAAATTGACAAGAAACAACTACTCTTGAATATGCATCACTTGAATCACCAATTATGAGAACACATACTATATATTGGAGACCCTGTATCTTAGAACAATATATTGTTAGTGCATATACAACATTTAAATCAATTTTTAGAAAACCCACTTCACAAGTGTAACAAGAATCAAAATTTGGTAACTTTATTTTTATTCTAAATTTCTTACTTTAATTGAGGTCATACTTGGTATGGATTAATGTTTTGATATGAAATTTAAAATATTTATTTTTGATCTATATACTATGTCACCATTTTTGGCATGCTTAGTGGAACACATTCATCATCTAACTCCATCAATTGTTTCATGTTTTCTAGAAAATTATTGTCAACTTAGATTTTATAGGTCCTTTATTTGTTTTAAATAGTTTTTGTGATCAAATTTTAAATAGAAGATCTTCATATCATGAAATTAAGATAATAGATGCAATTGGAAGGGCCAAGCTATATTTTTGACATAGAACTTGACCTATTTTTGTTAGAAAAAGATATAAACTTGTTTTATGGTCCCAAAGGACCCTAGTACAAAACTTCATGTACAACTATATCAAAACACATATTTAATAGTGCCTCACTGTATATAATCTAAAATTTTCAATTCAAATTTTATTTTTATTATTTATTTTTAAAATTTATTACATTAATTGAGTTCACACATGATATGGATTAATATTTTGATATGATATTTAAAATATTTATTTTTGATCTATATATTATGTCACCATTTTTGGCATGCTTAGTGGAACACATTCATCATCTAACTCCATCAATTGTTTCATGTTTCCTAGAAAATTATTATCAACTTGAATTTTATAGGTCTTTAATTTGTTTTTAACAGTTTTTGTGATCAAATTTTAAATAGAAGATCTTCATATCATGGAAGTAATACAATAGATGCAATTGGAAGGGCCAAGATATACTCTTGACATAGAACATGACCTATTTTTGTTAGCAAAAAGATGTAAACTTGTTTTATGGTCCGAAAGGACACTGGTAAAAAACTTCATGTACAATTATATCAAAACACATATTTAATAGTGCCTCATTGTATATAATCTGAAAACTTTCAATTCAAATATCTAGTAGATATGTTCATAGATTTGTAGTTAAAGTATATACATAATAAATTGAAACACAAACTTATTATTACAATTTGATAGCCAACAAATATCTCTTTCTTTTTCTATAAAATATCTTTTAAGGGAGGAACCCTATGCAACTTCTATCTAACTTGAATCTTTATTGAAGGCACGTACCATCTTAAAAAGTGTACACTTTCTTTGTAACCTTTCTAAAAACTATAATGATATTTTGAATGCACTTTCTCTGTTGTACGTGTAATATGATAAAGTGACATTGTTATATATGTATCTAGTCTTTGTAGATCTTTCTATCCCACATTTTCCACCTGAACTATATTATAGAGTACCATGTGAGGGGTTTGTGTAGTACCAAACTTTTATTTTTCAATCACACCTTTTTAAGTAAGTGTCCCTCCATGAAAATAATAGATCTTAATGATTGTAGGCTCATGTATGTGTGCCTTACATTTGCACACTTTATTTTAGTTGTTACTATCTTTTACACTTTTAGATGTTATTTCTTCTCCTTCATCCACTAATTGGAAACACACAATTTAAATGGATTTGTTAAGACTCTTTCTAGTCAACATTATTAGGCTATCAAATTGTGCATGCCAATGCTTCCTTGATTTTTCTTTGGAGTGAGCCACGTGTCATTCTTGCAGTCCTTTTTTTTTGAAGGCACACTTTCATTTTTAGTTGAATGATGATATTTAGACTATTCAAACTATTATTTTTTACTTCGATTGGTTGAGTGTTGTCATTAAAGAATTTTATGTAGATCCACATGACATTTAATCTTTGACTATCTTATAATTTTTTGTATTTGTTTTTCATCTAACTATTGTTCAATTGGTGTTATCCACACATTCATGTAGATTATTTTTTCTTGATATTAGTAGTCATCTAGATTTTAAACGATATTCTTGAGTTACAACACCACTATAGTAATCGATTGATAGTTGGTCACTTCTTGCTTAAGTGATCTTCTTCTTGTTCTTATTATTTTATGGAATCTACCATGAAGGCTTGATAGTTCGTTAATTGATTTTGTCTCTATAGTACATTTTATTATATTGTTATAAAACTTCAAACATTCATCTTCATGTTATTTAATATTATCAAAGTTTTGATTTTATTTTACTATAAAAGTGAATAAATATAACCATACTATTACGATTCTTGTATCCTTGTCTATCCTCTAGCAACATCTTTCAACTTCTTATTTCTTTAAATAAATAATTCGCCCCCCCCTCCCACCCCCCAATATTGAAAAGGGGTTTCAAAATATTTGATTCCAAAGTTATTATATTTAATCTTTTTTTTCCAGTGGTAACTAAATATTTGTGTCTTCATATTATTGACGAAACCTTAATGCATTGAATGAATGCATCAAAATATATGTTTTTATTAGCATAGAAATAATTAAATAAATTATCCCATTCCTTTGAAACCTAATATACTCATTGCAAATAAATGAATAATTTATTCATAAAGAAAGCAATTTTTGTGAGTTAATTTCCTCCATCAATCAAAGAAAAAATTATAGTTTTCACGCTTGAATTGATTTTGTTTAGTATAGACACAATATTATAAAAAAAGCATACCAATGAAAAGAAGTTTAGCATTATGCATTTCCAAGCTAAAGACTTCCTACTTGATTAACATCTTGGCACAAGAAACTTGATATCTAAATAGCATATTAGGATAATCTTGAATATTTAATTTTTATTTTTATAAGATATATGCAATATTAGCGTGTTTGAGATAATCATAGAATAATTAATGACATTTTTTTAACAATATTTATTTTTTGATTTTATACATTCATATACCTCAATCTTAAAAATTAATACACAATTCTTCATTGGATGTATTGATAACTTCACTTGCTACTAATCTCATTATTTCATGTTGAAGTTATTTAGTTAAAAATACAATAGAATAAAATAATAGAAACTTGTTGGTGTAAATAAGTATTTACTATTTATAATTTACTTAAGTTTACTTAGGTTAATGCATTAGCATATTAGTTATGTAGACACCTAGGAGTTTACATATTCACATGAGTTATCATGTAGACAACATAGTTGTTTGCACTCCAATTGAGTACATGTTGTCTACTACATCTCTTTACGAGATACACTTTGTATTCTTATCCTCTCATTGTTGCATGTGGATTCATGTATAATGGGGGATAATCCACTCTTGGTGGACATGTGCTTAGTTGTGATGATTATCTCTTTGCTAACTCCTAGTCATCCTAGTTGCCTTTATTTACATACACTTTTATTGTGTACTCATCTAATATGCATTATCATTTTGATCATTATTGAGATTCTCATTTGATCATTATTTGTCTCTCTTGTGCTATCTACTGAGCTTCTTGATCTTGGCATTGAATTATTTCCTTAAGCAAATTCTTACATGGTATTAGAGCTATATGAGCTTCATTGCATAGCCATTGGAGAGTTTCATTTTGCTTCATTTTGGAGGGCCACAATTCAGATTTGGATATCTATATTTTGAGTAAGATCTAACCTCATCATTGTGTCCGAGTAGCCATTTCCATAAATTTTGACTATAAGTACACCTATCTTAGGAAAAAGTCAAATCTGAGGCAATTTTTTTACAAATCGAACTTCGAAGCACAACAAGCTCGCCACAGTAAAGGTCAACACCATTTGCAGTGACTAGGAAACAATCATACATTTGAGCAATTAATATGGTGCACCTTAAGATAGTTGATGGGCTCGAGCTCCATGATTCAAGCATTGGACTATGATCTCAGAATAGATCTGACCTCTACTATCATACACGGGCATTTACAGATCCAAACATGGACAATTCCAAGAACACCCCGCAGTGATATCTTTCACTATGAGCTCCATCAAAGCTTCTATATCAAGAACCAATCACATCTCTCCATTCAAGTGACACAAGAGCTCCATTTGCCAGGATCTACAAAGGACAAACAAAAGCCCCGAGCACCAAGCATTTCTTGGAGATTGTAGATTTGATTTTGTTTATATTCTTAGCGATGCCCAAGTAAGCCTGAGCTCCAGATCTGACAATAGCAATATCAAACTTCAAAAGCATTAATAAATCTGCACAAGTCCTCGAGCTCACAAATCACATGTTGGTCACAGTATTTTTATGATTGGTATACCCTGCAATACACACTTTCTACATCATGGGTTCCAAGATCCAACGTAGCAGAAGGTTCAAGCAAGTGGTCTTCCAGTCTCCTCATGTGATTTGAGGATGAAGATGGTGAGATTGATCTTCATGCGATATTCCGTCCAATTTGATCAACACAGATTTGACCCTTTGAGATATGAGATCTTTGGCATTGGCATCGCAATCTGAATACTCTTTGATATTGGCTTGGTGCAGGTTTGTAATCTGTCACTCACAATGAGCACGATCTCCACCTATTTATGTGTACTAGTAGTTCATCTTGGGAAGCATACACATCTAATTTGGTCATCAGTGGTTTCCTTGCCAAAACAAATTTTTGCAGTTGGTAACATTTTCATTAGAATTTTGAATTTTTTTGCAGTTACTAAAGCCAATAAATTTGGTGCCCATTAAGGGTATCATAGGGTTCTTATTTTAGTTTGCATTGATGGGAGGTAGAACGTCAAATTTATGATCATGTTTTACTGATGTTAGCAAGTATTTTATTTTTGGACCCCTCTTCATATGCATTTTTGATTTGGTAGTCTGTCTTTAAAAGGCCATAAGTCACTCATCTAGACTCCAAATCAGGTGCAATTTTTTTAAATTTTGGGTAGAATCTTCTAAATATTTTAGTGGTACAATTATTTTTGGGTTTTGATGTATGAATTGAGTAGAATTCATAGATTTTGGTGACTGTTGCTGAGCAATCCTCCTTTTTGCAACTTTAGAGGCTTAGTTCGGGCTCATATGAAGACATTTTCAGGTGTCATTTCTTTTGAAAGCACATAATTTTTTTGTCTACTTTCTAGATCTAATATCAATTTGGAGAAATTCTAAGTAGATATTGTACTTTCAACATTTGGTAATTTTTGGCCTATTTTGGCACTTGTACTTATTTAGATCCTTGAGATTTGATGTCTAATGTATTTGAGTTTGCTATAGCTTCATCTTTTTTGTTGTAACCATCAAAATTAGAAGTCACTTTTGACTATTTTGGCAAGTGAAAATTGTAAATGCACTATATGTAAAGTGCCAAAAGCATCACTCTTGGGGGGGTTCTTTGATTGAGTAATTTTGTGGGGTGTCTTGTGTTCTTGTGCCTCTCTTTGTCTCTTGTGCTCTTTTAATTTTTGGGTCATGGATTCACCTAAAACTCGACTTTTAACTTCACACAATTATACTACATGGAAAGATATTGTATGGAGTAGACTAATAGAAAAAGGTTTAAATCTATATGTTGATTGTATAATTGTAAAACCCACTGATGCTGATGCACAAGTTGATTGGCAAATTAAAGATAACTAAGCTTTCAAAATTATTAGGAGTTGTGTTCATAGATATCTCTTCTTCCACATTTCTAGCTTTGGAGGGCCACAATTCAGATTTGGATATCTATATTTTGAGTAAGATCTAACCTCATCATTGTGTCCGAGTAGCCATTTCCATAAATTTTGACTATAAGTACACCTATCTTAGGAAAAAGTCAAATCTGAGGCAATTTTTTTACAAATCGAACTTCGAAGCACAACAAGCTCGCCACAGTAAAGGTCAACACCATTTGCAGTGACTAGGAAACAATCATACATTTGAGCAATTAATATGGTGCACCTTAAGATAGTTGATGGGCTCGAGCTCCATGATTCAAGCATTGGACTATGATCTCAGAATAGATCTGACCTCTACTATCATACACGGGCATTTACAGATCCAAACATGGACAATTCCAAGAACACCCCGCAGTGATATCTTTCACTATGAGCTCCATCAAAGCTTCTATATCAAGAACCAATCACATCTCTCCATTCAAGTGACACAAGAGCTCCATTTGCCAGGATCTACAAAGGACAAACAAAAGCCCCGAGCACCAAGCATTTCTTGGAGATTGTAGATTTGATTTTGTTTATATTCTTAGCGATGCCCAAGTAAGCCTGAGCTCCAGATCTGACAATAGCAATATCAAACTTCAAAAGCATTAATAAATCTGCACAAGTCCTCGAGCTCACAAATCACATGTTGGTCACAGTATTTTTATGATTGGTATACCCTGCAATACACACTTTCTACATCATGGGTTCCAAGATCCAACGTAGCAGAAGGTTCAAGCAAGTGGTCTTCCAGTCTCCTCATGTGATTTGAGGATGAAGATGGTGAGATTGATCTTCATGCGATATTCCGTCCAATTTGATCAACACAGATTTGACCCTTTGAGATATGAGATCTTTGGCATTGGCATCGCAATCTGAATACTCTTTGATATTGGCTTGGTGCAGGTTTGTAATCTGTCACTCACAATGAGCACGATCTCCACCTATTTATGTGTACTAGTAGTTCATCTTGGGAAGCATACACATCTAATTTGGTCATCAGTGGTTTCCTTGCCAAAACAAATTTTTGCAGTTGGTAACATTTTCATTAGAATTTTGAATTTTTTTGCAGTTACTAAAGCCAATAAATTTGGTGCCCATTAAGGGTATCATAGGGTTCTTATTTTAGTTTGCATTGATGGGAGGTAGAACGTCAAATTTATGATCATGTTTTACTGATGTTAGCAAGTATTTTATTTTTGGACCCCTCTTCATATGCATTTTTGATTTGGTAGTCTGTCTTTAAAAGGCCATAAGTCACTCATCTAGACTCCAAATCAGGTGCAATTTTTTTAAATTTTGGGTAGAATCTTCTAAATATTTTAGTGGTACAATTATTTTTGGGTTTTGATGTATGAATTGAGTAGAATTCATAGATTTTGGTGACTGTTGCTGAGCAATCCTCCTTTTTGCAACTTTAGAGGCTTAGTTCGGGCTCATATGAAGACATTTTCAGGTGTCATTTCTTTTGAAAGCACATAATTTTTTTGTCTACTTTCTAGATCTAATATCAATTTGGAGAAATTCTAAGTAGATATTGTACTTTCAACATTTGGTAATTTTTGGCCTATTTTGGCACTTGTACTTATTTAGATCCTTGAGATTTGATGTCTAATGTATTTGAGTTTGCTATAGCTTCATCTTTTTTGTTGTAACCATCAAAATTAGAAGTCACTTTTGACTATTTTGGCAAGTGAAAATTGTAAATGCACTATATGTAAAGTGCCAAAAGCATCACTCTTGGGGGGGTTCTTTGATTGAGTAATTTTGTGGGGTGTCTTGTGTTCTTGTGCCTCTCTTTGTCTCTTGTGCTCTTTTAATTTTTGGGTCATGGATTCACCTAAAACTCGACTTTTAACTTCACACAATTATACTACATGGAAAGATATTGTATGGAGTAGACTAATAGAAAAAGGTTTAAATCTATATGTTGATTGTATAATTGTAAAACCCACTGATGCTGATGCACAAGTTGATTGGAAAATTAAAGATAACTAAGCTTTCAAAATTATTAGGAGTTGTGTTCATAGATATCTCTTCTTCCACATTTCTAGCTTTAAGGATGCTAAGGGTGCTTGGGAAAAACTTGAAGGGTTGTATGTAAGGTGGATGAGGAAAAGGGATTCCAAATTGAAGATGATCTAGTTCTCTTGGATCCTAAGAATTTTGACACAATTCAAGACTATGTCAACAAAGTTAATGAGTTGAGAGCACTACTTAAAGATTGTGGTAATCCCCATGAAGGATGATATATTGATTCATCACATCTTGAAGAAGCTACCTTTAGAGTATGCATCTTTTGTTTCAAGTTACAACACTCACAAATTAACCATGGGAAGTGCCTTCACTAAGCCTTCACTTGATACATTTGCAAAAATGTTGATGTTGGAACAATCCAAGTTGATCAATATGGGAATTCTCAAGTCATCAAAGTCTAAGGCATTGGTGGCTAGTAATGAGAACCAAACAAATCAAGGTGGCAAAAGTTTCACCACCAACAAGAAAAAGCCGTGGAAGCCAAAATCACAATCAGAGTCACAACAATCTTCCTCCTCACAACAAGGCAATTCTTCTTCCAACAAGAAGGGAAACAACAAGAAGATGGATACACTATTTTGTGCATATTACAAGAAACCAAATCATGATGAGCATCATTGCAAGACTAAGAGAATAGATGAGTTGGAAAACTTACTTAGGAAGAAAAAAATCGATGTGCTAAATGCTTCCAAAGATTCAAATCCATCCACTTCAAAGGGAAAATGGCAATGAGTTATGGCAAGTTCAAGTTCTTTAGGGGAATGGATTCTTGACTTGGGTGCCTCACATCATATGGGTTCTTCAAAAGGACACTTTTCTTCATTGGAGTAATCTAAGGTACCTCACATCTTTGTAGGAAATGATACACAAGTGGAAGTTGAAGGAAAATGAAAAGTTGAGATGGAAAATGGAGAGTTCAAAGATGTTTTCTATGTTCCTAATCTTAGCACTAATCTCCTTTTAGTTTACCAAATCACTCACTATGGAGGTGGAAATAAATTTGAGTTCCTTCTTGATTTAGTAATGGTGCGAAATCTTAAGGATGATTTATTGGTTGCAGTGGGTAAAGTTAATCATGACACAAGGATTTATTATGTCTCCCACTTTGTTCCTATGTATCCTTCACATGCCTTTTTGACACATTCATAACCACAAAGTAAATTATGGCTTGAGTGATATGGACATCTTGCCTTCCGCTATCTTCATCAACTTAGGTCAAAAAATATGGTTAAAGGTCTACCTACAATCAACTTTTCTAAGGGTAAATATTCAACTGGCTTAATGGATATGCATCTAGAAGAGAAGTTTGACAAAGGGAAGTCTTGGAGAGCATCAATAGTTCTTGAGTTGGTTCACATTGTTCTAGCAGGCCATTTTTTGGTGACATCAATTAGCAAGGGTCACTATGTCCTCACTTTCATTGATGACTTTTCACACTACACATGGGTCTACTTACTTAATCACAAGAATGAAGTGTTTGATAAGTTTCTAGCTTTCAAGAGTCATGTTGAAAAGAAATCAAGTAAATTCATCAAGGTTCTTCATATGGACAATAAAATCAGATATGTGAACTCAAGACTTAGAGACTTTTGCGAACTTGAGGGTATTGATCTTCAGAATCCTGTAGCATTTTAGTCCACAAAAGATAGGTGTTGGAGCAATGAGGATTAGAATTCTTAAGTCAATGGAATGTTTCATGATTCAAGCTAAGTCTCTTGATCCATCACTTGAGGTAGAAGCTATAAGTAGTGCCAATCACATCCTTAATAGATCTCGTCATAGTGTCTTAGATGAAATGACTCCTTTTGAGGCATAGTGCAAAAGGAAACCAGTTCTAAAACTCTTCAAATATTTTGGTTGTCCAACATGGGCACACATATCTTCAAGGGAATACAAGGCACCACCGCCAAGGCCTTTTACTTTCATTGGATATGAAGAAAGTGTTAAGGCATATAGACTTATGGATCCTGAGACTCATGAGATATTCATAGAGAGGAAAGCTCACCTAGCTTATCCTCTAATCCTCTCCATACTTCATACATTGTGGAAAGTGATAGTGACAACAATGATAGTGATTCAACAAGTTTATGTGCGGGGGATCCTTCTGATAGATGTAGGACGAGGTCACAAAATCAACAAATTCCACATGCATACATTATTATAGTGATAGGTCCATGCAATTCAATACAGTTGGGTACACCTTGTCTTCTAGTTCCAACATCAGGGGATGACTACTTGACAGACATTTTAGGTTTGTTTCTGGAGTCCTACATAGGAGATGTGGGAGACATTATTGATGATATACATCTTCTCTTTGATGAATATGATCCTTCTTTAGTTGTTGCAAGGGAACACTATAACCCTTTTGTCTATTCTCTACATGATCAGTCTTACAAGGTCGATATGATTGTCAATCCTTATGTACAATAGTTGCAGGAGGTCTCTTTACCATTTGAGGAGATAGTTGGTTCTTTGGGATATGTTCTACATCCATCCTTGCTAGATCCAAACTTGTTCTTTTCAACAGTGTTGGAAGGGGTGACTATCAATATTGACATAGGGATAGTTGAGCAATTTTCAAAGACACCATTCATCTTTAGGATTATTTCTACACATTGGGGAAGCATCTCATATGTACCTATGACATTGTTTCTTCCTAAGGGGAGGAACATTATTCAACAGTCATGGATCAACTTCTACATTCATCTTGGAGTAGTTATCTCTAATGTGCATTTTGTATTGAGGGGGGACTACCTTGTCTCTTTTCTTCTTCTTCTACTTCTTCTCTCTTATGGGGGGAACCTTTTCCTCTTATTGTATATACATGATGTATGTTGTAATGAGGGGATCTTAATTACTCCATCCATCCATGCATCTTATTTTTTCATCTATCTTTTTGGGGGAGGGTTTTTCCCATGAGGTTTTCTCTCTTTCTCCACTTTATGAGAGCTTACATTCCTTTTGCATTTTGTACTGTGTACCTAACATGGCCTAGTAGTTGGGACTCATCATGCATTTTAGTCTAGCTTTGTGAGCTTAAGTGCATTCCCCTAAGTTGCACTTAAGGTGGGGTGTTGGTGTAAATAAGTATTTACTATTTAAACTTTACTAAAGTTTACTTAGGTTAATGCATTAGCATATTAGTTGTCATGTAGACACTTAGGAGTTTACATATTCACATGAGTTATCATGTAGACAACATAGTTATTTTCACTCCAATTGAGCACATGTTGTCTACTATATCTCTTTACAAGATACACCTTTGTATTCTTATCCTCTCATTTTTGCATGTACATTCATGTATAATGGAGGATAATCCACTCTTGGTGTACATGTGCTTAGTTGTGATGATTATCTCTTTGCTAACTCCTAGTCATCCTATTTGCCTTTATATACGGGCACTTCTATTGTGTATTCATCTGATATGTATTATCATTTTGATCATTATTGAGATTTTCATTTGATCATTATTTGTCTCTCTTATGCTATCTACTAAGCTTCTTGATCTTGGCATTGAATTATTGCCTTAGGAAAATTCTTACAAAACTAAACAAAGGGTTCCACTTTAATTTGACTTCACATTCCAAATATCTCTCATTGTAGTGGTCCATGTTTAAACCATGATAGAAGTTTGAGGACATGTGAAAATTTGTAGAAAATATGTGTTACCTAGGGTTTTGCATTTATCAAAAGGCTCTCAAAGTTTTCCTTAAGTATGAAAACCTCTTAAAATGTTAACAAGACCTTAGATTGTTATGTTTCTTTATTCTATTTTAAGTATCTTAACTTATGGGTCTCATATTTTGCACAAGGGCTATCTTTTTTTTGCTTAGCACCGTACTACTTTATCCTTTGTTTCTCATGGGTTTATAATTCTTCATTAAAAAATTCCTATACATTGCCCAAGATTTTTATTAAGTCAATCTTTGTGAGTCCTTCATGTGCTATCTATGCATCATAATCATGCATCTCCACATTACCTTTTAGCTCAATATTTTTCCCCTATGAGTATACAAGAGTTTGCCACTTGTAATGCCCGATCCCATGATGTCTCTACCAGATGCTTTAAAAGGAGATCTGATGAGATGATGCATGCTTTATCACATGTTTAAAGTGCATGATAAATATCACTTATGAACCTACAAGATCTTTACACATGTCCTATTTTGATTTTTTCTCAAAGGGGTCCATATGCTCTCGTTCCTGATTGGTTAAAATGTTATATATTAGATACATGGACCTAATGTTTGTTTTAGCGATGACTTCTAACTTAGGGTTAGATCCAATGGCTCATACTTTCTTGCATCTAACCAGGATGGTTTGCTAAAACACTACAATTTTGCATAATCACACCACATATTTATGTGGTTAAGCCAAAGGTTGAAGGGTCTATAATGATTTTTGATTGGTTTGAGATCTTGACATATGTTTTCATATGATACCACATGTAGGAGATCAACGGTGCTTATATTTTCTGTCAGTATGACCCAACACTAAGTATAGAGTAAAATACATATAGATCCAAGGGTAGATAAATCTTCCAAAATAAATTCAAAAAATGAGTTCTCAGATGCTACCTCAACCCGACAGTTGAAATTCTAGACAATCTTGTAAATACATGCAATCCAAATACCCTTAAGCTTTCAACAATTCTTTAAATTCCATTTCCAAATTGCTCCCCCAAAACCTATGTGTAACTCCAAAATGATCAAAAAGCCTCTAATAAAAAGCCCTAACCTAAACTAGGGTTTCTAATTTTTAATTTAATAAAAAGCCACTTACTTTTAGTTAAATATTAAATAACTTAATTTATTAAATGCTTTCATGCACACTCAAAACCCTTTTAATTTTAAAATACTATTTTATTTAATTAATCTTATCATGCATATTTTGTTGGAATTACAAGAGGGAAAGGTAAACTTCTGAGATGGGTGGGGGTGAATTAGGAGTTTAAACTTGGACCCATAAAACTTTCACCATTCATACATCATATGCATTAACATACTAAAATGACATGTAAAGTAAATGCATCTAAAACATATAAGTAATCAAACACACACACTTGACACCAGATATGATTACCCAAAAACCCTCCAAATGAGAAGGTAAAACTAGGGTGGGGATGACACCCACAAATCTTCACTATTGCAGAAAAAAAGTCTAGCCAATTATGGTTACAATGGTTTGACCATGAATCATGATCTATCCTATAAAAGGCCTACCCTGTTAAAGGCTTACAAAGACTGTTAAGTCCTACCTTGTTAGAGGATTTCAACACCCTATTAGAAGTGTGCTTGGTTAAAGGAATTTAGGTCATTCACTTGGAATGGCACCCTATTAAAGGATTTGGTAAAGCCTGTTAGGACTACTCCGTCGAGGAGATTTAACTGAAATTATTTGTCAAAATGTCTCAGCATAGATCTTGCGGTTAGCACTTGCTTGCCTAATAAAAGATCACCTCTATCGAATCTGTGATTAATCCTTCACAATCTAATGTATCAATTATGTATCCTCTATCCTCTTTTCTTCACTTAACTATTTCTAAAATTCACTCTTAATGCTAAGTCACCTTGAATGCTTTGCAAACTATCTTGTTCGCTCCTTCAATTTGATCATTCACCCCTTCACAATGCTCTCAACTCTCCTCTTTATTGAAAGTTTAGGGCTTCATTCTTCTTAAGAAGACTAAGGTGGCTTAGGGTTAGGTATGAATCTATGGCTGAGATTCATCCATTTTGCCCCTTAATCCTTCCCATTTTTTGATTGGCTGCATGTAATTGCATAGGGAATCTACATGTAGTTTCATTCTTATCTCTAAATAATCAAAATTTATCCTTAAGTTGGTCAAAAAAATAGTTTGCATAGTTGTTTGTGCCATAACAAACAAGTATGTCCAATTTGTGTTACTCGGCATATGTAGTTACTAAGACTTGACATACACTATAATTTTGCTTCTGACTCGACACTTGAACTGCTTGACATTTATTATTCACTTAGCACTTGAATCACTTAGCATGGTCTATTGGCTTGACACATGAGTGACTCGGCACATGAGTGACTCGACACTCATTGCAACTCATCATGGTCTAATATTTACATGTACTGGACATGTATTAGTAGTTCGGCATGAACTAAGTAAATGACTTAAGTGTGTTGACACTCAATTGTCAAAACCAATTTGAGATCAACATTCTCCCCCTTTCATATGAGTGTCAAAAACACTTGAATATACATAATCAATCTAATCTTCTCGAGTATAACATATCCATGACTTGACTTATATACAGATCTTTCAAAATTTTCAAAATTTTACAATAACCTATGTACCTCAAAATGTATAACTCCCCCTGAGTTAATATGTCTGTTCTGTATCCAAAATCTATTCTTCATTCTAAGTAGATTTGTCTTTGCTGACTAATACTTATACTCTATCTTAGTTGATATTTTCTCTGCTCTGTTTCTATCTCTGCATTGTATTTCTCAAAATGTATATCATTGGGGTCAAAATCTAATAACTTCCCCTTTGTTCATGCTTCCCTTTTTTCTTTATTCTCTTTTTTTGTTCCCCATTTCTCATTTGTATCTCTCCCCTTTCTTATTTACTCCCCCTTAATTCCATGCATAGTTACTCCTCCCTTTAATCTATCTCCCCCTTGTTTATTTATCTCCCCCTTTTTGACACTTATGTCAAAGCAGCTATAAACTTATAGTGTATTTGTCCAAAAAGGATTTATGAACTTCCATGATTATTTTTAGAGCTACATCCCAATTATTACATACAACATCCAATGACTTAACTTGGATAGCGAGCTCAACTGCAAGGTGTATTAGGCCATCAAGTGTAGAAAGATTGGGATCTTTCTTCAATAAAGTTTCTACATAGCCTAATTCTTTGTGGACGATTTCCATGTGTGGGGTAAGAGAGGCTTGAATTTGTGTCAATTTGGCTCTTATATTAGCCTCTTCTATTGTTAACACAACTAATTGACTCTGTGATTGAAACAATGTATGGAAATGCTTCTCACTCTGAGCTGGGTTCTTAGGTAGCTATGTACCTAATATGCTTAAATTCCTCTTTAGGCTCAAAATTCTATGTCTAGTGTCTTGGGTGAAGAGTGTGGGATCACATAGTTTAATGTACAATGAGAAGATATTCTCAAGTAGCTTCTTCACATCCTCAACCTTGGTTGCTAATGCAACTCGTGTTAGTGCTATGTCACCATATATCTTTTCATTCACTTTCCCTTGAAACTTTCATTTAGACCATTCCAAAAGTTTAGCATTTTTATCTAGGTCTTCATTATTAACTTTTTCCACAATATCAGACAATTATTCCAATAGTGGCTTGGTTTCTTCAGTAGCAGGTAAGCTGAATGAATCTAAAAAGATGTCTTTAATTTCTTGTAGTGCTTTCTTTTTCCTGTACTCCTTCCTAAGCATTTTTTGGTGCTTCTTCTTCTCTAATGCTTATTGTAAAATGCTCATTTGATCAATTGTCATTGTTTCATAATCAAAATTTGGAATCACTATCTCTTGATCTAAAGTGATATCACCATAATGAATTACCTTTTCAACTTTAGAAGAACTTGATCATGGCACTAAGATTTGTAGGGGTATAGCTTCTGTGCTCAACTTTTGAAGAAGTTTTGTAGGTGAGGAGCTAGATGTTGGTAAAGTTACCAATGCTTGGATGGCCTCTTGCTCCTTTACCTTCGGTGTTTGTTCACCTTCTTTAGACTTATCCTGATCTATGACAATGACATGACTTGAACCTTGTATCTATGCTTCAGGTACAAATGTATCTATCTATCCTGTTTGCTCTGTTGATGTCTCTTTTTCTTCTTGTTTGGAGGTTTGCCTCTACTCAACTATATCCTCTTTAACATTTGTGTCAACCTTAACAGATGTGTCTATAGTTGTTTGAATTAAAGGTTGATCACTGGTAACTAAAGAAATGGTAGAAGGTGGTTCTTGTGTGTTCACCTTATCCCTTGTAACCTTCGTTACTACCTTTTGAAGTTCTTATACACTGATCAAGATTGGATTTGTGCTTAGTTGTGCTTGTAGTGTAGATTAATCTAGAATCTTCTTCAAATCTTCTACAGTCAATGGGTTGATGTTTTGAGCTGATGCATCAGAGACATCCTTGACAATTATAGTCTCTACAAGTGCACTTTTGTCATGAGGAGGACTGGCACTTGGCATTTGTGTGTCTTGCACACTCTATTCCTCATGCTACTGTTCAGTTGTTGCTGTGTCAATATCCATCTTTTCAGTCTCCTCCTCTATATTTCTCTCTTCCTTGCTATCCTCCTTGTCATCTTCTTATTTATCATCATTTTTACCCTCACTTTTCTCCTTGCTTCACTGTAGTTAATCCATAGATTAATTTCCACATTTGAGTGGATTTCTTGACAACATCTTCAATATCATTTTGGAGAATGCTGAAGGCTCTATACTTTGGTGTGAACCTTCCTCCATATTCCTTATTTGCCCTAGCAATTTTCCCTTTTGTTAGTTCTAGAATTATTTGGGCCAAAGTAGTCTCCCTTATTTTCTTTTCCAAATTTAAACAATAATGCCATTTTTACTCAACTAAATCATATAATGGCTTAAGTACCAAGTTAGCAAATTCTAATGACGTATTTTTAAATTTGGACATCATTGTGCATAGGGCTTCTTCTACTAGCTTTTCTCCTCTTTTCCCAAATTATCAAAATTTACATTCTTAAGACCAGACAAATTTGCATTATTTCTGATATTTTCACATAGATTTTCAAGATCAGAAAGTGGTGTATGACTTACCATTTTGAATTGGCTTGTATCCTTTGATTTAGTTCTTTCCTCATTTGAGTTAGGTTGAGCAATATATTTTCTTCTCTACTTCTTCTACTCTTGGCCTCCTTTTTCTATCTGCTTGGTTTTCTCCTTAGCCTTTTGTGCGATAGCTCAAGTGCTAGCTCTTGTGGTAGGTATTGTTGGCTTTGCTGGACTTGGCTTAGCAACTATATTTTCTTTGGCCATAGGTTGTGCCTTGGCCTTTCACTTCTTTGTCTCGACATGTGTTGGTGCTTCCTTGGCTTCCTCTTTCTTCACACCCTCTATTTCTTCCTCTTCTTTGTCCTCACCCATGCCTTGGGTTAATGCAAGAGGTTCTTTGATTTGTTCTTGCTCTTCCTCTTCATCCTCTTCATCTCCCTCCTCTTCTTCTTCTTCAACACCTTCACCAAATTTTGCCTTAAGTTTCTTCACCAGTTTGTCTTTCTTCTTTAGTGTAGAGGCCGTCTTCAATTTGACTTCATTACATCATAATTTCAAAATATTTTGGCTATTTTATCAACTTCCTCAGCTAGAAGTGCAGTAATGATAGCTAAGGCTTTATTAACATTTATCTCATACCCTAAGGGTCCTACCCATCTTGGATTCTTCAAAATAGCTTGTCATGATAGTTTCAAAATTCTCACCCATCTACTCAATGTACTTATTTATTTAAGTAGCAACTAACTTGTTTGTTTTCCATCCTATTTTGCAAAAAGATGGGAATGTATTTTGTACATAGAAAAATACTCAAATTAGAATTGATCCAAATTTGCACTGAGCACTCTTAATCTTCTTGACCGCTCCAAGGGTCTCCATTATTTGTTGCAATTGAAGCTTAGCTAGATCATATTTTCACACAATCTATCATAGGCTTCCCTTATCTCCATATCACCTATTCCTCCTATCTTGCAGTTGTAACATTTTCTGACATCTTGGACCATAATGACTTTTGGGGGAATCATGGATAACACACTTGAGGAATCTTTTTTATAAGCAACATTTTGAATCACTTTGAAATTTGGTTGTTTTACCTCATTATTGACTAACTAGACATTCAAGAACTCGTTTACTTCTACATTTCTTGAGCTTGATGCCATTATGAAAAACTAGGGTTTTTACGAATGCAAACTACGTAGCTTAGCTTGTGAATAAATACCTTTAAAATTCAAAGAATGGGAGTGAAATAATTGCTAAGATCTTTGCAGTCACTTAAAACAAACTTCTGAATTGCCTTCTACACTTTTAGCTCTTGCTCAAATTCAAAATGATGAGAAATGAGTGAAAAATGACCATATACCCTTCAAAAACCCTTGCAATTAATGCGTAGTGCTTGTACAACTGTAATCTTGACATCAACATGTTTTCAAAATCATTCGACATCTATAGATATTACCTTCACTCGACAGCTACTACTGATTCAACATCAACTAGATAGCCTAGTAGCTCGCCACTAACTAGTATTCCACTCAACATCCATTGAACCTTTCATGCTTAGCAACAACATGAAAATTTAAAAATTTGATCTTGAATTTTCAACAACATCTTGCATCTTCATTCATGCTAATGTAGTCCTTTCACTACTAACATCGTTTGGAATTGATGTATGATATAATACTTTGAATATCAGTCCCACATACCTCTTGTTTGCTTAGTTTGATGAGGTGTGACCACTTGAGCCATTGGGTGAAGTGATCCCTTCTCCACTTGATGTACTACAACTATCTTTCTTCTTCCATGTCTTATTCATTTCATTCCCAATGGGTTCAACATCTGCCTTGCCTTTGCCTTTATCAAATTCACAACTTCGTGCCTTTAACCTAATTCAAAAATGCTTACTAATATGACCAATCTTCAAACAACTAAAGCATGTGGTTTGACTCAACCACCTTTTGTAGTTACCATTAAAGTGAGTCCTAATACAATTCTTAGGAATATGTCCATATTCTTGACAACAGTGACAACTATATCTCGTATTGTAATCCCAATTATAAGAGTTTCCATAGCTTCTTACCTTTTCTGGCTTGTTTGATGACCATGTGGACTTAGATTTGCATTCAAAGGCTCTATGTCCATACTTCTAACAATTGTAACAATATCCTTCAAATTTTGGTGCATGCATGGTTCTGGTTATGCATTCATGTGCTTGATGACCTTATTTATTGCATTTCTAACAGTGAGTCATGTTCTTAGGCTTAGTATTCTGATTTGTATTCTTGCTCCTACACACATTAGTAGTATGTCTTTCTTTCCACAATTATGACAAGTAGGTTTGGAATTCTTACCTTTGTTGTTCCTTTCTTCAACAACTTTGGATGATTCTCCTTCTTCAGTGCTTGTGTAGCCCAATCTTGATGTATCTCTATTAGATCTAGGGGACCTCAGTTATTGCTCAAAGTATTTGATGAATTCATTTGGCTTGTTGAAACTTTCAATAAATTCCTTTTCTCTTTTTAGGTCATTTTGTAGTTCATTCTACAAATTTAATGTAGTTATCTCAATGTCCTTAACATTCAACTCATGGTGAGCATTCATCATTTGGCTCAAGGTACCCGACTGCATGTTTGAGATCTTAGATAACTCTATTGACTTCTCTTCCAGTTTGTTTGCCAGAATTCTTTTGTCTTCTTCAATCATGGCCTTGTCTCCCATGGTTTTCTTCTTTTGTTCAATCACCTCACATAGAAATATAGCTTGTCATTCTTGCTCTAATTTGAGATTTCTAATTTCTTCATCTTGTGATCTATTTTTTTCCATTAGATCTGCAATTGCTGCATCAAATTCACTGGAGTTAACATCTAAAAATAGCTTTGTGGTGTCAATCTCTTTGTATTGTGTGTCATTCTCTGCTATAGCAATCTCTTTCCTTCTCTTCAAGGAACTCTTCAAAGCATCTCTAGCTTCATTCAATTGATGTAGTATAAGATGTATCTTAATCTCCTGGTTCTCAATGGTCTTTCCCAATTTATAGACTTCCATTTCAAGATCTTTCCTCTAAGCTACAAAGCTTCTCCTTCTAAGAACTAAGCTCTAATACCAATTGTTGGAATTACAAGAGGGAAAGGTAAACTTCAGAGGGGCAAGGGGGGGGGGGGGGGAGGGGGGGTGTTGAATCAAGAGTTTAAACTTGGATCCATAAAACTTTCACCATTCATACATCATATGCATTAACATACTGAAATGACATGTAAAGTAAATGCATCTAAAACATATAAGTAATCAAACACACACACTTGAAATCAAATATGATTACTCAAAAACCTCCAAATGAGAAGGTAAAATTGGGGTGAGGATGACACCCACAAATCTTCACTATTGCAGTAATAAAGTGTAGCCAATTAAGGTTACAATGGTTTGACCATGAATCATGATCTGCCCTGTAAAAGGCCTACCTTGTTAAAGGCTTACAAAGATTGTTAAGTCCCACCTTATTAGAGGATTTCAACACCCTGTTAGAAGTGTTCCTGGTTAAATGACTTTAGGTCATTCACTTGGAATGCCACCCTATTAAATGATTTGGCAAAGCATGTTAGGACTACTCCATCTAAGAGATTTAACTGAAATCACCTGTCAAAATGTCTCAGCATAAATCTTGCAGTTGGCACTTGCTTGCTTGATAATAGATCACCTCTATCCAATCTTTGATTAATCCTTCACAATCTGATGTATCAATTTTGTATCCTCTATCCTCTGTTCTTCACTTAATTGATTATGCAATTCACTCTTAATGCTAAGTCACCTTGAATGCTCTGGAAACTATCTTGCTCACTCCTTCAATTCAATCATTCACCCCTTCACAATGCTCTCAACTCTCTTCTCTCTATTGAAAGTTTAGGGCTTCATCCTCCTTAAGAAGACTGAGGTGGCTTAGGGTTAGGTATGAATCTATGACTGAGATTCATCCATTTTGCCACTTAATCCTTCCCATTTTTTGATTGGCTACATGTAATTGAATAGGGAATCTGCATGTAGATTCATCCTTATCTCTAAATAATCAAAATCTATCCTTAGGCTGGCTGAAAAAATAGTTTACATAGTTGCTTGTGCTATAACAAACAAGTATGTCCAATCTATGGTACTTGACATATGTAGTTATTGATGCTCAACATACACTGTAATTCTACTTCTGACTCAACACTTGAATTGCTTAGCATCTACTATTCACTCGATACTTGAATCACTCGACATGGTCTATCTACTCAGCACTTGAGTGACTTAGCACATGAGTGACTTGACACTTATTGCAATTCGGCATGGTCTAATATTTACATGCTGTAGTTGGCATGTATTACTAGTTCAACATGAACTAAGTAAATGACTTAAGTGTGTTGACACTTAATTGTCAAAACCATTTTGAGATCAACATATTTAACTTACTTTCTAAAAAAAAAATCATTTTATTTTATTTTTCTCACTTTATTATTTAATATAAGCATTTAAAAGCAATTATTTATTATATTAAAAAAGGTAATTAGAGTTCATTACTTAAATACAAACCTAATTTTTAATATTAATTAAATAATTATACTAAAATAATATATAATATTTAAATTATTTTATTTTAATTTTCTAAATTAGAACTTTAAATTAAATCTTTTAAATTAAGCATATATTCAAATAATTCTCAAAAATTAAATATCATCTTATTTATATTTTAGTAAAGATAGATAATATTTAATAATTCAAATATTGATGATTAAATAAAAAATCACAAATAAGCATTCTACCTAGTGAATCACAAAGTCAATCTATATTATATGCATAAGGAAAATCAACCCAAGAGAAAATCAAACAACATACACACAGAAAGAGTCATAGGTGTAAAAATGTTAGACAATCATATGCAAGTCCTCCTTATAGGACACATATTTAAGCTTTAACTAGGATTGGACCTGGACATTATCTCCCCATTCTTACCTTTGAGTTATTGCTATAGGGCACACTCAACCTGGTAATGCATGGAAGTTGATGCCTAGTACCTATAACCTGCATAAAAGATGAGTGCATGTACATGTGCATATATATATCTAAGATAAATAGACAATGATGGGGAGTGGTACATCATGTAGATCCCGACTAGCTGGTGACTACGAATCCCTCCCCTAACCACATCAAAAACATTAAACATAAATATTAAATAGAAAGACACACTATACACATGCAATTATGGGGTAAGTACCATAAATAAATCATGAATACAAATAACATCAGATTTTACTATAACAAATCATCATCATCAAGATACAATAATCATTATTCAAAGACATATCACATATGATATTATCAATAAAACAATTACATTTGCTAAGAGTAATTTATGAAGGTAATCATAATCATATAATAGACACATGAAAATTATCATTGTAAGTAACCATTACTATTATTGTAAGTAACCATTACATAAGAATTTGATAAAACTTTAACAACAAAGTATACAATGATAGTAATGGAGGGGTATAACATCTCTCCCCACTCCTCTTAAAATAAGCTTGCTCTTGGAAGTCAATTAACATTACTAAGGTACTCAAAGTCAAAAGTAATATCCACAATGTCATGCAAAAGGGTCAAATAGGAAATTAATACAATCCAGCTTACTAAGTATACACATCCAACCACTCAGAACAATATGATTATAGTTTAAGCATAAACTGAAAACCACATTGATCAAACATTCTTCCTTTAAAAATTTCTTAAATGAGTTTTAAATTTGTATTCAATAAGAATCATAAAAGACATCCAAGATAGATTATTGATTTGAGATCTCATGCAATCCTAGTCAATGCAATATTTATTAAATCATAATTAATATAGTATTCATACAAACTATGTGATCTAAATATTTTCCTTTTCTTTATGCAATAATAACACAATCTCACAGTGTTCTCCCTTATACATATTATTAGGGGTCCTTAATGAACATGATAGAAAAAATACTTATCACATAATAGGGCCAACAATATCAAACATTTAGATAGTCATCATAGAACTCAAAAGAAAAACCCCCAGTGTGTGAGCATCAAGTTTAATAGTAAATAAAAAAGAACACCATGATGATTTTCAATAATAAATCAAGTGTGACTTGTGTCACAACTTAGATACCAAAAAGAGAGTGAGGTGACTAATCCAAACATAAGAAAGTTCAAAAATTCAATGCTAGCCCATCCACAACATGAACACATTATAAATAACCAATTTTTTTTCACAAGAACATGTTTCACATAACAAGGTGACTAGTGGTAGCCACACTCTACGAAGTAACTACTTCACGACATCTAGGGGTCTAATATACTGGGTACGATAGAGAGTGCTCTTAGCAAAAATGAATAGATAGACTATTAATGGTAGTTACAATGATCTTTCATGCCATTTTTAGCAATTATAAGCCCAAGTTACTAGGAATTATTCCATGCATTTATTATAATGCTTGAGTTTCTTAATACATGAAAATCTACATGGTGCATTAAAACAATGTTTCTAACTCTATTTTATAAAATGCTACTAGTTTATGATTTGTAAAATGACTCTCTTATTAAAATAGTACATAATCTAATTGGGGACTTAAGTCCTTGACCCAATTGACCTACTAGAATATGACACACACCCAATTCTATAAGTGCATAACTCACAATAAGTAATGTACTATTTCAATTGTGCATAATGCATTTGACATAAATGAAAATACTATGAACTAACTTCTATTTCACAATTGGCTATATATTTTCATATTCTATAAATACATTCACACAAATAGTATGCAAGACACAATAAGATCTAATCAATATACACGAGTCTAAGCATTAACTAGAAATCAATGTTACATAACCAATTACATAAGAAACAAGGTTTACCATTCTAACTTAATCAAGAAAACTCAAACTAAGCTATAAGATAACAAAGGTGAATCGTATAGTCACAAAATAACATTTTGAAAAGCGAAGTGTTATAAATGCAAGTTTCATTTCAAAAGTTCTATTATTTCCCAATTTTTGTTATTCAACTTGATGTCTAAGTTTTTTGATCATAAGTTTTGTTGTTTAATCTTATTTCAAGTTTCACCACTTGTTATATGATGGCACACAATATGCCCAGAGTTCCCAGTATGAAAACTTAGGCTCTGATACTAGATGTAATGTCCCGCTCAGGAACCCAAGAGAAATAAACCTAACATGTAACAATGTTTACTAAACTATTTAAAAAAAAAGTTTACACAACATCAAGATAGCATTAATGCAGAAGAAATATAAACATACACATCAAGTACATATAAGCAATTACAAATACAATTTTCCATTCCTCAAGGGTTCCTTCACGTTGAGTCACATAAAGAACTTTTATTAATTAATTTATATTAATAACTCTCCTTTACTATCATTGTATACTTCATTGTTAAAGTTTTATCAAATTCTTATGTGGACATGCTAACCCTTAAGTGATATTTGAAAATATGATACTTTGATATATGTGACATCTGATTATACCAGATAGTAATGGTTACTTACTTACAATGATGATACTTTCATGTGTCTATTTGATGATTATGATTACCTTCATAAATTACTCTTAGAAAATGTAATTATTTTCTTGAGTATATCATATGATATGTCCTTGAATGATGATTATTGTATCTTAATGATGATGATTTGTTATAGTAAAATTTGATGTTTTTTGTATTCATGATTTATTTATGGTACTTATCCCATACTTGCATGTGTATGTTGTGCATGTCTATTTTATATTTATGTTTGGTGTGGTTAGGGGAGGGAGTTATAGTCACCTTCTAGTCAGGATCTACATAATGTACCACTCCCTACCATTGCCTATTTGGCTTAGATATATATTCACATGTGCATGCACTCATCTTTTATGAAGGTTGTAGGTACCGGGCATCAACTTCCCTAAGTTGCTAGGATGAGTGTTCACTATCGCAATAACTCAATGGTAAGAATAGGGAGATAATTTTCAAGTCCAATCCCAACCAAAGCTTAAACTGATGTAGAAGCATCCTAGGGTAGTTAGTGATCATGCATGTTGGAGGAATTTTGGCTTCGGAGTTGAGGACTCAGTCACCAAAGGAGTGGTGCTCGGTTGTTATTGGGTGTAGTGTTGGCAAAGGAGCTCGATCACTAAAGGAGGTTGACAGATACTATTGCTCGGCATTTTTTTCTCTAAACATGTACTGTTCTTTTTGAGAATTCTTGTAGGAGCTTGATAGTGCTTGTCTGGTGGTTGCTAATGCTCGACAATGTGGCTTGTGGGATGGATTTCTTATGGATTTGCATGGCTAGCTTGGTGCATTTATTGCATGGGTATTGAGATAATATCATTGATAAATCATGAGAGTTTGTGTGGACTTATTTGTATTTGTTCTAGGTGTATATAATGAGTGTTGTAAGCCTTCTAAGGTATTTGGTATTCAGTATCTATTGTAGGCTGACTTGTGGCTCAACATGTATTTAATATAAGGGTTTATTTAATTTGTAACTTGCTAGGATGACTTGTGTATTAGCTAGGTATAAGTAAGGGGTCTTGTGGAGTCTTAAGTCATAATCATCCAACTTGGAGAAGAGGATGTGAAAGAGGAGCAAAGTTTGAGAAGAGCTAATAGTTGCAGCTTAAGAAATAAGGAGATTGCTTGGTGGCTTGCGAGTTCAAGTTTAGATCTTGCTTGGGGGATTCTACCAGAGTATTGTGGTGCTATAGATTTGGATTAGCTAGGGTTTGGTTTGGATTTTGAAGGATTTTGTAGAACTATTACTTGCTTCATATTTGGTCATAACTGGGAAGGCCTTACAGCCTGACACAATGCATGTAATTAGTTGTTTTATGAATAAAGATTTGTGTTTGGTATCAAATCTTATATATTGTGTTAGATGGTATTAGAGCGAAGGTTTTCTTGAGTGTGTAGATAGATCACCGAAGTTGAGGCAGTTTGCACTAGGACCTAGGGTAAAGATCATCAGAGCAAGGATATGGTTGATCTTGTAGATTTGTTGCAGAGGGTTTACACAGATCTTGAAAGATGCCTCCAATAATAATTGGCTATAGGGAAATTGAAGACCTCTATGATGTCATGGAAGTGAGGATCTTAGAGAAGGTTAAAAAAGATTTCAGATATGAGATGGAGTTGATGAAGAATCAGATCACAAGGGACATAGCTAATGTATTTTGACATGTGGGTACTAAAGATGGTTATGAGGAAGCATCTGTAGACTTTGAATTTTTTTGGATCAAGTGGTGAGGATAGAACTGATCATGTGGAGAGACCTATGGGAGATGGGGCTGGTTAGTTTTCTAGATCTAGATCTTAGTTGAAGCTAAAGCATAAGATGGATATTTCTAATTTCTTAGGTACTTTGAATCTTGAAGACTTGATTGATTGGATTGGTGAATTGGAAGATTGATTTGAGTTAGAGGATATTAGATATTCGCTCAGAGTGAAGTTGGCACAGACTAAGATGAAAGGGCATGCTTCTATTTGGTGGAATGAATTGCAAAGAGATAGAGAAAAGGAAGGTGAAATGAAGATCACTCATTGAAGGTTGATGGTGACAAAACTAAAGGATAAGTTCATTCTTGTTGACTATGAATTTGAGCTATTTAAGAGGTTGCAAAATTTGAAGTAGAAGGATGTGTCTATAAAGGATTATATCGAGGAGTTCTACAAGATGACTATCTAGTCTAGACATAGAGAATTGTCTAAGGAGAAGGTAGCTCAATGCATTAATGGCTTGAGATTCAATCTTCAAGATGAGGTTGGTATGCTAAAGATTGACTCAGTTGAGGATGCTTATCAATATGCTCTGCTTATAGAAGATAAGAAATCAAGATAGTTCTCCGGGGAAAGAGAAGTAGGATCACTTGACAAAGGACAAACATATTGTAGAAGATGAACCAAAACTTGTTGAGCCGAGGAAGAGGACGGGTAAGGTTTCCTTTAAAGGTAATTATTTTCATTGTGGTGAAGAAGGACATAGAGCTTATGAATGTTCAAAGAAGGCTAGTGATAGGAGAGCCACTGTGATGAATGAAGTTGAAGCCTATGTCAATAAATCTGAGGAAGGAGAGAACTTGTTGGCTTGGTGTGTACTATTTGGTAAGAAGGCACTAGAACCTTTTGAAAGGATTAATTTTTTCAGGACTCATTGTAAGTCTAGTGGTAAAATTTGCTATGTAATTGTGGATGGTGGTAGTAATGATAACCTTGTCATTGAGGAGATGGTTCAGAAACTTGGTTTGAAGAGAATGAGACACCCTCATCATTATAGGATTGGCTAGTTACAAGATGCTTTGGAAGTGAGGGAGCAATGTCTTGTTGATTTTCAGATTGGATAATATAAGGATAAAGTATTGTGTGATATTGTGGACATGAGTGTTGTCACATATTGCTTGGTAGACCTTGGTAGTTGAAGAGCTATGCATGTTTGTGTCAAGAATGTGATTACTATTGACAAAGGTGGTAGGAAGCATTCCCTAATTCCTTTTTAGAATGAAAAACTTGGTAGAAGGAACTTGAGTATTGGTAGTCGAGTTGAGTTAAAAGATTCTAAGAGGGTTAGGGATTAGCATGGAAAAAAAACCTACAATACATCGAGAATGGATGTGAAGAAGCAAAGATGGAACAAGGGAAAGTGTGTACAAGTTGAAGAATTGGAGCATATGTATGTGAAGACTCACTTTGGGATTTATGTGCTAAATCCTAGATGTTCTTCTAGCTATTGAGAACATATTTTCCTACCTAGGGTGTTTGATGAAGGAGCATCCTAAGGTAGTTAGTAATCATTCATATTGGAGGAATTTTGTCTTTGGAGTTGAGGACTCAGTCATTGAAGGAGTGGTGCTTGGTTGATACTGGGAATAGTGTTGGCTGAGGAGCTCAGTCACTGAAGGATCTTAGCATACATTATTTCTCAACATATATTGTTTCTCGACATGTACTGTGTTGCTTGAGAATGCTTGTAGGATCTCGATAGTACCTGGTTGGTGGTTGTTGACGCTTGGTAATGTGGCTTGCGAGATGGATTTCTTGTGGATTTGCTTATTTGGCTTGGTGTATTTATAGCATGGGGATTAAGATTGTGACATGGATCGATCATGGGAGTTTGTGGGGACCTATTTGGGTCTTGGTTTTTTTTTTAGGTGTATTCAATGAGTGTTGTAAGCCATCTAAGGTATTTTTTATTTAATATCTTTTATAGGCCAAATTATGGCTCAACATGTATTTAATATAGGGGTTTATTTATTTTTTAACTTGATAGGCTGATTTGTAGCTTAGTTGGCTATAAGTAAGGGGTCTTGTGGAGTCTTAAGTCATAATCATCCAGCTTGTAGAAGAGGATGGGGAAGAGGGGAGAAGTTTGAAAAGAGCTACTACCTGCAACTTAAGAAACAAGGACATTGCTTGCCATCTTGCAAGCACATGTTTAGCTCTTGCTTGGAGGCTTCTACCAGAGTGTTGTGGTGCTACAAATTTAGACTAGCTAGGGTTTGGTTTCGATCTTGAGGGATTTTGTAGAACTATTACTTGCTTTGTATTTGGCCATAACCAAGAAGGCCTTATAGCCCGATACATCGCATGTAATTGGTTGTTTTATGAATCATGAATTGTGTTTGGTATAAGATCTTATATCTTTTGTTATATTTCCACTATGTGGTTATTTTTTGGGGGCTAGGACATCTCCTCTGTGGATTTTCTTGCCTTGTACTTGTATATGTGAGTTATGGGCCTTTGATCCTCACACACACTTCAACATGGTTATTACCTAAGAGATCATCCTAGAATGAACATTGAATTGTTCATTCGAGTAATCTAACAATGCGACTTGTTACCTTCTAACTAGAAGGATTTTTTGCCTTTTCTCTCAGACCAAGAAGCAGGCAACCAAACCTTTTAGTATGAAGGATTTATGCAGCTGTATGATAGTGTAACTAATTGAGATGAGATGAAATTCTAATCTAATAATAGGAAAATCAAGTTAAGCTATATGGGTATATTTTAATCTAGACGATATTAATGGTAAACAATTATGAAATCTATGAAAGTACTAAGCAAGTGACTATCTATTTTGATAGTAATTCAATGAAATTCAATTCCAACCCCCTTAATGAGCAATTAGAAGCCTCTTAAATAGAATTCTCAAAACCAATCAATGGTTGAGATCAACTAGGATGAACAGTTGAGATCAAAGATAAGATTCAATTATGATGGAAGATTCCCTATGCAGGTGAGGTTAACTAACTCAGATCTTGAGTATGATGGAGAGTTAACTTAAATTCACTTAAGAGTGACAATGAGTTGATTAAATCAATTCCAATTTGAGAGATAGATCACTGAGACTTCCCATTCCTGAATTGAAGATTGGATTTGAGGATATTATTTAATTTAATAAAATGAGATATGACCTCATAAATGCATATTTCTAATTACTTGAGTAATTAAACCCAATAATCAAATTGATGATATTATTAAATTAAATATATTTAATTCCTTTGCACATTAGCCAGAGAAGTAATTTAATTTAATTAAAGTATGAACACTTACAATTAAATCAAATTTAATCAATAGGTTTAATGAAGCTAATTTGAGTCGATACTTAGGAATTAAATAAAGAGTAGATTAATGTAGATTAGGGTTTTCTACATTTGACACCTAGGTCAAGTAGCGAGTAATTAGAATCAGAATTGCCTAGTGAAATAGGACTTAGGAATGATTAAAATAGACCGGGATTGTTTAACATGGCAATGTACCAATTTTGGGGTATTCCATTTTCCCCTCTTTGAATGAATGTGCAAGCAACACGTTCGATTCAAAGAAATTATAAGTATGATGCAAAGGTCAAGAAATGAGATTAGTTCCAAAATTGATGATACAAAGACCAATTGATAAGCTTTTAAAGGTTATCTCTAGAATGGAGCTTAACCTTAGGGGATCCAGATAGAACACCTAGATACCAAGATTGATAAGCTTTTTAAGATTATCTCTAGAATGAAGCTTAACCTTAAGGGATCCAGATAAAACACCTAGATACCAAGATTGATAATTTTTTTAAGATTATCTCCATAATGGAGCTTATCCTTAAGGGATCCATATAGAATACCTAGATACGAAGATTGGTAAAACAATGATTGTCAAATTTCATAGAATTGTTCCCAAAATGAGACTTGATTCACAGGAATCAGGGTTTAGACTATCCCAATACTTGTCCATTAAAAGATGACAAGATTAATCATGATTCATAGAATCATCCCTAGAATGAGGCTTGATCCTCAAGAGTCAGGGTTTAGAATGTCCTTGATGCCTATCTATTGAATAGTGATTGAAAGTAAGAGCTTAGAATTATCCCTAGAACAAGGCTTAATTCTTGGCAAAATTTAGGATTATCTCCAAAACAAAGCTTAATCCTTAGCAAGAATTTGGAATTATCTCTAGAATGGAGCTTAATCCCCTAGAGTCCCAATATAACACTTGAATACTAGTCCAAGAAGATAACAAGATCGATTCATGAGTCATAGAATCATCCCTAGAATGAGGCCTAATCCTAAGGAGTTGGAGTTTAGATTGTCCCAACACCTATCCATCGAACTCTAACAAGAACTATTAGAAGATGTGATTAGCTGACCAAAAGATGGGATAGATGACATAGATGCTAGATAGAAAGGGAACAAGATGTCCCAAGTGATTAGGACATAAGATTTAGATTGAGTTGAAGTTTAGATTCAATGGTGTAATCATCCTGCCCCTCGAGAGCAAAATCAAAAGATGACACACCAGAAATATGATGTAGAGTAGTATATAGAGAGATATTGAAGAAAATATGAGATTTTAAAGAATATAGAAGATATCAAAATGATCAGAAGAAAATTTGGAGTTGATTTAAAGCAATTTCAAGATCTAAAAGACCAAGTTTGACTAGAGTTGATTTTTTCTAGAAATTTTGAAAAATGTCAAGAAATGTGATTTGAAAGCATTCAAAAAGATTCACAAAGTATTATAAAAAGTGGACTGTACAAGCATTCGATCACGTTGGTCCCAAAATTTTAAAATGCATTTTTGAGCTGTTTAAGTGTGTTAGATTTCAAATTCGATCTCAAAAAAGGATTCAAAGTGATCAAATTAGCTACGGGTGATTTTCATGCCAATGGAGCACTTTGAAAAATTAGGTCAAAACCTATATAAGGGCCCAAAGGGTCATTTTCAATTCATTTGCACTTTTGTCTTTTGTGGAGAAGACAACTTTGAGGTGAAAATGGTGGTCGCCTTGTCTACACATCAATTCAAGCACTCCTGACAACACAGCCGGCTGGTGGAGTATGGACATTCAATGAGTAGTCTATGACCCTACTTTGTATTTAATTTTTTACACTTTTCGATGTAGTTTAGGTCATTTAAGGTATTTTGAATGCATTATGTGTCAATTTTCACATGAGGATGTCTCTCCTTGCACAAAGCCAGTCTATTCTTGCGTGAAGAAGTACCAAGCATGTACTTCTTCACTTGGTATAATGGGTTTTCACACATGGGAGTTTCCCATGTGTCATGTGAGAGACCCTAATGTTTTTTCATTTTTCACTTAGTACTTGATCATTTCTCATGCGAACTAGTGTGTTCTCATGCAAAGATGTGGGATCTCGCGTGAGAACATGAGATTTCACACAAAATTTTGGTGTTAATTGCAAGTTTAAAAATT
This sequence comes from Cupressus sempervirens, assembly GCA_028749045.1. Lineage (NCBI taxonomy): Eukaryota > Viridiplantae > Streptophyta > Pinopsida > Cupressales > Cupressaceae > Cupressus > Cupressus sempervirens. The sequence continues at coordinate 149,522,166 of CM053785.1, read as the reverse complement.
GAAATTGAAATTTTCATTGCAAATTCATACTTTATTTCATCATGTTCATTTAGCAGAGACTTATCATTTGCCTTTGTGTTTGTTCGTGTGTGCAGGTTACATTTCCCAATGTAGGATTGTGATCCCATTACCCATCATATAGAGCTCTTTTGCATCAACTTGATGATGCTAACATGGCACATATTGATAGATTGGGACTTTCATATCTTTTGCATATTCCACCAATGTTGGTGAATCATGACCTCTTGATTGCATTGGTGGAGCATTTCTAGTCGGAGATGAACACTTTCCACTTGCCCCAAGGAGAGATAACATTGACTCTAGAGGACATCTATAAGATATTGTGGATACCTTTCCATGGACCATGAGTGGTTTATGATACAGTTCCATGAGTAGGTATAGAGGTAATAAGGTCCATTTTTAGGGAGGACTTGATTATGGGTAGAGCCATCACGTGGGATAAGCTAGTGTAGATATACAGGCCCACTCACAAGTTGCCATCAGTATTGGCAATATTTATCAGCTATTTCTTGATGCTAGATAGAGGTCAACACAAATTGGAGTGTGGATGGGACCAAATGCTCCAGATGATGTTGGAGACCCTAGAGAGATATGGGTGGGGTCAGTGCATGCTCGTGTACATGTTTGACAAGATGCACAAGATTGTGCATCATGAGAGGAAGAGCATGGCCATTGGGGTCTATGTTCTCTAGATCTAGGCATGGGAGTACCTACTAGTCACGAGGCCCATTTTTGCTGATTAGCAACAACCTATGGGGCCAAACATTTGTAGATATAGAGGTTAGCTTACCAAGACAGCTCTAGGAAAGATTGAGCTCTAGAGGGGTCATCTTGATGACTTGGTGTCTATAGTATGGAGACCATGGAGGGAGATAGAGGATTGCGATGATGTACAGGTAGAGTTGAGCCATATGTTCACCTCTCAACCACTAAAAGGGTATCTCTATAGACAATGGAGAGATTTTCTCTGACACATGTGTGGTGGCAGTATGGGAGGTCATAGGATATTTCATAGGAGTATTTCTCCTACACATGGCTAGCAACAGATTTGGACCATGGATGGTCACCGAGATTAGATCCAGGGAGATCTATGATAGATGTGCACAACTTGGTTATGGCACATTGGGACTACCTACCAGTGGTAGTAGATGGGGGATGACTCCTTCATATCAGGCTTACTTTGTGAGTCATCCTTTCCCGAGGTTTATAGATCTAGTGGGGATGGTCGCACCCAGACAACCAATACAAGAACCCTAGGGACCACCATAGTAGCCACACTAGCCATAATAGGTGAGACATATGATGCACTATGTGTAGATCCTAGCTTGGTAGATAAGAGTAGACTCAGGTGCTGGTGGGAGTGGGATAGGGCAGAGGATACCTTGAGGAGAGATGGGTTCCTTGGGAGCCATCGAAGGAGATGTGCAGAGGCCTCGAATAGAGGCAGAGCAATCGATAGAGTAGACTGAGTAGGGAGATGAGGAGATGTAGGATAAGATTATTGTAGGAGCCTAGGGTGGAGATTTCTTAGTACAAACTCAGGATGTTTTCTTAGTACAAACTCAAGATGTCTTAAGGAAAACTAGGGAGTAGATACAAACCACATAATGGCAGCTAGGAGAGCTATAGATATAGGTAGTTGTGAGAGACTCCTGGATTGCTAACTAGGAGTGTGAGATCTGAGGGCTGTGAAATCAGTTAGAGTGGGAATCACAAATATCAGAGTAGATGTAGGATGAGATTTGGCTACAGTCAGCCAGGGTAGCATACTATTTTGTAGCTTATGTAGTGATTGTACTAGATGAGGCCAAGTAGGTGGCTTGATTTTCATAGTATGCATGAGAGTTTGGGGGTGCATGACCTATAGTGAGACCATAAATGCCTCCTCCTCCTCCTCCACCTCCATTACCAATGGGAGGTGAGGGAGTAGGAGAGAGTTAGCTTCATATTTACCCTGATTTTTCATCTGGCTATGTATCCATTGGTGTGCTAGCACTATTTTGTACCATTTTGAGATTGACAGTGCTCAAGTAGCATCTAGTTTTGTAGCATCAAGTACCATTTGCATTTGTCACTTTCTCTTTTTACAACTTGTTGTACATGAGATGTTTGTGCTTATGATTATGAATACAAATATGATGTGATGTACAGATGCACATTTGATATGATGTATGAATGTAGTGTAGATGAGATGAATCATGAAATTATGGATGAAATGCAAAATATGAATGAACTAACATCTCATGTAGTGTTCTATTTGTTGTTTATAGTGATAGGTATCCCATGAAGATCGAGAGGATGAACCAAAGAAACGAATGCTTGTGCAACCACAGAAAAGCATGATACTTTGACAAAGCCAACAATCCCTCATCACAAAGGATTGAAGTAAATTTGCAATTGAATTATGTGTTTATGCAATGAAACCCTATGCTAGATGCAACCCTAGGCTAAATGCAATCCTAGGTCTTGTTACCAAGCTTCAAAAATTATCATCAGTGAGCATATAGTGAAACCCCATATGTCATACAATTCCCACTGACATTGCAATCATAGGAATATGAATAAGACATCTGTTCTAGTTTTGTTGGGATTAATTGTAAGCATTCAAGGCACAAGAAGCCAAAATGACCAGAAAATTTGTCCCTTTTAATGTAGCAAGTTAACATAAGCATCAAAGCATAAATGCTAGGATAACTAGAATGTTTGTTGCATACAAACACACTAAACACATGAGAGATCCTTCTTATGCTAAGTGATTAGTAAGTGTTATGTCTACAATGACCCTTGCATTTGTAACTTGAGACAGAAATGTGATAAGTATACTCGTAGTGACCCGTACATTCACTTAGTAGGATGAGTATCAATATTTACTGTAGCATGAAGAGTTCACTCCAACAAGCAAGGAGAAGAACTTACCCCATTGATTTATCCATATAAAAGGAGTTGAGGTACACACGACCATCCAATATGAGATAGAGGCTCTTATAGTGGACACCCCTTTTATATAAGTGCTTCAAATCATTAGAACTAAACCACAAATAGAAAGTAAAGAAAAGATCATGCCCCCAATCCTTGCTTCTCTAGTCAAAAGTGACATCATCAAGTTTCTCAAAGACATGATAAAGTGAAAGAAAAGCAAAAAAAGAAAAGCTCAACATATCCCAAACAGATTCATTGTTTTCAGTTTATTTTCCATGTTATAGGATTGATGTCAAGTGTCAATGTTTAGAACATGTATGAAATAAATCTCTTCAGTAGGGTGACAATAATACATAGACATAGTTATAATAACTAGTGACTGAAGTCAAAGAGGAATCTTCAATAAGAAGAACCTTAGTAGTAAATTGAGCAACAATAGAAAGACATAGTTAGGACAATTGGTGAATGACATGAGAGAGATCTTTCATGAGAGGAATCTGAAAAAGTGACATGAGTGATAGTAGGTAGATGTAGTTAAAACAACTCGTGACTAACATGAGAGATTATTTGTGAGAAGAATCTCAAAAGTGGCACTAGTGACAGTAGGAAAACACAGTTAGAACAACTGGTGACTGACGCAAGAGAGATCTTTCATGAGAGGAATCTCAAAAAGTGACTCAAGTGATAGTAAGTAGACATAGTTAGAAGAGCTAGTGAGTGACGTGAGAGATTCCTCTGACACTACAAAGGCTGCCCCCGAGTTATGACAAGATGTAATCCATGGATACATGAGCAAAAGCAACAAACAAAAGTAGGAAAGCAATTGCACAGGAAGCTAGAAGATGCAGTGCAAGATATAACATTGGAACAAGAGGTGCCTATTCACTAGGTTTTCACCTTCTTAGTAGAGATTTTCTTTTTGCTACCATGATTCCTATTTCCATGTTTTCACCAATGGCACTTTTTTTTTGTTTTTTTCAATTTTTTTGTATTTTTTCTCTCTTTTTTTGTATTTTTGATTTTTTCCATTTTTTTGGTATTACCAAGGCACCTATTGCTAGGTTTTCACCTAGATAATGATTTTTTTCAGGACTTTTTGTAATTTTTAGATTTTTTTCAAGATATTTAGTTATTTATAAAGAGCTTTTGAAATCAGATTAGGTGGAGAACTGCTTTAGGTCAAGAGTGTTGATGGGCTCCTTGAGCACCTCTCCCTCGGTTGTAGAAAGTTGGTAAGCACCAAATCTAAACACTGCAGTGACTATGTAGGGACCAAGCTAGTTGGGTTTAAACTTCCATTTTTTTACCCCTTGTTGCTAATTCTTAGGGTTTTCTCTCAAAACGAGATCACCCAGTTGGAAGTTGCATGGCTTATCTTTCTCATTGTAGCTCCTAGACATACATTGCTGATAAGCTCAAAGATGATCACACACCACTTTTTGACATTCATCTAACAATACTAGCTCTTGAGGCCAAGATATTTTATAGTCATCATCAGTAATGAGGTCCTTCATGGATATTCTCAAAGTAGGAATCTCAACCTCAATGGGAAGCACAACATCTGCTCCACACACCAAAGAAAAGGGCATTGTACCTATTGAAGTTCTGATACTTTTTTTGTATGGCCATAAAGCCAGATTAATTTGGAGGTGCCAGTACCTTCTAGATTTGCTAACAGTGTGATGCAAGATCTTAAGGATTGCCTTGTTGGATGCCTCTGCTTGATCATTACCCTTGGGACAATAGGTCAAAGACCAATATTGCATTATAGTGAACATTTTGCATAACTCCTTAAGATCTTTATTTTTAAACTGTCCTCCATTATTACTAATAATGGAGGAAGGTACACCATACCTACATATGATGTAATTCATGATGAATAGAGCTACAATTTTTCCATTTTCTACGGAGAGAGGGATGGCCTCTACACACTTAGTGAAGAGTTTGTAGCTATAATGATGAACTTATGTCCATTTGAAGATGACAGGTGAATTTGACCCACAAGATCAAAAGCCCATTATTGAAATGGCCACAGTGTGATAGATGGAATTAGCTCCTTGGCTGGAGCATGAATCAAATTCCTATGGAGTCGGCATTGTTTGTAGGACTTGGCATATTTGATTGCCTCTTGCTCTATATTCAACCAATAGTAACCAGCTCTAATATGTTTACGAGCTAGTTTTAGGCCATTAGAGTGAGATCTACAAATGCCCTTGTGGATGTCCATTAAAGCATGTTTGGACTCATCGAGTTCTAGACACCTAAGGAGTGTCCTGTGGAGACCTCTCTTAAACAAGTCATCAACGACCATGAAGTATTGTGGATAAGGTGACATTTTTGATTCTAGGTTAGGCTTTCTTGAATGGTTTGGTCACATAGATAGGAGTATATCTGGTGGTAGTGGGATGAATCATGTCCTACAATAGAACAAATTGTCTAAAATTCAAGGGCATCATAGGTAGGATAGAGTAACGTTTCCACCAGGAACTCATGTTGGAGATCATTCTCTGACATCTGTAACAAGGAAGCAAGAGTAGCCATGGCATTAGCCACTTTTTTGTTTGCTCAAGGAACCTATTGAAAAGTGATATGAGAAAATTATTTCTTTAGACCATCCACCATGCATTTATAAGGGATCAATTTCTCATCTTTTGTCTGATATACATCATTGACTTGGTTAATTATGAGTTGTGAATCACCAAAGATGTTCAACTGATCTACTCTCTATTCAACTACCATCTTCATGCCATTAATGAGAGCTTCATCTTCTACAATATTGTTTGTAAAAGGAAATGTTACTTTACCCTACCTATGATACTCTAACACTAGATCCAGAAAAGCAAAGATGACTACCAAGCAAGCCTTCTCGATGATACTATAATTCTTTTCATAGGAGATTAGCATGCAACTTAGATAGTAAATGACTCTTTCCTTATTATCATTGCCCTATTGAGCTAGCAATATACCTAGAGATGTCTTTGCTACTAAGATGTACAAAATAAGAGGCTTCCCATGAATAAGAGACATCAAGATTAGTGGATTAGAAAGCTATTTCTTTATCTGTGTTAGACTCTAACCACAATCTTGGCTCTAGTTATATTTCACACCATTATGCAGAGTCTTGGTAAAAGGTTGTGACCTATCCACTAGCTATGAGATGAATCTACAAATGGATTGAAGTCTTCCTTGTAAGCCTCTCATCTAACTAATATTACAAGGTGGAGGCATATCCATGATCACTTGAACTTTCTTTGGATCAACCTTGATTACATTTGCAGACATGATGTAACCAAGTAATTTCCTAGATATTACACCAAACAAACATTTCTTGGGATTAATTCTCAGATTGAATTTCTCCATGTGATCCAAGATAGGTCCCATATCTTCAAGGTGAGTGTTGCATTTTGCACTCTTAACTAGAGTATCATCCACACAGTCTTCCATTTTTTTATTCATCATGTCGTGAAAAATTGTAGTAACTATTCTTTGATATGTAGAACCAACATTTTTCAAGCCAAATGGCATCACGTTCCAATAGAAAGTTCCCCATTCGCAAGTAAAGGCAATCTTTTCCTGATCTTCTAGTGCAATTTTGATTTGATTATAACTAGAAAATCTATGCATGAGTGAGTACATCTCATATCCTACTATCATGTCTACTATCATATCAATGTTAGGGAGTGGAAAATCATCCTTCAAACATGCTAAGTTCAGATCACATAAATTTGTACAGACTCTGATAGATTTGTCATGCTTGGAGATTGGAAAAATGTTTGATATCCATTCAATGTAATCAATAGCACAGATGAAACCAACTTTCATAAGCTTCTTCAATTTAGCTTTGACAAGCAATGCAATATGAGGATGCATTTTCCTAAAGTTTTTGTTTGACTAGTTTAACTCTTGGTGTAATAGACAAGTAATGCATTATGAGATTAGGATCTAATCCTGGCATGTTTGAATATGCCCACACAAAGTTTATCTTTTTCTCTTGGAAGAAAGTGATGATTTCCTCTTTTTCTTCTAGAGATAGCAACTATGCAAGATGTATCATTTGAGGCCATTCCTTTATTTCCAAGTTGATCAGCTGTGTTGGTTCTATGAACACTAATGATCTTTCTTGAAAATGACTAGGAAGTGCATCAAAATATCTCATCCTTAGGCACCTCAAAGAGGTTTTCACCCTTGGATACATCTTTTATTTTCACTATTTTAGGTTCTGACACTACCATAATGTGGTTTTCACCATTGGAACTTCTATTTTTTTTGTTTTTGATTGTATGACCGAGATATTTGATGTTAGCTTAAATCATGCTGATGCTTTGTTTGCTAGTGGAAGACATTATTGGTTTGACAGTGTTTAAGTAGCAGGAAAGAGAATAGTCATTCTAGAATGCAAGGACTTCACTAGATATTTTGGAATTCTAGTCTATGAGCTCGAGATAGATGAGTGAAAGAGATGTGGTGGGTTTGATTGTGTTCATAGTATAATCATTAAATTCTTGGACAAGAAATTTGAGATCTAGAGTGGCTTCATCCACAAGTGTGTTTGAATTCCTTTGAGCATTAACATCATTAATCAAAGACTCAAGGACACTAGTTGGATAGGACTCATTTGACCTAACCCTATATAATTCACCTACTTCAAGGAGGTTTTCATAGACATGAACTTGATATATGTCTTTGTCTGTAGTTGCTTCTGAGAGAGAGTCAAATTCATACTCTCAAGAATCTGTATTGCATGGAGATAGACTGTAGAATTCCCCAATATTGATAGGAACAAATTCTCCCTTGTCATTTAGATTTTTATAGAGGTACTCTATGTGTAAAGCATGACTAGACTCTCCTTGTTCTTGTTGGGTATGATGTGAATCAGTAGTATCCTTAGAAGAATCACTATCACCATCCATGGCGCTAACACATGGTACAAAGTCATCTGGTTCTGCAAAGAGTTTAGCCAGATCATCAGGAATTAGATAAGGATAAGGATCCTCATCATCAACATTGTCTTCATGGTCATCAAACTCAGTTTGTGACTCATGTTTAGATGAACTCTTAGGTTTTGGTATGAATTTGTTACTCCCTAGATGGAAGGGAATCTTCTTGAAGCCTAGACCAGATGTATCTCAATCCCTTTTAGCTATCACTTTGATAGGATCAATTAGACCATTTTTGTTGCATCCAATAGGACCAGTCCCCTTGTAGCCAAAGCATTTCATGAGTCAAAGACCAGGACCATACTTCTTAGTAATTTCATGAGACTATTCTGTGAGGTCAATTGGAGTTTCCTCTTTGTAGATCGATGCAGTAATAGCTCTATTTTCATCTTCCTCCTCGAGAGGAATAATAGCTTTGACAAAAGTACCATTATACTTAGTTTGAGGTGTCAACACAAAAGGTCTCTTTACTTTAGATGGTCTCCCATACTGATAGGGAGACTCATGAATAGATGTCAAAGATAGAATTGGTTCTATGTGATATTCACCTATTTCAATTTCTTTTAGCTTGAGTGACTACTCGATTTGTTTTAGCTTGTTATCATGATGGTCTACAGATTCTCTATTAGTAGGTAAAAATTTTTCAGTAGATTTTAGCATGTTACAGGTATAGCTAGTACTTGCAGGTATGGTGACTTCAGAGCCATGAAATGAGAATTTTATGCATTGATGGTAAGTGGAAGGTACAAATTGCATCTCATGTATCCATGGTATTCCTAGAAAAATATTGTAAGCCAAAGGAAAGTTGAGGACCTTGCAAGTGACAGCCCTTTCTACAGGACCAACATGGAGAGGCAACACCACAAGACCTAAAGATTTTTGCTGAACTTGATCATATGCTTTGATAGTTATCTTATGAAGAGGATCGATGGACTCTTCACAATTGTCCAATTATCTGAGTAGAGTAGCAAAGACAATGTTTAAACTAGCTCCATTATTGATGAGCACACAACATATGCATTTTTGGTGTATCATGGCCTCAACGTGTAGAGGTTCATTATGCAGATGACTCAGTGAATTATCCTCCTCCTCAGAGAAGGACATATATTAAGGTGAGGTCAACTGACCTACCATAGATTGGAACCTCTCAAGATCAAGATCTTGAGGTATGTTTGCCTCAGTGAGGGCTTTGTCAAGAATCTACCTATGAGTAGGTGAGATTTTGAGCAGCTCAAAGATTGTTATTTGAGCATTAGTTCATTGTAACTGATCAAGGATACTATAGCTAGTCATCACAATAGTTGTTGCAAGTTTTGTTCCTTTACCAAAAGGAACAACAAGAGGTTTGTCTTTATGTTGTTTGAGATTGGGAGCATAAGGCACAGGGCCTTTGAGTACCAACTTGGCACAAGAATGTGCAACAAAATTGGCACAAGATTGTGATGGTTTGTTGTCAGATGTATTGGAAGAAGGGCCCCTTAAAACAAATGGTGTCTTAGGTTTAGTTTTGTCTTGTTTGTCCTTGATGGTGATGACATCACAATAATCAACATACACGAGTTCAACCATGTGGACTATCTCATCATCGCCATTAGAGTATGTATAGTTGATCTTATTATGAGATTTCTATTTTGAGGTTTATCCTTTTTCATAAGACAGGAATGGCTCCTTGAAAGCCTTGTGATCTGAGTTCTTGTTATGTCCATCCACAACAATGCCACCATCATTAATTAGGTCTTGGACCTTGTGACGCAAGTTGATGCAATTACTAGTTTTGTGACCTTTGTTTTGGTGATATTCACAAAATGCAGTTTCTTTCCACCATGGTGGTCATGGTTGTGGATCATAAAGATGAGACTTATCCAATGGAGAATTGAGCTTGTTTTATAGCAAGGTCTTATAGAACACATCCAAAGGCTCACCAAGAGGTGTATATTCTCATTTTGGGTGTGAGACCCAAGAGGTGTTCTTCAGTTTGTTTCTAGATGTCTTATTGTTAGAAGGAGGTTTCTCAACATTCTTGGATGCTTTAATATTGTTTGTAAGATTGAAGGTTGCCTTAGCAGGTTTAGGAGTAATGTTGTCAAGAACTCCATCATGAAAAACCTCTCAGTTTTTCTTCATGTACTTGGATTTGTCCTTATTAGAAGCGGATCCTTGCTTAGTGTCCTTTTGAAGGGTTAGTTTACCCTTTTTGACCATGAATTCCTCTATACAGATAGCTTGTGTGACCATGTCTTCAAAGGTGCACAAACCTTGAAGTTGAACTCTATACCCAAAATCAAGTAGGAGATTATCAGTGAAGATGTCAAGCTTTTCCATTTTAGGATTTTTTTGTGAATATTTGGTGTAAAGTTGTCTCCATCTTTGTTAGTAACAATAGTCCACCAATATAAATAAGAGTGGGGGAGGTGAATTAGTTATATAAAAATTTAAAACATTTATCCTCTTTAAACAATCTTGACCATTCAACCAAGGTAAACAAAAACCATAAAGAGATGCACATGAACAATTACACCAGATATGTTGACTAGGGAAACCCTTGATCATAGGGAAAACCTTGGTGGGAATGATGCCCACAAGATGCTATACTAATATGAATATTCCTTTTTAGAGGATGGATCCTATTAGGAGTCTTATTACAACATTTAGTACAAAGAGTCCCTATTATGAGACTTTGAATCCATGTTAGGAGATTCCAACCACGTTAGGAGTTGTGGAAGGCAGCTGAACTCAAACAGGTTCAAGATCATATCAATGAACCCATTGTCTAATTGACCTCGGTACTATTTGTTTCAGAATAATAGATGTGAAACAAGGTTTCCTTCTTCCTCTATCCAATACGTTGGACTTCTTCTCCTTCAAACCATGCAATCATACCTAGAAATCTATACTTAGTAGCAATAACCCTTAAGGTCACTTACATGCATTAGTAAGTCACTCTACTTTGCTACTTAATAATTTAGAAATCTCATCTACACTCTTAATACTTTAAACACAGAAAACATCTTTCCTTTATACCATGCTCAATAATAAATCCTCAAGTCAACTTCCCACTTAATTATAACACATTAATTAAATGAATGCACATTTAATTAATGTTTTCAACTCACAGTTATAAACAAGCATTCACACGTGCGACTTCTATAAATGTACATTCTCTGACATCATCAATGGCTAGTATACAATCTCCAGTTAACTACGCAAGCTTTCACTATATTTGTGATGAATTGTAGCAATCACACAATAAGAACTGCTTTCCTAATGCTCTATTTTCATACAGTTCTCTATAGATCAACCATATCTTGCATACACTATCAAATTAGGTTTTGTGCACTTTCCCTTGTAACAAATACACACTCTAGTATGTGCTGGAAACTGCACATCATCAGGTAAGTAATATAATGTTCTTAATACAAAAATCACAATTTGCTACTCTGTTAGTCTTTTACAAACTTATCACTATGTTGTCATCAATGACAAACATAGTCATGAATACATCACATCAATGTTCTGCAATGTTCCCCCATATCATCAGCTTTCATTCTGACAATCTCCCCTTTGGCATTGATGGAAACATAGATGAAAAACATCTAAGTTCCAAGAATATCATCATGTTATGCTTTCTTCCCAATTGAAATACATAGAATTTTTCATGTCACTTTCTCCCCCATTGACATCAATGTCAAAGATAATACACAAATAGTTCAATTGCTTGAACATACAATAATTTATCAGCATGACCACAAGCTAGTCTGTTGCTTTAAAATTTTTATATGTAAATCCATAAACAACTCAAGTGTCTAAAAACACTATTGCATACCAATTAACAATTGCCAAGAGTCCTTTGCTGACTCTATTCATCACAGACACTCCCCCATCAAGGAAGCATCAACATTCAGTCCAGTCTAAAAATGGTGCTACATACCCTAGATTGATGCACTTTTGCATCTTCTATTTAGAAGTAGGTAGGGGCATAACCCCAAGAACACCTCTTAGGTACTCAAATGTATCCTTTGGTAAGGCCTTTGTGAAAATGTCTACAATCTATTCCTTAGTGTTAATATATTCCAGTCTGATTTCTTTCTCTACAACTTTCTCTCTCAACACATGATACTTTATAGAGATTTGCTTAGTCTTAGAATACAAAACAAGATTCATAGACATGCTTACTATACTTGTGTTATCATAGTAAATGATAATAGGTTCTTTGAATGTAATTCCAATATCCTTCATCATCTGCTTCATCCATATAACTTGATTACAATTGTTTTCTACTACAACATATTCTGCCTCTGCAGTACTTTGTGAAGTGCAATCTTGTTTCTTGCTGACCTAAGAAACTAGTCTTCCACTAAGAAAGAATGATCCTCTAGTGGTGCTTTTTCTATCATCCATATCTCTAGCCCAATCAGCATTAGTATAAGTGCAAAGAGTAAAATCATTACTTCTGTCATACCAAATAACATAATTAGATGTCCCTTTTATATATCTGAATATTCTTTTTACTATTGTGTAGTGATATTCTTTAGGATCGGCCTGAAATCTTGACACAATTCCAATCACATTAGCTATATCTGGTCTACTATGAGTCAGATACTATAATCCTCCAATCATAGATCTATACTTCTTTTTTTCAACAAAAGGTGTCTCATCCTTTCTTGATAACTTGTGACTAGTTACCATAGGAGTTGCGATAGGTTTACAATTTTCTAGTCCAGATCTTTTCAACAAATCTTTCAAATACTTGGTCTGAAAAATATAGATACCTTCTTTATTTTGAACAATTTGTAATCTTAAGAAAAATTTCATTTCTCCTATCATACTCATCTCTAATTCAATCTTCATATGTTCTAAGAATTTGTTACTAGCTTCATCATTTCCTCTAAAAAGATATCATCAACAAATATAATGATTATTAACAAACCATTTCCTATTTCTTTCAAGTACAAGTTGCTATCTACTATTCCTTTAGCAAATCCAAGTTTTTCTAGGTATTTATCTAATCTTGCATACCAAGTTCTAAGTACTTGCTTTAATTCATGCAAGGCTTTCTTTAATTTGCAAATTGTGTATATGAAATGCAGGCCTCAGATCCTCACACACGCTTCAACATAGTCATTACCTGTAAGATCATCCTGGAATAAACATTGTATTGTTTATCTAAAAAGTCTAACAGAGTGACCTGTTTCTTTCTAACTAGAAGGATTATGCCTTTGCTCTGAGACTGAGAAGCAGACAACTAGACCTCTAGAATGAAGGATTTTAGCTAAATGAGACTGAAAATTACACTAGATGGAATGCAATTAAGCTAGGAAATGAAAGAGCATAATGTGCTAAATGGATGTATATTTAAAATCTAAATGACATTACAATGCAAGAAATAAAACTATGACAATACAAGCAAGATGAGCAAGAATTCCAACATAAGTTCGATGCAAATTCCAAAATTCTTCCCTTTGTAATGAGGAATGGAGAGCTTCTTTCATGGAATCTAAGAGGTGATTGATGATAGAGATCTATCAAAATGGACGATCAAGATTGAAGAGGAGAGCCAATCATAAAGGAAACTTCCTCATGAAAAGGAAGTTAACTAATTGCTTTTGAGTAGAAAAAGGAGTTAACTAATTTAATTTTGAGTTGAAAAAGGAGTTAATCGATTTAATTCCTTTTCTGATTTTAGTTCATCTAGAGTTTCCATTTTTGAATTGAAGAGAAGATTTGGAGAGAATATTTAATTTAATAAACTAGAATATGACCTCATAAATGGATAAACTTTAATTAATTGAACAACTAAATTCAATAACTAAAAAGAGGAGATATCTTATTAAATAAAATATATTTAATTCCTTTATATATTATCTTAAGATGTAATTTTAATTTAATTAAAGTAGAACACTTACAATTAAACTAAAATTTTTTGATAGTGATATGTTGTGATGGTTAAGTTGTTGAGTTGTTATCCTTGCCATCAAGGTTCAAATCTAACAGGGATGAGGTCCCTCATTTGTGGCCTCATTGCTTCATAGCTCTAGGTCAAAGCATTTGCCCCTCTTTAAAAATAAAAAAATAAAATTAAATCAATAGGTTTATGTAGCTAATTTGAGTCGATACTTAGGAATTAAATAAGTAATATGATTAATGTAGATTAGGGTTTTCTACAATTGACACCTAGGTCAAGTAGCAATTATCAACATTAGAATTTCCTAGTAAAATAAGACTTAGGAGTAAGCGAATAAACCAAAGTTGGTTAATATGGAAATGTGTCAATTTTGGGTTATTACATTTTCCCCTCTTTGAATGAATGTGCAAGTAGCGCATTCAATTCAAAGAAATTAGAAGTATGATGCAAAGATCAAGAAATGAAATTAGTTCCAAAATTGATAATACATAGACCAATTGATAAGCTTTTAAAGGTTATCTTTAGAATGAAGATTAACCTTAGGGGATCTAAATAGAACACCTAGATACCAAGGTTGATAAGCTTTTAAAGATTATCTCTAGAACAAAGCTTAACCTTAGGGAATCAAGATAGAATACCTAGATACCAAAATTAATAGCACAAAGATTGTTAGATTTCATAGAATTCTTCCCAGAACGAGACTCAACTCTCAAGAGTTAGGGTTTGATTGTCCTGATACTTGTCCATTAAAATGATGATAAGATTAAAGATGATTCATAGAATTATCCCCTGAATGAGGCTTATTTCTTAGTAAAATGTAGGATTATCTCTAGATCGAAGCTTAATCCCCTAGAGTCTAGGTAGAACACCTGAATACTAGTCCACAAAAGATAGTAAGATCCAATCATGAGTCATAGAATCATCCTGAGAATGAGGCTTGATCCATAGAAATTGGGGTTTAGACTGTCCTAATACTTGTCCATCGAACTTTGACCAGAAATGTTATAAGACGTGATTAGTTAATCAAAAGATAAGTTAAATGACATAGATGCTAGATAGAGGGGAGTGAGATGCCCTGAGTGATGAGGACATAAGATTCAAATTGGGTTGAAATTCAGATTCAATGATGTAATCATCCTACCACCTCAGGAGCAAAATCAAAAGGTGACACACTAGAAATGTGATGTAGCATAGTATGTTAAAAGATACTGAAGAAATTTGAGGTTTGAAAGAATATAGAAGAGATCAGAATGATTAAATAAAAATTTGGGTCGTGTTTCCTAGGTCTAGAAGACCAAGTTTGATCAAATTTGACCATAGTTGACTTTTTTCCTTAGAATTTATTGAAAATTTGAAGAAATTATGATTTGGAAAGCTTCCAAGATTCACAAAGCATTAGAAAAATGGACTACACAAGTGTTCAGTTGTGTTAGTCCCAAAATTTGAAAATGCAATTTTGAGCTGTTTAAGGGTGTCAAATTTCAAATTCAATCTTGAAAATGGATTCAGAGCAGTCAAATTATCCATGAGGGTATTTTCACATGAATTGGAGCACTTTGAAAAATTAGGTGAAAACCTATATAATGGCCCACAAGGTCATTTTCAAATCATTTTCACTTTTCTCTTTAGTGAAGAGGAGAGTTCTGAGGTGAAGATGGTGATCTTGTTGTCTACACATCATTTTGAGCACTCTTGATGACATAGCTGACTGGCGAACTGTGCACCTCCAGTGAGTAATAGATAACCTTGCTCTACATTTAATTTTTCACACATTTTGAGGGTTTTTAGCATATTTTTAGGGTATTTTTTGAATTGTTGTATTAGTTCTCATGTGGGGACCTCATTCTTCATGCAAAGCTAGTTTCTTCTCGCGCGAAGATTCTCTAGTCTGATGTTTCTTTGCACAGGGTGGTGATGTTTCTCACGAGGGAGATGCCCACTTCTTGCATGGGAAGCCCTAATCTTTGGGCACATTTCATTTATTATTGAATCACTTCTCATGCGAAGTCTTGCATCCTCGTGCAAAGATTTAAAATCTCATGTGAGAAAGTGTGATCCCGTGCAAGAATCTTGTTGTAATTGCAAAATTTAAAAGTTGAATTTTTGATGTTTCATTGTATTTTTTGAATGAAGACTGATCATTTTCCTATTTTATTTTCTCATGTGTGTAGGTTACCTTTGATGATATTGGATTTTGATCCCATTACCCACCATATGGAGCTTTGTTATGGAGCCTTGATGACGCTAATATGGCACATATAGACAGAATGGGGTTGTTGCATCTATGCTAGATTCTAGTAGTGCTGGTGAATAATAGCCTTCTGACTGTACTGGTGGAGCTTTTCCATTTACAGATGAACACTTTCCACTTACCACAGGGAGAGATAACAGTCACACTTGAGGACATATACAGGATCCATCGCATACCATTCCATGGGCTGATAGTGGTATATGACACAGTTCCTCGGGTTGGTACAGAGGCATTGTGGGCCATTTTTCAGCAAAATTTGATTATTGGTTGAGCAATCACATGGGAGGAGCTTGTACATACTTATGGTCCCACTCATAGATTGGCATTAGTTTTGGGGATTTTCACAAGCTACTTCTTGATGCCTGGCAGAAGCCAACATAGATTAGAGTGCAGATAGGGCAAGATGCTCCTGAGGATGTTAGATGCTCTAGAGAGATATGGGTGGTCTTAGTACATATGGCCTTAGAGAGATATGGGTGGTGTCAGTGCATAGTTTCACATATGTTCCATGAGATACATAAGATTGTTTATCATGAGAGGAAGAGCATGGCCATCAGGGTCTATGTTCTTTAGATTTGGGCATGGGAGTATCTGCTACTCACACAACCCATTTTTGAGAATGAGAGGTAGCCTACAGAGCCTTATATTTGTAGGTATAGAGGCCAACTTACCTAGATGACTCTAGGGAAGACTGAGTAGAGGAGGGTTTGTCTCAATGACTTGGTATCCATTATATGGCATCCCTAGAGAGAGACCGAGGATTGGGACAATGCGTCCAAGGAGATGAGCCATATGTTTGCATCATGGCCATTGATAGATCGATCTATGCAGATAGTTGAGTGATTTCCACTTACCTATGTGTGGCACCAGTATGGGAGACCACAAGATATTTCACATGAGTATTACTCCTATGTGTGTTTGGCAAGAGATGTAGGGCACGAATGGTCACAGAGATTGGATCATGGGAGATCCATGACAGATATCATCAACTGTGTTCCAACATAGTGGGACTACATGCAAGTAGTGGTAGATGTAGGGATGATGCCAGCTTATTAGGTATATTTTGTGAGCCATCCCTTTCCATTCTTCACAGATCTAGTGGGGATGGTGACATCTAGATAGCCAGAGGAGGCACCACCATCTCCATCACAATAGGCATCATGGTAAGCACCACAATAGGCACCATAGTAGGTGAAGCATAGAGTACATTAGGTATAGATTCCACCTTGGTAGATGGGGATAGATCCAGGTGCAAGTGGCAAAAGGATAGGTGAGAGGTGATGACAAAGACTGCACATAGAGGACTAGCAGCTAGCTAACTAACTAGTTGAGCAAGGCAATGAGGATATGCTAGAGTAGCCTGTTGTGGGAGCCGATCTCTTAACATAGACACAAGATGCTTTTAGGAGAGCAAGAGAGAGGATACAAGTCTCACAACAACAACTTGGAGAACTACAGATCTAGGTAGCTATTAAAGATACCCAGATAATAGAGTGGGATCAAGAGATTCATGATTTGTGAGGATAGCTAGATTTAGTGGCTCAGAGAGCAAAGTAAAGAGTTGAGCAGTAGCAGGATGAGATCTAGCTACAGTCGGCTAGAGTGGCATATTACTTTGTAGCGTATGCGATGGTCATTCCAGATGAGGTGAAGTAGGTGCCTCAATTTTCTTAGTATGTGCAAGATTCGAGAGGTGCACGACTAGCAGCTAGGCCAGATATGCCTCCTCCGTTGCCTCCTCCTCCTCCTTTGCCTCCAAGAGGTGAGGGAGTAGGAGAGAGTTAGTACCATTATACTCTAATTTTTTTTGATCTGGCTCTATATCAATTGGTGTTCCAACACCATTTTGTATCATTTTGATATCGATAATGCTCAAGTAGTGCTAATTTTTGCCTCAGATGTACACTTTTGACATATATATGAGATTTTGATTCAAGTAGCATGGCATGCATCACTTTCTTTTTTTGTTCTTTTTATAGTCTTTTGTACACAAGATGCTTATGCTTATGATTATGAATGTAAATATGATGTGATGTATGAATGTAGTGTAGATAAGACGAATTATGATAGTATGGATGAAATGGAAAATGTGAATGAATTGACATCTCACACAATGTTTTGTTTTTGTTGTAAGCGACAGGTATCCCATGAAGATTGATAAGACAAACCAAAGATTGAATGCTTGTGTAGCCATGAAGAAATATGATACTTTTAAAGAAGCTGACAATTCCTCATCACGAAGGATGCAGGTAAACCAATGATCAAACTTATGTGAGTAGAACATGTAATGTAGTCCTATGCTAGATGCAACCTTAAACTAGATGCGACCCTAGGTCTGGTTACCAAGCTTCAAAAAATTTCATCACTAAGCATATAGTGAAACCCCATATGTCATACAATTCCCATTGACCTTACAATCATGGAAATATGAATAGGACATATATTTTAGTTTTTTTGGGATTAAATGCAAGCATTCAGGGCACAAGAAGCTAGAATGAGTAGAACATTTGTCCCTTTTAAAATAGCAAGCGAACGTAAGAATCAAAGCATAAACTCTAGGATGACCAGAATGTTTCTTGCATGAAGACACACTAGACACATGAGAGATTCTTCTTATGCTAAGTAATCAGTAAGTAGTCTATCCACAATGACCCTTGCATCCATAACTTGAGAAAAACATTTGCTATATGTACACACAGTGACCTATACATTCACTTAGTAGGACGAGTACCAATATTTATGATAGCATGAAGAGTTCACTCCAACAAGCAAGGAGAAGAACCAACCTTGCTGATTTATGCATATAAGAGGAGTCAAGGTACACACGACCATCCAATACAAGATGGAGGCTCTTATAGTGGACACCCCTCTTATATGGCTGCTTTAGATCATTGGAACTAAATCACAAACAGAAAGCAAAGAAAAGATCATGCCCCCTAGTCCTCGCTACTCTAGTCAAAAGTGACATTATCAAGTTGCTCAAGGAGACATGATAAAAAAAAGTTAAAGTAATCAAATAAAATCTCAACATATTTCAAACCAGTATGACTGTCATCATTTTAGTATTTATGTTATAGGATTGATGTCAAGTGTCAATGTTTAGAACATATGTCAAAGAAATCTCTTTAGTAGGGTGACAATAGTAGATAGTCACAGTTAGAACAACTGGTGACTAAAGTCAAAGAGGAGTCTTTAGTAAGAAGAACTTTGGTAGGAATTAAGTGATAGTAGACAAACATAGTTGGAACAATTAGTGACTAACATGAAAGAGATCTTCCATGAGAGGAATCTCAAAAAGTGACACGAGCGATAGTAGATAGATGCAATTAGAACAACTGGTGACTGATGCAAGAGAGATCTTCCATGAGAGGAATCTCAAAAAGTGGCACTAGAGATAGTAGGCAGATGCAACTAGGATAGCTACTGAGTGACACGAGAGAGATCTTCCATGAGAGAAATCTAAAAAAAGTGACACTAGCGATAGTAGGCAGACACAATTAGAACAATTGGTGACTGATGCTTTAGATATTCCTATGACATTGTAGGGTGTTTCTCCTAGGTTATGACAAGATTCAATTCATGGATATGAGTGAAAGTAGCAAACTAAAGTAGGAAAGCAACTATACATGAGCTAGGAGATGCATTGTAAGATATAGCATTGGAACAAGAGGTGCCTGTTTACCAGGTTTTCACCTTCTTGGTAGAAATTTGCTACCATGATGCCTATTTCTAGGTTTTCACTAATGACACTTTTCTTGTTTTTCAATTTTTTTTTGTATTTTCTTCTTTTTTTGATTTTTTTGTATTTTTGTATTTTGAATTTTTTTTGGTATTACCAAGGCACCTATTGCTAGGTTTTCACCAGGGTAATATTTGTTTAGGACTTTTTGCAATTTTTAGGCTTTTTTTTAGGACATTTAAGTATATACAAAGAGCTTCTAAGATTAAATCAGCTATAGAACCACTTCAGGTGGAGAGTGTTGATGGGCTCCTTAAGTGCCTCTCCCTCAGCTATAGAAATTTGATAAGCACCAGATCCAAACACTACAATGACTATATATAGACCAAGCTAGTTTGGTTCGAACTTCCCCTTTTGTACTCATTGTTGTTGATTCTTAGGGTTTTCTCTCAGAACAAGATCGCCCAGTTGGAAGTCACGTGGCTTAACTTTCTTATTGTAACTTCTAGACATACGCTATCGATAAGCTTGAAGATTATCACACACCACTTACCAATGTTCATCTAATAATTCTATCTCTTAAAGCTGAGATATTCTATACTCTTCATTAGTGATGAGGCCCTTCATGGAGATTCTTAGAGTAGGAATCTTGAACTCAATGGGAAGCACAACATTTGCCCCATATACTAAAGAAAAGGGAATTGTACATGTTGGAGTTTTGATACTCATTCTATAAGCCCATAGAGCTGGATTAATCTGAAGGTGCTAGTCCCTTCCAGATTTACTAACTGTGCGATGCAAAATCTTAAGCATCACCTTGTTGGATGCTTCTGCTTGACCATTACCTTGGGGGTAATAAATATAAGACCAATGTTGTGTGATTTAAAACCTTTTACACAACTCCTTAAGATCCTTATTTTTAAATTGTCCTCCATTGTTAGTAATAATAGAGGAAGGTACACCATAGCTACATATGATGTAATTCATAATGAACAAAGCTATAGTTTTTCCATTTTCTATGGAAAGAGGGACCACCTCTACCTACTTAGTGAAGTAATATATAGTAGTAATAATAAACTTATGCCCATTTGAAGAGGAAGGGTGAATTTGACCCACGAGATCGAAGGGCCATTGTTGAAATGGCCATAATGTAAAAAATGGAATTAGATCTCTAGTTGGAGCATGAATTAGATTCCCATGGATTTGACATTTCTTATAGGACTTAGCATACTTGATTGCCTCTTGCTCCATGTTCGACTAGTAATAACCAGCTCTAATAAGTTAACGAGCTAGTGTTAAGCCATTTGAGTGAGATCCACAAATACCCTCATGTACATCTACTAATGGTCATTTGGAATCATCAAGTTCTAGACACTGAAGGAGTTTTCCATCAAGACTTCTCCTAAACAAGTTGTTAGCAATAATAGCATACCATGAACCATTATGGATAAGACAAAATTTTTCATTCTAGGTTAGATTGTCTAGAATGGTTTGGTCACATAAATAGGAGTAAAATTGTGGTAGCGAGATGAGTCGTGTCCTACAATAGAATAGATCATCCTAGATTTGGGAGAGTCATAGGTAGGGTAGAGTAATGTTTCCACCAGGAACTTGTGTCGAAGATCATTTTTTGGCATCTGTAACAAGGAAGCAAGAATAGCCATGGCATCAACCACTTTGTTGTTTACCAAAGGAATCTGTTGAAAAGTAATATGAGCAAATTATTTCTACAAGTCATCCACCATGTACTTATAAGGGGTTCATTTCTCATCCTTTGTTTGATATACATCATTGACCTAGTTGATTATAAGTTGCGAATCACCAAAGATGTTTAATTGATCCACTCTCCATTCAACTACAATCTTCATGCCATTAATGAGAGCTTCATACTCTATGATATTATTGGTACAAGGAAACATAATCTTGTATGCCTTAAGCAGTGAGTACCTCTATGATGTGATGAATAAGAGTCCAACACCTGATCCCTATTGTGTGAATGATCCATCAAAGAAAATCATCCAAGTTTGATGTGTGATTATTAGAATTGATTCATCAGGAAAGTCAACATTGAGTGGAAGAGTACTCTCCATTGGTGCTTCTACTAACTAATCAACAAATGCTTGTCCTTTGATAGCCTTTCATTCAACATACTAAATGTCAAACTCACTTAGTATCATGACCCACTTAGCCAATCTTCTTGTTAGAGCTGCCTTACTGAGTAAGTACTTTAGTGGATCAATTTTAGCAACAAGTCATGTAGTATGAGCAAGCATGTAGTGTCTAAACTTTTGGGAAGTGAAGGCAACAACCAAGAAAACTTTCTCAATGATGCTATAATTCATTTCATAACAAAATCAGCATGGGACTCAGATAGTAGATAGCTCTTTCTTTGTTATCATTATCTTCTTGTGCTAGCAAGATACCCAAGGATGATTCTGTTGCTAAAATATACAAGATGAGAGGCTTCCAATGAATAGGAGGCATCAAGATCAGTGGATTGGCAAGGTATTGCTTTATTTGTGTCAAGCTCTATTCACAATCTTGACTCCAGTTATATTTCACATTTTTATGCAGCATCCTGGTAAAAGGTTGTGACCTATCTGCCAGCTGTGAGATGAATCTATGAATGGATTGAAGTCTACCTTATAGGGCTCTCATCTGATTGATATTACGAGGTGGAGGTATCCCTGTGATTTCTTGAACTTTCTCTAGATCAATCTCGATTCATTTTACAGACACAATGTAGCCAAGTAGTTTCCCAAAAGTTACATTGAATGAAAAATTCTTGGGATTAAGTCTCAAACTGAATTTCTCCATGCAATCTAGGATAGGTCCCAGATCTTGAAGGTGAGTATTGAATTTTGTTCTCTTAACCAGGGTATCATCAACATAGTCCTCCATTGTTTTATACATCATGTCATGAAAAATTGTAGTAACTACCCTCTAATATGTAGCACCAACAATTTTCAATCCAAATAGCATCACATTCGAATAGAAAGTTCCCCATGCATAGGTGAAAGCAATCCTTTTATAATCTTCTGGTGCAATTTTAATCTGATTATAACCAGAAAATCTGTCCATGAGTGAGTACATTTCATGTCTTGCCATCATATCTACTATCATATTAATATTGGGAGAGTAGAAAATCATCCTTTGGACATGCTAAGTTCAGATCTCAAAAATCTATATAGATCCTGATAGATTTATCATGCTTGGAGACTGGAACGATGTTTAATATCCATTTAGCATAATCAATAGCCTAGATGAAACCAACCTTCAAAAGCTTTTCCAGTTCAGCTTTGACAAACAATGCAACACGAGTATGCATTTTTCTAAGTTTTTGTTTGACTGGTTTAACTCCTAGTGTAATGGACAAGTGTTGCATTATAAGATCAGGATCTAATCCTGGCATGTCAGAGTATGTCCATGCAAAGTTTATCTTTTTCTCTTGGAAGAAGGCAATGAACTCCTCTCTTTCTTTTGGAGACAATGACTATCCAAGATGTATCATGTGAGGATGTTGTTCTATTTTGAAGTTGATTGAGTGCATTGATTCTATCAATAGTGATGATCTTTCCTAAAAAAGACTAGGAAGTGCATCAAATATCTCATTCGCAAGTGCCTTAGAGAGGTTTTCACCCTTTGATATGTCTTTTATTTTTACTTTTTTAGGTTCTGACACTACCACAATGTGGTTTTCACCATCATACCTTTTATTTATTTTCTTTTTGATTGTATGACTGAGATATTTGATGTCATCTTTAGTCATGTTGACACTTTGTTCGCTAGTGGAAGATGTTACAGGTTTGACAACATTCAAGTAACAGGCAAGAGCATAGTCATTCTGGAATGTAGGGACTTGCTAGATGCATTAGAATTCCAATGTATGAGCTTAGGATAGGTGAGTGAAAGAGAAGTGACAAGTTCAATAGCATTCACAGTATAATCATCAAATGCTTAGACAAGTAATTCAAGACCTAGAGTGGCTTTTTTTGTAAGTGTGTTCAAATATCTTTGAGTTTTAACGTCATTAATCAAAGACTTGATGACACTAGTTGGATAAAACCCATCTGGCCTAACCCTAGACGCTTCACCTACTTTAAGGAAGTTTTTATAAACATGAACTTGATCTATATCTTTGTCTATAGTCGCCTTAGAGAGAGAATCAAATTCATATTCTTTAGAATCTATGCTATATGGTGACAAACTGTAGAATTCCCCAATAGTAATAGGGAAAAACTCTCCCTCATCATCTAGATTTTTACAAAGATGCTCAATTTCTAAAGCATGACTAGACTCTTCTCGTTCTTGTTGGGTATGATATGAATTAGTAGAGTCATTAGAAGAAACACTATCACCATCCATGGTGTTGACATGTGGTACAAAATCATCAAGTTTAGCAAAGAATGTAGCAAGATCATCAGGGATGGGATAAGGATAAGGATCCTCACTATCAATATTGTCTTCACGATCATCAGACTCATCTTGTGACTCATTTTCAGATGAATTTTCATGTTTTGGTACAAATTTGTTGATCCCTAGATGGAAGGGAATCTTCTTGAAGCCTAGACCAAATGTATCTCAGTTCCTCCTAACTATTCCTTTGATTGGGTCAATTAGACCATTTTCATTACATCTAATAGGACCAATTCCCTCGTAGTCAAAGAGTTTCATAAGTTTAAGAACTAGACCATACTTCTCTTGAGTAATCCCATGAGACTATTCTGTGAGGTCAAGTGGAGTTTCCTCTTTGTAGATCCATGCAACAATAACTCTATTTTCACTTTCCTCCTTGAGAGGGACTATAGCTTTGACAAATGTACCATTATACTTGGTTTGAGGTTTTAACACAAAAGGTCTCTTTGCTTCAGAGGGTCTCCCATAATGACGAGAAGATTCAGGAAGAGATGTCAATAACAGAATAGGTTCCTTTTGATATCCACCCATTCCAGTTTCTTTCAGCTTTAGTAATTGCTCGATTTTCTTCAGCTTGTTATCATGATAATTTGTAGATTCTCTATTAGCAGGTACAAAGTTTGTAGCAAATTTCAGCATGTTATAGGTATAGCTAGTACTTGTAGGTATAGTGACTTCAAAGCCATGAAATGGGAATTTTAAGCATTGATGATAAATGGAAGGTACATCCTTCATCTCGTGTATCCATGGAATTCTTAGTAGAATATTATAAGTTAAGGGAATGTACAAGACTTAACAAGTGACATCCCTTTCGATAGGACCAACTTGGAGAGGTAACACAACAAGACCCAAATATTTTCACTTATCTTTGTCATACACTTTGATATTTATCTTGCATTGAGGGTCAATATACTCTTCAAAATATTCTAATTTTCTGAGGAAAGTAGTAGAGACAATATTGAAACTAGCTCCATTATTGATAAGCACACGCTGGACATATTTTTGGTGTATCATAACCTCAATGTGTAGAGGTTGATTATGTAGATGATTCAGTGAATTGTCATCTTCCTCATAGAAAGTCATATAGTAAGGTGAAGTCAGATGACCTACCAAATATTGGAACCTCTCAATATCAAAATCTTGAGGGATGCTTGCCTCAATGAGGGCTTTGTCAAGAATCTGCCTATGAGCAATCGAGATTTTGAGTAGTTCAAAGATTGTGATTTGAGCATTTGTTCGCTATAACTAATCAAGTATACTATAACTAGTAAGTTTTGTTCCTTTGCTAGATGGACTAGCAAGAGGTTTATCTTTATGTTGTTCTATCTTAGAAGTAGAAGGTGAAGGGCCTTTGAGTACTAACTTGGCACGAGAACATGTAACAACATTGGCATAAGTTTGTGATGACTCATTGTCAGATGTGTTGGAAGTGGGACCCCTTAAGACAAATGGTGTCTTAGGTTTGGTTTTGTCTTGTTTACCCTTGATGGCGATATCTTCAAAATACTCAACACCTTCTGGTTCAACCATATGGACTATCTCATCATCATTGTTAGAGTATGTATAGTTGACCTTGTTGTTAGGCTTTGGTTTTGAGTTTTCTCCTTTTTTGTATTGAGGAAATGGCTCCTTGAAAGCCTTGTGATTCGAGTTCTTGTTATGTCCATCCACCACAATGTCACCATCATTGATTAGGTCTTGAATTTTGTGACACAATTTGATACAGTTACTAGTCTTATGACCTTTGTTCAGATGGTATTCACAAAATGAAGTTTCATTCCACCATGGTGGCCATGGTTGTGGATCATAAGGATGAGAATTATCCAATGGAGAAATGAGTTTTTTTTATAACAAGGTCTTGTAAACCACATCCAAAGGTTTACCAAGAGATGTAAAATATCTTTTAGGGCATGTAGCCCACGAGTTCCTTGGTTTGTTCTTAGATGTCTTATTATCAGGAGGAGGTTTCTCAACATTCTTGGATGCTTTGAGATTATCTATAAGATTGAATGCTGCCTTAGTAGGTTTAGGAGTAATGTTGTCAACAACTCCATCATGTACAACCTCTCAATTTTTGTTCATATATCTGGACTTGTCTTTATTAAGGGTTGACCCTTGTTTAGTGTCCTTTTGAAGGGTTATTTCACCCTTTTTGACCATGAAATCCTCTATTTGAATTTCTTGTGTGACCATGTCTTTGAAGGTATGTGGACCTTGAAGTTGAACTCTATACTCAAAATTAGGCAAGAGGTTATCCATAAAGATGTCAATTTTCTCTGTTTCTAGAATTTTGCATGAGTATTTAGTATAAAGTTGTCTCCATCTTTGAAGAAATGTGAGGAAAGGTTCCCCAACTCTCTTTTTAAGGTTGCACAAGTCTCAAATATTAACCAGTTGTTGTATGTTGTGGGAGTATTGTTGGAAAAACAAGTTAGCAATTTCATCGAATGTTTTGCTACCAATAGGCAAGTGTGAAAACCACTCCATAACCTAACCACCTAGACTTCTTGGAAATAGATGCATAAGATATGTTTGATTATGCATAAATTCCATAAACAAGGCTTCAAATTCCCATCAATGATCCTGGGGATCAGAGGTTCCAAAGTATTTATTGTACTTAGGCAATTCACCTCCTCTTGGAAAAGGAGGCATGTTTATACTCTTGTCAAAGGGAAATAGATAAAGGGCATCTAAGGTGTACATTTTTATAGGTTTTTCTTTGTCACTCATCATTTGATCTAATTGGTCTTGCATGATTTTCAGTTGTTTTTGCAATTTGGAAGTCTCAGTTTCCTCTTCAAGTGTAATTATAGTTTCAACATTGAAATGATGAGGCAACTTGGCTCCCTCTTGGACAAGTTTGAGAAAGTATTTCTCTTTCTCTTCATTAAGGAAGATTTCCATGACCTTTTGGAAGTTTATGTCTTTACAACATCTCTAAAGATGTATAGGGAGTATTTCTACCTCTTCTTCATTCTCATTAGTAAAGATAGGTTCCTTATGCCATTCATCCCTATTTTGATTTGGGTCTCTACTTTGTTCTCCATGTTCAATTTCTTTATCAGCCATTGTAGGAATGTGATAAGTTTCAATGTACTTTGGTTGAAAAAGTTATTTGAATGTGTTATCTAGAGATGTTTGACCTTTGCTAGTTTTAGGATCCTCTTGATACAAGGGGTTCCCGATTTGTTGTGAGTTTATAGAGAACGATCTTTGAACACGAGGTGATTTGATGGTGAGGGGGATCGTGAAGATTCCTCACTAGATAAAGTAGATATAGACCATGTATGAACTAAAGAGTGACCTCTATCATGATTAGTACCCCTAGCTCTACCTTGTCTAGGTCTTTGGGGATAAAACATGTTTCCACTTCTTGTTGCCATAGTCATAGATAAGGACAAAAAGCAAAAGCTTTAAACAAGGACCACACTAGAACGTAGTCTCAAAAAGAAAGATAGGAATACTATATACTAAGGTATGATTCATCTAAGTAATGGATAGAATATCCAAATATTATGACCATCATGACACAAAGTATGACAAGCACAAAAAACCAAGGATAAATAAAATAAGAGACAAGACAAGTTTATGTATAGGTCGCAAGTCATTAGCTAAGCAAGAAGTCGCTGTTTGACATTGTTCACTGATAGAAAAGAGGTAAAATGTTGCAAATAATAGACCAAAAATAGGACACAGATAACCCTAACAAGAAAATTTGATAGTTCACAGGCAAGATTCCATGAGAAGATTCCTTGGGAACTGTGCAAAAAGAAACAGAGAGCTAGGCAAAGATCTAGAACAACAGATTTTGAATTGTTTTCTCATTCGAGGATATGTGCTGAGCCATGTAAGGATTTGCTAAAAAATAGAAGTAAAGGGCCTAAAAAATAGGAAATATCTGCAAGATCTTGCATGAAGATTCTCATGAAGGTGCGTGAAGACTTGGATAGGGTCACACGAAGAAGTGTAGGGAAAAAGGTTCTCATGCAAAATTTTGGAAAATTGAGTGCGAAAATAGAGGACTAGACTGACAAGATATTGAATTTCAAAGAGATTTTTGCAAGTTTCAAACAATTCTAGATAGATTTTTATTTGTTTTGGCAAATTCCAGATAAGTAATAAGACCGTTATCAAGTTTTGGATACCATTTTGTTTGTTTTGAACAAACCAATTGGTTTTTGGATAAACAAGGAAAGCAAGCAGTAGTCTCAACAACCCAACCAAGGAAAAAGCAACTCAAAGGGGTGGAGAAATCTTGACCTTTAGTTTGTTTTGATAGATTTGGACAAGTTTAAGACTCAATAACAAACACACTTTTATCCCTAAAACAAAAAAAATTGGTAAAAAAGGCAACACCTTTGTCCCACAACTTATGTGCATGCACAAACCTCAAATAGTTGTGTCACCCCCTAGAGGGCACCCATGTTTTTGGTGTATTCAAAGGGCTTAATAACATATACATTGAATGAACACCCTTGTGGTAGGGGTCAAGCACGTATACCACCTTTCAATGCCCAGTTTCATGCTTATGGTAAGTTCTATAGGAGAGATTCTTCCCCCTCCTTGCACAAAGATTATGCCTCCTTTCAAAGGTGAATCAAGTAGCAACTAACTAAGAACTTTTTACTTGGCTTCCATTTATATTAATCCCCAGTGGATTTGCAAGAAAAGTTGAGGCTAGCAACCCACACTAGCATCTATAAGTGAACACACTTGACTAGCAAGACTGGGGCCAACGCTAACCAGTGTAGTTTACAGAGCCTCTTCTTGATATGTGATATCAGAATGAAGAAGAGGAAATTAATATGGTTTTGGATTCTTTTGCTCAACAAAGCTTCTTTATTAGAGTGAGGTGGAATCTCTAGTGAAAGGAGTGTGCTTCGTTGGGTCATTCTTGGAGGTTGGATCACTCCAATAGGCCCTCTAAAGGTTGACTTAGACTGGTGGTTTAGATCTAAGGGTCAAAGTTTTTGATTTCCCTAAAGGGGAAAGAGCATACTCCTCTACCTCATTTTGTTTTCCAAACATGCAAGACATGTTAATCACCAAGCTAGCTTAATCGATCCCACCTTGGCTTATTCCAAGACTTTGATCCCCTAAAAGGAAATCATCATCTCTTCATTAAAGGCTTCTTTTGGAAGAATCACTAACTTCCTTGCCTCCCTTAGATGCTATCTTTTAGAGGCTTCTAGTTTTTGATTTACCTTATGTCATGACCTCCAACTGGTAAAGAGCATACTCCCCAATTTCCTTGTCTTGCACCCTATGAAGTTCACAAGCTCTATTTATACTATGTGTGGAAAGAAATAAAAGAAGACACAACATTTATATGGGTTTGAAATAAGTCTTTGTCATGCATATCTTTGATGAGTGTCCTGCATTCACACAATCGGTATGTGTTTGAAATGTTTTAGATAAAAAGGTGTCTTCGTCAAGCATCCTGCAAACTATGGTTATGTTGTAGAAAAATAGAAATCTAAAAGATATGCTTTAGATGAAAACTATCAGTCAAACATCATTAAAAACTATAATCTGGAAAACTGTGCTATTACAAAATTTTGTGCGAAATCTTGCACAGACTCGCACGGAGAAACAAAGTGCACCACGCAAGAAAATAAGCCTTTATGCACTTCTTCACATGAGAAAGTGTAGAGTAAGATGCAAAATCTTTAGATCTTCATGTGAAAATGAGATTTATCACACAAAAATTTGGAAAATTGTATAGACAAATGCGATAGAACAAGAAAAAATGCAGAAAAAAAGAAAATGAGGCCATAAAAATTGATTTTTTGAGCCCCACGGTGGGTGCTAGAAATGTGTATGTGAAATGTGGACCTCAGATCTTCACACACACTTCAACATCATCATTACCTATGAGATCATCCTAGAATAAAAATTGTATTGTTTATCCATAAAGTCTAACAGAGTGACCTATTGCCTTCTAACTAGAAGGATTATGCCTTTGCTCTCAGATTGAGAAGTGGGCAACCAAACCTCTAGAATGAAGGATTTTAGGTAAATGAGATTTCCAATTAAACTTGATGGAATGCAATTAAGCTAGGAAATGAAAGAGCATAATGTGCTAAATGAATGCATATTTAAAATCTAAATGACATTACAATGAAAGAAATAAAACTATGACAATTTGAGAAAGATGAGTAAAAATTCCAGCATAAGTTCAACACAAATTCCAAAATTCTTTTCCCTGTAATGAGGAATGGAGAGCTTCTTTTATAGAATCTAATAGGTGATTGACAGTCGAGATCTATCAAAATGGATGATCAAGATTGAAGAGGAGAGCCAATCATAAAGGACACTTCCTCATAGAAAGGAAGTTAAATAATTTGTTTTGAGTGGAAAGGAGTTAACTGATTTAATTTTGAGTTGAAAAAGGAGTTAACTGATTTAATTCCTTTTCTGATTTTAGTTCACCTAGAGTTTTCATTTCTGCACTGAAGAGAATATTTGGAGAGAATGTTTAATTTAATAAAATAGAAGATGACCTCATAAATGGATAAACTTTAATTTATTGAATAATTAAATTCAATAACTAAAAAGAGGAGATATCTTATTAAATCAAATATATTTAATTCCTTTATATATTAGATTAAGAGGTAATTTTAATTAAATTAAAGTAGAACACTTATAATTAAATTAAATTAAATCAATAGGTTTATGTAGCTAATTTGAGTTGATACTTAGGAATTAAATAAGTAATATGATTAATGTAGATTAGGGTTTTCTACAATTGACACCTTGGTCAAGTAGCAATTATCAACATTAGAATTGCCTAGTAAAATAAGACTTAGGAGTAAGCGAATAAGCCAAAGTTGGTTAATATGGAAATGTGCCAATTTTGGGGTATTACACAAACCATATCCTTCTCTACTATCAAAGGAAAACCTTTTGGTTACTCAATATAAACTTCTTCTTCAAGTTCTCCATTCAATAATGTTGACTTAACATCCATTTGATATACCTTGAAATTTTTATTTGCTGCATATGCTAAGAACATTCTAACTACTTCCATTCTTGTTATAGGTGCATATGTTTCCTCATAGTCTATTCCTTCTTGCTAAGAATAGCCTTTGCATACTAGTCTTGCTTTTTTTCTTATTATTTCTCCTTGTTCATTCATTTTATTTCTGAATACCCAATTTGTGCCAATCACATTTTTGTCCTTGGGTCTAGGAACTAATTCCCATGTGTCATTCTTTATTATCTGTCAAAGTTCTTCCTCCATTGCTTTTATCCAATAATCATCCTTGATTGCTTCATCTGCGCTCTTTGGTTCTACATGAGATATTAGACATAGTTCTTCATTGATCCTGCTTCTTGTCATTACTCCTTTTTCTTTACTTCCTATTATCTGGTTAGTAGGATGATTTCTTATAACATTCTTATTTGGGGTAGGAGTTGTTGCTTCAACTCTTATTTTAGGTACTGCACTCTATTCTTCTCTTACTTCTTCGGTTTGTACATTATTTTGCAAGTCATTGTTAGTCTTGAGAAATAATTCATTACATCTATTGGTCATCCTAGAATAATTATCTTCATCAGAGTTATAATCCATCATCTTCTCTTTAGTACCAAACTTGTCATCTATTCTCGCATTTGTGCACTCTACTATAGTTTTTTTTCTATAGTTGAAACATCTGTAAGCTTTACTTTTTAGTGAATAGCCAACATACCTTCATTGCTCCTTGGATTAAACTTATTGATATCATCATCTCTTTTGATGTAGCATTTGCTTCCAAATATTCTAAAATATTTGACTGATGGTGAGTATCCAAACCATAACTCATAAGATGTTTTCTCCATACATTTTCTAATATGTACTTTGTTTAGTGTGTGTATTACTATATTGACTGCTTCTCTCCAAATAGTCTTTGGTACATCATTCTTGAATAACATAGCTCTTGTTGCTTCAACAATTGATCTTTTGTTTCTTTTAGCAATCCCATTCTACTTAGGTGAATGAGGTGAAGATAGTTGTCTCTTGATTCCATGCTCTTTGCAGTAGATATTGAATTCTCTAGAAGTGAATTCTCCTCCTCTATCAGATCTTAAGCTCTTGATTTTAACTCCAGATTCATTCTCTACTTTGTTCTTGAATATCCTAAATTTCTCAAATGCCACTAATTTTTTTAAAAGAAAAGCTACCCACATCATTCTGCCAAAATCATCAACAAAAATCATAAAATACCTCTCTCCATAGAATCCTCTTGTTCTTGTGGGACCACTCAAATCTGTATGAACCAATTCCAACTTTTGTGTAGTACCAAACTGCTTGCTAGGAAATGAAACTTTCTTCTGCTTAGCCAAGATACATTCCTTACAAAAAATGTCATTGGGCTTAGTGATCTTAGGTAAATCTCTCACAAGTTTATTACTAGCTTTCACAATGTTATCAAAGTTTATGTAACAAAATCTTCTGTGCCATAACCAACTATTGTCAACTTTAGCTACCAAACATGTTATTTTAGTGGTGTTTAGCTGAAATACATTATCTCCGGTTCTAGTACAAGTACCAATCAATCTTCATTCCTTGTCCTTGATGATGCATGTGTCATTACCAAATTGTAATTGGTAACCTTTGTCCATAAGCTATCCAACACTTAACAAGTTATGTTTAAGTCCATCAATAAAGTAAACATCATCAATATTTTTACACCATCAAGTGTGATAGATCCAATTCCTATGATGTGACAGACTGCATTGTTCCATACTCTAACAATTCCTCCATCATGGCTTTTGAATTTGACAAATTTTCTCATATCACCAGTCATGTGATGTGAACAACCACTAATGATCCAATCTTTTTTTTTCAACTTGTGAAATCAACACACTTTCTTCTTTGATCTCTCTGTCAAGATCATCCTCCTTTATAGCTATGAATCCCAATTCATCTTCACTTTTGTTTTGATTAGATTCTTCTTCTTCTTCATTAGCATATAATAAATTTCTAGATCTTCTAGATTTGAATCTTCCATTATACTTCCTTTCTCTTTTAGGACACTTAGATGCATAATGACCATATTCATTACACATCCAACACTTAAAAATATTCTTACCATATTTCTCTCTTTCTACAAGAAGAGCCACTCCTTCCTTGATCTTTTCCTCAATAGACTTTCTACTGCTAGCAATATCTCCTTGTGCTTTTGTATTCTTTGCTAGACCGGGATTAACACTTAATGCACTGAATGCTATCTCAACCTTTTCTAATTCACCAGATTATTTCAGATCAAATTTTGCAATTTCCAATCTACCAAGCAATGTTTCTTTGGTAAACTTTTTAGTATAGAGTATCATCAACTGAACCATCTATGTTGTTGGCTTGAAAGGTGGTGTTATACTTTTGAAGATCTTCCATATTACTTCATCATTAGATTTATTTCCACCATGAGATGTGATTCTTGCAACAATCTTAGATATTCTACCAATATAGCTTCTTACAGATTCATCTTCCATCATTCTAGCATCTTGGAATGCACAATGCAAGTTTTGTAATCTAACTCTTTTTGCATGTGTATCACCCTCATAATTAGCTTCTAAAGTTTTCCAAATTTCATGAGATCTTTTGAGTTGTTTTACCTAACTATAGTCACTTTCAGGTAGAGCTAACAATATTGCTTCTCTTTCCCTTATGTTGCACATAAATACTTCTCTCTACTCCTCAGTACATCTTTCAAGATTGTCTTCTTGCACAATATTATTAAATGCCTTTTTTACAAGCCAATATCCTCGACCCATGCACAAAAGATGTGTCTTCATCTTATCCTTCTAGCTTTTGTAATTAGTGCCATCAAATCTTAGAGTATCCTTTTTGAACATGTTCACCATGGATCTCCCAAAGTTGTTAAACTTTTTCTTCAAGGACCTGAGGCTTTGATACTAATTGCTAGTAAAAATAGTCCACCAATATAACTGGGGGGGGGGGGGGGGTGGTGGTGAATCAGTTATATAACAATTTAAAACATTTATCCTCTTTAAACAATCTTGACCATTCAACCAAGGTATAGAACAACCATAAAGAGATGCACATAAACAATTACACTAGATATGTTGACTAGGGGAATCCTTGATCAAAGGGAAAACCTCAGTGGGAATGATGCCACAAGATGATGTACTAATATGAATATTCTTTGTTAGAGGATGGACCTTGTTAGGAGTCTTATTACAACATTTAGTACAAAGAGTCCTTGTTAGGAGACTTTGAATCCCTGTTAGGAGATTCCAACCCTGTTAGGAGTTGTGGAAGGCAACTGAACCCACTATCCAAATAGCTTTAGGATTAGATCAATGAACCCACTATCCAATTGACCTTGGTAATATTCATTTCAAAATAATAGATGTGAAACAAGGTTTACTTCTTCTTCTATCTAGTGCATCAGACTTCTTCTCCTTCAGACCATGCAATCAGATCTGGAACTCTACACTTAGTAACAATAACCCTTAAGGTCACTTACACATATTAGTAAGTCACTCTGGTCTACTACTTAATAATTTAAAAATCTCATCTACACTCTCAATAATTTAAACATGGAAAACATCTTTCCTTTATACCATGCTCAATAATAAATCCTCGAGTTAGCTTCCCAATTAATTATAACATGTTAACTAAATGAATACACATTTAATTAATGCTATTGACTCATAGTTATAAACAAACTTTCACATTGTGACTTCCATACATGCACACTCTCTAACGTCAGCAATGGCTGGTATATTGTCTCCAGTTAACTGTGCAAGCCTTTACTTAATTTGTGATGAATTGTAGCAAACACATAATAGGAAATGCTTTTCTAATGCTCTGTTTCCATACAGTTCTCTGTAGATCAACCATATATTTTGTACACTATCAAATTAGGTTCTATGCACTTGTCCTTGTAACAAATACACACTTTAGTATACAATGGAAACTATGCATCATCAGATAAGTAATATAATGTTCTTAATAAAAAAATCACAGTCTGCTACTTTGTCAGTCTTTTACAAACTTATTACTATGTTGTCATCAATGACAAATATAGTGATGAATAAAACACATCAATGTTTTGTAATGCTCCCCCATAGCATCAACATTCATGGCAACAATCTTTGAAGGAATGTGAGGAAAGGTTCCCCAACTTTCTATTTGAGGTTACACAAGTCTCGAAGGTTAACTAAGTGTTGTATGTTGTAAGAGTACTATTGGAAAAAAAAGGTTAGCAATCTCATCAAACATTTTGATACCAATAGGCAAGTGTGAAAACCACTCCATAGCCTAACCACCTAGACTTCTAATGAATAGATGCATGAGATATGTCTAATTATGCATAAATTCCATAGACAAGGCACCAAATTCTTGCAAATGATCTTGGGGATAGGTAGTTCCAAAGTATTTATCATACTTAGGTAACTCAACTCCTCTTGGAAAAGGAGGCATGTCTATACTCTTGTCAAAAGGGAATGGACAAAGAGCATCTAAGGTGTATGTTTTCATAGGTTTGTCTTTATCATGCATCATTTGGGCTAACTGTTCTTGCATGATCTTCAATTGTTTTTGCAATTTGGAAGTTTCAGTTTCCTCTTCAGGTGTAATGATGACCTCAATGTTAAAGTGATGAGGTAGCTTGACACCCTCTTGAGAAAGTTTAAGAAAGTATTTCTCTTTCTCTTCATTAAGCAAGATTTCTATGACTTTTTGGAAGTTTTTGTCATTATGAAATTTTTTGATGTGTTTAGGGAGTATTTTTACCTCTTCCTCATTCTCATCAATAAAGAGAGATCCCTTATATTTTTCATTCCTGTTTTAATCTTAGTCTCTACTATGTTCTCCATGTTTGGGTTCTTGATTAGCTATTGTAGGAATGTGATAAGTTTTAGTGTGTTTTGGTTGGAAAGGTCCTCTGAATAAGAATTCAACTGTGTTGTTTGGAGATGTATGACATTTTCTAGTTTTAGGATCTACTTGATAAAAAAGAATTCCTAGTTTGTTGTAAGTTTATAGAAAATGTTCTCTAAATACGAGGTGATCTGATAGGTGAAGGAGACCGTGAAGACTCCTCAATAGATGAACTGGACATAGATAATGTATAAACTAGAAAAAAATCTCTACCATGATTGTGACCCCTAGATCTACCTTGTATAAGGGGATAAAACACATTTCCACTTCTTGTTGCCACAATCATAGACAAGGACAAAAATAAAAACCTAAGCATGGACCAAACTAGAATGTAGTGTCAAAAAGTGAGATAAGAGTATTATATGCTAAGGTATGAGTTATCTAAGTAATGGCTAGAATAGCCAAAGATTATGACTATCATGACATAGAGTATGACATGCACGAAAGGAAAAGGACAAGATAGACAAGAGATGAGACCAGTTTGAGTGTAGGTCACAAGTTGTTAGCTAAGCATGATTGCACTGTTTGACACTGTTTGTAGATAGAAAAAAGATAAAATGCTATAGATAATAGACCAAACTTAGAGCATATATAGCTCTAATAGAATAGTTTTATAGTTTTAAGACAAAGATTCTTAGGGAATCACACAAGAAAGTACAATGAAGCAGGCAAAGACTTAGAACAACAATTTTGAACTAGTTTTCTCATGTGAGGACTTGTAGAGAACAACACAAGGATGTGCTAGATTGACAAGAAAACATGTTTATGACATAAAGGATAGATTTTGCAAGATCTCACATGGAGTTCTACATAGGACTGTACAAGGACTTGGATAGGGCTGCATGAAGAAGTGCTGACTCAGAAGGTTCTTGCACAAAATTTTGCAAAATTGGGTGCAAAAATAGGGACTAGATTGACCACTAAGATCAAAATTTGAAGAGATTTTGCAAGTTTTAGATAGTTCTAGATAGATTGTTGGTTGTTTTGATAGATTTTAGATAGATAACAAGATGGTTTTGAAGTTATTAAATAATATTTTGGTTTTGAACATGACAATTTGTTTTTAGATAACACAGGAAGCAAGTAGTAGTCACAAACAATCCAACCAAGGACAAAGCAACTCAGAGGGATGGGGGAGTCTTGACCTTCAGTTTGTTTGATAGGTTTGGACAAGTTTAAGACTATATAATAAATAGGCTTTATCCCTATAAACAAAAATGGTAGAGGAAGCAAAACCTTTTTCCCACAACTTATGTGCATGCATTCACCTCACATAGCCATTTCACCCCACTAGAGGGTGCCCATGTTTTTGGTGTATTCCAAGGGTTCAATAACATATACATTGAATGAACACCCTTATGACAGGGGTCAAGTGCGTATACCACCTTCCAATGCCTAGGTACATGCCTATGGTGAGTTCTACATGAGATATTCTCCCCCCCTCCGCTTGCACAAAGATTATACCCCCTTTCGGAGGTGAATCAGGTAGCAACTAACTAAGAGGTTTTTACTTGGCTTGTTTGAATTATAAATGAGAAACATGTGCTTCTAAGAGGTTGGGGGGGGGGGGTGAATCAAAAGTTCAAACTTCAACTATTAAAACTTTCACCATTTATTAGATGCATATAATATATGAATTGAAAATAACTTGTAAAGCACATACATCTAAATCATGTAAGTATATAATCAAACACACACACTTAACACCAGATATGATTACATAGAAACCCTCCAAATGAGAAGGTAATCCTGGGGTGGGGATGACACCCACAAATCTTCACTACTCCAGCTATAAAGTGTAGCCAATTAGGGTTACACAGGTTTGACCATGAAACATGATCTGCCCTATGAAAGGCCTGCCTTGTTAAAGGCTTACAAAGATTATTAATTCCCACCTTGTTAGAGGATTTCAATACCCTATTAGAAGTGTGCCTAGTTAAAGGATTTTAGAACATCCACTTGGAATGTCACCTTGTCAAAGGATTTACTACAACCTATTAGGACTACTCTACCTACGAGATTTAACTAAAATCACTTGTTAGGATGTTTCAACATAGATCTTGTGATTGGCTTTGGTTGCTTGATAAAAAATAAAATCCATATAGTGTCCTTCTTGATCCTCTTTGATTTAATATAACAATTGTTGTATCCTTCTATTATTTGTTCTCCTCCAACTGATTCTACAATTCACTCTCACTGCTAAGTCACCTTGAGTGCTCTGTGAAAAATTTTGATCATTCACCCCTTGTTAACTCCTGTAACATGATCTCTTTCATGCAAAAATTCCCTATAATTTTTGGGGTTTCATCTTCCTTATAAAGACTTTGGTGGCATAGGGTTAGGCATGAATCTGCAATTGAGATTCATTCTTTTTGTTGCTTAATCCTTCCTATTTTTTGATTGGCTACATGCAAATACATAGGGATTCTACAAATAGATTCATCCTTATCTTTAAAGAATCAAAATCTAACCTCAAGTCATCTTGAAAATGGTTTACATAGTTGTTTGTACAATTACAAACAAAAATGTCCAATCTATGTTACTTGGCACTTGAAGTTACTAATGCTCAACACATACTATAATTCTATTTCTGAATCAACACTTAAACTTCTCGGCATCTATTGTTCACTTGACACTTGAATCACTCGGCATGGTCTATCACCTCTACACTTGAGTGACTCAACAAATGAATGACTCAGGACATGAGTGACTTGTCACAGTCTTGTATTTACATATTATACTCGGCATGCATTACTAGTTCGACATGAACTAAGTAAATATCTTAAGTGTGTTGACACTCAATTGTCAAAACCAATCTGAGATCAACAATCTCCCCCTTTGACATGAGTTTCAAAAGCACTTAACCATACATAATCAATCTAATCTTCTCGAGTATAACATATTCACAACTGGACTAATATACAAAACTTCAACATTTCAAAATTTTGTAATAACCTATATACCTCAAAATTTATAACTTCCCTTGAGTTAATGTGCCTATTCTATATCCAAAATCTATTCTCCATTATGAGTAGATTTGTCTCTGTTGACTGATACTCTTTGCCTTCAATATATTTGCAATTGATGCTCTGCCTTTTGCTAATATTTGCTCTATTTCTATCACTGCTCTATATTTCTCAAAATTATATATCTCTTGGAGTTCTGATTACTCCCCCTTTGTTCATGCTTCCTTTTTTCTTTATTCATCTCTCCTCTTTTCATTAT
Source organism: Cupressus sempervirens (assembly GCA_028749045.1). NCBI lineage: Eukaryota > Viridiplantae > Streptophyta > Pinopsida > Cupressales > Cupressaceae > Cupressus > Cupressus sempervirens. The sequence goes on along the minus strand of CM053785.1, from coordinate 149,482,926 downwards.
TCTCCCCCTTCTTGCATATTTACTCCTCCTTGGAATCAATCTCCCCCTTGCTTGTTTATCTCCCCCTTACTCTTTTCTTTAGATCTACATCCTAGTTGTCACATGAAACATTCAATGACTTGAATTGGATTGATAGCTTGACTACTAGGTGTACTAGGCCATCTAATGTAGAAAGATGGAGATATTTCTTTAACAAAGTTTTTGTATATCCTAGATTTTTATAGAGTATTTCCATATGTGGGGTGAGGGAGGCTTGAATGTTTGTCAATTTGGCTCTTATATTAGCTTCTTTTGCTATTAACATAGCTAGTTGACTCTATGATTGAAGCAATGTATGAAAATGCTTCTCACTCTGAGTTGTGTTTTGAGGTAGTTGCATACCTGATATATTGAGATTCCTCTCTAGACTCAGAATTCTATGTCTTGTGTCTTGAGTGAAGAGTGTGGGGTCACACAGTTTAGTGTACAATTAGAAAATATTCTCAAGTACCTTCTTCACATCCTCAACCTTTGTGGTTAGTGCAACTTGAATAAGTGCTATCTCACCAGATATTTTCTCGTTCACTTTACTCTAGAATTTCTTCTCTAACCACTCAAGAAGTTTTGCACTTGTGTCAATATCTTCATTATTGACCTTTTCAACAATTTCTAACAATTGTTCTAATAGAGGCTTTGTTTCTTAAGGTGCAGGCAAGCTAAATGCATCTAAGAAGATTTCCTTGATGTCTTGCAATGCTTTCTTTTGCCTAAATTCCTATCTAAGCACTTCTTGGTGCTTCTTCTTTTCCAAAGCTTGTTGTAATATTCCTATTTTTTCTAGTGCCATTGGTTCATAATTAAACCAAGGTATCACTATTTCTTCATCTAAAGTTACATCACTATAGTGAGTCACCTTGTCAACTTTTGTAGAGCTTGATTCTGGTGTTGAAATTTGCAATGGTACAACCTCTATGCTCAACTTCTGAAAGATTTTTGTAGGAGTGCTTGATGTTGGTAATGTTACCAATTATTGAATAGCTTCTTCCTCCTTTTCCTTTGGTGTATACTTGCTCTCTTCAAATCTTCTTTGGTCAATCACAATGATTGGACTTGCACATTGTGGTTATGCTGTAGGTACAGATACATCTATCTATCCTATTTTCTCTATTGTTGTCTCCTTTTCTTCTTCTTTGGTAGTCTATCCTTGCTCAATTGTGTCTTCTTTTACACTTGTGTCAACCTTGATAGATGTATCTATTGATGTTTGAATTAAAGGTTGAGCACTAGTAGCTGAAAGGATGGCATAAGGTGGTTCTTGTGTATTCACCTTATCCCTTGTTATGCTAGCTGCTGCCTTCTAAAGTTCATCTACACTGACCAATATTGGATTTTCACATAGTCTTGCTTGTAGTGTAGATTGGTCAAGGATTTTCTTTAGATCTTTTGTAGTTAAAGGATTGATGTTCTGAGCTGAGCTATTAGGAACATCCTTAACAATTATGGTTTTTGCAGGTATAATAGTGTCATGAGGAGGGCTCATACTTGGAATTTGTGTGTCTTGCACACTTTGTTCTTTGTGCTGCTCTTCAGCTATAGCCATGTCTTTAGTTTTCTTTTGTATCTCCTCCTCAGTGTTATCCCTTTCTTTCTCTTCCTCTTTATCATCATTTTCATCTCCATTATTTCTACCCTCAAAGGGATCTTCTTCTCCTTGTTTGACAGTTGTTAGCCCATAAATCAATTTCCACATTTGAGTGGATTTCCTTACAACATCTTCAATGTTTTTCTAAAGAATTTTGAATGCCCTATATTTGGGTGCAAACTTTCCACCATATTTCTTGTTGGCCTTCATAATCTACCCTTTTGTCAATTCTAGCATTACCTGGGCTAATGTGGATTCTCTAATTTGTTTCTCTAGGTTTAAACAATAATGCTATTTATTTTCAACAATAGTATATAATTCCTTTGGCATGGTATTATCTAATTCAAGTGGGGTGTTCTTGAATTTAGACATCATTTCATATATTGATTCTTCAATCAAATTTTTCTCTTCTCTACCAAGTTTTTCAAAATTAATACTTTTCAAAGAAGTCAAATCTGCATTATTTCTAATATTTTCATAGATATTTTCAAGATCATATTTTGGTGGATGACTTACCACTCTAAATTGGCTTGTATCCTCTGATTCTATTCTCTCATCATTAGTTTTTGGTTATGCAATGTATTTCCTTCTTTGCTTCTTCTGCTCTAGGCCTTTTTGTTCTATAGCCTTTGTCTTCTCTTTGGCTTTCACCTTGGCCTTTTGTGTGGTGGCTCATGTGCTTTCCTTGGTTGTTGGTACTATTTTCCTTGTTGGGCTTGGCTTAGCAATCTTCTTTGCCTTTTTTTTTTGCCACAGGCTATGCCTTGGCCTTTCTCTTCTTTGATTTTGCTTCTACTGGTGCTTCCTTGGTTTCTTCTTCCTCATCACCTTCTACCTTTTCTTCATCCTTATCTTCTCCCAATCCTTTTGTTAATGCAAGAGGTTCTTGTGTTTGTTCCTATTCCTTCTCTTCATCCTCATCCTCATCATCTTCTTCTTCAGCCGTGCCTTCACCAAATTTGGCCTTTAATTTCTTCACCAATTTGTCTTTCTTCTTCAATGTGGAGGCTGACTTTAATTCCATCTCAAATTTGGATTTCATGACATCATAATTGCCAAAGATTTTGGCTATTTTATCAACTTCTTCAACAAGTGTAGTAATGGTAGCTGAGGCTTCATCAACATTAATCTCATAGCCTAAGGGTCTTAGCCATCTTACTCTAGGTATGGTAGCTTGTACATATGTATAATCAATATCAACAAGAAGCATATGTCATTATACTACTATTAAACCAATGAAATAGGTATTCTCATCCTTTGTTTCATAGACTTCTTGAAGTCTTCAAAATAGTTGGTCATGATAGTTTCAAAGTTTTCACCCATTTGCTCAATATACTCATTCATTTGAACTGCAACTGATCTATTTGTCATCCAACTCACCTTGCCAAAAGATGGGAATGTGTTCTGAACATAGAAAAATATGCAAATTAGGATTGATCCAAACTTGCACTGTGCACTCTTGGTTTTTCTGACTGCTCCAAGATTTTCCATCAACTGTTGTAACTGAAGCTTGACAAGATCATAGGTATGATCCTCATTTAAAATTTTATAGCCCACATCAACTACAATGTATGGTACACTATTTAACATACTTGATTGATAACACTTATGAGAAATTACTCTTATGGCAAATTCCAATGGAGGATCTATTATGGTGTCAATTGTCATTCCATGCTTGTTCCATTTGGCTCCTATGTTTCTCTCTATAACCTCCTTTGAATCACTTCATAGAGTCTTCGACTGATCTAGGGTTGGGTATCTAGTTACCCTATGAGCTACTCTCTTTGAAATTTTGATGGGACCATCTTCTAGCCATAAGCATCCATCATGTATTCTGCTCAACACTATCTTGATCCATTCTATTTTGAACATTGTGGGAAAGTCTAGGGCATGGGTCAAACCCTTTCTTTCAACAATTTTAAATTCTTCTTTCAAAATGTTGTTTTTACATAGTTTATCATAGGTTTTCCTTATTTCAATGTATTCTATTCCTCCTGTCTTGCAGTTGTAGCATTTTCTAACGTCTTGGACCATTATGACTTTTAGGGGAATCATGGAAAGTGCACCTGATGGGTCTTGCTTATAAGAAATATATGGAATTGCTCTAAAATTTGGTTACTTCACTTCATTGCTAACTAATTGAACATTTAAAACTTCTTGTCCCTTTACATTCCTTTAACTGGATGCCATTTGACAAACTAGGGTTTATACAAATATCAAACTGTGTGACTCGACTTATGAAGAATACCTTGGAAATGTGATAAACTAATGTTGGATCATTGCTAGAATTTGTGCAAATGCTTTAAACTAGATTTTGAGTTGCCTTTATGCTTTTCTTGCTCTTGTTTGAATTTTTTTATGAAAACAAATGAGTGAAAATCATCCTTATACACTTTAAAATTTTGTATTTAATGCTTAATGCTTGTATAGCTGTGAACTTGACATCAACGTGATTTTTTTTTCACTCGGCATCTATTGACATGACCATCACTTGACACCTTCTACAAGTTTGACATCCACTAGCTATCCTGGCAGCTCAACACTAACGAGTGTTTTACTTGACATCTGTTGAAAACTTTTCATGCTCGTCCATAACATGAAAACTAAAAGATTTAACTTTGAATTTTTACAACACCTTGCATCTTTGTTCATGCTAATCATTTATTTTTAGTGCTATTTCCTTTTGGAACTGATGTATGATATAATACTTTGAATATCAGTCCCACATACCTCTTGTTTGCTTAGTTTGATGTAATGTGACCACTTGACCCATTAGGTGAAGTGATCCCTTCTCCATTTGATGTACTACAACCTTGCTTCTTTTTCCATGTCTTAATCATGTCATTATTGATTTGTTCAACATCTGACTTGTCTTTTCCTTTATCAAATTCACAACTTCGTGCTTTGGACCTAGTTGGACAATTTTTACTTATGTGACTAGTCTTCAAATAGCTGAAACATGTAGTTTGACTCAACCACCTCTTGTGATTACCACTAAAGTTAGTCCTAATGGAGTTTTTAGGTACATGTCCATATTCTCGACAATAGTGACAACTATATCCTATGTTTTAATCCTAGTCATAATATTTTCCATAGCTTCTTACCTTTGTTGGCTTGCTTGATGACCATGTGGACTTGGATCTGCATTCAAAGGCTCTATGTCCATACTTCTGATAGTTGTAGCAATATCCTTAAATTTTTTGTGCATGCATGGTTCTAGTTTTGCATTCATGTGCTTGATGACCTTGTTTATTGCACTTATTATAGTGGACCATGTTTTTAGACTTAGCATTCTAATTTGTATTCTTTCTCCTACACACATTAGTAGAATGCCCTTTCTTTCCAAAATTATGACAAGTAGGTTTGGAATTATTACCTTTGTTGTTCATTTCCTTAGCAGCTTTGGATGATTCTCCTTCTTCAGTGCTTGTGTAGCCAAATCTTGATGTATCTCTGTTGGATCTAGGGGATTTCAATAATTACTCAAAGTACTTGATGGCTTCATTTGGCTTGTTGAAACTTTCAACAAATTCCTTTTCTATTTTTAGGTCATTCTATAGTTGTTCATTCTGTAGCTTTAATGTAGTTATCTTAATTTCCTTGACATTTAACTCATGATGAGCATTCATCATTTGGCTCAAGGTATCCAATTGCATATTTGAGATCTTGGATAGCTCTTTTGACTTCTCTTCTAATCTGTTTGCCAATACTCTTTTGTCTTCTTTAATCATGGCCTTGTCTTCTACAACTTTCTTCTTTTATCCAGTCACCTCACATAGCAATATAGCTTGTGATTCCTACTCCAACTTGAGATTTTTGATTTCTTCAACTTGTGCTCTATTCTTCTCCTTTAGACTTGCAATTGCTGCATCAAATTCACTAGAGTTACCATCTGCAAATAGCTTTGTGGTGTTAATCTCTTTGTATTGTGTGTCATTTTTTGCTATGGGAATCTCTTTCCTTCTCTTCAGAGAACTCTTCAAAGCATCTCTAGATTCATTTAGTTGATGTAGTGTAAGATGTATTTCAATCTCCTAGTTCTCAATAGTCTTCCCCAATTTGCAGACTTCCATTTCAAGATCTTTCCTCTAAGTTACAAAGCTTCTTCTTCTAAGAACTTAGCTCTAATACCAATTGTTGGAATTACAAATGGGAAACATGTGCTTTTGAGGGGGGGGGGGGGGGGGGGTGGGGTGAGTCAAAAGTTCAAACTTTAGCTATTGCAACTTTCACCATTCATTAGATGCATGTAATATATGAACTGAAAATAACATGTAAAGCACAAACATCTAAATCATGTAAGCATATAATCAAACACACACACTTAACACTATATATGATTACTTAGAAGCCCTTCAAATGAGAAGGTAAACCTAGGGTAGGGATGACACCCACAAATCTTTACTACTACAAAAATAAAGTGTAACCAATTAAGGTTATAATGATTTGACCATGAAACATGATCTACCCTGCAAAAGGCCTACTCTTTTAAAGGCTTACAAAGGCTATCAAGTCCCACCTTGTAAGAGAATTTCAACACCCTGTTAGAAGTGTGCCTAGTTAAAGGACTTTAGAACATCCACTTGGAATGTCACCATGTCAAAGGATTTACTACAGCCTATTAGGACTACTCTACATAGGAGATTTAACTAAAACCACCTGTTAGGATGTTTCAACATAGATCTTGTGATTGGCTCTGGTTGCCTGATTAAAGATCAAATCCATCGAGTATCCTTCTTGATCCTCTTTGAGCTAATATAAAAATTGTTGTATCCTTCTATTCTTTGTTCTCTTCCAGCTGATTCTGCAATTCACTCTCACTACTAAGTCACCTTGAATACTCTGTGAACAAATTCAATCATTCACCCCTTGTTACCTCCTGTAACATGATCTCTTTCATGCTTAAATTCCCTATAATTGTTGGGCCTTTTTCTTCCTTATAAAGACTTTTGTGGCTTAAGGTTAGGTATGAATCTACGATTAAGATTCATTCTTTTTGTCGCTTAATCCTTCCTATTTTCTAATTGGCTGCATACAAATACATAGGGATTCTGCAAATAGATTCATCCTTATCTTTAAAGAATCAAAATCTAACATTAGGTCAGCTTGAAAATGGTTTACATAGTTGTTTGTGCAATCACAAACAAATATGTCCAATTTGAGTTACTTGACACTTGAAGTTACTGATGCTCGACACATACTGTAATTCTATTTTTAACTCAACACTTGAATTGCTCAGCATCTACTATTCACTTGGCACTTGAATCACTCAACATGGTCTATCTACTCGACACTTGAGTGACTCGACACAATCTTGTATTTACATATTATACTTGACATGCATTACTAGTTCAGTATGAAGTAAGTAAATGTCTTAAGTGTGTTGACACTCAATTGTCAAAACCAATTTGAGATCAACATGGCTTCTATTCATATTATCCCCCAATGGCTTCGCAAGTGAAGTTGAGGCTAGCAGCCCACACTAGCTTCTAAAAGTGCACACATTTGACTAGCAAGATTGGGGTCGATGTCAGCTAGTGCAATAGACAGAGTCTCTTCTTGATATGAAATATTAGAATGAAGAAGATGAAATTAATATGGATTTGGAGTCTTTTTCTCAACAAAGATTCTTTATTATAGTGAGTTGGAATCTTTGACAAAAGGAGTGTGCTCACTTGGGTTATTTGTGGAGGTTAGATTGCTCCGGTAGGCCCTCTAAGGGTTGACTAGGACTGGTGGTTTGGCTCCAAGTGTCCAAGTTTTGATTTTCCTTAAGGGGAAAGATCATACTCCTCTACCTCATCACCTTAAATGAACACGCAAGACATGTTAATCATCGAGTTAGCTTAATCGATCCAGACTTGTCCTTTCTCAAGGTTTTGATTTCCTAAAAGGAAATCATCATCCCTTTATAGAAAAGACTCATACTAGAGAACCACTAACTTGCTTGCCTCCCTCAGGTGCCATCTTTCAGAGGCTTCTAGGTTTCTAATTTACTCTTGGGCATCACTTCCAAGTAGTAAAGAACATACTCCCATATTCCTTGTCTTGCACCCTACAAAGTTCATAAGCCCTAATTATACTGTATGGAAAGCAAAAAGAAGACATGACATTTAAAGTGGGTTTGAATAAGTCTTCGACCTGTGTTTCTTTGACAAGTGTCCTACAATCACATAGTTAGTACGTGTTTCAAGTTTTTTTGATAAAGGTGTCTTCATCAAGCATCCTGCAAACCACCATTATGCTATAGAAAACTAGAAATTCAAAAGAAAATGCTTCAGAGGAAACTGTTAGTCAAACATAATGATAACTTGAATTGAGTGCTGTTTCAAAATTTCATGTGAAATCCTACACAGGCCTACATGAGAGACAACACAATTATGCACTTTTTCACATGAGGAAGTGGAATGAAAGGGGAAAAATCCTTATTTCTTCATGCAAAAATGATATTTCTTGTGTGAAAATATGGAAAATTGTATGAATTCCTATGATAGAGCATTTAAAAATGTAGAAAATAGAGTAGATGAGGCCAAAAAAATTGATTTCTTAGCCCCACGGTGGGTGCTAGAAATGTGTATTTGAATTGTGGGCCTCTGATCCTCTCACACACTTCAACATGATCATTACCTAAGAGATCATCCCAAAATGAAGATTGAATTGTTCATTTGAGTAATCTAACAGTGCGACTTATTGCCTTCTAACTAGAAGGATTTTGCCTTTTCTCTCAGACCGAGAAGCGAGAAACTAAACCTTTTAGTAGGTCGAAGGATTTATGTAGCGATATGATAGTACAACTAATCTAGATGATATATAGTTCTAATCTAATAATAGGAGAAGAAAATTAAGCTATATGAGTGCATTTTAATCTAGATGATATTAATGTTAAGCAATTATGAAATCTATAAAAGTACTAAGCAAGTGAGTATATATTTCGACAGTAATTCGATGCAATTCAATTCCAACCCCCTTAATGAGGAATTAGAAGCCTCTTAAATAAAATTCCCAAAACCAATCAATGATTGAGATCAACTGGGATGAACAGTCGAGATCAAAGATGAGATTCAGTCAAGATGGAAGATTCCCTATGCAGGTGAGGTTAACTAACTTAGATCTTGAGTGTGATGGATAGTTAACTGAAATTTACCTAAGTGTGAGAATGAGTTGATTAAGTCAATTCCAATTCAAGAGACAGATCACCTAGAATTCCCATTCCTGAACTGAAGAGCAGATTTGAGGAGATTATTTAATTTAATAAAATGAGATATGACCTCATAAATGCATATTTCTAATTAATTGAGTAATTAAACCCAATAATCAAAGTGAGGACATTATTAAATTAAATATATTTCATTCCTTTGCACATTAGCTAGAGAAATAATTTAATTTAATTAAAGTATGAACACTTACAATTAAATAAAATTTAATTAATAGGTTTAATGAAGCTAACTTGAGTCGATACTTGGGAATTAAATAAAGAGTAGATTAATGCAAATTAGGGTTTTATACATTTGACACCTAGGTCAAGTAGCGAGTAATTAGAATCAGAATTGCCTAGTGAAATAGGACTTAGGAATGATTGAAATAGACCAGGATTGGTTAACATGGCAATGTGCCAATTTTGGGGTATTATAGTACTGTGTCATAAATACTTGTCCTACAAGGAGGACCTGTATCTGATTGTCTACCCTTTTTAAATACGTGAGTCTTTCTATGTTTATGTTGTTTTATTTTCACTTGGATTAATTTTCCTTATGCATTTAATGTAGTTTGACTTTGTGATTTGCTAGGTAGAATGTTTATTTATGATTTATGATTTAATCGTCAATATTTGAATTATTATATATTATTTGTCTAAAATAATTTAAATAAGATGATATTTAATTCATGGGAATTATATGAATATATACTTAATTTAAAAGATTTAATTTAAAGTTCTAATTTAGAAAATTAAAATTAAAAATCTTAAATATTAAATATTGTTTAATATAATTATTTAATTAATATTGATTAAAATTAGAGTTGCATTAAAAAATTGAATTCTAATTATCTTTATTGATTAAAATAATAAATAATTACTTTTAATATGCTTATATTAAATAATAAAGTGAGAAAAATAAAATAAAAGAATATTTTAATTTAGAGATTAAGTTAAAAATGCATGAAACGATTAATTAAATAAAATAACATTTTAAAATTAAATTGACTTTGAGTGTGCATGAAAAGATTTAATAAATTTAGTTATTTAATATTTAATAAAAGTAAGTGGCTTTTTTTATTAAATTAAAAATTAGAAACAATAGTTTGGGTTAGGGCTCTTTATGAGAGCCTTTTTGGTCATTTTAGAGTTGCACAGGTTTTGGGAGAGCAATTCGGAAGTAAAAGTTAAAGAATTGTCGAAAGCCTAAGGGCCTTTGGATTGCATGTATTTACCAGATTGTCTAGAGTTCCAGTTGTCAGATTGAGGCAGGGTCTAAGAACTCATTGTTGAAATTATTTTGGAAGATTTGTCTACCTCGTGTCTACCATATTGTTGAAATCGTAGCCAAATGTAAATTGTAGAATCATGCCATAGAAAATTGATTTAGATTATTAGCTGGGATTTGAAAGAAAATTATCTAAAAACTTCAACATAAACCCTCGTAAATATTCATAAAAAAAAACATATATTTGCCCTAGATTTAAACAAAATTATTGGTTGGAAATCTTTCTGGAAAGTAAATGCATTCAAGATATAAAATTAATAAAATTTTATGATTGCATGTTTCAAAAGACCTTAGCCATGTGGAAATAGAAAATTGTATACTTCTATTCTTTTTAGGAAATATAATTTTTGGATTTATTATTTATTAAAAAATTAATGATTTTTTTATTAATTCCAAAAATTTAATTTTCAAATTTATTATTTTTGATGAATAGTCCTTTTCTATTAATAAATAATATACTAAGATTACAATTCACAAAAAAGGGCCTGGGGATACAAGATCACCCCACGAGAGTTCACACAGCCAAAGTTGGAATCAACAACTATTCATAGAAAAAAAACTTATAAAAAGCAACCCTCAGGCAACTAAAGTAGTGCTAGCTGAGAGAGGTGGTTCATCTTGATCATGAAATCCCCAGTCATCCTTGGGATTGGTAAGTGGGCTAGGAATAGTCCAACAATCAGTATCATCATCAGGGGCTTGGTCAACATCCTTTTTATCAAGTTGTGGAGGTGAGATGGCCAACTCTAGGCAAAAGGGCCACTTTCTAGAAACCACCTATCGAGGACCAAGAGGAGGAACCAGGGACCAGCTAGTGCCACCATGAGGTGGGGAAACTGAGTAGTGCCACCAACCACCATCACCACCATTGGGAGAGCAGTGGCAGGAAGCCTGCAAACGTGATGTGTGCAAGCCGTAGCCCAAAGAATTGTGCCCCTGGCAGCAGCCTCTAGGCAGCATGGTATCAACTGAGGCATCTGGAGGAACTTTGAAAATAGTACAAGGGGCATTGCCCCAATGATTAAGGAGCTCTTGAAGGTGGGATACCTCTAGGGCCACCTTATTTACTTATACTTAAATCTGCATCATTACATTATTACAAATGCGTGCCTTAGTGTACATAGCAATATTTATATCAAGAAAATTGTGAGTGAAAAGAAAAACATTTCTATCTTTCCATAGAGTAAACAAAATATCCATTTTGAAGGTATGTCAAATCTAGGAAAATTTTCTAGGGATCTTGGGAGAATCACCCAAAATAACCATATGCCAAGAAAATGGTTTAGGCTGAAATGACTTAAGGAAATCATGAATCTAGTGCCAATAATTTTGAGAATATCTCTAGAACTAGAAAATATGCAGGAAAGACTCTGGTTGGCCACAAAATGGACACCTAGGATCTGGAATCCCAATATGCTTAAGCTAAGGCCCAAGGGTAAGACCTTGAAAAGCCAGGCACTAAGAAAATTGAACAATCTTGGTTCTGTAATGGCACTCCAAATAGTGTCAAAGCACTTTCTCCATTACGAAAGAGAAGAGTGCAAATGCCATCTCTGATTGAGCATATCCACCATCGACAGATGGGTAGATAGCCATCTATAACCCAAACTTGGCTTATAACTAGTGAAAGGAGTGGTAGGATACCACTTCAATCGGTCCACCAAGGTCTAATAGACTAGATACCCACTTTATGAATTAAGTGACTTGGAATTGTAGAAAGCAATAAGTCAAAAGTTTGTTGATCTGAACAGGAAAGATGGTACTAGACTTGCATATCTTCCCAAGATCCAAGACTCATGGAGAATCTAGAGAATAGATCTTTAGGAGTCTTGATGCCTCATTTGGAAAAATGTAGAGTACTAGCACCTTGAGTCATGGCTAGGGCAATAACCTGGATATAAACTAGGGGAGACGACCAAATTTTTTGCTGGTTCAAAGAGATCCCATCACGAAACTCATCACTAGACTAGTGAAGCCAAGGCTTAATAGCTTCCCAAGGTTTCTATATGCTCTTGATAACAAAAAAGCCTTGTATGTGCACGGGCTCTCACATGATGAGAAAGGTTTGAAAGCCAATCCCCTTCCATGCAAGTATGTTAATAGGAAACCCAGAGGAAATGCAATGCCAAACTAGAATCTTCTAAGCTTCATCTCTACTAATGGCAGAAATAATCCATTTGACACATAGAGAAAGGCCTTTCTTCTATGTGGAGAGAAGGCCAAGGCCTCCAAACTCTTTGGGGAGACAACAAAAGTCCCAAGCAACTCTGTGAAAGCCATGATGGTCAGAACTAGAAGCCTAAAGAAAATCATAGAGCAATCACTCTAATTTCTAATAGGAGGCTTTTGAAGGAGCCCAACAAGAAGAATAATAGACATGCATAGTTGCAATAACTTTAGAGAAAATTTGGAATTTTCCTGCAAGAGAAAGCAATTTTGTAAGCCAATAATCCAGCTTCTTTGTAATCTTGGCAAGCACACAATTCCATAGATCCACTGCCAATGCTTGCAAGGAAAAAGGAATGCCTAAAAAGTGAAAAATCTACTTATGAGTGATCCATTTTCATTCAAAATAGTTAAGCCAAGGTGGAGTTGGAAATAAAGACTGGCGATAATAGAGCATTTTATGCCATTTGATAGTAGAGCCAAAGGCTTGTTAATTCAAGGTATTATTGATGTTTTCTTCATCCTCCAAAAGAGTGAGAAAGGAATCATCAGCAAAATGACCATTGACCAACTAGGAAGAGGATTTTAGTAAAGAGATGTCATGAACCAAACTTGAAGACATAGAGTGGGCTAGCAAGTAGCCAAACCCTTCAGTAGCAAGAACATAAAGTGCTGGAGCCAGAGGGAAACCTTGCCTGATGGAACGAAAAAGCCTAAAGGTGTCAAATTAGGATTTATTGATGGTAATGCAAGCATTAGCATTGCTAAAGATCATTTCCATGGACTATAGAAAATTGGGACCAAAACCAAGAGACTGGAGTATAGCCAAAATGAATGGCTATTCAATCTAGTCATAGGGCTTAGAAAAATCTATTTTCAAAAAAATAGCCAGCTGATTGGACTTGCGAACCCACTCCATACCTTCCAAGACAACAATGATGTTGTCAAGAATATATCTGGATTTGATAAAGCCAATTTGCTTGGGCCGCACAATTAAAGAAAGGAGATAGTGAATTTTAAGAGAAACTGCCTTAGTGATAATCTTATATGACACATTAAGAAGGGTAATGGGCCACCAATTACAAATATCCTTAGGATCTCTAGCTTTAGGTATGAATATAATGTTTCATTTATTGATAATAGCTCCTAGGCTTTTAGAAAGATAGGCTTCAAGATAAACTTTGTGTAGATCAAGACCAATATGCACTTAGAGGTATTTTAAAAATTCACAAGGAAACTCATCACACCTAGGGGACTTATCATCTTCCATGGAGAAAATTGTCTCTTTAAGGTCTTGGAGGGTAAGAAGTTGCTCATAGAAAGTACATTGCTCAACTACTAGGCAATTTGGAGTAATAGAAGTACACTTTCTAAGAGCTTCCTACCGAGCAACTGAATTTCCCTGCGAAGCAAACACATTTTCATAGTGATGAATAAATGCTTTTAGAATTTCATGGAGAATGGAGAGAACATAAGTGGCTTTTTTGATTTTTTAAATCCCAAAATTGGTATGATGGGCTTGAAGAGCCTAAAAGAACTCCTTCGAAGCTTTATTGCCAACCTCTAACCAATGGAGGTAAGCTTTAATTTGGGCCCCTCAAGTAGCATAATTATCTACAACCTACTTGTCATGACGTAGTTTGGCAAGTTGAAATTTGCAAATCAACATCAAAAGGGTTAAGGGTGAGAGTCTCAAAATCTTTTTTGAGAGTAGTGGTAGTGGATTCATAAGACCACCTTTTGAAAAGTGCCAACTACCACCCATAGATGTATAGAAAGTGAGTAGTTTTAGTAACCACCACTAAATCCACCCTATCTAGGAATGTGGACATGGCTCCAAATTCTAGATACATAGGATATGAGCAATAGTGGAAGCATGCATCAACATCGACATGTTGAGGAAAAATTGAGACTTGACAACTCTTTGGACAACTATGTGCCATGAAATAGAAAAATAAATGGAATAGTGGTATGATAATGTCACATCTGGCAAGGGAATGATAGGTAAATCTCAATCCTCAGAAAAGGCAAAAAAAGATTGTGCAGTAATCATGGCATGATCAAGACATTTTAAAATGCAGTCAAAGCCAACTCAAAAGTTGGACCAAGTGTGCCAAACCCCATTATGTCGGTAGTGGTTAGTATTGGGATAAAAAAGGCCCAATTTATTATGCATGTAGTACTAGGCTTCCCTTTCCCTAGTTGTCTAGTGAAAAGGCAAAATGCCATCTTTGTTAGAGGCTAGCTCAACCATATTGAAGTCACCACATATAACCCAAGTCACTAGAGGCAAGTTGTCAGCCAACTAGTCCCATAATTGAGATCTTTCCACAACATCATTGGGAGCATAAACATTAATGACTCCAAAATAATGGAAAGGAAAAGCCAAATGATTCTGTGCATGGGGTTAGAACCGTGCAAAATAATAGCATAATGAAGATGAGGTGACAAGAGAGTAACTACACCGCCTCTGCCAAAATCATGTTGAGAGGAAATCATAATGCCATCTGACCAAATGACATGACATGCAGAAGAAAGCATGAAACTAGAGATCTTCACTTCTTGCATATAGAGAAAATGTAAATTATCAAGACTATAATGGGTATCCTTGAAATAGTACTTTCTGGAGAGGTCTGTAAGACCTCACACATTCCATGATTAAAAATTCATGAAATTTTTTTCATATCTTCCTCATCCTCAAGAGAGGAGTAGCTATTCTAAAAGAAAGTTGAAACTGGGTTAAAGCTAGAAGGAAAATCCTCTGCACTGATGGCTTGACATTTCTCCTTTGGTTTCTTAGCATGTCCGGGAGGACTAAAAGAATGCCACACATTTTGAGTCACTATGGAAGATACAACAAGAGGGTTGCAAATCACAACCAAGGTGTTAGCCCTGGTAGTCACCTTAATCCCCTATGAACTAGGGTTTGAAACCTATGAAACATCAGGGTTTGGTTCCAAAAAAATTGCTTGTATCCCTACACTGGTTGGGGTTTGTACTCTTGTTGAGATAGGAGGAACCAAAATAATAGCTGGATATGACTATTTAGGAACCAAGGGAGCCTTTCCCTTGCACCCAATAGTAATCCATTATTCTTTTTTCCCTTTTGCTAGTTTGGCAGGAACCTCCTTAGGCAGGGGTTTAACCCTAGGCACAACTAAAGGGCAATACCTAATCTTGTGTTCCATTGATTGGCACCTATAATAGGTGTTAGGCAGGATAAAATAAAGCATCTTCTTAGAGAAGGTTGGGAACCAATCTGTATTTCCATAGAATCCTTAAGATCCTTGGAAAGATCAACCTCAACGCAAATGCATTTATGAGAATGAGCATTGAATTTTTTTCATGTTTCTTTGTAATAAATTTCCAAGAGTATTGGCAATAGACTCAATAAAAGGCCAACATGGCAAGGGTAAACTCGAGAACTCTACCCACATAGGAACCCTAAGCTTTTTGTCATTAGAGGCAGTGAAATCTCTCGACCATCTTTGAAAAATAACTAGGGAAGAACACACAAACCAAGGACCATTGCTAAAAACCATGTCTACCTGCAAAAGGTTGGCAAAGTGAAATAAAAAAACCTTTGGTAAGGTTTTGCACAACATCAAGGTAGACTCCATGAGGAGTCTAGCTCTTGTTAACCCATTCTCAGAGCATAGCTTTAGGAGGAGTCCTACCCACAAAATACCCTATTAAGGTATATTGTTCTAACCAATCACAAAATCATCAAATTCTTGCAAGGGAAGGATAATATTAGGATTACCTTGTGAAAAACCTTTAGGAAAAACTTGTGAGGACATTTGTTCAATGGAGGCACCATGGCTTTCCGAAGTAGCAACATGAACACTAGTATCAACAACTGGGTCACCACTGGCCAGGACCATTATAAACTAGCCTAATAACTCCCATAGTAAATGTAGTTTTATAGGTGGAAAACATAGAAGGAGAGCCCAGATAGAGAGCTGTATGCAAGGAAACTCAAAGATGGCATGAAACCCTAACAAAGCAAAAAACTCTCATATTAATCTTCATAGGCCTAGAATTTGATGGCCCTCATAGATTTATTATTAAAAAAAAGAAAAAAGAAAATTACATAGAGTTAATTTACAATTTGAATAGATTTTATATATATACATATTGATTGTACATCTTCATATAAAAAATACAATAAAATAAAGAAAAGTGCACTTGCTGGAAAATTATCTTATATGTACTTGTAAATTACCTTATTTGTACCTGTAGTGTATATATATATACATATTCATCGTACATCTTCATGTAAAAAATAAAATAAAATAAAGAAAATTGTGCTTGTTAAAAAATTATCTTATCTGCACCTGTAGAGAGAACGAATATATACATATATATTCAATTTAAAAGAATACAACTAAAGCAGAAACAAAAACAAAAAAATTTTATTTCTTAAAAAATGAAATAAAAAAAAAGGGAAGTCATATATATTGATTATTGTAATGGAAAGTCATGTGCCTCCCACCTTCAGACTCTATCTTTCTTCAAAAAAAATATGGGGTGCACCCATGACTTATAAAAGGTATGGGAGGGGCCACATAATCCCCTTCCCATTATTATTTGAATGGTTGGTTTAATACAAGTAGTGGACTTAAAAGGTAAGTTTACTTTATTAAATTATTATGTTTCCAAAACTTGTATGACATTTATTAATATAGATTATTTCACATTTTTTTTACTTTATATATATTTTTAAAATTGATATTTAATAAGTACTTTTTCTAATAAATTGATTTATATTAAAGAAGTATATGATTTAATTGGTTTATTTAGTTAAAATAGTTAATATAAATATGAGAGGGATTTTCTTATGAGTATTATTATATATTAAATATCAATTAAAAATTGATAATTATTAATTATTATGTGATTAAATTGGTCAATATTTGCATGATAGGTGTCTAATTTTTGTAAGATCTTTTGCTATGAATATGAGATATTGTCTAATGAATTAATGTCCTTGAAATTTATAAGTGCATATATATATTGTTGTTTTATTATCAAACATTTTCTTATGGTCAAATGAACATTAGAGAACAATTTAAATTTAAAACCATAAGACTGAAAACCTTGTATTATTATATGTTCTTACTCGAGGGTTTGTGGTATATATTTCCAAGTCATGTGGGTTTGTTTCATTTTGGTTTTGCGTATTTGTTTAGTTGGCCAAGTTAGGATGTGACCAGGGGCTTTGTGAGAATTATTTTATGTTGTTTATTTGATTGGATGTCAGGATGTATTTGATGGTTGCAATTGAGATTTATGTTTTGTAAGTTTTATGTTGTTGAACACTTAACTTGGGTTGGGAGAGCCAACTTATCTTTCAAGTTTCTTGTTAAGGAAGTGAGCTCAATCATTATGGATGGTTGTGGTATGGGACATAATTGTGATTTGTATGCTTAGGTGAGGTCGTCTAGGTGCATGTCTTTAGGAGTGTCCTATAGTAGGAGATCTGGGACCCAAAGTGGTTAGTGCCAGGGTAACCTATTGTAAGTTATGTAATAAGTGATAATTTAGTAATTAATATTGGGGAACACACTAAAAAGATAATTTAAAGATATTTTCCTTGCTCATGCCTTGAGTGCTTGTATAGACTAAGGATGGGAATGGGATGATACTTAGTGAGAGATATGATTGGTTGTTCCTCCTCTTCATGAGAAGATATTCTGGTTCCACATGGGTCACGTTGATGGTTTGGGGTCTAGAGTGACCAGCCTAGGGTAACTCAACACTTGAGGGTCTGAGGTTTAAAGAGAGACTAGTCCAGGGTAACTCAAGTAGTTTGACCATGTGATGACACTCCCTAGTATGTAACACAAGTCTCCTTCATAGATTTTGTATTTTTCTTTAGTGGTGTACTTATTGTTGGATTTATTTATTGTTTTTATATACTTTCATTAATGATGATTGGTGATTCATGGTTGATGTAATTTTGACATGTGGCTTTTGAATTGAGGTCGATATCTTTCATTGAATTTATCTTATGATTTTGGTATTCAATTTATACTTGGTATATTGTTTTATTACTTGATGTTGGTATTGGATTGAGTGTTCATTCTATTTGGATTATCTTTTAAGGTAGTTTGGGCTATTAGGATTCCTTGTGAAGGAATGTTTTGTGATTGATTAACTATTTGCTGATTGTTCAATATCTTCCCCACATGGTGGGAGTGGAAATGTGACTAGGTAAGGATGCAGTCAGGAGGTAGTGTCTTCTTACCATTTGGGTCCCCCTAATTGATGTAGAAGCATCTTGGGTTTGGTTAGTGACTACTTTGGAGTTCATGGGAGAAGGCTTAGTAGTTTCTTTTGAGGGTTCTTGGACTAGTATTCGGTCAAAGAAGGACTAGTACTAGGCATGGTATTGGAACTCGACATGGTCTATGGAGCTCAACATGGTCTTTAGTTGCTCAGAATGGTTTGGGAGGAGCTCAGCCTTGCTTAGGAATTTGGTGCTTGTTGCAAGTCATATAACTAATTTTATACAATGAGTTAGATGATACAAATTTTAGGGATTTAAGAGGGCCTAGATTAATAACTATGGTTTGAAGGAAAATTTCTAATTCATTCAGAGTTAGGAGATATCATAATTTTACTAAGACATCAAGTTTGGGCATTTAATTATCGTTGTTGGCAGACTTGTGGCATTTAATTTATGTATTTGTATTTAATTTGTGTTCTAGGCTGACTTGTGGCTTGAATTGGTATAAGTAGGGGTTATGGGGAAGTCTTTAGTGATTATTCATCCATTTTGGAGAAGTGGAGGAGCTTGGAAGAGAAAATTTGGAGAAGAGCTAGTAGCTGCAACTTGGAAAACAAGGAGATTGCTTGGTGAGCTTGCGAGCACAAGTTGAGATCTTCCTTGGGGGTTTCTACCAAAGTGTGGATCTAAACTAGCTAGGGTTTGGATAGGATCTTGAGAGATCTTACTAAACTATTACTTTCTTTGTATTTGATCATAACTAGGAAGGCCTTACAACCTAACACATTGCATGTAATTAGTTATATTTTATAAATATATAATTGTGATTTGGTATCATATCTTGTGTTATTGCTTCTTGTTGTTGTATTTTCACTATGTGGTTATTTGCTAGGGGCTAGGATATCTCCTTTCGGGATTCTCCTACCTTGCACTATGTCAGGTGGTATCAGAGCCAAGGTTGTTCCTGAGTCTGTAGATAGATAATTGAAGTTGAGGCAGTTTGACCAGGACTTGGGTTGGAAAAGTAGATCTTAGTAGATCTTGATTTGGTGGTGGATTTTCTTTTTGGAGTCCCAGATCTTGTGGTTGAGAGGTGATAGATCATGGTTCTAACTTGCAATTATAGAGGGCTTATAGATGGATCAGTAGATGTGAAGATAGAAGGTTGATCTTGTTGAGGCATGATCTTAGAGAGATTGTGGATTGCATATCTATGGTCCTAGACTTGTGATGTGGTTCCTGATTATTCACACAAGGTGGTAGGTTGTGATATAACTTGAAAACAATTCAAGGTTATCACAAGGAGTGTGGGAAGGATTTGTTGTAGAGGTTTTATGAAGATTGTGGGAGATGGCTCCAAGAGGATTAGACCCTGAGATAATTGTGAATCACCATGATGTGGTGGAGAGGAATTTTTCTAAGATGTCTACTTAATTTGAAGCTAGTTTAGCTATTTTAACTAAGAAGGTGGTTGCTTAGTTTGAAACTATTCCAAATGATCGAGATAAGGATAGGTTGAGAAAGGCATTTTGTAGATGTTTGTGGAGTTGGAATCTATTGATCCAGAAGAGAGTTGTTTGGTTGGTTAAGAGACTTGTTCATGAGAGAAGATGGCATAACAAGGTCAAGGTGGAAGAGGTTGGTTTTTTTGATCAGATTGTGGAGTTTAATACAAAACTTGTAGAGTAGCTGTAGGTTGCTGCTAAAGATATTCCTATCCTTGTTGATGTTGGGATAGAGGTTGGTTTTCATGATCAGTTGGCTGTGTTTGATATGGAAATTGTAGAGCACTTGGTCATGGATGATCTAGTTGTTGTTGGTGATGAGTTGTGTGTTGCAAAGCATCTTTTTATGAGATATGAGATGGTTGGTGTTGAGAGTTTGGCATATGTTGCTAAGGAGTTACATATTGCTGCTGGTGTGGATTCACTAGTTGTTGATGTGGATGAGGGTTTGCTAAAGAAGCATTATGTTCAGTTTGTTCCTGGGAGTGAGCATGCTAATGGATGGTTGATATTCTAGTGTTTGATAGAGTAATGTAGATGTGGATGATGAGCATATTTCTTTTCTTGTCCCTATTGGATTGGAAGCCTTTGGTGAAGATGAAGATGGTTGTTGCTCTTTCTTTGGGCATCAAAGTGTGGGACACACTTTTCTATTTACTTGGGGAGTCTAACGTAGGATCATCTTGGGTTTGATTAGTGACTACTTTGGAGTTCATGGGAGAAGGCTCAGTAATTGCTTTGAAGGGTTCTTGGACTAGTATTCGATTGAAGAAGGACTGGTACTTGGCATGGTCTTGGAACTCGACATGGTCTATGGAGCTTGGCATGGTCTTGGAGCTCAACATGATTTATGGATCTCAACATGGTTTTTGGTTACTTGGCATGGTCTATGGTTTCTTGACATGGTCTTGGGACTTGGCATGGTCTTTGGTTACTCGACATGGTTTTTGGTTGCTTGACATGGTCTGGGAGGAGCTTGGCCTTGCTTAGGAATTTGGTTCTTGTTGCAAGCCATATAACTAATTTTCTAAAATTAGTTAGAGGATGAAAATTTCAAAAATTGAAGAGGGCCTATATTACTAACAATGGTTTGAAGCACAAGTTCTAATTCATTTGGAGCTAGGAGATATCTCAATTTTACTAAGACATTGATTTTGGGCATTTAATTGTTGTTGTTGGCCAACTTGTGGCATTTAATTTATGTATTTGTATTTAATTTGTGTTCTAGGCTAACTTGTGGCTTGGATTGGTATAATTATGGGTTTTGGATAAGTCTTTAGTGATTATTCATCCATCTTAGAGAAGTGGAGGAGGTTGGAAGAGAAAATTTGGAGAAGAGCTAGTAGCTACGGCTTGGAAAACAAGGAGATTGCTTGGTGAGCTTGTGAGCACAAGTTGAGATCTTCCTTGGGGGTTTCTACCAGAGTGTGGATATGGACTAGCTAGGGTTTGGATTGGATCTTGAGCGATCTTTTAGAACTATTACTTGTATTATATTTGGCCGTAACCAGGAAGGCCTTATAGCTTGGCACATTGCATGTAATCAATTATATTTTATGAATATATAATTGTGATTTGGTATCAGATCTTGTGTTATTGCTTCTTGTTGTTGTGTTTTTGCTATGTGGTTATTTGCTAGGGGCTAGGAAATCTCCTTTGGGGATTCTCCTTCCTTGCACTACATCATTAACATTGGAAGATGTTTGATGATGTAATTGTACCTTTACCATTCTTATTCCTATCTCAGAGATTCCTATTCATTTGATGTATAGTTGTTATCATGTATTTTGATATATCGTATCTATTCTTACATACCCTACAACATTTGTAGTGGATGTTATTTATTGGATGCACTTTTATTCTATTAGTTGTACATATTCATTTACTTATGAGATTATGTATCTATTACTTCTTTATGATCATGAGACATTGTACTAAAAACTTAAACTAATTAATATAAACTTCTTAACGTGACTCAATGTAAAGGAAACCTTGAGGAATGAATTTTTTTTATTTATAATTTCTTATGTGTAATTGATGTGTATATTTATATTGCTTCCAAATTAATGTATCTTGATGTTGTTTAAAGTTAAAAAAAAATAAAAATTGCTTAGTAAACATTGTTACATGTTAGGTTTATTTCTCTTGGGTTCCCTAATAGGGCATTCTAGATCTTGACATATGTTTTTAGATGATGCCACATGTAGGAGATCAATAGTGTTTTTATTTTTTTGTTAGTATAACCCAACACCAAGTATAGAGTAAAACATAGATAGATCTAATGATTATCACATCATCACAATGATAAGATGCTCTAAAAAAAAAGTGCAAGCCAACAAGATATTTCATTTGATACAGATTTTTGGTGGGACCTTCTTGGCTAGATAAAGAATGAGTTCCTATTGGTCCACATTTTTTGAGTGGGAAAAAGTGTCAATGGGGTCAAGTCTTAAACAAAGACTAAAGGGATATTTGATTGGATGATCTGAACTTTTTCTCTACGATAAAGTGATCAATGGATAAGGGTTGTGAGTTGGAAAGATTGTGACACATATTTGAATCTACCAGAGCTAGGTAGAATTTTCAAAGGGTCTATACTTATTCTTGATTGGTTGATGTTGCGATCCCTATTACAAGTGGTTTTTCAATGCATTAAGAATGAATCTTGGTCATAGATTTGTGTGGTAGATGAGGATTGATGATATCATTTTAAAGTTGATCAAATCAAGTATGATGTAGCCATTATTTTTCCATTTGTCCACTTTTCTCTATGAATATGAATTATTTCCTGCATACTTTACAATTTTCATGAAGAACAACCAACTTTGAAGGGATTTATACTATTTTTTTTAGACATGAAAAAAATAATAAGGGATTGTGGAGATCTACAATTTTTGACTAAGAGGAATTTGGCAAAATTGTGACTTCGTGTATTATAATTTCCAAGTAAGTTGTGCCCATGTTCTATGTATCTCTGCATTGTAGGGTTTTCAAACTTACACACTAGGGTTTCAAGTTTTCTATGATTTCATTGATAAATTATATCCAAAATGTATCATAGACCCTAGTAGAGTTACCATTTGAATTTTCTAGCACTAAAAAGTTTGTTCATTTTGTAAAAGAAACCCTAAAAGTGACTCCCAAGAAAGAACACTTAGGTAAATTAGAATACAAGGAACAAAACCTGTTCGATGACCTATTAGACCATTTTCTTAGTTCATCCACTAAGAGGGTTCCTACTACCAAATGGGTAAAATTGGAAAATGAAATATGTTCAAGTTTAAAAGATAAATATGAGTGGGTTAGAGACATGTATATGCCAACTCCCGGTCTTGAGATCTTTAGAATAATTAAAGTTGGCTAATTTGGGAATTTCATTGTGGAATTATTGGCAATATGACTTAGGGAATCTTGTTGTGACCACTATATATTTTTGGATGTATATTTTATGTTAAAGTTGGCAGAGAGATATGACCCTCTTACAAAACACTTTAGGGATTTGAATTGTGAAGTCACACTTAAGATTATTGTTGATGAAATTTGTGAGATCTTTGATCTCACAGAGGCTTCTCCTTTATCAGAAGATATTGACCTTGTGAATATTGACAATGTCTTCAAATATACCAATTTTGAGGGTAAGTATAGGATCATCAAAAGCTAATGTGAGAATTGAGGATGGTGTTCAATACAACTTGATAGATTTAAGGAATGAGCCTTGATGAGACAATGTATTTCAAGAAGGAGATTATGGATAAACATACTTCCTTGTGTCATGCTTTAGGGTAGGTAAATAATGGCCATTTCACTAGGAGATTATTATAGACGAGTATTCAAATTTAGACCCCTAATAATGTTATCATTTATGATTTCCCTTTTTACTTCGAAAAGGTAATGAATGAGGGGTTGGCCTTCCTGAAGAGTGGTTTCCCTATAAAATTTCATTGTTACTTATTGTTGATGCACGTGATTATTTATAAGAACACTATATTTTAGAGAATTCATGACTTTGAGTATTAAGGAAGATGAAAAAAAGTTACATGTGCTATGGTCAACAATCATGTCCTCTAATTGGGACCTATTAACATGAATGCTAATGATATTACTATGGGGGAGTATGTTAGCATTGCTAGAGATATGATTCTAAGATTATGTGTTGCATTTGTGATAGAGTTTTTCATTGATGTCAACATACATATTGTTGTGTGAAGATTACTAGAGTTTTAGAGAATGATGCATTCAATGCAATCAAAGTATTAAGAGTTGATTTTGGTGCAATTAAGGAGATATTTAGAGATGTCTATAGATGTCATTTCTTAGAGCACATAAATATATGAGAAGTTATGTTAGAGTTATGCAATGCTTTCTGGAGGTAACTTTCAAAGACGGTTTTTGGAAAATAGGTATAGATAAATTGGTTATATGTTTGAGAAGAGATGGAATTTTGTTCAATGAGCTTAGTGGAAGGTCATAAAAAATGTCAAGATGCTATGTTCAAGATGGAAAAATTAGATATGTAGTTTGAGCCAACTTATGAAGTCTATTTAGCGTGCTATTTCCTATGACCTAACTATTGCTAAATATCTTTGAGGAAAGAGTTTAATTTTAATGTAACATTTTAATGAGGTCCTATATTACTTATTTTAAATTGAGAAAGCTGAAAGTTAGAATCAATACTTTTTTAAGGACTTGATACATAGGAAAGATTATTTTCCTTATGGAAAAGTGTCTGTGTGATTGAACATGGATGGTTATTGTGTATATGAACTTGAATGCAAATATTTGGCTAAGATCAAAGTAGAGATTGATGCTGAGGATGTACTGTGAGCTTCAAATGAACTACATTACAAAAGAAGTTGTTGTTTAGTCAGTTTAGAACTTGGATAGATTATCCTAAAGATTGTTTAGTGAAGACACTCTAAGGATATTTGAACAATGAGTTATATTGTCCTCCTTTCAACTCCTAACATGGTTACAATCTCCTTACATAGATTCATAGTCTCCTAACAAGGACTCATATGTACTGATTATATTTCATTGGCTCCTAATGGAGTCCATCCTTTCACAAGGAAATTTTACATTAGTACATCATCTTGTGGGCATCATTCCCATTGGGGTTTCCCTCTGATAAAGGGTTTCCCTAGTTAACATATTTAACGTTATTGTGCATGGTTATATTTCTATGCTTGTTGCATCTATTTTTTACATTTTTTAGAATTAATAAAGATATTGAGAGTTTTTTTCAATGTATAAATGATTCACACCCCTCCCCCTCAATTATCTTGGTGGAATTTACTTTCTAACAATTGGTATCAGTGCGTCACATCCTTGAAGAAAAATATTAGTAGCTTGAGGAGATCCATAGCTTCCCATTTTAGGAAAGAAAGTCCAAAGTATGATGGAATTAATTATGATAGTTGGAAGGTAAGATCAAGACTCACCTATTGTGCATGGGCCAAGAATATTGGTTAGTTATATTGAATAAGAAGGATATAATTGATGAAGATAAGCTTTATTACTATGATCAAGATGAAAAATATCTATTCATGTGGAATATTCCTACTAAAGAGGCATTGTCTTCAACTCTTCCTGAAATAGAATATGGGGAGGTAAAATATTTAAAGCTTGCACATGAAATTTTCTTTACTTTGCTGAAGATATTTGAATGTGATGAACATGCTAAGAAAGATAGATTATAAAGTTTGATATGTATGTTTACAGATGCTAAATAATAGGAAGATGAAACTATAAGAGGATATTTGGTAGGATATATGAGATTGTTGTTGGAATTAGAAGTTGTGGTGGAACTAAGACATAATATGAGATTGTGTGGTAGATTTTAAAGACTTTGACATCCTCCTACTATTAGAGGGCACAAATGATTGAACAAGGTATTCCTTGTACACCTAACTTTACAAAAGAGACTCTTCTTGGAAGATTGTAGTCATCTAAACTATGGATGAAATAAAAAGAAAAGTTACCTAGAGTGGATACTCCCTTCAACATATAGAGAGACAAACCTACATTAACAAGAAGTGCAAGTATAACTAGAGATTTTGATAGTAGCCAAGCAACAAGAGAAGAAGAAGATAAGAAGATTAATGAAGGAATTACCCTACTTATGAAGAGGGAACCTAAAGGTAAAAATATTCTTGTTTTTTGGACATGTAAATAACTTGGTCATTATTGTTCTAAATGTCCTAAGAGATAAAATACGTTTAAGCCAAAAAAGCCTTATAAGTCAAGAATACCGAAAGATTTCTTCTTTGTTAATGAGGATGATGAACTTGATTTTAAGATGGTGAATTTCCTAGATGATAGTGATGATGAGGATGATGAGATAGGATTTGTTTTTATTAAATAAGAAAATCATAAAAGAAATAAAAGAGGAAGTAAATGAAGAAAAAGCCTTAGTATCACATATTGAGAAGAAAAAGTATGATTGGATTATAGGTAGTGGTTATTCCCATCATATGGATTGAGATATGAACATTTTTTTTGAACTTAATAACTATTATGGAGGAATAGTTAGAGTTGGAAATAATGTAACATGTCACATAAAAGGAAAATGATCTATTACTCTTAATGGAAAGACTAATACTGAGGATGTTTATTTTGTGGATGGATTGAAACATGATATTTTGAGTGTTGGACACTTGTTGACAAGGGATATTAGTTGAATTTTATATAGATTATTTGCTTTATCAAGGATAAGAATGACACATTTATTAGTATTGGTACAAGAACAAGAGGTAATGTATTTTAGTTGAACCCTATTGAAATGACATGTTTGGTTTCTAAAGTGGATGATAGTTGGATATGGCATAGGATATTTTTTAATATCAACTTTGATAACATTGTGAAGGTTAGTACAACATTTTTAGTTAGAGATTTACCTAAGATTGTGAAACCTACTAATATGATTTGCAAATAATTTTTTTTGGCAAAGTAAAAGAGGAGTTCATTTCCAAGCAAGATGTTTATTAATTCAACAAAGTTGGAGATTGTGCATAGAGATCTGAGTGGTCCTACAAGAATGAGAACTCTCAATGGTGAAAGGTACTTTATGCTTCCTATTGATAATTTTACTAGAATGATGTGGGTTTCATTTCTTAGAGAGAAATCTGAAGCTTTTGAGAAATCCAATATATTTAAAAGTAGAGTTGAGATGAATTTGGTTTGAAGATTAAATGCTTGAAATTATATAGAGGTGGATAATTTATTTCAAATTATTTTAACAACTTTGGTGAGGATAATGGTAGAAGGAGACAACTTTTAGCCCTAAGACTCCATAGTAGAATAGGATAGCTGCAAGAAGGAACATATCAACAACAAAAGTAGCTAGAACAATGATGCTTGAGAATAATTTATCACATATCTTTTGGAGAGAAGCAATGAACACTTCAATACACACTATGAACAAAGTGCATATTAGACAAGGCACTAGTAAGATACCTAATGAATTTTGGTTTGGACATACACCTATTGTGAAATAGTTTAGAATATTTAGAAGTAAATTTTATAGTAAGAAAGATGATGATATTGGAAAGTTTGATTCTAAAAGTGATGAAGGAATGCTAGTTGGATATTGAAGAGTAAAGCACATAGATTTTGTAATAAGAGATTGATGACTATTGTTGAAAACACTAATGTGAGAGTTGATGAAAAGTTTAGAATTTAAGAAAGGATACTTGATTATAATTCTAATGAAGAGACTAACCAAATGACTAACAATTAGAATGTTGATCATGAATTATTTTATAAAATTGATAGTTATTTATAGATTGAATTACAAATAGAAGAATAAAGAGAAGAACCTAGATCTGAACCTAGAGCATAAATTAGAATTGAGCAAGTTACACCTAATAGAAATATGACAAAGAATCACCCTTTTGAACATATCATTGGAAGTGTGAATAAAGGAGTTGTGACAAGAAATAAGGTTAGTAAAGAATTATGTTTAATATCTCAAGTTAAACCTAAGAATGTTGATGAAGCTTGTAAAGATGACTTTCAGATAAAAAACTAAAGAGGAATTAGAGAAGATTAAAGAAGAATTCAAACATATTAAAGAGGAATTAGAGTAGATTAACAATGAACAAAACTTGGGAATTGGTTCATAGACCTAAATATAAGAATGTTATTGGAACTAAGTGGGTATTTAAAAATAAGATGAATGAACAAGTTGAAGTTGTGAGAAACAACGAAAGACTAGTTTGTAAAGGATAGTCACAATAAGAAGGATTGATTTTGAGGGAAGTTTTGCACATGTTGCTAGATTATAAGCATTAAAGATTTTTTTGGCATATGTAGCTAACAAGAACTTCAAAGTTTATCAAATGGATGCTAAGTAAGCCTTTTCGAATGTATAAATTGAAGAAGAAGTGTACATTAAAAAACTTGATGGATTTCCCTTGAAAAAAGAAGATGACATGGTTTGCATATTGAAGAAGACATTATATGGATTGAAACAAGCATCTAGCCTAGTATGCAAGATTAAATTAACATTTGAAATTTTTTGGATTTGTGAAAGGGAATGTTTATAGTAATTTGCACTTGAGAAAGAATGAAGGTGGTTTGATGATTATTGTCGTATTTGTAGATGAAATTATTTTTGGAGGTAATGGAAAAGCTAGCAAGACATTTTTAGAAGAGATGAAGAAATAATTTGAGATAAGTATGATTAGAGAGATGAAACATTTCTTGGGATTACAAATTATATAGAACAAAGATGATATTGTCATATCACAAGCTGACTATCTTAAAGATTTGTTGAAAATATTTATATTGGAGAATTATAAACCTGTTGGAACACCTATGGTAATTGGATATAAGCTATCTGGAAAAGATGAGTCCCCTAGTACATAACAAACAAAATAAAAATCTATGATTGGAAGGTTGCAATTTTTTTTGATGAATAGAACTTTTCCATTAATTAAAATTTAAAGATACATATTCACAAAAAAGGGACTGGGGGATACAAGATCACCCTGTGAGTTCAAATGGCCCAAGGCCGGAGATCAACTATTCATCAAAAAAAACATATAAGCAAAAATATAAAACCTTTAGGTTGCAAGAGTAGTGCTAGCCAAAGGAGGGTCTTTGTCATCAGAACCCCAAAAGTCCTTGGGTTATTTGTTGGCTCAAGGGGATTTGAACTACTAGAAGTAGCAACATCTTTATCAACATCCTTATCTTTATCTTCCTCAGCCTTGGGAGGAGAAGTGGCTAAATCTAGCCAGGGGAAAGCCCACTTGGGGTCACCGTGAGTAGACAACCAACCTACATTAGTGATAGCAAGGGGAGCCACTAGGGACCAACCTGAGCCCAACCTCTGAGGAGGCAATGAACATGAAAACCACCACTAGGAGAGTGGTGATGAGGCAGTGACTTGGGGGTCTACAAGTGGCAAGCAGAACTGCTCCAGCCTCACCAGTGATTGCAAGGATTATGATCATCGAAAAAAACATCTGGAGGCACTTAGGAAACCATACAAGAGGTATTTCCCTTGTGAGCAAGTAGGTCCTATAGGTGAGCCACTTCAAGTGCAACTTTATCAGTTTTTACTTGTATCTACAACATGATATTATTACATATATGTGCTTTAGAGTACATAGCAACATGAATATCAATAAAGATGTGAAAGAATAAAACAACATTGCGATCTTTCCAAATTGTAAACAATATATCCATTCTAAAAGCATGCCAAATCTAGGCATATCTAAAAGGGAGTCTGGGAGCATCACCTATAACCACCATATGCTAAGTGAAAGCCTCTGGATGAAAAGGCCTAAAAAAATCATAAATCTAGAGCCAATAATACTGGGTTCATCTGCAAAACCAAAAAATATGTAAGAAGCTTTTAGTCAGTCACAAGAAGGGTTTGAAAGCCAATCCCCTTCTAGGCTAACCGATTAATTGGAAAGCCTAGAGAAATGTAGTGCCATAACAAATTTTTTTAGGCCTCATCTCTAGTGAGAGCTCGCATGACCCACCTGGCATAGAGTGCTATCCTCCGCTTGTAGGTGGAAAGTAATCCAATTCCACCAAAATATTTGTGCAAACAACAAAAGTCCTAGGAAACTTTGTGAAAGCCATGATGTGTAGTATTAGAGGCCTAGAGAAAGTCCCAAAGAAGATGTTCAAGCTTAAGGTACGAGGCTTTGGAGGGAGCCCAACATGAAGAATAGTACACATGCATAGAAACAAGCACTTTGAAGCATATTTGGAACTTCCTTGCAAGTGAAAGGGGCTTAGTGATCTAATATTTCAGCTTCTTGTCAATTCGAGTAAGCACAAGATTCCACAACTCCATAGGAGGTGCTTGAAAAGTAAAAGGAATACCCAAAAATTTAAAAATTTCATCATGTTGGACCCATTTCCACCCATACTACTACAAACATGGATGGCCTAACAAGAAGGATTATCGATAGCAAAGGGTTTTGTGCCATTGGATAGCAGACCCCAAGCAAGGAAAAAAAGATCCAGACACTGCAAGGCATTGGCAATGTTCTCCTCATCCTCAATCAAAGTGGGGAAAGAATCATCTGGAAAATGACCATTAATCAATTGAGTGGTTGACTCAGGTAGAGAAATGACACACACCAAACCTCATGAAATGGCATTGACAAGAAGATAGCCAAAGCCCTAAGTTGCAAAACATAGAGAGAAGGTGCAAGAGGACAAGCTTGACAGATAGACCTGAAGAGCACAAAAGCTTTAGATTGTCAACCATTGATGGTGATGCAAGCAAAGGCATCCCCAAAAAGCATCTACATTAATTTTTGAAAGTTTGGGCCCAAATCCAAAGCTTGAAGCATAGCTAAAATAAAAGGCCATTCAATTTGGTCATATGCTTTGATGAAATCAATCTTTAGGAATAAGGTCTGATTTTTGGATTACCTAGCCCATTCCATACCTTCCTAGATAGCAATAATATTATCCAAGATATAGTAGGACTTGATAAAATCAGTTTTTTAAGGTCAAACAATCTAAGGGAGAAAATATCAAGTTTTAAGAGAGAGGGCTTTGGAATTGATCTTGTAGGAGACATTCAACAAAGTGATGGGCCTCCAGTTGCGAATTTCTTTAAGATTGCCAGCTATAGGTATGAACTTAATATTCCCTTTATTAATGATGCTTCCCAATGAATTAGAGTTGTATGCTTCATGATAAACATGAAGCAAATCAGGTCCAATGTCATAAAAAAACATATTCTAGAATTCATAAGGGAAGCCATCACATCTAGGGGCTTTGTCATCAACCATGGAAAGGATAGCTTCCATTAGGTCTAAAAGTGTTTGCTTTTTATCATAAAAGGCATATTGTTTAGGAGCAAGTTTATTAGGTGTAACATCAAAGTAGTCTTGTAACACTTGATCATGTGCAATAGAGGGCCTCTGAGCCATAAAAACCCTCAAAGTAGTAAAAAATTCCTTAGAAGCCTAATCACCAACCTCCAACCAATGGAGACGAGCCTTGATCTAAGCTCATGAAGTATCATAGCTATCTACAACATATTTTTGGTGCCAAAGGTTGTCAAGCATAATTTAGAGATCCATATCAAATGAATTCATGGCAAGAGCCTTTAAGGCCATACACAAATCACGAGTAGTGGCTTCATAAGATCTCCTGCAATACATAGCTAGTTGTCTACTGTAAATGCAAAGAAATCTCACAGTACAGAGGATAGCATCATTCCACCATTAAATCCATCCAAAATGAGTGTGGGGCTGAAGCTCAAGATTATAGACACATGGGATGTGTGCAAAAATTGGAAGATGGGACAAAAAGGAAGTGTTGAGGTAAAAGTGGGTTTTACTCATGTGAGGCTGAGCTATCTATCATGTGATAGAAAAGAGAATGGGGGAGTGATCTAACAATGTCACATCAAGCAGGGGAGTGATAGGTAGGGAATTCTTTTGAGAAAAAGAAAAAAGGACTGTGTAGAAACCATAGCCTTGTCAAGTCTCTTGAAAAATCTATTAGACCCAGCTTGAAAATTGGACCAAGTATGCCAAATCCCATCTGGGCAGTGGTGGCTAGCATTAGGATCTAAAAGGCTTAACTTGTTCCACATGTAAAACTAGGTCTCCCATTCATCAACTGCCCATCTAAAGGGTAGAAGGCCTTCCTTGTTAGAGGCCAGCTCAATCATATTACAATCCCCACAAAAAAACCATGTCGCAAGTGGAAAATGATTTGCCAACCAACACCATAGGTGTGAATAATCAACAACATCATTGGGAACATAAATGTTAAAAATAGCAAAAGAATGATTATGAAAAGAAAAATAAAATCCAAACCACCCTGTATAGAGGGTCAAAACCATGCAAAATAATAAAATAAATTAAATGAGGTTAGAGAAGAGTAAAAACACCACCTCAACTAGCTTCATGTTGAGAAGAAAAAATGACACTATTTGGCCAAATAACATGACAAATTGAGGTAAGAAGAAACCCAACAACTTTAACTTCCTAGAGACAAAGAACATCAAGGTCAAATTGACACATAGTATCATGAACAACATATTTTTTAGGGGGCTCTATCAACTCCTGCACATTCCATGAAAGATAATTCATGGTAACCCAGATTGAATGTTATTCTCATCCCCTAGAGAGGAGAAGCTATTGTGCAAAAATGAGGGAGTTTGAAACAAGGGCTCATCAAGAGCAATGAATCTTTGAAGCTTCTCCCCATTATCAAAAAAATCATCATGGCCATTTGGGCTATGAGACTGGCATAACATTTGTTGGGCAATCATCAACGCTGCTTGCGACACTCGAATCCAAAGAGGGTGTGGATCTGGGGTAGGAATGCCCATTGTCCCTTGGCCTCTAAGGTTTGAAATAGGAGGAAAAGGGAGCAATGGAACTAAGGATTCTATGGGTATTTGGCTTGAGCTAGATTTACCATGATCCATAGGCAAAGATCTCACCTTAGCCATAGCCGAACCCTTCCCTTTTTTCACCACCATAGTCTATTCATCTTTCTTGGCACCATAGTGCACTTAACTTCTAAAGTAGAGGGTAGTTACTATCTAACAAGGGACAATCCCTAATCTTATGCTCAACTGATTGGTATTGATAACATGTATTTGGAAGGTTAAGGTAAAGCACCTTTTGAGTAAAGGTGGTACCACCTATCTAGGTTTCCACTGTATCCTTGAGGTCCCTAGACAAGTCAACCTCAACACAAACCTTATGTGGGGGATGAGCATTGAAAAACTTGTTCGATTCAAGGAACACATCCTTGTTGATGATTTGTGCAATAGTGGGTAAAAAAGACCAGTAAGGAATGGGAAGCCCATGGAACTCTACCCAAATGGGTACCTTAAGCTTCCAATCATCTAAAACAGGAAAATATCGTGACTAACATTGAAAAACCAAGAGGGAGGACCTAATAGTCTAGGGGCCTCACTCAAAATCATGTTCAACTTGGCCCACTTTGCCAAAGTGAAAAAGAAAAAAGCCTTTGGTAAGGCTTTTCACGCCTTCAAGGAAAACACCCTGAGGTGTCCAAGCCTTGGAAACCCATTCCTGTAACATGCTTTTAGAAGGAGTACAACCCACAAAATATCTAATGGGGTTTTTTTTTTCTATCCATGTACATGTTCTATCAAACTCAACATTCAAAATAATATCAGGATATGAATTACCTCGTGAAACACCTTGGGAATGAACTTGCACAAGCCCTTGGTTGGTGGAGCCATTCTCTCTAGTAGCAACAACAACTCCAGCACCAACATCAATAGCTAGGATGGAGAAGGTCGAACTCGTTATAAATGAAATCTTATTTCTATAGTAAATGCGGTATGATAGATGATGGAAACCAATGAGGATTTAGATGGAGGCCATACAAACCCTAGTAGAGCTCAATTTTGTTCTCAATGAAGATTGTAATATTTGACACATACCAAACCTAATATAACTAATGTAGATTGTAATATTATGGAAATATTTCAAGAAGATCCTAAAGTGACACACCTTGTAGAACTAAAAATAATTTTCAGATACTTGAAAGGAACTATTGATTATGGTTTATGGTATGGTAGATCACATGATTTCACATTGTGTGCATACATTGATGCTAATTAGGCAGGAAGTATAGATGATAGAAAGAGCACCAATGGTGGAGAATTCTTCTTGGAAGGAAGATTAATTTCTTGGTTGAGCAAGAAACTAGATTTCATTTCACACAACACAACAAAAGCATAATATGTAGAATCAAAAAATCATTGTAATGTAATTATTTGGATGAACCATATGATGAAAGATATTGGAATTTAGTTTACATAGCCTATTATCATATATTTTGATAACACAAGTACATTGACTATGTTAAAGAATCTAGTTTTACATATAAAGACAAAGCATATCTCATGAGAGAAAAGGTTGTAGAGAAAGATATTAGATTAGAATATGGCAGCACAAAGGAGCAGATAGTAGACATATTTACAAAACCTTTTACTAAGTATACTTTTAAGTACTTGAGAGGTATTCTTGGGATCATGCCCCAACCTACTCTAGAGTAGTTAATGTAGATATTTCATTAGCCCAATATGTAATATAGCACGATTTCTTTTTCTAGACTAGACACTTGATGCTTCTCCAATAGAGGAGTCTCTATGTTTGAGCTAAGTCATGAAGGAATTTTGGTATTGGTATTTAACAATGTCTTTGGACACTTGAGCTTTTGCAGATTGGATTATACATGATTGAACTTTGAGAATTGACACAATGATACCTTTTTCATTGATGTCAATAGGGGAGAGTAACACTTAAATTTTTTTATTTTGATAGATTCTTTATGGAGGAGAGATGTGAGTAATACATGAATAACTTTGATGTGAATTGGGGAAATAATATTGATGTTTATGTGAGAGGGGGATTAACACTTTCTTCATGCATATTGGTTATCTGATGTATTGTATGGTTGTGATTTGAACATCAAAAACTCTTTAGGACCTATCCAAGATTGAGATATATGTTTACATTCATGGGAAACATGAATGAGGGAGTAAAGTCAGCTGAGGAAGAAATATATATTTTGATATTCATGATACTTAGATATTTTTCATCTTATGTTACTATCAATTCCAAAGGGGGATATTTTTAGTATGAATGTTGATGATATTCCTATAGAAGAGTATGTTATCATTGATAGAAATATGGTTTTGAGCTTATGTGTTACATTCATGAATTTTTTTTTCATTGATGTTCAACTTATAATACACAAGATGCAGTTAAGCCTTGTCATGAATCCCGAGGGGAGTGCTAACCAAATTTCCAACAATAACCATAACTATGTAATTTTGAAATGAAATATAAGTATGACATCCATGAAAATCATCAACACATGACACAATGATTTTGGTTACCCAAAAACACTTCAATATGAAGGTAAAATTGGGATGGGGATGAAACCCACAAATCTTCGCTATTGCAACAACAAAGTTAACCTGTTAGGGTTACAATTTGATCATATTAAATGATCTACCCTGTGACTGATCTGCTTTGTTAAAAGTATTTAAGACTATTAGGTCTTACCCTATAAAAGGATTTTAAACTTACAATAAAGTAAGGACTCTGTTAGGAGATTTGAAGTAGGTATGTTAGAACCACTTTGTTAAGAAATTTTCCCTAATTCAATTTGTTAGAATTGATTCAGTAGATGACCCTTCAATTTTCTCTAAAAGATGATTACAAATCTCCTCTCTCCAAAAATCTAATCTCCTTATTTGGTATATCTATTCTATCCTTCACTGCTCTAGTTGCACTGTATGAACTCCTTCACTCTGTACTTAGCTTGTTTGATTCTTCACTTCACTTCATATGACTCACACGCTCTTTATTTAGGTTAGAAACCCTTCTTTGATAGATAATCCTAAAAGGTTCTAGATTAGGATCAATGATCCATATTTCATCCTTTTTCTATTTTTTATTCTGATTTTCTGATTGGTCAATCTATTTGCCTAGGGATTAATATCTGTTAAAAAAATACATAATTCCTTCCTTAATTATCTATTTAATTGTTAAATGTCATGTAGAGCTTCACTAGAATGGATTACATAATTTTTTTTGCAATTACAAACTCATATGTCAATACTGGTTTACTTGACACTTTAATGTTTTGATGCTTGGTCATAACTAACATCCATGTTGTCACTCGATCTCCAGATATTAAATTCACCTGACAATAACTAACTTTTGGTTTGCCTGGTCTTAACTAAATTACTCAACTTGTATTCTTACTCGGTCTAATCTAGGGTACTCAAAAATCTTTGACTTTCTTGACATGTGTTGATAAATAAACAAGTCCTTTCATAGCTCAGGCTTCTCTGGATGGCTCAGTCACACTGTTGATAATCCAACATTGCCTTGGAAATAACTAAATGTTAGACACTAGTAGCAACTTAGGCTTAGAGATAAATAAATCTCCCCCTTTGACATTAGTGGAAAAAACCCTTAGTCATGACATCTCTTTCTAAGAAAAAATAATACTCCCCCTGAGTTTGTAATTTGACCTGCAAAAATTGTAATCTCTACTATACAATATGTAACTATTTGAAATCTTGTTGAAAAAACTCTAACTTTTGTTACCTTCTTAGTCATGTGGATATGTCCCCTTTGTATTTCTAGACACTTCTCCCCTTATTTCCCCTTTGATATATATCTTTTTATATTTTCTCCTTGTTTTTGTCACTTATGGCTTGGGGTGTGCTCTTTTACTTATTAAAAAATGTTTAATGAGTAGCCAAAATTGCTTCAAGTATTTTATTCCATCTATCTCTTGTAGATTCCATGACTTGAATATGAATTTCTAGCTCAACAACTAAACCAATGAAGCTCTCAATATTTAAAATATGTGTGTCTTTCTTCAATAGACTTTGAGCTATAGACAATTCCCTTTGAATAATATCAAAATATGGTAAGAGCATGAACTAAATAGAAATCAATTTGGTCCTCATGCCACTATCTCTAGCCAATAACTTGGCTAACATTTTTTGACCAAATGTCAACTTATTATATGAAGGTGAGCTTGAAATTGTGTCCTTGTCTAATGAATGTCAACATGCCTTCATATCTGCCTGAATTATATCAATTGATCAATTATTCTCCAACGTGAAGAATCCAACATCACAAAGATTCATGTATAAAGAATAAATAGTCTGAAAAATTTATTTCATCTCTTTGACTAGATTAGAAAGTTCTACTTGTTTATGTACAAGTTCCCTAGAGACTTTCTCCAAAACTTTGTGCTCAAACTTTCTCTCAAACCATTGCATCAATTTATCATTGGTCTCAATATCATCCATTTAAAATTTGTCAACTATTTACACCAATTGATCTAAAATTGGGTGATGGCTATTAACATTAGTAATTCCAAATGCATCAACAAAAAATTCTTTAATATTATGTAATAGTTGCTTCTTTTTGTGCTCTCTTCTCAACTGTTCTTGCTTTGCCTTGTCGCTTAGCAAGGTTTGCAACTTTTTCATTTGTTCCAATGTCAAATTGTTTAAGTCATACATGAGTAAGGTGATTACCTCATCTAGACTTAGTGACTCTTCTGTCACGATATCTGATTGTACCATAATTTGAGATCGAGGGGTTGTATCACTGGGTAGTGATAGTTGCAATTTTTTACCCTTTGTAATTAATCTCTAGATACCCGTGTATGCTCCTACTGAGTAGACATAACCTTCTATTTAGGTGTAATAGTTAATATCTTAGCTTGCTTGGCACTTTGTAGTTGTATAAGAGCCTTGGTAGCCTCTTGTTCTTTGAGTTTCTCTCATTCATCTGCCATTTCTTTTTCTTTCTTTTCTACAACCTATTGATCTCATATTGGTTTTGACATATGAGTGTCTATGCACTTAAGCCATTTACAAGTTAGAACTTAATTCATGTTGAACAAGTAATGCATGTCGAGCATAAAATGTCAGATAGTGCATGTTGAGTAAGTTACTTTTTTAGTGTTGAATGAATAGTTAGTGATGAGTCACTCAAGTGTCAAGCAGTAAGTATGTGTCGAGTCATTCAGATGCCGAGTAAAATAGTTTTGACATAGTTGTTTGTAACGACACAAACTACCATGTAAACTATTTTGAAGCTGACTTAAGGATTGTCTTGTGATCCTATAGGATAAGAATGAATCTTAATTGAGAATCCCTATGTAGTACATGTATCCAATTAGATAAAGGGATGAATTGAGCAGCTAGATGAATGAATTGCAATCATTGATTCATACCTAACCCTAAGTCAACTATGTCTTCTTAAGGAGGAAAAACCCTAAAAATGGAGTGGATTGTGAGAAAAGAGAGAAGTTTACATGCACAAATAGAGCATTCATGGTGGCTAAGGAGTTGTGAATTGAGATACATTGTAGAATCATTTAGAGGAGAATAGAGGAAATAAGTTATAGGACATAAGTGCTACATTTGATCAAAGAGGATCAAGTACACATCAAGAAAGAGGTGATTTGTTATCTAGTAGCATAGTGCTAATTGTAGGATCATTGCTAAGACATTCTAGTAGGTGAATTAGTTAAATCTCTTA
This sequence comes from Cupressus sempervirens, assembly GCA_028749045.1. NCBI lineage: Eukaryota > Viridiplantae > Streptophyta > Pinopsida > Cupressales > Cupressaceae > Cupressus > Cupressus sempervirens. The sequence continues at coordinate 149,444,362 of CM053785.1, read as the reverse complement.
ACAGAGCAGTCTTAATAGGATGTTGTAAATCCTTTAATAGGGTGCTTACTTCATTGTAAGTTGTAGTCCTTTAACTAGGCACACTTCTAACAGGGTGTTGAAATCCCTTAATAGGGTAAGATCTAACAATCTTGTAAGCCTTTAATAGGGCATACCTTTTATAGGGTAGATCATGTTTCATGGTCAAACATTGTAACCTTCATTGGATACACTTTACAACTGCAGTAGTGAAGATTTGTAGGCATCATCCCCACCCCACTCTTATCTTCTCATTCAAGGGTTTCTGGGTAATCATATCTTGTGCCATATGTGTGAATGTTTATTTGTTTTCATGCTATGGTGTAATGGGCACCCTAGAAATGCTCAAAAAAATGAACCAACTACTGAAATAGATTTTTTATGCACATTGAAGATTGAACTGATGTCGAAATTATATTAGTTCTCAAAATGATAAAATCAAATACAAAGAAATATATTCCAAAGGCCAAACCCCAAGGGAATGATGTCTAGAATATTACAAGAGAGGATGAACATCCTCTATTGCCAAGAAAGCTATGTGACTCACACATCCAAGCTGTTGGAGTTTTAAAACTACTAAACAACAAAATGCTCAATACCAAAATGATAATACTCACACAACCTAAGGATTAGCCAATTTCTAGTAACAATTACATGTGAAAACCATTTGGACCCAACTTCAACAAAACCAAGGATGGTTTTCTACTCTTTAGGCTCTGCAAAACCAAGGTGGGTATACCCAGGGGATGATTTAGACTAGATGCTACTGTATGAGAACTACATTAGTTTCATTCCGATTCTCATCTTATATCCTCAAACATATACATGATTTTAAAATTTTAGATAAAATACATACCATATAGTAGATTTGGTCACAATTCTTCTATAGATTTGCAAGTATCCCCACCAATAGTGGCTAACTAAGGCTAAAACATTCCATGCAAACAAGTGCTGACCATCTTTGAAAATCTTGAATAAAAGTAAAATACAGCTGATTGTGATTTTAGATTTGATGCTTATTCATGATATACCTATTTGTAGACTGAATTAATTTGATCAGTGCCTATTCTATTGGGATTTAGAGTATATTCCAATTTATAGATCTAATTTGTTGCATTACAACAAATATTATCAACAACTCTTACTAGAATTCATCCTTACAGACATCCTTTCTATTAGTATAGAAATCCCATAAAATCCATCAAAGCCTTTACTTAATTCATTGAATTAATAACAATAATGAATTGACATACAACCTAAATGAATTGTATTCAATTGAACAAGCTTTATTCAGACAATCTCAAAATAACCAAGTAACAACAAAGAGGACAAAATTCAACAAGAATTGATATGAGAATAGCTCAAATTTGTATTAATATTCCTTGAAAATTTTATAAAATTGTAATAAACTCAAATTGACTTTGAAAAGAAACACAAAGATCACTCAACATTAATGTATTCTCAGAAAATTTGCAGAGAAGATACATCATAAAGTTTGCTCAAAGACTAGACCAAAAACATCCTGAGTATAAAACTAAAATTCATTAGAAATTGGACCCTCCTCTAGCCCTTAAATCTCACTTATATAATGTGAGATGCAACAAGCTTCAGGCATAGAGAACTAACAGGTGTCCTTTTACAAAAGATATTTATATTTTTCTATCACAAGAGACAAAATTGTGTGTAACAGAAAAACTTATACATCATTACATTCTTTTGGTAGGCCCTTTTTCTATTACATCTCTTAGAACAATAAAAACTCTATGATTTGATTCTCTTATCCATTTGAATCTTTGAAATAAGCTGCTATCAAGCTTGAAAGTGATGTGTCCTCTTCAGTTACCTGCAAGCTTACTTTAACTTGGGGATTCTCCTTGTCTTCATCATAAACTATTAAGGTAATAGTTACATTTTCATCTTCTTTTGCCTCGTCACCTTCTGCCATCTATTCTATAGACAAAAAATGTTCCTTCCATTCATTGTAAATAGTGTCATCAGGTCAATCAAAATTTAAGATCTCCCTTTGTATAGTTATTAAAGAATTTCCAATTGCTTCTATTTCAACAAAATCTTTTCTAATGGCACTGTCAAATAACTACACTTTAACCAATTCCTCATTGGTCATTGACCATAATAAATGGCTAGTTTCATTTATTACATTATTCATTCTTTGACAAAATATTTCATCCGGTTCCCTTTTCCACTTTTCCTTTTCCTTTACTTTATCAATAATTTTTTGAGCACTAGGAAATAAATCAAACTTTTCAGCTATGTATTTGGAGAAACAAATTGTCACTCTTATTTGAAATAAACCCTGTTTGTCATCAAAAGTCTCTAACTTATCTAGCAAATATTTTTTTTTCTCTATCTAGTGACATGACAACTAGAGGAAAAATACATACATGATAGTAATATTGTTATTTCTTTCAATCCACTTCTATACAATGGGTTTCATTCTATTTTCATTTCCTTTTCATTCATCTTTGATGGCTGCAATCCTTACCAACTGGTCAAAAAATGCTGGTCATTCTATTCTATCCATCAAATACATTACACCCTACCTTATATTTTCTTCATATTGATTATTCAACTTTTTATGTAGTGCATATAATTCATTCTTTTCTTCTTCAAATTCCTCTACGGTGTAGAATTGAGGCCTCTTTAGGGTATCTAGTATCTCAATAATGGGGGTTGACTTAAATGGTTCAATAGGTGGCCAGGGGTATACAATTATGGGCATACTAGACTCTCCTGCCTTTCTTTTCCCAAGTTTCTTTTCCATTTGAGATACTTGGTTTTCCAATGATTGTATCTATTTACCCTTATCTTCACATGCCTTCAAAACTTCTTCAGATCTAGAATTAAGTTGCAAAATCTTATCCTCTTCTTTCCCTAACACAAAATTGCTGAATTTAATCATTTCTGATGCCATTCCAAATTTTTTTTACCACCAACCTCACCATCCCTAAATACTATAAGTTCACCAGTATGCTCTGCACTAGAGATTTCTTGCATTCTAGTTTTATCTCTCTTCTCAATTGACTAGATCACTAGGGCTTGGTGATCATCACTAAATTTAAGTTCCTTGTGGGTTTGCAATATTTCTTCTTGTGTTTTATACTGTACATCCTTTTCTTTTCTAATTGAATAAAAAATAATAGCATTAGCTATGTCCCATTCTGGAAAAATTAAGACCCCTAACTCCTTGACCAATTGCCTCCCGACCTCAGGTTTGAATTGCGCAAAGTCATTCAAAAATTTGGTTTTTACCTCTTCTTGAATAGCAGAGTTTGGCTTGCCAGGTTGCTCCGCTTTTATTTTCTCACAAGTTTTCTCAAAATTTACTATATTCTTCCTCCAAAAAAATTATGCAAAAGCCCTAGATTTAAACAAAATTTTCATCATTAATAAATTTCTTAGAATCTTGGTCAATTATTGGATCTGTCTCCTTACCTTGGTAATCAACAATTTTAAGGTCCAAGGAGGGTACAAGAGGCTCTTGAGGTTCTCCACTTTCTAGGTCTATAGTAGCAAAAATGACATCCCCTTCTCCACCAATCTATTTGAATTGTTCCCTTAAGGATGCCTTATCATCTATCCAGATTGGGGAGTGCTCTTCTATATGAGAAGAGGATCCTTGTTCCAAATTTTTCCTCTTTGGGGTACAAGTTGTAGTTGGGATCTTTGGTCTTGCTCTTCCATGAGGGGAAACCTATTGTATGTGTTGTACCATCACATATCTTTCCCTCTATTGCAATGTGTACTGACCAAGAGCTACTATGTTTCTGCTGTTTATTCTTCTCTGTACTTCTGCAGCTCTATTTGGATAGTTTTTGGCATATGTAGCCTTTTTCTCATTCATCGTTTGCATTATTGCAAAAAAATTGTTCATCAACACATGCATTTTGTCTCCCCAATAGTTTTATCCTTCAAAGGATCATAGGCAGAGTCAAAAGCATTGATGAACTCCAACACTTTGCTAAACACTATCCATTTTTCTTTCCTAACTTCCTGCTCTTGTAAAGAAAAAATATTCCTTATAACATCTTTAGGAAAATACACCTTCTGTGTCATGCGGGTAGCTTTTGTCCTTTCTCTTAAAAGATCATAAAATCCTTCTTGATCAATAAATCTTGCATGGGACTCTACCATGTTGTACCTATCCAGAAATAAACTGAGATGTTTCCATCCCTTTAAAAAAAAAAACAAAATCATGTGCCACAGTGACAACTAGGATGAAAGTACCTTTCTTAGGCAAATCTCTTTCATGAATAGTCCCAATTTACCATAATAGTTCTGCTATCCCTATTTTTAAAGGCACATGGAAAGGTAGTGCATGAGGATTTTCTAGAAAGCCATATACTCTAATAACTATAGAAACATTGTATGGGATTATATCCCCCCAATTATGACTAACCAAAAGCCCTGTTGCATGGTCCTTGGGTCTAACCAATTCTAGCAGTGATTGTGGAATTCTAGGGCTGTCTCCTCTGAAAATAAGTCAGCCTAGATGCAAAATATCTTTCAAATCTTACAAAATTGACATCTCTGACCTTTGAAGTCATGTCAACACTCCACAATTGGACTAGATTCTTTTCTCCATCCCTTGTTACTTCCAACTCCATACCCTTAGAGAAAAAGGTAACTCCTTTAAACAAACATATATGCATGAGAAATGAATACCAACAAAAGGGTTTGTTTACCTTTCCTTGTGATATTCCCACCAAACCATTATGAATTTCATGTGCAAGAAAAGTTGCAAAATCAAGAATACTGCTCATTCCAAATTGTAATGTCTAAGCAATAATAAGAACAATAGAGCCTTTAATATGCTCCTCCTCGTCCATCCCTAAAATTTTGCACCAGGTGAAATATAATGCTTGAGCCCTAGGATTGAAATGTTTTCTCATTAATGGTTTTGGTGTATGGGCTATGACCAAAGAAAATGTACCAATCCTAGCAAAATGTTGTTGCAGAGGTACTATCCTCAGGTATGTTCTCTGGGAATAATACATTGCCTGAAGGTCATCCATGTCAATTGTCTCGTGCATAGCATGGTTAGGGTTTAGATTGAAAACTTCACTAATCAATTTAGAATAAACCTTAAAAAGATTGTCATCAGCATAATTCTTCACAAATCTAGTAATATGATCATACTTCTTGGCCAAATTAGTGAGTAGATCACTATCAAAGAAAACCCCAGGTACTACTAGTTTCCCAATGTTGAATTCCCAAACATTGCTCAAAGGGGTGTCAAGGTTTCTCTCAGAAAACAATTTTAAAAACAATTCCAGACCTCCCATAGAAACCTTCGCATCTTTGACCCAATTTGCTCTATCATAGAAACCCTTAGCTACAACTAACCTAAGGTGCTTTGGAATAAGCTCTCTCCCCTTAGTTATTTCATTTAGTGATAGTGGGAGTTGTTCAAGGAAATCATCATGCACAACCCTCTTGAGGTAATTAGTTTGTCCCTAGAATTCCTTTTGTGGAGGTATTTTTAAAGATTTTAAACTTTCACAACACCAAATTCTTGATTTTCATAGGTTGTAGAGTACTTACCTGCTAAATTACGCTTCTTTCTTGTAGAAATTTTTTGCTACAATTTGCTAATCACCTGACAGAATTTGTGTGCCCTAGCTCCAAAAATTCTTCATGCTTTGATAACTTTTTTGTGCTTTGGTGGTTCAATAATGGTGAAATTGTGAACTATATCATGGTATTGAAATCACTCGAATGAGTTCTAAGTAGTATTAACTTCCATTAGCTATTATTTCCATATTGCACTTAGATTTTAATCTCATTCATCAAATTTAATAGATTGGACAAACCTAGTTCAAAAAGTAGAATTGCTTTATTGATTTAAAAAATTTGGCCGTGTGTCAAATAGGTGCTTCTCTGCATTGCTTAAACTTCTTGCATTTTGAAATTGCGGGCAAGCATCGGCTGTTGATCTTCCTCTAGATCAATGACCAAGAGAAATAACATATTTTTACAGCAACAAGTGAAAAGAGTAATACAACTGGCTTAGTAAATTTTCCAACTTGGCACACATCATCCCACTTTGGTCACAACTGGTCCCACTTTGCCACATATCAAGCTAGCGCTTCCCCGCATTGTTTAAATTTCTTGCATCTTAAAATTGTAGGTAAGTGCTGATCCTTGATCATAGTTGAATTGATGATCATAGATTATTGTACTTTGATGATACCCAGTCAGCTACATTTAACCAATAAGAACTCTCCTTGTGAATCAGTTCCTTCTGACAAAATTCCATGCAAGCAGGTCCCATTTTATCTTCTGAGAGTCAATAGTGGGTCAAAATATTTGTCTTTTATGGTCCAATCACCCAATTTGACCAATAGAATAATGCCTTTTAATCCTCATGCTCTGACAAGTCTAATTGCCAGATTAATTGTTAGAGTTTTCATGCCTATGACATCATCACTTCCAATTTGTCACATCACATTCAACCAATGAATGCACTTGAATTATTTGAATTTTACAACATGGCATGATTCAATAGTCTTCCCAAAACCTGGTCCCACTATCCCACATGGTGTAAGGGTGCTTGCCCACATTATTTAAAAGTCTAGCAATTTCTTATTGTGGGTAAGCATTGGCCACTCATCTTTAAAAGATCTACGGTCTTGATGATTCAAACCTCTTTGACAAATAACCCTTTTGATTGGTCTAGCTAGTATTACACATTAGCATTTCTTTACAACATGGTACAACTCAATACATACCTTGCGCTATTGGTCCCACCTTTTCACGCATTAGATTTGCGGTTCCCCACATTGTTTATCATTCATGCAACTTCATAAAGTGGGTATGCACTAACCATGGATCTTACATAAACAAAATCTTGCATGTTTATAACATCAAGTCAGTTGGAATGACCAATGAGACACTTCATTTCAATCCAACTTATCTGACAACTACCATGGAAGGTGTGTTATTATTATCCTCTAAAAAAGTGGGCCCATGATGTCAGATTATGCTACATGTCTTGTTGGTGCTTGCCCACATTTTTAAATTCTCATGCATTTTCTTACTGTGGGCCTACATTGGCTTTTGATCTAAATAAGATCAACAATGCATAAAAATTGATCATAAAATAATATCTTCATTTAAAAGAGCAACCAATGACATTGTAGGAATTTTAGAACGTGCATTAAAGGTAATGACAGTTATGCAAAAAGCTTCTAACCAACTCTGACAAACCATAAACTTTACGACGCATTAAAGTTTCATCATGAGCAAGGGCTACATGGCACAAAGGTGCTTGCCCACTTTAGTTAAAAAACTTACATTTCAATATTGTGGGGAACCACCCTTCATCAATTTGACTAAGATGGATGGTTGATAAAAAGGTGCTGCAGTTAATGTTTTCAACAAAATATTTGAAATAACTACGACCAAAAACAAGGATATAAAAGGTTTATCAAAGATTAATGAAGTCATCCTTGCGTAAGTAAAACCTTAGGGTAAAATGTCCTGCCTAAAATAGTCTGAAATAGTATTTTCAAAATTTTTCAAATGCTAGGGTAATACAAGATAAATCACTAGGGTTTTTTAATGAATTTTACCTAGGGTCATAACCTAATTTCATAATTTCAACACACACAGTCAGGGTTTTTCACTACTGAATGCACAAAATAGAAATGGTGAAAAACTAGGCCAACAGTAGCTCTATCTAGGGAAATTGAATTCTCTAGATTCAAATGAGGGCTCAAAATTTCTGGGAGAAGCAAACCCCACAATAGAAACTTCTTAAAAATCTGACAACTTTGAGAGAGCAACAAACACAAGGAAAAAACTATGCATAGGAAACTATACAAAGACCAAAGGATTTACAAATGCATCGAAAAACCCTAGACTAATATTCATGGAAAAACATGTATTTTTTCAAGAAAAATACCTCTTCAAGAACTATCCATGAGCTGAAAGTTCAAGAATGTTGTCTGACAAATCTTTGATAATATAAGAGTCTTCTCCCCATGTATTTTCAATCAAATAGGGACTTAACCAGATAGGATGAAACTTACCATGTTTTCCTTTATCCTCAATTCTGGTAGTACACATGAGGACTAAATCTCCATCTTCAAACTTTTTCCTTACTATCCTCTTGTCATATAATGTCTTGACTTGTAGTTGCAAATTTTGGTTCCTGAGGGATGCTTCTCTCCTAGTTTCTGCTAATCCTACCAGCTCATCCATCATTTCTTGCATGTCATCAATGATATCCTCATCATACATTTGAGTGTAATTATACAAAATTATTAGGTTATTTTGAGGTATCCTTGCCTTAATTCCATATACCATATCAAATGGTGCTACTCCAATGGCTTTCTTCACAGTCACCCAATTAGCCCATATTGCTAGCTGCAACTTAGAATCCCAGGCCTTCTTTTTATCATCCAAGGTCCTCTTTATGATTTTTAACAAGATTTTATTTGTGGATTCAGCTTGTCCATTTCCTTGTGGATGATATGGGGAGGATGTTGATATGGTAATTCGATATTTGTCATAGAATTTTATGAATTCCTCAGACCTAAAGCACATTGCATTATCTGTTACAATTCTCTGAGGACAACCAAATTTGGAAATAATGTTATTTGGCAAGAAATTGTTGACAACTTTACTAGTTGCATATCTTTTAGGGATTGCTTCTACCCACTTTGTGAAATAATCAGTAGCAAATAAAATCTAGGAATAGCCAGTGCTAGATTTAGGAGAGATCTCACCTATGAAATCCATACCCCATTGTTGAAATGGTGCTTGAACCTCAACTGACTTTAAGTGAGTATTACCTGAGAATTTCAATTTTCCAGAAAACCTTTGACAAGCATCACATTTCCTAACCATGATTTGAGCATCTTTAAAAAGGGATGGCCACCAAAATCCAACTCTCATTACCTTGTGTGCAGTGGTCTTGGCCATATAATGTCCTCCATAGACTCCAACATGCATTTCATTCAATATTTCTTTTGCTTTTTCTTGATCAACACATTTCAAAAATACTCCCTCAAAATATCTCTACCATAAATTGCCCTTGATAATGATATACCTGATGGCTTGTAACTTAGTACTCCTCTTTTCATTTTTAGTCAAATGGGAAGGAGCTTCCATGCGTTGTAGATAATGGATAACATTAGCATACCACTCACAATGATCCATGTCACATAAATCATATCTGAGGTCATCAACTACTATATTTATTTGATTAGCATCCAGATTAGATTGAGCCATGAGTTTAGCCAAACCTTGAACTCTTACTAGTTTAGTTATCTATATTTCAATGTTAAATTCTTGGATCCTATTGATCCACCTGCATCTTCTACTTGATACTTCTTGTTGAGAAAAAATGTCCTTTACAATAGCACTAGGCACAAATGCAATGACAATAGCACCTATCAAGTAGCATCTGAAAGCCTTAACAACCTTTACTAAAGCATATGCTTGTTTCTCATTTATCTCATATTTTAATTCAACAAGCTAAAATGACTTACTAAAGAAAGCAATGGGTTGTTCATATCCTTCTTCATTCTTTTGCAACAAGACTGTAGCTACAATATGGAAAGATGCAAAAGAGAAGATGTGCATTGGTTTTGTGTAATTTGGAGTCCTAAGGACTGGAGCATTCTTTATAGTAGTTTTAATATCTTGAAATGCCTATGAAAGTTCACCATCCCAATTAATGGTAGCTCCTTTCTTGAGCATTTTAGAAATAGGTCTACTAATCTCAGCAAAGTTTGTAACAAATCTCCTTAGAAAGTTAACTTGCCCAAAGAAGGATTGAATTCCTTTCACACTCTTTGGCTTAGGGACCTTATCAATGGTTGCTACTCTTTAGGATCTATCTTTACTCCATCCTTTGATACTATATGTCCTAATAATTTTCCTTCAGTTACCCCAAATGTACATTTTTTAGGGTTTAATGATACTCCATATTCCAAGGCTTTGATGAATATCTTCTCCAAGTGCCTACAATGGTCTTTATCCTTTTTAGAATAAGTTGTGAGGTCATCTTGGTATACAACCATAAACTTATTGATGTATTCATGGAAGGCTACATCCAGAGCTCTCTAAAAAGTGGCACCAACATTAATTAATTCAAATGACATTCTCACATATACATAGGTTCCCTAGGGAGTTGTAAATACTATCTTAAACTGCTCCTCTTCTTTCACCAAGACCTGGGTATACCCTAGAAACCCATCCATCATAGACATAAGCTTAAACCCAATTACTTGCTGCAACATAGCTTCCATGTTTGGTAACCCATAATTATCTTTTAGAGAAGCAATATTCAAATTTTTGAAGTCTACACACAGTCTGATATCCCCATTCTTTTTCCTGACAAGTACTAGGTTTGAGACCCAAGTGGAATGTTTGATAGGTTTAATCATCCCTCCATCCCTTAACTTCATCAATTCCTCTTTCATTTTAGGGGCTAGAGTGAGATTAACTAGTCTCTATTTTTGTCTAAAAGGTTTTACATTTTCCTTCAAAGGTATGACATGTTGAAAAAGATCTTCTCTATAGGCCTTTAGGTCATCATATGACCATGCAAAAATGTCTATATTTTCTCAGTAAGTCAATCAAAGTCTTTCTAATTTTAGCTAACAAATTTTGACCAATATAAACTTTCTTAGGGGCCTTAGTAGTACCCAGATTTATCTCTTCTAGCTCTTGAGGTTTACAATCTTTAGCTCCAGGCCTTACCCTATCTTAGTTATTAAACATGTTCTTGAAAACAACTAAACCTTTAGGTACTTTATTAGTCTTTAAATGTATAACCTCTTGACCAAGAATTGTTTCCTTCCTATCTATTGTTTCAACCAAACCACTATAGTCCAACTCTTGACCATGGTATTTATCTTCATTTAGCAAGAAATTCACAATGTCTTTGTCATCTTCAAAGACTTGCCAATGTTTAATATTGTTAGGTATTGATGGCCTATTTTGAACCTTAATCTATGAAATTCCTACAAATGATATCTCTTGGGGTTTAATTGCTACATTTTCTAATAAGTTAGCCATCTTATTCTGAGTTCTATCTCTCCATGCTATACCAAATGCATCAAAAAATTCAATCTGATCCCAAACAACATTTCTATATTGTTTCAACCTTTTATTCTTAGAAGCATATGTTACCCTTATCTGTTAGATAATCAATTCAGAATCACCTATAACCTGCAACTTTTTGATCACATGGTGGGTAGCAACTTCCAACCCTAATAATAAGGCTTCATATTTAGCTCTATTGTTAGCGCATGAAAAGTTTATGGTAAAGGAATATTTAAAAGTGTTTTTCTCAGGAGAAATAAAAACTACCTCTACCCTTGCACCTTCTTTGGAGCTAGCCCCATCAAAGAACATTGTCCATAATATTGGTGAGTCCATACAACACTCAACTTCATGTTCAATCACAACAGGAAACTTCTCAACTTCTTGGATAATTAACTCAGCTCTGAATACATTCACACTAGTATCTAAAAAGAAAGTAGCATCTTTGTTAGTTTCCTTACCCAAAATATGACTAACCCTTGGCTCTTTGTCTACTTTAAAAATCTTTTCCCCCATGTGAAAAATTTCATAAGTTAGATCATATTATAGGCTACCTCCCATAGCAGCACTCCATTTTCTAGAAAGCAACATTCCATAAAGTGGAGGAATATCAACTACAAGGACTGGCATGGTCAACTCTACCTCAGGGTATGTAGCTAGCTTAAATGGTAAAGCATTTATAGTACCTACAACTAGGACTTCTCTAGCACCCATACCTCTACATCTGCCTTTTTTAGTATCTACTTTCAATCCTAAGGCTTCCATTACTTTGAAAGGTATGATGGTATTAGAAGCTCCTGAATCTATCATGCAATTTTTTAGGGTCTTTCCTTTTATAATTAGACTAAGAAAAAATGGGTCAATGTCTTCTATGTATGCTACTAATGAATCATCCAAGAACATTTGGGGAATTTGGGACATAATACCACTATCTTCTATTACTAAGGGGGTCTACTGAATGGAATTTTTTTCTACATTGTTGTTATTATTTCCTATCCCTCCCAAACATGACAAAGCTTTGCTCTTATGCTCTTCAATTCTAAATAGTTCAGACAAGGGTACCTTAATAGTAATTTGTGACAACATGGATATCATGTCAATAGGATTAGACATAGTAGGTTTCACAATCATACCTGGAGTAGGAACCTTCTAAGAAATAGGGACTACTATTTGCTTAGTAGTATCAGATACTGATCCCTTTTCTTGCACAATTTATTTTTTTGTCTCATTTTCTTAGAATTGCACTTTCTTCTTGGGTTCCCATTTCTCGGTTTTGATGTCTTTAATCTTGACTATCTCTACATTAGCCTTCTTGTCTTCATCTTTCATCTTATGTGTAATATCTTTTATAAATATACCAGAAGGCTTCCCAACATCATTGTTAACTATTTTGTTTCTCAAGTTGTAATTGCTATGTACTTGGGAGATCATTTCTGCAGTAATCCTATCAATTTCCTCTTTAGAAGGCATTCTCAATTTCACATGACCAAGTTTAGAAGATGTAACACATACCTGATCTTCATCATACCCTTCATTATTTGAGAACACTTGTTGATGATGTAACTGATAAGAAATTTTCTTATTCTCAAGATCACTTTCTAGTTCTTCCAAATCAAAATCTACACAATCATTACACATGCTTATCATATTACAACTTACATCATCATGGATTTTTTCTTCTTCCTCCTCATTTTGTGCACTATGATTTGAAATGAATGACTAAGGAACTGCACAATATTCTATAGAGTGAGGTCATTGACAAAGAATACACCATGACACATTATCATTCATATTTACTGAATTTCTTTGTAGAGGATCTAGTGTACCCTTATCTTTTACATTTTGGGTTTGGTTAGGGATTGGCTTGCCATCTTTCCATTTGGTGGTATAAGGGTAGTTCTGCATTCTTGGTTGTCTATTAAAATTGCTATTGTTCATTGGGCTTTCTTAGCAACATTTGGCTTTTAAAATATTGAAACTAGTAGGATTCATCCTTTTTAGTAATTCCAACACTTGACCTATTATGGGTTCTTCTGGCTTCTTTCTTGCAGGAGTTTTATCAACCTCCCTTTTGTTATTATTCTTGGGATTGAACAACTCTGGATTAGCTCTCCTACCAAGCTTTCTAGATACCTTCCTATTATTCTCAATATTTACTGTAACCTTATAAGCATCCCTTAAAGTTTTAGGATCTTTATTCCTCAACTGATAAGCCATTTTTCTATAAAAAACATTAAAATATGTTGTAAGACAAACATCCTCATTCAACCTCATGACTTGAAAAAGTTTGTACATACATTTTTGGAATCTTACATTGAAATCAAATGTAAACTCATTAGAGTTTTTCTTGATGTTATTGAATTCATTTAACATGAACCCTGCATTGATTATCTCCATATAGCTCTTTGAGCAATTTCTCCAAGTCACTCCATGAGGTAATATGTCATCGGGTAACCTTCTGAACCAATCCCTTGCATCCTTAGTTAGTGAATGAACAAACAACTTCATTACCACATCCTCATGCTCAACTTCATAATCATTTAGCATATCTATGAAAACTCTTAGGTGCTCTCCACTAGTAACAACATTGTTCCCAGAGAACTTGACAACTTTATCTCTAAAATCAAAAGATATGGGATATGGAGCACTAGGGATACCTAAAATTGAGATTTTTTTATATTTTTCCATGTATACAGGTTTCTTCTAAAAAATAGGAACATTTGAGGTGCCTACTATGTTGGCTTAGTTAAGGACAACATTTTGGTATTGTTGAGGCTTGACAAAGGGGGCTTGAGTGCTAATGGTGGATGATGAGGTAGGGGCAGATTGAGATATTCCCTAAGTTGGAATCATTGAACCACTAGTAGGTACAAAAGTTGCGGATAGGGTAGACAAATTTGGCCATGAAGCCAATACAGAATTAGATTTTATGAACTAGATTTTCTTCCTAGTTTCTACGGCTTGAGCCTCATTCTCCACCTTCTCAAGCTCTTTTGCAAGATCTTCCTTCTCCTTTTTGGCCTTCTCTAGATCTAGATCTAATTTTGACATGAAAGGTTTTATGAATTTTCTTGGTAGAGCTTGAGGTTCATTTATTTGGATTCCTATGGCCTTTCACTTTCCTTTATCTGTAGCTATCATAGTAGGTTCTACAGGATCTACTTGGACAGGCTTATAAGCTTGGACTTGAGTAATGATAGGTTCCTCCTTTTGACTCAAGAGTTTTTCTTGTTCCTAAACTTTAGTTCTTAGACTGCCTACATCTCCAAAGACATTAGCATGAAGGATTGACATTCTTTCCTCTAACTTCTTGTTTTGTTCTTTTAAGGTAGCCATCCTTCTAAGCAAATTATCTCTTTCCACTATAGCATCTAGGATGGCTTGCTCTCTTTCCTTTTCTAGGAAAATATGCTTGGCTTCTTCCTCAACAATCCATTTCTTCAAAACTCCTATCTTTGACCGTACTTCTTTAGGATCTACAAAAGTGGCTTCTAAATTAACAGGATCATCTAGGTCTATAAGATTAGGTTCCATGTAAGGGATCACCTTGGGATTAAAAGGATCTCCAAATGAACTCATGAGTCCTAGCCTGTGATTCATCTCAGTTATCAGATCTGGTCTAGGGGATACATTCCCTACTGGTGACATATCCTTATCTTGATATGTTCTTTCATCTGGTACTGGGGTAGAAAATATCACTCTTAAGAGTCTTGTGGTTTCTGATTTAGAGATGAGTGAAGAAGACTCTCTCCCTACCACTAGTTGATATTGAGAACTAACTAATACACTACCTCTTGGTTTCTAGGTGGTGTTTGGGTTTTCGTTTTTCTTATTTAGGTTCTTCCTACCACCTTTAGGTAAGTCAGTATACATTGGTACATCAGGATTGGCTCTTGTGTAAGGTATTGTGTTTTTTCTTTTGTCAGCCATTTTACTACTTATTAAATAAGCACTAGCTTCAAAACCTTAACTGAGTCGCCACCCTATTCTTAGGAAAATACAACAATTAAAATTACTTCTAACTTCAAAGAAAAGACACTAGCTAATATGGAAATATTTGACACAAATGGACCAATCACTAGGATCATAAGATTGCAATTTTTGCTTGATAGATAAGACACTTGGAAGGGCTAAATATGTCAGTGCATCTTTGTGGTATTTGGTTTTCTTTTCTCTTTCTCTTTTTTAAGTTCTTAAGGTTTGTCACTATAACATACCAATTACTACCATAGGGAGTACTAAAAGATCTAACACACATGCACACATTAGGACCAAAGAAACTACAATACTTTTCACAGATGTGTTGGACAACTCCCTAGTAGAGTTGGCTCCCGATTTAACAGAATTTGAATCCTTAAGTATGCAAGGAAAGAATGCATCTATCGGTAGCTATCTCTAATAATGGACACAATTCACCAAGAACTTGGGCCAACTATAAGGCTACAATCCTTCACTTCAGGCTTTGAATAACCTAGGCGGGTGAACCTATTAAGATCTAATTATGTGACTAGTGCAATGAGCATAATCAGGATCTAGAATAACAAATGAAACCCCTAAATCTTCTATACTTAACCAAGAAATCACAAGCATGAAATAGCTAATAGCATAACTCATGAAACTAGTAAGCTAAGTGAGGGTTAAGCTTTGAATAACTTTCAACATAAAAGGGAAAATTAATTTAATATGTTGATATTAGGAAGACCTAGGTATGAGCAACAAAATTGAATGATCCTGCAATTGATTAGTGCCTTATCTATTGGGTAATTACATGAATCACAACCATACATCTCCTATAAATCTTTAACATAACTCCTACATCAAGATCCTTGATCTATCTTTCACCTTGTGAATAGACATCTGCATCAATATGAACCTTATACTCAGACCATCCTATTATGAAATCTACAAACCCTGTGATAAACATCAAACAATTACATGGCTCTTTGTTCAATCAGCAAGATACTTCAATCACATACATTCCTAAACAAAATGCAACCTAGTTTATACTCTTTGTTCACAAACTAGAAAATATTACAAATCCATGAGTAGGAGACAAGATTTAGACTAAAATTAAAACCACTGGCTATGTTTTTATTCATTTTCCTTGAAAAAAAATACATTAAAGATGTATAGGAATGACTCACAAATCACCTAACAAGTTAGAGCTATCTACATAAAACTTAAATGTTGCTCAATACAAGATAAAATGCTAAAGAATGGTGTCTCAGTAGTGAGAAGTTTTTCTCAGAAAAATGGAACCAACTGGTTTCACAATGAAAACTGGAACCCTTACAATCGATGAGAGAAAGAAAGATATAGATAAAGATGAATTCCCAGATTTGATCTCAAAATAACATGTGTCCACTTGAAATTCCATCTCCTATTGTTGAAAACTTCTTTCATCTTTCTACCCATTTGATCTAATTTAGTTTTCATCATTATATTGTAACTAACTTGTAAATATCTTTGCTCAATGATGAAAATCATTTTACATCCAAAATATCTGAAAATCCTCATGAAATGCTAAAGGAATTAAGGCTTAATTGATTTGAAAGTGACCAAATTTGACCTCAATTACATTTTTACCATGTTTTACCAAGCTTCTAACTTCATTTTCAAATTTTACTAATTCCACTAAGAAGGCCCCAAATTTCACTTTTCTGCCTATAATTTGAACCAGTGAATTCCTATATGAAAAAAACTCTATAATTGGAAATTTTGTTTTCTCCTAGTTCTGACGATATATAATATGCCTATATTTGCCTCTCAAAAACCTCCTGAATCTCAGTTTGAAAATCATACCCCTTGGCATAGAACTTTTTCTGCAACTTGAATTTTCAAAAATTTAAAATATTCTAAAGTATAAACTTTAGAAAATGCCTCTTTGCAATTTAAAAGTCTTTGAACATGCCATTTTGAGAAAATATTTTTAAAATTAACATTTAAAAATATTTTATTTTTCCCTCTTCCTTCAATTTTGGGGTCAAACCTAGTTTGACCAACTGCCAAGTGGTAGTGTCTGATTGGCTGACCTCTAGTGCCATGTCATCATAGGCCTAGGCTCACTACCATGTGTTAGCCTAGCTCTTTCTTGCATTTCTTAATGTCCATGCTGTAAGGAAACTTAGGTGCGGAAATAACTTCCTACACTAATCTCTTAAGAGAAGTATGATGCAAATCCTATTAAAATCTTTTACACTTACAGATTTAATATCATGTAAACAACAATATTTCAAATGTAAGCTTGCAAATGGGGTTGCAAGCTTTGGGTTTAACTATGGAGGAAACTTTGTAGTTAAGCACGCTCAGGCTGGAGTAGTACTGGGATGGGTGACCTCTCGAGAAGTCTCGGTGCTTCACCCCTGTGAGCATCACCTAGATCCAATGAGTGCTAAATGTTCCATTTATTCTCATGAGAGATGGATTCATGTTGAATCACTACTCATGAAACATGGGTCATCGAGTTTGACTCAAAATCACACAGTTAAATCCTGATATTCACATCACAACAATATTTCATCCAAGCAAGCATAAGGAAAATAGACAGAGAAAGAAACACATAACACAAATATTTTTTGGTGGGAAAAAACCTTTCAGTAAAACAACCCCACCCCTCTGAAACCTGCACAATGTATTATCTTCAATACAAGGTTACAATGCACTTGCAATGCAAGTTCAATAGCGATAATAGAAGACTCTAGTAGCTATGATCTCCTTATAAAAAATTCAAGATGTTGACACATCAAAATTATTTGCAAGAAATACATTTTACAAAACAAATAATAAGAATAGGAATTATCCAAGGTTCAGACACCGTATTCCTAACACGTGCAACTCCAATTTGTGGGAAAGCATCCACCATCCATTTTTCCATGTGGCATGATCTGATGCCTCTGTCGTTTGAGCTTCTATTGGTTGCCATGTATCATCTCAGGATTCACTACTGGTACCACCTCATCTCTCTATCATAGCCTTCCACATCACCTTTGAGTGGGGCTAACACATGTCAGCAAGATACTTTCCCACATTATAGTCAGCAAGGTGCTGACTATGCATGTGGGAATGCACCTACGTGACACGTGTCCCCAGTGCCATGTCAACACCTCATATTCTTTTGGGTCATCTTCCATGTGTCACTTCAAGATTTTTGCACGAATCCACCATATCATGCTGATGTCACCTTCCTCAGACTGTGTGTTCGATCAAAATTTCTCCAGTCTTGCACTAGTTGGCTGACCATGGGCCCCACTACATAGGACACGGCTTCCAAAAGCCTTTGTCTTGTTGACACTATGAAATTGAGTGCATTTGTATTTAAAGAACATAAAGTTCCCCTACAGAGGCAATGTGGGATATTATTTTATTAGTCCCTTTCCTCTGCTCTACATTTTTTAGCACTCTTTCTTCTTTTACACCCTGTGACCTCCCTTTAGCATCAAACTCCCCTTCCTCCTATGCTTAAAATAAAGAAAATGCACTGGATCAAGATGGACATATTTAGTTTAAATGAAAAACTACCAAGAGACCTCTTTTCTCATTGCCTATGGGTTTGTTTTGTACTATGTGTGGCTTCTACATTAGCTCAACAGGCTGACACTTTAATTTCTTCCATTAAAATCTCTTTAGCTTTGTCACATAATCCTCAAACCTCTTGCTCAAATAAGGGCTTGCATTGCATGAGCTGCTCAATCTGTAGGTCGAGCTAACTAAAGCCACCATTAGAAGAAATTGGCTCCACATTCATTTTGTCTTGTAAATTCAAATACTAAGCCATGGCCTTGTGCCTTCTCTAAGAATTGATCCCCTCTTCTTCTAGTTTTCTTCAATTCAATGTGTGAATTCCTTCTTCTTTGTCAGGATAGACACACCAATCTAACTAGGAGAATATTTTTTCCCATTTATTTCAACCCAGGCATCACCATTTGTGGCTTTAACAAGTTTCCATGGAATGATCTTCTGTTCTTTCTGATACAGTCACCCTCCTAGCGAACCATGGAACAACAACCTTAATTAGGGGAGGATCTAATGCCTCCCATTATTTGTTTTGTATGTGGAGCCTCCCTGTTGCATGGTCTTCTTCCACACCCTTTTAAATCTGCTACCACTTCCTTTATTTTTTGCCGGCTACTTCCCTAGTCAGCCCTTGCTTTTGTGTGTGGGCTTCCTAATTTTGATTACGTGGATTTACTAAACACTTTCAACCTCCTTCCTATACATGTGAGTTTCTTCAAAGTTGGCTCCTTCCACATGTGATGGCTTGCTTTTCTCTATGCAGTGAATGCATCTTCTTCCAAAGGGAACACCCTTCAAAGATAGGGAATGTGTTCGGCCATAGTGAGGGAAGCTCCTAGTTTCAATCCTGTTCCAACCATTTCCTTGAACTCCACTCCTTGTGGATCCATTTTACCTTCTTCATTTACAAACCATTTATCGAAGGAAATCTTGGTGATATTGTTGAATGCTACAACTGATAGAAATTTCTTAACAACCAAAGCCTTGCCCAAACCTTGATCCTTAAAGAGAGATTCCACCATTGCAGCAACCTCATCTTCCCTTACAGCCCTAAGACATGACAACTTCCTCTTTTGTTTGCTCGCTCTTTATTCATAGGTCTTGGAATCTTGCGTGAGCTCCTCTATTATTTCCCCTTTTTATTTGGATCCCCTATATATTTGTTATCATCCAAAACTATATATTCTTCATTTCCATGATCGAGAGGTTTAGATCCAGTGACAACTTTTTGGCACTCAAATAGACTGAATGTATTATAGGCCGATAGTTTTATTATTCTTGCAAGTTCCTTGAGAACATCATCAATAGTAGTTGTCAGATCAAATGTGATCTCTTCAAATGTGTCATCCAAAAAATAGACGATTGTTGTCAGTTTTTTGCCAGTCAATAGAGCTTCTATCTCTTCATGTGCAGGTATTTTTCATCTTGGCCCAGCCTTGACAGACCACTTCAAAGTATTCCATGTATCCATAGCCAGGGCATGGACTTTAGGATTAGTACTAGGAGTAGTGGCAACATAATGAACATATTCAAACAAGTATGTTGCAATATCTTTTCTAGGGGGGATTGCAAAAGCACACAAGTACATAAATTCCCATGCCTTTAACAAATAAAGCTTGTCAGGATTCTTGTAGGTTTGTTTTGATATTTGAGTAAGAAGCTCATCTTGAAGCTCAACATGTTTCAATGTATTCTTATAGAGTTTTGTAACAAGTTCTATTTGATCTTGCATAGTTAAAGGATTTTCCTTATCGGATGCATCAACTTCCCTGTACTTCAGAACAAGTTGGAACAATTTCACTACATGACTCATAAGGTCGCTATTGATTCTCAATAATGATGTTGGAATAGGTTCTTTTTGGAAGCAAAGCATATCCTCCATTTTGAATTTCTCTCGATCGTGTATTTCTCGATCAAGTTTCTACCTTTCCAGTTTCATTTCTTGAGATTCTTTCTTTGACAATTCCTTTTGAGCATTGATATATTGGATTTCTTTTTGTTTTTCTTCTTGAAACGCTCTCTCTCTTACCTAGTAATTTCTCCCTAACTCCTCCTGAAAAGTTTACATAGGACCAAGAGTTTACAGTTCATCTTGGAGGGTGATATGATTCCACACTTACATTTGGAATGCGTACATATTACAATTATAATGGTTACAATAATTATAACCCTCCCACTTAGAATATTTTATTTTCCAATATATCTTATCAATCTGATGTAATTAGTCGGGCCCAAAGTAGGTCTAGCTAATTTTTTTTTCATTTTTGGACAACTGATATTCCAAACTAATCCAATGAACCTTTGATACTGATTTGAAGCAAATTTAACCACAGGCAATCAAATTTAAAACTCATTTTATCATTAAACTGCAAACTATCAATTTAATGCCAGAAGTTCCTTTGACTAGCTTTAAAAACTAATAAGAACATATAACTTGGCCCTAAAACTCAACACACCGATTCTCTATTCTACACATTCTTACCCTATCAAATCTTGTCTCATGATAAATTCTCAGTCAAAAGATATCAACTATCAAAGTTTCCCTTTTAGAGATGCCTACAAGAAAACATGTCAGAAAGTAATAAAACATGTTCGGAATTAGCTTTGAAAACAAGGAAAATTGGCACTTGGGGCATTGGTTCACTATCATGAGGAGAGTATGAATCTAGGATTTGGGCTCATGATGAGTAACAGGATGCAAATGGCGAGCGGTCAAAGTAGGCTACTCAGAATTTGCTGACTAGAAACAATGACAGAAAAGTGTTTTTTGCAAATGGAATTGACTTGGGAAAGTGTGCAGAAGGATTTGTCAAAAATTGAAAATTGACACACTTAAAGAATTTTTAGAGTACAATGTAGTGGTACAATCCTTTTGATCTCACCTATCACAGATCTTAAATATAACATCATGAATAGGGGTTCTGAAAAATTTGCACTTCTTGACACTAGTAAAAATTTAGAAATTGCAATTGGAATTGCGTTTGAAAACTAATCAAACAGATTCATCATAAGATCAAAGTTGAAACATAGAAATTCTCTAACCTCTAAAATGCATTGCAAAAGAAAATTTAACATTTTGATTAATTGGGTCAAAGTTATAACAAGTCAAATAGGGCTTCCCAAAATTTTGAACAAATTGCATCAGCATGACAACATTAAAAGACCAACTTTGAGGGATTCAAAACCTAGACAAATGGATTCAAAACATAGGCACTTTGGTGTAAACACTAAATAATCCCAAAGTAGTGAGTCATGAAACATTACTGGTGGGAGATATTCAGTTGCAAACAAGGCCTCCTATCACTGTTTGACACTTAAGCAAAAATGCAAATTTTTAAATTGCTCAAAACAAGATTTCATGAAATAGCTTGGAATGATAATTTATCATCATAGGATGAGTGGAAATACTGAATGCAAGGTGTTAGAAACATTAAACACATCATGGAGCTCAAAAGTACAGTCGAGTACATATGCATTAAAAAGCATTCATGGGGCTTATTTTCTCAATGGTACTCAAAATTGGGGCTTCAATTTTGAGTCCCAACAGTGGCTCTATCTGGGGATGCATGTCCCTTGTAGGAATGGAAAGGATTTAGATCTCTAATAGAAGCATACCACTCAATTGAAATAGAAAAAACCTCTCTCTTGAACAACTTTATTGAAAGCAAGAAACAATACTCCTATTATGTACAAACAATGGCCTTGGGCCATCGAACTTGAACAAAATTTCTTACCTCTGTCATAAATCTGATTTTCATCTACATTCTCATGAGGTAAGCTGGAATTATAACTCATATTAATTTTACCAATTAGATACACATTTTGAATCGACTCACTTGGCAAAATTGAATCTATAACTTCACTTTCATAATGCATATAACAACTAGCTTCATTTTCTACAACTTGCTCATTATGAAAGTTTTGATTAGCATGCTTATAAATATTAGACTCAAACTGAAACTCTCCTTCATTTAATGAATCATGCATGCTATCAACTTTGAATATGAAGGCTTCAAACTAAACTTGGGTAAAAGAATCACACATGCCTTGAAATTGTGTATCCTTCTGTATTACCAAATGATACTCAAATGAGCAATTAGATTTTTACTCACATATATCATCAATGTTAGAATCTAAAACTAATCCAGAGTCCTTCAATGATTCTTCACAATTAGCAAATGGATTAGTTGTCACATTAAAGAATTCATCATAAAACTTGCTACAAGGTGTATACTGATCTTCAATAATAACTTCATCAAACACCTCATTATCTATATTATGAGATGCAACATCATCATCATAATCACTGTCAAACTTGGAAGAAAAAAAATCTGATCTCTCACAGTAGTAGGATAGAGTATCATTATTAAGATCATCCTTAACTAAATCTGAACCATCCATGTGCTCTTCAAAAAATGGGTTGACTACCCCATGCAAAGCTCCTTTGTAGACATTAGGACAAGTGATGTGCTGATCAACATCAAAGTCTTCATCATACAATAGATTAGTGAAAACTTTAAAACCATTTCTAACATCACTATCATCAACACTTTCAGCATATGAAGAATAAAAATTAGGTTCATCACAAGAAGACACATCTTTTATTCCATCAACGAAGCATGTAGAATATGAGTCAATATTATTTGCATTATCTTTTTAAAGGTGATTCAAATTTTTTGCAAACAAATAATCATTTATCTTACCAAAAGGTGCTAATGCATTAATCTCAAAATCATTCATATGCTCATTACTACTGCACGCATCCTCAAGAAATTCATCTACACAATTAGGTAATCCATCCTCATAGATAATCCCTTTGTCCTTATATGGTGTAGACGAATCTTCTTCACAACTTTCAACCTCAAACTGATTTACACAATTCTAAAATGGAATTTTACTTTCAGATTTAGAAATAGTACTCATACCATTACTTGCATAAGAGTACTCACTTCCATCATTGCTTTCTTCTTCCCAATTCACATCTAATTCATATAAAGAAAAACATATACTATCATTGTCCTCTTCTTGACTCGAGTAACAACTCTCATCATTGTCTTCACATGATGCTTCTGCACAATATGTCAGATCAGAAACTTCATCCTCATAACTTGACACATCACTTCTAGCTTCTTCATCCTCATATTTATCTTTTACTATTGTAAAACTGGAAACATGTGCATTAAATTTTGCAAGAACATACTCATCTCTTCCTTGAAACCAATAAACTTCATCTGCACATGTCTTTAATTTTGGATTTTCAACAAAATCATCTACAACAACAAGGGTACCTACTTGCTGATCTGAATTTCCTAGTTGATTAAAACCTATAGTGGGGGTATTGATAAACTGATTTGAAATTGAAGCATCAATACCACATTCATCCTTTCTCCTAGACACATTATACCGACACACATTTCTAGCAAAATGACTTCTAGTCAATCCATATTTCAGATTATTTTCAATCTCTATAGCAGTCATAAAAGCCTGATATAATGTCCTAGGTTCTTTATCTCTTAGTAGATAACTCATTTTCTTGTAAAATGCATCAAGGTAGACTGCTAAACACATTTGATCATTGGGTCTATAACTCTCAAGGATATTATTCAAAACTTTTGCAAATCTGATATTGAATTGAGGCACAAGTTCATCACACTTAAAATGAATCTTCAAGAGCTTGTCATAAGAATCAGATATGCTTACTCTTTCCTTAAATTGCTTCATGAAGGCTGAAAGTAATTCATCCTAGGATGAAATAGAATGTGCTCGTAAAAATGAAAACCAGTCCTTAGCATCACCTTCTAAAATCTGAACAAATAACTTCATAAGAATGTCTTCATGAGAAATTTCAAAATCAGCAACCAAGTCACTGAATAACTAAACATGATGGTTGGCTGACTTTTCATGGTTCCCACTAAACTTAGGCAAATAATTTATGAGATTATATGGCATAGTATTCAAGAAACCATGAATGCCATCAAAACATAATGGAATGAATCTCTTGGTAGAAATCGATCTATAATTCTCTCTAACCGACTACATACTTGATGAAAAGAAATTTGACATTCTTCAAACTTAAAACTCATTCATCATAAATAATCTCAGAATTTATTAATAGTAGTAGATCTAGAGTTCTTTCTACCAATTCAAAACTTCAAACATACTTCAAAATGTAAACACACTTTTGCTGAATCTATCTCTCATAAAGTATGTTGAAATGTATTAAACCATTCTCCTATTTAATGCTAAAAACCATTTGATAGAGAATCTCTTGTAAAGCTTACTTTCATGTAAATAAAGTCACATGAAAATGCAAAATACCTTTTAATACTAATGCCCGCAACTACTTCAATGCTGCAAATAATAGTAGATTCATATCTTATCTAGATTTAGTAACATTTGCACTGCATCTCACCTAATTCTTTCACCCATTTTCAAGAACTTGAGATGAATTCTTCAAATCTACTTTTCAAATGTTGCATCCTTCAAAATACATTCACATTCATGAAGCATTGGTGTAGAGATATAACTTTGAGTCGCCACTCACTTAGTGAGAAAATATTTAGCAAACTTGCAAAACATAACAAGCTGGTTCAGAATTTAGAATAGGTATTTGAAAATTTATACAACACTTAGGAATTTCATACTCTTGAAAAAGTGAAAGAACTTGACATTAACTCTGAAATCTAATAGCAACTTATCAAAATTCCAAATGATTTTTATATTACAATGTATTCAATTTAGTCACATTACTACTATCAATGAATAAGGATACTGGGGAACATGCAATTTTAGCAAGGAAATAAGAAACACATCTTGCTATATATTTTCTATATCCAATCTATTTCATGCTAGAAATTTTAATTCTTTTTGTATGCAACTCCCCAATAGAGTCACCTTTCTGTTGGAGTTTTAAAACTACTTAACAACAAAATACTCAATACCAAAATGATAATACTCACACAACCTAAATATTAGCCAATTTTGATTAACAATTACATGTGCAAACCATTTGGACCCAACTTCAACAAAACCAAGGATGGTTTTCTACTCTTTAGGCTTTGCAAAACCAAGGTGGGTATACCTAAGGCATGATTCAGACTGGATGCTACTATATGAGAATTACATTAGTTTCATTCTGATTCTCATCTTATATCCTCAAACATATAGATGATTTTGACATTTTAGATAAAATACATCTCATATAGCAGATTTGGTCACAATTCTTCTATAGATTTGCAAGTATCCCTAGCAATAGTGGATAACTAAGGCTAAACCATTCCATGCAAACAAGTGCTGAACATCTTTGAAAATATTCAATAAAAGTAAAATAAATCTGATTGTGATTTTAGATTTGATACTTATTCATGATATACCTATTTGCAGACTGAATTAATTTGATTAGCGCCTATTCCATTGGGATTCAGAGTCTATTCCAATTTATAGATCTAATTTGTTGCATTACAATAAATATTATTAGTAATTCTTATTGGATTTCATTCTTATAGACATCCTTTCTATTACCATAGCAATCCCATAAAATTCATCAAATCCTTTACTTAATTCATTGAATTAATAGTAGTAATGAATTGAGATACAACCTAAATAAATCACATTTAATTGAACAAGCTTTGCTCACACAATCTCAAAACAACCAGGTAACAACAAAGAAGACAAAGTTCAACAAGAATGGATATGAGGACAGCTCAAATTTGTATTAATTTTCCTTGAAAATTGTATACAATTGTAATAAACTTAGAATGACTCTAGAAAGAAACACAAAGATCACTCAACATTAATGTATTCTCAGAAAATTTGCAGAGAAGATACATCATAAAGTTTTCTCAAAGATTGAACCGAAAACATCATGAGTATAAAACTAAAAATGCATTAGAAATCAGACCCTCCTCTAGCCCTGGAATCTCACTTATATAATGTGAGATGCAACAAGCTTCAGGCATAGAGAACTGACAGGTGTCCTTTTACAAAAGATATTTATATTTTACTGCAACAAAAGACAAAATTATGTGTAACAAAAAATCTTATACATCATTATATTCTTTTGGTAGGCCCTTTTTCTATTACATCTCTTAGAATAATAAAAACTCTATGATTTGATTCTCTTATCACTTTGAATCTTTGAAATAAGCTACTATTAGTCTTGAAAGTGATGTGTCCTCTTTAGTTACTTGCAAGCTTACTTTAACTTTGGGATTCTCCTTGTCTTCATCATTAGTTTAAGGTAACAATTATATTTTCATCTTCTTTTGCCTTGTCACCTTCTGCCATTTTTTCTGTAGACAAAAAATGTTCCCTTCCATTCATTGTAAACAATGTCATCAGGCTGATCAAAATTTAAGATCTCCCTTTGTACAGTTATTAAAGAATTTTCAATTGCTTCTATTTCAACAAAATCTTTTCTGATGGCACTATAAAATAACTCCACTTTAACCAATTCCTCATTTAACATTGCCCATAATAAATACCCAGTTTCATTTATTATATTATTCATTATTTGAAAAAAAAATCATCTAGTTCCCTTTTCCACTCTTCCTTTTCCTTTACTTTATCAACAGTTTTTAGAGCACTAGGAAATAAATAAAACTTTTTAGCTATGTATTTGGAGAAACAAATTGTCACTCTTATTTGAAATGAATCCTGTTTATCATCAAAATTATCTAACTTATCTAGCAAATCAAAAATCTTCTCTATCTAGTGACATGACAGCTGGATGACAGATGCATACATGATAGTAATATCATTATTTCTTTTAGTCCACTTCTGTACAATGGGTTTCATTCTATTTTCATTTCCTTTTAATTCATCTTTGATGGCTGTAATACTTGCCAACTAGTCAAA
This sequence comes from Cupressus sempervirens, assembly GCA_028749045.1. NCBI lineage: Eukaryota > Viridiplantae > Streptophyta > Pinopsida > Cupressales > Cupressaceae > Cupressus > Cupressus sempervirens. The sequence goes on along the minus strand of CM053785.1, from coordinate 149,416,900 downwards.
AAATGTTGGCCATTCTATTCTATCCATCAAATACATTACACTCTACCTTATTTTTTCTTCATATTGATTGTTCAACTCTACATGCAGTGGATATAATTTATTCTTTTCTTCTTCAAAATCCTCTACAATGTAGAATTGAGGCCTCTCTAGGGTGTTTGGTATCTCAATAATAGGGGTTGACTTAAATGGTTCAATAGGTGGACAGGGGTATACAATTCTGGACCTGCTAGACTCTCCCACCTTTCTTTTCCCAAGTTTCTTTTCCATTTGAGATACTTGGTTTTCCAATGATTGTATCTATTTACCCCTATCTTCATATGCCTTCAAAACTTCTTCAAATATAGAATTAAGTTTCAAAAACTTATTTCTTTTCCATTTGAGATACTTGGTTTTGCAATGATTGTATCTATTTGCCTCTATATTCATATGCCTTCAAAACTTCTTCAAATCTAGAATTAAGTTTCAAAAACTTATACTCTTCTTGCCCTAACACCACATTGCTGAATTTCATCATTTTTGATGCCATTCCAAAAATTTGTTTGCTACCAACCTCACCAGCCCTAAACACTGTAAGTGCACCAATATGCTCTGTACTAGAGATTTCTTGCATTCTAGTTTTAGCTCTCTCCTCGATTGACTAGATCACTAAGGCTTGGTGGTCATCACTAAATTTAACTCCCCTATGGGCCTGCAATATTTCTTCTTCTATTTTATACTGTACATCCTTTTCTTTTCTAATTGAATAAAAAATTATAGCATTAGCTATGTCCCATTCTAGAAAACTTAAAACCCCTGACTCCTTGACCAATTGCCTCCCGTCTTTAGGTGTGAACTGGGAAAGTCATTAAAAAATTTGGTTTTTACCTCTTCTTGAATAACAGAGTCTGGCTTACCAAGTTGCTCTACTTTTATTTTCTCACAAGTTTTCTCAAAATTTCCTATATTCTCCTCCACAAAAATTATGCAAAAGCCCTAGATTTAACAAAATTTTCATCATTAATAAATTTCTCAAAAGCTTGGGAAATTATTGGATCTATCTCCTTACCTTGGTAATCAACAATGGTAAGGTCCAAGGAGGGTACAAGAGGCTCTTGAGGTTCTCCAATTTGTAGGTCTTTAGTAGTAACAATGACATCCCCTTCTCCACCAATTTGTCTGAGTTGTTCCCTTAAGGATGCCTCATCATCTATCTAGATTTGGGTTTGGCTTGGGGAGTACTCTTCTATATGAGAAGAGGATCCTTGTTCCAACTTTTGCCTCTTTGGGGCACTAGTTGTAGTTGGGCTCTCTGGTCTTGGTCTTCCATCAGGGGAAACCTATTGTATGTGTTGTACCATCACATATCCTGCCCTCTTTTGCAATGTGTACTGACTAGGAGCTACTATGTTTCTGCTGTTTATTCTTCTCTGTACTTTTGTAGCTCTATCTAGATAGGTTTTAGCATATGTATCCTTTTTCTCATTCATCATTTGCATTATTGCAGCAAAATTGTTCATCAACACATGCATTTTGGTTCCCTAGTATTTTTTTTCCTTTAAAGGATCATAGGCAGAGTTAAAAGCATTGATGAATTCCAACACTTTGGTAAACACTATCCATTTTTCTTTCCTAACTTCTTGCTCTTGTAAAGAAAAATATTCCTTATAACATCTTTAGGAAAATACACCTACCCTGTCATGAGGGCAACTTTTTTCCTTTCTCTTAAAAGATAATAAAATCCTTCTCGATCAATAAATCTTGCATGGGACTCTACCATGTTGTACCTATCCAAAAATGAATTGAGATGTTTCCATCCCTTTTTTACAAAAACAAAATCATGTACCATAGTGACAATTTTGAAGAAATTACCTTTCTTAGGCAAATATCTTTCATGAATAGTCCCAATTTGCCATAACAATTTTGCTATCCCTATCTTTAAAGGCATATGGAAAGGTAGCACATGAGGTTTTCCTAGAAAGCCATATACTTTGATCACTATAGAAACATTGTATGGGATTATACCCCCCCAATTATGACTAACCAAAAGCCCTTTTTCATGGCCCTTGGGTTTGACCAATTCTAGCAGTGATTGTGGAATTCTAGGGCTATCTCCTCTTAAAAGAAATCTAAGCCTAGATGCAAAATATCTTTCAAATCTTATAAAACTAGCATCTCTAACCTTTGAAGTCATGTCAACACTCTGCAATTGGATAGGATTCTTTTCTCCATCCCTTGTTACTTCCAACTCCATACCCTTAGAGAAAAAGGTAACTCATTTAAATAGATATATATGCATGAGCAATGAATACGAACAAAAGGGCCTGTTTAACTTTCCTTGTGATATTCCCACCAAACCATTATGAATTTCTTGTGCAAGAAAAGTGGCAAAATCAAGAATACTGCTCATTCCAAATTGTAATGTCCAAGCCATAATAAGAACAACAGAGCCTTTAATATGCTCCTCCTCATCCATCCTAAAAATTCTGCATAGGGTGAAATATAATGCTTTTGTGTATGGGCTATAACCAAAGGCAATGTACCAAATCTAGCAAAATGTTGTTCCAAAGGCACTGTCCTTAGGTATGTTCTCTATGCATCATACCTTTCCTAAAGGTCATCCATGTCAATTGTCTCATGCACAACATGGTTAGGGTTTAGATTGAAAACTTCACTAATCAATTCATGAGAAACCTTAAAAAAATTGTCTCCAGGATAATTCTTCACAAACCCAGTCATATGATCATACTTCTTGGCCAAATCAGTGAGTAGATCATTATCAAAGAAAACCCTAGGTACTACTTGTATATACTAATATGTTAGCAAGAAAACACTAATCTATTTAAAAACTAAAGCATTAACTAACAATATCAATATAACATATATGAGAGACTAAAGAGGAACCCCTAATTAGGAATGTGATCCAAATGAATGGACTCTCCCAATAGGATTTCACTCTTTGCTTGGTAGATGAGTCTAAGTAAAGTATTGGTATGTATGCTCAAAGGGCTTCAAGTTTTCTTCAATGGTGGGGATGGGTAATGGCAATTTGGTGGCCTTGTGAGCTCTCAATTTGGCATTATAAGTGTATGGTTAAGGGCTTTGTTTCTCAAACTAGCATTAGAACTTTAGCTCAAGGATTGTGATAAAATGGCTTGGGAGGGGATTCAATTTATAGGCTAAGGGCTTGAGGGTTTGAGGACTAAGATGTAAGGATGGGAAAAAGCTTATGGAGGGCTCAGATTGCATGAGAGAAGAGCACATGGATTGTGCTTCCTTACAACCAATCAAAGAGTGACACATGTCACAGGGTGAGAGGATGGAGGAAAGGGCAAGGATGAGTCAACAAAGGAGGCTCAAGGGATAATATCTTCATAAAGACCCTTCATAATGGTTTTTAAGAAATGAATGGGTTTGTAAGAGTCTTTTATGGCTTTGTAAGAGCATTTATGACTTGGTGATTGAGATATTTTGAGGGAAGACTTTGGCTTGGCTTAGAAAAGTCTTAAGCTTGTTTAGGATTGTGCAAATGATTAAGGGTAAGATTAGAGATGGTTTAGGATTAGATTAGGGATGCTAGAGATGGGCAAGTGGATGGAATTTAATGAGGGTGGGTGAGTTAGTGGCTAAGCTTGGTTAGTATGGGTGGATGGGGTGGATTAGGCTAAATGGAGAATTAGAGATAGGCTTAGGATGAGGATGAAGACCTTTTAGAAGAGTCTAGAACTTCCTAAGATGAGGATAAATAAAGTTTATTTATCTTAAAGGTTTGGGTTGAGGAGATATTCATTAAAACATTTTAAATAAATATGAGGATTAATATTTAATCTTAATTAAATATTTTGAGTTGGGATTAAGATAAGGAAATGATGGGATTAGCCTTTAATTGAAATTAAAGAAGGATTAGAAGATTTTGGAAGAGGTTAGTGGTCTTAAGGAAATTGGCCATGTTTTGGGCAAAAAATAAATAAATAATTTATTTTGGGATTTTTGGTCAATTTATTAATTAAATAATTAATAAATAAGGAAATAATGTTTAAATAAGATTTAAACATTTTTGGGAGGGATTCCTTAATTAAATATTTTTAATTAAGATAAAGGGATTTAATGACATAAAAATGAATAAATAAATTAAATAAATAATTAATTAATAAATGATGATGTCATTAGGGACTTTTTTAACAAAATAAAAATATTTTATTTTCTAAAAGATTTTTAGGTGTCTACATTTTGCCCCTCTTTGATGTGATGCCGCAAGTGGCATGGCATCAAAGATAAGAAAATGAGATGCCCAAGGTTAGAGCAGAAGAGGAGAGAATGGACTGCGATATTTTTGCCCCTCTTTGATGTGATGCCACAAGTGGCATGGCACCAAAGATAAGAAAATAAGATGCCCAAGGCTAGAGTAGAAAAGGAGAGAATGGACTACGAGATGCCCCTCAAGAAGGCGGCGGGGAGAGAAAGTGAGGCTCGACGATTTCTTGAAAAATACAAGAATTTAGGATGAGCAAGGAGACTCAAATTGGCAAAGAGAAGGGGCTAAATGAGCTCAAACTCTCACTATGGGAGAATGATAAAGGAGAATCAGATGCACAAGAGGAAGCAAGCTTAAGACTTTAGGGAAGGTAGATGATGAAGGAGTGAAGTGCTATAAAAAGAAATCCAAGATAGGGAGAAGGATGAGGGGATTATAAAGCTGATGCAACAGGATTTCAAAGAGTCAGATTGGCAAAAGATGGATTTTGGAGATCCCTAGGACTAGGATTGTGGATATCGAAATATGAGGCTTGGTGGATTGATTGGATTGGTGGATCCCTAAGACTAGGATTGTGGATCCCTAAAGCTAAAAGTGAAGATTGATTCAAAGAGATACTGATGCATAAGCTGGGATAGGAGAGATAGATGCTGGATATGGATAGGGAATAATAGAGATGAAGGGATTCCATTGAAGCTTTTTGAGCGGGGGGATACTTCAAAGAGAAGTACCATCATGTAGTTGAGCACTAGATTTGCTATAGGACTGTTGGTTAATTGCCAAGGTTACCAAGAACATCAAGGCCGTGTCACCAACTGTCTAGAGAACTGACGGACTGACTCAAAACAAACACGCACGGATTGCCCCAACATCACACATGATTCCCAGAGGAAGTAGCGTGGAACTGACATTGGGTAAGAAGAGAAGAAAAACAAATAAAAAGACCTGATCAAGACCTTACACTCAGATTGCCCCATTCGCAGTATACCATGATATGGAAGATCGTGGAAACCTTGAGGAGGGAACAAGGAGATTTCTTAGAAAGGATACTTCAAGACCCAAAAGAGAAGATTCCAAATCAAAAGAAAGAAAAAATCCAAAAGAGAACTATTTGCCAACGAGATGGGTAGGATGAGGTACTAACAGACCAAGATCGGACATGAGGAAAGCTATATCCTACAAGGATGTATTGGAGAGCACCTAAGCTGATGGATCTGGATGAGTGATGCATCTGGCAAGCTGAACTAAGAAGGAGAACACTTTGGTGATAGGATATCTAGCTAAAGGATGCATTGGAATAGCTAACCAAGGGTTGTGCGATGTGTGCAAGATGCAAAAACTAGATAGATACAATGGTACTAAGCTAAAGAGGATGTACAAGCTGAGAGACCTGGGTATGTTACAAATGTACAAGGTTGTTCATGTTTGGGTTTTGTGAGATGGAAATGTTTTAGAGTGTGTTGGACGTCTATAATAGTTGATAGGTGGATAGGTAGATGGTTTTCAAAAAGCTTAAGTGAAAATGGGGTTCTTTGTGTGCATATGATAGGATACAAACTAGGATACAAGCTTTGGTATATAATACAAGCTAGAATATGATACAAGCTTTAGACAAGATTTGGATATACAAGCTATGATACAAGGGATGATACAAGATTTACAAGCTGGGGTACAAGATTTACAAGCTGAGGTACAAGATTTACAAGCTGTACAGGAGGTATTTACAAGCTTCATTAGATTTTGGATATTTGGTTGGAACACCAAGGGAACAAGAAGGTGTTTTATGGGATCGTGGGTGAATGGATGAGGGATAGGATAGTGATAGATAATGGATTAGTCTTAGTACACAAGACACCTAAATTACCAGCTTTTCACCAAGGTACCTATCCAAGGCGCTTGAATTGCCAAGTTTTCACCATTGGATGCTTATTTCTCTTTACTATTTTTTTGTTTTTTCAAAAGCTAGGTATACCAAGGATCTTCAATCATAGAACTTCTTGAGATGAATAATGTTAGTAGGATCATTCAAGAGCTCTCCTTCTAGTGTAGATAGCTGATAGGCTCTAGAGCCAAAGGATGTAGTGAAAACATAAGGACCAAGCCATGTAGGTTCAAACTTGCCTTTCTTTTCTCGATCGGCTTGGACTTTCATGTTTTCTTTGAGGACCATATTGCCTGGTTGAAAGTGTCGTGGAAGCACCTTCTTGTTGAAATTCCTTTTGAGATGAGTTTGATAGACTATGAGATGATCATAGGCTTGTTGTCGCTTCTCATCTAAGAGATCTAGCTAGGTGAGCCAAGCTACTCTATATTCTTCATCTGATATTTGCCCTTGCAAAGATATGCGCAAGGAGGGAAGTTCAACCTCTATAGGTAGTACTGCTTTGGCACCATAGACTAGGGAGTATGGAGTTGTGCCTATGGATATATGGAAGGAGGTTCGATAGGCCCATAGGGCTGGATTTATTTGTAGGATTAATTGTTACAATTTTTGCACCCATGACATCATCACTCCTAGCTTGGCATTCACATCACATTCAACCAATGAATGCGCTTTAATTATTTCAATTTTACAACATGGCATGACTAAGCAGTCTTCCCAAAACCTAGTCCTACTATGCCACATGGTGCAAGGGTGCTTGCCCACATTATTTAAAAATTGAGTAGTTTCTTATTGTGGGTAAGTGCTGGCCACTCATCTTTAAAAGATCTAGGGTCATGATGATTCAAACCTCTTTGATAGACAACTATTTTGATTGGTCTAGCTAGTATTACACATCAACATTTCTTTACAACAGGGCACAACTCAGTACATACCCTATGCAGTTGATCCCACCTTGCCATGCGTTAGATTTTTGCTTCCCCACATTGTTTATCACTCATGCAACTTCATAAAGCAAGTATGTGCTAACCATGGATCTTGCATAGATCAAGAGTCATAAAATCTTGCACACTTATAACATCAAATCAGCTGGAATGACCAATGAGACACTCCATTTCAATCCAACTCGTTTGACAACTGCCATGAAAGGTGTGTCATTATTATCCTCTAAAAAGGTTGGCCCATGATGTCAGATTGTGCTATGTGTCTTGTTGGGACTTGCCCACATTGTTTAATTCTCATGCATTTTCTTATTGCAGGCAAGCACTAGCCTTTGATCTAAACAAGATCAACAATGCATAAAAATTGATCATAAAGTAATACCTTCATTTAAAAGACCAACCAATGACATCATAGGAATTTTAGAACGTGCATTAAAGGTAGTGACAGTTTTGCAAAAAGGTTCTAACCAACTCTAACAAACCATAAACTTTGTGGTGTACTAAAGTTTCATCACAAGCAAGGGCTATGTGGCACAAAGGTGCTTGTGCACTTTAGTTAAAAACCTTACATTTCAATATTGTGGGGAAGCACCCTCCGTCAATCTGACCAAGATCAAAAGTTGATAAAAAGGTGTTGTAGTTAATGTTTTCAACAAAATATTTAAAATAACTGTGACCAACAACAAGGATATAAAAGGTTTAACAAAGATTAATGAAGTCATCCTTGTGTAAGTAAAACTTAGGGTAAAATGTCCCGCCTAAAATAGTTTAAAATAGTATTTTCAAATTTTTTTAAAGGCTAGGGTAAAAAAAGATAAAGCACTAGGGTTTTTTAATGAATTTTACCCAGGGTCTTAACCTAATTTCAAAATTTCAACACACACAGTCAAGGTTTTTCACTACTGAATGCACAAAATAGAAATGGTGAAAAACCAGGCCAACACAAGCTCTTATCAAATGTCATTCAAAAAAATCCCATGCTCAACAATGAGATTCTCATCCCTATTTATCCTTTTCCTTCATCCTTCTAGAAGGAACTAAAATGTTAATTAATTGCAAATACTAGAGGCTTCCCCTTTCCAATAATTAATGCACTCTCTAGAAACTCCTCCCTTGCACTACAATAATTAATTGTGCTTCTAGAAAATTAAATTACTAGAGGCTTCCACCTTTCCAATAATTAATACACACTCTTGAAGCTTCTCCCTTGTAATACAATAATTAATTAAATTAATTAAATATAAAGTCACCTTTTAATTTTTAATTTTAATTTATTGAATGACTTTATAAGAAATTAATTTAATTTCCTCTTATGCTCCACTTATACTTTGGAGAACGTGAAGGCTAAAAGATGGGGTCATTACAGTTCGCCCTCCTTGAAATTGCTTGTCCTCAAGCAATCTTACTCCTGTTTGCTATAGCACCTGCTCACTTTCCCAAGTAGCATCTTCCTCTGGCAGATATCTCCATTTGACTAAATATTCTTTAATCAAGCTACTTCACAGAGTCCTTTCCCTAGTATCTAGAATAGCCTCAAGAATTAATACGAGGTTTCCCTCCTCATCTAATGGTGGTAATTCTACTAAAGGCACAACTCTCTGACTGGTGGCTTTCTTAAGTCTTGACACATGAAACACATTATGCACCTGACTACCCTCTGGAAGCTCAATCTCATAAGCAACCTCACCCACCTTGCAAATCACTCTATAGGGGCCATAAAACCTAGGCTTCAACTTCTTTGCTCCACTTTTCTTGAGTGATGAATACATGTATGGTTGTAGCCTTAGATAAACCATATTCCCAACCTCAAAAATGTGCTCTATTTGGTGCTGATCAGTATGAAATTTATTCTGATTTTGGGCTTGTTGTATATTCTCCTTGGGAAACCTCAAAATATTCTGACTATCCTAAAAGAAGTGCTTTTCTTTGGGCACTCTACTATTCCCCAAAACTAGATCCATGAAACTAGGTGCTTCATGACCATATAGTTCCATGAATGGAGTCATCTTGATGGACATATGATAAGTGGTGTTATAACAATACTCTCCCATATGTAGCCATTTGATCCAAGCCCTCTATTGTGTAGTCACATAGTTCCTTAGATATCCTTCCACCCATTTATTCACAATCTCTATTTGCCCATCTGTTTGTTGATGATAACTAGTGCTAGGTGTAAGAATTGTACCACACAACCTAAACAGTTCCTGCCAAAAATTACTCATGAATTTACTATCCCGATCATTGATAATGAACCTGAATATCTCTCTGAAGAAAAGATCGACCACTTGTGCTGTTGTGTAAGTGGATAGAATAGCAAAGAAGTGAGAAAACTTCATCAGCCGGTCAACTATCACATAGATGTAGTCTTTCCCTTGTACTGATGGTAACTCAATGTTGAAGTCCATAGAAATACTTTCCCATTTCCTATCTAGAATGGGCAAAGGCTGCAACAACCCTACAAGATATGTGTGCTCTCCCTTATTCTGCTAGCAAATGGCACACTCCCTGACATGCTTTTGAACATCATCCTTGAGCCCTTCCCATGTGAACCACTCATGAATCTGCCTATAGGTCTTAAAGACCCCTAGATGTCTAGCTTAGATGCATCATGAAATGCCTTCAATATTACCTCCCTAAACTATGATGAGGGAATCAACTATATCCTACCCTAAAAATTTATCAATCCATCCATCACCACGTAATGATCATCATGTATGGTACCTGCAATTGCTACAGAAACCTAAGTGTCCCTCACATACTCTTTTATGATCTTATTTCTCCAATCTCCTATAATCTCAGCTAGAGCACAAATATGAGCTCTCCTGGATAAAGCATTTTCCACCACATTCTTCTTACCTCTAACAAACTCAATGTCAAAGTCACAGGCCTGTAACTTTCTAATCTACTTCTGTTGTCTATCATTCAAATCATGTTGGCTCATGAAGTATTTGATGATGTTGTGATCAATTTTGATAACAAACTTTCCCCCAACTAGGTAGGACTAAAACTTAGCCAATACATGCATTATAGCCAACATCTCCTGATTATAGATGGAATAGCTCCTCTCCAATCCATGGAGCTTCCTGCTCTCAAAAACAATGGGATGCTTCTCCTGCATCAAGATCACCCTAATCCCATCTCTTGACGTATCACAATGAAGCTCAAATGGCTTTGTGAAATCTGGTAGAGCTAGTACTAGACATGATGAACTCACCTTCTTGAGATGATCGAAGCTTCTTTGAGCTGCCTTTGTCCATGTAAAGGCCCCTTTCCTGGTAAGGTCTATCAATGGTGCAACAATATATGAAAATCTTTTAACAAATCTTCTATAAAATCTATAGAGACCAAGGAATCCCTTAAGCTGTGTAAGATTTGTAGGAGTAGGCCAATCAACAATAGCCCTAATCTTTCCAAGATCTATCCAAACTCCATCTGCACTGATGATATGCCCAAGGTATAGTAGCCCAGTCATCCCAAACTTGCACTTAGATTCCTTGTCATACAATGAATCTTTCTCCAAAGTGGACAACACCATCTCAAGATGTTGTAAATGCTCCTCCCACATCTTAGTAAAGACTAAGATGTCATCAAAGAAAATCAAGACAAATCTCTTAAGCTGCTCCCTGAATACCTGATTCATGCAACTCTAGAACATAGCAGGGGCATTGGTTAGCCCAAATGGCATAACCAAAAACTCAAAATGGCCATAGTGACACCAAAAATCTATCTTCTCAATGTCCTCTTCCATCATCTTGATCTAATGATACCTTGACCATAGATAAATCTTTGTAAAAAGGCATGCACCATGTAACTCATCAATTAGCTCATCTATTCATGGGATGGGATATTTGTTCTTAATGGTCTTCTTATTTAATGCCCTGTAATTGATGCACATGTGCATCATCCCATCCTTCTTCTTTACCAACACTACTGCTAAAGAAAAGGGGTTCTTACTAGGCCTGATATGCCCTATTTCCAATAACTCCTTAATTACCTTCTCTATCTCATCCTTATGTTTCTTAGGATGACAATAGGGAGTAATCATAATTGGTTTGGCTCCCTCCTCGAGCTCAATAACATGCTCTATCCCCCTATCAAGAGGAACCCCATGCAAAATCTCACCAAATACCTTAGTGTGCTTATCAAGTATCTCTTGGATATCTAGTGGATGACTCTTCACCTGTGGCTCTTGTGAAGTTGGCATAGTGAAACATTCTATTACCCACTCTATGTTATTATGTCGAAGAAGTCTCTACATTCTCCTTAGGGAAACATCTCTGCAACTCCTATCTGAAAGTCCTCTAAGTACAATAGTTCTTCCCTCATGCTGAAACTTCATCTCCAATTTTTCTAGGTTAAGTGTGAACTCTACTAGTGAGGCCATCCATACCATGCTGAGGATGACATCATAGTCTCCCATTTCTGCCATATAGAACTCAACTTCCAACTCATAACCATCTCCAAACCTAATGCAAAGATTAGATATCTTCTGAGTGCATAATAGTTTGTCACCATTAGCTACCATAACTCTAAATCTGGCATGCTCCTTAGTTTGTAGACCTCTCTTGGCTACCAATCGTGCATCTATAAAATTATGTGTAGCCCCAGTGTCAATGAGTGAGATCACTTTCTGCCCTTGGATAGTACCTCTAACCTTAAATATGATTTCCTTTTAAGCCCCCATTAATCATGCTAATGACTTCTCATCCCCAGGAATGCTGATTTCCTTTGTAGTGCTATCCTCATCTGAATCAAAGTGTTGATCCTCCCTCTTTGACTATGACTCTTCTACTGAGAAATACTCTATTTGATTTACCTTAGCCTTTAGAGGACACTTATGAGATATATCCCAAGGCTCTCTACAATGAAAACATAACTTCTTCTTTCTTAAATCATTCAAGGTGTCATTATCCAACTTATCGCTTTTTGGCTGAACATCCTTGTGAAAAGTTTTTTTGTCCTTTTCCTTGTCCTTTTTCATATAAGAATTCTTGTGCTGAAATCTACTCCTTAATGAAGAAAGTGCTAAGCCATGAGCCTTTTTAGTGGCCTCCTACAATGTAGTTGGGTCATGCCCCTTGAACCACCCTCGCAAGGGTTCTGAGAGTCCATCCATAAATAGCACTACCAACCTCCTCTCTGAAATATCTATGACCAACATAACTAACCTCTGAAAATCATTGATATACATCTCAATTGATCCCCACTACTTGAGTTGTACCAACTCTGTAAACTATAATTCAAGATCCCTGGTATCAAATCTCTCTATGAGCTTCTTAGTGAACTCCTTGTAAGATGTGATTTGATTTGATTATGTCCCAAGGTTACCATGCCATGGTGCCACCACTCATGTGCTAGTCCATCCAAGTGAATAGCCGCATACTTTATAGCCTCCTCTTTAGGCATATGATTTAGCTACAAGTATGTATCCATCTTTTGCACCCAAGCTCATGAAGTCATCTTCCGTAAAGCATCATAATAAGGTAAAGAAAGTTTCTCAACTTTCTTTCTCAGCTCAAGGTTTTTTTTTCTTCCTCCTGATTTGGGCATGTGTCTCATCCTCAAGTCCAAGTAATCTCTGAGAGAAATGTCTACCTAAAACTCCAATCCACTAGCCTCCTAATCCCTCTTGAACTAATCTTGTAACTTCATAATTTGTGGTTCATTAACTGGTTGAACTGGATCTTTGGGTGGAAAGGTGGGTAGAAGAGGTCTTGAGCTTACTATTCGAGCTGGGCATGCAACATGTCTAAATTTATTACCCTAATTCCTATTATTGTCATGTCCATTATTACCATTAATGTTGCCTTAGCCTCCATTATTATTGCCCCTATTATTTTTGCTTCCATTGTTTGAATCACCTGGATTAATATTGATGCCCATCTGTCTAGCCATTAGCTGCAACATCATATCCATTCACCTATTCTGCTCCTATTGCATCTGCTTCTCCTCCTCTAATGTATCCAATAACCTGAATATTACATTTTCCTGATTTGGACTAGTATTCCTATCATCTCGGTCACCCATACTGCTATCTTATTCAAAGAATATCTCCTCTGTGTCTGTATGACTAGATTGAATGTCCCTTTGCACAACTGAACTACCCTATTCATTTTGCAAGTCTAAACTCCTACTTTCTCTTGCTTTGGTATTGTGGAAATTATAAAGCCCTTGTCGCATGCTAAAACATAGATGCTGAAGATCTCCATAGGATGGCAAGACTTATAGCTCTGATACCACTATAGTGGGCACCTTGGAAATGCTCAAAAAATTGAACCAACTACTAAATTTTTTTTTTATGCAAACTGAAGATTGAATTGATCTTGAAATTATATTACTTCTCAAAATGATAAAATCAAGTACAAAGCAATGTATTCCAAAGGCCAAACCCCAAGGAAATAATGTCTAGAATGTTACAAGAGAGGATGAACATCCTCTATTGCCAAGAAATATATGTGACTCACACATCCAAGCTCTTATCAAATGTCATTCACAAAAATCCCATGCTCAACAATGAGACTCTCACCCCTATTTATCCTTTTCCTTCACCCTTCTAGAAGGAACTAAAACATTAATTAATTGCAAGTGCTAGAAGCTTCCCCTTTCCAATAATTAATGCACTCTCTAGAAACTCCTCCCTTGTAATACAATAATTAATTGTGCTTCTAGAAAATTAAATTACTAGAGGGTTCCACCTTTCCAATAATTGATACACACTCTAGAAGCTTCTCCCTTGTAATACAATAATTAATTAAATATAAAGTCACCTTTTGATTTTTAATTTTAATTTATTTAATGACTTTATAAGAAATTAATTTAATTTCCTCTTATGCTCCACTTAGACTTTTGAGAACATGAAGGCTAAAAGATGGGGTCATTACAGTCTGCCCTCCTTGAAATTCCTTGTCCTCAAGCAATCTTAGTCTTGTTTGCTATAGCAACTACATTGGATAATCCTTGATTTGTAGTAATACTAGATTGGTGCTAGATAGAGATGTATCACATTCAACATTTTTTAGGTCTTCTTCTATTAACACATTCTGATCATGAAGTGATGAAACAAAATTGTCCTCAATTTTGACATGTTGTTCACACCCTTCTACTAATTTCTCAATTTCCTTAGCAAGTTTTGCAACTTTTTCTGCATCATCCTCTTCTTCCTTGACTTCTCCATCTCATTCCTCTTCCTCCTCATCTCCTTTATTAGTAGATGGATGAAGCAACTCAAATGCTTCCTTCCATATATTTATTCTCTCTTTCCCAAATTCATAAGTTTTATTCATCAAAATTTTATAAGCCCTCTCCTTAGGCACAAATTTCTCTATGAAATAATTTAGGGAAATAGGCATATGTGTCTTCCCTAAATCTAGCATTATTTGTGCTAAAGTGTTATCCTTGATCTGTCAGTCAGTGGATAATGCCCACTTGCACTTAGCATCAAACTTTTTATATAAATTTTATGGAATGCCTTGTCCTAGCTCTATAGGTGTGGATTTAAATTGTATCATCATTTTTATCAAAGTTTTTTCAAGTTTTTCTTGATCTTCTTTATTTAAATAATCAAAATTGATGTCTTTGAATCTTGTCAAGTTTGCTAATTTAGTAACCTCTTTACATAACTTATCCACAATTGTAGGAGGTGGTCTTGACACAATCTAAAATTTTCTTAGATCATCAAACTCAATTTATTCATCATCTTCTTCCTCTTGTGCTACAACTAATCTTCTCTTTGGCCTCTTAGGAATGTTCTTCTTAGGTGAACTAGAATATTTCCTCTTTACTAGACTTACTTTTGATTTGGCAACCAGGGACTGGGTTGTCTTTGATCTTGTTATTCTTCTTCTTTTAGGCTCATGGTGTGTGACAACTTTCTACACACCTTTCTTGAGATCTTCTTTCACCTTTGGATCAACAATTATCACTCTCTTCTATTTTGTTGCCTTGGGCTTGGCAACAACTAGCTATTTTCATTTAGAGTCCTTGGCTTCAACTATATCTTTAGATTCTTCTTCTTCATCATCTTTTGCCTCAAGAACTTTAATTTCCTTTGTTCTTTTCTTATCTTTCTTGGGCTCATTTGTCTCTACATTTATTTGATCCTTTATTGTGTCAGACGTGCTAAATGGCTTGATACTCACATCAATGTCTTTTGACAAAAGTGTAGTCATTGCTATAATGACTTCATCAAAATTTACTTCATAAGGCATCAGCCTTAACCATGAAACTCTAGTTAGTACAACCTAGGCATAAACAAAATTTATATCTTCCATGAAACATATATCATCAAAATTTTCATCTACAATGGATTTAGAATCCTCATACAATTTTTCATTTTATTCATGAACTCCTCAAAATAGTTATCCATAATTGCCTTAAATTTTTCTCCTAACTTATCAAGTCATTAATATTTTCTCCATAGTTGGCCTGCTTTTGTCCCACGCCACTATGCCAATGGTACGAAAATAATTCTGTACATAGAAAAATATGAAAACTAACAAAGATCCAAACTTACACAATGTATTATTTTCTTTCCTTATAGCTTCAAGATTCTCTATCAATTTTTTCAATTTTAGCTTGAAAAGGTCATAACTATGATCCTTTAAGAAATAGATAATACTTGGGAGGGGGGGTGGGGTGGGGTCGTGGGGTTGAATCAGTATTCTACAAACTTTTGCCCACAATCGAATATTGTTAATTACTTTACAATATGCATATGAAAGCAAACCATTAATGCTGAACAATAAATAAATCCATACACAAAGAGAACTCATAACACCATATTTTGTTAACCAGGGAAACCTTGGCCAAGGGAAAACCCTGGTGGGGATGGTAACCACAAAATGATCCACTAAACAAAATAATCATGTTAAGAATATTGACCTTGTTAGGAGTCTATGAATTACATATAGTGTTGTAGTTCTTGTTAAAAGCCTCAACCCTTTTAGGAGTTGGTAACACAATTACAACTGTGTGCAAGAAGAGCCCACTTCCCTAACATGTAATTATACAATATAGCTCCTTTACACAAAATATAAATAGATAAAAAAGCATTTTTACTACTGACTATTGTACTTCACATATCTCTAATCTTTCATCATAATTCACATCACATGGCCTTCACATAAGTTTGCATAACATATACATAGTTCATGTACTTTCACATTACTTTGTAAGTTATGATTTCTTACATAAACCTTTCCTTTTTACAAAACTCTATACATTTGACCTTAATGCTTTTACATGTAAGGCTAAATACAAAATTAGGACATGCTAACCTAGGGTTAACATCTAGGATGTTGTCCATAATTAGTTAAGCAATTATTTCATAAACAAAATAATTCCTTAACAATTTATTTCTCTTTTTTTGTTGTGCTCTGTTCTCATTTGTTCACTATTCTCATTTTTTCACTACTTTTACTGGTGTTTGACCTATAACTTTTTCTATACTAATTTGCACACTTAGGTATGTCATCAGGATACTCTCTTCTACCTATTCTTAACTGTGCACATGCTAATTTTCACTATAGACTTCACAATATTAAACACTAACTCTGTACTGATATTAAATCTCTCTAACACTTAGACAATTTTCTATCTCTGATCATGGAATCTTCAACTGCACAATTTTTCATCTCTTTAGAGATATATGTTGGCATACATGAAAACCCTTTACTCAACTTACTTATCCATATTTCCAACAATCTCCCACTTTGGCATTGATGGAAACATATGGGAAAATTGGCTAAGTCCCAAAATGTTGTACAAAAGCTTCTCAAAATTGGCCTTTACAAAATTTCAAAATTTCAAAATTTGTGGACCATTAATTTTATAACCATCTATTCTTGTTTCTCCTATAACAATACTTCTCTCCCTTTCTTTATATATATGATCATTTTGTTGCTCCACTTTTCATTATACTTTATACAAATACTTCTCCCACAATTTTCCTATATACTTATTCCCCTTTGATGTCAATGACAAAGGTGTCAAAACTTATTTAGATGTCAAAATTTTAGTTCATTAACTCCTTTCTATGATGGTAGGTGGGAAATATAGTATCCAAAGTTGACTATCATAATCTTCATGTTCTTCTACCATGGATCCTTTACTCCTTTTGAGATGATGAGAAGAGCACATAATCCATAGGATGCAATCTCCACTGCATTCAAATTTAAGTAAATAAAGTTGTCAAAGGATGTCTTGGCTGACACACATTCTTTCATCTATTAATCAATGATGCTCAACTTCATAGATATGTGTTCTCTTAGAAGTGAGAACCTCTTTATGAACCTTGTCTTTCTGTCTTCCAATAGACTTATTTTATCACAAGTTTTACTAATCTTTTCTTATATACCTTCAACCTTTACACCAGGTTGACTTGCCTAATCTGCCAATGCTTTCACTTCTATGCACTTCTTCTTAATCTTATCATCAATGTCTTTTGTAAAAATGAAAGACATTGCACACTTTGGATACAAGGTTTTACCTTAAACTTCACACTTTCTCAATGCCTTGATACAAGTATCAAGAGTTAATAAATCATTTCTAATGTTCTGATTGATAGTGTCAAACATCTAAGCGTCATGCTTTTCTTGAGCTTGTTTTGTTGAAACTTCTAAAAAACTTTTAACTTCAACATCAAATGCTTGTGTTGGTCTGAATTTTCATAGGGTAGAGATTGAGTAAAATTTTGATGAAAAATCAATTAGGTCCTTATTTCTTGCAAATTAGGGTTGCGAACTTTCTGATTTTTATTTGTCATTATGCCCTATTATTGCTCTATGTTGTTTAAATTCTTTCTAATTTCTTAAGGTTTGTTATCAGAGAAATTGCCAAAATAACCTAGATAAAAAGGACCCTAAATTTCTTGTTAAGTTTTCAAAAGGTTTGGAAAAGCACTCAAATCTACCCCTTTATGGTCTCACGGTGTAGGGTTGAGTGGGTGAGTGCAAAGGGTTTGAAAAGGCATTCCCAAGCATATAATTAAAGTGATTTGTGAATGAGCGTAAAGGTTTTAAAGGGAGATATTATATTATTTTACGTGGTTATGGGTGAGCCTTTAAGTGAGTAAGGAAAAATATGTTGGGTCTTGATCTATGCATTTACGATCTAAGGAATAGCATAAGAGCATAATACTTTGCACAATGAAAAGGCATAAAGTCTTTGACGGTCTTACATATGAAAGGGACTCATAAGACCAAAAGTGTTGATCCATGATGTTTACGTGCCTTCGCTTTGCAAGGTGTGCGAACAACTATAAAGGCTATATTATGATGTGAATGTGTTGGGTGGGACTTGATGAGTTGTCAAATGGGCCTTGATGCAAGAAAATTTAGTAATGACACATGACATGTAATAGATGAGCCCTGAACAAGTGATTCATTAGAAATGAGTTTTGTAGATTAAATGACATAGTGGCATCCTACTTAGCACTTATAGGCCAGAAGTTTTGACTCTGTCGGAGCTTGCTATGTCACTACTAGGAAGTTTTTGATTTTTGCTGGTAGTGAGGTAGTGACATGCCTAGAAATTAAAAACCTAACAGAGTCAAGGAAAAATGATGTCATTAGAAATTAAATAATATATGTGTGCCAACATGTTAAGCCAGCTCAGCGACAACAGTATCTTGGACCCACCCCCATGCATAGAACATGTTAGGGATTTCGATCATTAGATCAGATTAAATCGATGATCCTTGCCATCTTGCTATGAAAAGTTGTGTGATGTTTAGTCTATGTGACATGGCGAGTATGGGACCCACCACTTCTTCAAGGTACTTTGTTGAGTTTCTTTACCCTTTGATTTGATCTCAAATCGATGATACTCGCTAACTCGCTATGGAAAGATGTGCGAAAGTTATGTATAGTGAGGTAGCAAGTGAGGGACCCACCATTGTTCTCTTAGGGGTTGTATCAAATTTCTACCATAGGATCAAAGTAAAATTAATGGTTATTGCTAGCTCGCTATGGAAAGGTGCTCAAAAGTTATGTATAGCAACTTAGCGAGTTGATGACACGTGTTCTTAGGCATCCGTGGGCCCAATTTTAAATGCCAATGTAGATGCTTAAAATTGTCCCTAAACACTATATTAATTAATTTTAATATTTCCTGTGACATTGTAATTAATTATATTGGTCACATTCCTCTACTTATTTAATTAAATTATTTTAATTAAATGAGTTCATTCTTTTAAGTATTTAAATCTAATTTAAATACTTCTAGCTTTAATGTGTTAAATTAATTTAACAAATGATCCTCCATCTTTTCCCCTTTTTTAAATAAATTTTATTTATTCAAATCCTCACATCCTATTAATTCCTCTAAACCCATGATTAAATTAAATTTCATTTAATTTAATCTTAAGCCTAACCTAGAGCCTAGCCTATAACCATCATTTTCATCCTCTTAAGCCTACTTCTTCTCTAATCCCACTTAATCATTCCTAATCATCTCCCAAATCCCCCTCATTAGCCTAAAAGTGTGCTCACACATGTGTGAGATGGCATGCCTACATACTCTTTTATCCCACTCTTCTTTTCAAGTTTGCTCACACATGTGTGAGAAAACTTTGAATTCTTGACCATTTGCATGGCTTGCATGTCACCTTATGTGGAATCTACATGGATGCCACCTCACCAAGCCCTCCCTCAAGCCTATAAATAGAGGGCTTGTCTCAAGCATTTGCATCTCTCATTATTGCATTGTTACCATGCCATTTTGAGTTTTGAGTTTTTATGCTAGGGTTTTTATTATAGTTTGAGTTTTCATAAGAGATTTCTAAGATCATACTAACCATTTGGTAGTTGATTTAGTTTGCTTCATGCATTGTTAGTCTAGTTTCTTCATGTATTAGCATCTCCATTTCATTTACATTTTAGCTTAGCTTGAACATATCATTAGTTTCTTAGTTGCATTCCATATTTTCACCATTGAATGCCTTCAAGTATGCCTTTCTCCATAGCCATTTCTTGAGGTGTTCTTCATTTCATTGCAGCTTAGGTTCATATTTCATTATTACTCATATTTTCACATCCACTCAAGAGATTCATCACTTTGTTGTGTTTAGGAGAGCACACCAAACATACCCTCCATCTTAACACACCAACAAGGCCTCTTATGGGTGCCTTTGTTGAGCTGTAGAGGTGGCTAGAAGATTGGTTCTGTTGGCCTCTTAGAGTTGCAAAACTCAAGCAAGCATTAGTTAGTCAATGTTCTTTCATTTTATTGAGTCTTTGATGCATATTTGAGGTTTTAAACTAATGTTTGCTTGTTGGTACTTGCTCTCAATAGGTCACATTTTCTAGCACACATTTTGGCACGCCTGATGGGACCCATGTCCCTAGTTTCATTTCAAAAATTTGCAAACAACCCTAGTTTAGTATTAAAACATCACATTGATGTCTATGCAGGCCACACCGTCATTTGCAATTATCATCTACGCAGACCAGCATCTCTGCTCTTTAGCATCTTCATAATATTTCAAACCATACTTGTATTTTTGCTTAAACCATTCTGTCATCTTCAAAGTGTCTGTTTTCATCTTTGAAGTTTAGTCTATCGTCTGTGAACTTAGTTCTATTGTCTACAAAGTTCAGTTTGTTGTCTACGAGGTATACTTTGTCATCTGCAAACTCATTCTGTCGTCTGCGTTGTGTGCGACTCTTAGTTTGTCATCTCCAACTTTTGGTATCTCTGCATTTCACATTGTTGTTTGCGTCTATTAATTATTTAGTCTACTTAAAAATGAGCAAAGGGTCTTCTGTCATCTACAAGTTTTAGCATCTCTGTATTTTGGCATCTATGTGTTTTGTCATTTTTGTAGTTTAGCATCTGCACCTAGATTTTGGCGTCTCTGCATTTTAGTAGAATTGTGCAATTTTTAACAATAATTTTTGCTAACCAGTTCACTTGTAGGTTTTTACTGACAATTTTGATGCAGAGAATTAATCTTAAACACCTAAAAAGAAAAATCAATAGTGATTTTTATCACTAAAGGAGATTTGTAGTAATTTTTATCACTTAAACTTTAAGGGGCTAATGAACTTGTATGGATTAAACACTTTCATTTGAATGCATGAATCTTTAGGTTAGCCAACATTTGGACTTGGTACTTAAAATTGACATGAATGTTTAGGCTAGCCAACATTTGGACTTGGTGCTTAAAATTGACATGAATGTGTAGAGTAGTAAACATTTGAACTTTGGTGCTTAAAATGGATATGAATGTTTAGGATAGAAGACACATTTAGACTTGGTGCTTAAAAACAATTCACACCATCTTGAATACTTTAAAGGATAATGGACATGTATGCCTAGGCTAGACAATATTTGAAATTGGTGCTTAAAATGGACATGTATGCCTAGGCTAGATCACATTTGGGTTTGGTGCTTAAAATGAAGTCATACACTCTTGAATGCCCTAAAGTAAATTGACTTTATTTTTTTTATTTTTATTTTCAGCATTTTACTTTCACGCGCTTGCTTTACTTTCTTGATGACGAATCTGCATTTTGATTTATGTTGGCACTATTTCAAGTTGGAAAGAACCTTGTATGTTTTAATCATGAGTGTCTTCAAGTAGATAGAAAACTTAAAGCTTCATTGGGAAAGAACAAGTTTCTTTTAAACCCCAAGACCACTTACATATTCTCTCACCTCACGCCTTCAAGCGATCTTGGGGGCACAAGAAATAAGTGATTTTGTTTTTCTTTTTTTTAGGAGGCCAGCTTGGGGATTTCATCACCCCTTGGGATGACCTCAACTCCAGTGTTCTGGTGGAGTATAAAAATTGGGAGGTGAATCAAAAGACACCTCTCTTGGAAGTGGAATATTGTCACTCTTAGCTAAGCCCCAAAGAACTTTATACCTTTGGGAAGTGAAGGAGGAGATTTGGGTTACCATCTCCCCCTGGCTGTGTGGCAGTATTTCCTTTCATCTACAGATTTGGGCCTCACGTACCTTGTGTATATCGAGGACACCCTTTAGATAAGCCTTGTTCATCCTAGAGATAGCCTTATTAGGGTTGTTGGCGTGTTCAGCGTGCTTGTTCAAAAAACCAAAGCCAAAAATATCAAACAAGTTCTAAAATGAGTGAAATTGTGAGGTAACCTTTCATTGAGTGAGATAGGTTAAGTGAGGTCTTCTTGACTCATAGTTACTATTGGTAGTTTTCATTTTGAAATTAGTTGAGTCTAGTCACATCTTATTGCAAAGTTATTGGGTACTTGAAATTTGGGTCTTGTTTTATTCCTGCCATGATCGATAAAGTCAACCAAGTCAAACATAAGAAAGTGAAGTTGTCTAAACCACCCATCTACAAGGAAAGGAAGAACCTAGCACATGGTGACAAACAATTCTGATACACAATCAAAGAAATTCAAGAGGAAGAAGCTAGACAAGATAGCTATGATAGAATTGAATACAATGGAAAACTTCAAAACTGGTCTGCTTTCCTAGGAGTGAACCCAAGGTTTTTATTTCTAGTGAACGAGGATTGAGTTAATTGCATTAGTGACCACAACACTTTCATCTTTTCATATCTACCTCCATCTTTCCAAACTCCTCGTCTTCCATTTTCAAATTTTCTTCTAGAGAGCTTAAAACCTTAAAACATCTTTTGACATTGCAACATTAGACCTTTCATCCATAAGCAAACATTTATCCTAATCACACTTACTTATTTGGGATCACAAGTCCATATCCAAATAGTGAGTGATTACTTGGTGTCCTATCTTTCCTCAAGATCACTTGGCCATCTTTGCTAGGAGAAAGATACTACTATCCTCTAATCAAACTTTGTTTGCTAAACCAAGGTCTTTTGTTCACACTTGGGTAGTTGACCCTTTAATCACAGAAGGTTAATAACTCTTATCTTCATTTTCTTTTTCTTTCATAATCTTCCACCCATTGGCTTGGTTACTCTTATATGGTACATACACGATCAGGAAGGTTCATGTTTAATCCCATGTCACATTTGTGGGAATCATTGAGACAATCAAAGATGGAGAATCCTTTTCCTCCACTCAAAACTTCATTAGGGAACACAATTCCCTCTAGTTCAAACCTTGGTATGCCTAACTCAACATCCACATGAGAACTAGAAGATCCTTTCCATAACACAACTTTGAGGGATAATGACGAAGAAGTATACCAAGATGAAGATCCTATTGACCCTAATGATGTACCTAGTGATGTCAGGACATTCCTTGCAGACCCCTACAATGTGGAAATGATGGATAAATCCATTAGCGCAAACAAAATAGAGATATTCCTAAATTTGGTCAAGGATGGTGTTAATGTTCCACCAAGCTTTGATGAGAACACTTTGTTTAGAAAAATTACAAAAGGTGGTGCACCTGTGTTTCCCACTTCAAATGTAGCTCTGGCTTCTAGAAAAGGGAAAGAAACCATGGTAACAACTAGTGCTATGCCTACATCTAGTACTTCAACACAACCCACATTTCAATTGAGTGCAAAACGTATTTAACAAATAATTAGTGCCATGCCCAATGTTACCACACATGCTAGTATTCCACAATCTACCTTGACAACCTCAACTATGGGATGCTTAAGCATTGGACAAGTGCCTACTCAACCAATGGCAATTCTGACACAACCTATGCACTCCTCTTATTTACAAGTGCCAACCATTATGGTAAAGACATCCGTGCCAATTCCAAAAATTTCATTTCAATACATTGGCCAAAGTGGAGTACCTCCACCACCTCACACTACATTTGGGACTCCCTACAATTTAGGAGGTGGATTTGTGAACTCCCAACAATCACAAGTGCAACCTAATCAAGATTTGGCTCAAAAACTCCAAGAATTGCAAAGTTTGGTCCTTAACATGAACAACAAAGAGGTGAAGGATGTCTCTTTTGAGGAAATTTTTCCTTTTCCATTTGATAAATCTATTAATATGGTGCCATTTCCACCTAATTTTGAAATTCCTAAATTTGACAAGTATACGGGAGAGACATACCCCATCACCCATCTCAAGGAATTTTCTATTTTGTGCTAAGAAGTAGCCTACAGTGATGACTATCTTAAGAGGCTCTTTGCACGAAGTCTTGGAGGCCCCCCACTTGAGTGGTTAATGAATTTACCTAAGGGCTCCTTTACTTATTTCAATGATTTTACAAGCAAGTTTATAGCACAATACTCTTACAACATTGAACACCATGCCTCATTGAGTGACTTGTACAACACAAAACAACAAAATGGAGAAACCTTTGCCAACTTCCTACAAAGGTGGAGACATCTTGCTAATCGTATGGCATATAAAATTGAAGATTCCCATCTTGTGGATATATTTATTAAGAACTTGATACCCAAAATGTCTTTCCACATGAAAATGGCTAGCCCCGAAGACTTTGCCACTTTAGTCAAAAAGTGTTGCAAATGATTGAATAAGAATGATGGAATTGGAAAAAAATGTTTTCAATCATTGTTTTGTCATTGATGTCAAACTTGCTACTTGCAGGAATGATAATTGTTTTAGTGATCCAAATACTATCAATTGGTTGATTGAAAAGGAGGTGGAAATCAATAAGATGTAGCTAGAGTACCTAGAGAAGGTTGAAGTTATGATGTTGTAATGAAGTACAAGGATCAGATAAGCCATTGATGAAATAGTGTATTGTTGACATATTCTAAGACACATATAATAGACACATTAAAACATATCAAAGATGTAAGGGTTTAGCTATGTTATTTGTGACAGCCTACCTAAGTTCATAAGAGAATGCCGAGCAAGCTAGTTAGTGCCGGACAAATTCTTAGTTGAAGCTAAGCAAGTTCACTTTTAGAGTGTGCCAAGTAAATATCAAGTGCCGAGCAGAAAACAAGTGTCGAGTAAATATTAAGTGCCGAGTGTTGGGCAAGAAACAAGTGCCGAGTAAAGATATAGATGCCGAGCAGGATACAAGTGCCGAGTAAGATAGAACAAGTCGAGTATTAGCAAACCCATAATGTCGAGTTGCTGCATTATTTTGAAATCAAAGATTCACTAGATCTGAGCTGACAAGGTTGTTACCTAGAAGTTTGTAAACCAGATAGAAGATAAGAGTGATGAGCTGGAGGCATAGAACACCATGTAAAAAAGGTTTTTAGTGAATATAACTGGATGCTAGACAAGGTTTCTAGATAAAGAAGAAATATGGGGTAGATACATTGTATTCTACCTAATCCATTGAAACCCTAAAATTGGAGAGGGAGAATTGAGCAAGAAAGATATTTCAGATTTCTATTTAAGAAGTCATAAGGTCACGAAGCAGTAGTGTGGTGGTGAGAAAGTATGAAAGCATGAGCTGCTGAAGAAAAGTGCTAAGGAGAAAGAGAGCAAAGAATACTCTATTTCACTGGATGACCACAGATATGATTGCATTGGTATGATGAGTAAAGAAGACTCAAGGAAACAAAGTTTGATAGGAAGATAAGCTAATAGAACTGAAGTGATTAAAAGCCAAGCAAAGGATTGAACTGAAGTGTGATTTATAATCTGCAAGTTATGTTGTAAGTTGTATCAGATCAAAGCCATTGTTGTTACTTTCTAGCAATTGTAACAGTTAAGATAAATCCTATGGACTTAGGTTGGTTTAATAGCCATATTGTAAATCCTTTAATAGGGTGACATTCCAAGTGAATGTTCCAAAGTCCTTTAACCAGGCCCATTCCTAATAGTTTGGTGAAATCCTCTAACAAGGTCACATTTAACAATGTGTTGTAGCCTTTAACAGGGTAGGCTTTTCACAGGGCAGACCATTAAAAGTGGTTAAAATCAATTGCATAGTTATTTTGTGGGTATCATCCCCACCCCAGTTTTACCTTCTTATTCCTGGAGGGTTTCTGGGTTATCAAATTCTTAGTGTTATGGTGTGATGCATGTTTACTTTTCTTAGTTGTTTCAATATTTAAATTGCATGCATGATAAGTTCAGTTATGCACCATTAAGGATTTGTAGAGAAAAGAGAAAAAGTTTTATTATGGCATTTGGATCTTGAATAATTGATTCACCCCCCCTCTCAGTTATTCTAAAGAATTATAACAAAAAAGCGCAAGAATATTGAAAATGGACTTTTGAAAAAAGGTATCATTAAACATTATAGTTCATCATCCTCCAACAATGAGTCAAACAATAATAGAAAACACAAATTCTGGTCCAAGAATAAGGGTGTTACACATGATGGTGTTACTGATGTCAAAAATCTTCAAGGAGGTAAGAAAAAGAACTACCACAATCAAAACAATACCCATTCAAATCATGACAATCAAGGCAATCAAAAATCCCGTAATCAAACACAATTCTTTCCACACAACAACAACTACAATTGTGACTATGATCAAAATAGAAAGTTCACTAACTTTCATGAACCTTTGGAGGGTATCTTTCAAAAATTAGTGGATCACAACATGATGGTATTTCCTAACACACGTCCTTTTGATGAAAATCAACCAAAGTCAAAGTGGTATAGGGAAAATGAATATTGTAAATACCACCGTATCAAAGGACATGACACCAAAAAATGTATCAAGCTTAAAGTTTTTATCCAAAATCTTATTGATGATGGGGAAATTGAAGTAGAAGGAGGTCCAAACTCTAAAAATGCTAAATTGAAGATATTTCAAAAACCATTTCTCAATCATAACAATGATAATAACAATACCAACAATGCAAATCAAGCTTCCACATCAAATGCATTACCTTATGATTATTCTACTAACCACATATCATGATTTGACTCCTTGTGTGGTAAGATAGAAACTAGCAATATGAGTGGATTTGACTCCTTGTGTGGTCACATTGAAGAGGTAGAAACTCATGTGAATATCCTTGTCTTACAAGCAGTTGATTGTGATGCCACCACTCGATGAGGAAGACTCACTTTGCAAGCTGCCACTCCCAATAACACTAATCCCTTAGTGCCACATGCACTTGCTACACCATCCACCTCACTAAGGCCCACTTATCGCTATGATGTGTTGTCCCAGCTAGGTAAGACTCCTGCACAAATAACTATTCTTGAGCTTCTAACCACATCACCCATCCATAAAGAGATCTTGGAGAAGGCTCTTTTAGAGTCTCGTGTTCCTGAAAAAATTAATGCTTCCCAATTCACCACTATGATTGGAAATCTTGCTGCCCAACAACACCTTGTCTTCACAGATAAAGATTTCCAAGGTCCTGATCCTCACCATAATTTGTCACTCCACATTGAAGTCCTTATATAGTGACATAAGATTAAAAGAGTCCTTATAGACAATGGATCCAGTTTGAACTTTTGTACATTGAAAATGATTCATTTCTTCAGACTTCTAGAAGACCTCTTAGATGTCAATAAAAGGATCACAATAAAAGCATATGATGAAAGGGAAAGAGAATCAAAGGGAGTCATCATGTTGCCTCTAAAAGTTGGACCAGCCATCATAAATACTGAATGTCATGTCCTAGACTTGGATTTTCCATATAACATCTTTCTTGGTAGACCATGGATACATACACCAAAGGTGGTCCCATCTACTTATCATCAGTGCTTGAAATTGTGCACCAATAATTTTTTTTCCAATAAGTGAGTTTGCCAAAGTTATACCTAAGTCTCTCACCATAACAGAACCACCTTCCAGAATAGTACCAGAATTAGCTAATGAGGATTCAAATTCCTGCAAGGGAAAAGAGAAGGTTGAAGATACTAAAATTAACACCACAGGGAAGAAGGTCACTTTTGATGATTTAGGAATGGGAGAGTATAAGTTTGAAAATGCCTTGTGTGTTGGACAAATACCACTATCCCCTCATTCCTTTGGAAAACCTTCTCAATTATCATCTTCTACTAATAAGGAAACCATGCAAGTTAGCAAGACAACATTTGAGCATTGGGGTTCACTTAGTGATGAGCACATGGAAGATAATATCCTAGATTGGCTATATTATGATGGAAAAGATGAACCTGTGGAGTTTCCTAAGGATAAATATGTTAAGGCACCTCCCATTATTGAAAACATGGGATATCATGGTACTGGCCTTGGACCAAAAGAAGATGAATTAGACAACCCTTAGAAGGTAATTTCTATCCTAAAGGACATGGATTGGGCTCCATTAAACCTAAGGTATCCTTTGCTGACAACTATTGTATGGTTGAACTTGATTCTAACGCTGAAGAGGAGGAATTTTTCAAAGTACCTTTCCAATACATTGAAGATGACCTAGATAACTATGTCCATGCCATTACTATGGATGACCTTTCATCCATTAACCTACCTCTCACCAATCTGAACATGATAGACTGGGACCTTCAAGATACACCACCGGCTCTTGACATTTGTAAGACTGATGAAGTAGTGATGGCACTTTTTGGCCTTAAGAATCTCTGAGATTATGAACATGAGATCCAGTACAATAAGGAAGCCTACTTTGGTAGCCAAGTCAACTCTTAGTCACAAAAGTGAAAAAGAAAATAAAAATGGAAAAATAAAAGAAACATCCTCTAGTGAAAACTCCTCTGGGGCACTTTTGGATGAAGAAAAAGATAAAATAAAGGATGCATCTTCTAGCGAAAACCTCTTAGAGGTGCCCGAAGAGGGAGAGATTGACTTTCCATTTAGATCCTTGCCACCAAAAAAGTCACCTATTTTGAATGAAGACACAATTCCAGTCAATTTGGGAATAGAGGATAATCCACAAATCACCTACATTGCTACTACCTTAAGTCTTGAGGAACAAAAAGCCATGACTAAATTCTTGAAAAAGGGAAAAATCAATTTTTCATGGACATACAAAGACATGCCTAGCTTAGACACAGATTTGGTTGTGCATCATTTGATAGTTGATCCCAATATTAAACTAGTGAAGCAAAAGTTATGCAAAATGCACCCTAAAGTAGCACTCCTAGTCAAAGTAGAGTTGCAAAAAATGTTAGAGGTGAAGTTCATCCATCTTATTGACTATCCTGAGTGGGTCTTCAACATTGTTCCTATAGGGAAAGCATATGAGGGCATCCCATGTTTGTTCAAATTTTTGAGATTTAAATCTTGCATGTCTTAATTATGATTTTCCACTTCCTAACATAGATATCATAGTGGATTTGACTACTGGACATGAGATGTTGTCTTTGATGGATGGATTTTCCTGTTATAACCAAATCAAAATTGTAGAAGAGGATCAACATAAAATGACATTTACCACCCCACGGGGAACCTTTTGTTATCAAGTCATGCTTTTTGGCTTGAAAAATGCCAGCACCACCTATCAACGCACAATGACTACCATATTCCATGATCTTCTACATGTCATAATGGAGGACTATGTTGATGATATTCTAGGAAAATCTAAGACAAGAGAATCCCACATTGATGTCCTTACCACTATTTTTGATAGGTTGGAGAAATACAAAGTGTGCCTTAATCCTAAGAAGTGCGTATTTGGGGTCAAATTAGGAAAATTGTTAGGCTACACTATGTCAAGAAGAGGTATTGAGGTAGATCCAGAAAAAGTGAAGGCCATCATGGATATGCCTCCACATACCACATTGAAACAACTCCATAGTTTTCAAGGAAAATTACAATCTATTAGGAGATTTGTGTCACAACTAGCAGATAAAGTCCATCCACTTCAGCATTTGCTTTGCAAGGGAAATAAGTTTCGATGGGATTGTCTATGCCAAAAAGCATTTGAAAAAATTAAGACATATTTGGCTAATCCTCCAATTTTAGTGCCTCCAGTTGTAGGACGACCATTGATTCTATACATTTCAGCTACTTCAATTTCCCTAGGATCACTTTTAGCACAATTAGATGACAATGGGAATGAGCAAGCCATATATTACCTCAGTCGAACACTAGTTGGCTATGAGTTAAAATACACTACTATTAAGAGAGAATGTTTGGTTGTAGTCTTTTGTACACAAAAACTATGTCATTATATGCTTAATCATACTACATATCTCATTGCCAAGATAGATCCACTCAAATATTTGTTATCAAAAGCCACCCTCACTGGTCAAGCAGCAAAATGGGTCTTAATTTTAAGTGAATTTGACATTGTTTATAAGGATTGTAAGGCCATTAAAGGACAAGTAATTGCAGATCAGCTTGTTGAAGCTCCTCTTCAAGGGGACCATCCCATTGTAGCCGATTTTCTAGATGACACAATTATGACCCTAGCCCCTACTACACCATGGAAATTATTTTTTGATGGATCTTTTACACAAAAGGGATCGAGGGTAAGAATTTTGTTTGTGACACCACAAGGGGATCTCATTCCTAAGTCTTATAAAATCTCATTCCCTTGCACAAACAATATAGTTGAGTATGAAGGTTTAGTCAGAGGACTACGTCAAGCTATCAGATGGAATATAAAAAACCTTCTTGTCTTTAGAGACTCACAATTGGTCATTAAACAAGTCACAGATGAATACCACACCAAGGATGAGAAATTATTGCCCTACTATAGAATAGTCAAGGAGCTTAACCAAGATTTTACAGAGATTATTTTTCAACAGATTCTAAGGGCTAATAATAAAGTAGCAGATGCCATGGCTACTATTGCCTCTATGATTGCCATGCTAGAATATAGTCCTAAATGTGAGTTTCTCATTGAGAATCTTTTCACTCCTACTTATGAGAAAATTGATTCAGAGTTGGTGTGTGAGATTGTTAGTCCTGAGTTTCCATGGTACGCTAACATCTTTGCCTATTTATGTCACCAAACCATTCCCATAGCCCTCACCCCAAATCAAAGCAAAACCTTCATCTGCCAAACTGCCCAATATACCATCCTAGGGGACACACTTGTCCAAAAACACTTTGATGGAACCCTCCTTTGATGTCTCAATTTAGATGAAGCCTGAATGATGTGTTCCATGTTAGTAGCATGGTGATTTGATACACGCTCCCACCCAAGACCTTCAGCCCACCATCACTCCATGGCCCTTTTCCCACTGGGGATTCTATCTTGTTGGTCAAGTATACCCAAATTCCTCAAATGGCTACAAGTACATTATTGTCGCCACTAAGTACTTCACAAAGTGGGTCAAGGCTATTCCCTTAACCTACATCAATAGACAATAGATTTTGAAGTTCATCTTGAACTACATTATTTGTCATTTCGGTATACCTCAAGATATCACAACTTATAATGGAACCCCTTTTAAAAATCAAGAAGTTGCCACACTATGTAGGAAATTTGGAATCACCCATCATTTTTCCACCTGATACTACCCTCAAGGAAATGGCCAAGCTAAAGTTACCAATAAAACTATTTTGAAAATCCTAAAGAAAATCATTGATGCAGCTGGCTGTGATTGGCACATCCAAATTGTTCCTGCCCTTTGGGCCTACCATACCTCCATCCGGACCCCCACAAGAGCCACCCCATTTTCCTTGGTTTATGGTTTCAAAGCCATCTTGCCCATCAAAATTGAGCTCCCTTCCCTTAGAATCTCTCTCAAGAATCTGATATCAGAAGAAGACTACCGAGTTGCTCGCTTGATGAGAGATGACTCAATGCCCTAAGCCACCTCCGCATGTATCAAAATTGCCTTTAGCTTTAGTATCATAAGAAAGTCAAGCCATGAGAATTTGAAGTGGGTGACTTAGTTTTGCAGCATAATATGAAGAATCTCCAGAACTATGAAAAGAAACGAAAATTTGAGGCAAATTGGCTAGGTCCATTCATTATTACAACCAAATATGGTTCTGGGGCATATCAAATTTCTACTCCAAAGGGAGATCTACTCCCTAAGCCTATAAATATCCAGCATCTCAAGCAGTTTTATGCTTGAGCCTTTGTAGTTCTTGTACAATGTTTATAGTCTCGCAAAAATCCAAAAAAATAAAAAATCAAAAAAATCCAAAAAAATTCATAAAATTTTCTTAAAAAAGCCCTAAAAAGTAGAAAAATGTTCTTGAAAAAAGTATGATTTATTGTTTATAAGGCTCATTTCGCTTCACTCCATTCCACCATTCCACTTCCCTTGTGCAAAGTTTTATCTAGCCTTTTGCATTTCATGCATCCAATAAAAGACTTCTTGCCTACGAGGCTTCATTTCACTTCCATCTTTTGAAAGACCTCTAGTTCGCGAGGCATTTTTTCTGTCGAGTGATTGTCAATCCCATTACACTGAGCTTTTTCACAACAGTAACCACACTTGGACTTACACAAAATCACCATTTGAGACTTAATGATTCAAGAAAATTGTTCACTTCAAAGCCCTTGCTAGAAACTCACAATTTTATGATCATTTGACATTTTGACTTGACACACTTTTATAGGATGAATCCTTCCTATAGGCAATGTTGCGACATTCACTTTTAGACCTAAGGTTCTTGGCAGGAACTGTGGACTGAATGACTACTTGATCATGAAGTCTCTTTTTGATTGATTTTATTTTTGTGTGTGGTAGAGAAAGCCTTTTATGGTGCACCTTGATCTTCCATATTTTGGTAGTACCTAAATGGCTTTCATTGACTACACATGTTTTTGTGGTATGACCTATTTTTTGGAGGCTTTATTTCATATGTGTTAGTTTTAGGTTATGTTAATGCGTTGCGTAATGGGGGCAACGGGTTAGCACATGTCCCATCAAAGATCCCTAAAAGACTTTGGGTGTGCCCAAACCTCTTTATTGCGTATATGAAATTTGATCCATCATGACTATGCAAACTACACCTATCATCCTAAAGTCTCTATGGCTTTGTATGTCTAGTCTATGCAAAAGAGTCATGTCATTTATGATTGTATAGCATATAATGCATAAACTCATTTGCAAAATTAATTTAAGGTGTTCTCTCCATATAAACATAACAGAATCTCTTGATATCATGTAGTTAGAATACATATAGTGTAGGGTTTCATTCGAGTCATGCTTGAGAAAAGGTTCTATTTATTTTCCCCCTCCTATGCTATGCTACTGGGTTTCTATGGGTGATAGTTATGATAGATATTCATTCGTTAGTTCATTTCCATTAGGTTGCATTAAATTCCCATTTTTGCATTCATTCATTTTCCATTGCATTAGTGTTCATTTGATTCATCTCATTTAGTGTTCATTAGGCATTTTTAGTTCATTTTATTAAATTGCATTAGATCATTCCATTAGTTGCATACATTCATCACATCTAGGGGCATACACATCATAATCACATCTCACACATATATATATATATATAGTGCATACATCTTATAATCACCCACAAATCTACATCACACACATGTTAGGCATCATGTACATACACATATATCATAAGAAACATCACATAACATCACATCCTGTATCACAAGCATCAGTATCCACATCATAAACATCATATGCATCACATAAATCCATTCACATATAGAGTCATCAAATCATGTCATGTATATATTTCAAAAAATAGTGTCTGTATAGTCAATATACAAATCATGTAGAATCATATAGTACAAATGCATCATTAAAAACTCGTTGCATCTGCACATATCTATCAGAACACTAATTTCTATATGAAATCAGGTCATTGGCTATGAGGGCCCTGCCCCCCCTAAATCCCCCCCTCAAGGAGGTCTCTGCTATCCTACGAACTGCTCTGATCTAGCTCTGTCACCTGAAATCCATGAGCTGGCTCCCCTCTCAAAATTTGGCTGTCGCTCTCAATAGGCACGACCTCAATATAAAGCATCCTATAATAGGCTGCCTCTCATATGGCCTGTGTCTTTTCTTGGCTAGCTATGAGGGCCTCCTGCATCATTGAGATGGCTGCCCTAGGCTATACCATCTGTATGGCTATGTCCCTCTACCTGTAGTATCCGTCAAGCTATGCCTGATGGGTGGCCCCCTTTTCCTGTAATGTGACTACCTCTACTCAGAGGCTCTCCAGCTCTACCTGCTCCTCTGCCCTTGTGTGGGTGCCCATCCCTACAAACTCCCTACCATCCACCCATACCTATAAGGCCGCTAAGGCCTCCTGTGCACTATCTCCCCTAGCCCTCTGCACCTATAGCTCTACTTGTATGACCCCCATAGCTTGCTCTAAGCTATTTGCTCATGCCTACTACTCTTGTGCTATCCCCTATAGGTAGGCTACCTCTGTCTGCAAGCTATCCCACTTAGCCCTAACCATGTCTGGGTCCTCTCCCAATACCTATCCCTGTGTAGGTGCCTGCGGCGGTGCCTATGATGGTGCTTGGGGTTGTGTCTGTACCTATGCCTGGGGTGCTATCTATGGTGGCCCCTGTACTGGTGCTGGCTTGGCCCTCTCCTCACTCAAAAATCTATGCCCGTACGGTCCCTCCTATGCCCCCTATGTTGATGGTGGCATCATAGCTACTTACCCACTATCTCCTGCTCCATCCCCCTCCCCTTGTGCCTACTCTACTAGTGGAGGTGCCCTTGGCATTGTAAGCTTGACCTACTAGTGGGCTGCCCACCACTGTGCATACGCTAGTGTCATACCTGCGTCTCCCCTATCTTGACCATGCACCCATGGCACTACTGCCATCCCCAACCAAGAAGCTCAGGCCAATCGTATGGTGGTCCTGTGTCCCCATAGTTGGCCATACTCTCGTGACACAATAGGATATAAGAATCTGTCTAGTACTATGTCTTATGTCCTACCAAACTACTGTCGCACTCGTGAGGGCATGCAGCACATGATCACATGCATGGATCAGCCAATGATCCAGCGGTCAGTCTATGTGTATGGGAGGTACATCTGATCCTCCGTGTCATCCTTGCCACTTGCTGCCAGTGTTTTCCCCCACTGCTCTACCGCATCATAGGGAGTCCACTCAAACATGATGATCTTGTCTATGCACTGGCGTTAGAATCCCATAGACTCTATTAATGCATACTAGATGGCAGGCTGGTATTTGCAAGTGAATGGCTCCCTAGGCTGCCTAGTCTCCTGTTGAGTGATAAGCCGTGTGACTCCAATGTGCTCCCATGAACAGATCATCAATAGCGTCAATCCTGGTCCCGTAATGTGCTAGGTTCGATATGCACACATGTGCAAATTGTGATATAGCTCAGCCAAGATCATCTATCCCTAGCAATAGATTGCTCCCTCCTCCTGTAGCAGAGTGCTCAGCACTCGCGCCCAACCAATCGGCCACCTGTGTCCTACATGATTTGGCAACATCCACCATATCAGTGAGGCTATGTATACAACCAGCCTCAGCAGCCTCTACTCTAGTGCACCTTGCCATGACAACCACGACCTCTGGATGGGTAGTCATAGTCACCGTCTACCAAAGCACTCTCTCAAGAATGGATTAGAACCCTCTAGTTCATACTCTGGGTATGTGCCTCTGATCGGTACTCATAGGATCCACCACACATCCAACAGTGTGACTATAGCCTCCCCCATCGATAGATGGAGGCTCCTTGTAGGCATATGTGATTTCTCTATGAGAGATGATAGCTACGCTGAATGAGACCTTAGATCTAGCCACTTGTGTACATGCTCTAGGCTGCACAGTCGCACGTGTCCCCAATTCGCATCTGTGAGTCTCTCCTCTATTGCTATGGTTGGAGGATAGTGCTCCCTTGACCTAAACACCACCATGTCCTCCTATAGTATAGACATGTAGAGCATCACTTTTACTGGCTCATGATGTCTCTAGAATGGGGCATCTTCCTTACCCTCCTTTCGGTCTAACCCAATTACCACAGTCGCTAATTGGTGCAGACGTCGATATGCGTAAATGCTGATCAACAAAGATGTTGATCTACAAAAATGCTAATCCATGTAGATGCCATACTTGAAGATGACAACCTTCTATCGTCTTCGGAGATGATGAAATGTTCTTTGTCATCTCCGCTACCCATTATCATTCACGCAGATGATAAAGTGAACCCTGTTGTCTCCGCGTCATCTTTTCCCCCTTTTGGCGTCTACGTAGACGACAGGATCAATCTTGTCATCTTCGTAGATGCCAATATCCCCATTTTGTCATCTAGGCAGATGACAAGGTGGAGATTGTCATCTCCGCCTAGACCCCTTTTTTAGTGCATTTATGGCATAATAAATGCACCTAGCCTAGCCTAGTCTACCAAAACACAAAAATGATCAGATGACTTACTGGTGGGCCCATCTCGGTTGCTCACTAGTACTCCCAAACACACTCACCAAGCTGCAAATGATCAATGGGGTCCATGTTTTCTCTGTATGCTCTGCTCGTGGTGTGACAATGACCTTTGTTGGGCCCCTTAGAGGCTTATATAAGCCCCCCGTGGACCCCGTTTGAACCCCTGTCTTCCTTGAGCCATGTTCGTCCGCTGTTTACCCACAAGCCATGCAAATGTTGTCATTAATTTCTATTTTATCTCTTTTTTCTTATTTGTTAAGACCTTTTTCGCGAAAATTGCCAAAAATTTATTTTTTGCGCAATTTTTGCGAGGGGGCACCCTCCTCCTCTGTCGTCGCCATAGGACTCCCTCCTTCTCTGGGGCAACCTATATTTTCTTTTCTTTGATATGATGTCATCTCAACATCACATCAAAGAGGGGAAAAATGTAGACACTTAAAATCATCCCTAAACACTATATTAATTAATTTTAATATTGCCCGTCACATTGTAATTAATTATTAATTAATTACTTATATTGGTCACATTCCTCTACTTATTTAATTAAATGAGTTCATTCTCTTAAATATTTAAATCTAATTTAAATACCTGTAGCCTTAATGTGTTAAATTAATTTAACACATGATCCTCCATCTTTCCCCCCTTTTAAAATAAATTTTATTTATTAAAATCCTCACATCCTATTAATTTCTCTAAACTCATGATTAAATTAAATTTCATTTAATTTAATCTTAAGCCTAACCTAGAGCCTAGCCCATAACTATCATTTTCATCCTCTTAAGCCTACTTCTTCTCTAATCCCACTAAATCATTCCTAATCATCTCCCTAATCCCCCTCATTAGCCTAAGAGTGTGCTCACACATGTGTGAGATGGCATGCCTACACACTCTTGTCTCCCACTCTTCTTCTCAAGTTTGCTCACACACGTGTGAGAAATCTTTGAATTCTTGACCATTTGCATGGCTTGCATGTCATCTTAGGTGGCATCTACATGGATGCCACCTCACCAAGCCCTCCCTCAAGCCTATAAATAGAGGGCTTGTCTCAAGCATTTGCATCTCCCATTATTGCATTGTTACCATGCCATTTTGAGTTTTGAGTTTTTATGCTAGGGTTTTTATTGTAGTTTGAGTTTTCATAAGAGATTTCTAGGATCACACTAACCATTTGGTAGCTGATTTAGTTTGCTTCATGTATTATTAGTCTAGTTTCTTCATGTATTAGCATCTCCATTTCATTTACATCTTAGCTTAGCTTGCACATCTCATTAGTTTCTTAGTTGCATTTCATATTTTCACCATTGAATGCCTTCAAGTATGGCTTTCTCCATAGCCATTTCTTGAGGTGTTCTTCATTTCATTGTAGCTTAGGTTCATATTTCATTATTACTCATATTTTCACATCCACTCAAGAGATTCATCACTTTGTTGTGTTTGGGAGAGCACACCAAACATACCCTCCATCTTAACACACCAACAAGGCCTCTTATGGGTGCCTTTGTTGAGCTATAGAGGTGGTTGGAAGATTGGTTCTATTGGCTGCTTAGAGTTGAAAAACTCAAGCAAGCATTAGTTAGTCAATGTTCTTTCATTTTATTGAGTCTTTGATGCATATTTAAGGTTTTAAACTAATCTCTTCTTGTTGATTCATGCTCTCAACAGGTCACATTTTATAGCACACAACCAACATTAGAAGAAAGGTACAAATGGAGTTATTTTATTAGGTTAACTACCAACATGTTAAGAGGAAATGTGAGTTAGCCAAGTTTTCATTCCATGATCAAAGATTAATGGCTGGCGCAATTATGCAATATGGAGATGCTCATTCAATAAGGAATGCGAGAATGCGCTAGCTTGATAGATGGAAAGAATGACGCCAAGTATTCATTCACTTAGGAGGTGATATGGGAACTGCTTGCATGGGAGTTGTCAGGAGGCATTGATTCACATGGAGCTTTCCCATTGGTCAGTGCAACTGGCTGGGCATTATTCATTTCAAATTTGGTATGATCATTGATTTTTTTTTGATCAATGAATGTCACTTACCCGCAATTTCAACATGCAAGAAATTTAAGGAATGCAGGTAAGCGGTAATGCACGTGACCATTTTTTTTCCATAACATTCATTTCTTTTTGAATTAGAACTGCCCGATGTGGTGAAAATTGATGGATAAAATTTAAAGCTGATTGCAATTTGGAGGTAATGGTTACGGAGAGTTAAATATGGTGTAGATCTCATTCATGTGATTTTAATGCTCGAATATAATTCACGATCTCGCCATTATATGAACTATAGAGTTGCAAGAAATTAATAGAGCATAAAGAAGTTTCAAAGCCAGGGCATAGAGATTTTATCTAGTGATTAGGAGAGTTGCAACGAGAATTATACAAAGAAGAGGTGCAAATTTAATGTTGTAGATGAAATTGCAATTAGATTTAGATATATTTTCATTTGATTTGACTTCTCCAAAAAATATAAGGATGAATTGAACTTTTTTGGAGGTGGTTGAGGTAATTTGTTTTTTGGTAACAAGCACAAGTGAATTTCATGGCAAAGGGTAGAAGTGACATGTTGAGATCAAATTTTTGGAGCCTCAGTACAATTTGATGATTTCTTGATATTTCTCCATGAGATATTTTGTAGATTATATGGGAGAGATATATCAGATATTTTGGGATTCATTTATGGTTTTCATTTGTGGGTAGATGAGGAAGTTCAATTTCAACAACTCCAGATTGAAGAGTCTTTCAGTGGGACAAATGTCAAGTTCAGATTACCATTCAAGAAAGATTTTCTCTCCTATATATCTTCCTTTCTTTCTTGTTGTAAGGGTTCCAATTTTTAGGACTTGTGAGACCACAAGGTTGGCTCTAGTTCTAGAGTTGTGATACCAATTTTCTCAATGTTTTTTATATTATCAACATTAGTATTGTATATCTTTTGAAGCATTTTCATATTACACAGTCATTCTTTGTGTATTTTCTAGGTTTTGATATGCAAATGGTGTATTATTTTCAAGGAAATTAATGCAAGAACTTCACCTTTCTTAGTTTCATTCTGATTCTCATCTCCATCTTCTATTATCTGTAATGTTTTGTGTTTGAGAACAAAGAGCTTGAACTCAGTTGCAATCCCTTAAGGTTGTATATCAGAATAGATTTTCTGTTGGAACAAAGAGCCAAGTAAATACTTGTTTATACTGATAGGGTTACAGGTTACACTAGAAGGATATTATCATAAGTACGAGAGTTGTTATGAAGATTGATGTCTATTTGCAAGTCAAATAGATAGATCATATGCCTAAATATATGGGTGTATTTTAGGTATCCATCTGCATGTTAAGTTTTAGTTGATGCCCAATGGATGAGGGACTAGTTAGCTTGAAGGATACATGTTCTCTGTTGTTGCATACTTGGATGATGTTGAGATACAAATCTTAATTGAATATATTTCCTTTTGTGTTTAAGAGTTAAAAGAGTTTTCCCTCACTTAGTTTATCAGGTTCATGTGCTCTATTATCAGCTATTTGACCCATGAATGTTTACATTAACATAGAAGATTAAGGGATTTTATCTATTTTCCAGATTCAGTTGTATGCCTTTACAGTGGTACCATATAAAGAGTCTGAGGTCCACCCACCTAGGTCTAACAGAGCTTGAAGAAGAAGAAGGATTTATCCTTATAGTTGGCCCAAGACTGCAGTCAAATGCATCCATCATAGGAAGTTTCTAACTTTAGATGTATTGGTCTGGTTTCTTGGTTATTTCCAAAACTGTTAAATCAGGAGCCAACAAAATGGCAACTCTATTGGGGACTATACTCTATGTTGTCATAAACCAGTATATCATTTAAGATCTGTGTTTACCTTGGGTAGAGTTTGAAGTAAGTG
This sequence comes from Cupressus sempervirens, assembly GCA_028749045.1. Lineage (NCBI taxonomy): Eukaryota > Viridiplantae > Streptophyta > Pinopsida > Cupressales > Cupressaceae > Cupressus > Cupressus sempervirens. The sequence goes on along the minus strand of CM053785.1, from coordinate 149,376,897 downwards.
TTTCATGCTGAAGCTTCCAATGGTTTTGGAAAGATATTTTCACTTTTCCTAGATTATCAGTAAAGTGGTTGTGATCTATCTAAAAATTATTCTCATTTTGGTAGAGTGGGTGGCAACTGAAAAGGTTTTAACCAGTGTCAAGATTCAAGGAATTTATTTTTTAAAAATATTGAAAAGAAAAATACACGAGTAAATGTGAGGAAAAATTTGGGAATTAAATTACAAATTGTTCTCCCTCCTAGAGGAAGACATAACTGGGTTGTGAAGGGAAATCAGACACAAAAAGGAAGCTATTCACAGGAGCAACTAGTAGGGAAAGATAACATTCACAATTCTACTATTGAAAAGGTACCTTTCTCCAAAGATCTAAGATCTCATCCAGTTTTGTCTGATGATGATTTCTATAATGCCTCTAAAATGATATGTTAGGAAAATGTTGTGCAACCACATGTATTTAATCTTGAGGATAGGACTAGTAACAATATTTTTCAGCACAATACAAACCCTTTCATGTTAGATTATTCCCTTGAAAAGGTCAGACCTAGACACTTAGAACTTGAAATTTTTAATGATGAGAAAATATCTGGGTCTGAATTCACTATCCTTGATCCTGATGAGAATGAAAATTTGAAAGCACAACTTGCTGAGCAAGAAGCTATAAATAGGAGATTTAAAAAGGAAAGGGAAGAAAAAATCATGAAGGCTTATGAAGAAAAGCAAGAATTACTTAGGAAAATTGCTGCTCTAAAGAAGAAAAATGAGATAGCAGCTAGTGTCTAGCAGCTTGAGATTGTGGGAAAAGTTGAATAGCTTAAGAGGCAAGAGAAAAATTTGTTGGAGACCTAAAAAATGAATCTAGAAGGACCTGTAATACAAAAAATTAGGAACTATACTACTCTAGAAGTTGATAACAATAGAGTAAAGAATGTGGAACCTATTGTAGGTGCTAAGGATAAGGGGAAGCAAAAGGAGATTGGTATTAAGATCAATGAGCCAGTGAAGATAGTTCAAATCCATGATTCCATGTCACTTTTTGATATTGAATTGGAAAAGAGAAGAAATGAAAGGGATGCTTTAGCAAAGAGATTGGAGATTGCAGAAAGTGAGGCTGCTATAGCTGAGATGAACAATAAGATCAAATTCTTGGAAATTACCAAGAAGCAGTCGGTGGCTATGCCTAAAGATGATGATGGATCTAATGACATGAATCAAAATACTACTAAGGTACCTATTTCTTTCTTATCTTCATCTTCATAGAAAGTAGATCTTAACAAATCTGTTGGTGATGCTAGCACTAGTAATACTATGAGAAATACTAAGAAAGACAATGCTAATCACCCCAAGATTGATTTACAAAGGAGACCTGTACAATTAGAAGGCTATAGAAAAATATGTTTTGATGGAATCCCTAGTTTTCCAAATCCTATCCCATAAGAAATGAGGAAAATATTGCCTAAATTTGATGGAAATAATGCTATTTCTTGTTAGGACCATTTAAGGAGTTTTCTTGATATGATGAGTGATTATGAGGTTGAAGCCAAAGATGTCATTATGAAGTTGTTTGTGCAGTCATTAACTGATGATGCTAGAGAGTGGTTCAAGAGACTTCCTGAATTGTCTATTGTTGATTGGAAAGATATTGAGTATCTATTTTCCATGAAAAATAGTTTTAAGGTTCTTGGTTTTCCTGTACATTCTATATATTTTGTAAATCCCTATAAATAGTCTCTCTATATAGTTTGGCTTCTTGTTTCTTGTTTCTGTGTGTTGCTTTGTGCTCTCTGAAAAAGTTGTCATCCCTTTACCAAGTGGGTGGTCTACTCCTCCATAGATTCTAAATTCTTACATATACTCAAGTAGTCTATCATCCCCAAACAGAGCTGCTATTGGTTTGAATTTTCAGTATGATTTTTTATTTTTCATAATGCCCTATTATTGCTCTATGTTGTTTAAATTCTTTCTAATTTCTTAAGATTTGTTATCAAAGCAATTACCAAAACACCCTAGATAAAAAGGACCCTGAATTTCTTGTTAAGTTTTCAAAAGGTTTGGAAAAGCACTCAAATCTACCCCTTTACAGTCTCACGGTGTAGGGTTGAGCAGGTGAGCACAAAGGGTTTGAAAAGGCATTCCTAGGCATACACTTAAAGTGATTTATGAGTGAGTGTAAAGGTTTTAAAGGGAGATATTATATTGTTTTACGTGGTTATGGGTGAGCCTTTAAGCGAGTAAGTGAAAATATGTTGGATCTTGATCTACGTGCTTACGATCTAGGGAATAGCATAAGAGCATAATACTTTGCACAATGAAAAGGCATAAAGTCCTTTATGGTCATACGTATGAAAGGGATTCATAAGATTGAAAGTGTTGATCAGTGGTGTTTACGTGCCTTCACTTTGCAAGGCATGTGGACAACCGTAAAGGCTATATTATGATGTGAATGTGTCGGGTGGGACTTGATGAGTCGTCAAATGGGCCTTGATGCAAGAAAATCTGGTAATGACACATCACGTGTAATAGATGGGCCCCAAACAAGTGATTCATTAGAAATGAGTTGTGCAAATTAAATGACATGCTGGCATCCTACTTAGCACTTATAGGCCAGAAGTTTTAACTCTGTTGGAGCTCGCTATGTTGCTACTAGGAAGTTTGTGATTTTTGCTGGTAGTGAGGTAGCGACATGCCTAAAAATGACAAACCCAACAAAGTCAAGGAAAAATGATGTCATTAGAAATTAAATCAAGGATTACTTTAGTAGTGAATATTTGTCTTTTGGTGATCCTATCTGACGGGTCAATTGTCATTTGGTGAATATTTATCATATTTGGGTCCAACCACGTCATTAGATATTTATCATATTTGGGTCCAATGCTCGAGGTGGTCGTCCATTAGTTATCACATGATTGGTCAAAAATATCAGTGCAATCACCAATGTGATATAAAATTTGGATACATTTATTTTAAACATATTGCCAGCCTTTGCATGCTGTTTCTTATTGGCCGACGTTATTTCACCATTACTACAACCATATAAATTTTCCCTTGGGTTGGATGTCACCAACCATTTTACCAACGTGTGTTGATCACCCACCCCATTTAGCCAATTGTTTCCTACTATAGGCCTGCATCAGAAGGTGCATTTCTCCTGCATTTGACATTCCCACCTAATTCGCCAACCTAGATAGGACTATAAGAAATTATTATTCTACAACATTTGCTATTTTCTAGTCTGGAGACTAGCGTTTCTTATTGCTGCCAAAATTTTAGAGTACTGAGTGCATTGGCCACTGACTTGTGGACCCTAGTTTTTGTAAAAGGCAAGTGATTTTTATATTATTTTGTAAGTGGTACTAGTTATTTTTTTAGTTTTACTATCCAGTGTCCACTGGTGACTAGACATCTCACATGCTAAGATAGCCTATAGGTATTAGGTTTGCAAATTATATTTGGTAGTACCGTAGACTGTAGTACTATAGTAGTAGTACCCTTTTTTTGAGAATGAATCATATTATTGTTATTATATGTAGACTAAGTAGTTAAGTCTTTTTTTCAACAACTAAGTTGATATTTTTTGCAACCTTTATCGGTTTGCCATGTCAAACAAGAGGGGTCCGATCCTTGAAATCCAAGAGAGGCCACCATTACCAAAATGTAGAACCATAGCTGCATATTTTGGTGGTTGAAATGTTGGCAACCTACAAGATTCACAAGTTAGATCTGCAATGGTTATTGAAAAAGGAGATTCATCACAAGTTGGACCCTCAGACAGTATTGAAGTTCAAGTTGGTGAACCTGATATCTCAGTCGAGGACCAACTTGAACAAGATATGGAGGAACTTCCCTCAAGTAGGGAGTCACAAACTGAGATTATAGAGTTGGAGTCAGTCCCGAACTAGTTGGTTGAGAAAACCAAAATTGATTCTATAAATTAGGTTCATGCACAAAAGAGGAAAAGAAAACTAGAATCAAAGAAAGATAGATCTCACTAGGATCTGTCCAAAAAGAATTTTTAGTTAGAATGGGTGGAAAAGTATTGGTTCATTGAACCAGTGCCCAATCCAAATGATGGTGAGCCTCCTGCAGAATGCAAATGTAAGATTTTCATAGAGATAACAAAGAAGGAGAAGAGGCTGCAGCTTAAAATTGATACCATAGAAAAGCATGTCGGTAAAGTATACAAGAAGGAAATTATAGATGGAGTCAAAAAAATCCATTCTAACTTGGAAAAAAAAGAACTGTCTGCATATTAGGAATGCTGAAATATATGAGTTACACTAGCAAATACAGGATAAGCATTTTGTAGTAAAAGGTTCCATTGAAGATTTCATTGGGAAAGCAACGAAAGTGAAAAATATGGGAAAAGTAGTTCAATTAGGTGTGGTCTTTTATATATTGAGTAGAGGACACCCTATGACAAACTACCCTACAATGACTGCATTATTGCATTTTTTGAAAACTCAAAACTATCCTAACAGTCACTAGTCAGTAAACAACGGGTGGGAATGGGTTAAATGTCTTGCACAGGTTGAAATAGAAGATATGAAGGAATCTATAAAAAAATTAGATTTCATTGCATTGTCTCTAGATGAAGTTACAACAATTGATAATACTTCCTGGGTGTGCATGCATGTTTATACTATAAACAATCTTTGTCATCAACCATTTCTACTATCTATTGCTAAATTGAATCATAGTGCGATAGCTAAAAACTTATATGAATTATTAAAGACTACTCGAATTGAATCTCGAGGTTTGGATAGCATGGAGATTGCCAAAAAGTTGGTGTGTGTTGGAGCAAATGGTGCTTTAGTTATGCAAGGTCATAAAGGCTGTCTTTGAAAAAGATCAAGAATGATTTGGCACCCTACGTTATTCCCATTCATTGCATGGCCCATCGAATGAATCTAGCTTTTGGAATTGTCAGCAATTTTGGTTGTGTAAGTAAAGTGGAATCTTTGATCAAAGAGATTTACCAATACTTTTGTCAAAGTCCAAAATGAGTCCTGGAATTTCAACACTTTGCTACAGGACTTACTAATGGGAGGAAGCTTCTTAAAGACAATGATACCAGATGGATCTGTTTGGATAGAGCAACACATCGAGTAATGTTTGAATACCCATCATTGCTTGGACTAATCCACTGTGTGCGAGATAGATTCCCTCAACTATATTCAAGCCTAACTAATGTTAAGGTACTCTTAAATTTAGCAGCTATTCTCCCCATGCTACAGGACATGAGAAATATTATAAAAAGGTTCAAAAAAGAGCAATGTACATTGCAGAATATAATAAGCTACGTAAAATGACATGTAGTAGCTTGGATACTCTGTACCGATTATTACCATTAGATGAAACAAAGTTTGCAAAGTCGTTAGAAATCTCAGATTTGAACAATCCTAGGAACTTTTTACATATTGCTGCAAATGATGAGGTATATGCCAGGGTAGATGAAACTTGACTAAGAGATCAATCATACTCTTTTGCAAACATAATGAGTGAACAATATGCTATTATGGAGAACCCAAATGAAGAGGGAGCGGTAACAAAGCTTTGGAAAAACCTTGGTGAGAGAAATTAGTTGAGAGAGGCAATACTAGAATATTTCAAGCTTACCAATTTATGTTTGACAATGATATTGGGTTCAATGGAGGATGAGAGAGTTTTTAGTACTTTGGGCTTCCTTAAGTCAAAGGTTAGAAACAAATTAGACAAAAACTTGGATAATTATTTGAGGCTCTATAATTCTAGGTATGAGATAGAAAGTTTCCCTTGTGATAGGGCTATCAGCATTTGGAGAAAGCGATGTCAAAGAAGAGGGATTGCAAACATTTCAAACACAAGTGGCAGTGGTAGGGGTGGTGGCAGTGGTTCATATCGTGATATTGAAAGTCAAAGAAATGAAGATGATGTTCAATTTGGCATGCATAGTGAGTCTGATGCTGACAGTGAATATAAAGAAAACACAAAAAAAAATGAAATGTTATATGCAATAAATGAGGAGGATTCTGATGATAGTGATGCTAAGCCAGTCTAGGCAGAATGACAATTATAGCAGCTTCTCAACCTTCTACGTGAGTCAAGTAGTAGGCTAGTAGCTCTGATCTAAGACTCTACCTACTAATTAATTATGTAACATGTTTGTAGAAGTTAATTTATAGCCTTCATTCACTGTCCCTTTATAGATGCTTAATTTTTTAAATTTATTTTTGAACATGTTGATGTTACAAACTTAGTACTTACATGTGGAGATTTTCATTGATTGTATTTTTTTAACATGTTGAGATTTTCATTGATTCTAGTTTCTTTAAGAAATTGTAACATAATGCATTTAACAGAATAAGCTCCATTTTAAAAAAATTGTATTATAATTTATAATTACAAATCAACCTATAACATAATACATTTAACGATTGTCAATTACAAGCAATTACAACCCTTTGCAAATGACTCAATGTCAAATTGCAATGATCAAGAATTCCCTTTTGTAGATACAAGGGAGAAACAATAGCTATAGGTCAGTTTGTAATTGTATATATGATTAGATATGCTGGGTCTTGATTCCTGATATGCCATAGTATGCTAGTGCCTAGCTACCCAACTATCTTGATATGTTGGCTCTTTATTCTTGTAACAATTAACATTAAACAAAGTTGAAATTAAATCCAAAATTTGAAATTAAAGAGCCACAAGTAAAAAAATGATTATAGTTCTATCACTTACTAAGTTATTACAATGTTACTACTTAGTGCTATCAGGTATGACTGCCACTGATAGCAATAGTAACAATTTGAGAAGATGACCCAACTTCACTGAATTTCTTTAGGGTGCTCCATTTTTCATCATTTGGAAGCCCCATTTTTTTGAGGTTGTAGCTAATTAGATGTAGTCTCGTCAACAAAAAATACTTTTGAGAGATAGAATCATATGATAGGAGGAATCTATCTATAGCATCACTCATTTTTGATAGTGGTTTGATGTAACTTGCAATTCCCTCCAGAGTGAATTCCTCAGGCAATTTCTCTAAATCATAATTCATCCTGCCTTGCAACTTTTTAATGTAATTTTTGTTTCCAATGAATGTGCTTTTTGAGTTAGCTAGATTTGGTAATCCAACATTCAACAAGTTCACTATCGTGTTATTCATCTTCATCAACTCTTTAGAAGCATAATCGAGCGATTCACCAATTCACGTTACTTCTTCACAATGTTGAGAGACATTAGTGGCCATTACACAAGCATCCAAGCGGTTTTTTATTCCATGGTTTCCCAAATCTCTTTCACTGGATCTCTTTAGTTTATTGAGAACTTGGTCAGAAAGATCTTTTAAGGAATTGGTAAAGATTTGACTTTTAGCCTGAAAATCAATTTTTACATTTTCAAAGACAACTCTGAGATTGCTATTTAAATCAAGCCATTCAACCAAACCATCATTGATCATCATTATTTTGTCCCAAATTTCTTGTTTGATAAGATTAACTATGTTTATTATAGTATCCTTCACATGATGGTCTTCGGAAGAGGTCATTCTATTTTCTACCATTACATTCTCCACCTTTTTCTTCACTTCAGACATCTCTTTTTCACTCTTTTTTTGCATTTCCTCTAGTTGCCTTTGCCAATCAGTTGCTCTCTTCCTCTCATCCTCCAATTTCTTCTTCAAATCTTGGATTTTATTTGCAATAGTTATCTCTTTTTTCTTCTTTTCCTCGAGTTCCCTTTTCAAATCATGGATTGTCTTTGAAGTGGACTCCTCCTTTTTCTTCGAACTGTCTGATTCCTTCTTCAAATCATGGAGACTTTGAGTAGACTCCTCTTTCTTCATTTTTTCCAATTCCTTTCTCAAATTGAGGTTTTTCTTTGCAGCTGACTCCTCTTTTTTATTTGCATTCTCCAATTCCCTCCTCAATTTGTGGATTGTGTTAGTGCTTTTAGTAACACAAGACTCTATTTTCTTTGCATTCTCCAATTCCTCCTTCAAATCACTGATAGTTTTTGTAGTTGGCAACTTTTTTTGTTTCATATTCTCCAATTGGTTATTCAAATTGTGGATTGTATCTATAGTAGACTCCTCTTTTTTCTTCTCATTCCCCAATTCTTTTTGCAAATTAAAAATCATACTTTCCCTAGACTCCACTTTTTTCTTTTCCTTCTCCCATTCATCCTTCAAAATTTTATTTTCCTTGGCAGCAGATTCTAGCTCAGTTTTCAATTGATTGATGACCTGTGCACTTCTCTCTATAGATTTGAACAACTGTGCAGTAGACGCTTGTTCATTCTTAAATCTTTTTGGCACTCATCCAATTCTTTAGTCAAATGTTGCACTTGTTCATTCATCTTTTCTTGCTGGACAATTGCCTCTATAGGAGAAGATTTCTTTATCCTATTTTGCAATTCTTTGAACCTATTGTCTACTGCTTTCTCCTTCGCCTTCACATTATCAAGGTCTGCCTCTAACTTTTCTATTTTCTTTGTAAGCCTTTTGTTTTCCCTCTCCACTTTTAGAAGTGTAGAGTAGACCATTTTGTTGCTCTCTTTTGATATATTGATTTTGTCAATATTTTTCACTTTTGACAAATCCATTTGAAGACTAGTAACTTGTATATCATTACGATTTATTACATTTTGTGGTGGATTATTGTCTCTACCCAAGGGCATAACAGCCACGAAGTTCATCATTTCATTGTTTGGATCATATGTTGGAAATATTCTGTTAGTAGATCCCTAACATTCAAAAACTGCATCACTTTTCAAAGTCTTCATAATTTGCCTATTTCTTTCGCTTGTCTGTTCAAACTTTGATGCAACCTCATTCAAACTAAAATTTGGGTTTTCTGACACAATTAAGTGTTTGAAAGGTGAATTATCAACTATATTGTTGAATGCTGATGCTCGTCCATCTCCAGCTAAACTTACTCCAACTATAATTATATTTTGAGGATTGCCAACATACTGAAGATGGCCCATTCCAAATCCTGGCATTTTAGGACTATTTTTATGGTTTTGTTCAGAAGCCACTAGTGCATACATTGCTAAAGTAACCACTAACATTTATTACGATGTAATTGTCATAAGTTTTTGTTTTTTTGCACAAGGTTCATCCATGCTAGTGCCAGTGTCAGTGCCAGTGCTAGTGGGATCAACTACAACTAGATTTGAAGATTTAACAAATAATATGTTGGGATGACCTTCAGAAGCAGAACTATAATTTTTTTCCCTTTTTAGATGAATCATCTTCAATCTTAGAGCTTCCAATGCTTGGTTTACTTCCTCTTTTGGGTGGGTCTGGTACTAGAACTGGATTTCAAATTCCATCACCACTTGCACCAATGGGCCCTATACCTGCATAACCCATTTTTTGTATCATAGTTTCTCCTTTACCATATGTTTGTTTAGTATATCACTCATTTGAAGTTTAATAATATCTCTACCCCTGGTTGAATCAAAATCTTCAATACCTTGAATGTTAGCATCAGATTGGAGGTCCTTCTATCTTTGAATATCAGTATCACTGTCATTGCAACTGCCAAGTTGATATAGTATAGTTGGATGCTCTTTATCCCAATAAGTGCTAAAAAGGTCATCCTCATCAATTTCCTCAAAATCTCTTGATGTCTTTGGTTCACTCAAATTTTGCCTCATTTTCCAAAACTCAGTTATCTTGGTTTGACACCACATTTCAGATATGCATGCCTCTTTAATTGCTTTCGGCATAGACTTCTTAGAAGGTTCAGATGCTTTCTCATAGAAATTTAAGTATGTTAGAGGCCTTGATTTGTGTGACTCTAATATGTGCAATGTCATAATTTGGGATGATAATTGTTGCATTGAAATATTATTCTCTACTGCATGTTTCTCCATCTCTTTCTTAACCTCATCCCACAAATCTTTGTTTTTTAACTTTTCTATCAATGACATCTCCTGGTGTTGATATTTTCTCATAGAGTTCCCATTGGCAATAAGTCTTGTTTTTATTATGTTTAGTGGATCATAATTCTAGTGACTAAAAAAATGAAAGCTAAAAAAAATTACCAATTCATTTGCCACTTTGAAAGCCTTTCTCTCAAATGTGAGGCCTCCAAGTGCAAAAGCCAAGGAAGAAAATATCATTTTCTTTTGTTGTCCACTGAAAAGTTCATCTGCACTCTCCATCTACCTTACATATTCCAATGCAAAAACCCTTTCTGTAACATACATTGGAAGTTTGTAGGGTTCAACCACTGAACCGTAAAACTTTAAGATAGTGTACTCTTCCATGAAGAATCAGTCAGCCAATTGAATCTGACTTCCCAATTGAATGCAATCTTTACAAGACACAGGCAATCTAGGCATTGTAGTGCCTATGATTTTTTGGTAAATAGGTGCCAAAAAGAAGTCTACAAAATGGTTGTAGTTTTTATTATTAGTAGTCATCCTCATCTTATGTGTCCACTCATATACTAGACTTGGTGTCTTTGATTTCTTCTGGGTTTTCTTATCAAACTTATAGACCTCAATATCAAGCTTGTTGTTCTCTATCTCAAATATTGGGTGATGCTTTGCTAAAAGAAGGTAGCACAAGTAACTTGTGAGCCTAAATGTCTTCATCTTGCCTATAGTTATACTTTGTTTAATCATTAGTAATTGTTTTTGCATAGATTCAACAATGTACTGAACAAAATCATATCTTATTGCTACATTGTCAACTGACTGACCTTGACAATGGATATTATAAATTATTTCATGAACACTAGCCCCCACTTCCTTGTTATTGTCCAATCCCAGGCAAAATGATAACAAAGAAATAGTATTCTGAACCCATGGCACAAAAATATCATATTGATAAGGAGGCTTATGGTCTTTGTCCAGTTTAACACTAGTAGTGGACTCTGAGGGTATTAAACTCTTAATATATGAATCCCGAAAACTTCTTTCCATCTTGTCATAAGCTTAAGCTAGTTTATCCAAGTCAATGTGCTCCTTAGAGCTTTCTGTTCTAAACCCTAACCCTAGGTCTAACAAAGTGGAAAATTCACTCTCAGTTATTGATAAAATTTCCTCTTGAGTGTTTTGGTTTACAATTGCCTTTCTATTTTCATCATAATTTTGAGTGCATATCATTGCAATTTTAAGGCAAGGGAATACTTCAGGTACAATGAGGTTTGCTAATCTAGTAATTAGAGTAGCTAGTTTATTTGTATATGCACCAATACTGCTGTTATATTTGTAATAAATTCTCCCTTTCTAGGGATCTTTCCACTTACTAAACAATGAATGTCTAATTGCCATGATTCCAGAATCTCCATGGATAACAGGATAAAAAATATCATGACATTCATCGGTGAAACTTGGGGTTTGTAGCACTTGTCTAAGTTCTATAATGGTGTTCTTTTCCTTTATGGGTGCACTCATTTGGGAGGTTTTTGACTTTGTTTTGCCCATGCTTGGCTGCTACTAGTTATTAGACTTCAGGACCTATTCAAAATAATTGTAAAGTGTAAACCTAAGACAATTAAAATCAAGATTTCTATTATTACAAATTGCAATGGAATTTTTTTGAAAAAAATTAAATACCTAGAATTGAGATTGGATAATTGGTGTTGTCATCTGATACCCAAGTTTCACACTTTCAGTCTTCAGAAATTAGAACACAAAATGGAATTATGCCAGTCTTTGAAAATTTAAAATTTTAAAATCCTATGGCTATCATATTGGACTCTTGTCTTACAGTTCTAGAACTCTCAACTTCATACTCTAAAAAGGTAATACTTGAAGTTTAATAGTTAAAACAAAAGTAATAAGTAATTAATGGTTTTAAATTTTATGTACAATGTACATCTAACCATAATAAATTGTCAAGCATATTAAATAATGCAGTGCTGTACATAAGTTACATGTGTCACGATTCTGGATGAATCTTGGCAGATGGAAAAACATTAAATGGTTATTAAAATTATTAATAATAATATTATATTATTTAATATAAATAATATTAAATAATATAATATAATAATAATAATGAGTCATGACCATCTCAATTTGATAGGTCGACGGTCCGGGATGTATTTCGAGCTGATTTGGGAATTTTTTTCCATCTACCTAGATTCATCCAGAATCGTGACACGACTCGAGATCAATTTCGGGCCGATTTGAAGAATCTTTTCCCATCTGCCTAGATTCATCCAGAATGGTGACACGTGTCACGATTCTAGATGAATTTGGGCAGATGGGAAAAGATTCTTCAAATCGGCCCAAAATTCATCCCAGGCCGTCAATCACTCAATGGTCATTATTATTATTATTATATTATATAAATATTATATGGTTATAATTATATTATATTATATAGTTATGATTATATCATATGATTGTAATTATATTATATTATATTATAGTATAAATAATTATATCATATGTTCTATTATTTTTAATTAAATTATTAAATTATTATTGTTGTTAAATAAATAAATAAATAAATAAATAAATAAATATATATATATATATATATATATATTTAATGTAAGTGCATTGGTTTATATTTTATATTTTAATAATGTATTTTTAAATAAATTATAATATGTTTTTTGGCATTCAATTAAAAATAATATTACTTATATTATCTAATCATTTAAGATTTATTTTATTATAAAAATAATATTATTTTTATTTATAATTATTTATTATATAATAGAACATATAATATAATTATTTATACTATAATATAATATAATAATAAATTTAATAAAATATATAATGATCATCTCAATTTGATAGATCGACGACCCGGGATGAATTTCTAGTTGATTTGGGGAATCTTTTCCCATTTGCGCATATGGGAAGAGATTCCCCAAATTGGCCCAAAATTCATCCTAGGCCATCGATCTATCAGATTGAGATGGTCATTATTATTATTATTATTTTATATAAATATTATATGGTTATAAATTATAATTATATTATATTATATTATATGGTTATGATTATTGTTATATCATATCATTATGAATATAATTATATTATATTATAGTATAAATAATTATATTATATGTATATGATATGGTTATAATTACAATTTAAAAATATAATTGTAAATGCTCTATTTTTATTCATATTTATTATTTAGTTTCAAAATTAAAATATAATATAGTTATAATATCTATAAATTATTAAAATTTAACATATATTAAAAATTGTGATAATTGTTCATAAACTATTCTTCACCATTTAAAAGATTTCATAATGAAAAAAAAGTTAGGAATAGGTGACAAGATAGGTATGAAATAAAAATTTGACACAAATTATCAAAATTATATTTAACTTTTTTAAGGTTATAATCTATTAATCTTTAGTTTTCCTTGAAGCTCCATTTTTTAACTTTTAACCAATCAGATTAAAGGAAAATAGTTAATTATTAATAGTTCACTATTTTTAATTAAGTCATAGACTAACAGTAACATTTCAATAGTGCATAATTTGAGAAACAAGATGCCAAAAACAAACTTACAAAGTTGTAAACTAAGAAGAACAATGATTTGAGAAGCCAAAAACTATTATTTTCATTGATAATATTTTAGACTGTACAATGTACATAATACTGATTCATAGCTTACAAATTCAAAATAGTTGATTAAATCACTAATCAACCTCGTTTTACTATTTTGTAATTTACAAAAAAGAGTAGGGCCCAATCCAAAGAAAAATATAGCTTTTGCCCTAATCAAAACATTTTTTTCCCTAAAGGGCTAAGGGAATAGGGAACATTGAACAAGGAACCAAGGAACCAGGGAGGCTAGAAGCATGAGCGAGTTGAGAGGCCAAGGGATTGAAGCCTTTAATCAGAAAGGTCTTCAATTCCGTCCGTGAGGAATCTATTGGAGAAGATGATGTCATTGAACTCGTCTAGCCATGTGAAGTCCATCTCGCTGATATCATCATCCAACAACAACCATTTTTGTAGAAAATCCCTTTCGAGCCGCACCCACTTCTGATGGTGAGTTAGTCGTCATTCGTTCGTGCCGAGCAAGAAAGGATGCTTATGTCTAATGCACCCTATGCCTTCCTCCCAACACTTGTTTGCTACATCTGCAAAAGAGATGCCAATACCTAGCCCCAGTACTTGCTTGGCCAATACAATAATTTTGACATCATCTTCTGAAAATGTTTCCTTAAAAATGTTACACAGAAGCATTAACATGTTTATTTGCCTACCTCTAAGGTCGAGAAGAGACGTGAGGAAGCGGGAGGTAATATCCATGGACACACGGTACCTCTTATCATTTCTCAAGAATTCATCGTCGAGTACCATGCATATAGCATGGTGGATAAAAGAACTTTGGCCATCTACCTTGCAAACCATGGCTAGGACATCATCTAGAATTTTTCTAAGAAAAGGCTTTTGTAGAGCCATATTAGTGCATTTCAAGAAAATTGGCGTATCCATGACTACGATTCAAGAAATTGAAAACTCTACAAAGTGCAACTACAAACCAAATTCAGATTAGAAAAATTAGAATATTAGAAATGATATTAAAAGAGGAATTGAAGAGCCTATTTAATGGTAGACTACAATTGCATCTAATTCTTTGGCGTTCGCGATCTTCCATATCTTATTTTTTTGTATTCCTATTAATTTTCAAGTGTGTGAAATGCCAAAATGTGCTGACATTAATGTCGAATGGTCAATAGTGCCTGACACGATTAATGATTTCCATGCAAACTTTTCCATGTGTCTCCATTCTAAAAAATTATGTGCGACTCCAATTCTTTTCAAGCGAGTGGCCCTGAGATGCATCTACTATCGTTGTGTTGGAAATATTCAAGATAAGGTAGGTTACTGAGAGGGGAGGGGTGAATCAGTAACTTATAAAACTTTTATCTTATTCAACATTTTAACCATTCACCATTCATTCATCTAAACTACTACAAACTGAAGCAACAAACATTCATTGTACATATACACAGAGATTTGGTGACCCAGAAACCTTCCAAATAGAAAGTAAAACTGGGGTGGGGATGATACCCACAAAACTTCAATATTGTAGTATAAAGTTGGCCTATTAAGACTTACAATGATCACTTTTGGTGATTTTCCCTATTAGAATCAAGTAGGACTGCTAGATCCACCTTGTTAGAGGATTTACAAACATACAGTGAAGTATGCACTCTATTAGGAGATTTACAAAAAGACTGTTAGGTCCACCTTGTTAAACAATTTATGAACTGATTCACCTATTAGGATGAAGTAGTGGATCTTCTTACAATTGTTTACTGATAAGATCCTTTTTGCATTGATCACCTAACATGATAGATATACCTTTTCTGCTCTTATGTTGACCTTGTTGTGTTCCCTTTTTATTCTATTGCTAGTTTTTAATATCCTCTGTACATGCGAACATCAATCTTTTCTTTTATCCACATCATGCCTTTTTAGAAATGATATCATAAATTACATATATACCATTCCAATATTTACAACTACAAGGTCGGCCAAAACATAAGTGAGAAAAATATTATTGAGTCGGCCAGATAGTAGAAAACTTGGGTTCCTCAAGCTGACTCAGTGACCTTCTGATACTCGGCATCTACTACATTACTCGGCATCATCATGCACTCGGTAGAAGTAGAGGATCGGTTCATACTAGCCACACAACACTACTTGGAACTCGGTAACCATTGGTGACTTGATAGATATAGTGTCACTCGGTAGAAGCTAACTTCTTCATTTATCTTGCTGTTCTCAGTGAACACTGAGTCCTTTATTTACCTTCTTGTGCTCGGTGAAAACTGAGTCCTTTATTTACCTTCATTTTCTTAGTGAACAATGAGCCCTTTATTTACCTTCCTTTTCTCAGTGAACACTGAATTCTTTATTTACCTTCCTGTGCTTGGTGAACACTGAGTCCTTTATTTACCTTCCTTTTCTTGGTGAACACTGAGTTCTTCATTTACCTTGCTTTGCTCAGTGAACACTGAGTTCTTAATTTACCTTGCTTTTCTCGGTGAACATTGAGTTCTTCATTTATCTTCCTGTGCTTGGTGAATAATGAGTCATTTATTTACCTTTCTATGCTCGGTGAACACTGAGTCCTTTATTTACCTTTCTATGCTCGGTGAACACTGAGTCCTTTAGTTACCTTCCTTTGCTCGGTGAACACTGTTTACCTGCTGAACTTTATAAGGCAACCACTTAATGCTTGGTATACACTGTAGACTAGGTGATGAGCTTAGTAAGCATTTAGAACCGAATAAGTGTTTGCACTAATGAAAAATATATCATAATTCCAACAATCTCCCCCTTTGGCATTAGTGACAAAAACACTTATGAGCCAAAAATTATGTACAAAATTTGACGTACTGATTTACATATATCTCCCCCATACAATATGTGCATAGTATTTACAAGTATCTCTATCTTTACACAAGACTTCCTTTACTTACATATATCTCTTTTCTCTTCTTTGGTACTCTATCTCCCCCTTTTTTTTGGCAATAATGCCAAAGTAAACAATATGTATTTACATAGAAACAAAAAAATGAGAGATAAACTCAGAGTGTACCTTGAGAATAAGAGCCAAAGTCTTATCCCAATTTTCTTGCAAAATTTTGCAGGTGGAGAGTGCTATCTGAACTTTAGCTGAAAGTTCAATCACATGACCTGCAACTGAAAAGTTGTTGTCATGGATCAGTGTTTTGGAGTATGCAATGTGTTTATGCATTGTATCCATGATAGGAAGAATCATAATTTGAATATCAATCAATGTAGATCTGATCCTTGCTTCCTCTCTCAACAGTTCTGCCTTCTTTTCTGACAAAAATTTGATTATGAGATGATGAGATGAACTTGAATTGGGGTCAAGTTGTAGCATTTGTTCCCTGACCTTCATATCCTAATCAATTTTATTCAATTTTACTTTGATCTCCTTGGTGTACTCGGTAACATCACAAAGTTTGGCAAAAAGTGAAGTTGCATTATTAAAAGAATTTTCAAGATTGACCAAAATTGTGGATAATTCTACCTATTTTATTACAATGTGTTGAGCAATGTGCTCAAGAACCTTATTATCAAATTTTCTTTCAGCCTTTTCAATCAATTTTTTTTGGCCAGAGGTGTCCTCATTGAATTTATTTACTACCTCTTCTAATTGAATCAAAATGTGTTGAGTAGAATCTACTTCAAAACCTATAGCTTCTGTAATTATATTCCTGGCATTCTCAATTATTTTGTACTCCTTATCCCTTTTAGACCTTAACTACTTCTGTGTAGCCTTCATCTCTATTAGTTGACTAGCATACCTCATTTCTTCAATGGTAGCATTTTCGTAGTCAATTTTTTGAATCACTATCTCTGTGTCTAAGTCAATATCCTTAGGAATTTATTTTCCAGTGAGTAGAAGTCTTAATGGTTTCTTTTGTTTGGCTTCTATGATGACTGGTTTGACCTTGGGAATAGACACAATAGTGGAGATGAAAGGACTAGCAGTGAAAATTGGGATACTTGAGGATTGAATGCCAATAGGAGTATTTACTAGATCAAAAACTAAAACACTTCCCAAAAATGATGATACACTCGGTAATACAGTATCTAATCTAACTGGATTTGACATGGATGTAGATAATGCAGACAAAATTGTAGAACAAGCTAGAATATTTATAATGGGAGGACTAACTAGTGCAAAAATTGGTGCTAATGTAGCTGACAAAATTGTGGAACTTACTGCTATACCGACTGAAGATGATGGAGCTCAGGAGGCTAGCTCAGTAGCTGAAGAGAGGGCTACAACTTAGTAGATGAAGTGGTAGACACTTCCATTGATGATACCTGGAGCTGTGATGAGGTAGGTGCAGATGATAAATCTAATGTGGATGTTATCAAACCTACTGAATCTGACTCCAACCTTGATGATGTGATGGTTTTAGGTGGAGAGTGAGGAAGGGATGCAATGACTACTACTGCAATTTTTATTGGATCATCTTCCTCCTTATCTTCCTCTTCAACTTCTTCCTCCTTGTCTTCTCCCATTAATGCATGTAGCTCACCTGGTGAAACTGTGATAGATGGAGGGCCATCAATATCCTCACTGTCATTGCTATCATCATCCTTGATTTCCACTGGGTCTTCACTAGGCTTATGCAGATGATAGATGTTTTTCCACATGTTTGTAGCATCATTTACAACATGCTCAATGTCTTTGATCAAAATTAAACATGTGTGAAATCTGATCATCATTTTGCTTTCATGATTTTTCATTGCAGTTTTTACTTCTGCTCTAGTAAGACTTGGTTGAAGATTCTTTAGGGATTTCTCATATATGTCTTTTACCATTTGAGTTGCTAACTCCCATCTTGGTTGCAATCTCTCTAGTAGTTCCTTTGAGATTTGGGAGGCAAGCTACTCTGGGGAGTATTTCCATTTACCCATCTTGCTTAGTACCAGTTCCTCTATCTACATTTTCTCAAAATCTATTCTAGTTTCAAATTTCAATGCTTTGAAATTTGTGATGCCACCTCCTTCTAATTGTTTGAGCCTTTCCTCAAATGTAGGTGTAGGCCTAACCAATATAGGTTCCTGCTTACCTTTTCTGGTCCTTCTGGTAAATACTGCAGTAGGCTTCTTTTTAGGTTTGGTAATTATTACCCTACCTTTCTTTTTGGAGGTTCTTCTTCAGTTTCTTGTTCTTCTTTTTCTTCTTCTCCTCTTTCTTCATCATCTTCTCCTTCATCCTCACCTTTTCCTTCTATTAGCATAAGAGGGCCAGATGCAGTTTTCAATTTTTTTTATCTTCCTCTTGCCTTTGTTTATGGCTTGTGGTAGCTTGATTTCAAGCTCAATTTTGGCCTTTGCTTCATCATAGGCTCCAAAAATTTGTTGCCTTGGGTCTACTGGCTCATTTACCAACGCTTCTATGATGTCTCTAGCTTCATCAATATTTACCTCATAGGGAAGAGGTTTTACCCATGCAACTCGGGGTCTGACTGCCTCGATGTACACCTTATCACAGTCAACCATGAAGCATACATCATCTTTTTAATATTCAACTAACTTTGGTGGAATTCAGAACTTGTTATTCATTCTCTCCTTGAAATCTTCAAAGTAATTGTCCATGATGATATCAAAGTTTTCACCCATCTCTGCCACAAACTCATTTATTTGATACAAAATTGGAATGTCTTTTCTCCATATGACAGTTTCTTTAGATGGAAAGAATTTTTTAATTTAGAAGAATAAAAAGATCAACAGAGAACCAAACTTACAAGGGTTATTCTTGGAAGTTCTTATACTATCCATATTTTTATTCAATTGTTTCAGCAATACTTCAGACAGATCAAGTTCAAGGTTTTTCTTTACAACCTTGAGGGACAAATCCACAGCTTCACAAGGTACACTATTCAATCTACTGGAACTATATAATTTATATGCAATTACATGTATGCCAAATCTTAGTTTGACATCAGATACAGTGTTGACCTTTAAACCTCTACCATCCCATTCGGCTAGGGTTTGCCTTTGTAATTCCTCCCGACTTAGGGTTTTGGTGGTTTTGGCTTTGCTGAGCATAGGGACACCCATGATTTTGTGAATCATTTTCTTAGTGATTAGCACTGGCTGCTCTAACCATAATTGTCCATTATGCACCCTACTTAAGATATACCTAATCTATTTGTTTTGGAAGTTTCTAGGCATATGCGAGATATGTGTCAAGCCTTTGGTTTCAAGATGCTTGAACTCAGGTTTCAGAGAGCCATCTACATTCATTTCACCTAGGGCACTATCCATTTATAGGTTTTCAATTTCTTGAATAGAAAATTTGAAATGAGTATGAATATCATTGATAAGAAGTACCTTAGGGGGTATTTGTGATTGAAATCCAGTTGGGTCGAGTGATTCTGCAACGGTCGAAACAATCTTGAAATTGGGCACTTTCCATTCTGTACCCTTTACTAACATCTCTGAACCTCTTTTCACCTTGCTACTGCTGGTGCTTGCAGATGCCATAGCTGCTCGGTAAATATAAGAAAATCTTGAACAAATTCTCTGCTTGAAATTCACTTGGAATCACTTGGGATTTGCTTTGGATTCACTAGAAATCTTTTAGCTTTGAGTATTCTTATGTCACGGTGAAAAATGAAATCAAATTCTTCCCTTTTGATGAAAATGCTATCATTAATACTCGGTACGAAGGTAGATGAGATGACATAGTGCTTGCTAGTCTGTCATTGCTCTACTCGATAAAAGCTTTGCAACTTGGTGATCAAACAAAATCTTTGATACTCCCAACCTTGCTCGGTAAATGCAACATGGTGAATGATAACTTTTCTTTGGTCCTTGAACCTAAAATAATAATTTGATCATTTGCACTCTTTCACTCTAGAATTGCTTGAGATATGGCTTGATGATGCAGTTCTTGATTCTTCTTAAATCTAGTTGGAAATGGTGGAGTCACCCATTTCTTGAGTGACATAACCATCATTTGAACTGTCTTGCTTAGGAGCTTTAGGAATCCATTGTTCTCTCATCTACTTCTGAATGTTATCAGATTTAGCTTTCTTTTCATCTTTGATTCTTTCAGTATTCATGCAATTCTTGGCTATATGACCAAGTTTTGTACATGTACAACATCTTACTGTTTGTTTCTCTTTTCCTCAAGTGATGCCTTGAATAGTCTTTGCCAACATGTCCATATTCTCCACAATAATGACATCTGCACCAAGTATTGTAGTCCCATCCAAAGATTGCTTTGACAAGTTGTTCAGCTGGATTGAATGATTTGGATCTGCATTCAGATGTCTTGTGACCTTGTTTCTTGCATTTGTGACATTTTCTTTCAAATTTTGGTTTTTCTTTGCATTCATTAGCTTTGTGACCATGCTGATTGCAGTTGAAGCATTTTCCATTGAATTTTCCTTTTCCATTACTCCAACATTTGTTTGATGTATGACCTATCTTTCCACAGTGATTGCAAGTGGATCTTTGATTCCCTTGGGCACCTTGTTTAGAGGATTCACCTTCTTCCTTGTATCCAAGACCAACTTTACCTTTTTGTCTATGAAGATTCTGCTCATGTTGTTGATTCAATTGGTTCATGTTTGTTTGATATTTCATCATTCTTTCATTGACTTGCCTTTCAGTGATCAAGTCATTTTCCAAACTTTCATTGATTTGTCTCTCATATCTCAGATCACTTTGTAAGCTTGCATTCATTTGTCTTTCAGTAATTAAATCATTTCTCAAACTTTCATTCTCAGATCTTAGATTCAAATTTCTTCATTTGCATTAGATAGTTGACCTACAAGATCTTTATGCTAAAAGGATTGATTATTTCTTACCTCTAGTTCTTTAGTTGCCTTGTTTCTCTATTCCAAAGCTTCACATAGCTTGATGGATTGGATTTCTTGTTCTCTTTTAAGCTTCCTTACTTCTTCCTACAGAGAACCATTCTTAGCTAGGAGTTCCTTGATTGCTTCATTAACTTTATTTGAATTGCTTGATGGTAAAAAGTCTTCAATATTTTCTTCAACATACTGATGATCATTCATTTGTCTTGCAAGTTCCTTCGTTCTTTTTAGGGATTGAGAAAGATGCTCCTTTGCTTCTTTGAGTTGAGCCATGGCCATTTCTAAATCTAGCTTTTCATTTTCAATAGATTTGTCAAGTCTGAATATCTCCATTATCCTTGATCTTTTCTCAAGCTGTCAAACTTTATCCTGAGAACCACAAAGGTCTGATACCAATTGTTAGAAATGTTGGAGTTTTAAAATGGACTAAAACTACTAAGCAACAAAATGCTTAATACCAAGATGATAATACTCATACAATCTAAAGACAAGCCAATTCTTGTTAACAATTGCATGTGTAAAACATTTGGACCCAACTTCTACAAAATCGAAGGTGGTTTTCTACTCTTTTGGCTCTGCAAAACCAGGGTGGGTATACCTAGGGATGATTCAAAATTGGAACAACTGTATGAGGATTATTCTTAGTTTCATTCTGATTCTCATTTCAAAATCCTCAAACATATACATAATTCTCACTAACTTGATAAACACATCCCATAAAAAAAATATGGCCAAGAATTCTTCTATAGATCTGCAGATGTTCTTAACAATAGTGGCTAACTGAAGCTAAAACATTCCATGCAAACAAGTGTTGGCCGGCTTTGAAGATCTACAGGAAATAAAAGTAAAATTTGATTTGATGCTGCATTTTGATAATCATTTATGATATATTTCTCCTTCAGCTGAATCAATTTTATCAGTGCCTAATTCATTGGGGTTCAGAGTCTATAGCAAATTCTCAGATCTAGATTGTTGCCTTACAACAAATTCTATTAGCAATTCTTATCAGAATTCATCATTCAAAACCCTCTCCACTACTGAAGAAACCTCACCACATTTACCAAAGCTTTTATTTAATCCATTGAATTAACAACAATGATAAACAGATATACAACCTAACTGGATTGCATTCAATTGCACAAGTCTTTACTTATACAATATCAAGATAACCTAGTAATAAAAAGGAGACAAGAGTCAAAAAAGAATGATATGGGGACAGTTCACAATTTTTATTCATTTTCTTTGAAAATGGTATATCATATACAATAGACTTAGAATGACCTTTAGAAAGAAACACAACTCATTCTATATTCATATATTCTTAGAGAAATGACAGAGAAAGGACATCACAAACTTGCCTTCAAAATTTGGACCAAAAATAAACTAAGCATATTACTTAGAAAAATAGAATTGGGACCATTCTTTAGCCTTGGAATCTCACTTAACTAGTGTGAGATGCAACAAGCTTCAGGCTAAAAGAAAGTGATAGATGTCTTCTAAAAGATACTGACATACATCTATCATAAAAGACAGAAGCAAATAATAGAAAGCCTATTACATCGAACATTCCTTGGTGGGTCCCTTTCTGTTATGCTTCTTAGTTGTTAAGACAAGAAAATATGATCCGATTCTTCATTTATTCTTCATCCTCGGAGTAAGTGGCCATAAGGTTATAAAGTGATGTATCATCTTCAACTACCTGCAAACTTACTTTGATCTGGGGATTTTCCATGTCTTCATTACTAACTATGAGGGTAACTTTTACCTTTGCATCTTCCTCCTCCTCATCTTCTGATATTTGTACTAAGAACTAATTTTTCCATTCATTATAAGCAGAATCATCTGGCCAATAAAAATTTAGAGCCTATCTTTGTATAATCACTAAAGAATTTGCCAATTCCTCTAAATCATCAAGCTTTTTTTCGATGACATTATAAAATAACTGTATCTTTACAACTCTTCGTTTGTCCTTGCCCAAAACCAGTGGCCAATTTCACTCATGATGTTCTTGATCCTGGAAATAAAATGAATTTTTCAGCAATATACTTCGAAAAACAAACTGCTAATCTTTTTTGCAAAGAATCCCTTTTATCATCAAAATCTACAAGCTTATTTAATAAATCAAAAATTTTCTCTACTTGATGACAGGGCATTTGGATGGCAGATATACACATGAATGTGATATCATTATTTATCTCCCTCCACTTCTGTGCCAGAGGAGTTAATTTAACCTCATCTCTGTTCGACTCATCCATGAGAGTTGTAATTCTTGTCAACTGATCAAAGAAGGTTGACCATTGTATTTTATCCCTTAAATACATCACACCCTGCTTCAATTTTCCTTCATATTGATTCTTTAATTCTGCTTGTAGCTCATGTAATTTGGTTTTTTCTTCTTCAAAGTCCTCTGCAGCATAGAATTGGGGCCTTTTAAGAGTGTTTAGTATTTCAATGATATGGGTTGCTCCAACAAATGACTATGAAGGGTAGGCAGTTCTAGGTGCACTGGATTCTCCCACTTTTCTCTTCCCCGCTATCTTCTCCATTTGAGATACTTTGTTTTCCAGTGACTGTATCTGTATACCCCTTTCCTCATATGCTTTTAAAAATTCTTCAAATCTAGCATTGAGTTGGGTAAATCTATCTTCTTCCTTGCTAGATACAATACCACCAAATTTTAGCACTTCTGAGGCCATTCCCATTATTTGCTTGCTACTTACTTCACTAGCCCTGTATACTGTCAATGTACCAGTATGTTCTGTAGTAGAGATTTCTTGCATCCTAGTTTTATCCCTTTTCTCAATTGACCAAATTACAAGGGCTTGGTGATCATCACTAAATTTGACTCCTCTATGAGCTTGTAATATCTCTTCTTTAGTTTGTAATTGAACATCCTTTTGTTTTCTTACTAAATCAAAAATCATAACATTCACTATATCCCATTCAGGTAAGATAATGACTCCTGATTGTTTAACTAATTGCCTCCTAGCCTCAGGTGTAAATTGAGAAAAATCATTCAAAAATTTAGATTTTACCTCTTCTTTAATAACATAGTCTGGTTTATCTGATTGCTCTACTTTTTTTTTTTTACAAGTATTTTCAAAATTGCCTATATTTAGCCTCCACAAAAATTGTGTAAATGCTCTAAATTTCATAAAATTTTCATCATTTACAAACCTCTCAGAGGCTTGGGCAACTATAGGATCAATTTCCTTACCTTTGTAGTCAGCAACAGTAAGCTCCAAGGAAGGTGTAGGGGGTTCTTGTGGTTCCCAATCTCCAAATCTGTGGAAGTAACAATTATATCCCCTTCTCCTCCAATTTGTCTTAATTGTTCCCCTAAAGATGCTTCATCATCTATCCTGATTGGGGATTGGCTCGGGAAGTATTGTTCTGGCAGAGAAGAAGAAGATCCCTGTTCTAACTTTTTCCTTTTTGGAGCACTGGTTGTAGATGGAATTCCTGGTCTTTTTCCTTGATGAAGAGGTCCCTGTTGCACACTCTGCATCATTACATAACCTGGCCTTTTCTGCAAGGTATATTGGCAAGAGCTACTATGTTTTTACTATTAATTCTTTTCTGCACTTCTGCAGCCTTGTTTGGGTATGCCTTAACATAGGTAGCCCTTTTTTCATTCATAGCCTATGTTATCTTAGCAAAATTATTCATCAAGGCTTGCATCCTTGCTCCCTAGTATTTCTTATCTTTCAATGGGTCATAGTGGGGATCAAAAGCATTAATGAATTCAAGAGTTTTTCTAAACACCATTCACTTTTCTTTTCTCAATTCTTGTTCTTGTAAGGTGAAAATGTTTCTAATCACATCTTCAGGATAATAGAATTTTTGGATCATGCAAGAAGCTTTTATTCTCTCCCTGAAGATATCATAGAAACCTTTAGGATCAATAAATTTGGCATGAGATTCTGCCATGTTATATTTTTATAAAAACAATTTCAGATGTTTCCAACCTTTCCTTACAAAAACAAAATCATGGGCCACAGTGACTATTGGAAAAAAATGCCCTTCCTAGCCAACTCCCTCTCATCTATGGTACCTATCTGCCATAACAACTCAGCAACTCCTATCTTCAAAGGCACATGAAACGGTAGCACATGAGGTTTTTCCAAAAAACCATACACTCTTATTACTGTTGAAACATTGTAGGGAATTATATCCCCCCAGTTATGATTGACAAGTAGCCCTTTAGCATGGTCCTTGGGTCTAACCAATTCTAGCAATTCTTGTGGGATTCTAGGGCTATCTCCTCTTAAAAGCAATCTAAGCTTTGATGCAAAATACCTATCAAACCTCACATAACTAGCACCTGTGGCTTCTGAGGTCATATCTACACTCCACAACTATACTGGATTCTTCTCCCCCTCCCTGGTTGTTTCCAATTCCATACCTTTGGAGAAAAAGGTAAATCCCTTGTACAAGCACATATGCATAAGAAATGAATACCAACAGAATGATTTATTTACTTTTCCTTTTGCTATCCCAACCAAACCATTGTGAATTTCTCTTGCGAGAAATGTTGCAAAATCTAGGATAGAGCTCATTCCAAATTGAAGGGTTTGTGCCATGATGAGGACAATTGAGCCTAGAATTTGTTCTACCTCATCTATTCCAAAAATCTTACAAAGGGAAACATATAATGCCTTAGCCCTAATGTTAAAATGTCTTTTCAATAATGGCTCTGGGGTGCTGATAGTAATTACAGACAAATTATCAACCTTGGTAGTATGCTCCTGTAGTGGCCCTCTTTTCAAGTAGGTTTTTTGTGCATCATACCTTGCTTGTAGGTTATCCATGTTGATGGTTTCATGCATAGCATGGTTAGGGTTAAGATTGAAAACTTCTCTAATCAGTTTAGGGCAGACCCTAAAGAGGTTTACTCCATCATGATTCTTTACCCATCCTATAATTGGGTCATACTTCTTGGCAAAATCCATTAATAAATCACTGTCGAAGAAAACTATAGGGATTATCAAATTTCCAATATCAAACTCCCAGACATTGCTCAGAGGAGTATCCAGTTTTCGCTTTGAAAACCACTTTCTGAATAATTCCAAACCTCCCATGGATACCTGAGCATCTCTTACCCAATTGGCCTTGTCATAAAAACCCTCTGCTACAGGTACTCTAGGGTTTTTAGGAATTAACTCCCTCCCCTTAGTTATCTCATGTACTAACAAAGGAAATTATTCTAGAAAATCATCATGCACACCCCTTTTTGAATATTCAGTTTGCTTGGAGAAATCCTTTCATGGAGGCATCTTTAAGAGTTAAGAAACTTTATAACAACAAATTCTTATTTCTACTAGTTATAGATCACTTACCCGCCAGATTTTCCCTCCTTTGTCTATAGTTTCTTCTATGAATTATGCTGAAAACTTTGAAAATTTTTGTGCCCTAGCTCTGGAAATACTTTCGTGGTGCAAAAATTTGTAACTATGCTTCAACAATGGCAAATTTGCGTGCTATATCAGAGTATTTAGGTCACACGAAGGAAACTCTGTATCATATTTATTTTTGCAACTGCTATCTTCATGTTGTATCTTGAATTTGAATTCTACCTGTTGATCTCCCATGCATTGGATGACTTCATTTCAAAAGCAAAAAGCCTCTTAAAACTTTAGGATCCTCGGACACGCATTGGAAACCTACTTGCCTGCATTATTTAAAACCCTTGCATCTTGATAATGCGAGAATGCGGGCACCGTCGATTTTACCATAATCAATGGCGAACCAAGATTTCTTTATTTGGTGGCCCACTAGATCAATTTGACCAATGAAAACTTACCCTTTTGTCCATGTGCTTCTGACAACAATTAAAGTTTCCGCACCCATGATATTGCTACTTCCAACTTGATATACCTATCACCCACCACCAATGAGTGTGTTCCACTTCATTTAGTCTTTTTCCAGCATGGCATGATTCGACATATTTCTTAAAGCTTTGTCCAGGTCCCACCATGCCTACTTACCCGCATTATTTAAAGACTGTGCACTTTGATAATGCAGGAATGCGAAATCCATTGATCTTGCTTTAATCAATGGTGATCAGAAACTTGTGATAACTATGCACTCATTCAATCTGAACGGACCAGTGAAATGTTTTCTCTTCAATCCATGTCATCTGACAACTACCATGGAGGTCATAATGTAATTACATTTATGCAAAAGGCAGTCCATGATGTCACCATTGCCACGCGTCATGAGCTTGCTTCCCCACATTATTTAAAGACCGTGCACTTTGAAAATGCGGGAATGCGAGAACCGTAGATCTAAACAAGATCCACGATTGATGAATATTGCTCACAAGGTGAAGTTTCATTGATTTAGACAACCAATGGTAGCGGAGGAAAATAAAATGTGTCCTGATAAATCTGACAAATCTGCAAAAGTGTCCTAACAAATGCTAACATACTAGACCTTTTGCGGTGTATTGAATCTCAGAAACCATCAGAGGCTATGTGTCACAAATCTGTTTCCCCGCATTATTTAAAGACCTCACAACTTGAAAATGCGGGAATGCGGGAGTCCGTTGATCTTGAGAAAATCAATGGTGTTGAAAAACATTTCAGCTTGGTGTCCTTTTTGAAATAAAATATCCAATTAGAGCGCATAAAAGGTTTATTAATAAGGATTAAAAGATATTCTGATGCGAAAAAAACATTAGGATAAAATATCCCACCAAGATATTTGAAGAAAAACCCCTATTTTTTAAAATTTGAAAACTAGGGCAACATAAAACAAAAGGTATAAGGGTTTTTCATGCACTTAAGGCCTTTTTGAGATCCAAACCCTAAGAAATTAAAAGGAAGATACAACCTACAGAACAAGGCATAATTAGGGTAATCTAACAATTTTCAGGATTTCACAAAATAAAACCCTAGTCTGCAAGAAACAAAGACTTAACTGATTTTTCACCCAAATATCAAAATTTTTCTATACTATGAAAAATCACACTAACAGGAAATATTTAGGATAAGGTAGGTTACTGAGAGGGGAGGGGTGAATCAGTAACTTATAAAACTTTTATCTTATTCAGCATTTTAACCATTCACCATTCATTCATCTAAACTACTGCATAACTGAAAGAACAAACATTCATTGCACATGTACACAGAGATTTGGTGACCCAGAAACCTTCCAAATAGATAGTAAAATTGGGGTGAGGATGATACCCACAAAACTTCAATACTATAGTATAAAGTTGGCCTTTTAAGGCTTACAATGATCACTTCTGGTGATTTGCCCTGTTAGGAGCAAGTAGGTCTGCTAGATCCACCTTGTTAGAGGATTTACAAACATACAGTGAAGTATGCACTCTATTAGGAGATTTACAAAAAGACTGTTAGGTCCACCCTGTTAAAGGATTTATGAACTGATTCACCTATTAGGATGAAGCAATGGATCTACTTACAACTGTTTGCTGATAAGATCCTTTTTGCATTGATCATCTGACGTGATAGATATACCTTTTCTGCTCCTATGTTGAGCTTGCTATGTTCCCTTTTTATTCTGCTGCTAGTTTTTAATATCCTCTGTACATGCGAACATCAATCTTTTCTTTTATCCACATCATGCCTTTTTACAAATGATATCATACATTACATATATACCATTCCAATATTTACAACTACAAGGTCGACCAAAACATAAGTGAGCAAAATATTACTGAGTCGGCCAGATAGTAGAAAACTTGGGTTCCTCAAGCTGACTTGGTGACCTTCTGATACTCGACATCCACTACATTACTCGGAATCATCATACACTCAGTAGTAGAGGCTCGGTTCATACTAGCCACACAACACTGCTTGGAACTCGGTAACCATTGGTGACTTGGTAGATATAGTGTCACTCGGTAGAAGCTAACTTCTTCATTTACCTTGCTGTGCTTGGTGAACATTGAGTCCTTTATTTACCTTCCTGTACTCAGTGAACACTGAGTCCTTTATTTACCTTCCTTTTCTCAGTGAACACTGAGTCCTTTATTTACCTTCCTTTGCTCAGTGAACATTGAGTTCTTTATTTACCTTCTTGTGCTTGGTGAACACTGAGTCCTTTATTTACCTTCCTTTTCTCGGTGAACACTGAGTTCTTCATTTACCTTGCTTTGCTCGGTGAACACTGAGTTCTTCATTTACCTTCTTGTGCTTGGTGAACATTGAGTCCTTTATTTACCTTTCTATGCTCGGTGAACACTGAGTCCTTTATTTACCTTCCTTTGCTCGGTGAACACTGTTTACCTGCTGAACTTTATAAGGTAACCACTCAATGCTTGGTATACACTGTAGACTAAGTGATGAGCTCGGTAAGCATTCAGAACCTAATAAGTGTTTGCACTAATGAAAAATATATCATAATTATGACATGTTGATCTCTAACTAATCAACGATCAATAAAACTATTGTATTTACTATTAATGTAACAAAAGTGATGATAGTTGACTTGGTAATTGTGACACTGATGTAATGATTTTACGACATTATTAATAACACACCTAAGACAATATGCAAGTTGAAACTTGAAAGTGACTACTCAATAGTTAGTACAGTCACTAACCAATACATGTGCAAATTTTGCTTTCAGATTAAATAATTTTTCAATTTACCACTAAAGATTAGCCAAGACCATTATTATTCATTTTCTTACAAAACAAGTAATTCACCTCTGACATTATTAATTCATTTTTGGCAAGGGAAAAAATAGCCATCATTTATATATCCATCAGTGAAAAAACAACATTAATTCACCACATTTAAAATGATTTTTGCTAGGGCAAGAAAAAAATTGCCAACATATAATATTTTATTTCCCTATATGGAACAAAAAAATAGTCCTCGATATTAAAATTTTCCTGCCCCCAAGATGTTCGATTCACCAGCATTTTAGGTTTTTTTTGGGAGGGGTTTCTTAAAGTTATCCTTGAATTAAATAATATATATGTGTTCCATCATGTTAAGCTAGCTCAACGATAGTAGTATCTTGGACCCACCCCCATGCATAAAACATGTCAGGGATCCTGATCGTTAGATCAACTTAAATCGATGATCCTTGCCATCTCGTTATGAAAAGTTGTGCGATATTTAGTCTATGTGACATGGTGAGTATGGGACCCACCAGTGTTTTAAGAGGAAATGTGAGTCAGCTCAGTTTTCATTTGTGATCGAAGATCAATAGCTGGCACAATCCTACAATATGGAGATGCTTGTTCAATAACGAATGCGAGAATGTGCCAGCTTGACACATGGAAAGAATGATGTCAAGTATTCATTTGCTCAAGAGGTGATATGGGATCCACTTGTGTGGGAGTTTTCAAGAGGCACAAATTCACACGAAGCTTTCCCATTGGTTAGTGTAGCTGACTGGGCATTATTCATTTCAAATTTGGTATGATCGTTGATTTTGTTTTGATCAACGAATGTTGCTTACTCGCAATTTCAAAGTGCAAGAAATTTAAGGAATGTGGGTAAGCAGTAATGCACATGAACATTTTTTTTGCCATAAATTTCCTTGCTTTTTGAATTAGAACTGCCTGATGTGGTGAAAATCGATAAATAAAATTTAAAGCTGATTGCAATTTGGAGGTAATGGTTATTGAGAGTTAAATATGGCACAGAGCTCATTCATGTGATTTCAATGCTCAAATATAATTCACGATCTTGCAATTATTTGAACTATAGAATTGCAAGAAATTAACAGAGCATAAAGAATTTTAAGAGCCAGGGCACAGAGATTTTATCCAGCGATTAGGAGAGTTGCAGTAGGAATTATACAAAGAGGATGTGCAAATTTAATGTTGTAGATGAAATTGCAATCAAATTTAGATATATTTTTATTTGATTTGACTTCTCCAACAATTATAAGGATGAATTGAATGTTTTTGGAGGTGGTTGAGGTAATTGGTTTTTTGGTAACAAGCACAAGTGAATTTCATGGCAAAGGGCAGAAGTGACATGTTGAGATCATATTTTTGGAGCCTCAGTATAGTTTGATGATTTCTTGATATTTCTCCATGAAGTATTTTGCAGATTATATGGGAGAGATATATCAGATATTTTGGGCTTCATTTATGGTTTTCATTTGTAGGTAGATGAGGAAGTTTAGTTTCAACAACTCCAGATTGAGGACTCTTTTAGTGGGACAGATGTCAAGTTCAGATTGCCATTCCAGAAATATTTTCTCTCCTATATATCTTCCTTTTCTGCTTGTTGTAAGGGTTCCAATTTTTAGGACTTGTGAGACCACAAGGTTGGCTCTAGTTCTAGAGTTGTGATACCAATTTTCGTGTGTTTTTTCTGTTATGAACATTAGTATTGTATATCTTTTGAAGTATTTTTATATTACATAGTCATTCTTTGTGTATTTTTTGAGTTTTGATATGCAGATGGTGTATTATTTTCAAGGAAATTAATGCAAGAACTTCACCTTTCTTAGTTTCATTCTGATTCTCATCTCCTTCTTCTGTTATCTGTAATGTTTTGTGTTTGAGAACAAAGAGCTTGAACTCAGTTGCAATCCCTTAAGGTTGTATATTAGAATAGATTTTCTGTTGGAACAAAGAGTGAAGTAAATGCTTGTTTATATTGATAGGGTTACATGTTACACTAGTAGGATATTATCATAAGTATGAGAGTTGTTATGAAGATTGATGTCTGTTTGCAAGTCAAATAGATAGATCATATGCCTAAATATATGAGTATATTTTAGGTATCCATCTGCATGTTAAGTTTTAGTTGATGCCCAATGCATAAGGGACTGGTCAACTTGAAGGATACATTTTCTCTATTGTTTCATACTTGGATGATGTTGAGATACAAATCTTAATCAAATATATTTCCTTTTGTGTTTAAGAGTTAAAAGAGTTTTCCCTCACTTAGTTTATTAGGTTCATGTGCTCTGTTATCAGCTATTTCACCCATGAATGTTTGCATAAACATAGAAGATTAAGGGATTTTATCTATTTTCCAGATTCAGTTGTATGCCTTTACACTAGTACCATATAAAGAGTCTGAGGTCCACCCACCTAGGTCTAATAGAGCCTGAAGAAGAAGAAGGATTTATCCTTATAGTTGGCACAAGACTATAGTCAAATGCATCCATCATAGGAATTTTCTAAGCTTAGCTATTAAATCAGGAGCCAACAGCTTAAATCATATCTTTGGCCCTATATTTAGGGTTAGGATCAAATAACTTCACAGTCATAGTTCCTTGTAACTTTTCAGTTACCTCCATGAGATTTTTTTGCAAAAATTTTACCTATTTGTTCTTGCTAATTATCTTGCTAAGTGATGTTATCAATTTTGATTAATCATTATCATCTAAGATTGTAAGAGATGCTAAGGTTTGATAAATACTTGGTGCATTCACTTTTTCATTCTTTCTTTGTTCCTCTTTTCTTGACTTCTCATCTTCTATCTTCTTTTCTTCTTCTTCTTTTCTCTTCTTCTCTTCTTCTCTTCTTCTCCCTTTCTTTTCTTCTCTTCCTCTTCCATCTTCTTATTTTCTTCTTCTTTCTTTCTCTTTTTCTCTTCCTCTTCCTTTATTTTCTTCTCTTCCTCTTCTTTCCTCTTCTTCTCCTCTTCTTCTTTTCTTTTCTTCTCCTCTTCTTCCTTTTTCTTTCTTTATGCTTCTTCTTTCTTTTGGTCTTCCTCTTTCTTTCTTTCTTCCTCTATTTTCTTTTCTTCTTCTTTCTTTTCTTCTCCTTTTCTTTTCTTTCCCTCCTCTTTCTCTTTATTTTCCCTTTCTACATTCTCTTCCTCATTAGAGATGGAGTATTCTATGATATTTCCAACAATGTTTTTTCCAAGATCCTTAAAATGATCCTCCTTATCATCCAGTGTTATCTTTGTATTGTCCACTTGCATGGACCTTGTATCAATCACTATCTACAAAGGTGAGTTTGGCATTCTTGTGTCCTTAACCTCTATTACTACTAGTGTAGGTGGTGTATTATTCTCAACTGACATAAGGATTTCTCCTCCCAACTTCACACTTGGTTTGGGAATGCTAGCTTGTGTCTCTTGGTTTACCTCTTCATAGTTTCCTCACATTAGAAGAACAACTCTTATTTTATTTCTCAACAAGGGCTCAATACCCTTCATTATTCTCTGCATATCTTCATCACTACTTACATCGCAAAATTTCTTTATCAAGTTTCTCTAGTGCTTTTATCTTCATCTCCAACTCTTTTCCTTCTACTTATCAATCTATTATACAAGTCCTGTGGGATAATCTTTTGTAAATCCTCAAACCTCTTATTCCTCAAAATCATATTCCTTACTACAACATTTTCTAACTGTAATCTACCCATGTTACCCATCCATGTTACCATACATGCTATAATACTTATTTAACTGAATGAAATTATCTTTTTCATTGATTTGCACATTCAAATTCTCTACCTTGGGTTTCCAAGCTTTCTTGCTTGCTGATGTTCTTGCTTCTCCTACAACCTTTTTTGTAAATCTATCCTATGTATCTTCTTCATCCTCTAATTCTTCAGATTCTGATAAAACTTGTAGATATTTTCTTCTCTTTCCTGGTCCACTTGCTTGCTACTCAACTCTTTTCTTTCTAGGCGACTCCGTGGGTTTAATTTTCACCTTTGTGAGTCTTTTGGACTTTCTTGTGCTTGGAGCAGTGATAGATTTCTCTTCAACTATCTATACTTCTTCATTATCCTTCTACCTTTGCACTGGGATAGCTTGCATTTGAGAAATTAAGCATAAGGTACAATGTATCTATGAAGAAGACTTTGAGACTATTGCTCCTTTAGATGGTCTTGTCATAGCTAGAGGTGTAGCTACAAATACCTCTGATTGCCCATTGGTCTTCATTTCCAAGCCTATTCCCATGGCCTCCTTGTATCCCTCTACGGTCATACCAATCTCCTTGAGGATGGTTTTAATTTTCTTCTACACATTCTTCTTAATTTCTTTGCTGTGGAGTCCAAGGTGGAATTCCTTCATCTTCTCCTCATATGTCCCCCATCTAGGAAATTCAGTATCTTTGTTTGATTCATGTATTAATTTTTCATAACCTTCGATGAATTCTTCACTCATCTCATAACCATTGGGTCTATAAACTTTACTCTTGGCTCTACAACCTCCATACATGTAACATCCATTTCCACCATAAAGCGTATGCCATTTTTATTCTTCTTCACCATTTATGGAGGGATTTTGAATCTTTGTTTCATCCTTGCTTGAAAGTTCTTCATCATCATGGAGATATCTTGATCATCCTTTCCTCCGGCCTGGCTCTATAATGTTGAGTAATCATCCTCATAGTGCACTAATTGTTATCCTATTCTCCTTCAAGCATACCAAGAAACTATGTTATGACTTGGAAGAACAAGTGTGTTAGCAATGATTCAAATCTAAATATTGCATTTTTTGACTTTTTGACTTTCTCTATGTTATCTAGAAATTGGTGCTTGACTATTTCACACATGTTAACCTTCTTCCTTTGAACTAACGTAAAATAAGTGGCATGTAAGAATCCAACTGGTACTAAATTCTGTCTAGAACTATGGTTCAACTTATATCCAATTATCTTACTTATAATTATAATATTAGTAGCTACAATAAAGTCAAACTTTCATGTTTCTTCCATTTGATTTTGTCTTAAGGTTTGTCACATGTCATTTCTTTACATTCTTTTCATTAACAGGATTACAACCTTCATTGTTCAGACTCGTAACCTTGTGAATTAGGTCATTGTCTATCATTACTGGAATGTCTCCAACCAATACATACCCTCATAAACTCGACTTAAGATGATTCTTCTCCACTCATGGTTGTCAAATTTTGTATGAAATATGTACTTAACTAGGTTTAGTTCATTAAAGTGTGCATACTCTTGATTTAGGGATAGATATCCATTGCATACAATGCTCAAGTCTTTGTGAATGCCACTATCTCCTATGCTCTCAAATTTGTAATGAACATATGATCTTACATCTTCCACCTGTCGCATGTCAGGAAAAATTTGGGAAAATTCTCCCAAGGTCTCATCAACTAAGGATACAAATGGATGCTTCTTAAATTAATACCTCGGCCTCTCATTGACATCACATACTATAGGATTCTCCATTATTCTAACTTGAATGCTTGAAAATTTGACTCAAAATTTGTAAATACCTGGTTTACATGTATTTAGGGATTTTTGAACTTTGCACTTGCAAATACCTTTAACTTGCCTTAACTCACTGTCAATTCTCTCTTGAAAGCTTCTTAACTCTTCACATAGTAGAATGATACCCAAAATCATACTCGCATGACTTATATCTTTCCATAATGATCTCTACATTGATTGTGCAAATAATCAATCTATAAAAATATTACTTAATTAACTAGTAGACTTGTTCTTACTTGTATTACTTTGTACAATTTCTAAATGACTTACACTCTTAACCAGAGCTTCCTTGTGATTTTCTCAACGTTCTATTAACCTTGCAACATCTAATTTGACCTCTAATTTATGTTCCATCTTTCTAAGGCTCTGTGTTTGATAGAAAAGTGTTTAATTCAAGTAAGATAAATCACACACTATGGATGATTTCAATATCTCATCAAGTGCATGAAAATACTGCTCTTTTAAAAAAAAATGTGAACTTTCTGGATCATTTTCCTTTACAAACACTTCCTTAAATTCTTCAACATGCTCTTTAAGTGCCTCATTCTAATTGTTGTTGCTACTGTTATCATTTCCTCTATCATTTCTATTATTGTTCCCTCTGTAGTTTGGATTCCTATTGAAATTCCTTTTATCCATTTTGAAATTTTTTTATGTGTCCAAAGTTATAACATACCTGACATATTGGTCTATTCTTTCTCTGATTAGGTCCATTGTGATTGTTTGGTGCTTTGCAATTTCTCACAATGTGTCCAAATTTATTGCATTTATAACATACAATCAAGTTCCTTGCTCCATTAGATCTTCTTGAGGATCTCCTTCTTTCATTACTCGTAGGGTTAGTATCCCTGAACATTCTACTATTTCCATAATTACTATCAAACTTAGGTTTCTTACAATCAACTTCTTTATGTCAAAAACCATGACAGCTATAAAAATAGAAATTAGTAATTGATTTGAAAGACTTACCTATGCAATCTCTCTTCATATGACCAATTTCATTGCATATAAAACATCTACCTCTGAATTCATGTCTAACTTCCTTAAGTGGTTCAACTTGCTCTATTTTTTTTGGTTCATTGCATTTTTAGTTTGATTTACTTGCTCAACTTCTTTAGATACTTCTGTAGACTTGCTTGGTTCAATCCTATTTTGATAATTCTTTTTAGGTTCAGGGGTTTCAACAACTAGATCTGGTTCCTTCCTAACTTTAATCTTCTTTTTTGATTTTCTCTAATAAGATATCCAAGACCTGTCTTATCATAAGAAGATCTTTGATAGAATAACTATTCATCAATTTTTTGTAATAACCCCTATTGGTTATAACTTCATGAAACACCAAATCCTTCTCAAATTCAATTGTTTAACATTTTGTTAAACATCTTACAAGAAAGAGATATATTGCATATCTAAATTCCAATTTCTTTCTAAATGCCAAAATTTAATAAAATATGCCTACAAAGAACACACCAAACATCTACCAATGAAGATGCAATTGTTTTTGTATAACACTGATTACAAATAGGAAAATATGCATCTACATCAATAAGACATTAGGGAAACAAATTGTGATATAAAACTTTGATATAAATTATATTACAACAAATTTTACAAACCTACAAATGCCCTAAATATCTACTCTCAAACAATGTAAAATATAGTAGATAAAAACTAGGAATTGCTCCAAAAATATGAATTTTCTTGTAGTGAATCACTGTAGTGATGACACTATAGTAGTGAACAATAAATGTATTCTCCAATTTAAGAACAAACAAAACTCTAGAATGAAGCTCTCCCAAATGCCAAATTTAGTGGATATTTCACCACCTCAAATGGTTGCAACACTGAAGAATTAATGCTCTCCAATGGCTAATTGAAATTAAAAACCCTTAGTTTCTTCTCCCAAGTTCATATCAAATGCAATTCACAATAATCAAATACTTAACAATGAAGCTCTTGCCTCTATTTATTCTTACTCTTCACCCTTCTAGAATGAAATAAAGTATTATTTAATTGCACTCTCTAGAAGCTTCCCCCCTTTCCAAGGCAATAATTAGTCGTACTTCTAGAAAATGCACTCTGTAGAAGCTTCCCCCTTTCCAATACAATAATTAGTTGTGCTTCTAGAAAATTAAATTAATTAAATATAAAGTCACCTTTTAATTTTAATTTATTTAATGATATTATAAGAAATAAATTTAATCAATTTCTCCTTATTTCTTCACTTATCTTTCGGAGAAGGTAAAGCCTAAGAACTCCACTGAGATGCTAAAAAGATGGGGACATTAAATTTTCTCACTATTGGAATATAAATTTTCTAACTATTGCTTAGCTTGGGTCAACTCTCCTTTCACAATGATATTGTACTTTTCTAATTCTACATGCTCTATT
Organism: Cupressus sempervirens; assembly: GCA_028749045.1. Classification (NCBI taxonomy): domain Eukaryota; kingdom Viridiplantae; phylum Streptophyta; class Pinopsida; order Cupressales; family Cupressaceae; genus Cupressus; species Cupressus sempervirens. The sequence goes on along the minus strand of CM053785.1, from coordinate 149,339,049 downwards.
TTGATAGAATCTAATTTAGATGTTACTTGAGTCAGATTGGATCTTAGATCTACATTCTCAGATTTTAGATCTAAATCACACTTTATTGTTGGAATTATGTTATATTTGTCATTAGTGACAACACTTATTCAATTCTATATGGTTACCAAGCTCATCACTCAGTCTACAATATTTATTGAGAAATCTATTGTTAACTAAGTTTCACACTTCATATCGAGCATTCCTAAAGCTACTAAGTGAGTGTGCAGTCCAGTAGTGTTTACTGAGCAGATAGTGGTCACCAAGCTTCATAGTATTTACTGAGTCATTAGTTTGTGTGATGTGAAGCCAATGTCTACCCAGTGATGGATGTGTAGTGTTTACCAAGTGAAAGCAAGGCAAAAAAAGGATTCAGTATCTATCGAGTAATGCTATATCTGTCGAGTCTCCAATGGTTACTAAGTTTTAAGCTATGTTGTGTGATTAGTATGGACCAAGCTTCTACTTCTACCGAGTTCATGACAATGCTGAGTAATGCAGTGGATGTCGAGTATCAAAAGTTCACCAAGTCAGCTTATAGAACCCGAGTTTTCTACTATTTGGCTGACTTAGTAATATTTTGTTTACTTCTATTTTAGCCGACCTTGTAATTGCAAATATTGGAATGGTATATATGTAATGTATTTGCAATATATGCATGAGTGTATCAAGGAATGGATATGTAATGTTTTGAGAAGAGTGAATGTGAATCAATAGCAAAGAAGAGTATTCAACAAGGTCTACAAGGAGCAGTAAAAGTTATATCAATCACAAGAGGTGATCTGTACTTCAAGGATCTAATTAGAAATCAAGTTGTAAGTTAGATCCACTATTTCATCCTAATAGGTGAATCAATTTTCTAAATCCTTTAACAAGGTAGACTTAATAGTCTTTGTTTAAATCTCTTAATAGAGTGCATACTTCATTGTATGTTCATAAAACCTCTAACAAGGTAGACTAGCAATCCAAATTGCTCTTAGTAGGGTAGATCATTAAAAGTGGTCAATATAAGCCCTAATAGGCCAAATTTATACTATAATAGTGAAGTTTTGTGGGTATCATCCCTACCCCAGTTTTACTTTCTATTTGGAAGGTTTTTGGGTCACCAAAATTCTGTGTTCATGTGTTATGAATGTTTATCTTTTCTCATGCATGCAGTAGATTAGATGAATTAATGATGAATGGATTAAGTGCTGAATTAATTTAAATTTTTTGAGGTTACTAATTCACCCCTCCCCTCTTAGTAACCCAGCTAGTCTTGATTGTTTCCAACAATTGGTATCAGAGCTTTGTGGTTCTCAGGATAAAGTTTGACAACTTGAGCAAAGATCAAGGACAATGGAGATATTTAGACTTGACAAAGCCATTGACAATGAGAAGCTAGATCTAGAGATGGACATAGCTCAACTCAAAGAAGCAAAAGAGCATCTTTCCCAATCCCTAAAAAGAAGAAAGAAACTTGCAAAACAAATGAATGACCACTAGTATGTTGAAAAAAAGATTGAAGACTTTTTCCCCTCAAATAGTTCAGATGAAGTAAATCAGGCAATCAAAGAACTCCTAGAAAAGAATGGATCTCTACAAGAAGATGTAAGGAAATTGAAACAAGAACAAGAAATTCAGTCAATCAGAATGTGTGAAATCTTGGAACAAAGGAATAAGGCAAGTAAAGACTTGGAGGCAAGGAATAATGCAAATCAAAATCAATCCCTGCAACAAGAAAGTCTTATCAATCAGCTCTCCAATGCAAATGAGGAAATCATGAACTTGAGATCTAAAAATCAAAGCTTAAGGAATGATTTAATCACTGAAAGAAAAACTAATGAAAGATTGAAGTCTGATCTAAATTTTGAAAAACAACTCAATGAAAGGATAATGAAATCCCAAGCAGACATGGATCAATTGAATAAGAAAAGTGAGCATAATCTCTATAGACAAAATGGTAAAGTAGGACTTGGATACAAAGAAGAAGGTGAATCTTCTAAACAAGGTGCCCAAAGGAATCAAAGACCTACTTGCAATCACTGTGGTAAGTTAGGTCATACATCAAACAAATGTTGGAGAAATGGAAAGGAAAGATTCAATAGAAAATGCTAGAATTGCAGTCAACATGGTCATAAAGCTAATGAATGCAAGGAGAAACCAAAATTTGAAGGTAAATGTCACAAATGCAAGAAACAAGGTTGCAAGGCATCTAAATGCAGATCTAAACCATTCAATCTAGCTGAACAATTTGTAAAGGCAATATTTGGTTGGGACTATAATACTTGGCATAGATGTCACTATTGTGGAGAATATGGACACATTGGAATAAACTGTGCAAGGCATCACTTGAGAAAGAAGGATACAATAGTAAGATTTTATACATACATTGAACTTGGTCATATAGCTAAAAAATACATGAACATAGGAAAGGTTGAGGATGAAAAGAAAGTTAAAGCTGATAATATTAGGAAGCAAATGAGATAACAATGGATTCCCAAATCTACCAAGCAAGCCAGTTCATGATGGCCATGTCACTCAAGATGTGGGTGACTCCACCATTTCCAACTAGATTCTTAAAGGAAGAATTGGAACTGTATCTTCAAATAAAATCTCGAGTAGTTCCAATGAAAGAAAGTAGAAGATCCAAATTAGTATTTTGAATATAGAAGGATCACAAGAAATCAACATTCATTGAGCAAGGTTGGTCATAGACTCAACCGAACTAGGTTGGGAGTAATAAAATTTTTGTTCAGATGTCGAGTCACAAGATTCTACTGAGAAAGTGAGTGGATGATAATCAATCATGCACTACATCATTATGGTACCAAGCATTAATGGAGATTTTTTCATCAAAAAGGGCAGAATTCAACTTCATTTTTCACCACTACTTTATAATACATAGAGCAAAGCGATTTCCAGGTGCATCCAAGCAATCTCAAGAAAATTCATAGCAAAGATTTGTTCAAAATTTTTCTCTCATTTATCGAGCAAACATGGCATCCAAAAGTAGTAGGGAAAAAAGAGTATCTAAGATGTTGGTAAAAGGTGTGGAATGGAAAGTGTCAAATTTCAAGTTAGTACCAGTAGTTGTAGAGTCATGACCTAAATGGAGCTCAATCTCAAATTCCTCTAAAGGTACTTCTAATTAATGATATTTTCACTCATTTTAAGTGTTTTGTGCAAGAGATTGGAACTTGAGAGATGGATAGTACCCTAGGAGAAATGTGTGTTGATGGTCCTCTAAAACTTGAGCATAAGCATTTAGAGGTCAAAGGGTTAACTCATATCCCGCATATGCAAAGGAGCTTTTAGATTAAGTGGATTAGGTATATTCTTAGCCATGTTCACAATGGTCAGTTATGGTTAGAAAAACCTGTATTGATCACCAAGAAAATGATTCATAAGATCATAGGTCTCACTATGCTAAGCAAAGCCAAAACTAACAAAAACCTGAGTCAGGAAGAGCTTCAAAGAAAACCATAGCCAAATGGGACGGTAGTGGTTTGAAGATTAGCACTGTATCTGATGTAGAACTAAGGTTTGGTATTCATGTCATTGCTCACAAGATTTATAGCTCCAGTCATTTGAACAGTATTCCATGTTAGGTAGTTGATTTGGCATTCAAGGTTGTAAAGAAGAATTTGAAATTTGATCTATCAGAGTTATTGTTGAAGTAGTTAAATAAAAATATGGACAACATTAGGACATGAAAGAACAAGCCCTACAAATTTGGTTCTTTGTTAACATATCTTTTCTTTTATGTTCAAAATTTTTTCCCATCAAAAGGTTTAGTAGTATGGAGGAAAGATACTCTAATTATGTATTAGATTAATGATTTCATTGCAAAAATGGGTGAAAACTTTGATAGCATTATGGAAAATTATTTTGAAGTTTTCAAGGAGAAGATGAACAATAGGTTCAAGATTCCTCCCAAGCTTGTTTAAGACTATAAAGATGATGTATGTTTTATGGTTGATTATGATAAAGTGTATATCTAGGTATTTAGGCCTAGAATTGCATGGATGAAACCTCTTCCATATGAGGTTAACATTGATGAAACCAAAGATATTATTGAAGCCCTGGTGAATGAGCTAGCAAATCCTAAGCAACCTATTTTTGGAACCTATGAAGAAGCCAAAGCTAGAATTGAGCTTGAAATCAAGCTACCCCTAGCTATAAGCAAAGGCAAGAGGAAGGTAGCCAAGTTGAAAACTGCAAGTACCCCTCTTATGCTTACCAAGGGAAAAGGAGAGGATGAAGAGGAGTCTGATGAAGAAGAAGAGTAGGAATCTGAGGAGGAAGAGCCAATGAAAATGAAGGGCAGGGTAATCATTACCAAGCCACCCAAGATCTCCACAGCTATATTTACAAGGAGATCTAAAAGGAAAGGAGATAGTGATGTTGTTCTTGTTAAGCCTCCTCCCACATTTCAATAAAGACTCAATCAATTGAGAGTAGGTTCTTGAATCAATAAATTCAAAGCACTCAAGTATGAATCGAAGACTCTAGCAGAACGAAAGGAAGTTGAAGATCTAATCATGGACAAGCTAGGATGATGGAAATTCTCTCATAATCAGTTTGCTTCACAAATCCATGTAGTCTTATTAGAAAAAGTCAAGGTTAGGTGACAATCAGCTAAATAGATAGCTAAAGACATATTTGAGCAATCCTTGAGAAAACTGCTGCCAAATCTTTCAAATGCAGAGGTTAAGGCAGAAATGAAAAAGAATGAAGAGAAAATGATGATGAGATTTCATACTTGTTTGATTTTGGTAAAAGAAATTAAGCATGTGGTCAAGGATGCCACATCTATGTGTGGAAACATCTATCATCTGCACAAGCCCAGTGAAGATCCAGTAGAGATCAAGGATGATGATGATGACAGTGACAAAGATGAAGAAGATAACACTCCATGTGCCACTTTTGATGTTGAGGACTATCAGGCATTAAAGAATGATGATGAAGAGAAAGAGGAAGAAGCTAAAGAGGAAGACAAGGAAGGAGATGAAGAAAATGATCCAATGAGAATAGCAACAAAAGTTATAGCCTCCCTTCCTCATTCTCTACCTAAGGCTACTACATCATTAGGGTTGGAAACAACTTCAACAAATGTGATAGCAACTACAATAGACACATCATCTGTTCAATCACTATTTGCTACCTCTCAGCTCCAAGTATCAATAATGGAAGTGTCTACCACTTCATCTACCAATCTATAACTCTCCTCTTTATCAACTCTAGAGTCAACTAAATTAGTAGTATGTGAAGCATCCAGTTCTAAAATTTTGTTAACTTCATCAACAACATGTACAGTAAATTCACCATTATGTTCTACAGTCTTGACTACTATAGCTTTGCTAGCACCAATTTTTGTTCAAGTTAGTTCTTCTATTGTAAGTACTTTAGTTTGTGCTCCACCTATTGTTACTTCAATTTTGGGTAGCACATTAGTTTTGGATTCAATTAACACTTCTTTCAGTTTTCCTTCAGTTGGTCCTATTCAATTTTTTATAGCAAGCCCAACTATCTCTACAATTGTTTCTATTTCTAAGTCCAAGGAAGTAAGGTCAGAAGTATAATTAAGGACACCCCTAAAAATTTTACTTACTGGTAAGGAAATTGATGAAGATATTGATTTGGACAAGAAAATTGTAATTCCCAAGTTGGATCTAGATACTGCTACAGTTGATGAAATGAGACTAGTTAGTCAACTTTTGGAATAGAAGGCAAGGCAGAAATAGATCAGAGCTAAAAGAGATAGAGAGTTTAGAATAATTGAAAATGCTAAGAATATAATAATAGAAGCTATACGTGTTGATGTGGATTCATCTCAACACATTTTTCTAGGAAGAAGCAGTCAATAAGTTCAATGAGCATACATCTGGCCAAGAAAAGTTAGTTGCAAAGGCAGAGAAAAAGTTTGATAATAAAGTGCTTGAGCACATTGCTCGACACATTGCCATAAACCAGGTAGAACTATCCTCAATTTTGGGCAGTCTTGAACATTCTTTTTCCAATGTAACATCACTTTTTGCTAAGCTTTATGATGTTACCAAGTATACCAAAGAGATTAAAGAAAAGCTCAATAAGATTGATGTAGATATGAAGGCCAATGCTCAAAAGCTATAGCTTGACCCCAACTCAAGCTTAGTACATCACATTAAGTTGATATTTTTGTCAAATATGTAGGCAGAATTGCTAAGAGAGGAAGCCAAGATCAGGTCCACATTGATAGATATACAAAACATGATTCTTCTAGTTATGGACTCAATATAGAAACATGTTGTATATTTAAAAACATTGGTCTAGGATAAAAATTTTTCTATTGCAAATCATATGATTGAACTTTCAGTAGAAGTTCAAGTGGCACCCTCCACCTGCAAAATTTTTCAAGACAACTAGGATAAGACGTTGGCTCTTATTCTCAAGGTACACTCCAAGTTTCTCTCACATTTTGATGTCTCTATTTGAATATATTGCACAACTCTTTGACATTATTGTCAAAAAGGGGGAGTAAGGGATGATAAGAGATTTGTGGAGATAATAAGGGAGAAAATAGATTAATTTATTTACAGAATAAAAAGGATAAAAGACTATGTATATATTATGACTTATGTATTGGGGAGATATGTACAAATGTATATATAGTAGATTTACAACGATCAATTTTGAAAAATCAAAAATCAGTATGTCAGTGTACATAAGTCTTGGCTTATAAGTGTTTTTTTCACTAATGCCAAAGGGGGAGATTGTTGGAATTATGTTATATTTTTCATTAGTGACAACACTTATTCAATTCTATATGGTTATTAAGCTCATCACTCAGTTTGTAGTATTTATCGAGCAATCTAGTGTTAACCAAGTTTCATAGTTCATATCAAGCATTCCTAAAGTTACCGAGTGAGTGTGAAGTCCAATAGTGTTTACCAAGCAGATAGTGGTCACTGAGCTTCACAATGTCTACCAAGTCATTAGTTTGTGTGATGTGAAGCTAGTGTCTACCTGTATATGTGAAATTGGGGGCCTCTGATCCTCACATACACTTCAACATGGTCATTACCTATGAGATCATCCCAAAATAAACATTATATTATTTATTTGAAAAATCTAACAAAGCAACCTATTGCCTTCTAACTAGAAGGTCTATGCCTTTGCTTTTAGAATGAGAAGCAGGCAACTAGACCTCTAGAATGAAGAATTTATGTAGTTAAATGAAAGTGCAATTAATCTAGATGAGAGATGCAATTATTAATCTAAGAAATGAAGAAACATAGTATGCTAAATGGATGCATATTTAAAATCTAAATGATATTACAATGAAAGAAATAAAGCTATGAAAATGTGAGCAAAGTGAGTAAGAATTTCAGCATAAATTTGACAAAAATTCCAAAATTTATCCTCTGTAATGAGGAATGGAGAACTTCTTTTATAGAATCCAAGAGGTGATCGATGATCAAGATTAACCGAAATGGACAGTCAAGATTGAAGAGGAGAGCCAATCATAAAGGTAACTTTCTCATGAAAAGGGAGTTAACTGGTTGCCTTTGAGTGATAAAAGAAGTTAACTAAGTCCTTTTGTGTGATAAAAGGAGCTAACTGAGTCCTTTTTGAGTGATAAAAGGAGTTAACTGAGTCCTTTTTGAGTGATAAAAGGAGTTAACTGAGTCCTTTTTGAGTGATAAAAGGAGTTAACTGAGTGCCTATTGAGTGATAAAAGGAGCTGACTAACTCCCTTTTGAGTGATAAAAGGAGTTGACTGGTTCCTTTTTTCGCATGAATATTTAATTTAATAAAATAGAATATGACCTCATAAATGGATAACTTTAACTAATTGAATAATTAAATTCAATAATTTAAAAGAGGAGATATCTTATTAAATTAAATGTATTTAATTCCTTTTTATATTAGCTAAAGAGGTAATTTTAATTAATTAAAGTAGAATACTTATAATTAAATTAAATTAAATTGATAGGTTTGTGTAGCTAATTTGAGTTGATATTTAGGAATTAAATAAATAATATGATTAATGCAAATTATGGTTTTCTGCATTTGACACCTAGGTCAAGTAGCAATTATTAGAATTAGAATTAGAATTGCCTAGTAAAATAGGACTTAGGAATAGTTGAATAAACCAAAGTTGGTTAATATGGCAATGTGCCAATTTTGGGGTATTACATTTTTCCCCTCTTTGAATGAATGTGTGAGTAGCATGTTCAATTCAAAGAAAATCATAAAGCATGATGTGAAGATCAAGAAATGAGATTGGTTCCAAAATTGATGACACAAAGACCAATTGATAAGCTTTTAAAGATCATCTCCAAAACAAAGCTTAACCTTAAGGAATCCAAGAAAAACATTTAGATACTTGAATTGATAAGCATTTTAAAGGTTTTCTCCAAAAAGAAGCTTAAACTTTAGGGATATGGATAGAACACCTAGATACCAAGATGAATAAGCTTTTAAATATTATCTCCAGAATGGAGCTTAACCCTAACGAATCCAAATAGAACACCCAGATACCTAAATTGACAAGATTTTAAAGATTATCTCTAGAACAGAGCTTAACCTTAAGGGATCTAGATAGAACACCTAGATACCTAAGCATAAAAGAAAACATGATCCAATCATGAGTCATAGAATCATCCTCAGAATGATTCTTGATCCTTAGGAGTTAGGGTTTAGACTGTCCTAATACCTATCTATTGAACTTTAACTAGAAATGTTATAAGATGTGATCAGCTAATGAAAAGATGAGATAGATGACAAATGATGCCAGATAGAGGGGAACAAGATGCCCCTAGTGGTGAGAACATAAGATGGAAACAAGATTCCCTAAGTAATGAAGATGCCCCAAGTGATGAGGACATAAGATTCAGATTGAGTTGAATTTTAGATTCAATGATGTAATCATCCTGCCCCCTTGGGAATGAAATCAAAAGACGACACACCAAAAATGTGATGTAGCACAGTATGTTAAAAGATACCAAAGAAATTTGATGTTCAGAAGAACGTAAAAGAGATCAAAATGATTAGAAGAAATATAGAAGAGATTAGAATGATTAGAAGAATTAAGAAGAGATTAGTATGATTAGAAGAAATATAGAAGCCAATTTGAAGAAATCTTGGAAAGTTTGAAGAAAGGGGGGAAAAAATGTGGATTGCAAAAGCATTCAATCATGTTGGTCCCAAAATTTGAAAATGTGATTTTGAGCTATTTAAGTGTGTCAGATTTTGAATTCGATCCCAAAAATGGATTCAGAGCAATCAAAGTAGTCGAGAGGGTGATGAACCAATCATTTGTGCAGTCATGAAGAAACATGATACTTTGAATAAGCCAACAATTCCTCATCGCAAATGATGTAAGTGGATCTGCAATCGAACCATGTGCTTATGCAATGCAATCTTATGCTAGATACAATCTTAAACTAGATGCAACCGTAGATCTAGTTACCAAGCTTCGATAATTATCATCACTAAGCGTATAGTGAATCCTAGATGCCATACAATCCCCACTGACATTGTAATCATAGGAATATAAATAGGACATCTATTCTAGTTTTTTTGGGATTAAATGTAAGCATTCGAGGCACAAGAAGCCAGAATGACCAGAACATTTGTCCCTTTTAATATAGCAAGTGAATGTAAGCATCAAAGCATAAATGCTAGGATGACTAGAATGTTTCTTGCATACAAACACAATAGACACATGGGAGATCCCTCTTATGCCAAGTAATCAATAAATATTTTGTCTGCAATGACCCTTATGTCCATAACCTAAGATAGAAGTTTCCATATACACTCGTAATGACCCGTATGTTCACTTAGCAGGACGAGTATCAATATTTACTATACCATAAAGAGTTCACTCCAACAACAAGGAGAAGAACCAACCTCATTGATTTATCCATATAAAAGGAGTTGAGGTACACATGACCATCTAATACAAGATGGAGGCTATTATAGTGGACACTGCATTTATATGTATACCTCAGATCATTGGAATTAAACCACAAATAGAAAGCAAAGAAAAGATCATGCCCCCAGTCCATGATTCTCTAGTCAAAAATGACATCATCGAGTTGCTGAAGGAGACATGATGAAGCGAAAATGAAACAAACAAAGAAAATGCTCAGTATATCTAAACAAGTATGCCATTTTGAGTTCATGTTTTTGGGATTGATGTCAAGTGTTAATGTCTAGAACATAGATGAAAGAAATCTCTTTAGTATGGTGATAACAATAGACAAACATAGCCAGAATGATTGGTGACTAAGGTCAAAGAGGAATCTTCAATGTGAATAACCTAAAGAGGATCGAGCGATAGTAGAAAAACAAAACCAGAATGGCTAGTGACTGATGCAAGAGAGATCTACCATTAAGGAATCTTGAAAAGTGACACAAGCAACAATAGGAAGACATAGTTAAAACAACTGGTGATTGTTGCGAAAGAGATTCTATGAGGAGAATCTCGACAAAGAGTGACACTAGCGATAGTAGCAGACACAATTGAAACAACTGGTGGTTGTCAAGAAAGAGATGAGGAGAATCTCAACAAAGAGTGATACTAGTGATAGTAGGTAGACATAACTGAAACAACTAATGATTGTCACAAAAGAGATTTTATGAGGAGAATCTCGACAAAGCGTGACACTAGCGAAAGTAGGCAGACACAGCTGAAACAACTAGTGACTATGGCGAAAGAGATTCTATGAGGAGAATCTCGACAAAGCATGACACTAGTGACAGTAGGCAGACACAGCTAAAAAAATTGGTGACATTCATGAAAGAGATTCTAGGGCACTTGAGAGTAGTGCCCCCAAGCTATGACAAGACTCAATCCATGGATACATGAGAAAAAAGTACTAAACTAAAGTAGGAAAGCAACTATACAGGGAGCCAAAAGATGCACTGCAAGATGGAGCATTGGGAACAAGAGGTGCCTGTTTGCTAGGTTTTCACCTTCTTGGTAGGGCTTTCATTTTTTTTTGGCTACAATGATGCTTGTTTCCAGGTTTTCACCAATGGCAATTTCTTGTTTTTCAATTTTTTTTGTATTTTTGTATTTTTTGATTTTTTTGAATTTTTGAAACTTTTTTTATTTTTATTTTATTACCAAGGCACCTATTACTAGGTTTTCACCAGGGTGATGATTTTTTCAAGACTTTTTGAAATTTTTAGATTTTTTTAAAGGACATTTAGATATGTACAAAGAGCTTCTAAGATCAGATCAACTGTAGAACCTCTTCAGGTCAAGAGTGTTGATAGGCTCCTTGAGCACTTCTCCCTTGCCTATTGAAAGCTAGTAAGCACCAGATCCATATACTGCAGTGATTATGTAAGAACCAAGCCAGTTTGGTTCAAACTTCCCTTTTTGGACCTATTGTTTTTTATTCCTAGGATTTTTCTCTCAGAATGAGATCACCTAGGTGGAAGTCATGTGGCTTAACTTTCCTATTGTAGCTTCTTGACATTCGCTACTAATAAGCTCATAGGTGATCGCATGCCACTTGTTGACATTCATCTAGTAATACTAGCTCTTGAAGCTGAGCTATTTTGTAATCTTCATCAGTAATAAGGCCTTTCATAGAGATTCTTAAGGTAGGAATCTTGACCTCTATTGAAAGTACAACATTTGCTCCATAAACTAAAGCAAAGGGCATCATACCTATTGGAGTCTTGATGCTTGTCCTATATGCCCATAAATATGGATTAATCTGGAGGTGCTAGTCTGTCCTAGATTTGCTAATTGTACAATGAAGGATCTTGAGGATCACCTTGTTAGATGCCTCTGCCTAACCATTACCCTAGGGGTAATAGATAGAAGACCAATGTTGTGTGATTTTGAATATTTTGCATAGTTCCTTGAGGTTTTTATTTTTGAACTATCCTCCATTGTTAGTAATGATGGAGGATGGTACACCATACCTACATATGATGTAGTTTGTGATAAAAAGAGCTATAGTTTTTCCATTTTCTATTGAGAGGGGTACTTTCTCTACCCATTTTGTGAAGTAGTTTGTAGTTGTAATAATGAACTTATGTCCATTAGAAGAAGATGGGTGAATCTAACCCATCAAGTCAAAGGCCCATTGTTGAAATGGCCACATTGTGGTAGATGGAATGAGCTCCCTGGCTGGAGTGTGTATCAGATTCCCATGGAGCTGGCACTGCTTGCAAGACTTGGCATACTTGATTGCCTCTTGCTCCATTTTAGGCCAATAGTAACCAACTCTAATGAGTTTTTGAGCTAGTTTCAAGCCATTTGAGTGGGATCAATGTCAATTAATGCATGTTTGGACTGTTCAGGTTCTAAAAATCTAAGGAGTGTTTTGTTGAGACCTCTTCTAAACAAGATGTTAGTAATAATGACATACCGTGAAGCATTACAGATAAGGTAGCATTTTTCATTCTAGTTTAGACCACCTAAAATGGGTTGGTTATGGAGATAGGAGTAAATGTGATGGTAGCAAGATGAGTCTTTTCCTACAATAGAACAGATCATCCTAGAATCAGGGGTATCAAAGGCCAAGTAGTCTAACACTTCCACCATGAACTCATGTTAGAGATCATTGTTGGGAATGTGTAGCAAGGATACCAAAGTAGCCATTGCATCAGCCAATTTGTTATCTACTCAAGGAATTTGCTGGAAGATGATGTGCATAAAATATTTCTTTGGGTCATCAACCATGCATTTGTAAGGGATTAATTTCTCATCCTTTGTTTGATACACATCATTAACCTGGTTGATTATGAGATGGGAGTCCCCAAAGATATCTAACTGATCAAATCTCCATTCAATAGCAATCTTCATGCCATTAATCAAAGCCTCATATTCAGCAATGTTGTTTATACAAGGAAAAATAATCTTGTATGCTTTATGTAATAAATATCTCTGTGGCGTTATGAAGAGTAATCTAGCACCAGATCTCTGTTGTCTAAAGGACCCATTGAAGAACATCACCCATGTTTGGTGTGTGAGTGTCAGAATTGACTCATCAAGGAAATCAATGTTCATTGGGAGAAGACTTTGTATAGGTGCATCTGCTAGCTGATCTACAATTACTTGTCCCTTGATAGCTTTTTGTTCAACATACTAAATGTCAAACTCACTAAGTATCATGACCCACTTAGCCAATTGTCCTATGAGAACAACCTTGTTGAGCAAGTACTTTAGTGGATCTATTATAGCCACCAGTCATGTAGTGTGGGCAAGAATGAAGTGTCTCAATTTTTGAGAAGCAAAGACAATTTCCAAGCAAGCTTTCTTAATGATGTTGTAATTCTTCTCATAAGAGATTAGTGTGTGACTCAAATAATAAATAGCTCTCTCCTTGTTATCATTGTCCTCTTGAGCTAATAAGATTCCTAGAGATGTTTAAGTTTCTGAAATGTACAAAATCAAAAGCTTCCCATAAATAGGAGGCATCAAGATCAGTGGATTAGCAAGATATTTTTTTATCTATGTTAAGCTTTGCTCACAATCCTAACTCCAGTTGTATTTGACACCCTTATGTAAAGTCTTTGTAAAAGGTTGTGATCTATTCGCAAAATGTGAGATGAACTTGCAAATAGATTGGAGTCTTCCTTGTAGACCTCTCATTTGGCTGATGTTATGGGGTGGAGGCATATCCATAATTGCTTGAACCTTGTCTAGATCCACCTAACTTCCTTTCGCAGACACAATGTATCCTAGTAGTTTCCCTAATGTGACAGTGAATGCGCATTTCTTAGGATTGAGCCTAAGACTAAAATTTTCCATATGATCTAGGATGGGTCCTAAATCTTGCAAATGAGTATTTCATTTTGCACTTTTGACCAAGGTATTATCCATGTAGTCCTCCATGGTCTTATGGATCATGTCATGGAAAATTGTAGTTACTACTCTTTGATAGTAGCCAAATGGCATTACATTCCAATAGAAGGTTCCCCATGCACATGTAAAAGCAGTCTTTTCCTGATCTTCTAGTGCAATTTTTATCTAATTTTAACTAGGAAACCCATTCATGAGTGAGTACATCTCATATCTTGCTATCATGTCCACTATCATATCAATGTTGGGAAGTGGAAAATCATCCTTAGGACATGCTAAGTTTAGATCATGAAAGTTAGTACAAAATTTGATAGATTTATCATGCTTGGTGACTGGAACAATGTTGGATATCCATTCAGCATAATCAATTGCATGGATGAATCCAGCTTTTAGAAGATTCTCTAGTTCAGCTTTGACGAGCAATGCAACATGAGGGTGCATTTTTCAAAGTTTTTGTTTAACTAGTTTAATGCTTGGTGCAATGGAAAAATGATGCATAATGAGATCAGGATCTAGTCTTGGCATGTCAGAATATGTCCAAGAAAAATTTATCTTCTTCTCTTAGGAAAAGGCAATGAACTTTTCCTTTTCTTTTGGTGACAATGACTCTACTAGATGTCTCATATGAGGATGTTCTTCCATACCCAAGTTAATTGGCTATGTTGGCTCTATCAACACTGATGATCTCTCCTAAAAGTGACTTGGAAGTGCATCAAATATCTCATCCACAGGTGCCTTAAAGAGGTTTTCACCTTTGGATATGTCTTTTGTTTTTACTTTTTTGGATTTCGACACTGCCACAATGTGGTTTTCACCATCAAACCTTTTGCATTTTTTCTTTTTAATTTTATGACTGAGATATTTGATGTTAGTTTCAGTCATGTTGACACTCTATTCATTGATGGAAGATGTTACAAGTTTGACAACATTTAGGTAGTAGGCAAGAGCATAGTCACTCTAGAATGTAAGGATTTCACTAGATGCATTAGGGTTCCAGTCTATAAGCTCAGGATGTGTCAGTGAAAGAGTAGTGATAGGTTCAATTGCATTCACAATATAGTCATTAAGTGCTTGGACCAAAAATTTGAGACCTACAATGACTTCTTCCACAGGTGTGTTCAAACACCTCTAAGTACTAACATCAACAATTGACAACTCTAGGACACTAGTTGGATCAGACCCATCCGACCTAACCCTAGATGTTTCACCCACTTTGATTTGGTTTTCATAGAAATGAACTTGGTCAATGTCTTTATCAGTAGTTGCTTCTGAAAGAGAGTCAAACTCATATTCCTTAGAATTAGTGCTACATAGTGAGAGACTATAGAACTCTCCAATAGTGATAGGGACATACTCTCCTTCATCTTCTAGATTTTTACATAGGTACTCAATATGTAACACCTAACTAGACTCACCTTGTTCTAAATGGGCATGGTGTGAATCAGTATTGTCCTTAGAAGGATCATTAGTACCATCCATAGTGTTGACACATGGCACAAAGTCATCTAGCTCAGCAAAGAATTTGGCAAGGTCATGAGGAATAGGATAAGGATAGGGATCCTCATCATTAGATTGTTCCTCTTGAGTATTAGACTTGGCTTGTGACTCATTTCCAGATGAACTCTCAGGTTTTGGTATGAATTTATTAGGTCCCAAATGGAAAGGAACCTTCTTAAATCCTAGACCAGTTGTATTGTTGTTGCTTCGAGCTGTTGCCTTGATATGATCAATTAGGCCATTGTTATTACACCCAGTAGGGCCAATTTCCTTGTAGCCAAAATGCTTCATGAGCCTAAGATTAGGACCATACTTCTCAAGAGTGATCTCATGAGCTTGTTCTATTAATTCTATTGGAGTGTCTTCTTTGTAAAGCCACATAGAAATGGCTCTATTTTTTATTTCATCTTCTAAGGGAACTTTAGCCTTGACAAAAGTGTAATTATACTTGGTTTGAAGTCTCAACACAAATGGCTTCTTTTCCTCAAATGGTCTTCCATAATGATGGGGAGACTCAGGAAGAGATGTTAATGATAGCACTAGTTCAATATGGTACACACCCATGCTAATCTCTTTTAGGTTGACTGACTGCTCAATTTTTTTTAGCTTGTTCTCATGATATGATTCAATAGACTTCCTGTTAGTGGGGACAAAATTCTCAACAGCTTTGAGCATATTGAAGGTGTAACTAGTACTGGTAGGAATAGTAACTTTAGAACCATGAAACGAGAATTTGACACATTGATGCTATGTGGAGAGCACAACATGCATCTCATGTATCTAGGGCCATCCTAGTAGAATGTTATAAGACAAGGGAATGTCAAGGACCTGACAAGTGACATCCCTTTCTATATGACCAATGCGAAGGGGCAAGACCACAAGATCGAGAGAATTTTGTTCAACTTTGTCATACACTTTGATAGTAATCCTATGGTGAGGATCAGTAGAGTCCTCAGAGTAATTTAATTGTTTAAGCAGAGTAGCAGAGACAATGTTTAGCCCAGTGCCATTATCGATTAGTACTTGATGAACACGTGTCTAATGTATCATGACCTCAATGTGTAGAGGTTGATTGTGTGGGTGACTTAGTGAGTTATCATCCTCTTCAGAGAAGGACATAAAGTAGGGTGAGGTTAGATGACCTACCATATATTGAAATTGTTCAAGATTAAGATCTTGAGGAACATTTTCCTTAGTGAGGGCTTTGTCCAAAATTTTCCTATGAGTAGGTGATATTTTAAGTAGCTCAAAGATTGTGATTTGAGCGTTAGTTCATTTTAATTGATCAAGAACACTAGCTAGTTGCTACTAAATTTTTCACTAGTTTTGCACCTTTGCCAGATGGACTAGCAAGGGTTTTGTATTTATGTTGTTCAAGATTGGAAGTAGAGGGCATAGGGCCCTTGAGCACCAACTTGGCATGAGAGCATGTAATATCATTGGCATAGTGTTGCAAAGATGTGTTGTCCATTGCATTGGAAGTAGGGCCCCTCAAGACAAATGGTGTCTTAGGTTTAGTGGTATCTTTCTTGCCCTTAATGGTAATAACATCACAGTACTCAAAATCAATAGGTTCAACCATGTTGATCACATTGTTGTCATTAGAGTATGCATAGTTGACCTTGTTTTTAGGTTTTGGTTTTAAGCTCTCTCCTTTTTTATAAGCCAGGAAGGGCTCTTTGAAAGCCTTGTGATCCAATTTATTGTTATGTCCATGGACCATAATGTCACCATCATCAATCATCTCCTAGAATTTGTTATGCAAGTTTATGTAGTTGCTAGTTTTGTGCCCCTTATTTTGGTGGTACTCACAGAATGTGGTTTTGTTCCACCATGGTGGGCATGGTTGCAGATCATAAGGACGAGAGTTGTCCAATGGTGAAATAAGCTTGTTCTATAATGAGGTTTTGTAAACCACATCAAAAGGTTCACCCAAATGTGTATACTCTTGTTTAGGGCATGTAGCCCATGAGTTTCTTAGTCTGTTCACAAATGTCTTGTTATCAAGAGGAGGTTTCTCAGTATTCTTGGCCACATTGAGACTATCTATGAGATTAAATGCTACCTTAGTAGGCTTAGGAGTGACATTATCAATAACCCCATCATGTACAATTTCTTGGTTATTTTTGACGTACTTGGGTTTGTCCTTGTTAGAGGTGGAGCCTTGTTTTGTGTCTTTCTAAAAAGTAAGTTCACCCTTCTTGACCATGAATTCCTCTATACAGATAGCTAGTGTGACCATGTCCTCAAAGGTGTGTGGACCTTGAAGTTGGACTCTATACCCAAAATCAGGTAGGAGGTTATCCATAAAGATGTCAATTTTCTCTATTTCTAGGATTTTGTGTGAGTATTTAGTATAAAGTTGTCTCCACCTCTAAAGGAATGTGAGGAAAGGTTCCCCAACCTGATTACATAAATCTTGATTGTTAACAGGGTGCTAAATGTTATGAGAATACTACTGGAAAAACAAGTTGGCAAGTTCATCAAATGTTTTGATACCAGGAGGCACATGTGAAAACCACTCCATAGCCTGACCACCTAGACTTCTTTGGAATAAATGCATGAGATATGTTTGATTATGCATAAATTCCATAGACAAGGCACCAAATTCTTCCAAATGATCTTGGGGATTGGTAGCTCCAAAGTATTTATCATACTTAGGTAACTCTAATCCTCTTGGAAAAGGAGGCATGTCTATACTCTTGTCAAATGGAAATGGGAAAAGAGTGTCTAAGGTGTATATTTTTGTGGGTTTGTCTTTCTAATGCATCATCTGGGCTAGTTGGTCTTGCATAATTTTCAATTATTTTTGGAGTTTGGAAGTCTCAATTTCCTCTTTAGGCATGATGATAGTTTCCACATTGAAATGATGGGGTAGCTTAGCTCCCTCTTGGGAAAGTTTGAGAAAGTACTTTTCTTTCTCTTCATTGAGTAGAATTTCCATGACCTTTTGAAAGTTTTTCTCTTTATGAAACTTTTCTATGTGTTTAGGAAGTATTTTCACCTCTTCCTACTCCCTATCAATGTCATGGTCTTTTTCTTTGTCATTCCTAGTTTGTTCTTGGTTTCTACTATGTTCACCATATTCAGGTTCATAATCAGCCATTGTTGGAACGTGTTCAATTTCAGTATGTTGTGATTGAAAAGGTCCTTTGAAAAAGAATTTGGATATGTTATTTGGAGATGTGGGACCTTTGCTAGTTTTAGAATCCTCTTTATACAAGGGATTCCTAGTTTGTTGGAAGTTTATAGAGAACATTCTATGGACCCAAGATGATTTGATAAGTGAGGGGGATTGTGAAGATTCCTCACTTGATGAACTAGAGATGGATCATGTATGGACTGAAGAGTGACCTCTGCCACAATTAGTACCCCTAGCTCTACCTCATCTAGGTCTTTGGGGATAAAACACTTTGCCACTTCTTGTTGCCACAGTCATAGACAAGAAAAAAAAGTGAAAGCTTAAACAAGGACCACACTAGAACATAGTCTCAAAAACAAAGCAAGCTAAGGGTACTATATACTAAGGTACAAGTCATTTGAGTAATGGCTAGAACAACCAAAGATTATGACTATCATGACATAGAGTATGACAAGCACCAAAGACCAAAGACAAAGTGAACAAGAGACAAGACTAGTTTATGTGTAGGTCACAAGTCATTAGCTAAGTAGGAAGCCACTGTTTGACATTGTTTGTAGACAAAGAAGAGGTAAAATGTTGTAGATAACATACTAGATTTAGAGCACAAGTAGATATTGAATTTTGAAGAATTTTTTGCAAGTTTTAGACTATTGTGGATAGATTGTTGATTGTTTTGATAGATTTTAGATAGGTAGTAAGACTATTTTCAAGTTTTGGACAACATTTTGGTTGTTTTGAACAAGATAATTGGTTTCCAGATAAACACGAGAAGAAAGAAATAGTTTCAAACAAACCAACAAAGGACACAACAACTCAGAGGGGTGGGGGAGTCTTGAGGTTTAGTTTGTTTGAAAAGTTTGGAAAATGTTTAAAGACTCAATAACAAACACAATTTTATCCCTAAAACAAAAAATTGGTAGAAAAGGCAGAACCTTTGTCCCACAACTTATGTGCATGCACACACCTCACACAACCGTGTCACCCCCTAGAAGGTGCCCATGTTTTTGGTGTATTCAAAGGGCTCAATAACATATATGCTGAATGAACAACCTTGTGGTAGGGGTCAAGCACGTATACCACCTTCCAATGCCTAGTTGCATGCCTATGGTGAGTTCTATAGGAGAGATTCTTCCCCCTCCTTGCATAGAGATTATGCCTCCTTTTAGAGGTGAACTGGGTACCAACTAATTAAGAGGTTTTTACTTGGCTTCCATTCATACTAATCCATGGTGGATTTGCAAGTGAAGTTGAGGCCAACAGCCCACACCAGCATCTGTAAGTGCACACTCTTGACTAGCAAGACTAGGGCCGACACCTACTAGTGCAGTTTACAGAGCCTCTTCTTGATATGTGATATCAGAATGAAGAAGAGGAAATTAATATGGCTTTGGAGTATTTCTCTCAACAAAGCTTCTTTATTATATTAATGTGGAATCTCCAACGAAAGGAGTGTGCTCACTTGGGTCATTCCTAGAGGTTGGATCACTTTGGCAGGCCCTCTAAAGGATTGACTCAGACTGGTGGTTCAGATCTAAGGGTCAAAGTTTCTAATTTCCCTCAAGGGGAAAGAGCATACTCCTCTACCTCATTTCCTATCCCAAACACACAAGAAATGTTAATCAGTGAGTTAGCTTAATTGAGCCCACCCTGTCCTATTCCAAGACTTTGATCCCCTAAAAGGGAATCGTCATCTCTTCATTAAAGGCTTCATTTGGGAGAACCACTAACTTTCTTGCCTCCCTCAGATGTTGTCTTTTAGAGGCTTCTAGGTTTCTGATTTACCCTTGGTTATGACCTCCAATGGTAAAGAGCATACTCCCCTATTCCCCTGTCTTGCACCCTACGAAGTTCACAAGGACTATTTATACTATGTTTGAAAAGCAGTAAAAGAAGACACAATATTTATGTGGGTTTGAAACAAATCTTCATCATGCATATCTTTGACAGGCATCCTACATTCACATAGTTAGTATATGTTTGAAGTGTTTGGATAAAAGGTATCTTCATCAAGCATCCCGCAAACCACTGTTAAGCTGTTGAAAACCAGAAATTAGAAACAAAATGCTTCAAAAAATAGCATTAGTCAAATGGAAGCTTAACTATGGAAAAATAAAATTTAACTTTTTTTGTTCTTTTTGATAACCATAAAATAACTTAAAAAAAGCCAAAACCTAAGAAAAAGTCAAAAGTCAAAATTCAACAAATACTTTTTAATTTTTTTTAAATTTTTTTTTTATATTTTAAATTATAGATTTTTCAAAATGTTCTGCAAACCACTATTAAGCTATAGAAAAAAAAATAGAAATAAAAAATAAATTGCTCCAGAGAAAATTGTTAGTTGAAAAAACATCTTGATAAAATGGAATTTGAAAACTTGTATTTCGCATTTCTGTTGCAAAATTTTGTGTGAAATCATACATAGACCTGCGCGAAGAAATGATGTGAACCGCACAAGAATCCGCACGATTATGCACTTTTTCGCTCGAGAAAGTGTAGAGGAAGATGCAAAATCTTTAGGTCTTCATGCAAAAAATTAGATTTCTCACGCAAAAATCTAGAAACCTATACGGACAAAACAATAAAAATGCAAAAAATATAGAAAATTTGATTTTTCAGGCCCCACAATGGGTGCTAGAAATGTATATGCAAAATTGAGGGCATCTAATCCTAACATACACTTCAACATGGTTATTACCTATGAGATCATCCCAAAATAAACATCATATTATTTATTCAAAAAGTCTAACAGAGCGACCTGTTGCCTTCTAACTAGAAGGATTATGCCTTTGCTCTCAAAATGAGAAGCATGCAACCAAAAATCTAGAATGAAGGATTTATGCTGTTAAATGAAAGTGCAATTAATCTAGATGAGAGATGCAATTATTAATCTAAGAAATGAAGAAACATAGTATGCTACATGGATGCATATTTAAAATCTAAATGATATTACAATGAAAGAAATAAAGCTATGCAAATGTGAGAAAAGTGAGTAAGAATTTCAGCATAAATTTGATGCAAATTTCAAAATTCATCCTTTGTAATGAGGAATGGAGAGCTTCTTTTATAGAATCCAAGAGTTGATCAATGGTCAAGATTAAATGAAATGGACGGTCAAGATTGAAGAGGAGAGCCAGTCATAAAGGTAACTTCCTCATGAAAAGGGAGTTAACTGGTTGCCTTTGAGTGATAAAAGGAGTTAACTGAGTCCTTTTGAGTGATAAAAGGAGCTAACTGAGTCCTTTTTGAGTGATAAAAGGAGTTAACCGAGTCCTTTTTGAGTGATAAAAGGAGTTAACTAAGTGCTTGTTGAGTGATAAAAGGAGCTGACTAACTGCCTTTTGAGTGATAAAAGGAGCTGACTGGTTCCTTTTTTTGAGTGAATATTTAATTTAATAAAATAGAATATGACCTCATAAATGGATAAATTTAACTAATTGAATAATTAAATTCAATAATTAAAAAGAGGAGATATCTTATTAAATTAAATGTATTTAATTCCTTTGTATATTAGCTAAAGAGGTAATTTTAATTTAATTAAATTAGAACACTTATAATTAAATTAAATCGATAGGTTTGTATAGCTAATTTGAGTCGATATTTAGGAATTAAATAAATAATATTATTAATGCAAATTATGGTTTTCTGCATTTGACACCTAGGTCAAGTAGTGATTATTAGAATTAGAATTGCCTAGTAAAATAGGACTTAGGAATAGTTGAATAAACCAAAGTTGGTTAATATGGAAATGTACCAATTTTGGGGTATTACACTATTGAGTGATGGATGTGTAATGTTTATTGAGTGAAAGCAAGGTAAACAAAGGATTCAGTATCTACCAAGTAATGCTATATCTATCGAGTCACTAATGGTTACCTAGTTCAAAGCTACATTGTGTGATTAGTATGGACCGAGATTCTACTTCTACCAAGTACATGATGATTTCGAGTAATGCAGTGGACACAAAGTATCAGAAGTTCACCAAGTTAGCTTATAGAACTTGAGTTTTCTACTATTTGGCTGACTCAGTAATATTTTGTTTACTTGTGTTTTAGCCAACCTTGTAATTGTAAATATTGGAATGGTATATATGTAATGTATTTGCAATATATGTGTGAGTGTATCAAGGAATGGATATGTAATTTTTTGAGAAGAGTGAATGCAAATCAGCAGTAGGGTAGAGTATTCAGCAAGGTCTACAAGGAGTAGTAAAGTTATATCAATCACAAGAGGTGATCTATACTTCAAGGATCTAATTAGCAATCAAGTTGTAAGTCAGATCCGCTATTTCATCCTAACAGGTGAATTATTTTTCTAAATCCTTTAATAAGGTAGAATTAATAGTCATTGTTTAAATCTCTTAATAGAGTGCATTCTTAATTGTATGTTTGTAAAGCCTTTAACAAAGTGGATCTAGCAATCCAAATTGCTTTTAATAGGGTAGATCATTAGAAGTGGTCAATGTAAGCCTTAATAGGCCAACTTTATACTACAGTAGTGAAGTTTTGTGGGTATCATCCCCACCCCAGTTTTTCTTTCTATTTGGAAGGTTTTTGGGTAAATAAGGATCTATAATACTTTTTAATGATAAAAGAATTGACACCTAATCCATCTCATTTCTATAAACTTATACCATATAACCATTAATATGTAATGCTGAAATGCAATCTATTTAAGCATGACATCCATGAAAATCATCAACACATAACACAATGATTTTGGTTACCCAAAAACACTTTAGTATGAAGGTAAAACCAAGGTGGGGATGAAACCCAAAAATCTTCACTATTGCAACAACAAAGTTAACTTGTTAGGATTACAATTTGATCATATCAGATGATCTACCTTGCAAGGGGTCTGCTTTGTTAAAAGCATTTAAGACTGTTATGTCTTAACCTATGAAAGGATTTTACAATTACAGTAAATTAAAAACTCTATTAGGAAATTTGGAGTAGGTTTTTTAGAACCACTCAGTTAAGAGGTTTTCCTTGACTCAATATGTTAGAACTAATTCAGTACCCAACCCTTCAATTTTCTCTAAAAGTTGATTACGGATCTCATCTCTCCAAAAATATGATCTCCTTATTTGGTATATCTATTTTTTCCTTCACTGCTCTAGTTGCACTATTTGAACTCCTTTTCTCTATACTTATCTTGTTCACTTCTTCACTTCACTTCATATGACTTACACACTCTCTATTTAGATTTGGAAGCCTTCTTGAATAGATAATCCTTGAAGGTTCTAGATTAGGATCAACAATCCATATTTCATTCTTTTGCTAGTTTCTATTCTAATTTAATGATTGGTCAATCTATTTTCCTAAGGATTAATAGCTTCTAATAAAACATATAATTCCCTCCTTAAATATCTCTTTGATCCTTAAATGTCATGTAGAGGTTGGCTAGAATGAATTACATAAGTTCTTGTATAATTAAAAAATCATATGTCAATATTGGTTTACTTGACACTTGAATGTTCTGATGCTCAGTCATAACTAACATCCATGTTGTCACTAGACCTCCACATATTCTATTCACTCAGCAATAACTAACTTTTATTTTGCTTAGTCTTAACTAAATTACTTGAGTCTTATTCTCAAATAGGGTTCTTGACAACCTTCTACTTACTCAACATGTGTTGATAAATAAACAAGTCCCTTCATAGCATGCCCTTCTCTGGATGGCTTGGTCACAATGATGACCATCCAACGCTGCCTTGGAAATGACTAAGTGTTAGACACTAATAGGAAACTTAGGCTTAGAGATCAACATGAAGGTCATAGATAATGTCAATATGGTGAATCAAATATGTTGTTTGGGATGACTTATGAAGTCTATTAAGTGTGTTATTTCTTGTGAGTTGGATATTGATAAATATTTTTGAGGAAAGATTTTAATTGTAATGTAACATCTTAATGACATCCTATATTACTTATTGGCCCCAAGGTAGGATCAATACTTCTTCTAAGACTTAGTAAAAAGGAAAGGTTATTTTCCTTGTGGAAAAGTGTTTGTGTGATCTAGTGTGGATGGTTATAGTGTATGCAAGCTTGAATGTGAATATTGGCTAAATCAGAGTAGAGATTGATGCTAAGGATGTACAATGAGCTTCAAAGGAGCTCTATTGGAAAATAACTTATTGTTTAGTGAGTTCATAACTTGGATGGATTATCCTGAATATTGTTTGGTGAAGATAGTCTAAGGCTATTTGAACGATGAGTTCAATTGTCCTCCTTTAAAATCCTAAAAAGGTTGGTACAAATTTTGAAATGGTTGGAATATCTTGACAAGGATTCAAAGTCTCCTAATAGGGATTGATATGTAATGATTATATTTCATAGGCTCCTAAAAAATTCTATCCTTTTCACAAGGAACTTTTATATTAGTACATCATATTATGGGTATCATTCCCATTAGGGTTTTTCCTATGATCAAGGGTCTCCCTAGTTAACATATCTAGTGTCATGGTGCATGATTATCCTTCTATGGTTGTTTCATCTATTGTTTATATTTTTCAGAACTAATAAAGATATTGAGAGTTGTTTTAAATACATAAGTGATTCACCCCCCCACCTTCAACTATCTTGGTGAGTTTTACTTTCTATCATAACCAAGTAGGTAGTTACATTCTTTTTGATGAAAAATATATGAATATAATTAAATTGAAAATAATCCCCTCTCTTGAGAGAGTTCCTTGGTAGTTGATTCAATTTTTTAGGTTTGTTGATGCTAGTTATATACCTAAGATAACACATAATTGGGGATACATCTATCCTTACCTAGTCACTAATGTGATTAGATTGTATGGTTTCAGAGGTGAGTTGTATGTGATTCCATATCATGCATCTTTAAGGTTAGGATTTTTGGAGATCATAAAGAAAATGGGGGAGATTCAAGATAGACCAGTGACAAGAAAGAAGGGGTATTTGTTTCCATAGTTTACTATTTTCCATGATTTCTCAATGATGAGGGGAGTATTTAGAGAAATTGTTAGGGTATTGGAACCTTATAAAATGAGTGTCATCATATCTAGAATGAATAATACAAAGTTTTTTCATGAGATCATGATGAGCAAAATAAAGTTAGGCCCCAAGTCACCCAACATATTTAATTATCCCAAAGATTAATCATAAATGAACCAAATCTAAATAAATAAGATGAAAACAAAAATGTTGGTTGACATAAGAAGATGATTGATGAAAATTATCTGCATGATTCCACATATGATCCCCCGGTTCAATAAATTTTTTTTCCTAAAATGTTGAAGACTTTGTTTGAACATTTTGTTGAAACCTATGCTATAATGAGGGAGAAATTAGGAAGATCTAAAATATGGAAATTACAATAGATAGGGTAAAAGGGAAGGATATTAGGGTTTATAAAAGAGTTCCAAAGAGGAGGAAGATAGCTCCTATAGGTTATGAAGGCTAAGACCTTGTAGATACATCTAAGAGAGTCCCCTCTCCTCCTCCACCCCCCCACCTATTCCTTCACCTACTAGGGAACATCACGAGGCTATCCCAGATGAAGAGCCAATAAATAAAGGGGATGATTTTGTTGATGTTATAACTATTGAATATACTAGCCCTATGGATGAAGAAGCTCAAATGGTGGTTTCCAAAGTACAAGAGGTCAAGGTTTTTTATTCTATTCCTACAAAGGCAATAAGTGTTCCACCAAAAGGGGAGGCATGATCAAGTAAGGAAGTCATCAAAGATAAAGGTAAGATAAAGGTTTATTCAATTCTCAATTTAGTCCTTGAATATGAAACAAATTCTAAAGATGAGGATACAATTGTAATCTATGATTGATTAATGAGAGAAGAAATCCCTCCTACTCATGTGCAACAAATTAAAGACTTGAATAAACAAGAAATAAAGGGAAATATTCCTAGAGATCTAAGAGTAGAAGCTTATCGAGAATTTATTTCTAATGAATAATTTGTGAAGTCTATTACTTTCCAATAATATGCATGGAAAAAAAAATTCAAGAGCATACCAAAATGATAGAAGATAGAGAAAACCAAAACTATGGTGTGCCAAAGGAATTTATTGAAAATGAAATAAAAGATACATTCAATAAAAGGTGACAAGCAATAAATATAGAATAAATAATGATTATTGTCAATAATCTAGGGTGTTGTTGTTACTTAGGTAGGATATGGCTAATTATATTGTATTTGATTCAATAAGGAGTAGTATTATAATGTATAGCTTTGCACTTGATAAAATTGAATATGTAATGAAGGGTTTTCACTATAGTAAGGATTTTTCTACATTAGCAATTTGGTCACTCAATACATCCCAAGAGAGAAAAAAAATTGTAGGTGTCCCTAGAATGAGAAGGAGTTTTGTTTTGAAAAGAATCAGCAAGGAGAGGATGTTAGAAACAATAGTCCACCAAGATAAATAGGGGTGGTGAATCAATTATCCAATAATTAAAAAAATTATCTTCTTTAAACAAACTTAATCATTCAACCAAAATAAACAACAA
Organism: Cupressus sempervirens; assembly: GCA_028749045.1. Classification (NCBI taxonomy): domain Eukaryota; kingdom Viridiplantae; phylum Streptophyta; class Pinopsida; order Cupressales; family Cupressaceae; genus Cupressus; species Cupressus sempervirens. The sequence continues at coordinate 149,312,107 of CM053785.1, read as the reverse complement.
CCACAATAAGATGCACATAGACAATTACACTAGATATGTTGACTAGGGAAACCATTGATTAGAGGAAAAACCTCGGTGGGAATGATGCCCACAAGATGATGTACTAATATAAATATTCCTTGTTAGAGGATGGACCCTATTAGGAGTCTATTACAACATTTAGTACACAGAGTCCCTGTTAGGAGACTTTGAATCCTTGTTAGGAGATTCCAACCCTGTTAGTAGTTGTAGTACAAAGTATGCAAGAAGATCCCACTACCCAAACATGCAATTTCAACTACAAGAAGAGCTCATTTCTCAAACATGTAATTTACTATTATATTCTTCTTTCCTTTATTCTATCAACCAAACCAATCACTATCAGACCTTGTAGACTAGGTCACAAACCTCAGATCCAAATATCAAACCTTAGATCACTAAACAAAACCTCGACAATGAATTTTCCTTTACTTCTGTATTGCTCTACTCAACTTTTCATTCTGCTCTTGTGCTACTTACAAATATCCTCCACATCCATATCATGATAAAAGAAAATGTCCTTCTTTTATACTGTATCCACAAAATAATTCCCTGAGTCAACCGTTAGACCTTCTCGATTAATTATTATAGGACCATACTAAGAACATGTTATACTTAGTGATAACATTAATCTTCCACCTTGAAACTTGAATAACTTTTTGTACACACAATATTATAATGAGTGAACTTAGCCATGTCATCACCAACATTTCTTCTTCATTTCCTTAGCCTTGATTCTCAGAATAACAAATCTACTAAGAGATATAAAAATTTTACCAGAACATGCCTTTGTAAACTCTATCTCAAAAAAAAATCACCAAAACTTACATAACTTCTTCTAGAATTATCATTTCTACTTCCAACATTAACTACATATACCAGATACTTAAAAGTAGCTCTCATAACCTTGGATAGTTGTAATACTCAACTATCCATCCATACCAACTTGATCTTTCCACTTCTTCTATTAGATACCATAGAAAATTGCTATGTTGACATCAATGACAAACTCAGTCATGAATGTAACATATCATCATAGTAACATGTCTACAATACTCCCCCATAGGAATATCATTAGTATTCATGCTTCCAACAATCTCCCCCTTTATCATTGATGGCAGCATAGATGAAAAACATCTAGTTCCAAGAATACCAACAAAAGAATGTTCATCTTACTTTTCAAATCCTCTTCATCAATCATCCCCCCCCATTGATATACCTCAATGTACTTTCTAACAAACTATCATTCCATGAAAAACTTCTACCTCAACATAATGTTTTTCATGCAATATTTCTCCCCCATTGACATCAATTTCAAAGGTTTTAGCAACCAACTTTACTGCATCAAACTCTACAACAATTGATTCTTACTAGCTCAAGTGTCAAAAGACACTATTCACAACAATATTCAACAAGAGTCCTAGATGATTTCATCCATCACAGATACTCCCCCATATGAGAAGCATTAGAATTCAATCCAGACAACAATGGTGCTTTGCAATGTCAGACTAATGCATTCTTGTATCTTCTACTCTAATGTAGGAAGGGGCATAACCCCAAGTATACCTCGCAAATACTCAAAAGTCTCTTTGAGAAGAGTCTTAGTGAATATATTTGCAATCTAATCTTTAGTGTTCACATACTCCAATCTAATTTCCTTATCTAAAACTTTCTCTCTCAACATGTGATACTTAAATGAAATGTGCTTAGTCCTCAAATGCAACAATACTAGATTCTTAGACATATTTACCATGCTTGTGTTGTCACAATGTATGACAATAGGTTCACTAATTTCTATCATTATATCCTTCAACATCTACTTCATCCAAACAACTTGATTACAATTGTTTGCTTTTGAAACATATTTTTCTTCCACTATACTTTGTGATGTACAATCCTACTTCTTGCTTAATTGAGAAACCAATCTTCCTCCAAGAAAGAAGGATCCACCATTGGTGCTCTTTCTGTCATCCATACTGCTTGCTCAATTAATATCAGTATAAGCACTTAGAGTAAAAGAATTAAATCTATCATACCACAATCCAAACTCAAAATTTCCCTTCAAATATCTAAATATCCTTTTGACTATTGCATAATGTGCTTCTCTAGGGTCATCTTGGAATCTTGCAACAATCCCAACTGCATTTTCTATATCCGGCCTTATGTGAGTTAGATATTGCAATCCTTTGATCATAAATTTGTACTTCTTCTACTCAATAGTAGGTGTCTTGTCCTTTGTAGATAACTTGTGTCTAGTTACCATAAGTGTTCCAATGGGTTTTCATGTTTTCAAACCAAATCTTTTTAGTAAATCCTTTAGGTATTTAGTCTAAGAAATAAAGATTCCTTCTTTATTTTGTACAATCTGTAATCCTATAAAATATTTCATTTCTCCTATCATACTCATTCCAAATTCTTTATTTGTCTCTTCTTCAAACTTCTCATTTTCCTCATCATTTCCTCCAAATATGATACCATCAAAAAATATTACCAAAATCATCAAACCATCATCAATTTATTTCCAGTATAGATTACTATTTTCCATACCTTTGCTACATCCAAGCTTTGTGAAATGTTTTTCCAACCTTGCATACCAAGTTTTGGGTGCTTGATTCAAGCCATACAATGCTTTCCTCAATCTACATACTATGTCCTTGTCATTTGTCAAAGGACAACCTTCAGTCTACTTAATGTACACTTCTTCTTCAAGTTCTCCATTCAAAAATGTTGACTTGACATCCATTTGATATACTTTGAATTTATTCTATGCTGCATAGGCTAAGAATAATCTTACTACTTCTATTCTAGCCACTAGAGCATAGGTATCATCATAGTCTATCCATTCTTTCTATGAGTAACCTTTACATACCAATCTTTTTTTGTTCCTTACAACTTCACCTTGTCAATTCATCTATTTCCTGAATACCCATTTAGTTCCTATCACATTTTTTTCTGCTAGTTTGGGGACCATTTCCCATGTCTCATTCTTTACTATCTAATCTAATTCCTCTTTCATATCTTGTTTCCAATAATCATCTTTACATGCTTCATTTGCATTCTTAGGTTCAACTTGAGATATTAAACATAGTTCTTCATTGACTCTTTCTTGTCATCAAACCTTTGTATTTTCTTCCGATGATCTACTTGGATGGGTGATTCTTTATCATATTCTTTCTTGAAGTAGGAGTTACTATCTCAATTCTTGGCTCTACTAAAGGTTTTGAGCTTTGTTCCTGCCTTAGCTCTCCTTCATTTTGAAAATCATTGTTAGTCTCAAGAAATACTTCATCATTCCTTGGCTTTGTAACAACATCATCATCTGAATAGTAAGCAATTATTCTCTCTTGTATCCTAAATTTCTCATCAATTCTCACATTTACACATTTCATGTAATAGTCATTAAAGTTGTCTCTTCTATTACTTTCTTATTATTAATCAATGTAGGCTCATTATCACAGTCATTCAATACTCTTTCCACACTAGCTTTAAATTCTTCATCTTCATTAGAAAGTGAACTCTTTCTAGTCTTCCTTATTCTCTTAGGACATCTAGATGAAAAATGACCAAACTCTTTACATGTCCAACAAAAAAAAATTTCCATACCTTTTGGTTCTCTCTTTGTAAGTAGATCAATACATTCCTCCATCTTCATGTCTTCTTTAGATCTGGATTCAATTTTTCTTGAACTTCTATTCTTCTGTATACAATAGAAAGATTTTGGATTTGAAAACTCAATAATATACTCTTTACACAAATTTGATAACTCACCAAGAATTTCCACCATTCAGGTGTCAAAATTTCTTTTGTTAGATGTAGAACTATCTTTCTTGAACATGCTCACCATGGATCTCCCAAAGTTGTTAAACTTTTTCTTCAAGGACCTGATGCTTTGATACCAATTAGTAGAAACAATAGTCCACCAAGACAATTGAGAGGGAGGGGGTGAATCAATTATCCAATAATTAAAAAAATTATCTTCTTTAAATAGACTTAACCATTCAACCAAAATAAACAACTACAATAATATGCACATAGAAAATTACACCAAATATGTTGACTAGGGAAACTCTTGATTAGAGGCAAAACCCCGGTGGGAATGATGCCCACAAGATGATGTACTAATATAAATATTCTTTATTAGAGGATGGACCCTGTTAGGAGTCTATTACAAAATTTAGTATATAGAGTCCTTGTTAGGAGACTTTGAATCCTTGTTAGGAGATTCCAACCTTGTTAGGAGTTGTGGCAACCCTATTAGGAGTTGTAGTACAAAGTATGCAAGAAAAGCCCACTATCCAAACATGCAATTTCAACTATAGGAAGAGGTCACTGCTCAAACATGTAATTTACTATTATTTTCTTCTTTCCTTTATTCTATCAACTGAACCAATCACTATCAAACCTTGTAGACTAGGTCATGAACCTTGGATCCAAATATCAAACATCTGATCACTTAGAAAAACCTTGGCAATGAAGTTTCCTTCACTTCCACACTACTCTACTCAACTTCACATTCTACTCTTGTGTTGCCTGAAAATATCCTCCACATACATATCATGATAAACAAAAATGTCCTTCCTTTATACCAAGTCTACAAAACAATTCTGTGAGTCAACTGTTAGACCTTCTTGATTAATTATTATAGTACCACAACAAGGACACGTTATACTTGGCAATAACATTAATCTTCTACCTTATAAATTGAATAAATTTTCATACATGCAATATTATGATGAGTGGACTTAGCCATGTGATCACCAACATGTCTTTCATGTCCTCAACCTCAATTCTCAGAATAACAATTGTGCTAAGAGATATAACAAGTTTACTAAAATATGCCTTTGTAAACTCTATCTAAGAATAGACATCACCACAACTTACATAAATTCTTCTATACCTATCATTTCTACTTTTGATGTTAACTGCATATACTAGATTCTTAGAAGTATCTCTCATAACCTTGGATAGTTATAATACTCAACTAGCCATCCATACCAACTTGATCTTTCTTCTATTCTTCTATCAGATACCATAGAAAACTATTATGTTGACATCAATGACAAAATCATTCATGAATATAACATATCATCATAGTAACATATCTACAATACTCCCCCATAGGAATATCATGAGCATTCATGCTTCCAATAGAGGATTAGAAGGACTACATTAGGTCTAGTTCAACATGCTTTATATGTTGAGGGTTTTACTGAACAAGATGACCAAGAGATTGATGGATTTGAAGTAGAAGTATAAACTCATCCACCAAATTTTTGAGATTAAGTTAAAACCATGTGACAACTTGGAGGCACATTTGCTACTTAGGGAAAAATTTGCAAAGTTAGAAGCTCATCAAGGTGATAGTGCTCTAGGCCAATTGAGAATAATGCCTATAGAAGGTGATATGCAAACCTTACCTATACATAAGATGAATGATGATGATAATGATGATAACACAATTTGTATAGTACATCACTAAGTTTTTGGGTTAAGAAAAGAAGTTAAGGAAAATAAGGTTAAGTTTGAGTTTGAGAAGAGGAATATCATTCAAACTATCACTTATTTACACAATAAGGTGAATTTTATACTTAAGGGAACTTATGATTGCTATTATTTTTTTGTTTCAAGTAATTAGAAATTTTAAAATAGATAAGGTGGTAGTAAAACCTACCTATGAGAAATGAGTGAAAAGAGTGGACATGATGAGATTCATTGGGACATCTTCTCAATTCTGCAAGGAGAGACTTTTAATTATTCGATAGACAATAAGGATGGTTAAATCTTTGGTGGACTATCAGATGTTACCCGAGCATATAGAGGCTAGAATGGTTGAGCTTATTAGAGGTTTTTATGAGTTACAAAGTACATTGTTGCCTCCAATACTTAGTGTAGAGAAAAAGATGATAAAATATTAGGAATCGCATGATGAAGCATTGGAGAGGATACATGTTGTAGTGGATAGTATTATTATAAAATTTGATATGGAATATTTTAAGGTTTGTATGGGTAAAATTATTGATTCATGGTTATATTTTGAGAGCTTTGAAAGAGAGGTAAATCAATGTGTTGTGAAGTATAATGCATAAAGACAAATGATAGATTAGATTTTGAATTTTTTCTTGGCCATTAGATCAAGAATATGAGTCATGGCCTCAGCTTATTCAATAGACTATGATGAATCAGCTGCCCTGACCCCACCAAAAAAAACTCATTACTAGAATTTTGATTTGATATAGGGATTTACAGTTACAACAAATAGATCAAAGTCATGGGTCATAAAGCTATCTACATAAACTTCTAAAAAGTCCAACTATACACATGTCTCTTTGTAGTAGGTGTTTTATTGTTACTCCTTGAATTTTGTGTCCCATTAATAGATGTGATGTGCCCCTTTCCAAGTTCTAAAGTTTATTGAAATCATTATTTATAAAAGGATTCCCAAGATTGGAAAAAGTATCTGATACTTTTTTTTATGAAGGCATGTCATAGTTTAGCTAGTCCATTTTCTATGTTGAGTTTTGTATACTTGACTTGTATTGAAATGATAGGTTAATGAAAGATATACACTGTCCTAATCTATTTTGTTACTATGAGTCTTGATTTACATTTTGATGTATGGATTTCAATGAAATCAATGAAAATAATTCATGATAAGTTTTTCATCTTGAATCTTGTCTCCTTTCATGAGATTTGACAATTTTTTGTGTTTTGAGAACAATAACTCAAAATCATTTTTGCAATTTATTTAATATTGTATGGCATACTATATTTTGCCATTATTTCAAGGAATTAACTCATTTCTCAATATAATTTGACAAAATTGTATGTCTGTAAGGGATGATTATTTTTGGTAGAAGATTCAAGGTGTTAATTGATTTTTCACATATAAGGTAAATGAATAGATCACTAAAATCATGATTTATGATTTGGCTTGAATAAGACTCAATGGATAAGGCACTGGTCATAATGTTGTAGTCAAGATAGTATTGATCCTTTCATAGTCTAAACTTAAATCAAATTCAAAATTATTTTCAAATTAAGTTGTAGATCTAGAATGTAGACCCTCACTTATCTTATTGGTAAATGGGATGTGTAATTTTAAATTTCATTACTATTTAGGTTGCATGAGAAAAGCTGATCTGGGGCCATTTTCTATTTTATTAAGGATTAGGGTGATGGTAATGTCATGAAGTAAATAGATCTAGTCCTAGGTATACATGTGTGAACTTTAAAAGATTTCAAAGAGTAGAAAACATTATTGCTTTATTAGTTGGTCCTGAAATTTGATTAAATATCTTGAGTATGGGAAATAACTAATCTTTAGGCATATTTACTCTAATTATTAGGTAGTTTAAATTATATAAAATCAAAAGCCAAAAAAATAGTGACTCTATAAGGGAGTTGAGGTAAAAGTATTGCAAAGTAATTTTCCTTGTCAAACAAGTGGTCCCTTGGTACTTGTAGTGGTTGTTGTCTATTGTGGTACTTTGGTCCTTTTTTCAGTAGTGGGTTTTAAGTTTCTTCCATCATGTTTTAAGACATTTCTTTAGATTCTCAAGGTTTGTCTATTAGAAAAGATCCATTTCTCCAAGAGGGTGATGACAACTCATAAAGGTGGTTTCCATATTAGTCTTACTGTTTTATTATAAAATGACCAACAAAAGAAAAAATACTACAGTATACACTAAAGCTCCTTTCAAGGTGAAGCTTCAAACTAATTTGCCTCACAAAAAAAGGAATGGATTAGAAAGATTGGTGAAATGATTAATACTTTTGCAAGGAAGAAAAAGGAAAATGAGGTACAAGCTACTTTGTATCCTATTGTAGAAGAGGAAGAATCATCATCTAATAATTCAAAGTCTAAAAGCATGGGGTATTTGGAGGATTTTTTGACATTCTTCAAGGAGGTGGCGTATGCCAAGATAAGCGCATTTCATACAGTGAACATGATGCTAGGTATGATAGCTTGGATCATACGAGAAATGTAAACTATATGGATTTCTATCAGATGTGCAACCTAACATGTCTTAATGTTTCCAAAACCCATATGAAAGAATTGCCAACCAAAATGAGGTGAACCTAATAGATCTAGAGGATTCATCAAGTTATGATTCAACTAATTCCCATAGATAAATCTTATTTAGTTAGCTTGATATCCTCAAAAAGTTGTATGAAGAAGAAACTACTATACATATGCACCTAGAGAAGGAAAGAGAAATGGAAACCTTAAATGCACTATTTAAATGAGACAACTTACTTAGAAGGATTACAATATTGAAAGAATAGATGAAGAGATTTGAAAGTGTTCCTCACGCCTTACATACATATCTCTCAAAATTGGACCCACAAGAGTGGGTTACAAGGTTTTTCCTAAACTGACACTGAACTATGACTTTTTAAAAAAAATTTCTCTTTTAGATGCAAATTATCATTTAATGATTACAAATTAGAAGATGAATGAAATTAGAGTCTTTTAGGATTTTTTGTGTAGATTCTATATGTGTGTGTGCATGCTAAGTAAATAGTTGGTAATAAACTTGTAACACATATGAAATCACACATTTTGACACAAATATTTAACATGGAAACCCTGTAAAGGGAAAACCACTTGGGTACCAACAACCTAGAAATTTCACATTTGTAAAGTGAGCTCTACTAGGATCCAAACTTGTTAAAGGTTTACATGCACATTTTTAGTGTGACTTGGTTAGAGCATTTTAACCAAAGAGAATCTAGAACTTATCAATCCTTGTCATTACTAAAGAGTGTCCTACTCTAAAGGACTTACAAATACCACTAATTGATGTTACCATATAGGATTTCACAAGCTTGTTAGGTTCGCATGGTTAAGAGATTTTATCTACTACAATGGTAAGAAAGTAACAATTAAATGACTTGCTAGGTTTAACACTACTTTTCTTTAAAATGCATGTTTAATTATTTTACATGTTCGAAAAGTTGCTCAAGCAACTTTTTGAGCAACATGAAAAATGGAGCACAAGGGCAAGGGCAATGGTGTCACGGACAGGGGTAAGGGGGTTGACCTGCATAATTCTAGGTGCAAAGGGGTTTCTCATGGCCTGGCTCATCATCAATAGCAACACCACATACATGAGGGGAAGCTGTGTGGCTTGGAGCAGCATCAACATAGATGCAAAGGAAAATCTCATGGCATCATGCATCAATATCAAGGTAATCAAATTGGTTCTAGTTCTGTCCTTCATGAATTCTCTTCCATTTTTTCATCTACCTCTATTGTCCAACCGGTTTGGGATCATGACTTCAGTTAGATTTTCTCTTCTACTCCAGTGGTACAACCAATTGATTCTATGTCTAACCCTTTTCTATTTTAGAGATTCCCTTTCAGAGATATAAATTCTAAACGGCCCCCTAAATTCACTGATAAGTCTATTTTTAAAGTGAAAGAAATTGTTCAGCTTGCAAAACCCTTTTTCCTTAACCCTCATTTTCATGATCGAAGGTTGCGATTAAGATCTAAAGGTTCACAAGCTTTAGACCTGGGATTCTCACCCTATTTTGAAATGGGTGAGTCTTCTTACCATGTTCAATAGCCTCAGCCTACAAAAATTTTTGGGTAGGAAATTTTTTCCCATGCTAATCATTCAATGAATTGTTCCTTCTGGAAAAATGCTTTAGATTCATTGGTTCCTGCAATGGCCAATACGTGATATAAATCTTCATTTGCATAGAGAGGTCCAAAGACTAAGATCTTCAAAAAGCAACCAGTTTTTGATATTTGTGAAGGGGCTCCTCATGATTTTCTTGTCCAACTGCAATCTACCCAGATGCAAAATAGTGGGACTCAAGAGAAGTTAGATTTGAGAATTCATAGAGTCCCCTTTAGACCAAAAAAGATCTGGAGAAAGAAAGCTCAGGGTAAAGTAGATCAAGGCCTTTCAAACTTTGCACCTGACCAATAGCTGCATGACACTACTTAAGAAAAAAATCAAGATTTTATGGGTCAAGATCCTTTGAATCCTTCTCAACATCAGTTGCATGTTACTTTTTCAAATCAAATGTTGCAGAGCTCGATCTCTACTCTTTAGCAGATAGCTCTCATAGGTAAGTTTTCTATTGCTTCTTTATCTTTTATGGACATCAAGAACTGGGCTTTCACATATTGGTTTGGAATTAAAGATATTTTTTTATCATGACTTGGACTCCAATTTCTTTATTGCTATTTTTAATTTGAAGGATGAAAGAGATGCTGTTAATAAGCAGAAGGGTTGGTTTTGTCAAGGAGTAGGGTTATATACCATGTTGTGGATTCCAAATTTTAATCTAGGAGATATTAGTATCCAATTCTTTCCATATTGGATTTCTTTACCTTCTTTGCCTTTGGAATATTGTGATCCTGAGATTTTGGAAATTATAGCTAACAAGTTGGGTATTTTTCTAAAGCATGATTTGATCCCATATGAGTGCCCTCAAATGGAAGTCAGGGTTTGTTTATTGAGTAATATGCATAAACCATTTCCTAAGTCTATTTCTCTCATATCCAAATGGAGAAGTGGATGCAATCAGTTAAGGTGCAGGATTCTTCTATGATTCACAATTTTTAACATAGACTTGGGCATTTTAGTTTTATGTGCCAAACTAGACAAGAGGATGTTTTACAAGTTTGTCCCGATTACTATTCAGACCCCAATATTTTCTCTCAAAAAATTTCTTTGATGGGTTGTCATACTTTTGAGGCCAATAACATTCTCTCCATGTTAGAGGATCAAGATGTTACTTTAGATAGCTTGCACAATTTGCATACAACGAACATGCATACTGAAGAATTTATGCCAATCTCATTCATGGTTTACCTTCAACAATTTCTTTGGATTATGGCTCTCTTTCAGTGTCCGTGCTTCAATAGTAAATTTTTTTCACTGGAGTTTGTCCCTTCATCTTCAATGGATTCCTTTAATGAGGTGAGACCCAAGTCATTCCCTCTTCAATGGTGTGTATCTCCAAAGGCACTCAATTTGATCAATTTTTAGAATAGAAGATTTTTACTTTCATTGCTAGGGTGACCTATTTGGTGCCTCTCTGTTCATCCTTCTCCTGTGATATTGACTTTTATTTGTGATCAATTTTTTTTTGAAATTACCAATTCTATTATTTTTGATATTGCCAAAGAAGAAGGTTTGCATGCTGAGGATTACAATTCACCTATGATTGACTCCCTACTTCGAGAATTTCAATTTTGGAATAAATTGATCCCAAGTTAGGCATTTGAAAAATAATTAGTTCTTAACCATTTTCCTCAAGATTCTGGGATAGGAAATGTAGATTTAATGGCAGAAGATCCCTTGGGACTAAAGGCTAATATCTATCAGCTAGTGCATAAGTCTACAATATCATTTCTTGTAGAACCTAAATCTCAAGATCTTCAAGAACCTCAGCCTCAAGATCTTTACAATATAGATAATTTTAAAATTCAACCTCTTTCAATATTGCAATCTCTATCTACAATACCTCCTACTACTAAAACTCCCAAGGTGTGAGGTAGATCGAAGGGTTCCAAGACAAGAATAGAGATTGTTGTAGGTATTCAATCAACTTTGGACAATAGCTTCACTATCATTAAAAGATCGACAAGGAGAATGAGGTGTTCTCCTTGTCTCCAATGAAAATCATTTCTTGGAATGTCAGAGGCTTAAATGCCTCTGATAAGAGGCAAAGAATCAAACAAGTTATTGATTCTTTGTAGGCAGATATTATTTTATTGCAAGAAAATAAATTGTCCCTTCATAACTTTGATAAAATAGTTGCTAGTTGGAAAAAATGGAACTCTTTTCATATGCAAGGTATGGGTGCTTCTAGAGCTTAAGTAGCTCTTTGGAATCCTCTTACAGCTAATTCAAAGCTCCTTCAACAAGAAAACAACTGGCAAACGCTTCATATAATTGTATTTGACATATCTTTTATCCTCATTAATGTTTATGGACCTGCTTCGTCTAAGGATAAAGCATGTTTATGGGATTCTATCACATGCTCTCTTCAAATACAAGAGCATCTGCAAGTGGTTATTGGAGGTGATTTCAATGCTTTAGTATCTCAATTTGAGAAAATTGGAGGTATTATCCCCCCTCCTAAAACAATACAAGATTTTAATGCTTTTGTGGATAATAAAAATTTGATGGATGTTCAGCCAATTAATGGTTCATTTACCTGGACTAATAAGAGATCTAGATTTGCTAATATTGCTACTCGGCTAGACAAATTTCTCTTATCAAATGATTGGAAGTTGAGTTGCTCACATATTTCTTCAGAAATCCTAACATTGCCAGGATTTGATCATTTTCCTATATCTTTAAGCCTCATTTGTAATAGGAAATATTCAGATCAACATTTTCACTGTTCATTCAAATTTGAAAGTATGTGGCTTAGGCATCTAAAATTTCTTCATAATATCCAACAGTGGTGGAATGAAGTTCTTTTGGAAGGTCCTAAAATGCATCAGTTTTCTATGAAGCTAAAATATGTCAAATCCCAAACTAGGATTTGGAATCAAAAGGTTTTCAAAAATGTGTTCCACCAAAAAGCAGAAGTCAAGCAATAGTTAGAAGAAGTATATAATCAGATCATCCAGCAAGGAATGAATGAAGAAACATATTCTTCTCAAAAGAATTTACAATCACAATGGGAGGACCTGTGTGCTAAAGAAGAGATGTGCTGGAGACAAAAATCTTGAGAATTATGGCTCCAAGAGAGAGACAGAAATAAAAAGTTTTTCCATACTTCAGCTAAACAAAAAAGAATTAATAGTACAATATTCCATATTAAAGATGCTACCTCTGGTGATCTCTTGTCCAATGAAAATCTTATAAAAAATGAAGGTGTCAAATTCTTTAAAAACCTTCTTGCGCCTGACACTTTACCTAATTCTTCTATGTTACAAGCGGATGAACTTCTTGCCTCTATTCCCAAACAAGACAATGCTATTCTAATGGCTCCATTCACTATTCAAGAAATTCATAAGGTCATGTTTTCTTTTCCACCTGACAAAGCCCCAAGTCCAAATGGTTTTACTGCATTGTTCTACCAAAGTTGCTTGAGTATAATTGGATGGGATTTAGTGGCAGCTATTAAAGAGTCTAGAAGATCTAAACTTATGTTGAAATATTTTAACACTACCAATATTTTCATTATTCCAAAAATTAAGGATCCCCAAACTTTTGTGAATTTTTTTCCAATTTCTCTATGCAATTTATCCTATAAGATTATCACTAAAGCCATATATCTTAGGATTCAACACCTTATTCCACGTATTATTTCTCTAGAACAAGGTGGATTTGTCCCGGGAAGGGAAACTGTGGAAGGGGCTCTCGTGGCTCATGAAATTCTCCACTCTATTAATTCAAGAAATTCTTCAAACTTTGTTATTAAACTAGATATGATGAAAGCTTATGATAGAGTTTGCTAGAAATTTTTCTTCAAGTTCTTCATAAAATGAGTTTTCAAAAAATTGGTGTAAATGGATTAAGGCATTTATTTCAAGAGCTTGGTTTTCACTGATCATTAATGGTAAGCCTGTGGGTTTTTTTCCTTCTAAACAAGGGATTAGACAAGGGGATCCTCTATCCCTAGCTTTGTTTATCATTATGGCTGAAGCATTTAGTAGGGCCATTTCACACCAACACATGTTACAAAAATGGAAAGGAGCTCTTATTTCAGGTACAAACATATCTATTACACATTCTTTTTTTGTAGATGACATTCTTTTGTTTGGATTGTCAGATGTCCAGGAAGCTCGCCATATTCTTCATACCAGTGATCTCTACTTAGCTATGTTTGCTCAAGCTATTAATGCTCAAAAATCCAAGATTTATTTCTTCAATACTAAGAAAGTGGTTTCTAACAAAATTAAATTGATATTGGGTTTTTCAGAAGACTTTCTTCCCTCAATATATTTGGGTATTCCTTTCTTCATGGGTTCAAACAAGTCTTCATATTGATCTTTGGTTATTCAGCGTATTTAGAGTAGAATTGCATCTTGGAAAGTTAGATGGTTGTCACTGGTGGGAATAATTTTGTTCATCAAATCAGTTCTAGTTGCAATTCCTAATTCTTTCATTGTTGTCCTCAAAATCCCACCTAAAGTGTTACTTACAATTTAGAAATTGATTAAGGGCTTCCTTTGGTCAGGTAATATGAATGAATCTTGTAAGATTCCACTTATTTCATTACAAGATATGTCATAGATCCCAAGTGTTGGAGGGGCAGGTATTCATGACCTATCTATTAGAAATGAAGCATTTGGTGGGAAATTGATTTGGCACATGTATTGTAAGTTTCAATCTATGTGGTGCAAAATCATGCAGCAAAAATATCTAGATAATAATGATCCTTCTAGAATCCTTACTATTTCAAATCCTCCTAAAGGTTCAGTCATGTGGGATTTCATGATAGCTTCACACAAAATCATAGTAGACTACATCTCTTGAGAAGTCAATAATGGCTTAAACATTAATTTTTGGAATGATTCCTGGAATCGTCAAATTCCACTTTCTAAGAGTGGAATGTCATTGAATGTTATACAAGTTGTTGAGCTTCACTGGGGATCCCAATTTTATCATTATGTGGAATATGTCTGTGATTTTTCAAAGAAAATAGTTTGGAAGGATCCCACTAAACTAACTCTGTCATCGTAGGATATCATTCAATTTCAAAATATTTTGAATTCAAGGCAAGTCATTTTTTTCTGAAGCCCAAGATCAAATTTTTTGGGCTCCAACTAAGGATGGAAATTATTCAGTGAAAGAGGGATACAAAATTTTAAATCAGAATGGTTTGAATAAACCTACTTCCAGAGCTTTTTCATTTTGTTGGAATCCAATTGTTCTTCCTAAAGCAGTTTGTTTCTCATGGCTAGCACTTAAACACAGGATTCTAACTAGTGACAGATTGAATAGACTACATATTGCTCCTCCTTTTAAATGTGTTCTTTGTGAGGAACAAGAAGAAACTATGGATCACCTATTTGTTACATGTTCATTTGCTTATCAATGTTGGTGCTTCATTTTGAGTAAACTTAATTACCTTACTCCTTTTCCAAACAATCTTTGGGACCTCTTTCAAGCCTAGCCACTTCTTTATCAAAAAGCACTATTTGCAAGTCTCTAGAAATGCATACCAGCCCTAGTAGTTTGGGCTATTTGGTGGGAATGTAATAAGCATATTTTCAGAAAGGAATCCCTATCACTAGACATTGTTTTGATTGGTATTCAAAAAACAATCTTGGAAGTGACTAACTCCTATCTTAAAGTGATTAAATTCAACCTGATAGTGACCCAGTGGGATTCCCAAATTTTCCAACAATGGAAACAATTATTCATACCAAGTGGGTGGAAAATTAGCCACTCACCCCCATATCTCTTACCTAGAGAGAACTTTTGGAGATCCCCATCATATGGTTTTTGGAAGTTGAACTTTGATGGAGCTTCTAGAGGAAATCCAGGTCCATTGGGTTTTGGAGCTTGTATTAGAAATCCATCTGGTCAAGTTGTGGCTATCATAGTTTCTCCTTTTCCCATTGATACTAATGACATAGGGGAGGTTATTTTTGCTAAACAAGGTTGTTTCCATAGGTTACATATAGACGGGGATTCTTCAGTTATTATTGATGCTTGTATCCACAGGCACATCATTTCTTGGAAGCTAAAATATGTTCTCAACCAAATTTGGAGACTTCTTGATGAATGTTTGGATATTTCCATTTTGCATATTTATCGAGAAGAGAATAGAGTGGTAGATTTTTTATCAAATTCGGGTTGTGATGGGGTTACTGCGTCTACTTTCCATCCTTTACCTTTTATTGAGAAATACAAGGTTTTACAAAATTTTATTCAAGATGATTTGGAAGCCTCTATCCACTCGACATCTGAAGTTTATACTTCAAGTGCCGAGTAGATGCTAATTCCAACAAAAAGGAAATTGATGCTGAGTAATGTAGTTTATTATCAGATGCCAAGAAAGTCTTTAGGTGTCGAGATAAGCAAGTTATTTTTCGGTGCCAATTAAGCTATGTTTTGGTGCTGAGCAAAGCAAATTTTTATAAGGTGCTGAGTTGGTTAGTTCTCATGATTGACAAGTTCAACATGAAAGTTATTGAAGTGGAGTATCTCTGATAAGTATCAGATGCTGACATCCAGGTGTAGAACCAGAATCAGTGTGCAAAGAACATTAACAAATAAAGTAAACATTCACAAACCAAAACTAAATTCACATATATGCTTAGACAAAGGAAGAAAACAAGAAGTGCAAACCTCACAAGAGAAAACACTCCATGCTTTCTTGATTCTGTAGATGTGTCCTTTTGCTGTGGATGTATGCTCAAGATGCTCAAAAGCTGCTTCAATGGAGGTGGGTAATGGCAAATTGGTAGCTTTGTGAGCTCTCAATTTGGCATTATAAGGGTATGGTTGATGGCTTTGGTTCTCAAAATAGCATGGTAACTTTAGCTCAAAGATTGTTGATGAAATGGCTTGGGATGGGATTCAATTTATAGGCTAAGGGGTAGAGGGATGGAGGGCTTAGATGCAAGGATGGATGAAGGCTTAAGGAGGGCTAAGATGCACTCAAAGGGGAGCACATGGATTGTGCTTGTTTAGCACCAATGGGAAGGTGACACTTGTCACAAGGAGGATGAGTGTGAGAGGGTAGGGTAAAGGGTTGGTTAAAGTCATGATGAGTGGGGTTGAGTATGTAAGAGGGATGTAAGAGGAATGAGTGTGGAAGAGGGAAGAGTGTGGAAGATGGGTGTAAGAGTCATGAGTGGGCTTGTAAGAGTCTTTATGTTTTGTAAGAGCACTCATGACTTAGTGGTTGGGTTTTTTTGAGGGGAGACTTTGGTTTGGATTAGGAAAGTCTTAAACTTGTTTAAGGAATGTGACAACATTAGGGGGTGGATTAGGCTTGGGTTTAGGATTAGATGAGGGATGTTAGAGATGTGCAAGTGGATGGCATTAATGAGGGTGGGTGAGTTAGTGGCTAAGCTTCGTTAGTATGGGTGGATGGGGTGGATTAGGTTAAATGGAGGATTAGAGATAGGTTAGGGGTTTTTGAATTTGAGGATTTCATTTATCAAATAGATTTATTTAATAAATGGGGATTTTTGGAATTAGATAGAAGAATAGGATTTAATTGATAAATAATAGATTATTTGATTTATCAATTATGACTATAGATGATTAATTAAATTAATCAAATAGGGGATGAGAAAGGATTAATTAAATAGAAATTTAATTAATAATGCCTTTAGAGATGGCTAAATTAGATTACCAAAGCAGTGTAATCAAATTTAGGTGTCTACGTTTTGCCCCTCTTTGACATAGTGTTGAGACAACACTATTTCAAAGAAGTTCGAATGAAGACGACATGAGGAAGATGTTTTAGCAACAAGGTTGCCCCAGTCTCGGATAAGAAGAGGAGAGACTAGACTTAGATGATGCCCCCTCAAGAAGGCGGCGAGGAGAGAAATAAGGCTCGACGACTTCTTGAAAAGTACAAGAAATTTAGACGAGCTGAGACGCAGGTTGGTGAAGAGAAGGGGCTGAATTAGCTCGAACTCTCACTATGGGAGAATGATAAAGGGAAATTAGACGCACAAAAGTAAAAGCAAGCTTAAGACTTTCCAAGATTGGGGGGGGGGGAGATGGAGGAGTGGAGCACTATAAAAGGAATCCATGGTAGGGAGATGGATGATAGAATGATAAAAGCTGATGCAACAGGATTTCAAAGATTCGGACTAGTGGAAGATGGGCTTTGGAGATCCCTAGGACTAGGATTGTGGATCTCGAAAGATGAGGCTTGGTGGATTGATTTGATTGGTGGATCCCTAAGACTAGGATTGTGGATCCCTAAAGCTAAGCGTGAGGAGTGATTCAAAGAGATACTGATGCATAAGCTAGGGTAGGAGCAAAAAATGTAGGATATGGATGGGGGATAATGGAGATGAAGGGAATCCATTGAAGCTTTTTGAGCAGGGGGATACTTCAAAGAGAAGTACCACCATGTAGTTGAGCACTAGATTTGCTATAAGACTGTTGGTTAATTGCTAGGGTTACCAAGAACATCAAGGCCTTTTTACCAACCATCCAGAGGATTGACGAACTGACTCAAAACAAACACACAAGGATTGCCCCAGTATCACACATGAATCCCACAGGAAGCAGCGTGGAAATGACACTAGGTAACCCACAAGCAAAAAAAGAAAACAAGCAAAAGACCTGATCAAGACCTTACGCTCTAATTGCCCCATTTGCAGCATACCATGATATGGAAGATCATGGCAACCTTGAGGAGGGAACAAGGAGATTGCTTGGAAAAGATATTTCAAAACCCAAAAGGGAAGATCCCAAATCAAAAGAAAGTGAAAATCCAAAAGAGAACTATTTGCCAACGAGATGGGTAGGACGAGGTACTAACGGACCAATATTAGAAATGAGGAAAGCTATATCCTGCAAGGACCTATCAGAGAGCACCTAAGCTGATGGATCGGGATGAGTGATGCATCTAGCAAGCTGAACTAAGAAGGATAACACTTTGGTGATAGGAGATCTAGCTAAAGGATACATTGGAATATCTAACCAAGGTGTGCGATGTGTGCAAGATGTTGACCAAGGATGAACTAACACGAAAGCCGGATAGATACAATGATACTAAGCTAAAGAGGATGTACAAGCTGACAGACCAAGATATGTTACAAATGTACATTTTTGTTCATGTTTTGGTTTTTTGTGAGATGGAAATGTTTGTGAAGGATGGGGTGTCTATAATAGTTGATAGGTGGATAGGTAGATGGTTTGTGAAAAGTTTAAGGAAAATGGGATTCTGTGTGTGCATGTGATAGGATACAAGCTAGGATACAAGATCATTTATAAGATGGAATATGGTACAAGATTTGGACAAGATTCGAATATATACAAGGTATGGTACAAGATTTACAAGGTATAATACAAGCTTTGGTACAAGATTTACAAGTTATACAGGAGGTATTGACAAGCTCCATCAGATTTTGGATATTTGATTGGAACACCAAGGGAACAAGCAGGTGTTTTATGGGATGGTGGGTGGATGGATGAGGGATAGGATAGTGATAGATAATGGATTAGTCTTTAGCACACAAGGCACCTGAATTACCAGGTTTTCACCAAGGTACCTATCCAAGGCGCTTGAATTGCCAAGTTTTCACCATTGGACGCTTATTTCTCTTTACTATTTTTTTTTTTTGTATTTTTCAAAAGCTGGGTATACCAAGGATCTTCAAGCATAGAACTTCTTGAGATGAATGATGTTAGTGGGATCATTCAAGAGTTCTCCTTTTGGTGTAGATAATTGATAGGCTCCAGAGCCAAAGGAGGCAGTAACCACATAGGGACCAAGCCATGTAGGTTCAAACTTGCCTTTCTTTTCTCGATCTGCTTGGACTTTCATATTTTCTTTGAGGACCATGTCACCTGGCTGAAAGTGTCATGGGAGCACCTTCTTGTTGAAATTCCTTTTGAGACGAGTTTGATAGACTGTGAGATGGTCATAGGCTTGTTGTCTCTTCTTGTCTAAGAGATCTAGCTAGGTGAGTCGAGCTACTCTGTATTCTTCATCTGAGATTTGCCCTCGCAAAGATATGCGTAGTGAGGGAAGTTCAACTTCTATAGGTAATACTACTTTGGCACCATAGACTAGGGAGTATGGAGTTGTGCTTGTGGATGTACGGAAGGAAGTTCGATAGGCCCATAGAGCCAAATTTATTTGAAGGTGCCAATCACGACCGGAATCATTGACAACTTTCTTTAAGATTTTGAGGAGGGTTTTATTAGTTGCCTCTGCCTGGCCGTTACCTTGTGGGAAATATGGGCTAGAAAAGTGGTGATGGATGCGGAGGGAAGTGCATAATTCTTCTATGTTGAGATTTTCAAAATTACCTTCGTGGTCAGTGAAGATGGTGGATGGGATGCCGAAGCGGCAAACAATGTGGTACAAGATGAACTTGGAGACTTGAACTCCTGTAGCTGAGACTAGGGGGACTACTTCCACCCACTTAGTGAAATAGTTTGTAGCTGTTATTATCCATTTATGTCCATCAGATGAGAGAGGTGTGATAGTTCCAACTAGATCAAGGCCCCAACAAGCAAAAGGCCAAGGTGGTGCAATAGGCTGTAGATCCTGCGCTGGAGCGTGCACAAGATTTGCATGCTGCTGACATGGGAGACACTTTCTGAGAAAGTCACAAGAGTCTTCTTCAATGGTAGGCCAATAGTAGCTTGCTCTAAGGATTTTTTGTGCTAGGACAATACCACTCATGTGGGCACCGCAAAGTCCAGAATGTACTTCTTTTAATGCCATCGAGGCCTCATTTTCATCTAAACATCGAGAGAGAGTATTGTGATAACCCCGACGATATAGGGCATTGGCTATGATAACATAGCGGGATGATTTTCGGATGAGGTTCTGGCATTGGGTGCGTGTGAGGTGAGGGGATATGATACCATCGTTAAGGTAAGTGTGAATTTCGTGGTACCAAGGGGATTGGGGACCAACCAAGATACAAACACGGTTTGAATCCTCATTCGCATAAGCGGGTGTGAGGAGCTGCTCAACTAAAAATTCATACTATGTAGCATCTTGGGGAATTTCCAAGAGCGAGCCGATAGTGGCCATGGCATCTACTGCCTTATTCTGCATTCGAGGTACTTGTGTAAATTGAAGCTTTGTAAAATGCTGGGTCAGCTGATCAACTAGCTCTTTATAGGGTAATAGCTTTTCATCTTTGGTTTGATATTCATTTAAGACTTGTTTGATGATGAGCTGGGAATCACCAAAGATTTCTAACTCAGTGATATTCTATTCTGTAGCTATCTTTAATCCTTCTACAAGAGCTTCATATTCTGCTATATTGTTGGTGCTAGGGAATTGTAGCTTGAAGGCTTTTGGAATGTAATCTCCTTGAGGTGTAACTAATAATATTCCTGCCCCTGATCCATGAGAGGTGTATGAGCCATCAAAATAAAGCTTCCATGGGGGATGTTCTTCAATTAGGCAGATATGCTCATCTAGAAATTCTGTGAGCAAAGGATATGCATCTACTAGAGGTGCATCAGCTAGGTGATCTGCTATAGCTTTCCCTTTGATTGCCTTTCTGTCCACATACTGGATGTCAAACTCACTTAGTAGCATAACCCATTTGGCCAAATGGCCTGTAAGTGCTGTTCTGGAGAGCATATACTTGAGAGGGTCAATCTTGGTGACTAGTTGGATGGTATGACTTAGCATGTAGTGGCGAAGCTTTTGAGTTGAGAAAACAACTGCCAAACAAGCTTTTTCCATAGGAGTGTAATTGATTTCATAACCAACTAGGGTTCTAATGATATAGTAGATGGCTCTCTCTCTGCTATAATCATCATGTTGTGCTAGAAGTTCCCCTAGAGCAGTAGGTGTTGCTAATATATACAAGATCAAGGGATGACCAGGAACTGGTGGAACCAAGATAGGGGGATTGGTGAGATACTGCTTGAGCTGATCGAAGTTGCGCTGACATAAAAGATCCCACTTGAAGTTCTCATTCTTCTTTAGCAAGTGTGAAAATGGTGTACACTTATTTGCAAGTTGGGAGATGAAGCGCCGAATAGATTGAAGTTTCCCTTGAAGAGAGCGAAGTTGTCATAGTGTCTGGGGAGGAGGCATGTCTAAGATAGCCTTGACCTTTTTGGGGTCGATCTCTATACCCTATTTAGAAACTATGAAGCCTAGAAGCTTGCCAGATGTGACCCCAAAGACACACTTGTTGGGATTTAGCATGAGATAATATTGGGCCAACCTATCAAAGAATTTTTCCAGGTCAGCAAGATGATCCATGAAGGTGTGAGATTTGACCAGTATATCATCCACATAATCTTCCAAAATGCTATGGATAAGATCATGGAAAATGGTTGTCATAGCTCTTTGATAGGTAGCCCCAGCATTCTTTAGGCCAAAAGGCATCATGGTGTAGCAAAAGGTTCCCTAGGGGGTAGTGAATGTTGTTTTATGCTGATCCTCTTCTGCAATCTTGATCTGATTATACCCAGAAAATCCATCCATAAGGGATAGGATTTCATGTCCAGCTGTAAGATCTACAATCATATCTATGTTGGGCAAGGGAAAATCATCCTTTGGACAAGCTTTGTTAAGATCTCTAAAATCAGTACAGATTTTGATGTCACCGGAAGGCTTAGTGATAGGGACCATGTTGGAGATCCATTCTGAGTAGTTGATAGTTCGGATAACCTTAGCAGCTAACATTCTTTCTAGTTCAGCTTTGACTAGTAATGCCACCTTGGGGTGCATTTTCCTAAGCTTTTGTCTGACGGGCTTGATCTTTGGATCGACTGCAAGATGATGAACTAAAAGCTTTGGATCGAGTCCTGGCATGTCCTGATATGACCATGCAAATCGGCCAATGTTCTCTCATAAAACCTCAAAGAGGAGGTCAGCTTGGTCTTGTGATAGGGATGCAGCAATGTGAACAATTCTAGGGATCTCTGAAGAACCAATGTTGACTTCTCTAGTATCCTCTATTAGAATAGAAGACACCTCTGGTCGATTATCTTCAGGAGGCAATACTAAATCCTCATGTTCTGCTTGTGGCTTTGGATTTTCTTGCTAAGGGGTTCTCTTCGCTGCCTTAGCTAGTCCCAGATTTACCTTAGTTCCAGTTTTGGGTGTATCGAAACTAGGTTGGGGATTTTCTCCAAAATACCCCTTGGGATCTAGCTTGTAGATATTGGCAGAATCTGGCTTTGTCTTCTTATGAGGAGTTTCAGCTCCCATGAATCTTAGAAGTGCTTCCTCTAATGCGAACTCATCAATATGTATGACACTTGGTTGGTCCCAATCTATGAGTTGTGGATGAGCAAGTGGTAGGTCAATGAGATGGATGGATAGTTCTCGGAGAACAGAGTCTCCTAGGAAGATTTGGTCTGGGATATCGTCGTAGGCTCTCTTTTCAACTTCCTCAGGAATGTCTTCGATTTCGACAAGGTCGTGGTGGATGTTTGAAAAAGTGTGACCATTCTCGTTGGTGCCCCCAGTTGTGGGTATGCCAAAGCCAAGACCTGACTTTATTTCCCAATCATGTGCTTTGATGGGACATTGCATGCCCCTTTCTTCTGGTCCTAGTCCACCTCCTTGATAGTTCCATTTTTCAGTGATGAGCTTATGTTGTTGGGGATACTTCTGGCTGAAGTGATCAAGGCGTGCTTGATTTCTTGGAGGTGCATCCTTATGTAGCCAATTGTTGATATCTGGAGTGAGCTCCTCATGAAGAGGGGTTTTTGAGGAAACAAAGGTGGTTGGGCCAAACTGTTTGTATTGAGGAGGTGGAATCTCCTTAGCTTTGTGATATATTGGCCGTCCATGGGTATGTGGATCAAGTGGGATTGCTCTGACAGCAAATGCATCTGATAGACTATATTCTCCACAACCTTTGTTGTTGATCTTTATAGTAGATAGGGTGGAGGCAAGGATGGTTTCTACGTCATTACAAGTGTGGGATGAGCTGGCGATGGTTGTGCCGATGTCTATTCCAGGGCAATGGTTTGTATATGAAGCTTCAACCACATTGCAGTAAGCAAAGGGTTCTGGATCGGCATGGATGGTTAGCTCAGTGCCTTGATGCAGAAATTTGATGCACTGATGGTAGGTGGATGGAACGGCCTTCATAGCATGAATCCATGGGTGACCGAGGAGGATGTTAAATGGTAGGTTTAGATCAACAACATGGAAAACTATCTCTTGAATGACTGGCCCAACCTTGATTGGTAGCAAAATAGTCCCTTCTGTGGTCCTTTCCAAGTTGTCATAAGCTTTGATGGTGATAACCTCACTGATCATATCTGCCTCAGTATACCCAGCTTGTTTTATGAATTTTAGGGTGCAAATGTTCAAGGCTGATCCATTATCTATCATTACTCTTTTCACGGCAAAATTGGATACCATGATGGCTATGCGAAGCGGAAGGGTGTGATCTGGCTCAACCGCGGGTATGTCGGTGGGTTTGAAAGATAGGGCACATGAGGATGAAAGGTGTCCAACAAGATTACAAAAATCAGTAGCATTGATATCAGAAGGGACACGGGATTCTATGAGAGCACTGTCAAGGATGTCTTTGTACACAGGACTAGTGCGGAGAAGGTCTAAAATGGATATTTGGGCTGGCATGTTCCCAAGGTGTTCCAAGATATTGTACCGGCTTTTTGATGGAGCTGATGGTGTTGATGAAACTGGTGGGCCTGCGATGTTAAATTGCACTCTTCGAGTGGTGACCACACACTCATTGTCCGGTCCTCGAATATTGATAACATTGACAGAAGGCTCTTTCTCAGATATACAACCTATAAGGCTACCATAGTCTATATAGGATGAAGTGTGGTCATTGTTCTTCCCATGCTGTTGGTTTGGCTGGCAGTTGTTGGTGTTGTTTTGGATAGGTGCTTTTCCAGGATTTTGGTTGTTGTGTGGAGGAAAAGCATTTTGATAAATCTGTAAGCCTGCATTGGGAGAGGTTTGGGCACCAACAGTGATTTCCTTCCGATCAATGAGGTCTTGCACATAGTCTTTCAGTTTCATGCATCTGAGGGTGGTGTGACCGTTTACCCTATGGAACTTGCAATACTCATTGTCCTTGTACCATGCAGCTTTGGATTGGCTTGGATCAATTTGCTGGGTAGGAGGAAATTTGATGAGGTTTTCCTTAGCCAATTTCTCAAAAATAACATCCAATGGCTCACCAAGGGGTGTATAGTTTCTAGGTGCAGGTTGGAATTTGGGCTTTTGCCCTGCAGCTACATTGATGGCATTAGCTTGATTGTTAGACCCTTGAAAGTTGGGTCTTGTATTGTGGTTTTGATAGCTTTGGTTATTTCGTTGTTGGTAATTGGTAGCTTGTTGGTTGTTTGTTTGATATGGTGGGTTAGACTGGTTTTGAGAAGGACCAATGATATTCACATGTCTGGTGTCAATAACCCCATCTGTTGCAACATGCTTGTTTTTGTTCCAATACCTAGACTTGTCATTGGAATGTGATTGATTTTGGTTGGCCTCTTTGTAAATCTTTACCACACCATCTTTGATGAGTCCTTGCTCAAGGATCATTCCTTTCTCTTTGATATCCTTATAGGTCTGCAAACAGTTCATGGTCATGTGGTGAGCAAAGCTGGGATGTGCATTATCAATAAACATTTTCACCACATGGCGTTCTGGAATGGTAAAGGTTTGCCATCTTTGTAGGTATTCAGCAAGGCTTTCTCCACCTTTTTTCTTGGTGTGGACAAGATCAACTATTGATAGCTCTGTTTCAACAAGATGGGCATATTGGGCTACAGATGCCTCAGATAATTCAGCAAAGTTTTTAATTGTGCCATAGGGGATTCTATAAAACCATTCAAGAGCTGGTCCAGCCAAGCTTTTGGGAAAAAGGCGCAAGAGGAAGACATCATTGTATGCCATGTCCTGGCAATGCATGTAAAATTCTTTGATATGTGTGACAGGGTCTCCTTTTCCTCTGAATTTGTCAAATTTAGGTACCTCAAAGTGTTTGGGAAATGGTGTCGTGGTAATGGCTCTGTCAAATGGGTAAGGACACACATTCTCAAACTTGAATGCCTTTGGATCATTCCCTTCTTGGATGGCTTTCAGAGCTGTCTTCATTTGCTCCCACTCTGAATTGATAGGTGATGGTTGGGGTGCCCCCAATGTAGGAGTGCCTTGAGGTAGGTATGTGCTGGATGGGGCCATTGAATATGGATGGTTATGAGGGATTTGCTAATAGGGATTGTACATTGTTTGGGCAGCTACATGGTGGATGACGGGTTGTTGAGGGGGAGGTGGCGCATATTGCTGCATGTGCTGTGAGGCTTGCTGTTGATATGGGATTTGAGGTTGGGATTGAGGAACATAAGCTGGCTGTGGGGCAAATGGATTGCTTTGTGGAGGTAAGGTATAAGATGGTTGTGAGGCTTGGGGAAAGGATCAGAGGGCTTGTGGGGTTTGACCAATATATGTGGGTTGTGCCCCCATTTGGGATGGCATCTGCAAATAATTGGTGGTTGGCTGGGGTGGTGGATTACCTCCTAGAAGTGGCATTGAAAATTAGTTGGTAATTGGAGGTAATCGATTAGTTGGTGGTGGAGGTGGTGGGAATTGAAAGCTTGGGAATGGAACTGATGGGGTTTGATACCTTTGTGGTTGGATTTGGAAGCTTGGTAGAGTGGTGGTGGGAGCTGGGGTCACTTGGGAGCTTGGTAGAAGATTGGCAATAGCTTGTGGGTTTTGATAGCTTTGTGGAGTGAAGGTAGTAGCTTGTGGATTTGTGGCTGGTGGTATTGAGCTCCCGAGACCTAATGGAAATGATGGGATTGTGCTTTGGGCTGTGGTGAACAAGTTGGGGGCAATGAAAGGTTGATTACTTGGCCCCATGGGTGGCATCCCTGTTGTATATTGCTGAGGTTGGCCAAAGATGCTAGCACTAATTTGGGAGATGGGTGGATTTGGAAGGCTAGGTGTGGGAGCAGCAGCAATAGTGAAGGGGGTGAACGGTGAGATGTTTTGGGTAAAGGGGGTTTGGAGTGGAGAGGTATGAACCAAGGATGGAGTGGTGGTGGCTGGGTTGGCTTGCGGCATGGAGATTTCAACTTGGGTGGATGATGGTATGTTTGGGTCTGTTGGGTCATATGGATTGGCTGGAGGCTCTTCTTTTGGAATATATTGAGGATAATTTGGATCATGAGAGCCTATGGGTGGTGGTAGCTACCCAAACAATGGGTGAGATGGATCTAATAATGGAGGGGGTCTTCCAAAGTCAAAGGTTCCTACATTGTCCCTTCGAAAATTAGCCATGATTGTCTCTTTGTTTTTGTCTATAATGGCGTTTACCAATACTGCATTTCCTGGTTGGTTCATGAAAGCTTCAATGTCATTAGGTGATGGCATAGCTTGCTCTGGGCTGAAGGATGGCTGAGTGCTCAAGGGGGGTGAGGTTGTTCCATTGTTTCTTTCTTCTTGGCTAAGCGAGTGACGGGTGGCATGAAAAATGCTCCTAGGGATGAGATGCAATAATGCTGATGGATGCAAAAGGGGGAAGGCTTTTCTATGCAAATGATTTCCTAGGTTGAGGCAAAGCTATATGACAAAACCTAAGGAGGATTGGGTTGGGGATTCTAACTTCAAAGATATGTTGTCAAAGTACAAAAGGTCTGCTTTCCTATGTGCAAGCTTGGTGGTGATTGTGTCAACTTAAGGATAGACTAATGATCCTTTAGGAAGAACACGAGATTGACCACTTGCGAATCCAACCTTTAGCTCAAGGTGATGAGGGATAACAAGTGACAAAGCTAGATTACCTTAGACAAAGCTCTGTCAAAGGGATAACCTTGGTGAGATTCGTGGATTTGGAAGATTTTAGGAATGGAAAACTTTTAGCAAGGTGACAACAATTTTGAAAGCTTAGATGTGCAGATTTTTGATTACTAGCTAGATGGTATGATTCTAAATGAGATGGATGAGCTAATAATGCTTAAGGGGATAAGCTAAGATGGCTGGCTTTTCTACAAAGATGACTCTAGAGTGAAGCTTATCCAAGAAGATGTGGAGAAACAAGGGTGTCTAATCATAGAAATCATGCCTAGTTGGTAAGGCATAAGCAGGATTAACTCCTGGATGTTGGCTAAATTTGATGGTGCGCTCTAACCAGGCCTCTTGAAGTGCTTCGTCAGTAGCTTTGTCCTCTACTTTGTGGAGTTTGGAAATTCGTGGGCTTGGTGTTATTTCTTTTCTCTTGGCTGAAAGTTCTTGGTATGCTAGAGATGGCTTGAGTTTGACCTTGTGAAACTTCTGTTTGGGTTTGGGTTGTTTCGACATAAATTCCTGAATTTGCTTGGCTTTGGGAAAAAACTCAGTTGTTTTGCTTCAACTTGTTCAACTTCCAAAATAGGCAGTGACTACGCTAAGTGTGCCCTAAGCTAGGATTGACCAAGTTTGGCAAACATTCATTCAACAAGTAAAATAAAAACAAGCAATAGATAGGAACACCCAGATAGAAGTTTGTGGTTCTCAGAATGTGATACTTGCGCCAAGGAGTGTGTATGTTCTACAAATGTTTCTATCAGTCACTCCAAACACATTAACATCCTAGATGGTTTTCTGCAAGGCTGACAATTGGTTTAGCTAGGGAGTTCTCGATATATGCAAGGTACGTGAGGCCCAAATCCGTAGATGAGACCAAAAGGATGTCACACAGCCGAGAGGAGCGGTAACCCACTTCTCCTCTTTCACTTCTCAAGGGTATAAAGTTCCTTGAGGGTTAGCCCAAATGACAAAATCTTGATCCCAAGAGAGGTGTCTTTCGATTCACCTCCCGATTCTTATACTCCGTCGGAGCGCTGGAGTTGAGGTCGTCCAAGGGGTGATGAAATCCCCAAGCAGGCCTCCTAAAAAGAAACAAGGTTTTGGATCCTAATATTATGCACCCAAGATGGCCTCGAAAGACAACAAGAGGAGAGAAGACTCGGATGACCTTGGGCTAAAAAACACGCTTGTTCTTTTACCAACTGACTCTTATGTGTGCTAATCTAGACTTTGCAAGCACTCATGTTTAAGAGACAATGTTCAATTCCAACTTGAAGCACCAACAAAAGTAAATCGATCGAAGAATGCAAACAATAAGAAGATTTAGGGTCAACAAAAGCAAACTCGTGCGCCCGGAGGCCCTCCACGTCAAGTATCGATTAATTTTCTTTAAGGCATTCAAGATTGAGTGTGAGTTTGTTTTAAGCCCAAAACAAAAGTGTGTGAGATTCGATTTCAAGCACGCGCCTGGAGGCTCTCCACGTCAGTTGTTGTTCAATTTTAGTGCCCAAACTTGAAGTGTGATCGATTTAATCTAGAGTTTTGGCCATTTAAGAATTTTGATAAAGTTAAAGCAAACGTTCAAAGACCAAGTGAGTGAGTTAGATTGTGGACCATTTAACACCTTTTTCAAGTAGACCCATCTCCATAAATGGCGCTGAGATTGCAACCAATGGTTAATATTTGATGGGTGATTAGAAAAGAGGTGAGTCCAAGGAACTACTCAAATTGATTTTTGTAAATTTGTATTTTAACTCAACAAAGTTTCTTAAATGTCCAAAAATCAAACTTTACCTAGATTGCATGTGAAAAAGAGATTTGTAATGGTTAATTGATCCTTGGCATTCAAGATTGGATTTTTTTGTTTTAAGCATGCATTCCAAAGAAAGTTGATTTTAATCCATGACATTCAAGAGTGTGTTTTTGAGCAACATTCATTCAATGAAAAATGTGTTTAACCATTCAAGTTCATTTTTTAGCAACATGAAAACCTGCAAGAAACATGGTTAGTGGTTCCATATGTGCTCCAACCTGCAATGAGACAAAAAAAAAGCAATTTAGTTAGTTAGCCAAAATCTTCAAAAATGAGAGCTTAACTATGGGAAAAAAAATTTTAAACTTTTTTTGTTGTTTTTTCTACGCGTAAAAATGCTTAAAATGGTCTAAATCCTACGGAACCACTAAAAGCAGAAATAATAAAGCAGAAATGGAACATAAGCAAGCAGAGAAGACAGTTTGTCAAAATACGAAGAGGACAAAACAGATTTGCAGCACAGAACACAGGTGACAAGCAGAGACGCCGATTTGCGTATATGCGGATTTTTGCAGACGACAATTTTCGCAGACGCGGATTTTCGCAAACGTCAATTTTTGCAGACACGAATTTTCGCAGATGTCGATTTGCGCAGACGTGGATTTTCGCAAATGTCAATTTGTGCAAACGCGGATTTTCACAGACGTCGATTTTCACAGACAGAACAGGTTGCAGACGCCAAAACTGCGCCAAAAAAGCTGAAAAATGCGATTTTTATTTTTTTTTAGATGGTATTTCTTCTTCCTAAGTGCGTTCTTTAACCTGCAAAAATAAGCAAAACACCCTCACAACACACTCAAACAACAACAAACATTAGATGGTTAGAAAAATTACATATAGATGAAAATAGATGATTAAATGACCCATAGTGGGGTCCCACCGGGCGTGCCAAAATGTAGAACCAGAATCAGTGTGCAAAGAATATTAACAAATAAAGTAAACATTCACAAACCAAAAACTAAATTCACATATATGCTTAGACAAAGGAAGAAAACAAGAAGTGCAAACCTCACAAGAGAAAACACTCCATGCTTTCTCGATTCTGTAGATGTGTCCTTTTGTTGTGGATGTATGCTCAAGATGCTCAAAAGCTGCTTCAATGGAGGTGGGTAATGGAAAATTGGTAGCTTTGTGAGCTCTCAATTTGGCATTATAAGGGTATGGTTGATGGCTTTGGTTCTCAAAATAGCATGGTAACTTTAGCTCAAAGATTGTTGATGAAATGGCTTGGGATGGGATTCAATTTATAGGCTAAGGGGTAGAGGGATGGAGGTCTTAGATGCAAGGATGGATGAAGGCTTAAGGAGGGCTAAGATGCACTCAAAGGGGAGCACATGGATTGTGCTTGTTTAGCACCAATGGGAAGGTGACACTTGTCACAAGGAGGATGAGTGTGAGAGGGTAGGGTAAAGGGTTGGTTAAAGTCATGATGAGTGGGGTTGAGTATGTAAGAGGGATGTAAGAGGAATGAGTGTGGAAGAGGGAAGAGTGTGGAAGATGGGTGTAAGAGTCATGAGTGGGCTTGTAAGAGTCTTTATGTTTTGTAAGAGCACTCATGACTTAGTGGTTGGGTTTTTTTGAGGGGAGACTTTGGTTTGGATTAGGAAAGTCTTAAACTTGTTTAAGGAATGTGACAACATTAGGGGGTGGATTAGGCTTGGGTTTAGGATTAGATTAGGGATGTTAGAGATGTGCAAGTGGATGGTATTAATGAGGGTGGGTGAGTTAGTGGCTAAGCTTGGTTAGTATGGGTGGATGGGGTGGATTAGGCTAAATGGAGGATTAGAGATAGGTTAGGGGTTTTTGAATTTGAGGATTTCATTTATCAAATAGATTTATTTAATAAATGGGGATTTTTGGAATTAGATAGAAGAATAGGATTTAATTGATAAATAATAGATTATTTGATTTATCAATTAGGACTATAGATGATTAATTAAATTAATCAACTAGGGGATGACAAAGGATTAATTAAATAGAAATTTAATTAATAATGCCTTTAGAGATGGCTAAATTAGATTACCAAAGCAGTGTAATCAAATTTAGGTGTCTACACCAGGTGCCGCGTGAAGTAGAATTGTATTAGGTGCCAATTTGTCCAGAATTCATAGTTGATCCTATCTAGTTTGAATGCGATATATGTCGACTAAAAATTATCAGGTGTCCAAATTATTTGATATTCTTTAGGTGTCAAGTGAAAAATAACAGGTGCCGAGTTAAGATGCTAATTCTATTCTAGGTTGAATGAGTTATATGCTGAGTGAAAAATATCAGGTGTCAAGAATATTTGTTATCCTTCAAGTGCAGAGTTAAGGTGTCGTTAAAGTCTTTAGGTGCCAAACTGAACTAGTTATATTTTGGTGCCAAGTAAGCTATTCTCTGGCATCGAGAAAAGAATAATTGTATCAAGTACGAAGTTGGTTAGCTCACATAGTTAGTTGCTAGGTTCAACAAGATGGTGCCGAGATTATTTGATATCCTATAGGTGCCAAGTTATAGTGTCAAATTTAGTAGTATTTTTCAAGCTCCATGTAGAGTACTTGGTTTTTGAGTTCAATACGATGGTAATTATAGAGGAGTAATGATGATTCAAGCACTGAGTGAAGCAGAATGGTATCAAATGCCGAGTTTTGGTGCCGTGTTTAGAAGGATTATTTAATGTGCTAAGACAGTAGTTTTTTAGTAGTAGAGTAATGATGATTCAGGTGCCGAGTGTAGCAAAATGGTCTCAGATGCTGAGTTTAGGTACCAAGTTTAGAAGGATTGTCTAATGTGCCGAGCAGAGTAGTTTTTGGTTGCCGAGTCAAGGTCTTTAGTGATTAGGTGCCAAGTTTCCTAGAAATAGAGTACAACTCAAAGCTCATTAATGTTGTATGATGTTATCAGAACCATTTATGATGACATGACATGCATAGTATATTTTGAGTGTTTCAGATTTGATTATTCTTTGACAACATTTAATTTTTGTTTCTATGTTTCAATTTCCACATGTGGCTAAATTTGAGTCATTAAAATGCATCATCATTAGTAATTTTTACAAGATCTTCTAAGGAAACATTTTGTGCAAGCTTAGATGGCTTATATCAAGTTACACGATGTAATTTATTGCTTGAGGTATTACATCTTCAATTGCTCATATATGCAAGAGTTCAATTCTGTGCTCTGTGCTCATGTTTGTTACAAGATGAGTTGTGGGTGGAATATCACTTTGCCTTGTGAAATGTGTCAGAAATAGCATTCTATCATCTTGCCAAAGAATTTTCGTATATACTTGCCATCAGCTTTGGAGGAAACTATGTTATCGAGCACTATTTCAGATGAGGTGTTGGTTCAAATGTTTGTAATTTATTCACTCACAGTCCAAAGAGCTATTCAACATATCATTGGTGAAGAGTTTTTATCTCCTTCAACACTTCTATTTTTCTACCCATCTCAGCTCATTTCTATTTTCCTTTCCAATGCTATGGATCTCCTGCAGTCTCTTGAAATTCTTCAAGCCTTGGCCCATAAGGTAATTCAGCCTCCTTTTCTGGTTGATAACAAATTGATTTTGGCTTTGCAAAAATATGACTTATGGAATGGAGCGGCATTAGTTGGTGGTTTGTTCTCACATTTTTAACTCCTGCACAATCATGAATTCTTTGTTTTTTTGAGGCACTCAAGCATGCTATAGACATTGGCAGTTTCATTTATTTAAAACATGCTTTGCCACCTAAATCAAAATTAATGGGTGTTCATTTGGTGGAACGAATAAAGTTAGTGGGTTAGGCTATGATTGACTTGCAGAAGGAATCTAATGTGTCTAACTCTAGGGATATGAATGTAGCTTCTATGCAACTGATTGAATAGAATTTTTGGGATTTAATTGATCAAGTTAACATAGATTTGGATTGGATTCATGGTTCTTCAGAGTTATGTTCTGGCAGGGGACCTATTCTTGGTGCGCCTGGTTCAATTGAAGGTGGTTTTGTCTCTGATTGGGAAGATTTTTAAGTAGATAAGTTTGCCCTAAAGTTAGTGATTGGAATAGTCCAAAAAGAAAATCAATTTCAAGGCACTATCTCATTCGCCATTGGGTGGTAGTTGATACACCCATTGTAATTTTTTGCTTAAACTATTAAAACCTATGTGTATATTAGGGATGATGCTGGGTTTTCTTCATTGATTCTTTCCCAATTGACCTCGTTGAATTAGTTTTAATAAAATAGTATAGTGGCTTGCCACTTTTGCTTAAAAAAAAAAATAGTACCTTTCTTATTCAGATATTTTCTCTTCTCAGTTTCCACCTTTTGATCTCTTTATGGTTGACTCACACTCTTTTTATTTCACCTTGCACTTCTTCTACTTGATCTTTCTTGCTCTATTTTGATCTATTCACCTTGTTCTTCTTTCTTATTTTTCTCCTTCAATAGTTAGCATCTATTATCAACAATTACCAATGATCAACAACCAAAAATAGTCTCATACATCTCCTTAAATAGATAACTTCTACCTTCCAAATCCTTCTATACTTTGCTGCTTAATTACAATTGTAGATTTTAGATTCATTGCATCTAGTCATTTGGTCAATTCAAGTTCACCTAAAAGTTTTTTCTCATTACCAAGATAATGAATCTTTTCCTTATGATCATATTTGAATTGTTCTAGTTGTTGATCTTGTAATAAACTTTTTCTTATCCTTTATGCTTCAAACATTCTCAATTTTCATTATTTGTCATCCTCAGATTAATCTTTTCTTTTTTTCCTCAATCAGTGAATATTGCAACTAGACTTGGAAAAAACCACTTGGTTAGCACTATAATTACTTGGTTATCACTAAACTTTAACTTTACTTTTCCAAATGCTTGGTGACAACTATATGCACTCAGTTAATGTTGTAGTCTGTCTTTAATTGACTCACTAGTTATGAACTTAATCACTGTTGGAAATATAAGAGGAGTAACTAAGAGGGGAGGGGTGAATAAATTACTACAAAAGTATAACTTAGATCCCTTAGATGTCAATACAAATCAGAATTCAGTGCAAATAGAACTTTGTATAACTCGGCAAATACACAGGCACTTAGTTTACACTAACAAATGTTGTAACTCGGTAAAAATTGAAATACTCAAAAAATGCTTATCATGAAAATCTTAAGATATTATCTATGACTGATCTTACTTTAACTTATTTTCATACAAATAAAATAAATAACATTAACACAATTGACACTAGGATTTAATGTGGAAACCCAATATGGGAAAAACCACCAATTGCAACTAGTTATTGATTTTCACTCTTCTAAAGTGAGCCCTGTTAGGAGCCAACCTATTAATGGTTACAAAATACACTATTAGGTGTGACCTAGTTAGAGGATTTAATCACCTTATTAGGAGTGGGCTTGTTAGAGGTCTTTAGACAATTCAATAGAAATGCCACCTTGTTAGAGGATTTACAAAATAGTCGTTAAGCCAACTCTGTTAAGAGATTTAGATCACTGCTACAATGGTTAGAGAATAACAATGAGATGACTTGATTTTTGATGCAACTAAATTTCTAATTAAAAATCTCAATTTTGGCTTGTATACTTGATCCTTCCTGATCGAATGTATCTTTGCATTTCAACAAGGATATTTTGCTTATCCTTCTAACTCGCTTCCTCTAAGCATCATCAAATCTTCAATTATGTTCCGCTCATTCAATCCTCAACTTGAACTTGTATTTATATCTTACACATTGTCAAGTTAGCTTGAATACAACTTAGAATAATTAATATTCATTGCCTCAGTTGGCTAAAACCAACAAATAATTTAATTGAACTCAATATGCCAAAACAAAAAAATCCTTTGTTAGCCAACCCTTCTCGGTAAATACTAACTCAAAGCAATTTTCTTATGTTAACCAAGTGAAATCTGTTAACACTCCATATTCAAAAGGTTCCTTTGGTAACCAGGTGAGCTTAGTTAACACTAGTTCCATCCAACATTTCTTTCATTAGCCGAGTGAGCTCGGTTAACACTCGACTTCTACAAACTTTCCTTTGTTGCCCGAGTGAACTCGGTAGATACTATCTTTTGAACTAGGAAAATTCTAGAATGATTGAAGGATATAGGAAACTATCTTCAATGGCTGAGTGAGCTTGACATACATTGACTAGCAATGATATGAAATTTTGTGTAACATCAAAGACAATACACAATTAATCAATTGTTTCCAACAATCTCTGTCTTTGGCATTGATGGCAACACAACATGTCATAATGATAGGGACATAACCCAAGCATAGAATGGACACAATAGGAAAGGGAAAATTTTATTAACTGTGTAAATATGCTAATAGATTTAGTATAGAGAAAATAGACTTCAAAACATGCCCTATGGGCTTACAATAGCATAAATCTAGAGATAAATTCTCCTCCCAGTACCTTCTCTCAAACTCCACTCCGAACTGCCTTTTACAATTCCAAAAATGTTCTTAAATAGACTCCAAAGGGTTAAGGATTAGGAATACATTTTAGAAAGTGCTAGTTGGCATCCACCAACCAAATAGAAGGCTTTAGAAGTCACATTAGAAGTCGGCACAAAATTAGAAGAATCCAAAAATGGTAATCAAACTTCTGGGAGGCATAACTTTTGAACCGTAGCTTTGATTGATGAACCGTTTAAATTTTTGGAAGCTCTCAAAGTGCTCTATAGCCTTGTGGACTAGTTTCACTCATACCCCATTTTTCAGCCCTATTCTAAGGTCATTTAGTGCCCCTAACCTGACTTTGAAGCATTTTTAAGATGTCTCCAGAAATTGAAAAACTGCAATAACTTTCAAACCGTGGGGCCTTTTGACTTGATTCTTTTTCTGGAATGCTCTAAATTACAATGACAATCATTTGACCAATTTACACCTTGTATTTTGCCAAAATGATGGCTCAATTACATACTCCTATTTTTTTTGGCATTTACACATATCCCAAGGTGATTAAAAACTCTAACCCAGAACACTAATAGTGGAACTGTGAGAGTTGGAACCTTTATTTGACCCAAATGGGTATCCAAAAATGAAAACACATGAAACAAAAACTAAGTCTAAGTACATTTTTTTGGGTGACACAGCATTGCCCTTATACCTCTGGATGCTCTTGCATCAAACACCCAGGGTAGATTGAAAAGTGACCCTGTCACTTTAAGAATGGTAGAGGAAATCTCAAATGGGAAACCTTAGCTATTAATATCCAAGTTGAGTCCTCTATTGGCTGTCCTTTCCACTTGACCAGATACTCTTCATACTGCCTATTTCTAGTACTCTTGCCCACATGATGATCTAGAATGTCTTCTATCTCCTCCTTCTTAGAAGTAGGAATTAGACATGGCTCTAACATCGACTCCTCATCTGCACCATCATCATGATACTCTGTTAAGTCTACAATGTTGAAAATAGGAGAAATGTGAATTCCATCTAACAGCTCTACTTCATATGCATTTCTTGAGTTATGTTTC
The DNA here is from genome assembly GCA_028749045.1 of Cupressus sempervirens. Classification (NCBI taxonomy): domain Eukaryota; kingdom Viridiplantae; phylum Streptophyta; class Pinopsida; order Cupressales; family Cupressaceae; genus Cupressus; species Cupressus sempervirens. Next base: position 149,275,414 of record CM053785.1, on the reverse strand, counting down.
TTCAAAATTTTGCAAGGGCCAAATTTCTTCATTTTCAACTTGTTGTAAGTACCAGCTGGAAATCTTTATTTTCTTAAGTGTACCATGACTAGATCCCCTACTTGGAATTCTTTATGTCTTCTCTTTTGATCAGCCCTAGCTTTATTCTCTTGATTCATCTTGGTAATGTGTGCCTAGATCTCCTCATGTAGATGCTTAATATGTTTAGCAAATTCTTCAACTTCAACACTTGTCCTCTCCCCTTGCTCTATCTTCCTCAATTCTGGTGTAGTCCTTGGGCTACTTCCATATACAATTTGGAATGGTGATCTACTAGTACTCCTATTTATAGAGTTTCTGTAAGCAAACTTTGCTTGTGGTAGAATCAAATCCCACCCCTTGGGCTTATCCCCAACTAAACATCTCAACAAATTGCCCAGACTTCTATTTGGCCGTCAATCTGCAGGTGATGTGTGTAGACACCTAAAAATCCTTTAGAAAATAAAGTATTTTTATTTTTTGAAAAAGTCCCGATGACATCATCATTTATTAATTAATTAATTAATTAATTAATTAATTAATTTTTATGCCATTAAATCCCTTTATCTTAATTAAAAATATTTAATTAAGGAATCCCTCCCAAAAATGTTTAAATCTTATTTAAACATTATTTTCTTATTTATTAATTATTTAATTAATAAATTGACCAAAAAATCCAAAATAAATAAAAAATTTATTTTTTGCCCAAAACTTGGCCAATTTCCTTATGACCAATAACCTCTTCCAAAATCTTCTAATCCTTCTTTAATTTTGATTAAAGGCTAATCCCATCATTTCCTACCCCTAATCCCAACTCAAAATATTTAATTAAGATTAAATATTAATCCTCATGTTTATTAAAAAAGTTTTAATAAATATCTCCTCAACCCAAACCCTTAAAATAAATAAAACTTTATTTATTTCCTAAAAATCTAATTTATCCTCATCCTAAGAAGTTCTAGACTCTTCTAGAAAGTCTTCATCCTCATCCTAAGAAGTTCTAGACTCTTCTAGAAAGTCTTCATCCTCATCCTAGGAAATTCTAGACTATTCTAGAAAGTCTTTATCCTCATCCAAAGTCTAGACTCTTCTAGAAGATGTCTTTAAACCTAATCCTAATCCCCTCCTAACCTTGTCACATTCCCTAAACATGGGTTAAGAATTACTAACCCAAGCCAAAGTTAACAAATATCTCCTCCTTCACCCACCCTCATTAAATGCCATCCACTTGCCTATCCCTAAGCTAATCCTAAACCATCCTAATCCATCCTCTAATCATTTGCACAAGCCTAAGCAAGCTTAAAACCCTCCTAATCAAGTCCAAGTCAAAATTGCTCTCATCACCCTCAAAATATCTCAACCATAAAACTTTATGAAGTCCACTAGGTCATAAATGACTCTTACAAGCCCTTTTATGGCTCTTACAAGTCATTATGAGGGTCTTTATGAAGATTTTATCCCTTGAGCCTCCTTTGTTGACTCATCCTTCCCCTTTCCTCCATCCTCTCACCATGTGACATGTGTCACTCCTTGATTGGTTGTAAGAAAGCACAATCCATGTGCTCTCCTCTCATGCAATCTAAGCCCTCCATGAGCTTTTTCCCATCCTTGCATCTTAGCCCTCAATCCCTCAAGCCTCTTGCCTATAAATTGGATGCTTCCCCTTTGCAAAATAACACAATCCATGAAGTAAAGTTATAATGCTATTTTGAGAGCCAAATCCATACTAAAGCCATCTATCCACACTAAAAATCCACAATCATCCATTGAAGCCTTTGGAAGCATATTGAGCATACATCTTATCCATTTAGATAAAGCTACTCAACAAGAGAGCTTCTTATTGAGAGAGTCCATTAATGGCTCATATTCTCAATTGAGAGTTCATCTTAGTTTGTAGAAGCTTTATTTAAATTTGGTTTCTATTAGCATACTAACATTGCTCATTACTAATCATCAATTGGAATGAACGCGTGTCTTTTAAAGCCCAAGATCATATATGTGGTCTTGTTTTACACTTTTTAGGAGGCCTGCTTGGGGATTTCATCACCCCTTGGGACGACCTCAACTCCAGCATTCTGACGGAGTATAAAGATCGGGAGGTGAATCCAAAGACACCTCTCTTGGGATCAAAATTTTGTCACTCGAGCTAAGCCTCAAGGAACTTTATACCCTTGAGAAGTCAAAGAGGAGAAGTGGGTTACCGCTCCTCTCGGCTGTGTGACATCTTTTTGGTTTCATCTATGAATTTGGGCCTCACGTACCTTGCATATATCGAGGACTCCCTAGCTAAACCAAATTTCATCCTTGTAGAAAGCTTCCTAGGATGTTGGTGTGTTTGATGTGCTTGCTCCAAAATTTTGTCTGCTTGTTTGTTCATAGCTTTTGAATGAATGTTTGCCAACTTTGGTCAAAATCCCAGAAAAGTAGAAATCTCCCAGCTCAAGGCATACTTAGCGTAGTCACTACCTCATCAGAAAATCATCCAAGCTCCCCCGCTGCAACCGAATCTATCTAGTTCCTTGCTTTAGAACAATCTCAAATCCAAAGTCTCTCCAAATCATCCCCCCCAGCCAGCTAGCAACCCAATCCAAAATCACACCCAAGCCTTTAGAGAGTTGTTGTTACTCTGCCAGAGTTTGCTATCCAATCAATCCTACCAATCAACCAATCTCACCAAGGTTATCCCTCTGACAGAGCATTGTCTAAGGTAATCTAGCTTTGTCACTTGCATCCCTCATCACCTTGAGCTAAAGGTTGGGATCCACAAGTGGTCAATCTCGTGTCATGCCCATAGGATCATTAGTCTATCCTCAAGTTGACACAGCCACCACAAAATCCAGCACATAGGAAATCAATACTCTCACTTTTTGACAGCATACCCTTGAAGTCTTCCACCCACAAGACAACCAAAAATCTCCAGCCAATCCTCCTTAGGTCTGTCATACAGCTTTGACTCTCCCTAGGAAATCTTTCATCAGCCAATCCAAAATCTATGCTTAATCCAAATCCAACCATGAGCTTCTGTGTTCATCCATATGCAAGACCCCATCCCCATCAAACTCATCATCAAAGCATGAAGTACCAATCCTATCATGATGTGTTTGGTCACATTTTCCTTGCTCCCGCCACCTCCTATTCCAATGATGATGAAAATCTTGTTGACTATGACAGGTATATTGAAAGCCTTAGAAACATTCTCCCAAGCATCCCCCAAAATCCAAGAGTTATTCCAAACTATCTAGTCATGCCATCTGATATTCCAGCTTCCCCTCCATCACCCCATCAACCAAGCTTCCAATCTTCCACCCCCATCACACTAGCTATTCCTGTCAATCCACCTCCACCTTCGACACATGAGTCTCCAAGGAATATCCTAGAGGAAATACAAGAAAAGTTGCCTCCAACAGTTGATAAGCCATGTCATCTAATCCAACCATGTGAAGTAGTCAGTGATGAAGCTTCCCCATCTATAATATCACCTCCATCTCCCATAGCTATCATCCCCATACCATCCATCAAATTGCTTAAAATCCTTCCACTTCTCGCAAGCATCAAAATCCCACCACCTGTCAAATCCCTCCAAATCCTATCCACATCGCCTCCAAGCATTTCCCAAATCTCTCGTAATGACCCTTATGCATCCATCTTCTACTCACCCATCTCCACTACTGAATCTCCCATCTATCCATCCGCTGCCTTTGAAGAATCCATCCCTTCACCTCCTATCGCACCATCCACTCCAAACCAATCCTATCAAGATCCTGGCCAAAAGAATGTTGACACCCCCCAAAGCATAAATTAAGATATCATCGTAGCATGTCTTCCATCCATAGTGCAGTCACCATCTCCTCCATCTCCAAAACCTCGAGCCATATCTCCTCCACTACAAGATATCTTGTCATCCCACCAGCTACATCAAGATCCTATCCTTCCATCTCCCCCGCTCAATGCTTCCATCTTACCACCTATTCAAGCTATTCCACCATCTATAATCTACCCTCTTGGTTCACTTACATTCATCCATGGTGGCCCTCTCTCAGCAGAAGAATTAAGAACAATATCTCCCCATTGCAATACACCTAATAAATCACTTCTACCATTTTCTGCAAGCAAAAAGTTTCCTCAGCTTGTTCAAATGCTCAATCGATGACATTATCAAGGTCAAGGTTTAGGACCACAAGAGCAAGGAATCAGAGAGCCTATTATTGCACAAAAAAATTTAGGATTTCATGGTCTTGGATATGTATCCAAAGGCTCACCATCTAAAGGTGTTGGTACACCACACCCCCAAACCAAGCCTATCTCCAAGCCCACCATGCCAGCCTCCCATCACTCCTTCAAGAAATCTTATGTCATCCCCCCTCCACCATCTTTGCAACCCAAAACAACCTACCATATCCCCCCTTCATCTGCTAAATCCATTTTGAGTCCCTATGTCCCAAAATCTACCATCCTCCATCCTCCTATCAGCCATCATAAAAATCCTATCAGCCAAAAATAATGTTCTCTAAGAATGGCAATGGTCTTATCTTGACCAAAATGTCCTACCATCCCTCTACTATGTTTCTCCTTAATCAGATTTTCCCTCATGGAACTCCTTGGAATGCATAATTGATTGCCCTTGAATAACATACCATCATGAATTAGATAGTCTAACCACTTAGTTTTGTCTATAACAACAGGCTCTTTACAAGCTCTCCACGCTTCAACAAAATAAGGATCCTTAGGGTACAAATTCTTCAGTTCATCAAACCCAACTACTTCAACCTACATTACTGTAAGCAACAACTGTCTCCTACTTAGTGCATCTACAACCTTGTTAGATTTTCCACTTCTATGCTTCAACACAAATGTATAGCTCTACAAGAACTCTACCCACTTCATATGCCTTTGATTCAATTTACCTTGGCTATTTAGGTACTATAATGCTTGATGATTAGTATATTAAAAAAATTCCTTTGGCAATAAATAATGCCTCCATTTCTTTAAGGCTTGAACTATTGCATAGAACTCTTGATCATAAATAGAATACTTCTTTCTTGCATCATTCAATTTTTCACTAAAATATACAATAAGCTTACCTTCTTGGCTTAATACAGCCCCAATAGCGCTACCACTAGCATCACAATCCACCTGAAACACCTTTCTAAAATTTGGAAGTGCCAACACAGGTTGTTCTGTCACTTTCTTCTTTAGCAATTCAAAACTTCTCGCAGCTGCCGCAATCCATTTGAACTCTTTTCTATCCCCTCTTATTGTGCCAGTCAGGGGTGCACATATGCCACTGAAATTCTTAATGAAATTTTTGTAAAAACTAACCAGACCATGAAATGATCTTACCTCAGTAGCAGACCTTGGAATAGGCCATTCCAAGATGGCTTTTACCTTCTCTGGATCCATTTTGAGACCCTTAGGTGATATAACAAACCCCAAGTAGACTAACTCCCTTTTTGCAAAGATACACTTCTTCAAATTAATTAATAGTTTCTCTTCCCTTAACCTTTCAAGGACACTATGAATATGCAATAAATGTTCTTCCAAAGTATTTCTAAAAATTAAAATATCATCCAAATAGACAATAACAAATTTTCCCAAGAACCTCTTAAGTACCTTATTCATAAGCCGCATGAAGGTGCTTGGGGCATTCATCAATCCAAAGGGCATGACTAACCACTAATAAAGACCCTCCTTGGTCTTGAAGGCTGTTTTCCACTCATCTCCTTCTCATATCCATATCTGATGATAGCCACTCTTGAGATCTATCTTTGTGAAATACCGAGCTCCACTCAAGCAATCCATAAGATCATCCTTTCTTGGCAAAGGAAATTGATACTTGATGGTTATCCTATTTATAGCTCAATAGTCTGTACACATCCTCCACTCTCCATCCTTCTTTGGTGCTAGTACTAAGGGTACTACACATGGAATCTGTCATGTCCCCTTTTCAAATAATTAAAAAATAATAAACTTTGCTAAGGCAGGCAGGCTCCAAAAAGGTGAAGTTTCAGAAAAAGGGGCTAATCTTTGGAAACCAATGGACTAATAAATAAAAATTATTATTAAATTATATTTTATTAACCCCTCTTGGACGTGATTTAGGGTTATGCCCTCTTTTAAGGGGTTCGGAGGCATTTTGGGCTCATTCCAGAACTTGATTTTTGCTAATTTTCTTGTTGTTCTTAAGAGGCTGCCAAACCTGTGGAGAAGGAGACTCAAGAATGGGAGTTTGCAGGTTTTTAGAAAGGCTAAGGATGAGAGTTTGAAGCCATTCCATGTGCATGCTCATACAGAGTTTTCCTTTGTGCTGAATAGTGCCGATTTGTGGGTTTTCGGGGTTATTTTTGGTTTGAGTTTGGTGTTTTCAGTTGAGTGTTTCATATCAGTTTGGGTTGCTGTTGTATTTCAAACTTTAAGATGTTAAAATAAAGCTGAATATATGTATTGGGTCATGATTAAACTTCTTAGATAGTTTATGAGTGTTTTTGTGGTGTTTTCGGGCATTGTGTGTTAATTTCAGGAGCCCGATTGAGCATAGTTTTGTCTTACATTTGTGAGTTGTTGTGTAAAGGCTATACAAATATGGAAATGTAATTTTGTAGGCTATTATTCTGATAAAATTTCTGTAAAAATATCCATTCTCAGATTTATTAATAATTTGTGAAGTTGTGAAGTTTTTTTGGCACTAATTTGGACATACCCGATTTGGGTTTTATTGGGAAATTGATAGATCTTTGTAATATTGGTTGTTTGATTTTAAAGATCTGATTTGAGGCTAGAAATACCATGCAAAATTAGTAAAGAGACATTACAGTGGTATCAGAGCCATGATCTTGCCAGCCTGAGAGTTTGTAGAAGTTGCATGTCAGTTTTAACAACTACCCAAATCTTGCATGTCAGTTTTGACAACTACCCAGATCTTGCATATCATATTTTATGGTTGCATGTTTCTTCTAATTAGTTGCATGTCAAAATTTAAGATCACATGCAACTAAGTGAAAGAGAAAAAATATATTTGCAACGAGAAAAGAATAAAGAAATTTTGATCAAACCCCCAGTTGAAAGCAAAAGTACAAAATCCAAGGAAGAAAAAAGTATGGCTGATCCAGATGAGATGGCAAAGAAATTCTTCCAAGACATCCAAAATACTCAGAAGCAAACAGTGGATGGTTTGGCAGAAACTAGAGAGGCTTTGCGAATATTGACAGAAAAATTACAAGGAATTGCATCTATTAATGAGAAAGGGAGCACTTCAGAGGAGCCAAGAAATGGGAGATCCACACCATCTAAATCAACCAAAACTATTTTCTTGCCTGCAGATGAGCCACCAGTACCAAATCCAGCCATTAATCCAGTGGAAGAGATTACAGGTAACTTGATTACATTAAGAGCTACTTACAATGGCTTAGATGATGACTTTCATAGTTCAGTTCCTTTTAGAGAATATGTGGATATGATGAACGCTTTGATGCCCAAGAAAGAGAATAGGAGGGAGCATGACACAAGTGGAAGAGAACTCAAAAATAAAATAAGAAAGTTTACAGCACCTACTTTTGATGGAACAAATAAAATTTCAGCTAGAGCATGGCTACAAAAATTACAAACTTTCTTCACACTTAACCCCATGAAAGAGAGTGATGTTGTTCAATTTGCAAGTCTACACTTGGAAGATGCAGCCTATGATTGGTGGTATCATGGAATGACTACTCAAGGTCACGATCAGGTAACTACATTTGAAGATTTTAGTCAAAGAGTGATAGATAGATTTGACCTCAAGGATGATGAAGAGTACTTTAAAGAATTGTCAAAGTTGAAGCAAACCAAATCAGTTAATGAGTATATAGAAGGATTTCAAAAAGTGGCTGTTATGGTACCTGATATGAGTGAAAAGAGGATTGTTTATCTTTTTCTTGATGGTTTAGAAGATTCTGTTAAAGGTTTGGTTAAGGCTTTCTCACCCTCAACCTTACAGGAAGCTATCAAAAGAAGCTTGCAACTTGAAACTTGCGTGCCTATGAAATCAATCACTAATCAAAAACCCTCAAATCTTTGGCAACATAAGGGAAATTTTCAAAAAAAGCCTTTCCCAACACTACCACCAAAAGATGTGACAAATGTGGCAAAAAAGAAGGTAGATGAAGAGACTAGGAGTGAATTACGAAGGAAAAAGCTTTGTTTTACTTGTAGAGAACCATGGGTTCCAGGACACAGATGTTTGGGGAAAGGTCAAGTGCACTATATTGAAGTTGCTTCAGAATCTGATTCAGATGAGCATGAGGAATTTCATGATACTAAGGAGGAGGTAGAAGAAGAGAAAGTAAAAGAAATAAAAAAGGATGGCACTTTAGCAACATTATCAGGAGTCCCAAGATACCATCTCTTTCGAATTCGAGGGGTACTGGCAGGGCAAAGGTTGACCATTCTTCTTGATAGTGGGGCAACTCACAATTTTATTGATGAGGGATTTGTCATGAAAAGAGGGCTTAAAGCAGAAGATTTTGAGGGATTCAATGTTACTATAGCTGATGGATTCACTATGCCTTGCACACGGGTGGTGAAACAACTCAAGATGACCTTAGGAGATTATGAGTTATGTGATGAATTCTATGTGGTTGGTATTGGGGAGACAGATCTTGTATTGGGTGTTCAATGGTTGCACTCTATCAGAGGCTATTACATGAACCATCAAACTATGGAGTTTAAATTTCATTTCAATGGGAAAGAAGTCATATTGAGAGGGTTATCGAATGGAGCACCTAAGGCGGTCTCTGTAAAGAGGATGGAGAGGACTTTTCGAAGAGGACAAGTAACATGGGCAGCAGGAGTCATAATCCAACCAACAAGCTCTCCAAAGAATCAAGGTAATTTCCATTTTGAAATTCAAAATATTCCTGATAAGCATAGTATAGTTTTCAATGATTTGCCTCTAGGATTACCACTAGATAGACGTTTTGAGCATGTTATAGAGTTAGAACAGGGTGCCAAACTAGTTATAACAACCCCATACCACCATCCAAGAGGTTATAAGGAAGAAATTGAAAAAACTATTAAAGAACTCCTGGACATGGGATTCATAAGGCCTAGCTCTAGTCCATTTGCATCATCTGTGGTACTTGTCAAGAAAAAGGATGGTACAATGAGAATGTGTATAGACTATAGGGCTCTAAACAAGAAGACCATAAAAAATAGGTATCCCATACCACGCATAGATGAACTCATTGATGAGTTACATGGTGCTGTATACTTCTCAAAAATTGACTTAAGATCAGGCTACCATCAAATCAGAATGAGGAGTGAAGATGTGGAAAAGACTGCTTTTAGATGTCACTATGGGCACTTTGAATTTCTTGTTATGCCATTCAGACTCACTAATGCACCTGCAACATTCCAATCTTGTATGAATAAGGTATTCAGTTAGCATCTTCGAAAACTTGTTTTGGTATTTTTCGATGATATCTTGATATACAGTAAAACATGGGAAGAGCATCTAAAGCACATAGACACTATTTTGGGAATCTTGGAGCAGCAATCCTTCTATGCTAAGCTATCTAAATGTGAGTTTGGTTTGACAGAGATCCTATATTTGGGACATATTATAAGTTCTAAAGGAGTACAGGTTGATCAACAAAAAATTCAGGCAATTTTGGATTGGCCTCCACCCACTAATCTTACACAGTTGAGAGGTTTCTTTGGGTTGTGTAGCTACTATAGGAGATTTGACAAGGGATTTTCTCAGCTTGCTGCCTCCTTGACTGATTTGACAAAGAAAGGAGCTTTTTTTTGGACAGAAGAGGCACAAAAAACATTTGATAAGCTTAAGGAGGTAATGAGTTCATGCCCTGTGCTTGCAATTCCAGATTTCTCTTTACCTTTTGTTGTTGAATGTGATGCTTCTGGAGAAGGTATAGGGGCTGTCCTAACTCAAAGGGGACATCCAATAGAATTTAAGAGTAGAAAATTAAATCAATCAGAGAAAGGTTACTCCATCTATGATAAGGAAATGTTGGCAATCATGCATGCACTTCATAAGTTTAGACAATATTTGGTATGTGGGAGATTCATTGTAAAGATAGACCATAATAGCCTCAGGTTCTTCTTGAACCAAAGGGATTTGAATGATCACCGACAAAAATGGGTAAGCAAATTGCAAGCTTATGATTTTGATATTGAATACATGAAAGGAAAGAATAATGTGGTTGTTGATGCTCTCTCAAGAAAGCCCACTTTGTGTTCCTTATCATCTATCTCTGCTGATTGGAAAGTCTCCATAATTTTAGAGTATGTTAAAGATTCATTTGCCACCAAGATTTTGGATAAGTTAGTGGATGATAACAGGTACAAGGTTGTTGATGAATTGATTTATTACAAGAATAGGATCTTCTTAGTGCCAGGGTCAAAAACTAAGGAGAGGATATTGAGGGCCTTTCATGACACACCTTTGGCTGGTCATCAGGGATACTTCAAGACATACAGGAAAATTCGAGAGCGATTTTCATGGAAGGGTATGAAGGAGGATGTCCTTAAACACATTAAGGAATGTATGGTATGCCAACAAAGCAAGAGTGGGCAAAATTTTCCTGCAGGGTTGTTGCAACCACTTCCTATTCCCGAACAAAAAAGGGAAAGTATTTCCATGGATTTCATCACTAGGTTGCCCAAGGTTCAAGGTAAGGATTGCATATATGTGGTGGCAGATAGAATAACTAAGTATGCACATTTCTTTCCTATCACATCTGATTTCAAGGCATCACAAGTGGCCGAATTGTTCTTCAAGAAAATTTTTAGATTACATGGTTTGCCTAGAAACATTGTTAGTGACCAGGATAGTAGATTCCTCAGCTCTTTTTGGAAGGAGCTCTTTCATTTGGCAGGAACTGAACTCACTCCTAGTACTAGCTATCACCCTCAAACAGATGGACAAACAGAGATAGTTAATAAATGGATAGAGGGATATTTGAGGAACTATGTTTCAAATCAACAACATGCTTGGGTGAAATGGTTACACCTAGGGGAGTATTGTTACAATAAATCTCATCACATGTCTATTGGTATGCCTCCTTTTAATGCTCTTTATGGTTATGATGCCCTTTCCTTTGTTGATCTAATACTTTCCGATAACAGAGTACCCGCAGCAAGTGATTTCATCAAGCAAAGCCAAGACATAATAAGGTCCCTCAAGGATAATCTACAACATGCACAGAACCAACAAAAGATATATGCTGACAGGAAAAGGATTGAAAGATCTTTTGAGGTGGGAGATTTGGTATTTGTTAGGTTGAAGCCATATAAGCAAAGCACCTTGAAGAGGAGTGGGGCAGAGAAACTCAAGCCAAGGTTGTATGGGCCTTATAAAATCATCAAGAAGGTAGGAGAGGTAGCTTATGAATTGGAGCTCCCACCAAATAGCAAAATACATAATATTTTTCATGTATCTTGCTTAAAGAAGGTTCTAGGCCAGAAAACTATAGTATCTACAGAATTACCACCTCTTGATGATGAAGGGAAATTAGTTTTGATACCAGAAGAGATTTTGGATACAAGAGAGAAAAGGTTGAGAAATAGGAGCGTCATAGAGCATTTGGTCAAATGGAAAGGATTACCACTAGAGGATGCAACTTGGGAAGGAGCACATATTCTTGAGAATTTCAACCTTCATTGCTTGAGGACAAGAAATATTTGGGAGGGGAGGACTTGTCATGTCCCCTTTTCAAATAATTAAAAAATAATAAACTTTTCTAAGGCAGGCAGGCTCCAAAAAGGTGAAGTTTCAGAAAAAGGTGCTAATATTTGGAAACCAATGGACTAATAAATAAAAATTATTATTAAATTATATTTTATTAACACCTCTTGGATGTGAGTTAGGGTTATGCCCTCTTTTAAGGGGTTTGGAGGCATTTTGGGCTCATTCCAGAACTTGATTTTTGCTAATTTGTTTGTTGTTCTTCAGAGGCTGCCAAACCTGTGGAGAAGGAGACCCAAGAATGGGAGTTTGTAGGTTTATAGGAAGGCTAAAGATGGAATTTTGAAGCCATTCCATGTGCATGCTCATACAGAGTTTGCCTTTGTGCTGAATAGTGCCGATTTGTGGGTTTTCGGGGTTGTTTTTGGTTTGAGTTTGGTGTTTTTAGTTGAGTGTTTCATATCAGTTTGGGTTGCTGCTATATTTCAGAATTTAATATGTTAAAATAGAGCTAAATACATGTATTGGGTCATGATTAAACTTCTTAGATAGTTTAGGAGTGTTTTTGTGGTGTTTTCGGGCATTGTGTGTTAATTTCGGAAGCCCGATTGAGCATAGTTTTGTCCTACATTTGTGAGCTGTTGTGTAAAGGCTATACAAATATGGAAATGTCATTTTGTAGGCTGTTATGCTGCTGAAATTTTTTTAAAAATTTCCATTCTCAGATTTATTAATAATTTGTGAAGTTGTGAAGTTTTTTTGGCACTAATTTGGACATACCCGATTTGGGTTTTATTGGGAAATTGGCAGATCTTTGTAATATTGGTTGTTTGATTTTAAAGATCTGATTTGAGGCTGGAAATACCATGCAAAATCAGTAAAGGGACATTACAGAATTAGGCTCTCCCAAATCAAGCCCTTCCGCAATAGCTCCTAAACCTGTCTATTTATCTCCTCAGTTTTAGTAGGAGTCATCTTGTGAGCAACCTTGTTAGGAAAACTAGCTCCTGGAATTAAATCTATCTGATGACTGATTTGCCTTATTGGTGGCAATCCTTTTGGAACATTATCAGAGATGATATCTCCAAACTCACCTAGTAAATTTGAAACTTCAAGTGGTATTTCACTACTACCTTCTTTATCTTTCCTAGGAATCAAAGCATAGCACATACGCTGATGTTTCATGCCATCTAAAAACTTCCTTCCATCAACAAGACAAATCCTAGCACTGCTACATACCCTTTCACCTTCCTTTTTCATGGGCTTCCATTTGTGGTGAACTCCATCGTTTATTAGGGAGTAGGTGTTTGCATGACCGTCATGTAATGCATGCCTATCAAACTGCCACTATCTTCCCAACAATAGATGGCAAACATCCATTGGAATAACATCACATAGAACTTCATCATGATAACTCCCAATTTTGAACTTCACTAAACATTATTCACTTACCAGGACCTTATGATCATCTTTCACCCAAGCAATCTGATAGGGCTGGGTGTATTTCTCCCTCTTGAGCTTCAACTTAGAGACCATCTCCTCTGATACTAAGTTATCAGTGCTACCACCATCAATGATCACATCACAACATTTATCATCACATTTGCACCTGGTACATAATAAACTCCTCCTTTGTCCTAGTTCAATCTCACCACTTAGTAGGACCCTTTCATTCACTAAAGTCTCTCCTCTTTTTGCATCCTCTAAATGTGATGATTGTGCATCCTCATCCACATGAGCAAGCCTAGCTTGACCCTCACCTCTCCTATCTTTCCTTCCTTGTCATTGAGGGCATTCAAAGGCATGATGACCTTCTTCATTGCAATGGAAATAGGTACCATGGAAGCCTCCTCTTCCTTGTCCACATCCTCTACCTCTTCCTCTCTAATTTCCAAAGTCTTGATCATGTGAGCTATTGAAAACCTCGTTCCTCTAGTTCCTACTAGTACCCACATCTTCATTTTTCTTTTGGGTTTTATTTTTGCCTCCAGATGACCTACCACTACCCCTTCCTCTTTGACCACTCCCTCTTTGTCTCCCTTCAAACCTCTTATTTAGCTTCTCTTCAACTCGTAGGGAAAATTGGTATGCCTCTTGAACGCTGGTCATTCTTACCAGACTTAATTCCTCTTGGATGCTAGGTTGCAACCCACTGATATAATGTGCAACCTTCTCCTTATTTGCTTCTACATGCCCTACTCTAATCAGAAGTTGGTAAAATTCCTCTGTATATTCTTGGACTGATTTTTCTGCTTGCTTTAACCCATGCATCTTCTTAAACAAATCAAGCTCATAGTTAACAGGAATGAACTGCTTCTTTAGTTTGTCCACCATGTGATCCCACCTTGTGATCTTCTCCTTTCCTCTTCTATTTATTTCCAATTGAACCTCTTGCCACCAAATTTTGGCATTTCCTTGCAGTTTGGCCTTTGCAAACTTAACCCTATCTGGGTCCCTGATATCCTCATACTCAAAGTATTCTTCCAGTTCATTGATCTATTCGATCAACTCATCTGGTTTTAGATTTCCTAAAAATACACCCACATCAATTGTATGTCTTTTCCCAAACTTAGTAATGGCCCTAAAAAGCCTTTCCTCTACCTGATTCAGAACTTCCCCGTCAACTTCCTCTTCTAGTCCAATTTCTTCTTCTTCATTGTCGTCCTCACTTTCGTCGCCTGTAGCAACATTTGTTCCTCTATGGAGCTCCTCCTAAAATGCTTGAACCTGCCTTTGGAGGGCTCTAACCTCCTTAGGATTAATAGCTCTGGCCCTTCTACCATGCTCTCTTCGTGGAGGCATCTTCTTAACTCAAACCCACAACCACACAGTCTTGGTACAAACTACCTCACAGTCGGTGCTCTGTCTACACACTTAGGAACTCCTGCTCTGATACCACTTAATGGGGACACAAACCAAGCACAAAATGGACACAATAGGAAAGGGAAAATTTTATTAACTATGCAAATATGGTAATACATTTAATACAGAAAAAATAGACTTCAAAACATGCCCTATGGGCTTACAATAGCATAAATCTGGAGATAAATTCTCCTCCCAATACCTTCTCTCAAACTCCACTTCGAACTGCCTTTTACAATCCCAAAAATGTTCTTAAATAGACCCCAAAGGGTTAAGGATTAGGAATACATTCTAGAAAGTTCTAGTTGGCATCCACCGACCAAATAGAAGGCTCTAGAATTGCATTAGAAGTCGGTACAAAATTAGAAGAATCCAAAAACAGTAATCAAACTTTTGGGAGGCATAACTTTTGAACTGTAGCTTCGATTGATGAACCGTTTACATTTCTGAAAAGCTCTTGAAGTTCTCTATAGCCCTATGGACCTGCTTCACTTGTTCCCCATTTTTTGGCCCTATTCAAGGTCATTTAGTGCCCCTAACCTGAATTTGAAGCATTCTTAGGATGTCTCCAGAAACTGAAGAACTATAATAACTTTCAAATCGTGGGGCCTTTTGACTTGATTCTTTTTCTTGAATGCTCTAAATTAAAATGAAAATAATTTGACCAATTTACACCCTCTAGTTCACCAAAATGATGGCTCAATTACATAATCTTATTTTTTTGGCATTTACACATATCCCAAGGCTATTAAAAACTCTAACCCAGAACACTAATAGTGAAACTGTGAGAGTTGGAACCTTTATTTGACCCAAATGGGTATTCAAAAATGAAAACAAATGAAAAAAAAAACTAAGTCTAAGTACATTTTTTTGGGTGACACAGGATTGCCCTTATACCTCTGGATGCTCCTGCATCACATAATGCAATGAAATTTTAGAGCAAGAATAAAATCAAGAACATATCCTTAATTTCATTTTGATTATGATCCATGAGAACTCTCTCTATCTGTGTAAACTCTTTCTACCTTCAGTTTCTCCCTTTGTCAGCAAAACTCTATCTTCAACATCTTCTTGTGATAGCAAACTCTATCTTTGATATCAAACTAAGTTCATTCTTCCTTTTTGACATCTCTTTCTCTTTATCTTTATAAAATTTCTATGAGATATGATAGTAAACTTCTCCCTCTTTGATATCTCATGGCAAAGACAATATTGAGTGAATATCAATGTACCTCATGTACTGATTCATTTTCAATATGACCTTGTCAATACTGCATCAATTAGTCAATCTTCTACATGCTCTAGTTGATGCATTGCTAAACTTTATTTAGTGAGGTTTAGATAGGGGAACAACCCCTAACTTACCTCTTAGATACAAAAATGCATCCTTAGGTAATGGCTTAGTAAATATATCTACAATTTGTTCTTTAGTATTCACATATTCCAATCTTACCTCTTTATCTTGTCCTATTTCACTCAAAAATGAAATTTTATAGAAAAGTGTTTTTTTTTGGTATGCATCATAGGATTCTTTGATATATTAATTACACTGGTGTTATCATAGAACATAACCACTAGATCCTTGATTTCTATCTTCATACCTACCAATAGGTACTTGAACCAAACATCATTTGAACAATAAACTACTATTGCCACATATTCTGCCTCTACTGTGGACTAAGAAATACAATTTTTTTTCTTCCTTGTCCAAGACACTAAACATTTACCAAGAAAAAATGTTCTACTACTTGTGCTCTTTCTATCATCAACACTTCCTACCCAATCAACATCTATGAATGCTTTCAAATCCAAATTGCCTCCTCGTTTGTACCATTAACCATAGTCTTCATTACCTTTTAGATAACTCATAATTCTTTTGATTGCCATCATGTGATTTTCTTAAGGATTTGTTGAGAACTTTGCCACCATACCAACTATTAATGCCATATCAAGCCTTATATGCACTACATACTACAATTTTCTAATCATTGATCTGTATGTGGTCTAATCTACCTCCTTGGAATCATCATCTTTGAAAAGCTTATGTCCAGTAGACATAGGAGTTCCAACTAGTCATGAATCTTCCATTCCAAACTTATTTAGTATCTCTTTGATATATTTAAATTGAGTAATGTAGATACCATCTTTCTTCTACTGGATCTGCAATCCAACAAAGAATTTTATCTCTCCAAACATAGACATCTAAAATTCTTTACTCATTTCTTCTAAAAATGCCTTACACAAGTCATCATTTCCTATAAATAAAGATCTTCTTGTTTGGTCCTTCTTTGATAGACAGAGTGTTGTTATCATTTGTTCTTTAAAAACCAATCTTTATCAAGTAGTTATGAAGTTTTTCATACCAAGCTCTAGGAGCTTGCTTGAGACCATACAATGCTTTCTATAATTTGCATACCATATCTCTTTTGCTGGGATCTACAAAACCTTTAGGTTGTTCTATGTAGACTTCCTCATCAAGAATTTCATTCAAAAATGCAGATTTTACATCCATTTCATAAAAATTAAATCCTTTGTGAGGTGCATACGCTAGTAAAGTTCTAACACCTTCTAATATTGCAACAAGAGAAAAAGTTTCACCATAATCAATACCTTCTTCTTGAGAATAACCTTTACATACTAACCTTGCTTTGTTTATGGAAACTTCTCCATCTTCATTTAGCTTAGTTTTGAATACCCACTTTGTGCCAATTACATTTTTATCCTTGGGTCTAGGAACATGAGTCCAAGTCTTATTCTTATCTATCTATTCTATTTCCTCATTCATGGCTTCAATCTAACTTTAATTATCCAAAGCATCTTTAACATTTCCAAGTTCAAATTCAACAAGTAAACATGTACCTTTCAATTTTTTTCTTGTTATTGTTCCATTTGACTTGTCTCCAATGATCTTATCAGGTGCATGATTCCTTCCAATGTATCTTACTAGTATAGGTACTTTGGATTTGGAGTTTGTTTCACTAACCTCTTGATGATCTTCTATACTAAGCTCGGGTCCTACTATCCATGACTTAGGTCTATCAAAATCAGATTTCTTTAGAAATAGTTTGGCAACTTTTGACTATGACTCAAGTCCTTTAGACTATGGCTTGGTAGCTTTTGGATATTTTGAGGACTTAGGAGGTGAAGCTTTCAGACTTCCAAATAGATTTGGAAATGCATTAGGTTCATAGTAAACAAATCTTCTGTAATACTCATGTTCTTTGTTACTTTCTTCTTCACTCTTTTCTAAAAACTCATCAATTCTCACATGTTCTTTTTCTATGATTTAATGAGTAGACAAATTCAAACATTTGTATACTTTTCTTTTGTAGGAGTATCGTAGGAATATGCCTTCATCACCTTTGACATTAAATTTACCTTTCCTAGATTCTTTGAAGATATAACATTTTCTACTAAATACTTTTAAGTAACTTACATTAGGTTTGTAGCCATACCATAGTTCATAAGGAGTTTGATTTGAGTATTTCTTCAGTTGTACTCTATTCAAGGTATGCACTATAGTACTGATTGCTTTCTTCTAGTATTTGATTGCAACATTCTTCTCTATCATCAATGTTCTTGCACAATCCATGATGGATCTATTCCTTCTTTTAGGTATACCATTATGCTAAGGTATACCATTATGCTAAGGTATACCAAGGGTTGATACCTATCTCTTAATTTATTTTTCAATGCAAAATTTATTGAACTCAATGGAAATGAATTCACCACCTCTATCTGATCTCAAATATTTTAGCTTCTTTCTAGTTTCTTTCTCTACTCTTGCTAGATATCACTTAAATTTTTGAAAATCTTTAGATTTTTCGTTTAGATATATTACAATCATCATTCTAGAATAATCATCAACAAAAAGAATGAAAAACATATCTCCACTATAACTCTATATTCCAATAGGTCCATATAAGTCTGTATGTACAAGCTCTAAGACTTCTTTAGAATGATAGTTCTTGCTTTTGAAACTAGTTTTTCCCATCTTACCAATTTGAAATTTTTTGCATAGACCCATTTTAGGTTTCCTCAAGCTTGGAATACCTCTTACTCTTCTATTTTTTCTTTTCTTGACTAGATTATCAAATTTTACATGACATAATATTTTGTGCCATAACCAACTTTCTTCTACTTGAGCAATAAAACATGCACTTTCAGTGAGATCTAGGTAGAATAGATTACCTTTTGTTTGTTTTCTAGACCCAACTAGACTACCTTTTCCATCTAGCAGTTTAGCCTTCCCATTCATGAATTCTACCTTGAATCCAATGTTATCTAACTATGCTACACTCAGTAGATTATGCTTTAGTCCTTTAACCCAATAAGCATTATCATATCTAAGTTCATTGGTTAATGAGATACACCCTTTTCCCTTTATGCAACAAGGTTCATTATTTCCAAATCTTACAAATTACCACCATCATAATGTTCCATGTGTTCAAACTTTTTTTTGTCTCTAGTCATATGATGTGAGTAGCCACTATCAATAATACATGTATCATTTTCGCTAACATGAGAGATAAGTGCCATTTAATCTCCTTCATCATTAGATTTATCTTTTACAACAATTTCTTCAACTAATAATGTTCTAGTAAGAGTCTGGTATTCACTATCAAGATATTTGTTGGTCTTAAGAATGGTTTTGACATTTAAGTGTCAACACACTCAACCACTTTCTACATTGAAGCTGAGTACACTATGTATGTCGAGCCACAACAGGTGTTGAGTGACTTCAAGTGTCGAGCATCATACATATACCAAGTGATATATAGGTTTTGAGTCACAGTTGATGCTGAACAAAACAAAATACAATAGGTGTGAAGAAAACTAGGATCAAATATATGCCGAGCACTAGTAGTCCAGTATGTGCTGAGTAACACAGAATCAACATATGAGTTTGTGCCCTCACAAACTTAGATGTAAACCATTTTTGGAGTTGACATGGAAAAATTTCAAAGAAAAATAAGGATAAGAATGAATCTTGCATATTTCCTATGCAATCAACATGCAACCAATCAGAAAAAATGGAAAAGGCATGCAACCAATGAGAAAAATGCAAGGAATGAGTGGGAATTCAAAGATTTAATATGGATTGTAGATCCATACCTAACCCAAAGTCTATGAAGTATTTATAAGGAGGCTTAGACCCCACAATTTTAAGTTGTTGAAGAAAAGTCAAGGAAGTTGCTAAGCAGATAGCAAATTGCAGAACAAAGCAAACAACAGGAGCATCACAGACTTAGTGAATTGAGCAGCAATTTACACATCTAGTTGATTAGAATAGAACAAGGGATATCAACAGATATCAGATCAATCAAGGATCACATCAAAGTGAGAAGATCAAGTGCCTGAAAACAATAATTGAAGATTGTAAGCAATTAGGTCAAAAGATTTCTAATACTCTCTAGCAATTGTATTAGATAGTGAAAACCCTATGTTGATAGGTTAACTTAATAGCTATTTTGTAGATCCTTTGAAGAGGTGATTAAATCTTTTAATAGGGTGACACTTCATGTAAAGTGTTCATAAATCCTTTAACCAGGTCACTATTGACATAGTGTAAAGCCTTTAACAGGGTAGGCCTTTCATAGGGCAGACTACCAGAAGTGGTCAAACATTTATTGCTATAGTAATTTTTTGTGGGTATCATCCCCACCTCAATTTTTCCTTCTTATTCCTAGAGGGTTTTTGGGTTACAAAATTTGGTGTTATGTGTGTTAATGCATGTGTTTATTCCATGTTCATTTAATATGTTTACATGCATATAGTTTACTTTCAGTTATTTATTTTAAAGGATTTTAAAAGGTTAAAAGTGTGTTACTTCTAATTCACCCCCCATCTCAGAAGTACTCTTCCCATTTTGAATATTCCAACAATTGGTATCAGAGTACTGTTTCTCACAAGAGAAGCCTAATAGCTTAGAGAAAAGATCTAAAGATGAAAGTCTTTAAACTTGGGAAGATCATAGACAATCAAATGATCAATGTGCATCTTGCTCCACACAAATTGGAGGAAGCCAGAGAGGAATTGAGAAAGTCCTTGAAAAGAAGGAAGGATATAGCCATAGCTAAAAATGACATACATGACAAGGAGATTGATACCACACAAGTTTTTTCCAATGGAGATTCCAAGGAATTTGATGCAACAATAGCTGAACTAGTGGAGAAAAATAGAGCACAAGTTGAAGAAATTAGAATGCTCAAGCTTGAACAAGAATCACAAGCCATAATGCTTTGTGAAGTAACTGAAGAAAAGAAGAAAGCCATTGAAGAAAATACCATGATATAAGATGACAAGAGAAACCTTACCAATAGACTGGAGGAGAAGACAATTGAGTTTGAAAGAATCTCAAACGTGTAGCTTGACACCTTAAGCCAGATGATGAATGCTCATCATGAGCTAGATATGCAAGATATTGAGATCACTACATTGAAGATAAAAAATGATCAACTAAAAAAAAAAATTGAAAAGAGAGAAGGAGATAGTAGAAAGCTTCAAAAAACCTAATGAGGCTATCAAGTAATTTGAGCAACTACTAAAATCACCAAGGGCTAGTAATGATACTTCAAGACTTGGTTAAACCAGCACTGAGCAAGGAGAATCATCCAAGACTGTAGAAGAAATAAGTAACAAAGGTAAGAACACTAAACCTACTTGTCATTTCTATGGTAAAAAGGGACATACCTCTAATGTATGTAGGAGCAAGAATAGTCATCAACATGATAAGCCTACAAATGCAAGCTTTTGTCACCAGTGCAAAAAGCAAGGACATCAAGCACATAAATGTAGAACCAAGACCATGAGAACACCAAGATTTGAAGGTCACCACTACAACTACAAAAAGTATGGACATAGAGCATTTGAATGCAAATCAAAGCTTATGTGGACACCTAATCA
Organism: Cupressus sempervirens; assembly: GCA_028749045.1. Classification (NCBI taxonomy): domain Eukaryota; kingdom Viridiplantae; phylum Streptophyta; class Pinopsida; order Cupressales; family Cupressaceae; genus Cupressus; species Cupressus sempervirens. Next base: position 149,253,951 of record CM053785.1, on the reverse strand, counting down.
GCTTGCAAGGAAAAATAACCATGCACACCACTACAACTAGGATTACAATACCAAGTATAGCTATCATTATTGTTAGGAATATGGACACATTCTTGAAAATTGCATAAGGACACATTTTAGAGGGAACTTTAGTAGATGGTTGAGTCAACTTACATGTTTTAGTTGCTTGAAAATTGGTCATATCAGCAAGAATTGCCCAACAAAGTCAAAAGCACCCAAGATAGAAGTCAACAAAGGAAAAGAGAAGGTTGGTGTTGAAAAAATTAGAGGGCAAATGAACAAGACCTGGAAAAAGAAAGATGAATGCAACACATCAAATGGAAGGATCACTTCACCCAAGAGGTCAAGTGATCACATCTTATTCAACTAAGAAAGAATAGGTGTATAGGACTGATATGCAAAATTATATCATACATCAATCCCAAGAAAAAGAAGTATTGCAAAGAAAAAATCAGCATGAGCAAAGATGTCAAGAAAAAATTTGAAGTTTTTGCAAATACTATTGAACTATCTTCAGATGCCGAGTAAAGCTCCAATGGATGCCAAGTTGCTAATAGTGATTGAGTTGATAGTTGAAGCCAAGTAAAACAAAATCTAGTGGAAGCCAAGTTATGTTGAAACATTCAAGTACCGAGTATACAACTATTTGTACTAAGCATTTAATGCTAGGTCTAGAAAGGTATAAGGTCAATTTTTTTCTCATTTTCATGTCATTTGAACATAGAGAAAAGACAAAAAGAGTGCAAGAGTGATCATACAACAACCTTGAAGCCATTTGCATCAATCTCAACAACAATTTAGCATACATTTTGATGTTCTAAGGTATTTATCAAGTGCCAAGCTATGCAGTGTTAAAGGTTTTATATTAAAACCCTAGTTCAGTATAATAGCCTCTAGTTCAAGAAACCCCAAAAGAAAGGAAATTCATGAGGTCTAGTTAGTTAATAATGAGGTAAAACAACCCGAGTTTAAGCTAATCCCCAAAGTCACCTATAGAAATGAACCTGTTGAAGGTTGCCATGGTACAAGATGCGAGGAAGTGCTATAACTGCAAGATAGGTGTAGTAGGTGATCTTGAGATATTCCAAGCCTACAACAAACTATGTGAAAACAAAATTCTGAAGGATTAATTTCAAATAGTTAAGAAAAAGGGTTTAACAAATGCCCTAGTTTACCCTATAGGTTTCAAAATAGAATGGATACGGATTGTCCTTAGCAAAATTCACAATGGATATTTGTGGTTGGAAATAGGACCAATTAAGATTACCAAGAAGATAGTACACAGGGTTATGGGTTTTGCAACCCTAGAATGGCCTAAGACCTTGTGAAGTGACTCCAAAGAGGTAATTGAAATGAACATAGGGGCTAAATGGAATAAAAGAGGCATATCAATTGACACGATCACAGATCCCCTTCTAGACTTTTCTGTGAGAATCATTTCTCACAAGTTCTACCAGTCATGCAAATTAAATAGTGTACCATGTACTGCTATGGATGTAGCCTATAAGCTTGTGAAGAGAGATCACACATATGATCTGTCAAAACTGATGTTGCAGCAAATAAATGAAAACTTGGGAGCAATAAGAAGATCAAAAGGTGCTCAATGCAAGTTTAGTTTAGTTCTTATGTGCATATTCTTTTATGTTATGGAAGAATTTCCTTCTATTGGAAAGGTGAATTGGAACCCTAACAAAACTACAATTATGCAAATCAATGCGTTCATTGATCAGATGGGTGACAATTTTGAGACCCAAATGACAAGCTATTTTGAGGATTTTAAGAAATCCATGAAACAAAGGGTGAGAATACTAGTTTCCCTAGTGGAAAAACATATCAATGAAATATGCTTTTTAGTTAAAATTGACTATACCTATATCCAGGCAGCAATTCCAAGAGAAAGATGGTTAAGGCCATTGGATTATGAACTTGATGTAGATGAAGCCTCAGTAGCAATCACAACATTTCTTGTAGAAGAGATAGATAAGGAGGCTCCTCACTTTGGCACATATGATGTTGTCAAATCCAAAGTTAAAACTGAATTGAAGACAACCTCTATTATTAAGAGGAAAGATAAATTAGTTAAGAAGATAAAGAATAAATTTGGAGCAAATATTGAAGGAGATGCAAGTGCTAAAGAAGAAGAAGGAGAGAGTGAAGAAGAAGAAGAACAGCAAGGGCAAGGCCCAATGGACTTGACCCAAGGTTCAAGAGAAGATGAGGAAGGTATAGAAGAGGAATAAGCCCAAGTCAAAGAAGAGAAAGGCTAAAACTCAGTCTCCAGCTCAGCCCAAACCCAAGAAGGTGACCGAGCCTACACAAGCCAAGCTAGCACCAACAACAAGAGCTAACACAAGGGCATCTACATAAAAGGCCAAAGAGCAAGTAAAAGAGAAGAAAAAGGCCACTAAATAGACTAATGAAATGAAAAATAAAAGAAGAAGGTATGTGACATAGCCAGACATTGATGATGAGGAGAGAACAAAATCAGAGGATATCAGCCAATTCAGAGTGGTAAGCCATCCTCCCAAATCTACCATAGATAAGATTTGTGAGAATATTAAGAATACAGATTTGAATGATTTGAAAAATCTAGATTTCAACAAGTTAAGTAGACAAGAGCAAGATAAAATAGAGGAATTAGTATATGCCATGATGACTAAATTTATGAATACACCTCTAAAGCTAGACAATACCATGCCTAGAGAGCTATATGAAATAATTGAAAATAAATGGCATTATTATCTGAAAATGGAAGAGGAGATTAGAGAATCTACCTTGGCACAAGTGAAACTTGACTCGACAAGAGGTCAAATAAAAAAAGCTAATAAGAAACATGGTGGAAAATTTGCACCCAAATACAGAGCCTTCAACATCCTACAAAGAAAGATTGAGGATGTAGTAAATAAATCCACACAATTGTGGAAGACAATCTACTAGATAACTGATGACAAGGATGAAGAAGCAAAGAAGGCAGAGGCCAGTACCAAGGAAAAGAAAATGGAAGAGAAGAAAGGGGGGAAGAGAAGTGAGAGGAAGATAAGGAGAAGGAAGCAACAACAAAAGAAGATGAAGAACAAGAGAAGAAAGAGGAAGAAGATAAGGAAAAAGTTGAGGAAGAAACACATGAAGGAGAAGACATGGAAATAGCTGAACAACAAAAAGAAGAGGAACAAAGTGTGCAAGACACACAAATGCCACCTCCTAGCCCTCCTCATGTAACCATCACACCTACAGATAAAATAACTATCAAGGGTTTTCCTTACAATTCAGCTCAAAACATCAATCCTCTAACTGCAGAGGATCTCTCCAACATCCTTCATCAATCCACTCTATAGGCATAGTTATGCACAAACCCTATGCACAAACCAAGATCAAGTTCAAACAAGGTGTCCAAGGTACTTCACTATGGAGACCTTGAGTTAAATGAAGAGATAATCATTCCTTATGACTCAAAGACTATCACAATGGAGAAAATTATAGAAATGCAAAATGCATTAAATAGGAGGCAAAGATAAGAAATACTCAAAAAAGAGTATAAACATAAGCAAGCACTACATGAGATTAAGGACATCTTTATGGATGCCTTCTGCTTGTAGTCACCAGATGAGTCAAAGCCCATAATGGAACAACTATCTGATCTAGTTGACCAGGTAACTAGTGAAGAGCAGGATACAAGTGTCAAACTTATGAAATGGTCTGAAAGGAAGTTTCAAGGGAAGGTAAATGAGAAAATATCCAGTGGAATAGCACTTGAACAAGTAGAATTGGCCAAGAAAATTGACAAGGTAAAAACTGTACTTGAGAACATTTTCTCAATGTGCAAAAAGCTATGTAATTTTTCCAACTTCACACAAGAGACATGCCAAAGAATAATGAGCTTGGAGAGAAATCTAAAGATTTCTAACATGCAATTACCAAGAGATCTAGCTCAAAGTGAGAAGCATTTTTCCCAATTGCTTCACACTTAAAGAGAGTTAGCTACATTAGAAAGTGAAGAGGCCAATATAAAGGCCAAATTAATGTAGATTCAATCCTCCATAACCCCACATTTGGAGGCCCTCCACAAAGAGCAAGTCTATGCTAAAACTATCTTAAAGAAAGATCCAAATCTTTCTACATTATATGGACTTGTACATCTTGCTACAGAGACTATCATCAGGTCACTAGATATTGCTTTGGAAAATTGGGATGCAGCCCTAAAAATGATAATGGAGGTAAACAACACATTTTTGGCTAAATATGGTATTACTCTTTAGAACCCTTTTACATAAGTGTCAAAAAGGGGGAGAAATAATAAAGGAGATAGGGGGAGAGATAGTAATAAGGAAGATATGACTAAGGGGGAGATATGAAAAAAATCAACCAGTATAGACAGAGTAGACAAAAATAGCTCAGCACATAGGTATAGGGTAAAGACAAAAAGTTTCAAGCACATTTAACACATAATTTTGGGTTACAAGAATGAAATGGCACAATCAGCTCAAGGGAGTTATAAGGAATTTTTGAACAAATTTTGAAATTTTGTACATATGTAGAATAGATTAGATAGGGTACTCATAAGGATAGATTATTAATGTTAAGTGTTTTTGACACTCATGTCAAAGGGGGAGATTGTTGGTCTTAAGAGTGGTTTTGACATTTGAGTGTCAACACACTTAACCACTTTCTACATTGAAGCTGAGTACACTATGTATGCCGAGCTAGAACAAGTGTCAAGTGAATTTAGCTGTCGAGCATCATACATATGTCGAGTCATACATATGTCGAGTGATATATAGGTGTTGAGTCACAATTGATGCCAAGCAAGATAGAATACAATAGGTGCCGAGCAAACCAGGATCAAATATATGTGGAGCACTAGTAGTCTAGTATGTGCTAAGTAACACAGAATCAACATATGAGTTTTTTCCCTCAAAAAATTAGATGTAAACCATTTTTGGAGCCAACATAGAAATATTTTGAAGGAAAATAAGGATAAGAGTGAATCTTGTATATTTCCTATGCAATCAGCATGCAACCAATAAAAAAAAATGGAAAAGGCATGCAACCAATGAGAAAAATGCAAGGAATGAGTGGGAATTCAAAGATTCAATATGGATCATAGATCCATACCTAACCCTAAGTCTACAAAGTATTTATAAGGAGGCTTAGACCCCATGATTTTAAGTTGTTGAAGAAAAGTCAAGGAAGTTGCTAAGAAGATAGCAAATTGTAGAACAAAGCAAACAACAGGGGCATCATAGACTTAGTGAATTGAGCATCAATTTACACATCCAGTTGATTAGAATAGAACAAGGGATATGAATAGGTATCAGATCAAGCAAGGGTCACATTAGAGTTAGCAAATCAAGTGCTTGAAATTAATATTTGAAGATTGTAAGCAATTAGGTCAAAAGATTTCTAATACTCTCTAGTAATTGTATTAGATAGTGAAAAGCCTTTGTTGATAGGTTAGCTTAAAAACTATTTTGTAGATCCTTTGAAGAGGTGATTAAATCCTTTAACAGGGTGACACTTCATGTAAAGCATCTATAAATCCTTTAACCAGGCCACTATTGACACAGTCTAAAGCCTTTAACAGGACAAGCCTTTCACAAGGTAGACCATCAGAAGTGGTTAAACATTTATTGCTGTAGTAATTTTTTGTGGGTATCATCCCCACCCTAGTTTTACTTTCTATTTTTGGGAGGGTTTCTAGGTTACCAAATCTGGTGTTATGAGTGTTAATGCATGTGTTTATTCCATGTTCACTTAATATGTTAACATGCATATAGTTTACTTTCAGTTATTTATTTTAAAGGATTTGAAAAGGTCAAAAGTGTGTTACTTCTAATTCCCCCCCCCCATCTCAGAAGTACTCTTCCCATTTTGAATATTCCAACAATATTTACAACTTGAATCATTGATAGTTTCCAAATGTATTCTTTTCCACGCTACAAAGTTATCTTGGTTTAACTTGAGAATCTCTCTTCTATAAGACATCCTAATCTTTAGCTTAGGTCCTTGAAACCTTCTTTGCAAGCACTAAAAGCTCTGATACCAATTGTTGGAAATATAAGAGTAACTAAGAGGGGAGGGGTAGATTAGTTACCAAAAAAATAATGCATATCCCTTAGATGTCAATATGAATCAAAACTCAATGTAAATAGAATTCTATTGTAACTCAGCAAATACATAGGCACTTAATTTATACTAACAAATATTGTAACTCGGTAAATACTAAAATAAATCAATAAATGGTTATCATGAAAATCTTAAGATATTATCTGTGATTGGTCTTACTTTAACTTAGTTGCATACACATAAAACAAATAACATGAACACAATTGACATTGGGATTTAATGTGGAAACCCAATTTGGAAAACCACCAATTGTAACTAGTAACTGATTTTCACTTTTTTGAAGTGAGCCTTATTAGGATCCCACCCTGTTAAAGGTTGCAAAACACACCATTAGGTGTGACCCTATTAGAGGATCTAATCACCCTATTAGGAGTGGCCTTATTAGAGGTCTTTAGAAAATTCAATAGAAATGCTACCTTATTATAGGATTTACAAATAGTTGTTAAGCCAACTTTGTTAAGAAATTTAGATCATTGCTAAATGGTTACAGAGTAATAATGAGTTGACATGATTTCTGATGCAATTGAATTGCTGATTATAGATCTCAATTCTATCTTGTATACTTGATCCTTCCTGATCGAATGTATTTTTTATTCTCAACAAGGATATTATGCTTATCCTTCTAATTCTCTTCCTCTAAGCATCATCAAATCTTCAATTATGTTCCACTCATTCAATCCTCAACTTGACCTTTTATTTATATCTTCGACATTGTCAAGTCAGCTTCAATACAACTTAGAATAATTAATATTCATCTCCTCAGTCAACTAGAACCAACAAACAATTCAATTAAATTCAATATGCTAAAACAAGAAAATCCTTTGTTAGCCGACCTTGCTTGATAGATACTAAGTTAAGGAAATTTTTCTATGTTAACCAAGTGAACTCAATTAAAACTACATATTCAAAAATTTCCTTTGGTAGCCAAGTGATCTTGGTTAACACTAGTTCCATCCAACATTTTTTTCATTAGCCAAGTGAGTTCAGTTAACACTCAACTTCTACAAACTTTCCTTTATCACCTGAGTGAACTTGGTAGATAGTGTCTTCTAAACTAGGCAAAATCTAGAATTCTTAGCAAACATAGGAAATTGTCTTCAATTCCTAAGTGAGCTTGACATACACTGACTAGCAATGATATGACATTTTTTGTAACATTAAAGAAAATACACAATTAATCAATTATTTCCAACAAATTACAACATAACATGATTTCAAATCAACCGATCCAAAATTATACTCTCATAGTCCAATTCACTCAAGTACACATTGAATACCAATACCCATCAACTCTATCATCATCATACTTACTTTAAATTCTCTTCATCATTCAAATCCTATTCATCAATCAAATGATGTGGTACTCAATTGAATTATCATAATTTCTAACCAAGTAAGGATTGACATTAATGAAAACATAACAACTAATACAACTCTTTTACATACAACAATAGAATTCTTAGATACATCATCAGTTAGGGATATGTGTGTGTGTGTGTGTGTGTGTGTGTGTGTGTGTGTGTGTGTGTGTGTGTGTGCGTGTGCGTGTGCGTGTGTGTGCATGTGTGTGTGCGCGCGCGCGCGTGCGCGCTCATAAAAATTAAAAACTTAGTATATACAATGCACTAAAAACTATTTAGAATGAATATGGGCCCTACATATCAATGATAAACACCAATGCAACATGGCTTGAAGACAAGTAGAAAATAAACTATTGAGAAGGAAACAAGCTAGGGAGAAATTCAACTAGATGGTGATAGTCAATAGAATACTTTTTTATGTTTTGGGGAGGTAGAATAGCTAGATAAGGCAATAGAAGGAGCTATTGAAAAAATAACAGAAAAACTATTTCCTTCCTTTTAAGTTTCCAATTCTAAACTTTACACATACATTGAGCTCTAACCTTGGAAAGAAAAAGAGTGGGGGTTGAAGGGGATAGTTTGGATACAAAAATCTATATGTGATATGGAGAGGACAAATCCTTCTCTAACTCTCATATTTGAAGGGTTTTCTAATGACTATATAGTTGGAGAATTTGAATGAAAGAGAGAAAATGAATCCAAAATAAGGGATTACAAGTGATAAGGATTTAAATGTCAATAAGTAGCAAAAAATTTCCATGAAAAGTCAAATTGTGATATTCCTTAAGAATCAACTATGTAGTTTTTGAGTTAAACATATTAACCTTTGAGTTTTAATTGAAAACTACAGTATTGAATGAATTGAAATTATAGCCAATTTTTTTTGATTAGTGACTCACACTTAATCAAATGGTTAGTAGCTACCAAGCTTATCTTGCAGTTTACAGTATTAACCAAGTAATTCATGTTCTGCCGAGTTTTATAGTTGCTACTGAGTGCTAGAAATAGTATTTAGTTCATGCCAAGTAGTATCTACCAAAATAATGATTATTAAAGTAAATTGAGCTTCATTGTGTTTACTAACTTGCTCAATGCAAATTGAGTTCTCTAGTGTTTATCGAGTTTGCAGCATCAGTAATATGAATCTAGTGTTGATCAAGCCAAGATGTGTCAACCAAGTGATTCATGTTATATTGATCTCATAGTGATAGTGTTGACTGAGCTATGTAGTGTCAACCAAGCGATTCATTTTATATGTTAAGTTTTGCAATGTTCACTGAGTCACTAGTGTTGACTAAGTTCAGACTACTTGGAAGTGATCAGTACAAACTGAGCTTCTATGTCTACTAAGAGCATGGTGATGCTGAGTGTTAACAATGGTTTTCGAGTATCAGAACCTCACTAAGTTTGTCTTCAAAACCTAAGTACTAGCAGTTGGGCCGAATTTTTGTATTTTGGGGAAACTTATATTATAGTTGATTTTGATGAATTGTAATTTGGATTGGTATATATGTAATGTATTGTATCACATCCAAATGTAAGAAAAAAGTAAGAATATACTAAGATATATGTGAGAGTAGAAGTGTGAAGTAAGAAGGATACAAGCAATATAAGGAACAACAAAGATTTATCTATCACAACAAGGTGATCATTATACTCCAAAAGAATCTCAACCAACAAATTAGAGTTGCAGATTAGAGATTAGCCACTAGTTCATCCTAACAGGTGGAATAGTCAAATCCTTTCACAAGGTAGACTTAATTGTCTTTTGTAAATCTATTTACTGAGTGCTTACTTGATTGTATGTTCTATAAATCCTTCTACAAGGTGGACCTAGTAGTCCCTATTGTTCCTAATAGGGAAGATCATCAGAAGTGATCAATTGTAAGTCTTAACCGACCAACTTTATACTGCAGTACTAAGGCTTGTGGGTATCATCCCCACCCCAGTTTTACTTTCTATTTGGAAGGTTTTTGGGTCACCATATCTTGTGTTAAACTGTTATGAATGTTTTAATGCTTTTAGTTTTTCAAGCATGTAATTAGATCAAAAAACATATGAAGGATTAATTGGTGAATTAATAATAAGTTTTTTTAGTTCTTGATTCACTCTTCCCCTCTCAGTAACCTAGCCTATCTTATATTTCCAACAATTGGTATCAGAGCATTGTGGTTCTCAAAGAAGAATTTTAACGACTTGAGAAAATATTAGAGGCAATGGAGGCATTTAGACTTGATAAGGCTATCGACAATGAAAAGATTGATTTGGAATTGGCTATTGGACAACTTAAGAAAGTAAAGGAGCAACTCTCTTAATCCTTGAAAAGAAGAAAAGATATTGTAGTAAAGATGAATGAAAAACTCTACATTGAAGAAAGAATTGAAGATATCTATTCAAAAAGTAATTTAGATGAAGCTAATGAGGCAATCAGAGAGCTATTAGAAAATAATTTTAACATTTAAGAAGACGTATTGAGTTTTTTGGATTCGATTATGTCTTTTTATTTATCATCAATGTTTCAAATCACGCTACATGATCCATCATCAGGATGAGAAAGTGCAAGATAGTAAGATAAGCAAACTGGACCTTACTCAAGCAATATAAGAAGAGAAGGGGGAAGCGCACAAATCAATGAACATAAAATAAAAAAATAAGAATTAAAGAGGTGTACCCAAAAAAATATAAAAAGAGACAAAAGGAAAATGTATAAGTATATATATATATAGAGAGAGAGATATGCTTACATATATAAATTTAAAAATGGTATAAAAGCTATTAAATTATAAATATATAAGCTATAATATTATAATATAGCTATATAAATTGTGTATAGCTATGTATATAATTATAATAGTTATTATATTACAATATACCATTTTTTAATATATATATATATATACACTTGTACATTTTCCTTTTATCTCTTTTTATATTTTTGTGGGTACACCTCTTTAATTCTTATTTTTGTATTTTTTGCACATTGATTTATGTGCTTCCCCATTCTCTTCTTATATCGGTTGAGTAAGGTCTAGTCTGCTTATCTTACTATCCTGCACTTTCTCATCCTAATGATGGATCATGTACTGTGATATGAAACGTTGATGATAAATAAACACACACAATTGAATCCAAAAAACTTAGTACTTTACAAATAGATTGTGGAAATCTATTACTATTAATTTAAGAAGAAGTTAGAAAACTGAAAAGAGAATAAGAAATTCAGTTAGTAAGATTGTGTGAACTCATGGAAGAAAAAGACAAGACAAAAGAAGAGATAGAAGAAAGGAATAATGAAATTCAGCATCTATCCCTTCAACAGATAGAATTTATTGATTAGATTACTAATGAAAATGAAGAAATAATGAATCTAAGATTAGAGAATGAAAGATTGCAAAATGATTTGAAGATTGAAAAGCAAACCAATAAGAGGATGATGAAATCTCCAATAGACATGAATCTATTGAATAAGAAAAGTCAATATAGATAGAAAGGTAAAGTAGGGATAGGATACATAAAAGAAGGTGAATCATCCAAGCAAGGAGCTCAAAAGAATCAAAAGCCTACTTGCAATCACTGTGGTAAGATAGGTCATACATCAAACAAATGTTGGAGTAATGGTGAAGCTAAATTCAATGGAAAATGTTACAATTGCAATAAGCATGGTCATAGAGCTAATGAATGCATAGAGAAAGCAAAATTTGAAAGAAAATGTCACAAATGTAAGAAGCATGGGCACAAATCTTCTAGATGCAAAACCAAGATATTCAACCCAACATAACAAATTGTGAAAGCTATATTTGGTTGCGACTACAACACATGATATAGATGCCACTACTATGGAGAATTTGGATGCATTAGAGAAAACTATGTGAAACATCACATGAGGATAAGAGACACCACTAGAAGATTTTTTGTTTGTATAGAACTTGGACAACTTGCCAAAAACTATATGAACACTATAAGAATTGAAGATGAAAAGAAAGCCAAGGTTGACAACATCAGATAGAAGATGAGACAACAATGGATTTCAAAATCTTCTAAGAATGCAAGTTTGAGCCATGAAGCACATGTCAGTCAAGAATTGAGTGACTCGAGCATTTCTACTTGATCTCTCATTGGGATAACTAGAACTAAGACTCTAAAGTAGAAATATTACATCAATTCCATTCAGCTAGAAGGAAAGATCCATATCAACATTCAAGTTGCAAAGGGATCACTGAGTGTCTAAGGAAAATCTAGACCTTATTGAGCTAGGTTAGGTTGTAAGATCCTACCAAGCAAGGTTTGGAGTAACTAAACATTGTGTGGATACTAATTTATGGATAACTCTACCAAACACTAAGATTGAACTAAGTGGAAGATAGTCTATCACCAAACAAATGATCATACCAAGCATTGATGGTGATTGGAAAGTGAAATTTGTTAAAAGGGAATGAATCAAATTCATTTATTATCATGAATTTTTGAAGAGCTATTTTCTAAGAGTGATTTCTCTGCTTCCAAGCAATTTGTGTATTTTGTTGCTGAAGATTTTTTATGTTTTCATAACCCCTACTAAGCATGGCATCCTCTAGTAGCAAAAAAAAGAATGGACCTGAGATGTTGGTTCGAGGAGTCAAGTGGAAGGCACCAGACTTCAAGTTATGTTTAGCAATTGTGGAAATGCTTGATCCAACTAGAGCTTAGTCATAGATTCTTCCAAAGGTACTAATTATTAATGATATACACTCACATTTTATTTTTTCAATTCAAGATATTGGAATCCTAGAGATGGATGAGGCTCTGGAAAAGATATGTGTGAATGATGCATTGAAACCCAAGCATCAACACTTGGAGACCAAGGGTTTAATCCACATTCCATATATGCCCCAAGAATTCCAAATAAAATGGATAAGATTTATCCTTAGCATGTACACAATGAGAAGCTATGGTTGGAGCAACCTATTCTAATAACAAAGAAAATGATTCATCGAATCACAGGGCTCCTAATGTTGAACAAGGAAAAGTCTATCAAAACCCTAAGCTAGGTAGAACTAGAAAGAAAAACTCTTTCCAAGTGGGATGGAAGAGGAATAAAAATTAGCTATATAATTGACATGGAGCTAAAATTTGGAATCCATATGATAGCACATAAGATCTATAGCTCTAGTCATCTCAACAATGTGTCATGTGAGGTAGTTGATCTGGCTCTCAAGGTGGTGAAGAACAACATGTCCTTCAACCTTCCCGAGCTAATGCTAAATCAATTCAAAAAAAACATGGAGATCATCAAGACTTCAAAGAATAACCCATGTAATTTTGTTCACTCTTAACTTGTTTATTCTCCTTCATACAAAAGTTTTTCCCTTCAAAAGGTTTAGTCATATGGAGAAAAGATGTACCAATACTATATCAGATCAATGAGTATATAGCAAAGATGGATGAGAACTTTGTCAGTATCATGGATAACTATTTTGATTCATTCAAGGGAAAGATGAATAACATATTCAAAATTCCTAAGAAACTTGTAGTAGATTACAAGGATGATGTTTATTTCATGGTAGATTGTGACAAAGTGTACATTCAAGCAGTCAAACCTAGAGTGGTGTGGGTTAAGCCTCTAAGCTATGAGGTTAACATTGATGAAACCAAGGATATCATTGAGGCAATATTGAATGAACTTGTGGATCCCAAGGCTACAATACTTATGATGAAGCCAAAGCTAGAATAGAACTTGAAATTAAGATTCCTCATGAAGTCAACAAAGGAAAGAAGAGGATAGAAAAACTAAGGCAAGAAAATTCTACTCTCCTATTGATAGAAGGAAAAGAAGATGATGTAGAATATGAGGCAAAAGAAACTAAATTAGAAGAAGAACCAATCAAGAAAAAAGGTAAGGTTAGCATAACCAGACCTACAAAGTCATCTACTACAATATTCACTAGAAGAGCATCTAGATCAAGAAAGAAGTTGAAATTAGGTGAAGAAGAAGCAGAGGATATTATTTTCAAAAGGCCTCCACCTACATTTCAAGAAAAACTAAAAGAGATTGATGCAGGAGCTAGTATGACAAACTTTAAATCTCTCAGATATGAGACTAGGAATGTAGATGAGAAGAAGAAAGCTGAAGACATGATGATGTCCAAGTTAGATGAATGGAAATATCACCTAATCAACTTGTACAAAAAATCCCCAATGAACTTATGGAAAGAATCAAGCCTAGATGGGAACATGCTAAGAAAAATACAAAAGATATATTTGAATAGACTCTGAGGCAACTCATGTTGGGTCTTAATGATAAATAAGTAAAAGAATCCATGAAGAGGAATGAAGAAAAACTTATTCTAAAATTCAACACTTTCATGATATTAGTAAATGACATTGAACATGTGGTGAAGACAACTACAACTATATGGAAGAATATTTACAATCTTCATCAAAAGAGTGATTTTGTTGTTCATGTCAGTGATAAAGATGATGATGAAGATGACAAGGATGAAAAGGAAAATAATGATGAGGAAGATATAGAAATAGATGATGTTAATCTAGATGATGAGGAGGAAGAATAGGAAGCTACTGAGGAGAATCTCCCTAAGATTTAGAGTATTGAGGAAACCAACCTAGAGAAGATTGCATTAGTGGCTATGACCTCATTTCCTCACTCTCCAAGAAAAGCTTTAAAGCCATCCAGCTCGGAGAAAGATTCTGCTGAGTTGGTTGTGGCTACTACTAAAACTCCATCTACCCAACCAATCTTTGCACTTTCTTAGCTAAGTACTACATTAACTAAAGTGATCAACCCTTTATCTATCGAGCAACTAGTGCTTCCTCCTTCATTAGATTTGGCTACACAAAAACTAGGTATTTCTTCTATCAATGCAATATCTATTATTGTTATTAGTCCTTCTATTTATACTATTGTTACAATCCCTAGTATACAAATAGTTAGTACACAGATAGTTGAGAGCAAGCTTCAATTGAGTACTAAAGTTTCAAGAAAGGGAAAAGGTAAAGAAGAAGAAATTGATCTTGATGAGGATATATCTATCCTAAATTAGGATATCTCTACTCTAAATCCTGATCAAATACACATAGTAGGTGAACTATTGTAGAAGAAAGATAAGCAAATGAAGCTTAGAGAAGAGAAAAATAGAGAAAACCAAGTGTTGAAAGATGTAAAGAACATAATTGTAGATGCACTTAGTACCAAGGTTGGTAGTACTCAACCTATTTTGGTTTAGTTAGTAGAAGTTGTTTAGAAATTGAATGAAGATATAAATGGGTAAGAAAAGTTGCTACAAAGAGTAGAGAATAAATTTGAGAATAAAGTATTGGAGCTCGCTGCATAGAAAATTGCAATATATCAAGTAGACTTGTCTACTATTCTCAACTCATTAGAAACCTCTACCAATAATGTTACTTCATTATTCAAAAAATTATGTGATACATCTATCTTCACTTAGGAAATCAAAGATAAACTCTCTAAGATAGATGAAGACTTGAAGGAAAGTGCACACTAGTTATCACTTGACCCAAGCTATATTTCTACTCATTACTCAAAGATCAAATTTTTGACTAATATGCAAGTAGAATTATTAAGGGAAGAAGTTAGGATCAAGGCCACACTTGTAGACATTCAAGGCATGATTATTCTAAACATGGATACATTACACAAACACATTGCACATGCCAAAACTCTCATCCATGATAACAAATTCTCCATAGTTGATTACATGATGGAGTTATCAACATAAGTACAGATTGCATTACATGCAAGCAAGGTGTTACAAGAAAATTGGGACAAGACAATGCCACTGATTTTAAAGGTACATTATGACTTCTTGTCACATTTTTGCATTACCATGTAGCATACACCTTTGGCATTTATATAAAAAAGGGGGAGAAAATGTGAAGATGTGATAAAAGGGGAGAAGCTGACTAGAGAAGATATTATATAAAAGACATGAGATATATAGTAAGTAAAAAGTATAAATATATATGGGGGAGCATCATAATATTATACATATACATATAAAAACTATCAAAAAACATCTCTTCCAAAAGAAATTTTGAAAAATCTCAAAAATAGAGTATGTTACCAAGTTAAAGACACAGGATGGAGACTAAAGATTATTTTGAACTTGAAATTTTGAGAATTTAGTTTTTGATTGATAAGTTTTTTTGTCACTAATGACAAAGGGGGATATTGTTGAGATTATAGTCAAGTTTTTTTATTAGTAACTCACACTTAATCAAATTGCTAGAAACTACAGAGGTTATCTTGTAGTTTACAGTGTTAACCAAGTAATTCAGGCTCTATCAAGTTCTATAGTTGCTACTGAGTTCTAGAAATAGTATTTAGTTTACACCGAGTAGTATCTTCCAAGCTGATGATTATCAATGTAAACCAAGCTTCATAGTGTTTATCGAGCTGCTTAGTGAAAACTAAGTTATTTAGTATTCATCGAGTTCATAGCATTAGTAATATGAATCTAGTGTTGACTAAGCCAAGATGTGTCAACCAAGTGATTTAGTTTATACTGAGCTCATGGTGATAGTGTTGACTAAGCTATGTAGTGCCAACCAAGTGATTCAATTTATATGCCAAGTTTCATAGTGTTCATCGAGTCACCAGTGCTAATTGAGTTTAGACTACTTGGAAGTGATTAGTATGAAGTTAGCTTCTATGTCTATTAAGAGCATGATGATGTTGAGTGTTGAAAATGGTTGCTGAGTATTAGAACCTCACTAAGTTTGTCTTCAAAACTTGAGTACTAGCAGTTGGACTAACTTTGTGTATTTTGGTGAAACTTGTATTGTAGCCGACTTTGATAAATTGTAATTTGGATTGGTATATATGTAATGTATTGTATCACATCCAAATGTAAGAAAAAAAGTAAGAATATGAGAAGATATATGTGAGAGCAGAAGTACAAAGTAAGAAGGCTACAACCAATATAAGGAGTAGCAAAGATTTATCTATCACAACAAGGTGATCATTACACTCCAAAAGAATCTCAACCAACAAATCAAAGTTATAGATTAGAGATCAGCCAATGGTTCATTCTAACAGGTGGAACATTTAAATCCTTTCACAAGGTAGACTTAATAGTCTTTTGTAAATCTCTTTACTAAGTGCATACTTCATTGTATGCTCTATAAATCTTTTAACAAGGTGGACCTAGCAGTCCTTATTGCTCCTAACAGGGTAGATCATCAGAAGTGATCAATTGTAAGCCTTAACTAACCAAATTTATACTATAGTACTAAAGCTTGTGGGTATCATCCCCACCCTAGTTTTACTTTCTATTTGGAAGGTTTCTGGATCAACATTTCTTGTGTTAAAGTGTTATAAATGTTTTGATGCTTTTAGTTTTTCATGCATGCAATTAGATCAGGAAACATATGAAGAATTAATTGGTGAATTAAGAATAAGTTTTATTGGTTATTGATTCACCCCTCCCCTCTTAGTAATCTAACCTATCTTATATTTCCAATAGAATAGCAACATTTGAATTTAAATTTCATAAAAAATAATTGTAATATCATTGAATCTCTATTTGTAATAACATTTAATTTATTGCAAATTGATATAGTCAAATTGTAACATATACGAAATCACACATTTTTATAGAGATATTTAATGTGGAAACCCTATAAAGGGAAAACCACATGGGAACTGACAACCTATAAATTTAAATCTTTTAAAGTGAGCTCTACTAGGATCTAAACTTATTAAATGTTTACATGCACATCTTTAGTGTGACCTAGTTAGAGTATTTTAACCAAAGAGCATCTAGAACTTATCACACCTTGTCATTACTAAAGAATGGCCTTCTTTAAAGGACTTACAAATATCACTAATCGATGTTACCATATAGGATTTCACAAACTTGTTAGGCTCACTTGGTTAAGAGATTTTATCTACTAAAATGGTAAGAAAGTAACAATTAAATGATCTTCTAGGTTTAACACTACCTTGCTTATTCAAATCTTTTCTCTTCTTGATTTCCACCTTCTAATCTCTTTATGGTTGATTCACATTCTTTTTCATTCACTTTGCACTTCTTCTACTTGATCTTCCTTGCTCTTTTTTTATCTATTCACCTTGTTCTTCTTTCTTATTTTACTCCTTCAATAAGTACCATCTATTATCAACAATCAATAATGATCAAAAACAAAAAATAGTCTCATACATTTCCTTAAATAAATAACTTCTATATTCTAGATCCTTCTATATTTTTTGGCTTAATTACAATTGTAGATCTTATATTCATTGCATCTAGTCATTTGGTCAATTCAAGTTCACCTCAATGTTTTTTCTCATTATCAAGATAGTGAATCTTCTCCTTATGGTCATCTTTGAATTGTTCTAGCTATTAATCTTGTAATAAACTTTGTCTTATCCTTTTTGTTTCAACCATTCTCAATTTTCATTATTTGTCATCCTCAAACTAATCTTTACTTTTTTTCTTCAATCAGTCAATATTGCAAGTAGACTCAGACAACACCACTTGGTTAACACTAAATGTTAACTTTACTTTTCCAAACATTCAATGACAACTATAGGCACTTGGTTAATATTGTAGTCTCTTTTTCATCAACTCAATAGTAATGAACTTAGTCACAACATAACATGCTTTCAAATCAACCAATCCAACATTATACTATCATAGTCCAATTCATTCAAATACATATCGAATACCGATACTCATCAACTCTATCATCATCATACTTTCTCTAAGTCCTCTTCATCAATCAAATGATGTGTTACTCTACTAAATTAGGATAATGTCTAACCAAGTAAGGCTTGACATAAATGACAATATAACAACTTATAAGACTCTCTTACATATAATAATAGCATTTTTAGTTAGATCATCAGTTGGGGCTAACTATATATATAGATGGAAATACAATAAGGAAAATAAACTATGAGGGGTTGGGGGGGTGAATCAACACTTAAAAGTTCAACCTTAAAATCATTCACCACACATCCATCTCCCAATTTATATATGAAAACTGAAATACCAAATTAAGCATATACATCTATAACATGAAAGTAAAACATTCAACACATGTATGCCACAAGATATTTGGTTACCTAGAAACCCTCCAAGGAGAAGGTAAAACTAGGGTGGGGATGACACGTAGAAATATCCACTACTACAGTAATAAAAAGTATCTAATGAAGGTTACACTATTTTGATCATGAAACATGATCTACCCTATGAAAGGTCTTCCCTATTAGAGGCTTACAAGATTGTTAGATCTTACCTTGTTAAAGGATTTCAACACCCTATTAGAAGTGTGCTTGATAAAAGGACTTTAACTTATAATGAAGAAATCACACTATTAAAGGATTTACAACAACATGTTAAGACTACTCTTTTTAAGAGATTTACCTGATTCACTTGTTAGAATGTCTCAACAATGATCCTTTAGTTAACACTCACTTTCATTATGAAAAATCACCTCTTTTCTGATGTGTACTTGATCTTTTCTGATTAGATGTATCTCTACTATCTTCTAATTCCTTTCCTTAGTTCTCCTCTAAATGATTCTACTATGTATCTCAAATCATAACTCCTTAGTCACCATGAATGCTCTATTTGTGCATGCAAACTTCTCTCTTTTCTCCTTCTACATTAATAAAATGTTTAGGGTTTTTCCTCCTTAAGAATACCTAGATGACTTAGGGTTAGGTATGAATCGACAATTGTGATTCACCCATATAGCCCCTTAATCCTTCCCTTTTTCTAATTTGATGCATGTAATGCATAGGGATTCATAATAAAGATTCATTCTTATCAACTAAGATTGCAAAACAATCCTTAAGTTGGCTTAAAAATGGTTTACATAGAAGTCTATGTCATTACAAACAACTATGTCAAAAATTTATTACATAGCACTTGAAGTCTCTGATGCTCAGCATCAACTATAACTTCAATGTTGTAACTCAGCCTCTAAATGACTTGACATCCATTGATCACTTGGACATCTAAAATACTTGACACATACTATCTACTTAGCACTTGAGTGACTTGGCACTTACTAGTTACTCAGCTCATACTAAATATCCCTCGCTCGACATATACTTTCTGATAACTTATGCTCAAAATATATTACTTGTTTAGAATGAACTAAGTAAATGAATTAAAGCATATTGTCACTCAAATGTCAAAACCAATATGAGATTAACAATCTCCCCCTTTGAAATGAGTGGAAAAAATACTTTGTCATGCATAAATAACCTTAAGCCTTTTAGGCATAACTCAGATAATATCCACTTACATACAAAATTCAAAAACTTCAAAATTTTGCAAAAAAGTATTACTCATCAATCATACCTCAAAATTTAATAACTCCCCTTGAGTTAATTGTGCTATTTTGTGTTTGAACCAAAATCATTCCTCCTACTAAGTAGATTTTCCTAGGCTGATCTATGTACTCTGTTTCTGTCACTAACTCGCCCTTTCTCAAAAATAGTAGCTCCCCCAAAAATATTCTCTTTCATTATCTCTCCCATACTTCTTTTTCTCTTATTTCTCCCCCTTTTTGATACTTATGTCAAAGGTTTATACACTTATACTAAGTTTGTCTAAATTTTTTTTATTGACCTCAAGCATAATTTTCAAAGCAGCATCCCAATTATCATAGTGTACCTCCAATGATTTGATTTGGATGGCCAGCTTGACAACAAGGTGTGCTAAGCTTTCATGAGTAGAAAGATGTGGATCTTTCTTCATGAGTGTTTTAGGAAAGGTTGTTCCTTGTGCAATATCTCCATATGTGGAGTCAGTATAGACTAGATGCTGATCAATTTAGCCTATATGTTTGCTTCATCTACATGTAGGACTACTAATTGACTCTGAGAGTTCAGGAGATTCTTGAAATGTTTCTCACTTTAGGCTAGAGACCTTGGTAGAGTTATGCCAGTTGATTGCATATGACTCTCCAAATTTATTATGTGGCTCTTGACTTCTTGTGTGAAAAGTGTTGGATTGCATAATTTGGTGTATAAAGAGAAAATATTCTCTAGTGCCTTTTTCACATTGTCAACTTTGGTTGCTAACTCAACCTATGATAGTGCAATAACACTTGATATCTTTTCATTAACCTTATTTTGAAATTTTATTTTAGACCATTCAAGTAATTTCACATTTGAATCTAGGTCCGTTTCATTAACCTTCTCAACTAAGTTGGTTAACTACTCTACGATAGATTTGTTTCTTCTAATGCTAGCAGGCTAAATGCATCAAGAAAAAATTCTTTGATATCTAGAAAAGCTTGCTTTTACCTGTGCTCCCTTCTAAGTAGTTCTTTGTGTTTCTTCTTTGCAAGAGCATCCTATAGAATGTTCATCTATTCAATAGTGATGGTTTCAAGATCAAACTTTGGCAACTCAATCACTTTACCCAAGTTCACATAACCAAATGATGTAACTTCATCTACCTTGGATATGCTTGGACTTGGCCTTGATGATTGTAAAGGTATAGCTTCTATACTTGTCCTATTAAGAGCTTGACTTGGAGGAGTAGCAATTTCTGGAAAAGTCCCAAGTGTTTGTATTGCTAGTCAAAATGTAGCTCTTTAGTACTATCCTTTGTTTTCTCTACATTCTCAGTTGCACCTTAATCTTGTGTTGTAGGTGCATGAAAAACATCTTGTCCTATTTTTCTTGTGTTCCTTCATTCTCTTCTTTTTCATCTTTTTGCTCTCCATTTGTCTCATCCTTGTCATTTTCTTTTTCCTTTTCATTGCCTGAGACTAGAGCAATTTGTACCAATGTACTAACAATAGAAGTTGTTGTCTCCTTCCTTTGATATACTAAAATATGTAATGTAGCTTGCACTATGGTGGATTGAGGAGGGGCTATAGATGTCTCTTGTTTCTGAATTTCCTCCCTTGTAGATGCCTTGTCTAACTTATCAATCTCATCAACATTACCAGTAAAGGATTTTCACAAAGTTTTGCCTGGGTAGTGGATTCTATCACTATCTTCTTCAAATATTCCTTTGTAAGGGGGTTGATGTTCTAAGTGATAGTATCAAAAATATCCTTAATCTTTACAGTATCAATATCTATATTCAAGTCATGTTGAGGACTGACACTTGACACTAGTGTATCTAGTACACTCTATTTTGACTACTACTCAACCTCAATTGGTGCTTGTGCATCTATGTTCATTTATGTGCCTTCCACAATTGAATCTTTTTTAGTGTCTTCTTTGGTAACCTAATTTACTTGTTGTTGTTAATCTTTGTCCTCCCCTACCTTAATAGGTGTCTACCCTAGCCTTGGGTGTTGTCAAACCATATAATGAATTCCACAACTAGATGGTCTTTTGTATAACATCCTCAATATGATTCTGCAATATGTTGAATGCTCTATATTTAGGTGCAAATTTCCTTACATGATTCTTTATTTCCTTTTCATTGTTACCCTATCCAATTTTGGCATTACTTGTGCAAGTGTAGTCTCTTGATTTGTCTTTCTATATTGAGACTATATTGCCTCTTTTTCTCAACTCTATCATATATATCTTTTGGTGATGAGTTGGAAATCTCAATAGGATTCTATTTAAATATTACCATCATGGCATATATTGAATCCTCTACTTGGTTCATCCCAAATTTTCCAAGTTTATCAAACTCAATATGTGTGAAACTAGATAAGTCAACATTATTCTTTATATTTTCACATATATTGTCTAAATCTGAGGAGGGTCTATGACTTACCACTTTGAATTGGCTATTATCATCAGATTCTATCCTCTCTTCATTAGATTAAAATGGAGCTATATACTTTCTCCTTAGTCTCTTCTCAAACTCTTCTTTACTACTAGCTGATCTAGCCCTCTTCTCTTTTGGCTTTTCTGATTCTTGAGCCTTTTTAGTAGTAGCTCTTGTGCTTTCTCTAGTAGTAGGAACTATAGGTGTAGGTTGTGGGAGTTTTGCAACCTTCTTTTTCTTGTTCACTACTGGAGTCTTAACTTTTCTCTTCTTTTTTCTCAGTGGCTATAGTTGCTTCTAATGTAGGAGCATCTGGGGTGTAAGAGCAATCTTGCATCACCCAATAATATTTTCTTTTCAATCTTTTCTATTTTAATAAGGACTAGTAGATAGGGTGGCTACTATTTATGGGAACTTTTTGTTTTTAGTAATTTTTTTATACGAGCTTAGAATGTTCTCATTTTCTACATGAAGGTTCATTTTACAGTTATAAGCCTACCATAAAAATCTCATTGCTCCAGCTTAAGTATCAGAGAAGTAATTGCATATTTTTAATGGAAAAATTTGTACAAAATCTTCAAGCTCACCATTGGAGGCCTTAAAGTTCCCAGATGAGGTCCAAAAACTCAATGGAAGGGCACTTGCATGGTTCCAAGCTTATAGATCAAGAGCTGGAATTTTTGAAAAGTGGTTATAATAGCCAATCAGAGCAAAAATTCAAGAGTAATGGCCTTCCAAAGTTGGGTTACCCAAAAATTCTAAAATAATTGTCAAAGATTCATTTGGCCAACTCTATATGTTTTTTTAGGGTCTGTCGGCCCTAGGTATTAAGTTTCAATGTCTAGAACCTTCTCGGGTGGCATAAAATTGCCTATTTAAGAAAGACCCAAACATTATCTAGAATAGTTTCGGGTGATAGTTCCCAACTTGTCTTGCAAATTATTGTAATGAAGGTGCCCATGTGGGTTAGCATATTGTAATTTTGAATTCTACATTTGTGGTGATAATAAGAAGTCCATATTTTGTACTCGCATTTGATGTTTTTTCTTTGTTTATATTATGATATTACGGTATTAAGGGGAGCACCCTTCATCAAGTGGTATCAAAGATAGAGTTCCTGAGTGTGTGGATAGATCACCAACTTTGAGGTAGTTCACACTAGGACCATGGTTTGGGCTAAGCATGTAGACAAATCACCAATTGTGAGGTAGTTTGCACTAGGGTTTCAGCGAAAGTGCAAAAATGCCTCCATGAAGAGAGCATGGCAGAAGATTTGTATGTGATACACCTGAGGATTTTAGAGCCCTCTAAAGACAAATTAAGCATTGGAAGAAAAAACACATAGAAGAATAAATCTTCCCATAAGATATGAAAGTGAGGATGAGGACAAAGTAGAAAAAAATGTTGAACAAGAGACAGTTCTAAACCTAGAGGAAGAGAGGTTTTTTAGGGCCATCCCCAAGATTGGAAAAAGATCTAAGTTTGAAGTTCCCAAATTTTGGGAAATCTTAACCCAAGGGAGCTGATCAATTGGATCAATGAGTTGGAGGAGTATTTTGAGTATGAAGATATTGAGGATCTTGATAGGGTCAAGTTCACGAAGGCAAAACTAAAGGGACATGCAAAGATTTGGTGGCAAGAGGTTCAGTTGGAGTGAAATAGAAAGAGAATGGAAAAAATCACCATATGGAATCAGATGATAGCTAAACTAAAGTGATAATTCATTCCCATGGATTATGAGCTTGATCTATTGAAGAATATGCAAGGGTTGAAGCAAGCAGGAAAATCTATTCAAGAGTATACCGAAGAGTTCTAATGAGTTCTCATTAGAACTGCCCATGCTGAAGCTAATAAAGAGAAAGTCATCTGTTATCTTAATGGGTTCAGGCCAAGTATTTAGGATGAGCTGAGTCTAGTTCAAATGAATATTATTGAGGAGGCATACCAGTTTTCCCTAAGGGTTGAGGAGAAACTAAGCAAGAAGTTTGACAATAAGAATAGTGGAAGATGTCACGGTGGAAGATCTGGAAAATGATCATATGGAAGCTGTAATGATGATCAGAAGAACAAGGATGAGGCTATAAGTAGCAGTTAGTACTGGAGGGGAAACAATTTCAATCATTTCCATGATTAGAACAATGGAGATAAAAGAGGAAGAGGTAGAGGACAAGGATCTAGAAGAGGAGGCTTTCGTAGGAAACGTTTTTACTATGGAGAAGAAGGGCATAGAGAATTTGACTGTTCCCAATGCCAAGGAAAGATAGATCAAAGAATAGAAGGCTAGGCTAGAGTTGCACATGTTGATGAAGATGCTAGATCATTAGATTCTAAATATGCTAAAAGAGGAGAATTCCTAGTAAATAGAAGAGTGTTGTTAAGTGGTGAGAATGCACCTGATCAAAGAAAGAGCTTGTTTCACACAAGGTGCAAATGTAAAGATAAGTGTTATGATGTGATCATTGATGGTTGTCATGTCCCCTTTTCAAATAATAAAAAAATAATAATCTTTGCTAAGACAGGCAGGCCCAAGAAAGTGAAGTTTCAGAAAAAGGGAGTTAATCTTTGGAAACCGTTGGACTAATAAATGATAATTATTATTAAAATATGTTTCATTAACCTCTCTTGGACGTGAGTTACAGTTATGCCCTTTTTAAAGAGGTTTGGAGGCATTTTGGGGGGAATTCCAAACTTGATTTTCACTCATTCTTTGTTATTCTTCAGAGGCTGCCAAACCTGTGGAGAAGGAGACCCAACAACGGGAGTTTGCAGGTTTCCAGGGAGACCCAAGAACGGGAGTTTGCAGGTTTCCAGGAAGGCTAAGGACGGGATTTTGAAGCCATTCCATGTGCATGCTCATACAGAGTTTGCCTTTGTGCTGAACAGTGTAGATTTGTGGGTTTTTGGGTGTGTTTTTTGCATGAGTTTGGTGTTTTCAGTTGAGCATTTCATATCAGTTTTGGTTGCTGCTGTATTTCAGACTTTAAGATGTTAAAATAGAGCTAAATATATGTATTAGGACGTGATTAAACTTCTGAGATAGTTTATTAGTGTTTTTGTGGTGTTTTCGGGCATTTTGTGTTAATTTCGGGAGCCCGATGAGCATAGTTTTTGTCCTACATTTGTGAGCTGTTGTGTACATGCTATATAGATCTGGAAATGTCATTTTGTAGGCTGTTATGCTGCTGAACTTTCTGTAAAAATTTCCACTTTCAGATTTATTAATAACAGGTGAAGCTGTGAAGCTTTTTGGCACTATTTTCGGCATACCCAATTTGGGGTTTCTTGAGAAATTTGGTGGATCTTTGGGATATTAGCTGTTTGATTTTAAAGATCTGATTTGAGGCTTGAAATATCATGTAAAATCAGAAAAGGGACATTTCAGTGGTATCAGAGCCATGATCTTGCCAGCCTGAGGGTTTGTAGAAGTTTGCAGGTCAGTTTTGACAACTGCCTAGATCTTGCATTTCAGTTTTGAGAACTACCCAAATCTTGCATGTCATAATTTGGTGGTTGCATGCTTCTAATCAGTTGCATGTCCAAATCTATGGTTTCATGCTACTTCTAATCATTTGCATGTTAGTTCTTGGTGAATTTGGTGGTTGTAGAAGTTTGCATGTCAGTTTTGACAACTACCCAGATCTTGCATGTCAGTTTTGACAACTACCCAGATCTTGCATGTCAGTTTTGACAACTACCCAGATCTTGCATGTCATAATTTGGTGGTTGCATGTTGCTTCTAATCAGTTGCATGTCCAAATCTATGGTTGCATGCTACTTCTAATCATTTTCATGTTAGTTCTTGGTGTTTGAAGAAGTTATATCCTATTGGGGTTACACTCTACTTTATCCAGAATGGACAGGTATAGTACAAAGTCTCAGAGGGAACAATCTTGGACAATTGATAGCCAGAGTCAAAATAATAGAAAGGATGGTTATTTAGACATTCGAGATAAACTTATGAAAATAAGCCATGACATGTCTAAACAGTTGGTTGAGCACCACCGTATAAATGACATGTTATCTGACCCAGCTAAGGTGGATAAGTTGACTGGATTTCTATTTGGCAGATTTTCTCATAGGACAGATGACACAATTCCCAAGAACTTGCATGAGGAGTTTGAGAAACTAGCTGATAGCCAGGTAGAGGTCTCAGATTCTACTCTGCCACAGGAGGTGATGGGAAAGGATATTACACAGATTGATAGTAATGGTCAACTTTATACTCAAATTGAGACAATTGTTTACAGGTCTTCAAAGGGTGATGCCACAGGTATTCAGCATGGTATAGTTACAACAGGCAGTGACTACAGTGTAGTGGGTTCAGATGATGATTATGAGGATGTTGTTGTGCAGGATGGTGAGATACCTAGTAGAGATGAGCAGACATTGAGCATTCATGACTTTGCTGAGAAAGAGTACCAGGCGCAGTTAGATGCTTCATCACATGAGGTTGAGGCAGGTAGTACTTCACATGATTTATCTCGCCAGCTGAAGGTGAGTGAAGATAGTATTGTGACTTCATTACCTCATCATGACAGGTATGTGGAGTTAGTTGGTATTGGTCATATTACTCAGGTGAGGAGTTTGCTTGAGTTACCAGTTGATTCTAGTTTACGGATATGGACTCGAGATTGTTATATTGGTGTTTGGGATTCAGTTGACTGGAGATCTTTAACACTTTTTGGTAGCAATGTTTGTTTGGGTGCTATCATGGATTTGATTAGTAGATTACACGGTGTTGTCTTTTCTTGTGCCAGTATCTTTTCTAATGTTGGTATTAGTTTTTATACACCGGTGTTGGGCTTTGTTCATATATCCAGTCGACCATACTTGCTGGAATGTGTTGATGATCTTTCATATTTGGCAGTGTGTACAGATGATTCCTAGGATCATATTGGCATTGATGACATCCAGGAGGATGTAGTGGGCAATTTTGAAGACTTAGTTTCTTTGGGTACAGAGGAGTTGGACAGCAGTGCTATAGTTTTTGATACTCTGTATGTTGATATGAGCTTTAGAGTTGATTCACGGGACATGGATGGTAATACTCTAGAGACTAGTAACTTTGAGGATACTCCTTTAGACAGTGCATCAAAGGAGGTTTGTAGGAGACAGTCAAGCCAATGCCATCATGTGTCTAATTAGTTGAGAGCTAGTGACCGAGACATTGCTATCACTTGCCAACATTTTGATGCTGCTCGTCAGTTATTAGCAGTTTATGGATGGGGTTCTCCTACTAGTGATGAGCAGGAAGGAAGTTATCTTTCCTTGACAGAGATCCACTCTTTATGGGAGGCTATTCGGATTTTGAGACAGAATTATATGCAGTTGGTAGCTGACAGAGATTATCTTATGGAGTGGGGTAGTACAGCATATGATGCATTGTTGGCCAAGGAAGATGAGGTGAGTGAGCTTACTGAGCAGCTTGAGGTGATTTCTGAGATTCTTGAGAGTACACAGTTGGCTTTCAAGGAGTCACAATTTCATTTGGCTAAGGTGACCATGGAGTTAGAGCAACTACAGTCCTTATCTGAGTCTATACAGTCACAAGCTATGGTGTTTGGTGATTCAAGGATGTCCATGGCTGAGATTGTCAGAGACAGTGGAGATGGGGATGCATCCATCCTTGATACTAACATTGGCATATCAGGTTCATTCCCACTAGAGTCAAGTTTAGTTGAGTTGGGTATTGTAGCAGATTATTGTATGCCTGACAGGGTGGTGGCCTCTAGTACTAAAGGCACAGAGACTAGAGATGTATCAAAGGTCATGTGTGATGTTGGTGAGTCGACAGTTGGCATGGTTCCTGCTAGTAATACTACTCCCTTGGTGATATCTTTGGAGGTAGTAGTCAATTCCAACATGGTTGATGATCAATTGCAGTTAGTTTCATCTAGATTACAGTCTGAGCCACTGACTGAGATTGGTGCATTCTATCGGCATTACACTGTGAGGTACGCTCATCAATTTACCTTTGATGACCATGTTGATGAGATTATGATACAGAGATGTACTTTGGTTCCTAGTGCTTATCATCAGTTATGGAATAGTTTGATGCTTCGAGATGAGAGTTGTGATGGGCACGACATGGCGACAGGTTCTGTAGTTGATAGCTTGATAATACATGACTTAGAGCAGGAGTTTTGGAGTGATGCTTCAGCAAGTGTTGTTATTGATTCTACTCCTTTGGCTATGACATCTCCTAACTTAGCTAGTGATCAGTCACAGTGGGTTGTATCACTTGTTCATGGTGAGCTATTGACTGAGGTTGGTTTTTTTAATCAACATTATATTGCAGGGTATGTACATCAGTTAACAATTGATCCTTATGCTGAGGAGTTGATGGCAGGAAAATTTGGTTTGGGTTCCATTTCTTGTTGTTTATCTTGTGATGGCTTTTCACCATTAGGGGTGCATGGGAGTTATGGTTATGAGACAGTGGCCAATGATCTACAGAGTTGTGTTGACTGCAAGAGTTGTACAGTGTGTGGATTCTCCATACTTGGTATAGTTTCATTTGAGAGCATTCACCATTGTTGCAGAGTTGGATTGTACATTCCATATAGGCCAGTGGAATGCATTGATGGTATTTACTATGTTGGTAGTCCACTTTACTTGGGTTTTGATATTCTAAGAGTTTGTGTCTCATGGGTTTTTTACTGTGGTAATGGTGATTTTGGAGTTTGGTTGAGCTATAATTTCCAGTTTGATTATGGATTCCTCTTGGTCATATTGCAGAGGATCTTGCAGGAGTCTGTGTTAATTGGTAGTAGTATAGTTCATGACTACATTTGGGATCTAGGAGGATTGATTGGTTTATTGTTCAGCCATTGCTTGAGGACAAGCAATGTTTGGGAGGGGAGGACTTGTCATGTCCCCTTTTCAAATAATAAAAAAATAATAATCTTTGCTAAGACAGGCAGGCCCAAGAAAGTGAAGTTTCAGAAAAAGGGAGTTAATCTTTGGAAACCGTTGGACTAATAAATGATAATTATTATTAAAATATGTTTCATTAACCTCTCTTGGATGTGAGTTACAGTTATTCCCTTTTTAAAGAGGTTTGGAGGCATTTTGGGGGGAATTCCAGACTTGATTTTCACTCATTCTTTGTTATTCTTCAGAGGCTGCCAAACCTGTGGAGAAGGAGACCCAACAACGGGAGTTTGCAGGTTTCCAGGGAGACCCAAGAATGGGAGTTTGCAGGTTTCCAGGAAGGCTAAGGATGGGAGTTTGAAGCCATTCCATGTGCATGCTCATACAGAGTTTGCCTTTGTGCTGAACAGTGTAGATTTGTGGGTTTTTGGGTGTGTTTTTTGCATGAGTTTGGTGTTTTCAGTTGAGCATTTCATATCAGTTTTGGTTGCTGCTGTATTTCAGACTTTAAGCTGTTAAAATAGAGCTAAATATATGTATTGGGACATGATTAAACTTCTGAGATAGTTTATTAGTGTTTTTGTGGTGTTTTCGGGCATTTTGTGTTAATTTCGGGAGCCCGATGAGCATAGTTTTTGTCCTACATTTGTGAGCTGTTGTGTACATGATATATAGATCTAGAAACGTCATTTTGTAGGCTGTTATGCTGCTGAACTTTCTATAAAAATTTCCACTTTCAGATTTATTAATAACAGGTGAAGCTGTGAAGCTTTTTGGCACTATTTTCGGCATACCTGATTTGGGGTTTCTTGAGAAATTTGGTGGATCTTTGGGATATTAGCTGTTTGATTTTAAAGATCTGATTTGAGGCTTGAAATATCATGTAAAATCAGAAAAGGGAAATTTCAATGGTGCAAGTACTGAGAATATATTGTTATAAATTATGGTCACCAAGTTGAAGCTAGAGAGATAGAAACACCCACATCCATACCATATTGCTTGGGTGCAAGATGACCACAAGGTCATGGTCAATGATCAGTGCTCAGTGAAGTTCAAGATTGGAAGCTACCAAGATGAGGTACTATGTGATATCATACCTATGGACATATGTCATATGTTGCTAGGTAGGCCATGGCAGTTTGATAGGCATGTTGCACATGATGGGCATGCAAATACCTACACTTTGACCAATGATGGAGTGAAACATAAGTTGAAGCCATTGAAGGAGAAAGAATAAAAGGTATGTAGTGCTACCAGAATATGTTCTATTGATGAAAAATATTTTCTCAAAGGTATGAAGCATGAGCATATGTGTTTTGCTATAATTCCTAAAGATAGTAAAGAAGAAGTAGAGGAGGTACCTATAGAAGTTGCAGATATGTTGGGAGAGTTTTTTGATATTGTATTATATAATGTACCTGACGGATTGCCCCTAATGAGGAAGATCAATCACCAAATGGATTTGTTTCTAAGAGCCAGTTTTCCAAACAAGGCAATACACAGAATAACACCAATAGAAAGTAAAGAGTTGAATAGGCAAGTTCATAAGTTGTTGCAGAAGGGGTTGATTTGAGAGAGTCTAAGTCCATGTGTTGTACCAGTCACATTAGCACCAAAAAAGAATGAAGAATGGAGTATGTGCATAGATTCTTGTGCTATTAACAAGATCACAATCAACTACATATTTCCATTGCCAAGAATGGATGATATTATGGACTGTTTGAGTGGAGCTAAGTATTTCACAAAGATAGATATGAAGAGAGGGTACCATTAGATTTGTATCACAAAAGATGATGAGTGGAAGACTACTTTCAAGACCAAATAAGGAATGTATGAGTGGTTGATCATGCCTTTTGGGCTAACCAATGCTCCAAGAACTTTCACGAGACTCATAAATGAGGTATTGAAGGAGTTTCTAGGTAAATTTTTCATTGTTTACCTAGATGATATTTTGATCTTTAGTAAGACATTGGAGGAGCATTTGATCCATATTCTCAAAGTATTTGATAAGTTGAGGGAAGAAAAGTTTCTAATAAACTTGAAGAAGTGTAGTCTTGTAAAGAAGGAGTTGGTGTATCTGAGATTTGTAGTCTCAACAATGGTCTTAAAATGGACCTAGAGAAAGTGAAGGCTATCCTTGAATGACCTACTCCAAATAGAGTGACAAAAGTAAGATCTTTCCATGGTCTAGCTAGTTTTTATAGAAAGTTCATGAGAGATTTTAGCAGTATTTGTGGACCCTTGAGTGAAGTTCAATGAGAGACAATCTCATCAAGAAGAAGCTTAGTAGAGGATTGTTGGACATTTTGGAAAAGATAAAACCATAGCTTTGGTTGCTAAGAATTATTACTATCCATAGTTGTAGAAAGATGTGAAGAAGTTTGTATAGAGTTGCAAAGTATGTCAAATGGCGAATGGAGTGAAGTAGAATACAGGGTTGCATTAGCCATTACCTATACCAGAGAAGTCGTGGGAGGATGTCACCATGGATTTTTTCATTGGATTACTGAGGACACAATGTGGGCATGATTCTATTTTTGTGGTGGTTGACAGGTTTTAAAAGATGGCACATTTTATTCCTTGCAAGAAGACTAGTGATGTTGTTCATGTGGTAGAGTTATTTTTTAGAGAAGTGGTAAGACTACATGGTCTACCAAAGAGTATTGTTTTAGATTGAGATACCAAATTTTTTGGGTATTTATGGCATACATTGTGGAAGAAATTCAAGATAGAGTTGAAGTTCAATTCATCTCATTATCCATAGACTAATGGACAGATAGAAGTTGTGAATCATAGTTTGGGAAGCTTGCTAAGATACTTGGTTGGAGATAAACCAAAATGATGGGATATGATTTTACCATAGGAGGAATTTGCGTATAATAATTATGTCAACAAGAGTACTAGTAAATTAGTATTCCAGATTGTATATGGGAATAGTCCCAGAAATGCTTCTTAATTGAGGTAGTTGGATAAATGAGAGATAAGTAGTGCTAAAGCTGAAGAATTTGTTGAACATTTGAAGAACATCCATGAGGAGGTGAGGAAACACATCATAAAGATGAATACATAGTATAAGGCTAAGGTGGATGTGAAAAGGATGTATAAGGAATTTTAGATTAGAGATGAAGTCATGGTTCATTTTAGAAAGGAGCATTTTCCAGTGGGTGCATATAATAAGCTAAAGATGAAGAAGTTTGGACCATGCAAGATAGTGAAAAGGCATGATTCTAGAAATGCTTATCAAGTGGAGTTTCTTGCTAAATTGAATATTTCACTAGTATTTGATATTTCAAATTTGACAAAGTATTATGAAGGAAGTGATGGAGATGAAGTTGCAAAAGTGCAATGGAGTATTCCAACAACTAGTTTGGCCATGAAGGAGATCAAGAAGAAACTAGACAGTCATCTTTGAAAAAGTACAAGGAACAAAACTTATGAGGAATATCTGGTCAAATGAAAAGGGCCGCCCATAGAGGATTCATCATGGCTAGCAAGGGAGGAGGTTGATCATCTTGGTTTTCCTCTAAACACCTAAGACATGATAGAGTCACTTCTCAAATTACCCTAGGTGTCTGATGCAGGAGCATCCTAGGTGTAAGAGTAATCTTGCTTCACCCAAAAATATTCTCTTTTCAATCTTTTCTATTTTAATAAGGACTAGTAGACAACGTGGTTACTATTTATGAGAAATTGCTATTTTTAGTAAGTTTTTCATATGATCTTAGAATGCTCATTTTAGAGCTATAAGCCTTTGAGTGCCCAAATGAGGTCTGAAAACTCAACAAAAGGGTACTTCCATGGTTTTGACCCTGTAGATTAGTAGTTGGCATTTATGAAAAGTGGCTATAATAGCCAATCAGAGTAATGGTTCAAGAATTATGGCCTTTCAAAGTTGGGCTACCCAAAATTTCTAAAATAATTGTTAAAGATGTATTTGGCCAACTCTATATGTTTTATTAGGGTTTGTCAGGCCTAGGTATTAAGTTTCAATGTCTAGAACCTTCTTAGGAGGCATAAAATTTCCTATTTAAGAAAGACCCAAACATTGTCTAGAAAAACTCTAGGCGATAGTTTGTAGCTTGTCTTATAGATTATTGTAAGGAAGGCACTCATGTGGGTTAGCATATTGTACTTGTGAATTCTATAATTCCACATTTACGGTGATAATAAGAACTCCATATTTTGTTCTCACATTTGATGTTGTTTCTTTGTTTTTATTTTGAGTTTATGGTATTAAGGGGAGCACACTTCATCAGCTTCACTGGCTTCTTCTCCCTTGACACCTTCTTCAATTTCTACCTATTCATCTTGGTCTTCACCTTGACCTTGAGTAATAGTCAGTGGTGCTTGGGCAGGTACATATTCACCTTCTTCATCATCATCATCATCATCATCTTCTAACTCCTCATCAAATTTCTCCTTGAGTTTCTTGACCATTTTATTCTTTTTTTTTATAACTGAGGTAGTCTTTAAATCTATTGTAATTTTAGATTTAGCCACATTATAATTTCTAAAGGTTGTAACATTCTTATCTATTTCTTCTACAAGTAATGTTGTAATAGTTGCAGAGGCTTCATCCACATTAATCTCATAGCCTAGTGGTCTTAGCCATCTCACTCTTGGGACTACAACCTGTAGATATGTGAAATTAGTATCAGCTATAAAGAAAACAACATTGAAATGTTTCTCAACTAGTGAAATTGGTATCCTCAATCTTTTCTTCATTGATTACTTAAAATCTTCAAAGTAGCTAGTCATTACAGACTGAAATTTTCTCCAAGTTGCTCAATAATTTCACCTATTTGCACTGCAATAGATCTGTTTTTCTTCCATGTAACTTTACCAAAAGTAGGGAATGCATTTTTTACATAGAATAATATACATACAAGAATTGAATCAAATTTTCATTGCACAATCTTCATCTTCCTTATTGCTCCCAAATTTTTGACAATTGTTGTGACTGCAACTCGATAAGGTCATAAGTATGATCCTTTTTAACTATCTTGTAGCTCATGTCAACAATAATAAAAGGTACATTGTTGAGCTTACTAGATTAATAGAATTTGTGTATTGTAATCCTTACTGCAAAAGAAATTAGGGGATCTGAGATAGTGTCAAATGTCATTCCTCTTTTTCTTCCAAATTGCCCTTGTATTCTTCTCAATAACTTTTTTTGCTTCACTCCTCATGGTTTTAGGTCAGTCTAGGGTTGGATACCCTATTAATCTATGTACAATATTCTTTGTGATCTTCACTAGTCCATTATCCAACCATATAGAATTATCATGAATTATGCTTAGAAATATCTTTATCCACTCTATTTTGAAGACGTTGGGGAAATCTAGGGCATGGGTTAGCACGTTTCTCTCTAAAATTTTGAATTCATCTTTCAATACTCCATTTTCACATAGTTTCCCATAGGTTTCTTTAATCTCCATGTCACCTATACTACCCACCTTGCATGTGTAGCAACATCTGACATTTTGAATTATTAAAACTTGTGGTGGTATCATTGATAATGCACCAGGTGGATCTTGCTTGTAAGCAATATTAGGAATAGATCTAAAGTTTGGTTGTTTGATCTCATTGCTTATGAATTATACATTCAAAAATTCCTTACCCTCTTTAACTTTAGTAGCTGAAGAACTAGACGAAATTATGAAAACCTAGGGTTTGCAAAAGTTCAAACTACGTAGCTCGGCACACGATAAATATCTTTGTAAATTTGCTGAGATGGTGTTAAGAAACTATTGAATCATATTTTAAAATGCTTGGAATGATCTCTTCAATTCACCTTTAGCTCTTCATGCTCTTCTTCAAATTTTAATGATGTCAAATAAGTAGAAATTAATTAGATAGACCTTAAAACCTCACATTCAATGCTCAGTGCTTCTACAACTGTAAGCTTGACTTCAATAGAAATGCTGACTCACTCAACTTCCATGTGATTTTCCTCATGCTCAACAACTAATATGAGCTCAGATAACACTATCACCTTTGATAGCTCAGTATTAACTAAAATTTCACTCAACAGCTAAAGTGAAACTCTTCATGCTTGACAGTAACATGAAAACTGACAAAACTTAAAGATTTCTTCTAGGTTATAATCAACACCTTACATCTTTCTTCAAGCATATATAATATTTTTAGAACTAAATCCTTGGGACTGATGTAGAGTGTGTCTTTTACATATTAGTCCCACACATACATCTTGATTGCTTAATTGGAGGTGGTGTGATCACTTGACCCATTGGATGAAGTGATCCCATCTGAACTTGATGTGTTGAAATATTCCTTTCTCTTCCATGTCTTGTTCATTTCATCTTTGACATTTACAACATCCACCTTTCCTTTTCCTTTGATGAACTCACTGCTCCATCTCTTTGACCTTGTTGGACAATTCATGCTTATGTAACTAGTCTTTAAACAACTAAAATATGTAGTTTGACTCAACCATCTTTTGTAGTCACTACTAAAATGTGTTCTTATGCAATTTTTAGAAACATTTCCATACTCTTGACAATAGTGACAACTATACCTAGTATTATAATCCCAATTATAAGAGTTTCTATTGTGCTTTACCTTTGTTTTTTGTTTGATGACTATTTGGGCTTGGATCTAACATCCACACAAGTTTTATACTAGGATTTAATGTAGAAACTCAAACTGGGAAAAACTACCAATAACATGGAACCAATCTTTCACTCTTTAGAAGTGAGCTCTATTAGGAACCAACCTTGTTAAAGGTTGCAAAACAAACTATCAATTTTGACCTTGTTAAACGATTTAATCACCCTATTAGGAGTGACTATTTTAGCAAACTTTAGAACATTCTATTAGAATGCCACCTTGATTAAAGGATTTATATATGACTATTAGGTCAACCTTGATTAAAGGATTTCAAAATTGATACAATGTTTAGAAAGTAAGAGTAGCTTTGATCTGACAAATATAACTCACTTTGCAAATATAGATTATAGTTCATCTCACATGTTGATCCTTTGACTAGACTTCATTGTCATCTTAGTCTTTGATTCACTTGGAAACCCTTCAAGTAATCACTCTTCACTTCTTCACAACTCTTCTTAACCTCCTGCTCAATTTCACCAATCAATAGCATCAAAAAATGGTAGACAACATTACTAGGCTAGCCCTTGTACCTCCTTAGATAGGTAATTCTAATCTTTTTCTGCTTAGACACCACCATAGATCTTAGGGTTTTGTTAGGTTCATTGAATCCTTCCAACATTTTGTCTCCTCTTTTCCCTTCTAGAAACATCTCCAAGAATCCTTGCATAGAAATGCACAAACATGGTTTCCTTTAGTTTAAATGTTCCAAGTCATCCATCTTTATCTTCAACACACTTTATATATTCCAAGAAATCAACTCCGTCAATTAGAAATCATGATTGTCTCACAAACTATTAAATTTTGTCCCTTGACCAACACTGTATTCTAATGATCGATCATCACTAGGTTACTTAGTCACTACTATCTTCTCTATTTGACATATATACTAACACTTGGTCAATATTGATGCTTGGTCGATACTACTTGTACTCGATACATACTAATGCTCGGTCGACACTAGCATCACTCGACATACACTTCAAGTTCCTTAATATTTTTCTCTATCACTCAGTCAAGCCTATGCATTTAGTCATTATTTGATCACTTCTTCAACACTTCACTATGACTATCTTCTTCACTAGTATCATAATTTTAAAAATCACTTTATCTTGTCAAAGTCTAACTAATCAAGTGCTCATTGTAGTTTCATTTACATAACTCAACCTTTCTCTAGGTGCTATTGTTATGACTAGCTTCTCAAATCCTCTTCAACAACCATCTAGATATGACACTTAAATCAAATAGTGAAGTGTCTTACCAATAAGGTTTGACATCAATGACAACATAATAATTGTTTCAATTGTAGTTTCTAACACTTCTTTGAATGTTCAAAAATATTTTCAATTCGAAGCCAATATCCTTTAAGTGATATCCATAAATATATTAAGATATGTGTTTGTCAAGTGTGACAATAATCTTATCTATCAAGAGATTGTTAATTTGTATTAGATGTCACAAATGTCGAGTTAATAAGTATACATCCCCGATCCAAAATGAATTGGATAACTTCTATGAACTTGGAGATTGAATATCTTGTCTCTCTAACTTCATGTCTTTCTTTCTTCTCTAGATATTCCATGTCTTTATGTTCCCTTCTTGTACCTCCTCCCTATCCCCCTAACCATATCTAGAAGGTGTCAACATGGTCTTATAACTTTAACTTCACATAAATATACATATCTTAAACTTTATATACATATACATGTGTGTGTGTGCGCGCATGTGCGTGATTTAACTTCTTTTAAAGCATGTTATAATTGGTATTTAACATACATTTTATCAAGTTTTAGAATTTACTAAATTATGACACTATACAATTTACAATTATGACAATTTCAAGGTGTATATAGGGCATTTAGGAACAACAATTTTATTAAATTATTAGAATTAGGATATAATGGTTTACCATGTTTACGATTGAATATTTTAGGGTGGGATTGAGAATATATTAAATTACATTTAGGATTTAAAGTGTTGGAGATATTTCTAGAGAAATGAGTTCAAATTTAAAATTATATAAATTTTATAAAATAAAGAAAGCTTTAATCTTAAACTTGACTAAAGTACTTATATATACATGTGTAGAACATACTCAACAAGGGCAACTTTCCTAGGTTGAAGAAGGGTTATCCCAAGCTCAAATAGGTACACACATGTATCTCACAAGTAATATCTCTCTAGATTTAGGCAATATTTGTAGTCAAACATATTTTAGAGACCTCTCCCCTTACTTTCTTGATTTTTATTATTATCGTGTGCAATAGTTGATGATGGAGATGCTAGACAGTAGGAAACTGAAGTTGAAGCAATGGATATTGAGGAAGGTTCATCACAAGGTCAAAGATGTATGTGCATCTCTCTTTAGTTAATTAAGTTAAACTTATAATGTTTACAAGTTGGGATATATAAAATTATGCAATATTTCTTAATATGTACATGTCCCCTTTAAACTATCTTAAAATTATATATTTTTTAAATTTTTCTTACAGTCCAAGATCAAGAAACACATGATAATGTTAATCTAGCTCAAATATCGAAGAGAAAAAATAATCATAGAAACATATATCATTTAATTGAAATGGATTTGGAAAAATTGAGGTATTGTGCTAGTCAACCTACACATACTATGAAGAGGACATTGAATAAAAAGTCTAAGGAAATAATTGTACAATTTGACAATCTTGATATAGTAGAGAAAACCCAATTGTTATCAATTTTACTTCTTAAAGATGAATCAAATGATCCATTACAACTATTGGGTATAGATACAAGTATGAAAAAGAGGAGGACTTCTAACTTACAAAAAGATATTGTTGGAAGTGTTAGGGAAGGATTGCATTCCATTAGGAAAACAACTAGATCTACAGATAGATCAATTTCATGAAGATTGATACTGACATCTATTTTCAATAAAAAAATGTTCCAAAAAAGACAAATCTCTTCATTTTCATCTCATATCAGGTATAGTCAAAAGACAATATCACATTATTTGAAAAGAAGAAACAATTTGGATGATAATACATTAGAAGGCAATTGGGCACTAATTTGTAGAGCTCCTCGGTGTGATAGGATTGGGGAAACAATTGAGAACTTGGTTATTCAATTTTTGATGGATAATACTTGTCATTTACTAAATAGAAGAGGGTAAAAGCACAAACCTATTTCACCTTTTATAAAGAAAAAGTATCGTAGAACATGAACTGCTCAACTTCGATGACATAAAAATAGTATGTGTTTAGAATTTGAAGATGATGTAAACTAATAAAATGTATAAAATTGGATGAATTTAATACCTAAATTTTTTTGAGTGATAATTTATTCATTTTTAAAAATTTGAAGTCAATTTTTTAACTGAAAAAATATAGGGTGTAGTTCACGTCAAACAAGTATATGCAAAACTTTTTTTTGCTTTGATTTGAAAACATGTTATAGATGACATGTATAACTAGGGCACAAAAAAAGAAATATGGACTTTTGATGTATATTTTATTTGTTATCAGTACTTGAGGTCGACCTTATCAGAAACCAACGAATTTTTTCTCCTATCAAAACTTCCCTATCAAATCTACACACTTAGAAAACTAAATTACATATTGTTGAAGAGAACTCTCTCATCTAGG
This sequence comes from Cupressus sempervirens, assembly GCA_028749045.1. Classification (NCBI taxonomy): domain Eukaryota; kingdom Viridiplantae; phylum Streptophyta; class Pinopsida; order Cupressales; family Cupressaceae; genus Cupressus; species Cupressus sempervirens. The sequence goes on along the minus strand of CM053785.1, from coordinate 149,214,630 downwards.
GATGAATACAAATTTTAATTTTGTTTTACATGATTTACTATTTTTTTCATTTTTTGAGGGAGCATCTTCTCAAATGTTAAAGTATCTACTTATAATATTTTAAATAATAAAATATTATAACTAATACAAACACTATGAAATTTATATAATGATTATATTAACTTTGAGATCTATAAACGAGCATTTTTAGTTTTTGAAAAAAAAATTGACAGAGAAATGAGATTTGACCAAAATAAGTTTAGAGGTTCTAAAAGGTGACACATATACACACTTTTACCCAAGAGATATCATCAGGAATAGGATTGGGCCTAACGAATATTTGCAACACACAAAACATTAGTTAGATGTCACACAACATAGATTGTATCTCTCATTTTGTAATTTAAATCATGTTATACAAATTGGACAAAGAATGTTTCAAAGATTGAAGCCTTATTTTGTGAAGATAAATAAATATTTTGAAACTTTCTATTGTTGATATCATGTTGAATTTGATTCGTACTATCAAGGGTTCTGAAAGATGATAAAAGAAAGTGGATGTTCTCAAAATTCTTTTCCTAAATGACCAAGTGAATTCATAACATCAATCTTATGTGATAAATTAGGTGATCATGAAATAGGTAAATAGATTGCATAAGAGGAACTTGTGAAATATTTGGTAATATGAATAAATTTCCTTTGAGATATGAAGATATTGATATGATAAGGATGGTAAAATATAAGAGATATAAGTACATAAAGTCTGAAATGAATCAACAAGGTTAGAATATGTAGAGGATGAGATATATGTTGGAGAATTTTTATCAAATTTTCATAAATTGATTCAATCATATATATGTCATGCCTTTTTGTAAGTGGAAAGTAGAACAATTTCAAACACTAAGAGAAACTTTCCCACTTTTGAAAATTGTATTGATTGTTGACTTTGTAGAGAATTACTCTCTTATTTCTCAAAAATAACTTACAAACAGAATACTACTTTATAGAGAAAGTCACTATTATGGTCTAGCTATCTTATCGAATTGAAAAAATTGATTTATATGGTGTGGAAAGTACATATAAAGCATGAGTTATTAAGAAAGAGTATCAATTTTACATTAGTGATGATAAAGAGCATGAAACACATTTTGTGGAACATTGTTTTAAGACATTTTTTAAATATTTGCAAAAAAAAAAAGACATAAAAATAGAAAAATATTGTGTGGTGAGATGGATGTGAAATATAATTTAAATCAACTAGACCATTTTATGCATTATGTAGATATCATAGATACCAAAATATACCACACATTTTGAGTTTTTTCGAGAGTGGACATGGAAATGGTGAACACGATGGTCCAGGAGCTTGTATCAAACACACTTTAAGAAAGTATCAAATGGACTATTAAGAACAACATATTATTAATGGTCGTGATGTACTTGAGTGGTGCAAATGCACTTTATAGTGCCAATATAGATGACATGTCATCACAAGTGGATTGAGTCACATTGTTCATATTATTTTGGAAGGTATCAGGTATAGATGTAGCACACGTTAAATTTATTTGAATCAAGTTAGTGTATTTTATGTGAATAAATTATTTTGAATATTCATCTATATTATATATGTGTTTTACTCATTTTTTAAAGACATGTGGGTCTAAAGGTGTTGATAGAAGATCAATGCATGCATCCAAGAGGGTAGACAAGAAACAATCTTTGCATTTAGTTATGAGCATAGATAGTAATGTGTGGTCATTATACACTAGATATTACTCATGTTTGTATTATGATTGCATTATTCAAAACTATGGTGATTGCATTAATTAAGAATGTTGATCATATGTGTGTGAAAGAGATTTGGTGCCACTAGATGTTACTAATACAAATGATCTACCTAAGGATGAAAACTGTGATGATACTCCATTGATTTCTACCGATTATGACCATATTTTAGGGCTGATCAAAGTTGCTATGTACATATAAATTTATATTTCTAATTTTTCTTTATTTATAATTTAAATTAGTGATCATGTACATTTATGTGTACATTTACTCATATACATGATATTTATATATATACTTTGTCCAAACAATGTTTTTGCAGTCATGGCAGAACCCAAGAATGTAGAAGGTGTTAGCTATTATTTATTGTGTTGTACCATGGAAAGAGATAGGCTAACAAAAACTCAAATAAGTGATGTAATTATGTTTCCCACAAGTTAGTATAGTTGAACATACATCTATATTTTTTATGAATTCAAATATTGACTTATATGATTGATGTACATGGATATGTATACATATATTTAGTAAGTAATTAATCTATGATATTTTTAAAATGTATATGTAGGTTTTTTTTTTTTGTGCAAGGAACATATTTGAACCAATATATGCATTTTCTATTGTTGTACAAGGAGCATATTTGAAGAAAAATTGTGTAATTAAAAATGGAATTCATTTCATTGATTATCAACCTAACAACAAGGTTTATCGCTATAGAAACCATGTAATTTCTATTGCTCTATCTCTTCATTCAGTCAAAGGACATGGAAAGTGTAAGTGGAGGCTTAATATTGATGATCATTAGAGAATATTACATATTATCCAATAGTAAGCTGACCCACTTGATACTAGATAGAAATCATTTATAATATATGTTACATGTTTTCTTGAACCATGCACACAATTTGGTTGACCTATTTGAAATGTGGTTGAACTAGTGCAATTAGGACATGTCTTATGGGGATTAAATTAGAACATATCTTAAAGGGATGAACTATATTGTAATATAAGTTTTACTATTTAATTTAACTAGTCAAGTTCAAATTGTAATTTGTAACTATTAAATTAAAATTGGATATGTAATTAATGAGGATATGTTTCTTAAAGATAAGAAATTGGAACATGTGTCTTAAAGGATTAACTATATTAAAATACAAGTTTTGCTCTTTCATTTAACTACTCAAGTTTAAATTGTGATTTGTAACTAATTATTCTAATTAAAATATGTAGCTAATTAGCACACGTCTTAAGGGGATGAAATTAGAACTTGTCTTAAGGATATGAACTATATTGAAATACAAGTTTTACTCTTTCATTTAATTACTCATATTCAAATTGTGATTTGTGACTTTAAAAATTAGGATATGTAACTAATTAGGACATGTTCCTTAAGTTGAAGAAATTAGAACATGTGTCTTAAGGGGATGAAATTAGGATGTGTCTTAAGGGGGTGAACTATATTGCAATTCAAATTTTACTCTTTCATTTAACTACTCAAGTTGTACCATCATACATATACACACATGTATTATAAATTAATACATGTGTAAACCATCATACATACACATAATTAATTACATATGTAAACATCAATCATCAAATGTGTATGTACTAAAATATAGTTAAATATGTTTCACATTTAAAATTAAAAGCCATAGAATGAAAAAAATGTATAGAATTTATGTATGTAGATCAGTCATCAAATGTATATGAACTAGAACATAATCACATGTGTCAAACATCATTGTCCAATCTAGAATATGTCAATCATCAAACATGTCTAGAACAAAAGAAACATCTAGAGAATGCAACTAATTAGGACATAAATTACATTATCAAACAAATTAAATCAAACATATCTAATTTGTAAAGATCATATGTCTACATCAATCATCAAATATATATGCACTAAAACATAATCAAACATGTTTCACATTTAAAATTGAAAGACATAGAACAAAAAAATGTCTAGAATGTATATATTTAGATTGATAATCAAATGTATATGAACTAGGGCATAAACACATGTGCCAAACATTGTTCTCCAGTCTAGAATATGTCAATCATCAAACATGTCTACAACAAAAGTATTTATGAATCTCAGAAGATAAATCTAAGTATATGTATAAATCTCTTATATAATCTATGAATCTATCTATATCAAAGGAGATTAAAAAAAAATATATATATATATTGATCGGCACCATGATTCTCATCATGATGAGTCCTCACTACACAATCTGAAGAATGACTATCAAGTTGTGAAGGATGTGCTGACCCCTATCTAGTAAAGAGAGAGTGATATCAATATCTTATGATGCAAGAGCATCCTGGGTGTAAGAGAAATCTTGCATCACCCAAAACTATTTCCTTTTTGTTTCTTGAATAAGGTTTGTCTCAGTGTAGAGTTGTTGTCTAGGAAGGCTTGTTTCTTAGAAAGTCACTCATACAAGCTCCAAATGTCCTAATTTTAGAGGTAGATGTTCATCTTGGATATATCATCCTACCAGTTGAGGCTCAGTACCATATCATGAGTATTCATGGATTTATTACAATTTTTGGTGTGTAATTTTGGTATTAAAACTTTAGGCTCACCATTGAAGACCTTAGAGGTCTTGGATGGGCTCCAAAATGGGGTTGACTAGAGCTTAGAAAGGTTGGGCCTTGTAGATTAGAAGCTAAAGATTCCAAAAAGTGGTTATAATAGCCAATTAGAGCAACAGTTCAAATGTTATTGCCTTCCAAAGTTTAGTAGGCCAAAATTTCCAAAATAAGTGTCAAAAGTGTATCAAGTCGACTATATATGTAATTTTAGAGTTAGTTGGTCTCAATGGTTAGTTTGATGTCTAGAAAATTCTTGGGTTCTATAAAAATGCCTATTTAAGAAATGGTTATACATTTTCTAGGAAAACTCTAGGAGATAGTTCATAGCTCTATGTTGCAAATTACAATAAGGAAGGTACCCATGTGGGTTTGCATATTGTATTTTAAAATTCTATAATTCCACATTTACGGTGATAATAAGCAGCCTATATTTTGTTCTCACCAATTTCTATTATTTCTTTGTTTATGTTATGTGTTTTTTGTGTTTACACACTTAGGAACACATAACATAAACACATAACATAAACATAACATTTCTTTGTTTACACAATGTGTTGAGTGTGTAAAAAAATCATCGATTGTGAGTTGCACTAGGACCATGGTATTGGTTGAGGGTGTAGACAAATCATCAATTGTGAGGTAGTTTACACTAGGGTTTAAGTGGAAGCACAAAAACACCTCCATAAAGAGAGCGTGGTGGAAGACTTGTAAAAGTTACACTTGAGGGTTTTAGATCCCTTGAGAGAAATATGTGAGCATCAAAAGAATGTGCAAAGCAATAAATCTTTTAATAAGAGATGAAAGAAAGGATAAAGGAAAAGAAGAAGAAAATATTAAAGTAGATGTGATTCTAAACCTAGAATAAGAAATAATTTTCAAGGCCATCTCCAAGACTGGAAAAAGACCTAAGTTTGAGGTTCCTACATTTTTGGGAAATCTTAACCCAGAGGAGTTGATCAATTGGATCAATGAATTGGAGGAGTACTTTGAGTATGAAGATATTGAGGACCATAATAGGATAAAGTTTTTGAAGTCAAAACTAAAAGGACATGAGAAGATCTGGTAGTAGGATATTCAATTAGAGGAAAATAGAAGAGGGAAGGAAAAAAAAATAGATGAGATCAATTGATAGCTAAATTGAAGCGATGGTTCATTCCCATAGATTATGAACTTGATTTTCTAAAGAAAATGTAAGGGTTGAAGCAAGAAAAAAGATCTGTTGAAGAGTATAGAGAAGAGTTCGATCGAGTTCTCATTAGAAATGGCCATGTAGAAGCTGATAAGGAGAAAGTTACCTATTATCTTAATGGGTTAAGGCTAAGCATTTAGAAGGAGCTAAGTATAGTTTGAATTACCATTATTGAGGAGGCATACCCATTTTCCATAAGATTTGAGGAGAAGCTAAGAAAATTTTTTGATAATAAAAATAGTGGAAGAGGTCATGGTAGAAGATCTAGAAGATGATCTTATGGAGGCCAAAATGATGATCAAAAGAACAAGGATGAGGCTGACAATACTAGTTAGAACTAGAGGGGAAACAATTCCAATTGTTTCCATGATAAAAACAATAGAGATCATAGAGGAAGAGGCAAAGGGCAATGATTTGGAAGAGGAGGTTTCTATGGAAAATGTTTTCACTACGAAGAAGAAGGGCATAGAGAATTTGAATGTTCTCAGTGCCAAGGAAGGAAAGATCAAAGAACAAAAGCCCACACCAGAGTTGTGCATGTTGATGAAGATGCCGAATTATCCCATTCTAAAGATGTTGAAAGAGGAGAAGTCCTAGTTAATAAGAGAGTCTTGCTGAGTGGAGAGAATGAACCCGATCAAAGGATAACTCTATTTTGCACGTGGTGCAAATGTGAAGATAAGTTTTGTGATGTGATCATTGATGAAGAAAGCACTAACAATTTAGTGTGAGAAAATATGGTCATGAAGTTGAATCTCAAGAGGTAGAAACAACCGCATCCATACCATATTGCTTGGGTGCAGGATAACCACAAGGTCATGGTTAATGAGTAGTGCCTAGTGAAGTTCAAGATTGGAAGCTACTAGGATAAGGTGCTTTGTGATATCATACTGATGGAAATATGCCATATAATGTTGGGTAGGTCATGGTTGTTTGATAGGAATGATGTACATGATGGGAGATAAAATACCTACACTCTAATAAAGGATGGAGTGAAACATAAGTTGAACTTATTGAAGGAGAAAGAAGAAAAGGTATGTAGTACTACCAAAATATGTTATGTTGATGGAAAGGAGTTTCTCAAAGGTATAAAGTGTGAGCATATGTATTTTTATATAATCCAAAAAGATAGAAAAGAAGAAGTAGAGTAGGTACCTATAGAAGTTATAGATTTGTTGCGAGAGTTTCTTGATATTGTGTTGGATAATGTACCTGATGGATCACCTCCACTGAAGAAGACTAGTCACCAAATGAACTCAATACTAGGAGCTAGTTTTTCAAACAAGGCAATATATAGAATGATACCAGTAGAAAGTGAAGAGTTGAACAAACAAGTACATGAGTTATTGCAAAAGGGGTTAATTCAGGAGAGCCTGAGTCCATGAGTTCTACCAATAGTATAACCACCAAAGAAGAATGGAGAATGGAGTATGTCCACATATTCATAGGCTATCAACAATATCACAATAAAGTACCAATTTCCATTGCCTAGAATGGATGATATTATGGACTATTTGAGTGGAATAGTTTTTTTATAAAGATAGATATGAATAGTGGGTACAATCATATTCACATCAAAGAAGGAGATGAGTGGAAGACTACATTCAAGACAAGGGAAAGATTGTATGAGTGGTTAGTCATGCTTTTTGAGGTAACCAATGCACTGAGCACTTTCATGAGGCTCATGAATGAGGCACTGGAGGAGTTTCTTCATAAGTTTTCCATTGTTTACCTAGATGATATTTTGATCTTTAGCAAGACATTGGAGGAGAATTTGATACATATTCATAAGGTGTTTGATAAGTTGAGGGAAGAAAAGCTACTAATAAATCTAAAGAAGTGTAGTTTTATGAAGAAGGAGTTGGTGTACTTGGGATTCATAGTGTTACCAAAAGGTCTTAAAATGGACCTTGAGAAAGTGAAGGCTATCCTTGAATGACCTACTCCAAGGAGTGCAACAGAGGTAAGATATTTTCATGGACTTGCTAGTTTCTATAAAAAGTTTATTAGAGGTTTTAGTAGTATTTGTGGACCTTTGAATGAAATAATGAGAGGAGACGGAAAGGAATTTAAGTGGATTGTAGGAATAGATAAGATTTTTAATCCGTTGAAATAGAAAGTTATAGAGAAGTTTGTTTTAACACTTCCAAATGTTAATAAGGTGTTTCAAGTAGACTGTGATGCTAGTGGTACTATAGTAGGAGCTATTTTGAGCCAAGAAGGTAGATGTATTTTTTATTTCAGTGAGAAATTGAATGATGCCAAAAGAAATTTTTTTATTTATGATCAGGAATTTCATGCTATAGTTCAGGAATTGAAGAAGTGGAGAAAATATCTTCTTCCTAAGGAGCTTGTTTTGTATACTAATCATCAAGATTTGCAATATTTGAATAATCAAGAAAAAATGAACCAAAGACATTTGAAGTGGATTGATTTTTTGTAGAGTTATACATTTGTTTTGAAGCATAGGAGTGGGAAGTCTAACCAAGTTTTAGATGCTCTTAGTGGAAGAATTTTTTTACTAATATAGATGTAGATTGAGGTACTTGGGTTCAAGGAACTCAAGAATTTGTATTCAGAAGAATCTTGATTTTAGGGAAACATGGAAGGATTATATAGAACCTATTACACTTGACATGTCAAAGTGCTTAAATTTCATTATCGAAGATGGTATTTTGTTGAAAGGAAGTCAATTGTGGATTCTAAGAAGTTCTATGAGAGAGAATCTCATCATGGAGAAGGATAGTGGAGGGTTGGTTGGGCACTTTGGTATAGATAAGACCATTTCTTTGGTTGCAGAGAATTATTACTGGCCATAGTCATCACAAGATGTGAAGAGGTTTGTGCAGAGTTGTAGAGTATGTTAGATGGCAAAAGGAGTCAAGAAGAATATTGGGTTGTATCAACCATTACCTGTATAAATGAAGTCATGGGAGGATGTTAGCATGGATTTTGTTCTTGGTTAACCTAGTACACAATGAGGGCATGATTCCATATTTTTGGTGGTTGATATATTTTTAAAAATGGCACATTTCATTCCTTGTAAGAAGACTAGTGATTCTGTACATGTAGCAGAGTTGTTTTTTAGAGACGTGATGAGGCTATGTGGTCTGCCAAAGAGTATAGTTTTAGATCAAGATACCAAGTTTGTTGGCAATTTTTGGCATACATTATGGAAGAAATTGAAGATAAATCTGAAGTTTAGTTCATCACATCATCCACAGACTAATGGAAAAACATAAGTTGTGAATTAGAGTTTAGGGAATTTGCTGAGATGTTTAATTAGAGATAAGCCAAAAAGCTGGGATATGATTTGACCATAGGAAGAATTTATATGTACTATTAAATCACCATTCTAGATTTTATATGAGAGTAATCCCAAAAATGCTTCTAAATTATGGCAGTTGGATAAAGGAGAAATAATTAGTGTTGAAGTAGAATATTTTGCTGAACATTTGAAGAACATCTATGATGAACACATTACAAAGTTGAATATGCAGTACAAGGCTATGGCATATATGAAAAGGAGGTATAAGAAATTTTAGATTGGAGATGAAGTCATGGTTTATTTGAGAAAAGATAATTTTCTAGTAAGTACATATAATAAGCTGAAAATGAAAAAGTTTGGACCGTGCAAGATAGTGAAACGGCATGATTTAAGAAATCCCTATGAAGTAGAGTTGCTAGCTAAACTGAATATCTCACTAGTTTTTAACATTTCATATTTGACAAAGTCTTATGAAGGAGGTGATGGAGAGGAAGTTATATAATGGAGTATTCTAGTAGCTAGTTCAACTACAAAGGAGATTAATGAGATACTGAACAATCATGTTGGAAAAAGTGCAAGGAATATAACTTATGAAGAGTGCCTTGTCAAATGGAAAGGGACGCTATTAGAAGATTCATCATGGCTAGCAAGGGAGGAGGTCAACTATCTTTATTTTCCTCTAAACACCTGAGACGTGATGGGGTCACTTCTCAAATTACTCTAGGTGTTTGATTGAGGAGCATCCTAGGTGTAAGAGAAATCTTACATCATCCAAAAATATTTCCTTTTTGTTTCTTGAATAAGGGTTGTCTGAATGTATATTTTTTTTCTATGAAGGCTTGTTTCTTAGTAAGTCATTCATATGAGCATAGAATGTCCTAATTTCAGAGGTGGATGTTCATCTTGGATATATTAGCCTACCAGTTGAGGCTTAGTGCCATATCATGAGTATTCATGGAATTGTTGTGGATTTCTGGTATGCAATTTTGGTATAAAAGTTTAGGCTCACCATTGAAGATCTTAGAGTCCCCACATGGGCTTTGGAATAGGGTCAACTGGAGCTTGCGTAAGTAGAGCCTATAGATCAAAAGTTGAGGATTTTGAAAAGTGGTTATAATAGCCAATCAAAGAAATAGTTTGAAAGTTGTGGCCTTCAATAGTTGGGCCAGCAAAAATTTCAAAATTAAGTGTCAAAGGTGTGTCAGACTGACTCTATATGTAATTTTAGAGTTAGTAAGTCTCAAGGGTTAGGGTTTGATGTTTAGAAACTTCTTGAGTAGTGTAAATTGCTTATTTAAGGAGTGCCCGTACATTGTCTGTGATAACTCTGGGTGATAGTTTGTAGCTCTATGTTGTAAATTACTATAAGGAAGGCACCCATGTGGGTTTAAATATTGTATTTCAAAAAAATTTAATTTCACATTTACAGCAATAATAAGGAGCCCACATTTTTTTCTCACCAATTGTTGTCATTTCTTTGTTTATGTTATGTGTTTGTGGTATTAAGGGGAGAACCTGCCATCATCTAAGCATAAGTAAAAGAAATGTGTATACAACTTGTGCATATTATACATACATATATGCATTTACTCAAACATTTAAAACTCACATGTCCACTACTGATGTCATTATCCAACGAGTCTCAATGACGTACATGATCAAGCATCAAAGATGGAGGGACAAGAAGAATCTCCCCTTATAATAAAGATGCATCATGTGACAAATCAAATTTAAAAATGTATACTTACACATGGTAGACATAAATTTTTTTTTTTTTTTTGAAAATTTAACTTACAAAACAAAAGATTTATCTGTGTAGTTGCTGACATCTAATAATACTTAGACTGCCTAGCATTAATCATGTCAACCAATATATCCATATTTTTTTGGGCCTCATCTAGCCCCACCTCATCATCTGCACCATGAATGGTGACTAAAACATGTCCTACTAATGGAAACCTAAGTGGACTAACTAGATGAGATCACATGGAAGTAGAATCCTCATGCATCAACAAGTCCATTCACCTTATGGTTGATAAGATGAAATCAACATCCTCAAGACCCATATCTAAAGTTTGACCATGCATGTACTGGATGAAGGGTTTGTAGTTTATTTCTCTCCATTTACAACATTAGAGTGATTAGTAGGTGGATAATGACATGCACTACCACTATGATTATCACCTAAGCAATGAGAAGAATGTGGAAAGGGATGTGACCTAGTACTATCCACATGATTTTGAAAATGTAATATGTGTATACCAAGTTTTGCAACTATGAATGTATATGCATCTAGTAGATCTTCAATCAATGTGTCTCATGCCACCTCTCCAGTTAGACCCTTCAAGATGGATAGTAAAGGGATGCCTGCTACACTATACATGTTCACTGAGGATGAAGTATCCAATGATATAGAACATTGATGAGACATCATGTATTGATCAAAATCATCACTAGATGTGGATCTAATAGCTATTGAAATATCCCTAACTCTCTGAATCACCCTCGTAATGGGGTGCTATACATAACCTCATTGGCTAAGAGACCCAATACATTAGAAATAACAGATGCCCTCTCTCCAACAATCACCTTGTGTATTGATTCCTGATGACCCACTACATGAAAAACATTATTGTTAGCCACTCTACCATGTCCCTATCCTAAATGTTATGGTTAATAAGTGTAACTCAACACCTTCCCTAAGAAAACCTTGATAAAATGTTGATGTGCAAAATAGAGTGGAATATGTACACTCCATAACTTGATACCCCTTCACAAACTTCTGATCCACATAACAAGGGAAACATTCCCTCTTCAAGGTATCTTTGGGCATGAATCCCTATACCTCATCCAAATAAATACAAGAAAACACCTCTTGTCTCTTACTCTTAAGTACTGTGTGTATGGTATGAGAAAAATATGAAGCAACACCATGAATATCATCCTGAATGCTAACTGAAGTACCTAAAATAGTCTGGCATGAACTACTATATGTAGTGGAGCATGTACCACTAGTCAAGGAATCCTAACGTATCTAAATTTCTTGATTAATGCAATCATATAGCTATTGGGCTAGAATAGGCTGATCTACCATGATGAGTAGGATGTCTAGCTAGTATGTAAATGTATGTATGCACATATGTGTGTACCTAAAATTTATTAAAATGACATTTAGAAAACTAGATAAAACTGTGTACATGTAATGTATATAAGAGATATGAAACACGATTTAATTATCTATGATATATTTGATGTAGATGATATATGAAAAATAATCTAGATAATTTATCAAACATCATTTATGAAAAGTCAAAGATTAGATCACAACTTTCTAAGCTAAACCATAAAATTCTAATCTAAGAAATTTGTTTGATCTAGATAATTTATAAAACATAGTCTAGGTAACCTATCAAACATATAAATTGTACATAAGAGTAGAATCTAAAATCAAATGTCAATCCATCATAATTTTTTAAAAAGTAGATCAAGTTATCTAGAGTTAATGTACATGCGTGCATAAAGGGGTCTTAATAGGATGTCTAAAGGAGAAAATCTAAAATAGAAATTAAATATATCATCATGTTGAAAGGGGTCAGTAAAGGATGGCTTAAGGGGAAAAACCAAAAATTAAACAAATATCTAGATTAAAATTTTCCAAACTAGGCATGATGATCCCTAGTTATGACAATGGATATTTAAAGGGATCTTAATAGGATGACTTATTTAGAGATAACCTAGAATTGAACATGTATCTCTAGATCATAATAATGAACATTATTCTATTTTAAATATTTTTCTAAGCTAGGTCTTGGTGTCTACAATATACATGCATGTTTATAGGGGTCATAATAGGATGTATTAAGGAAAATGCCTGAAATAAAGCATTAGTCTATCATAACATTAAAAAGGACCCTAAAAGAATGGCTCAGTCTCAAAGAATACATGAAATCAAATATCATTCTATCTATCTTAGTTTTCTATATTATCTTTGCATTTAGTTCATAAATATGTGTTTAAAGGGATTCTAATAGGATGTACATCAAGGGGAGAATCTATGATTGAACATTGAAATCTATGAAAATGTTGAAAATGATCCTAAAATGATGGCTTAAGTGTGGAATATAAAATCAAACATCTCAAATCTAGATCATTATTTTCTTGGATGAGTCATGGGTGAACTAGTTCACCTAGACATGTTTAGTAGGGTCCTCTAGTAGGATATGTTAAGGGGATTATCTAAAGTTTCAAAAGTCAATGTGTCATGTGGTAACCTAGGTCATGATATATATACTTCATGTGTGTGTTTAAAAGGGTCTACATGATAATGTTTGGTCCTAATCTAGGATGGCATGTGCATGTTCAAAATCAAACATCAATTCATGAAATGAATTTCTTTAAACTATGTCATGGTCTCTATTTAATACATACATACATTTAAAGTGGTCTTATCTAAGATAATTGAAAGGGAGTATCTAATTGAAGATAAATATATCACATATTAACATAGGACATGACCTATAGATAGTTTATGTACATTATTTAATAATTCTAAAAGGAAATTTATGGTTCTAATAGAACGTTTCTATGTAAACATTTAAAATTAAACACCAATCTATCAATCTAAATCTATATGTGTATGCATATTTAAGCATGTGTATCTAACTAATTAGGACATACATAGGTTCTAGGTTATACATCATGGAAAGGGTCTAGGTTTGGGCAATATTTAGGGAAACAATATTAGAATTATGATTAGATTTAGAGCATATGCTAGAAGTATGAACACCATTCGGCTTAGGATTAGGATCTCAGTCTAGATTATTGATAGGGATAGGTTTTAGGATTATTATTATTAGGATTAGTATATTGGGGTTTAGGTTTAAATATTTATGATTAGGGTTTAAGGATATGATTTTTCTTAGGGAAAGGGTTCACAATATGGATATAGTATTACATGGTTAGGTTCTAGAGTTTTGATAGTAGCTAAGGGATCTAGGGTCAAGCTATTTGTTATAGTTAAATTTTAGGATTAGAAATAGGATTAAGCTACATGCATATATATATATATATATATATATATATTGTGTGCTGGAAAAATGTGCAAATTGCTGGAAGCCTAAGGAAACAAGCTAATCCAAAAAAAATTCACAAAAACAACCAACAAACCAAAATTCCAACCACCTCTAATACTCAACAAGGGCAGCTATGTGTAGCCATTGTTGGTGTATCCTTGATGGAGGGTATGTTTGGTATGCTCCCACAAACACAACAATAAGTAAATCCCTTGTGTGGAAGTGCAAATGTGAGTGTGAGTGCAAAGTGAATGTGCAATATGATCCTAGACTATATGAAAAGACAAATACATTCAAGATATGACTATGGAGGAAGTCACACTCAAAGGTACTCTATGATGCAATGAACATGAAATGATGAAAACTATCAATGAATGCAAGGTATAACTAGAATGAAATCTAGAACTAGAATGTAAACTAAATATGCAAGATGCAAGCGACAACTAGAATGCAAGCTAAACTAGAATGTAAAATAAATATGCATGCACAACAAAGACTAAGATGCAATACAAGATGTAAATCTTACCAACTATCAAATCACTAAGATGCAGCCTATGAACTCCATATGAAAAATGTACCTATAATGCAAGCTCTCAACATGGTGATTCTAGACTCAAAGCGACGGCGTATCAATGCAATCCAATAATCCTCTATATGCAATGCTTGAGACAAGGCTTCTATTTAAATACTCTCAGGAAACATCTAGAGGGTGTCTAGAAGATAAGGACAAGGATAAGGATAAGGATTAAGCACCTTATCTCCTTATCTCATATCCTTAGTTGGGAGGATAAAATGATGAGGTGGCACATGTGTGTAGAAAGTTCTCAAGTTGTAAACACCATGTGCTTAAAAGATGTGATGACAACTCATATGAATGCACGTACTTCTAGTCAGTTTGAATAAAGATTAAATTAAATAAAATTTAACTTAATCAAGGTCTAGAAGAATTAATGGAAATATGGAGGATTTTAAATAAATAAAATTTATTTTAAAAAAAAGGAATATGTGGAGAATCATGTGTTAATTAAAATTAACACATTAGAGCTAAGAAGTATTTAAATTAAATTTAAATACTTAGACAAAAATGAACTCATTTAATTAAAAATAATTTAGTTAAATAAGTAGAGGAATGTGACTAGTATTAATTAAATTAATATAGTCATTCGGAACAATTTTTAGTGTATACATTTTGCCCCTCTTTGATGTGATGTCGGCACGGCATCATATCAAAGAACATACAGGTTGCCCCAGAGAAAGAAGGAGAATTGAGGATGCCCCCTCACAGAAATTGCACAAGAAATACAAATTTGGGCAATTTTCGTGAAAAGGTCTTGGAACGGAAAGAAGGGTAGGAAAGAACTGAGAAAAATAGGATGACTATATGGAGAAATCATGAGACAGACACGGCGCGGAGCGGAGAAGAGCACAAACGGGGTCCATAGGGCCTACATAAGCTGCCAAGGGATCCATAGGAAGGTCATTGTCACACCACAAGAAGAGAATCTAGAGCAACTATGGACCCGATCGAGAGATTGCAGCTTGGTGATCGTGTTCGAGAGCACCAAAGGCCAGCCGCGATGGGGGCACCGGTGAGTCATCTGATCCTCCTGGTAATTTGATAGGTAGATTAGGTTAATTGCATTTATGATGCCCTAAATGTGGCAAAAACCTATCCCGAGTAGAGATGACAGTCTCCACCTTATCGTCTGCGCAGACGATAAAAAAGAGATACCGGCGCTTGCGGAGATGACAAGGAACATCCTGTCGTCTGCGCAGATGCTAAACCTACGACGAGACCAACAAAGACGACAGACTATAGTCTATTGTCTGCACGGGGGATAGTGGCGTCGAAGACGACAGAACTTGTCATGTCATCTTCAAGAGCAAAGTGGAGACGAAAACACAGGTTTTTGCGTAAGCGCAGACTAGCGTCTCCGCGTATTGGCGTCTCCGCTGATCAGTGTCTCCGCCGATCAGCATCTTCGCCGGACACAACAAAAATAAGAAATGGTGAGCATAAAATGCCCCATTCCGAAAATGAAAAGACTGACTTACTGCATGTCCATGCTGCAGGAGGGCACGGTGCTTTTAGGTCACGGGAGCACTATCCACTGACTATGGTGATACAGGAGAGACAGACAGACATGGATTGGGGACATGTGTGGCTGTATGGATTGGAGCATGTCCACGAGTGGCCAGACTTGAGAGCTCACACAGCACAGCTATCGGCTCTCATAGAGAGATGGCATACACCCACAGGGAGCTTCCATCTACCGATAGGGGAGGCTATCGTCACTCTCTTGGATGTATGGCAGATCTTGAGAGTGCCTATCAGAGGCACATATCCAGAGTATGTAGTTGAGGGAGTTGATCCCTTCCTGAGAGAGTGTTTTGGTAGATGATGACAGAGACTACCAGTACAGCGATCCTGGTTATCCTGGCGGGGAGCCCTGGAGCAGAGACTACCGAGACTGGCGGTATATCTAGCCTCGTTGATATGGCGGATGCTACCAGATCATGCAGGGCATGGGTGGCCTATTGGCTGGGCACAGGTATTGAGCACATTATTACAGGAGGATGGCGAGGTCTACTGCTAGGGACAGACCATCTTGGCAGAGTTATATCATGATTTACACATGTGTGCATATCGGACATAGTGCACTATGGAACCAGGTTTGACACTACTGATGGTCTGGTCTTGGGAGCACATCGGGGTTACTCGACCACTCACATAGAGAGAGACCAAGCAGCTTGGAGAGCCATACGCATGCAGATATCGGTCGCCTATCCAGTATACATCGATAGAGTCAGTGGGATTCTGGCGCAGGTGCCTAGACGAGATCATCATGTTTGACTGGACTCCTTATGATGGAGTGGAGCACTGAGGGATAGTATAGGCAGCAGGGGGTGAGGACGATACGGAGGATTAGATGTATCTCCCATTTACTCAGATCGATTGCTAGATTATTGGTCGGTCCACGCATGTGATTATGCGATATATGCCTTCTCGGGTACGACGACAGTTTGGGCGTACCCAGGATGTGGTTCCAGATAGATTCCTGTATCCTGTAGTGACCTGTGAGTATGGTCGGCTATGGGGTCAGGGGACGACACTACGATTTTCCCGGGCATCATGGTTACCGCTGGATAGAGTGCCATGGGTTCATGGTCAGGACAGGGGAGATGCTGTTATGACACCGGCATATGCACAGTGGTGGGCAGCACACTAGCCAGTCAGACTGACAGTGCCTAGAGTAGTGCCACCAATAGAGCAGGCATGGGGAGAGGGAGATGGTGCAGGAGATGGGGGACAGGCTGCTATGGTAGCAGTGCCAGCTTAGGGAGCACAACAGGGACCACATGGTCGCAGGGCAGTTGCTAGGAGGGGTGCCATAGCAGCACAAGTGCCACCATAGATGGGTCCTCAGATATAGGCACAGGTGCCACCACAGAGAGGACCTGAGGTGCAGGCACAGGCACAGGCACAGGCACAGGTACCTCCACAGAGACAGGTACTGGGAGAGGGGCCAAACATAGTCAGGGCTGAGCGGGATAGTCTACGGACAGAGGTTGCCAGGCTACAGATAGAGGTACAGCTACAGAGAGCCAGAGCAGATAGCACACAGGAGGCACTAGCAGCCTTACAGGCATGAGTGGATGCCAGGGATTTTGCGGGTATGACTGTGCGTGCTGATGCTGAGGAGCGAGAAAGGTTACAGGGAGAGGTGGCTACCTTGCATGCCGAGCGAGCGACATATCAGGCTCAGGTCGATGAGTACCGCCGGCAGCGTGATATAGTGAGGCAGATGGTTACGCCAGGGGCCAACATGACAGTGATGCAGGAGGCCATCTCAGCTAGGCGATCTGAGGCACGGGCAGTACAAGAGGCAACCTATTACAGGTCACTCTATCATGATGTCGTACCTGCCGACCAGCGGCAACCTGATTTTGAGGGAGGGGCTAGTTCCTAGACCATAGGTGGCAGGGCTAGATCAGACCAATTAGTAGGGCAGAGCCGACCACCTCGAGGGGATGACATAGGAGGAGCAAGACCTTCATAGGATGGCTCCTGGATTTTGTATAGATATCTGATAGTTTGACAGATATGTGCAGATGATGCATTTGTACTATATGATTCTATATGTATTTGGACTGTACAGACATTGATTCTTTTGTGATATATACATGACATGAGTTGATGATTCTATATTTGTATGGGTATTTATGATGCAGGATGTGATGTATCTTTTCTAGTTACTATATGATGCTTAACATGTGTGATGCAGATTGGCTAGTGATTATGAGACTTATGCATTATGATATGTATGTGCCCCTAAATGTAATGATGATGCTAGATGAACTAGAGTATCTAATGAGCATTAAGAAACTTAATTTGACAAATAAACTAATGCAATCTATACTGAACCATTAATGTAACTTAAACAGATGAAAAATGAACACTCCATCTAAAGATGCAACCTAATGAACATCTGTCAAAATCATCATCCATAAAGATCCAGGAGCATAGCATAGGAGGAGGACATAAATAGAACCTTGTCTCAAGCATGACTCGAATGAAACCCTAGACTACATGGACCCTAACTAAGTGAAAACAAGGGATTCTGTTGTGTTTATATGGAGAGCACACCATTATTTTTATTTTGCAAAAGAGTGTATGCATTATATGCTATAGAAGCATAAATGTTCAAAGCCCCTTTGCGTAATTGCCCCCATTGCGGCAAGCATTAATATCTAAGACATACACATAGTAAAACCATAAAAGACATAAAGAAAATATGACAAACCAAACGAAAGAGACTTCATGACCAAGTAGTCATTTATCTCACAGTTCCCGTCAAGAGCCTTAAGTCTGGAAAAGTGAAAGTCCCCATATCGCCTACAGGAAGGAGTCAACCTACAGGGAAATGTTGAATCAAGTGTTTTGTGATAATGTGATTGTGTGATTCCGACAGGGGTTTGTGAAATGAACGAACATCTCGAATCATAAGCCTCCAAAAAGTGATTTTATGTGTATCCAAGTGTGGTTACTATCGTAAGAGTGTGCAGCAGAATGCGATTAAACAACCATTTGACAGGAAGCATGGAAAATGAAGCATTGCAGACAAGAGGTCTTTTGTTGGATTGAGCAATAAGCGAAAGACTAAGTACTACTCTGCACAAATGGAAAAGGGAATAATGGTAGGACATGAAAGGAAGGGCTTGGATAGACAAATGGATTGTCATTTTTTTTTTTTGGTTTTTTCAGGACTTTTAAAGACTGTACAAGATCTACAAATGCTCAAGCATAAAAACGCTTGAGATGTTGAATATTTATAGGCTCAGGGAACAGATCCCCCTCAGGTGTAGCAATCTGATATGCCCCAGAACCATACTTGGCTATAACAACGAATGGACCTAGCCAATTTGCTTCAAATTTTTCTTTCTTTTCACGGTTCTGGAGATTCCTCATATTATGTTGTAGCACTAGATCACCCAATTCAACTTTTCTCGGCTGGACCCTCTTATTATATTGTAATTGGAGGCGATGTTGATACACGCGGAGGTGGTTAAGGGTGCAGAGGCGTCTCTCATCAAGGAGTGCCAACTCTTGCAAGCGAGCAACTCGGTATTCTTCATCGGATATAAGGTTTTGTAGAGAGACTCTAAGGGAGGGTAACTCAATTTCAATGGGTAAAATGGCTTCAGAACCATAAATGAGGGAGAATGGAGTGGCTCCTGTGGGGGTGTGGATGGAGGTTCGATAGGCCCAAAGTACGGGAGCAATCTGGAGATGTCAATTACGGCCAGCTGCATCAACAGTTTTCTTTAGGATTTTTAGGAGGGTTTTATTTGTGGCTTCAGCTTGGCCATTACATTGAGGGTAGTATCTGGTGGAGAAATGATGGGTTATTCCAAATTTTTGGCATAATGTGGCTACCTCTTGGTTTTTAAATGGGGTTCCATTATCTGAGATAATATCTTGAGGTATACCAAAGCGGCAAATAATATAGTTTAGGATAAATTTAGAAATTTGCTTGCCGGTGATGTAGGTTAAGGGAATGGCTTCAACCCATTTTGTGAAATACTCAGTTGCAGCAATAATATACTTGTGGCCATTAGAGGAATTAGGATACACTTGACCAACAAGATCAAATCCCCAGCGGGAAAAGGGCCATGGTGTGATGGTAGGTTGCAAGTCTTGGGTGGGAGCGTGTATCAAATCGCCATGCTGTTGACAAGGAATACATCTTTTCACAAAATGATATGCATCTACTTCCATAGTGGGCCAATAATAACATGTCCTAAGAAGCTTTTTTGCTAACGTAAAGCCACTAGAGTTGGCACCACAAATACCTTAGTGAACCTCTTCTAACGTCGTTTTGGCTTCATCTAAATTGAGACATCGGAGGAGGGTTCCATCAAAGTGTTTTCGGAAAAGGGTATCACCTATAATGGTATAGCGAGCGGTTCGGCGTATAAAGGTCTTACTTTGGTTTGGAGTGAGGGTTATGGGAATAGTTTTATGACGTAGGTAGGCAAAAATGTCAACATACCATGGAGACTCAGGACCATCAATCTCGCACACCACTTCAGAATCATTCTGCTCATAAGCAGGAGTAACAAGATTCTCAACGAGAAACTCACATTTTGGACTATATTTTGGCATGGCAATCATAGAAGCAATAGTGGCCATGGCATCTACTACTTTATTGTTAGCCCTTGGAACTTGTTGAAAGACAATTTCTGTAAAGTGTTGCTTAAGATTCTCAACTATTCAGCGGTAGGGCAACAATTTTTCATCTTTGGTGTGATATTCATCAGTCACTTGTTTAATAACCAGTTGTGAGTCTCCAAAGACAAGAAGATTCTTGATATTCCATTTAATGGCTTGACACATTCATGTCACTAATGCTTCATACTCAGCTATGTTATTTGTACAAGGGAATGAAATTTTGTAGGACTTAGGAATTAAATCCCCTTGTGGTGTTACAAACAAAACTCCTACCCCCAATCCCTTTTGTGTAAAGGATCCATCAAAAAATAGTTTCCATGATATAATAGGGGCTATAGTCATAATGGTATCATCTGGAAAGTCTGCCACAATAGGGTGACTGCCTAGAAGAGGTGCTTCAGCTAACTGATCTGCAATGACTTGTCCCTTAATAGCTTTACGATCCTTATACACAATGTCAAATTCACTGAGAATTAAGACCCACTTTGCTACTCGACCAGTGAGAGCAGCTTTTGACAATAAGTATTTGAGTGGATCAATTTTGGCAATGAGAAATGTAGTATGATTAAGCATATAATGGCATAACTTCTGTGTACAAAAGACTACGGCCAAACATGCTTTTTCAATAGGAGTGTAATTCAGCTCATAACCAACTAGTGTTTGACTGAGGTAATATATGGCTTGTTCATTTCCATTATCATCTAATTGTGCCAAGAGTGCTCCTAAGGCAATGAAAGTAGCTGAAATGTACAAGATCAATGGTCGTCCTACTACTGGAGGGACTAAGACTGGAGGATTAGTCAAATATGCCTTGATTTGTTCAAATGCTTTTTGGCACAAACAATCCCATTGAAACTGATTTCCTTTATGAAGCAAATGCTGAAGGGGATGAACTTTATCAGCTAGTTGTGACACAAATCTTCTGATTGATTTTAATCTTCCTTGGAAACTGTGAAGCTCTCTTAATGTGGAAGGAGGAGGCATATCCATGATGGCCTTTACTTTTGCAGGGTCTACTTCAATTCCTCTTCTGGATACAATGTAACCTAATAATTTACCAGATTTGACCCCAAATACACACTTTTTTGGATTAAGGCGCACTTTGTATTTTTCCAATCTTTCAAAAATAGTAGTAAGGACATCAATGTGGTCTTCTCTAGTCTTGGATTTTCCTAAAATGTCATCAACATAGTCCTCCATTATGATGTGTAGAAGATCATGGAATATGGTAGTCATCGCACGTTGATATGTGGCACTAGCATTTTTCAAACCAAAGGGCATGACTTGATAGAAAAATGTTCCCCAAGGTGTGATAAATGCCATTTTATGTTGATCTTCTTCTGCAATCCTGATTTGGTTATAACCGAAAAATCCATCCATTAAAGACAACATCTCATGTCCAGCTGTCAAATCCACTATGATGTCTATGTTGGGTAGTGGAAAATCATCCTTAGGACATGCGAGATTTAAATCTTGAAAATTGAAACAAACATGAATGCCCCTAGACACCTTTCCTACAGGAACAATATTAGAGATCCACTCAGGATAGTCAATGGGTCGAACAAACTTTGCTTCTAGCATCTTTTGTAATTCTACCTTGACTAGAAGTGCTACCTTAGGATGCATTTTACGCAACTTTTGTTTTACTGGCTTAATTTTGGGATCAACTGTCAAATGATGTACCACTAAATCTGTATCCAATCCAGGCATATCCTTATAGGTCAAAGCAAAGTTGATCTTTCCTTTCTTCAAGAATATTGTCATAGCTTTTTGTTCTTTAGGGCTCAAGGTGGAAGCAATGTAGGTAATCTGTGGATTATCTTATGTTCCCAAGTTTATTGCAATGATGTCTTCATTCAAAATGGATGACTTTTCTAGTGGCAAGGATCTAAATGGAAAATTTAACTCTCCCTCTTCTGGCACCTCTATGAGGTTTTCACCAGAAGATGCGTCCTTTATTTTATCTTTTTCCTCATCCAAAAGCGCCCTAGAAGGGTTTTCACTAGAGGATGTTTCTTTGATTTTTTTATTTTTATTTTCCTTTTCATTTTTGCGACTAAGAGAGTTGATTTGGCTACCAAAGTAGGCTTTTTCATCATATTGGATCTCATGCTCGTAATCTCGAAGATTCTTAAGGCCAAAAAGTGTCATCATTGCCTCATCAGACTTACAAATGTCCAGACTTGGTGGCGTATCTTGAAGGTCCCAGTCTATCATGTCAGGGTTAGTGAGAGATAAATCCATGGATGAAAGGTCATTTATGGTAATGGTATGGACATGATTATTTAGGTCATCTTCAACGTATTGGAAAGGCACTTCGAAGAATTCCTCCTCTTCAGTTTCAGATTCAAGTTCGGCAAAATAGTTGTCAGCAAAGGTAACCTTAGGTTTGAGGGAACCCAAACCACATCTTTTAGGATAGATATTAGCTTCTAAGGGTTGTCTAATTCCATTTTCATTTGGGCCAAGACCAGTACTGTGATATCCCATGTTTTCAACAATGGGAAGTGCTTTGACATATTTGTCCTTAGGAAACTCCACAGGTTCGTCTTTGCCATCATAATATAACCAATCCAAAATATTCTCTTCCATGTGTTCATCACTAAGGGAACCCCAATGTTCAAATTTCATTTTGTTAACTTGCATGGTTTCCTTATTAGTAGAGGATGGAAATTGTGAAGGTTTTCCAAGGGAACGAGGGGAGAGTGGTAATTGTCCCACACACAAGGCATTTTCAAACTTATACTCTCCCATTCCCAAGTCAGTAAAGGTAGTCTTTTTCCCTGTAGTGCTAACTTTAACATCTTCAACTTTCTCTTTCCCTTTACGGGAATTTGAACTCTCATGGGCTTCTTCTGGTACTGTATGAGAAGCAGTTTCTTTAATGACAAGTGGCTTAGGTATGACTGCAGAAAACTCACTTATGGGACAAAGATTGGCTGGAGTACCTTCCAATCTTCTACAAAATTCAAAAGGTGTAGGATCCCCTAGAATTGTAACTTCCCGTCCTTGATGTGGAAATTTCAAACATTGATGATATGTGGAAGGCACTGCTTTAAGAGTGTGTATCCATGGTCTACCAAGCAAGATGTTATATGGCAAATCTAAATCTAGAACATGACATTCAGTATTGATCATGGCTGGTCCAACTTTGAGAGGTAACATAATAACTCCTTTTGATTCCCTTTCTCTTTCATCGTATGCCTTTATAGTAATTCTTTTGCTAGAATCAAGGAGATACTCTGGAAGTCCTAGGAAACGAATCATCTTTAATGTACAAAGATTTAAACTGGATCCATTGTCTATGATGACTCTTTTTATTTTATGTCATTGTATGAGAACTTCAATATGGAGCGACATATTATGATTGGGATTGGGAGCTTGGAAATCTTTATCTGTGAAGACCAAATGTTGTTGAGTGGCAAGGTTTCCAATTATGGCAGTGAATTGGGCGGCATTAATATTATCAAGGACACGAGACTCTAAAAGGGCCTTTTCCAGGATTTCCTTATGTACAGGCGAGGTGGTAAGAAGCTCAAGGATGGATATTTGTGCAGGAGTCTTACCTAGTTGAGATAATACATCATAGCGTAAAGTGGGCCTTTGTGGAGTGGATGGCGCAGCAGGCGCATGTGGAGCTGGTGAATTACTATTATTAGGGGTAGCTGCTTGCAAAGTGAGTCTTCCACGTCGAGTGGTTGCATCACAATCAGATGCTTGTAAGACAAGGGTATTCACATGAGTGTCTACCCTTTCGATGTAACCACACAAGGAATCAAAACCACATATATCGTTGGTGTCTATTTTA
Source organism: Cupressus sempervirens (assembly GCA_028749045.1). NCBI lineage: Eukaryota > Viridiplantae > Streptophyta > Pinopsida > Cupressales > Cupressaceae > Cupressus > Cupressus sempervirens. The sequence goes on along the minus strand of CM053785.1, from coordinate 149,190,192 downwards.
CCACACAAGGATTCAAATCCTGATATGTGGTTAGTAGAGTAATCATAAGGTACAGCGTTTGATGTGGAGGCTTGATTCGTATTATTGTTACCATCATTGTGATCGAGAAAGGGCTTTTGAAATATTTTCAACTTAGCATTTTTAGAGGAAGGACCTCCCTCCACTTCAATTTCTCCATTATCAACAAGATTTTGGATAAACACTTTGAGTTTGAAACACTTATTGGTATCATGTCCTTTGACGCGATGGTACTTGCAATACTCATTTTCTTGATACCACCTAGGTTTTGGTTGATTTTCATCAAAAGGACGTGTATTAGGAAACACCATTAAGTTATGATCTACCACCTTTTGAAAGATGGCTTCCAATGGTTCACAAAAGTTGGTGAATGTCCTATTTCGATCAAAATCACGATTGTAATTGTTGTGCGGAAAGAATTGAGTTTGCTGATTGCCCTGATTGTCTTGATGTGAGTTATTGTTGTTACGATTACAGTAATTATTGTTGCTACCGCCTCGAAGGTTTTTGACATCCGTAACACCATCGTGTGTAACACCCTTATTCTTAGATCATGACCTAGGCTTGTTATCGTTGTTCGATTCATTATGAGAAGATGAAGAACTATAATGTTTGATGGTGCCTTTTTCTAAAAGCCCACTTTCAATGTTTTTACCCTTTTTGATCAGGGTAGGAAATTCCTCAGGACTCGCCATTTTCAAGTGAAAGGACATTTCAGGTATCAAATTTTTGATGAACATATCTACAAGGTGAGAGTCCTCAATTTTGTATGGCATACAACTAGCAAGATGTCTCCATCTTTGCAAGAAATTGGCAAAAGTTTCTCCATTTCGTTGTTTAGTATTACACAAGTCACTTAATGAGACCTGATTGTCCGTGTTGTATGAGTACTGTGCTATGAACTTATTTGCCAACTCATTGAAGGTAGAATGAGAATCCTTAGGCAGATTTATGTACCACTCAAATGTAGGGCCTCCAAGACTTCGTGGGAAGAGTCTCTTAAGGTAATCATCACTGTATGCCACCTCTTGACACAAAATATAGAACTCCCTTACATGTGCAACAGGGCATGTTTTTCCCATATATTTGTCAAACTTTGGAATCTCAAAACCAACTGGGAATGGAGTAACAGGAACAAATTTATCAAAAGGAAAAATCTCATCAAGAGACAAGTGTTTTACCCCTTTATTGTTTGTGTTGCGTACCTCATTTTTTAGTTCATGAATCATTTGAGTGAGATGTGTTACTTCAGAATTTGTTTGGGCTTGTGACTGCTGGGGTGGTGGAGTTGCTCCATTTGAACCACCCTACCTATATGCACTCATTGCATTTGGCGCGGATGTTGTTACCATGGTCATAGGCACATGCAACTGAGGTGAAGGTGTAGGCTATGTAGAAATGACGATTGGTTGAGTTGGCGCTTGACTAATACCAAGGCCTCCTACATTTGAAGTTGTTGAGATGTTTTGTGGAGCATTAGCATATGTGGCAAAATTTGATAGAGCATTGATGAATTGTTGAAAGATATCAGGGTTGGTTTGAAGCGTCGGTTGTGATAAAGTGCTAGATGTGGGCATTGCACTAGTTGTCACCTAGGTCCTTTTCCTTTGCTTGATGTTGGTATTGCACTTGAACTAGGTGCTAAGGGAGCACCACCTTTCTTGACTTGAGTAAATAGGATGTTCTCATCAAAACTTGTAGGAATGTTAACACCATCCTTAAACAGATTTAAGAATGTGTCAGTCTTGTTTGACTTAATGGATTTCTCCATCATCTCTACATTGAAAGGGTCTGCAAGGAAAGTCTTAACCTCACTAGAAATATCACCAAAACCAATAGGGTCTTCATCTTGGTCTACTTCTTCATCATTATCACCTAGATTGCTATTATGAAAAGGTTGTTGTGGCTCTTGGATATTAGGCATACCAAGGTTCGGATTAGAGGGAAACACATCCCCTAATGAAGTTGCGACTGAGGGAGGAAGATTCTCCATTACTGATTGCTTTGTTGATTCCCACAAATGTGTTTTGGGGTTGAATGTAAACCTTCCTGATCGTGTGTTTACCATACAAGAATGGCCAAATGATGAATGAAGGCTTATGAGAGAAATAGAAAATGAAAATGAGAGCTCTTAACCTTAGATGATCAGTGGATCAACTACCCAAATTTGAACAAGAGACCTTATTTTAGCAAACAAAATGATATTGAAGATAATAGTATCCTTTTCTTACCAAAGATAGTCAAATATGATCTTGTAGGCAAGATAAGACACCAAATGGATCACTTACTATTTGGAGACTGACTTGTGGTCCCAAATAAGCAAGGTAAGGTATTGAGTGAACTGCTTACTATTTGGAGATTGACTTGTGATCTCAAATAAGTAAGACTTGAGTATCTTTCTCTCACCAAAGATAGTCAAATATGATCTTATAGGCAAGATAAGACACTAAATAGATTGCTTGCTATTTGGAGACTGACTTGTGGTCCCAAATAAGAGAATGTGATTAGGATAAGGTGTTTGCTTATGGCTGTAAGGTCTAATGTCATGAAAAAAAGATGTTTTTAGGTTTTTAGCTCTCTTAGAAGGAAGTTTGAAGATGGGAGAAATGGAAATGAATGTATAATGGCCACTTGTACGGTTGATTCAATTTTCATTTACAGGAAATAAGAACCTTGGGTTTACACCTGGGAAAGCAGACCAGTTTTGAAGTTTTCCATTATAGGTGATCCTATCGTAGTGGTCTTGCCTAGCTTCCTCTTTTTGAATGTCCTTGATCGCGTAGCTAAATTGTTTTTCACCGTGGTTTAGTCTCTTCCTTTCTTTGTAGACAGGGGGTTTGGACAGTTTCACTTTCTTATACTTGGTTTGGTTGACTTTTTTTTGGTCATGGCAAGAACAAAACAAGACTCAAACTTTTGACATAAAAAATAAACTCAACCACAACTCAAAACATGACTCTAGTGCAAAAACTTCCCAAAAGATGACTGTGAGTTAAAGAGACCTCACCTAACCTATCTCACTGCAAAGGTTCCCTCACAATTTCACTCGTTTTTATTTTTTTGATTTTTTTTGATTATTTGATTATTTGAACAAACACACCAAACACAACAACAATCCTAATAAGGCTGATACTAGGCTGTACAAGGCTTAGCTAAAGGGTGTCCTCGATATACACTAGGTACGTGAGGCCCAATTCTGTAGATGAAAGGAAATACTACCACACAACTGGGGGGAAATGGTAACCCAATCTCCTCCTTCACTTCCCAAAGGTATAAAGTTCTTTGGGGCTTAGCCAAGAGTGACAATATTTACACTTCCAAGAGAGGTGTCTTTCGATTCACCTCCCAATTTTTATACTCTGCTAGAACGCTGGAGTTGAGGTTGTCCCAAGGGGTGATGAAATCCCCAAGCAGGCCTCCTAATAAAATAAAAGCAAGTCCACTTATTTCTTGTGCACCCAAGGTCACCCAAAGGCGTGAGGGGAGAGAATACGTAAGTGGACTTGGGATTTAAAAGACACTTGTTCGTTATCCACAAAATTTTAGGTTTGCTACTCTAATTGAAGACACACGTGTTTAGAGCATACAAGGTTCTTTCCAACTTTAAATAGCAGCAAATAAAATACTAAAAAAAAATGTTGAGAATGAAAATGCTGAAATGACAATGCTGAAATAAAATTAATTTTCCTTAGGGCTTTTGATGTGTGTTCATTTTAAAGCCCAAATCCAAATGTGCTCTATACTAAATGTACTCGTTTAAAATGCTCCAATTTCAAATGTGACTCAATCTTTTGCACTTTAGTTTGTCCTCTAACACAAATCCTCGACCTGAAAACTCACAAAATGCTTAAGAAAACCGTTAACTATTAGTTTAAACCACAACAGTCGCAGACGCTAATAATTGGAGATGCTAAAACACGAAGACGACAAAGCACAGAGCGTAGACGCCAAAATGCAGAGCGCAGACGCCAAAATGCAGAGCGCAGATGCTAAAATGCAAGGCACAGATGCTAAAATGCAAATTGTAGATGCTAAAATGAAAAGTGAAGACACTAAAATGAAAAGCGAAGACGCTAAAATGAAAATCGGAGACGCCGAATTCAGATTGCAGACGACAGATCACAGAGTGGAAACAACAGAGAAATAAGCGAAAATGACAAAAACCCTAACGCAGACGACAGAATAAGTAATGCACAGATGCAAAAAGAAAAGAACCTAATTTTTCGGCGGCGGCGCAGACGCTTGTTCTCAGAGATGCTGATCTGCGGAGACGCTGATATGCATAGACGCGCAACGCAAATGACACTGCGACTATCAGAGATGACAAAATGCTAATTCGATCTGCAGAAAATTGTATTAGCAGACTTCTGAAGTGAGATCAGGGACGTGGGTCCCACTGAGCATGCCAAAATGTGTGCTGAAAAAATGTGCAAATTGTTGGAAGCCTAAGGAATCAAGCTAATCCAAAAGAAATTCACAAAAGCAACCAACAAACCAAAATTCCAACCACCTCTAATACTCAACAAGGGCAGCTATGTGTAGCCATTGTTGGTGTATCCTTGATGGAGGGTATGTTTGGTATGCTCCCACAAACACAACAATAAGTAAATCCCTTGTGTGGAAGTGCAAATGTGAGTGTGAGTGCAAAGTTAATGTGCAATATGATCCTAGACTATATGAAAAGACAAATACATTCAAGATATGACTATGGAGGAAGTCACACTCAAAGGTACTCTATGATGCAATGAATATGAAATGATGAAAACTATCGATGAATGCAAGGTATAACTAGAATGAAATCTAGAACTAGAATGTAAACTAAATATGCAAGATGCAAGCGACAACTAGAATGCAAGCTAAACTAGAATGTAAAATAAATATGCATGCACAACAAAGACTAAGATGCAATACAAGATGTAAATCTTACCAACTATCAAATCACTAAGATGCAGCCTATGAACTCCATATGAAAAATGTACCTATAATGAAAGCTCTCAACGTGGTGATTCTAGACTCAAAGCAACGGCGTATCAATGCAATCCAATAATCCTCTATATGCAATGCTTGAGACAAGGCTTCTATTTAAATACTCTCAGGAAACATCTAGAGGGTGTCTAGAAGATAAGGACAAGGATAAGGATAAGGATTAAGCACCTTATCTCCTTATCTCATATTCTTAGTTGGGAGGATAAAATGATGAGGTGGCACATGTGTGTAGAAAGTTCTCAAGTTGTAGACACCATGTGCTTAAAAGATGTGATGACAACTCATATGAATGCACATACTTCTAGTTGGTTTAAATAAAGATTAAATTAAATAAAATTTAACTTAATCAAGGTCTAGAAGAATTAATGGAAATATGGAGGATTTTAAATAAATAAAATTTATTTTAAAAAAAGGAATATGTGGAGAATCATGTGTTAATTAAAATTAACACATTAGAGCTAAGAAGTACTTAAATTAAATTTAAATACTTAGACAAAAATGAACTCATTTAATTAAAAATAATTTAGTTAAATAAGTAGAGGAATGTGACTAGTATTAATTAAATTAATATAGTCATTCGGAACAATTTTTAGTGTATATATATATATATATATGTATGTATGTATGTATGTATGTATATATATATATATGTATATGTATATGTATGTATGTATATATATATGTATATGTATGTATGTATATATATATATATATATACATACATACATATATATGTGTGTGTGTGTGTGTGTGTGTGTGTGTGTGTGTGTGTGTGTGTGTGTGTGTGTGTGTATGTATGTATGTATGCATAAACATGTGTGTGCACACATGTTTAAGTACGCATGCATGTATATAAATATATATTTATGTATACATACATGTGTGTACACAGACATGTATGTATATATGCATTTATTATATGTGTACATGTGCATATACATGCAAACACACACACAGACACACACACACACATATATGCATGTATGTGCATGCATATATACACATATATACATAAATATTACACTAAAAACATATAAATACATGTGCAATATCATAGAATCTAAACATATATACATTAAAAAAATGTAAACACACACATATGTGCATGTACATATATCCACATATATGCATATATACACATATTATATATATGTGTGTATATATATGTATATGTGTGTACTTAAAAACTATGTACTTAAAAACTTTACAAAACCAAAAAATATAAAGAATACTAAACTAAATAGATGAATGATGAGTCAAATGCCTCCTCAGCTCCACTTTTGATCGAAACTCATAAGTATAGAATTTTGAGAACTTTCAAAGAGAGTTAAATCAATGTGTTGTGAAGTATAATCCATATAGATAGATGGTAGATCAGATTTTGAATTTAACTTGGCCATCAAATTAAGAATATGAGTCATGATCTTAGACTTATGTAGCAGACAATGATAACTCAGCTGCCCTGACCCCACCACAACAACATCATCACTAGAATATTGATTTGCTAAAGGGATTTGTAGTTACAACAAAGGGATCAAAGTCATGGGTCATACAATTATCTACATCAACATCTCAAAAGGCTAATTGCACGCATGTCTCTTTTTAGAAGGTGTTCTATTATTGCTCCTTGAATTTTGTGTCATATTAGTAGATGACATGTGTCCCTTTCCAAGTTTTGAAGCATGTTGCAATCCTTTCTTATAAAAGGATTCCCAAGACTTGAAAAAAGCATCTGAGACTTTTTTTTATGAAGGCATGTCATATTTTGGTCGGTCCTTTTTCTATGTTAAGTTTTGTATACTTGGCTTGTATTGAAATGAAAAACTAATGAAGGATGACATTGTCCTAATTTATTTTGTTATTTTGAGTCTTGATCAACATTTTGATGTATGAATTTCAAGGAAATTAATACAAATCATTAATGAGAAGTGTTCCATCCTAGATCTTGTCTCCTTTCATTAGATTTGATAATTTTTTGTGTTTTGAGAACAAAGAACTCAAGGTTACACTTCCAACATATTTTAAATTGTATGGTATGTTATGTTTTGTTGTTAATACAAGAAATTAAGTGATTTCTCAACATGATTTGACATAATTGTAGGTCTTCAAGGGAGGATGTTTTTAGGTAGAAGATTCAAGGTGTTAATTGATTTTTCATTTATAACCTATAAATGAATAGATCTCTAAAACCATGATGTATGATGTGACTTAAATAAGACCCAATGGATAAGTCACTAGTAAGTATTAATCATTTTCCCAGCCAAAATGTCAATCAAATTCAAAACTATTTTCAATTTAACTTGTACATATGGATTGCAAACCCTCACTTAGCTTATGGGTAAATGGGTTGTGAAATTGGTTGTTTCATTACTATTTGGGTTACATGAGAAAAGATCATCTCGGGTCACAACTAGTCCTAATATTTGATTAAATATGTTGAGTAAGGGAAATAGCTAAGCCTAAGGCATACTCTAATTATTGGATAGTTTAAATTTTGTCAAATCATAAGCTGACTTATTGTGCAACAAATATCAAAATGTTCTCTTATAATACTTCATAAATCTTGAACCCAAGACCAACAAGGAGAAAACCCATGGTCCAAGCCAACACAACAATGCTATGCTTTTAGAATAATTATAATTTTAATAATTTATATACATAATATAGCTCCAAATGTTATAAATTATGCATAACTGAAATCCTTATAATACATTCATAAAAACATTTTTTATTATTTAATATAAACGCAAATATAACAATAAAAATTAATATTCCATCAATGATTTTTATTAAAGTCCATCTCTAGATTAAAAATAAATCCACCTTCCCATTTTATTTGCTTAGTCTAAGGGCCCATTTGGTAGCAAGAGTTAGACTAGAATAGGCATAGACAAATTCCTAAAATTTTGAATTCTTCATTTGGGAGGCCCAAATCAAAATTGAGGATAGGACTGCATATTTCAGTTTTGGCCAAAAATGAGCATTTAGGATTCCTCCTAAATAGGTAGAATTGGAATATGCATTCCAATTCCAATTTTACTTTTTCATATTTGATAAAATTTTTGAAGCCCATTGAGCCAATGAAATTAGATCTGGAGTCATTCCTTGCTACACTTCACATCCAACTAATGACAAATATTTGTTCCCATACCACCATATGTAGCTACAATCAAAAGAAAATAATGGAGGGTTCATTAACACAACACTATGTTTATCTTTTTTCATTTCTTGTATTTGTATCCCAAGTTTTAGATGAACTTTATTGATTGCAACCTTTCGCACCAAGCTCAGGAAAAAGGAAGCCCTATAATGCTAAAGAATAGATTGATGTTGTTCATTTGACCAATGCATGTGATTCTAATAATTCAGACTTGAATGAGAAGGAATTCAATCGATTCAAAATAAAAATGAGAGATGATAAATAGGAAACATCTACTTGTCTTATTTCCCCATAGGATGTAACCTTTTCCATCATATAATTGATGTCTTCTACAACAACCAAAAAATTCATGAAAAAGACAATAATAGAAATAAATGCAAAGTCCTTTTTGAAAAGAATGACATACATTGTTTCTATAGTCAAGTCTTGAATAGTGGTAGACACTATTGAATAATGAGTAAACATTTGAAATATTGCCATTAGAAGCTTCCCTTTGCAAATGCATAGAAAAGATAATAGATCAATAGTTGCTAGCAAGAAGCTTAGATTGGGTAAAATTTGTGGGTGACCTACAACGAGAAGCCTATGCAGAGAGAATCATTAGTAATTACCAATTCAACTCAAGAAAAATCAATTAATATTTTGACTAGAAAAGTTAAATTTAAATTTAACCTATAATTCCAAGTTTAGCTTTATAAAATCAAACAAAGAATAGGAATACATATTCCTATTTTCTATTCTAGAATAACAAACCTAGTATAGCAAATAGCTATTCCTCTATTCCTATTCCACAACCAAACATACGCTAGTAGTATATTAAAATCTAGGATCAAACCGAATAAAAATAAATAAATAAACTACACTAATAAGCTAAACTGAAAATACAAAGATAGATAATATTACTTGTAGCTTAAGACCTAAATCTTCTCAACAAAATAATATAACACCTAACTTTCACTTAGCTCAAATCAAATCTTATCACAAGCTATAGGGACTAATAATTAATAGGCATTGTTGATGATTCATTTTTCTATCCTTAGCCTATATGTTTGACATCTTTCTTCTTCTACCACTATTTCCCTTTTTTGGCAAGGCTAGGATTCAATTATCATCCTTTTTAACAATTCATGGAAAATCTATGTATCTAATACATTAAAAATAATCTCTTTTGTAGAGAAGACTGTAAATTTGGAGCATCATGCTCATTGATATCTACTCTAAAAATGGCCTGGAAGTGGAGACATGAAATGAACTTGTGATTTTTTGAGAAGGAAAACATGTACACATGATCCAGGCCAAGTCTTTCAACATCCTCAATCAACTTGGAAAATTACCTCGGCCTTTTACTGCTAGAAATCATAATTATGACATCTACCTTCACATCAGTCATCACTCTCATGATTGATTTTTCTTTTTCTCCACATTTTTGTTTTGCAAGGAGATTTTTTCTATGTTCTCCCAATCTCTTTATTTCATCTTGGAGTTTTTGAATGTAGTCACTTGCTTCATTCAATATCTCACACCTGCCCATTTGCATTGCCAAGTACAAATGAGTTGATGATTGTTGGAAACGAGAATAGAGTAACTGAGAGGGGGAGGGGGTGAATCAGTTACTCCAAAAACTTTCACAGTCCCTAAGATGTCTGAATATCCCCTTGATCTGATTAATAAAACTGCTGAAACTTGATAATGCAGCAAATGACAAATATTAAGAACTGATATGTTATTATGCACAAAGCAATTTAGCAATTAAGAACACAAGAGACACCAGATTTAACGTGGAAACCCAATATGGGAAAAACCACCAATGTAACTAGATACTGTTTTTCACTCTTCTGAAGTGAGCCCTGTTAGGAGCCAGCACTGTTAAAGGTTACAAAAACACACTGTTAGGTGTGACCCTGTTAAATGATTTAATCACCTTGTTAGGAGTGGCCTTGCTAGAGGTCTTTAGAACAATTCAACTGAACTGTCACCTTGTTAGAGGATTTATTGAATGGCTGTTAAACCAACTCTGTTAAGAGATTTTGATTTCACTGTTACAATGGTTAGAAAGCAACAATGAAATGACATGACATAAGGTACAACTTATCTTTGTTGATTATAGATTTATGTTATTCTTGGTTGGATCCTCACTGATCAAATGCAACTTTACAACTCCTTCAACACATCTGATCCTTCATCAGACTTTTCTTAACATTCACCTTATTATTTCATACTATAATTTGCATTCATAACTTCTTCTTCACAATCACACACACACTTAATTCATAACTGAAATGACCATATATACCTTTCAAATTATGTAAGTCAGCTCGAATCACTGACTATTCAAATAATTACAACAGTTGGCTAGAAGTAATTAATTTGCATATCCCAATACTGGCCGACCCTGCATGATAAACTTTGTTCAAAAAATAATTCCTGTGTTAACTGACTGAGCTCGATGTATACAGCAAACTTCGTGACAATCCTTCAGTCGCTGGGAGAACTCAGTAAGTACTGAGTTTCCTGAGATAACCAAGTGAGCCCGATGGAAACTATCCTTTGGAGACCAAGTGAAGCTTGGTTAATACTGACTTCTTCATGATTTCTTTGATGACCAAGTGAGCTCAATGGAAACTACCCTTTGGAGACTGAGTGAAGCTCGGTTAACACTAACTTCCACATTTCCTTCGTTGACCAAGTGAGCTCAGTGATCACTGTCTTTCACCTTTCCTTTGTTGACTGAGTTAGCTCGGTTAACACTGTCTTCCTCATTTCCTTCAATGATCGAGTGAGCTCGGTTGGCACTGTAGATTGCATTGCAGACTATCTGAGCTCGGTGATCTTGAGACTAATGATTGATATGACATTTGTGTGACATCAAGGACAAAATTATCCAACAATCTCCCTCTTTGGCATTGATGGCAACACAACATGTCATAACAGAATGAAATTTTGAAAACAAGTCCAACAAGATAACAGACTTCTCTCTCTTTCAATAATCTCCCTCTGTTAAGGGACTTCATGGAAAACTTTTCAAATCTTACAAATTTCATAAGGATATGATAGTAAATCTCTCCCTCTTTGAAAACACATGCCAAAGATGATAGAAGTTAGGTGAATTATAGTGTACCTTTAGTACTGATTCATATGCAATAATTTCTGATTAAGCTGCATCAACATATAGATCTTCAATCTTGTATGTGTTGATGCATCACTAGAACTCATTTTTAGTGGACTTCAGATAGGGGAATGACCCCTAACTTACCTCTGAGATAAAAAAATGCATCCTTAGGTAAAGGCTTTGTGAATATGTCAGCAATTTTTTCCTTTGTATGGACATATTCCAATCTAATCTCCTTGTCTTGCACCAATTCTCTGACAAAATAATATTTTATTGCAATATGCTTGGTCTTGGAATGCATCACTGGATTCTTAGATATGTTGATTGCACTAGTATTGTCACAGAACATGACAACTGGTTCTTTGATCTCCATCTTCATTCCTTGCAATAATTGCTTAAACCAAACAATATTTGAACAATTTACTACTACAGTAACATACTCTACCTCTACTGTAGATTGGGATGTACAATTCTGCTTTTTGCTTGTCCAAGAAACCAATCTTTTTCCAAGAAAGAATGCTCCTCCACTTGTGCTTTTTATGTCATCAAGGTTTCCTGCCCAATCAGCATCAGTAAACACTTTCAAATCCAAATTACCTCCAAATTTGTACCATAAGCCATTATCTTCAGTTCCTTTCAAATATCTCATTATTCTTTTGATTGCCATTAGATGAGTTTCTCTTGGCTTTGCTAAAAATCTTGCAACAATACCAACTGCAAGGGCAATATTTGGCCTGGTATGAACTACATATTGCAATTTTCCAATCATAGATCTATACAATGTTTGATCTACCTCTTTGGAGTCATCATCTTTGGTAAGTTTCAATCCAGTGCACATAGGAGTTCCAACAGGTTTACACTCCTCCATACCAAACTTTTTCAATATCTCCTTGATGTATTTTGATTGAGTGATGTAGATGCCATTCTTATTTTGTTGAATTTGAAGACCAACAAAGAAATTTATTTCACCAAACATAGACATTTCAAATTCCTTGTTCATTTGTTCTGAAAATTCTTTGCAAAGATCATCATGCCTAGTGAAAACAGTATCATCTACAAATATTTCTGCCAAGACAATCTTATTATCTGGTCCTTCCTATATATACAAGCTACTGTTATCATTAGTTCTTTGAAAACCAATATGAATAAGATAGTTATGCAATCTTTCATACCATGCTCTAGGGGCTTGTTTTAGACCATACAGTGCCTTGTGTAATTTGTAGACCATGTCCTTTTTATCTGGATCAACAAAACCTTCAGGTTGTTCAATGTAAACCTCTTCATCCAATATTCCATTGAGGAATGTTGACTTGACATCCATCTGATAAACTCTGAATCCTTTGTGAGCAGCATATGCAAGTAAGGTTCTGACTCCTTCCAATCTTGCAATAGGAGCAAAGGTTTCTCCATAATCTATGCCTTCTTCTTGAGAGTATCCTTTGCATACCAATCTAGCTTTGTTCCTGGATACTTTACCATCTTCAATCAACTTGTTTCTGAATACCCACTTGGTTCCAATTACATTCTTATTTTTAGGCCTGGGTACTAGAGTCCATGTCTTGTTCTTCTATATCTATTCTATTTCCTCGTTCATTGCCTCAATCCAACTATCATTTGTTAATGCATCTTTAATGCTTATAGGTTCAAAATCAGCAAGTAAACAAGTATTTTTCAGCTTGCTTCTTGTAAAAATTCCTTCAGACTTGTCTCCAATGATCTGATGTGGTGCATGATGTCTTCTGACATATTTAGCTAATACAGGTTCTTTTCCTCTTGAATGAGTTTCATTTCTATCTCCTTGTGCTTCAATTTCATGTTCAGGCTATTCTGGTTCGGTAAGAATTGGCTCAAGTGCTTTAGACTCGATAGATACTTGCTCGGTAATGTCTGAATGTTGTTGTGGCTCAGTTTGAACTTTTTGTAACTCGGTTACTGATGACTCAAGAGTTGAGGATTCTTGAGTGAACGGTATGCATGGTATAGTATCCGGTTCAATGTAAACAAATCTTTTGTAATCTTCAGGTACCTTTTTGCTTTCTTTTTCAGATTTGTCTACAAACTCATCAACATTCACATGTGCACTTTCTATAACTTTGTGAGTGGATAGATTTAAACATCTATATGCTTTGCTTTTGCAAGAATATCCTAAAAATATTCCTTCATCACCTTTTACATAAAATTTTCCTTTTCTAGATTCTTTCAAAATATAACATTTGCTTCCAAATACTTTTAGATAACTCACATTGGGTTTGTAGCCATACCATAATTCATAGGCAGTTTTGAATGAGTCCTTCTTCAACTGTACTCGGTTTAAGGTATGAACTGCAGTGCTGATGGCTTCCTTCCAGTATTTGATAGAAACCTTCTTTTCTATCATTAGGTTTCTTCCACAATCCATGATGGATCTGTTTCTTCTTTCATCTATTCCATTTTGTTCAGGAGTTCCTGGTGTTGAGACCTATCTTTTAATACCTTTTTCAATGCAAAAGTTGTTGAATTCATGTGAGATGAATTCACTACCTCTATCTGACCTTAAGCATTTTAGTCTTTTTCCTGTTTCTTTTTCTACTCTTGCTAAATACCATTTGAATTTCTCAAATGCTTCTGATTTATTCCTTAGATACATGACAGTCATCATTCTTGAGTAGTCATCAACAAAAAGAATGAAAAACTTTTCTCCAGTATAGCTTTCTATTCCAATGGGTCCACATAAATCAGTATGCACAATTTCTAATATATCTTTAGACTGATAGTTCTTACTTTTAAAACTAGTCTTTCCCATTTTACCAATCTGAAAATTCTTGCATAGTCCAACCTTAGGTTTCTTAATGTTAGGAATGCCTCTCACTTTCTTGAATTTGCTTATTTTTACCAAATTATCAAAATTGACATGACACAATCTTTTATTCCATAACCAACTTTCTTCAATTTGAGCAATAAAACATGAACATTCACCAAGTTCTAGATAAAACAAGTTACCTTTAGTTTGGGTGCCAGATCCTATCAGCTTTCATTGCTCCTTCAACAGTCTTTCCTTTCCATGCATGAATTCCACCTTGAATCCAGTATTTAGTAATTGTGCCACACTTAGAAAATTATGTTTAAGACCTTCAACCCAATAGGCATTATTACATACAAGTTCTTTGGTTAGACAGATTCTTCCTTTTCCTTTTATGAAACAAGGTTCATTATTACCAAACCTTACACTGCCACCATCATAGTCTTCAAATTGATCAAACTTAGTTTTATCACCAGTCATATGATGTGAGCAACCACTGTCTATAATCCATGTATCATTCTTACTTATATGAGAAACAAGTGCCATTTTATCTTCCTCATCACTATTAGAATCATCTTTAACAGCAATATAAATAATTTCATCCTCAATATTATCAGAATATTTAGAATTTTCAGCCATGAAGCATGATTTCTTACCTTTGTTCTTGGATGATTTGAAGTCTTTCTTGCCATTCCATTTCTTTTCATCATGGTTTTTCTTGTTTGGAAACCTTGCTGCAATATGACCAATTTCTTCACAGGAAAAACATATTAGAGGAACTTTACCTTTGTATTTTCCTCTGCCTCTAGAATATTTCTTTGCTAGCAGAGCTTCAATCACTTCAAGGTCATTGTCTGAGCTTTGGCTTGATTCATTTTCACTTTCAGAATGAGATTCCTTCTCCTTTTAGTTTTTCTCCTTGAGTGAGAGCTTGGCTGGAAATGTTGATTCAATGTTCTTGGAGGCTGGAACATAGTTGTCAAAGTTATCCAGTTCAAATGCAGTTAGTCTTCCGACTATGGCCTCAAGATTTATCTGATGATTTTCTTCACACCTTCTTTCCTGAATTGCAAAAACTTTGATTGCATACACGGGAAGCAAGGTTTTGAAAACTTTTCTTATAACTATTTCTCCTTTGATATCACCTCTAGATGCTCTGATTGCACTCACACATGCTTTAACTCTTTCAACATACTTTGCAATGTTTTCATCCTCTCTCATCCTCATTTGATCAAATCGTCCTCTTAGAATTTCTATCTTTTCTCTTCTCACATTATCATCTCCTCCATAGATCTCTTTTAGCTTGTTCCACATCTCAAAGGCAGTTTCGTAGTCCTTAATGTCATCAAATTATTCATAACTGAGAGCGGATGCTATGTCTATGATCATATTGTTGTGAGTCTTCTTTTCAGCAATGTCGTTGACAGAAAATGTGCCAGGAGGTTCTTCATATTTTTCTTCAAGGTATTTTAGTCCAATATCACCAACAGTAGCCAGATGAAGTCTCATCAATCCTTTCCATTCAGAGAAGTTATCTCTGTTGAGTTTTGGAATTTCTCTTTTGTAAGACATCTTGATCTTTGGCTTAGATTCTTGAAATCTCTTCTTGCAAGCACCAAAAGCTCTGATACCAATTTTTGGAAATGAGAATAGAGTAACTGAGAGGGGGAGGGGGTGAATCAGTTACTCCAAAAACTTTCACAGTCCCTAAGATGTCTGAATATCCCCTTGATCTGATTAATAAAAATGTTGAAACTTGATAATGCGGCAAATGAAAAATATTAAGAACTGATATGTTATTATGCACAAAGCAATTTAGCAATTAAGAACACAAGAGACACTAGATTTAACGTGGAAACCCAATATGGGAAAAACCACCAATGTAACTAGATACTGTTTTTCACTCTTCTGAAGTGAGCCCTGTTAGGAGCCAACCCTATTAAAGGTTACAAAAACACACTGTTAGGTGTGACCCTGTTAAAGGATTTAATCACCCTATTAGGAGTGGCCTTGCTAGAGGTCTTTAGAACAATTCAACTGAACTGTCACCTTGTTAGAGGATTTATTGAATGGTTGTTAAACCAACTATGTTAAGAGATTTTGATTTCACTGTTACAATGGTTAGAAAGCAACAATGAAATGACATGACATAAGGTACAATTTATCTTTGCTGATTACAATTTTTTGTTATTCTTGGCTGGATCCTCACTGATCAAATGCAACTTTACAGCTCCTTCAACACATCTGATCCTTCATCAGACTTTTCTTAACATATACCTTATTATTTCATACTATAATTCGCATTCATAACTTCTTCTTCACAATCACACGCACACTTAATTCATAACTAAAATGACCATATATACCTTCCAAATTATGTAAGTCGGCTCGAATCACTGACTATTCAAACAATTACAACAGTCGGCTAGAAGTAATTAATTTGCATATCCCAATACTGGCCGACCCTGCAAGATAAACTTTGTTCAAAAAATAATTCCTATGTTAACCAACTGAGCTTGGTGTATACAGCGAAATTTGTGACAATCCTTCAGTCGTTGGGAGAACTCGGTAAGTACTGAGTTTCCTGAGATAACTGAGTGAGCCCGGTGGAAACTATCCTTTGGAGACCGAGTGAAGCTCGGTTAATACTGACTTCTTAATGATTTCTTTGATGACCGAGTGAGCTCGGTGGAAACTACCCTTTGGAGACTGAGTGAAGCTTGGTTAACACTGACTTCCACATTTCCTTCATTGACTGAGTGAGCTCGGTGATCAATGTCTTTAACCTTTCCTTTGTTGACTGAGTTAGCTCGGTTAACACTGTCTTCCTCATTTCCTTCGATGACCGAGTGAGCTCAGTTGGCACTGTAGATTGCATTGTAGACTGTCTGAGCTCAGTGATCTTGAGACTAATGATTGATATGACATTTTTGTGACATCAAGGACAACATTATCCAACAGATGATATTAAATTTTTTTTACAATTTTGATTTTGATCATCTTTATTTTTGGTTCAGATTACATTGCCTAGGGTTTTTAATTGAGTAGATCTATTAATTAACTTTTTTAGTTCATATATTGTGAATTTTATTTTATTATTATTAATTAGATTGTGTCTCAATTTTCAGCAATGTTTTAGATTATGGTAAAAAAAAGGATTTAATGGGACTCAAAACCCCATACAAAAAGAAAAAAAGGTATTCGAAATAGAGTCCACTAGGTTTTACAAGGACCTAGAACCTACATTATCATAAAAAATCTCAAACCCAGGTTTTACAAGGACTTGGAACCTAAATAGTAGTAGACATATACAATAAAGATGGAAGAAAATAATATTAAAAAAATCTAGCAAATATAACTAGGACGCAAAACCTAGACCAACAACTAGAACCTACAACAACAAAAAAGAAAGAATTTATTCTAGCTCCTCCACAACATTAGTCAAATCTTTAGTAGTAACAACAACCTCCTAAAGGAGACCATCAACATTTGAGATAGGAGCATCTTCAATGGCCCTTTTTGTGCTTAGCCTAGTCCTTCTACTTGGTCCACCAGTCATCTAGGTAGGCATAGGGGAAATAATTTACTCATTGCTCCTCCTACCAATGAGTTGATGTGGTACAAAGACTGGAAGTCATCCTATCCATATGATGGCCTCTATCCTTAACTAGTTTCCTTATCCCAACTTCATAGGTTATCAATTTTTGAAGAATATTCCTAACTTTACCTTCAAGCTCTATTCTTTTGGTTTTTTGATCATCCAGATTCTTCTACAGATTTTTAACACTTTTCTTTAGGTACATGATATCATTATAGAGCCAACTATCTACTTAACAGTTATGTTTGCCTCTAATTTTTCTTTTTTAAGAAACATAAGTGCTCCATTGACATTCTTCTTCTCATTCACCTCATCAACATTGTTGTGCTCAGGTTGACCAGTATCAATGTGGGCATCTTCAGGCATAGAGTCCTTCCCTCTAGCTAAATCCTTTTCATCATTGTCATTCTTTTGGGTAGTATCAACAATTTTTGGCTCTTTGGTAATAAGGATTGTATACTCATCCTTATTAATATCCATCATTTTCCCCTTCTCCTCATCAACTTCAAGGGTAGGCCTATTATATTTCACATTCTTGTCTTTTCCCTTTGAGGAATTCAGAGAAATGTTCTATTCCTTCTTTCTTAGGTTTAGAGAACCCATAATGTTGCTTGTATTGCCAGACTTAACCAAGGAATCATCCTGACTACTCGAATACCCATCATTGTTTGAGCTATAATCTCCACTCTCTATTTCTCCCTCCTCCTCTCCATTATTCTTTGCTTCCAAGGTTCCATTATCATCTTCCAAAATTTCTTCAAGTCTAACGTATGGTTTGCCCTTGATTTTACCTTCACCCGTAGTCTTTCTATTTATTTTCTTAGCACATTCCTTCTCATTTTCCAAGTCACTATTTGACTCAATGTCCATTTCCTTAATCTCCTCAATTTTAAAATTATGGTTTTTGATTTTTTTGAACTAGATTTATCCAGTGTTTCCTTCCCATTTATCTTCTTTCTCTTTCTAGCTGAAGGAGAGAGCTTCACAACATTCTCTCTACAATATTCCTTAATTAACAGAATGAGGCCTTCATTGAGAATGAGCCTAATTTTTTTTTCTTATGAGCATTGAGGCTATTTAACAAGGATAATTTCAAATGGAAAGGGAAAGAGACCCTATCCTTGCATCTAAAATGGTTTAAGAAAACAAAAATGGAAATTATGCAATCTTTTAGACTTCCCATCAAGAATGAAATACTCATGGATACAAGACATAAAATCTTGCCATAGGACCTTAATTTGGTCAAGATCAAAGAAGTCCCTTTCCTTAACCAATTTTATTTCTTCTTCAGGGTTCTTTAGAAATTTCTTTAGGGAAAAATTTGAGATTTTAGTCCCTTTCTTGAATTTGATTCCCCCAATAGGGAGCCTAGTAATTTCTTAATAAACTCTTTAGTTATAGACACATAAACCTCATGCAAAGTCACAATCTCCCTAGCCCAGTTTCTAAAAAAATATTTAGTAATATGGGGTTTGAAGCCATGCAATTTCTCAAGGTAACCAGTTACCTTACCTTTATGAAGAACATTCTAGACCATTGTTTTCTCCTTCTAGTGCTTGTAGTTCATAGCACCTTGCTTCCTCAACTCACCACCCATACTACAACCCACACTAATTTAACCAAACCTCTATGATGAGGAAAAATGTTGCAAGAAAAAGACTTGCATAATTTCACCTTTAATTCCAAAATCACCTACAAAATGTGCCCAATAAAGAAGGTAATAATGAAGAGGTATCTACTCAAAAAATGATTACCATCATCATTAAAGTTACAACTACCTTCAAAATTTGAAAAATTCTTAATTGAAATTTGTATTAAACTTTTCTTATAGTGCATTTCTCACATCAAACTGAATGAGATCCTTTAAATCAGCTTCATTACTTAGGTCATCTGCCCAAGAAAACTACTTGTTCATACACACATCTTTGTTGGAAATCCAATCAACAACCCTATTACCTTCATGATAAATATGTGTTATGAAAACTTTTTCAAAATTATTAAGGAGACTTTTGATTTCTCCAATAGTCATTTCAATATCCCACATTATGGATTAGTTATTATTTAGAATGTTGACAATATTCAAACAATCCCCTTCCAACCATAAATTCTAGTAACCAATTTTCATAGCCCTGTGAACACTAAACAAAGCCATCGTCACTTCCACTTTGTGACTAGTAGAGGAACTAATAGGAACAACCACAATATCCAACATCCTACAACTATGATCTCTGAGAACTCCACCACACCCAACTCTCCCCGGGTTACCTTTGCAGATTCATCAAAATTAGCTTTAAGCCACTCATTAGGAGGAGATTTCTAGATTACTCCCTTTCTGATAGTTTTATCCTTGATCACTTTGCATCTCATAGGGTGAGGTATATCAAAATCACCTTTAATATTATTTTGATTTAAGAAGCTTTATTTTAAATCCCTTAGGATTGTGTGGCCTACCACCCAAGTAGGACATTCTTATCTCTAAAAAGTCCTATTGTTTCTTTCTTTTTGGAGCCCCCAAAAAAGATGAGGAAGAGAAAAGTTCCATAGGGTGCAAAATTTAAAACAACTTATTGTATGTAGTAATATTTTAGTGTGCAAAGAAAATTAAAGTAAATCTAACATTCAAAAACTAAAGAAATACAATAAATATATGAAAGGAAAAAGGAGACACATAAGGAGAAAGAAAACCAAGTATGTTGTGCTCCCCAAGTGCGACCTTGATTATTAGATATGTCTAAATGATGGTGGATGTGTGCTCAAATGTATTCAAGCTTTGAACAATGGATTATGCTCAAGTATGAGGGTGAGTGAAGGGTTTTAAAATGGGAGCATGGGTGGATTTTACCATTACAAATGGTATTTTGATAGTATATGAGCTCTCAAAATAACATTATAAGTTTGCATATGAGAAGTGGATAATTTGTGAGAGGGGAATGGTCCAATTTATAGGCCAAGGGGTAGGGAGATGGAGGGCCAAGATGAAAGGATGGATGAAGGGTGAGGGAAGGCTAGGATTGAAGGAAAGGAAAACACATGGATTGTTCTTTCTCAAATCCATAGCCCTGTGACAAGTGTCACAAGGGGATTGGATGTGAGGGGATGGTAAAAGTGGAGGGTCAAAGGGAGTTATGAGAGAGGAGTGTGGAAGAGGTATGTAAGAGGCCTTAAAGAGCCATAAATGCCTTACAAGAGCCTTAAAGTCTCTTGGATATGAATGTAAGATGGATGGGATGGGAGTTTGACTTTGGTTTAGGTTAGGAAGTCTTAACCCTTGGTTAAAGTTTCACACATATTTAGGAAAGGGATTAGCCTTAGTTTAGGAGGGTATTAGGATGCAAGTGACATGTTAAAGGGATGCAAGCAGGTTAGGATTAATGATGTGGGTTAATTAGTAGGCTAAGCAAGATTAGCATGGGTGAATGGGTCAGATTTAGCTAATGATAGGTTTTAGGAATAGTTAGGGGTTGGGAATTGATTTATTATTTAATAAAATAATAATTTGGAATTAAATTAAATAGGTGTAGTGCAATGATTTAATTGAATAGAAGAATAGGGATTTAATTGACAATTATACTTTGGGTTGTCATTTGATTTTATCAATTGAGCTATAGTTAATTAAATATTAAATACTTAACCAATAATGTCCTATAAGATGAATAAATAAGATTACTTATTGATGTAATTAGATTTAGGTGTCTTCACTTATAGGACATCTCCAACTTTGAAAATATTCCATAAGGTTCATGGGCTAGACTCATTGAAGATTCCATTTTCAAGAAGGATATTCCAACATTATGACTAAAATTGCAATGGATGAAGAGGTGATTACTATCTTCATTCACCTTCTTACACAAAATACATATATTTATTGTACTAAATCCCCTTTATCAAGATTGTCTATAGTTAGGATTTTATTTCGAAGATAATTCCAAAAGAAAATTTCAATCTTAGGGATGAGGCCTTTCATCCAAGATTTAGACCAACGAGGTTGATTTGCATTAATATGAGTTCTAAAAATAGAGGCCACTTTAAAATTCCCACTTTGGTTTATGCCCCACACCATAGAATCCTCCTTGTCCAAGTTAAGGGCAAAAGGAATTGAGAGAAATCTGGAAGGACATAAGGTTAGGATTGATCTCCAAAAGACTCACCCAACCATAATTCCTCCAGTAGTTAGAAACATAACAACCATAGATTTTCTCACATCTTTCCATAGTAAAGGCATCAAGGTAAATATGAAGAAAAGGATGATCCATAATCGTGATATCTTCCTAGGACCTCACCTTTCTGCCATCACCCAACTTTCATCTACACCCTTTTTCAAGAATATCTTTCATCCCTTGAACAACACTTTAGATGGAAGAAGAGTACTTATTGATCCCTGGATAATTTAGGAACCATTTTGTGGTGTCCACAACACACGCCCCATTCCTCACTAGGAATGGGGATCCCCTACTTTTTTTGACTCCTAGAGTCACAGTTCGAGAGTCAGGAGAAGAAAATTCTATTAGAGTTAAAGTATGAGTCGCCAAAATCTACAAAACACAAAAAAAAATAGAAAATTAGAAAAATAAAAAACAAAAACATTAGAAAATAAAAAATAAAAAAATAAGAAAATCAAAAATTGCAAAAAAAAAAAATCATCACGCGCATCTGTGTGCATGAGTGGGTTGGAGCACTCGGTAGGGGGTTATAAAGCCCCCAAAACCCTTCTCAGTCCTTTTATGTTTCATTTTTCAAGTGAAGAGCCACTAGAGGAGGTATGTTATGAGACTTAAATGCCACCATGACATGCAACCCTGCACAACACCTATTAAAGGCCATGGCACTTTTCACAACCCACGGCATTTTCACAACCCATGCGGTGCCATTTAAAGGCTATGGTGCTTGTCTTTTGTGGCACCCTCTGTAACCCATGCTGGCGATGCTATCCATTGTGGCGCTATTGCGCCTGTGCACCATGTGTAAATAGTTGCGCCCACGGTGCCATGTGTAAACCATGCTCACACCATGTGTAAATCGTGTCCGCAACACTGTTGCACCTGCAATGCCATGTGTAGGTTGTGCCCCTGCTTGTCCTCCACACTTGTGGCACTGTTGCACTCGTGATGCCATTCAAAGATTTTGCCCACGGTGTTTTTTTTCTCATAGCACTACTCTGTGCCACCACGTCAAAACCATATTCATGCTCACTTAGAACCCTAGCTGCATCGTGTGCCAGCACATGCGACACGTGCACCCCACATTTTTTTAGTTTTAATTTTGATAAAACATTTTTAAAAATAAATAAAAAAACATTTTAAAATTTATATATATATATATTATTAATTTTAAAAATAAAATTAAAAAATAGAATTTTTTTTAAAAATATAAAAAATAAATAAAATGCCCAAATGGGGCATTTTTTATGCTTATTTCAATTCATAGCTTTTACATTTTTTGGATTAATAAAGGTTTTTTTTTTTTCTCAATGTGCAGATAAACGAATGGCGTCCACATTTGGAGTAGCACCCAAACCTGTAGTCTTCAAATTCCAAGGTGTACCCTCGAAGTCAAGATTCCATGATGACTACATAGAGATCAAAGATATTGACCTCAAACACACAAATTTAGGTGAATTCCTGAGAATTTTCAACAAGCCAATAGAGAGGTTAGCTATGATGTCTGCATTGATTCATTCTGGATTGGTGAATGCAACGTCACATCCTATGTCGGTGCAATCACCTGAACTAATCATGGCCCTATCACAATACTTCATGCCTGATGAGAGGGTGGTCAAGAGCTTCACAATGGAAGTGGTATTGGATCTATGACCTGACAACATTGAGAGGGTTTTCCACGTACCACAAGTAGACCAGTTCATCCAAATTTCCTATGAAGTAGCTAAGAGATGGTATAGGGAGCATCAGCAATAGGCCATTGACATAATACAATCCTCTTACCTCATTGAGAAGCCTCCTCGGGGAAGGATAACTGGAAAAGTAGACATGACCAGAGGATACATGAAGGAGGATATTGGATACTCTATTATTCTCCTAAGGAGAGTCATAGGCTTACCCATAGTAGGCCATCTTAGCACTTTTATGGTCAACTTTATTGAGACCATCAGAAAGGCAAAGATACCATTGGACTAGGCCACCACACTAAGTGAGAACTTGTGTAAGCAGTTGAGGACAGTGAAGGACAAGAAGAAGTTTTACATGACTTCTTACATGGTGTACCTACTTGCAGCAAGGGCAAAAAACTATCCTGGTTTGTATAGGAAAGGTAGTATGTAGGACCCCAATGCTTGGCCATACATAGTCTATCCTCAATTGGTGAAGAAGCTCTTAGTGCAGAGAAAGGAGTATAGAATCGTGAATGATACATTTATCTTTGCAATCATTCGATTCATTGAGGGAGACTATGGGAAGAGGTTATTTGATGAATTCAAAGCACAAGTCACAGCTCCCAAAGCCTATTTCATCTAGTTCAAGACATTAACATATTTGCAGGTAGTCGATGCATCCATCAATCCTAAGAAGCTCTCGAGATATCCTAGAGACAAGTTGGTACTATTGGAGATCTCTCAAAAAATTGAATCAACCTATGAGAAGATAAAGAGACAATGAAGACCTTTTTGGGCATGGCCATTGGTCATTGGACCATATTAGGTGAAGCAGAAGTAGGATATTCCTTCCTTCGAATGAGAGTGGGAGAGCTACCCTCTTGAAGAATACAACTCTCCCCGGCCATATTTTGATAATGCTAGAAAAGTGGAAAGCCTGGTAGGAAAAGACTTCCATCATGAGGATGTTGTTGAAGATCATTAGTTGAATGCCACAAATGACTACAATGTCTGCATTAGAGACTATTGTAGGATGACTTTGTATCTAGCAGAGAAGGCTCTCTAGTTGAACATCCCTAATGAGATAAGGCAACAAGATTCTAAGGAGCTACTAGACCCCTTTTTCAACATAGATAAAATTGGTGAAAGACCCATTATGAATGTAGAGGTTGATAGGGAGGATGGAGATGACATTAATCATCGAGCGAGACATGTCATCTAAATGACCAAGAATTGGATCAAGAAACCTTTTCCACTTGATCCAATTCCTAACATAGTGATCTTTCATGTACATGCTCACCCAAAAAGGGGTAAAGGAAGGAAAGTCACAATTTCTACCTTTGCACTCTAGTCTCCTATCAGGCCAGAAATAGTGTACCATCTTGATTGCTTGATTGGATATTATCACCCTTTTGAAAGGAAGGGAAAGAACAAAAGAAAGAGGACCTCTCCTTAGAGGATTCAAACAAAATAGGCACTCCCCTAGCAACAGGAACAAATTTCACAAGGGTCTCAAGATACTGGAGCTACCCAAGTCCAAGATGAACCATAGTTGCCTACCGTTGTGTCTAGCCAACTAGAAGAGGGAGAGATTCCAGAAGTCCTCATTCCTCCTATGCAAGATGAGCTAGCTTCTCCTTCTACCTCCAAGAAATAGAAGAAAAGAATTAAGATTTAGATGAAGAAAAGGAAAAGGATCATTAAAAGATTAGTGCCTAATCCCTCTATTCCCAAAAGTATTCCAGAGGGAGATGAAGAAGAAGAAGAAATAGAATTAGAATAGGAAGAGGAACAAGTGCCCTTATAGGGAAGGATTTGGCTAGCTAGAGCTACAAATTTGCAAAGGAGAAAGAGTGCCATGGGTACCCTGCCATCCACTCATGTAGGACCATTAGAGCTCTCTTCTTTGGAAGATGAAGTATAGTTGTGGGTATATGAGTAGAGTGAAGAGAGAGATGATGTTTTCTCAATGTCAAATTTTTATTTCATGCTTGTAGGTATAGAGTTGACTGGGGATAAGATTAGGGATACCCCTATAGGTGAACCTCAATAGGAAGACTAGATGCAAATGCTGCCAGATACATAGGGTCTTGATCTTACTCCTCCATCTCCACCACAAATTCTAGTGGTAGAACAAGGCTTCGTGACTCCACCACCTCAGAGTATAGAGGAATAACATGTTCATAAGGAGTCCTTATCAGAGCAGAGATCAAAAAAATGGCAACTAGTGAAGTGTCAAAAGGACAAATAGTGGAATATTCTTAGCCACTTTCTCATGGCACTGAGATCCAGGCTACAAGGTCTACTGAAACTAAGGCTACACAAGGAGAGCCCCCCCAATAGGATACAACTCCCAGTAGGAGTGACAAAGGGAAGGAAGTTGTAGAGCATACTCCTTCATCATCAAGGGCTAGGTCCTCAGTCGGATGCATCCCAAGGTGGATCCAAAAGGAGATAATGAGGAGTACGAAGCCTCAATTCCATGCTTCAGAGGAGGACATTTGTGATATTGCAGAGGTGCTAAACAAATCTGAGTCTCTGTCAAATAAGGCAGCACCATTGGCATTTGTCACCACCATACAAAACCAAGATTTATTTGCACAAGTGGCTCTCCCTACTGAAGGCATAGATGCAAAAGGCCTTAGCCTCAAAGATTATGAATTAAAGGATGTTATGTTGGGAAGGCTTACATAGGATTCAGCTTGACAAATGATGATTATGGGGGTCAAAGAGGTTCTCAAGTACATGGAAAAAGAGGAGATTGAACTCCATGCACTTCAAAGGCAAGTTGAGATCCTAAAGGGATATCTAGCCAAGGTCATTGGTCCTCTTGATCCTGAACACCCAGAGCATACTTTGAACACTGTACTTAGAGAAGGTGGAGGTGTGCAACTAGACCCATTTTTTAAATCTTGTTAGGAATGGTGAGAAAGTTTTGAGGAGAAAGGTATTACAATCATCATGGGGAATTTGAAGTTACTGCATGCTACATAGGAAAACATGAATAAAATCATAGCAATTCTGAAGCAAGACTTTAGTATCATGGATGAGGTACGAGCCTAGAGTAAGGATTTGTAGACTCTACAAGCCATAAAGGGCCAAAGATACTAGGTTTTGATTGATGTATATATTGGAGAAGAATTGGATTTGATTGATGATTGGATAGAGAAAATAGTGGATAACAATAAGGTAATGGAGACATTACATGAGGAGATCCATCAGCTCAAGGACCAAGCCCAAGAGAAGATTTTGGAAGTAGAGAGACATTATAGTGATGCATGCTTGGATATTTTTGAAGATGAGGGATGAGAGAGGTTGTTACCTATAGAGATAGTAGTGGAGAATTTCAAGAAGATTTTTGTTGAGGTTGCAAATGATGAGGACATCCAACGAGCCTTCAGGACAGAAGAAGCCCTATTAGAGTTGGACACCAAACTCAAAGTTTTTGCAGAGACTCAAATTGAGGTGGACAGCTATAGATAGAAGGTCAAGGATTAATATGAGGCTTTAGATCTTCCATATGTTGCTAAGATAACTGAGATGATAGAGAAATTCAAGGGCAAATATCCAAACATAGCTTTGGGATGAAAAAGAACAAAACCTAGATGCCAGAATTTCAATTTTGACACTTAGTAAAATTTTGAGATTTTGACCTTGTCAAGGTCCACAGCTCCATAGGTGCACAGGTCCATAGGTATGCAGGTCCACAGCTCTACAATTTAGAGGTGTGCTGACAGTCATCTGCCAGTTCCAAAAATAGTGCTTTCCATGCAATGGGAATGCATTTTGATGATAGTTTAACTGTGACACATGCCTAGTGAAGGACCGACTTCTATTTTTGGCATCTCCAGATGCTCCTACTTTGACTAAAGGCTTCCTTCTACTTTCTCTCTCATGCTTTCTCTTCTTTTGACATGTAAAGGGCTCATGCATCCAATTAATGAATACAATATGGATGGAGTCCCTCTAAGCACCAGATTAATTGTTAGTCTATATATATTTAATTTATTTTAATGTTTTAAAAGCATTTTATGGCATGAAGATATCTCACTTTCAACAAATATTGAGGAGATGATTTCTTATAAATACCCCATTGTAAAATGTAACAAGGGTCACCATTATTATGCAATAAAATTATGCTTTTGGTGCTCACATTTGGAGTGTAGTTATTCTTGCCTAAATATGTCATATTTTTGTGAATTTTATTCATGAGATTGTGATTGAGCCAAAGGTTTATTGTGTTGTTTCTGGCTGTGTGATCTTTTAGTTTTGGTGTTTGCTACAGATTTGCAAATTTTGCTAATGTAACAAGCTTGAGAAGAGATCATTAAATTGTGCCTGTATAGCCTTTTGGCTCACATGAGTGCACTTTTTGTGGCCTTGTGATTTGATGAAAGGTGAAATATCATATGATTGTTAAAGTTTCTCATCGATGATTGCATCAGTGGATTCTAGGAAGCGTTGCTCCTATTTTCATTGGTTTCCTGCTGATTTGTTCGAAGGTTTAACTCGTAGTGTGTTGTTTTCTATAGCTTATGTCTGTTTAGGATTTCAATTTCATGTTATTTGCTTTCAGTTTTGTTATTTTCTTTGCTAAGCCCTTGTTAGAATAGGAACTCATTTTAGTTGCACTGTTAGAATTGCATTCATTGAAAAACCAAAAAATACAAAAATATTGTTCTTTTGTGTGTGATTTTGAGATAGAAAATAGATTTACTTCATTCCAAGATTATAATCAGAACCAGCAAAGGTCTCCTCATGAATAATCACATTTATCTTTGACTGAGTAGATTTTGGTACATTGCAAGACAAATACTGAACCTTGGAGTTGATCCCAAAATATTAGCTTTTCAAGAGAGGAATTGTGCAATGGATTCCTGCCATTGACCTCATGCATAATGATTTCCCAATAAGAACTCAAAAAGAGAAGGAGCATTATAAAAATATTTCTGCTTCCAAATGGTACTCCATTCCTTTTCTTCTTGATAAACTCTCTAGCCTTGCTTTGCTAAAAGAGCTTTATTCATACTTTTAATGTTCCTCATACCAAGTCCCCCTTCACATTTAGGCTTACAAATATTTTCCCAAGTAATTAATGAAATTATTTTCCTTTCTTTAGTACCTATCCATAAAAAAATCTTTTGGATCTTTTCAATTGTTTCAACATATTTACATGGGATTTTAAAGAGGCTAAGGGCATAGGTAGGAAGGCTTTGAAGAGATAACTTGAGAAGAGTAACTTTACCAGCTTGATTGGGCCTATTTCCTTTCCAACCTAACATCATTTTATTAAACTTCTCAACTAGTTTCTCCCAAAAGGAGTTAGTAGGTTTTTCACCCAATGGAAGTGCAAGATAGGTTCTTGGCAATTCACCAATAGAACATCCCAGTATATTAACAATCTTCCTTTTCCTTGGGATAGGAGTATTACGGAAGAATATATAACTTTTCTCCCAATTAACCAATTGCCTCAAAGCATTAGAATACAAATTAAGGGCCCTTTTAAAGCTTCTATTCTCCTTAACAGAAGTCGCACCCAAAAAGATATTATCATCAAAAACTATTCATGGGAGCATAAAAGATGTCTAAAGGGTTTATACCATGAATATCCCTAGTTTCCATAAGATCTTTCATATACCTTCCTAGATATTTAGCCATAATGTTAAAAAAAATCAAAGATTTAGGATCCCCTTGCCTTAGCTCTTTGGAAGGTTTTAAAAAGTTAGAGGAAGCCCCATCAACCAAGACAACCACAGAGGTCATAGTAACCAGTTGAGAAATCAACTGTAAGCATATTTCACCAAATCCAAAAGCATTCATAACTCTCAATAAGAAACTCCATTCCACTCTATCATAAGATTTCACAATATCCACTTTCATCCCAAAACCTTGGTTATTGGAGGAAGCCATAGAATGAATGTTTTCATGAACCACAATAATAGAGTTCAAGATTTTCCTTCCTCAGACAAAACCATTTTGTTGTTTAGATATCAGATTTGGAAGAATCTTCAAGATGTGCAAGGTCAAAACTTCAAAAATAATGTTATATATTGAGTTGTAAAGACTATGGGTCTAAAGTGCTATGGGACATCCACTTCCACCTTTTTTGAAATCAAGCATAAAAAGTTAGAATCAATTTTCTTAAGCATTCTGCTAGCTTCAAAGAACTCCTTTATTGCATTGCAAACATCTTTTCCAACAACATTTTATAAAAGCTAGAAAATAAAATAGGAAATCCATCCAAGCTAGGGGATTTATCCCCTTCAAAAGATTGAATAGATTCATAAATCTCTTTCTCAAAAGGAATAGTTGTCAATCCATAATTCTACTCTTTAGATACAATTTTAGGAATAATTCCAAGCAATTCTTCCTACTTAATCCTATCAATATTATGATTGGTGGAGAGAAGAGAAGAGAAAAAGGATACCAGTTCACCACCAATCTCCTTCTCATTAGATAGAACATTCAAACTCACCTCTAGCCTAGTTATACGATTCACTACCCTATGCTTCATAGCAGTCTAGTGGAAAATTTTGTAATTTCTATCTCCTTGCCTGCAACCAAATAGCCCTAGACCTTTGCCTCCAAAAAGTCTCTTCCTTTGAAATAATATTGTGAAAATTGGCTAACTTCTCATTTTCTTTAGCTAGAAAGTCCTTTGAATAGCCTTCCATTTGAATTCTATCCTGGATATCTTTTAGCTCCATTTGTAAATTGGATTTGTCCTTAAAGACATCTCCAAACTCACTCCTATTCCAAACCTTAATTTTACAATTAACATACCAAAGTTTTTTGTAATATGAAAGAGATTCGTTCCTTCCACCTTTATAGTCCACCAACTTTTTCATCAATGTTACTATAGATCTTAGCTTATCCTTATTTTTTTGTTATTTTTAGATTTAGATTGTATGAATATTGTGTCAATATTTTCTATTGTTTGATTGATTTTTTTTTTTTCTTTCTTTAATTTTTTATTATATTTTTTAAAAGAACACAATGTATTAAAAAACTTTAGTCTATTTTATTTATTTTTATTTCATGATTCTAATTGTTGTTATTTCAAAGATTAGATTGTGTGCAAATTTTTATCAACCTTTTTGGCTATTGATTTTTATTAATATTTTGAGATAAAGATTGTTTGTGAGTTTTTATCGATGTTTCTTATTTGTACTTTTCTCTCTATAAGCTCTTTATTATTCTGACGATAGATCATAGAATTAATCTAAAACATTGATTTTTAAAACTTAATGTCTAATCTATTTTGGTAAATCAATATTTTAGAATTTATAATTTGAACTAAACCATTAATTAAAAACTCACAATCTAATCCAAAAAGTAACTAATTTTTATTTATCTACACAGTGTGATCCAAGACATTGATTAAAAACAATCTGTCTTAGATCATATTTTGTGATTTCTTTGTCTCCCTAAGCTCTCTATAGTTTTTTTTTAATGAATTGTACAAAATTTAAAGGATCAATTTAAAAAAGTCATGTTTTAACTTAAAAAACAAAGTTGCAAATAAATTTAACAGTGTCACTCATTTCTTTGTTATATAATATTATTTTAGATTACAATATGTAATTTTTATTTTTTCATGTCCAATTGGACTTATGTTATTGCTATCATATATAACTTAGTGTGATCAAAACATTATTCTAATTTAGAAACAACAATGATCACAAATGAATTCAAGACAATTAGTATATATATGTCCTATAGATTTTCTCACTCTTTTTTTTTGCATATTTAACTCTCTATTATATTCATTATGAATCATATAATATAATTGAAATTGTCAATAAAACTTGTCTTATCAAGAAACAACATTGATCATCAAGAATTCAACACAATCATTCATATCTATGTCATCTAATTAATAGCTACACTTAAATGGCATGAATTCCTTACCTTAGAGAGATTAATTGGTAGCAAAGACTGCAATTTCACACAAAGATCTCTCATGTGATCCCTCCTTAATTGCTCTGCAATATTTTGTAACTTTATCTTGCTACATTCAATTAAACCAACTTTTTCTTGGGAAAAAAATTTAGAACGTAAGAACATTCACACAATTTGACACAAGGATTTTATGTGGAAAGTTTGGGAAAAACCACCAGTAACATGCTACTAATTCTCACTCTTCTGAAGTGATGCCCTATGAAATGCCAACCCTATTATAGGTTACAATACACACTATTAAATTTAACTCGGTTAAAGGATTTCAATCACCCTATTAGGAGTGAGCCTTGTTAGAGGACTTTAGACCATTCCATTAGAATGTCTCCTAGTTAAAAGATTTACAAATGACTATTAGGTCAATCTTAATCCAAAGTATTTACCCTAGATTGATACAATGATTAGAATGTAACAATAAGGCTTGATCTAATAATAAATTACAACTCACGTGTAGATTATAGATCTTTGTTTCAATCCTCAATTTTTCTTAGCATTCATACTCTTTAGCTCTAACAATTTATTCACCCTTCAAGAATTCTTACTCTTAAGCCTTCCTACTTTGCATGCCAACTGCAATCACCTCTATTCAACCATTAAATGAAGCATTATCCTAGACTCCTTATCTTCCTTAGGTTCTCACACATGAAAACCTTTGCTTCTGACCAGCTATCTCTATAAGTAGAGAATTTAGATCTTTTTCCGCTTAACCATAATCGTCCATTTTAGAGTTAGGTAGGATTAGGTAGGATTCAATGAATCTACCCACTTTTTCATTTGGTTCCTCTAGAAACTTCCTCTAATCTTCCTTTTATTTAGCACAAAATGGTTTACCTTGAAGTTTGTGCCACCAGCTCATCATAGTTATCTTCCACATGCTTTACATAATTCAAGAAAACAAAATAGTCATCTTAGATTCATCAAATATTTGATTTTACATTGTTTGTTGTCACTCAACATCTATACTACTCTACCACTCGACCAACACTAGTTTAGTTGACAACACAAAAGTTATTGGTGCTTGAAACCAACTAAACTGTACTCAGCATATACTAACAATCACTCAACTTGCACTATTTTTCTTCTTTTTTCAACACCTCTTATTTTCACTCAACTTCTACTAATTTTTGCTCGACTTGCATTGACTGCTTAGCAAGGCTTGGTAGATACTTTTCTTACTTAATCTTCTTCCAATCTTAACTTGAGTAATCTTTCATTTCTTACTTTAAGTAGATAAAAAGTATACTATAGTATCAATGTCTTACTTGGTCTTAGTGCTTCTTTTACATACCAAATAACTCAACCTTTCTCTAGGTGCTATTGTTATCTCCTCTTTTCAAACCCTCTTCATCAATCAACTAAATGATAGCTTTTAGATCAAAAAGAAATTGTCTCACCAACAGGTAGTAGGTTTGACATCATTGAAAAAACAATGATTGTTCCATTACAAGTTCTTCACTTCAAAACAATCTTATATCAACAATTTACCTCTTTGGCATTGACGACAAACCATTACCAACAACAATAACAAAAAGAAAATAATATCTTCAAATTTATCCCTCTATTAGTATATCTCCTTATATGTCCTTCCTCTATATCGGGTAATGTAAGATTTTTCAATCTCCTTCAATTCTCTATCTCCCTCTTTGGAGAATCTCTCCCTCTTTTTGATATTTAGGTACTTATCTCCTCTTATCTCCCTCAGTACTTCTATCTCTCTATACTTATATCTCCCTCTTTAACAAAAATGCCAAAGACTTGTCATCTCTGTATGAATATATAATCAATTCTAGGTTCTCCCTTTGTCACCTTGCATATGACTGTAAGTCTTCTAATTCAACTCCTTCATTACTTTAGATAGCTCCTAAAGTAATATCCACTGCATCAATTTTTAAGATTGAACATTTAACTTAGTTGATGTAGGGCACTACTCATGCTTCTTAAGTAGATATGGATAGCTATATCACCCCTAGTTTACCTCTAATATATTCATGTACATCCTTAGGTAAAGCTTTTGTGAATATATCAACTATCTTTTCTTTTGTATTCACATATTCCATTCTTACTTCTTTGTCTTGAACCAACTCTCTGAAGTAATGATACTTGATTTCAATGTGCTTAGTCTTTGTATCCATCACAACATTCTTTTATATATTTATAACACTTGTATTATCACAATAAAGTACCACAGGTTCAGTGATTTCCTCCTTCATACCTTTGAGTAGTTTTTTGATCCATACCACATTTGTACAATTCACTACAACAGCCACATATTTAGCTTCAACAGTAGATTGAGATATACAATTTTGTTTCTTACTAGTCTAGGTGACCAATCTCTTTCCTAAGAAAAATGCTCCCCGCTTGTGCTCTTTGTATCATTAATGTTTCCAGTCCAATCAACATTTGTATAGGCTCATAACTCAATTTTTTCATTTTTCTTGTAGTATAGACCATAGTCTTTTATTCCTTTTAGATATCTCATAATTCTCTTAACAACCATCAAATGACTCTCCTTAAGACTTGCAAAAAATCTTGCAACAATCCCAATAGCTAATGCAATGTCAAGTTTGGTATGTACTACATATTGCAAACTTCCTAATCATGGACCTATACAATTTTTGATTCACATCAGCAAAATCATCATTCTTTGACAGTTTGTCTCCTATTAAAGAGAACAAATTTCCACAATCCATTATATTGTACTAGTATGTTTGTCTCCTATCACCATAGGAGTGTTAACTAGTTTTGAATCCTCCAATCCAAAAGTTTTCAATATTTCCTTCACATACTTAGGCTGAGTGATGTATATACCATATTTCATCTGATATACTTGCAAACCAACAAAGAACTTGATCTCTCCAAACATATACATCTCAATTTTTTTTCTTCATTTCATTTGCAAATGCCTTGCATAATGCATCTTGACCTCCAAATATGACATCATCAACAAAAATTTCAGCTAGTAAAATATCTTTATCTCCTTTTGTCTTCAAGTATAGATTGTCATTATCATTGATCTTCTCAAAACCAATGTTCATAAGATAATTGTGAAGCCTTTCATACCATGGTCTTGTGGCTTACCTTAAACCATATAAAACTTTGTGTAGTCTACATACCATGTTCTTGTTGTTTGGATCAATAAATCCTTTAAGTTTTTTTATGTAAACTTCTTCTTCTAATATACCATTAAGAAATGTTGACTTCACATCCATTTGATAAACTTTGAAACCTTCGTATGTAGAGTAAGCAAGAAGAGTTCTTACTCCTTCCAATCTTGCAACTAGGGAAAATGTTACTCCATAGTCTATTCCTTCTTCTTGTGCATACCCCTTGCAAACTAATCTTACCTTATTTCTAGTGACTTCACCATTTTCATTATTTTTGTATACCCACTTGGTTCCAATCACATTCTTGTCCTCTACCCTAGGTACTAGAGTCCATATTTTTTTCTTCTCAGTCTGATCAATCTCTTTTTTCATGGCTTTACTCTAGTCTTCATTATTTGAGGCACCTTTCACTATCTTAGGCTCATGCATTCTCAAAAAATATGTATCACTTCTAAGTCTATTCCTTTTCAATGGTCTAGCTTCTTTATCTCCAATAATCTATGCACTAGGGTGATGTCTTTTGACATACTTTGACAATCTTGCTTCTGCTCTTCTTTCTTTAATAGGTCTGTCAACTTCAGAATCACTATATAATTTTCTATCAGGTAGACCAACATCCCTTTCATGTACACTTATCTTAGAATCAAAATGTACCTCATCTTCTATCTACAACTCAGCTCCTGAAGGAATCTCAATTCCTAAATGTAACTTGACATTCATTGTATGTGACTTGATAGTCAGTGAAATTTGTTGTTGATTTCTAACTTGATTTACAACATCTTCATCAATATGCATACTTCATAAAATTATATAAAGGATTTGTATTGTTCAAGTTCCTTCATAGGTTCAGCTTCATGTACCTCTATATATTCATCAAACTTCACATTTGCACATTCCACAACTTTGTCAGTGTTAGTATGTAAACACTTATAAGCTTTAATTCATATGGAATAGCCAAGGAATATACCTTCTTTACTTTTAGCATCTAATTTACCATTCCTAAAATCCTTAAGAATATAGCACTTGCTTCCAAATACCTTAAAATATTTTACATTGGGTGTGTATCCATATCATAATTCAAGAGGTGTTGGATGAGTACCTTTCTTGACTTGTACACAATTCAAGTTATAAACAATTGCATCTCTCTAGTATTTCAAAGAAACATTCTTTTCCATCATGATTGTTCTAACACAATTCACTATAGATCTATTCCTCCTTTCACTAATCCCATTTTCTGGAGGGGTTCTAGGTGCAAAAGTATATATCTTGATTCCTCTATCATTATACAACATCTTAAACTCATTTGATGTAAATTTTCCACCTTTGTTAGATCTTAGACATTTCAAGCTTTTGCATGTCTCCTTTTCAACTCTAGCTAAGTACCACTTAAATATTTGGAAAGCATCATATTTCTATTTCAGAAACATAACTATCACCATCCTAGAATAATTATCAACAAATAGGATAATATACTTATCACTTTTGTAGAATTGCAGATCAATTGGTCCACACAAATAAGTATGAACTATCTCTAGAATTTCTTTAGAGGTGTCAGTCTACTTTTTAAACTAAATTTTGTCATTTTTCCTAACTAACATTGTTTTCAAACCATATTGTCAGGTTTCTTCAGTTTAGGAAAACCTCTGACTCTTTTCATGTTATTAATACTCACAAAGTTATCAAAGTTAACATTCCATAACCTCTTGTTCCATAGCCATACATCATCAAATTCTACAACAAGACAAGTAGCCTCATTCATATCAAGATAAAATAGATTACCTCTAGTCTGATCACCTTTTCCAATTAGTTTCCCATCAGTGTCATAGATCTTTGATATCTTGTTCTTAAACTCAACTTTGTGACCTGAACTATTCATTTGTGACACACTCAACAAGTTATAGTTAAGTCCTTCTATATAATAAGCAATGTCACACATGACCTTTTCTATGAGTTTGATTGATCCTTTTCCTTTTATTAGACAGGGTGCATCATTACCAAACCTTACACTATTTCCATTATAATAATCAAGGGTAATGAACTTACTTTTATCTCTAGTCATGTGATGTGAACACCCACTGTCAATGATCCATCTATCACTCTTGTTCATATAAGACACTAGTGTAGTTTCCTCATCCTCATCAAAATCATCCTCGATTTCAATATACACCACTTCATCATCATGGTCGTCAGATCCATCTTTGGTTTCCTCCTTAGCAATGTAGTGAGACTTCTTTCCTTTATCTTTGTAATCTTTTTTTTCCTCATCTCTTTTGCTTTTGTGTTTGTCTCTACTTCTATTGTTATCCTTTTTTGGACATCTAGCAACAATATGACCAACCTTATTGCAATTATAGCACGTGATAGGTAGCTTACCTTTGAATTTCTCTTTGTCTCTATGAAATCTCCTTGTTGACAATGCTTCAATCTATTCTATATCCTTGTCATCAATATCACTACCACTAGAAAAACATTTTACCTTTTTATTTAATCTTTAGGTTCCTTTAATGAAAGTTTGGCTTTGAAAGAAGATTCAACATTCTCATATTTGAAATGATCAAAATTAGAGAGTTCAAGGTCAGTGAGCCTAGCTACCAAACCTTTAAGGGAAATATTAGTACCAGGTATACATTTTAGTTCTTGTATGGCAGAAACTCTAATAGTGCAGATGGGAAGAAGTGTCCTTAGTACTTTTCTTAATACAGTATCATCATCAATGATACTATTAGCTCCTCTAATAGTATTAACAACATCTTTTATTCTAGAGAAATATTGAACAATGCTCTCACCTTCTTGCATTCTCATATCAGTAAACTTGCCTCTTAGGCTTTCAAATTTGGCTCTCAAAACTTTTTTTTATCTCCTCCATAAATTATGTGTAAAGAATCCCACATTTTATTTGCACTATCACAATCCTTGATGTCATCAAACTCAAAATAACTTAGGGCAGAAGCAATCTCCAACATTGCCTGATTGTGTTCTTTTTTCTTTTTTTTAGATCATCAACAGTTGGGGCTCCGACAGGATCAACATGCTTAGTGGTGATGGTAGATTGTGCATGTTCTCCTAGAACTCCTAGGTGTAGCTTCATCAGAGTTTTCCATGTAGAAAATTTTTCCTTCTTAAGCTTGGGTACTTTCTCTTAGAAATATCTGATCTCTTTCTTTCAGTACTTTTAGACTGATCCTCTCATGCACTATGTCTCTGATACTTATTGTTGGAATTCTTTAGAATAACTGGGGGGGTGGATTAGCTTTCCAAGGTCCAGATGTACAAGTAAATTTTTTCAATGCTTAGTAGACCTATATTCATAAAACTTCAATATGCATGCATCCATTAGATCATACAATACTTAAACTTCATAGGTTACTATCCTAGGTCAAAACAACTTTACAAAGATGTAAGCATGAAGCAACATAAGAACATTCACACAATTTGACACAAGGATTTAATGTGGAACCCCAATTTGGGAAAAACCACCAACAACATGCTACCAATTCTCACTCTTCTAAAGTGATGCCCTATGAAAGG
The DNA here is from genome assembly GCA_028749045.1 of Cupressus sempervirens. Taxonomy (NCBI): domain Eukaryota; kingdom Viridiplantae; phylum Streptophyta; class Pinopsida; order Cupressales; family Cupressaceae; genus Cupressus; species Cupressus sempervirens. The sequence continues at coordinate 149,152,127 of CM053785.1, read as the reverse complement.
CCAACCTTGTAAAATGTTACAATACACACTATTAAATGTGACTTAGTTAAAAGATTTCAATCACTTTTTTAGGAGTGAGCCTTGTTAGAGGACTTTATACCATTTCATTAGAATGTCACCCAGTTAAAGGATTTACAAATGACTATTAGGTCAACCTTAATCCAGATGATTTACCCTAGATGAATACAATGATTAGAATGTAACAATAAGGCTTGATCTGATAACAAATTACAAATCACTTGTAGATTATAGATCTCTGTTTTAGTCCTCCATTTTGTTTTCCATTCATACTCTTCATCTATAATAGCTTGTTCACCTTTCAAGCATTCTTACTCTTAAGCCTTCTTTCTTTTCATGCCAACTCTAGTCACCTCTATTTGGCCACTAAATCAAGCAATACCCTAGACTCCTTCTCTTCCTTAGGTTCTTGCACATGACAACCTTTTCTTCTAACTAGTTGTCTCTATAAATATAGAATTTAGATCTTTTGCCACTTAACCACAATTATCCGTTTTAGGGTTCAGTATGATTAGGCAGGATTGAATGGATCTACCCACTTTTCAATTTGGTTCTTCTAGAAACTTCCTCTACAATCTTCCTTGTATTCACCATAAAATGGTTTACCTTGAATTTTGTGCCACCAACTCATCATAGTTGTCTTCCACATGCTCCACATAATTCAAGAAAACAAAATAGTCGACTTAGATTTGTTAGAATTTTTAATTTAACACTATTTGTTGTCATTCAATATCTATACTATTCTGTTACTCAACCAACACTAGTTCACTCGGTAAGCACTAAAGTTTACTGATGCTTGACACCAACTAAACTTTACTCAACATATACTAAAAATCACTCAGGTTGCACTATTTTTCATCTTTGCTCAGCACCTCTTGTTTTTCACTCAACTTCTACTAACTTTTGCTTAGCTTGCACTAACTTCTCGACAAGGCTTGGCAGACACTTTTCTTAATTGATCTTCTTCCAGTCTTAATTTGAGTAATCTTTCATTTTAGACTTTAAGTAGATAAACAATACACTATAGTATCAATGTCTTACTTGGTCTTAGTGCTTCTTTTACATACCAAATAACTCAACCTTTCTCTAGGTGCTAATTGTAATGTAGACTGGTATTTGCTTCATCAATTATGTATTTGCTAGAAACAAAAAGTATTATCTAGAATTTTCTAAGAAAGAAAAATAGGGTGTTGTCTGGAAAATTTCACCCAGTTGTTTAAAAGTAGAATATTGCTAATGTAAATTTTATAGTAAATAATAGAACATTCCAAATTTTAGATTATTTTATTTTAAATGTCAAATAAATGACTGCTCTTTTTTTTTTTTAAATGACACTTAAAGACATTGGTTCATGGAACGTATAAGATATTTAAAATTTAATATTATTAAAATAAATGATAAAAATATATATAGGTTTTAAAATATTTGTAAGAATGATACTTTATGAGTGTTGATCTCTAAGCCTTTTTTCCTATTAGTGTCCAACACTTAGTCATTTTCTAGGAAGCGTTGGTCGATCATCATTGTGATCGAGCCACCTAATGAAGGTTGAGTTATATGGACTTGTTTAGACTTTCATTACATGTCGAGCAAGTCAAAGGTTATCAAGCACCTTAGTGTAGATCGATTCACAATACATGCCAAGTAAAAGATGAGGAAGATGAGTAATGTGAAGTTAGTTTATGCCAGGTGTATCACTATTTTCCAAGCATATAGAAATTGGGGGACAACATGAATGTTAGTTATGACTGAGCGTCAGGATATTCAATTGTTGAATAAACTAGTTTTGGCATATGTGTTTGTAATGACACAAAAACTTATGTAAATCATTTTGGCCAATTTCTATGTTGTATTTAAGGATTATAGAGACAGTTAAGGAGTTAATTATACATTTTTTCAGAAAAAATTGATTCCTAGGAGGGCAGAGAAACTGATCAAAAAATTAGAAGGACTAAGTGGAAAAAGGGTAAATTTTGGATCATTGATTATGATCTAGAAATTTTTGCAATTGTTTATTTAAGAAGGGTTCAAACCCTAAATTTAAGTGTGTGCAAAGGAAATTGTGAATACAAAAGGCCAAGGAAAGAGCAAGGAAGGCTAAGTTTGATAAAATGATTACATAGAGCAACCTAGTAGTGAAGGGAATAACAGAGAAAATTAGATAAGGAGATCAAATTTAAACAAGGTAGAGAGGAGATCTGTAATAAACTTCATAAGAGAAAACTAAAGGATCAAGTACTGAGACATTATAATTATTGTATCAAGAAAAATATCTTAACAGAGTGGTTTTAATAGACCTAGTTAAATCTCTTAACAAAGTGTTTACTTCATTGTAAGTTTAAATCCTTTAATCAAGGTATAATTAACAATATTGTAAAACTTTTAACTGAGAAGACCCCTCATAAGATAGATCATTAGAAGTGATCAATATTGTAGCCCTACCAACAGAGTCTTATTATTGCAGTACTGAAGATTTGTGGGTGTCATCCCCACCCCATTTTTACCTTCACCTTGGAGGGTTTCTGGGTAACCAAAATCTTTGTGCTATGTGTTTACATTTATTTTCATGGATGTGATGTATATTTAGATCTATTTCAGTTTTATAGTTTATGTTTGCATGGTGTATGGTTTAAGATAGGAGATGGACTGGGAGTAAATTCAATAAATCTATTATTTTCCTTGAAAGAGCTCCCCCCCCCCCCCCCCCCCCTCCTCATTATCTTGCTTCCCAAATTAGACTTCAAACAATGAGTACATTAAAAAAAAATTATTTTCTATGTAAGAATCATTTGACTCAATCCTCTACTTTAAAATATTATTATAAGATTTATGAATTTTTTGTATATTATTTATTTTATTATTATATATTTTTAATAAATGGAACATTTAGTTTTTATCATTATAAAATATGGTACACTATTCACAAAAAGGTAGCATGATCTAAGGTCACCTCTTATCTCATACAGGTAGATCATGAAAAACAAAAAAAATAAACAAAGTATCCAACCATAAACAATAACAAATAGTCATTGAAGTAGGCAATTATGAAGAATCTTCATCGCCCCCATATATTAGTGGGGTTGTGGATGACATCAACGAGATACCACTACTCATCAACAAAAATATCTTCTTTATCTTTATCTTACACCAATATGGAAAGCTATTTGGAGAAACATGGCCACCCTTCATCACTACTCTAGAAGCCATCTATCCATAGTCATCATCACTTGACAACCTTGCACCCTTCAAACCCCACCTAGAGGAAAAACCTCTAACTACAAAAGGTATTCCTTACAACAATAAATCATACAAATGAATTGATTTCAAATCCCTTCTCATCACTTTTATTATGTGTTTAGTGGTAAAATGGAAGCACTTTAATAGGGTTACAGACTTCCACTTTATAGACACATTAAGCATCAAATATGTGTGTGAGGGAAAGAGGGGAACTTCATAGAATGATTCCACTTGTGATCCAAATTAGATTATCTAGGGCCTAAAGGAAGAGGGCTGCCAATACTAAATCCAGGTTGTAAAGAGGAATGAAAATAAAAATTAAAAAATACACTCTCTTAGGTCCTTAATAAGATAATGTGAATGTGAAATTGAACTAATTGCTTAAGAAATGTGAATCCAGATGCTATGTGAATACAATCAGCCCAATTAAGATGAAAATCTAGGGTAAATATACGAAATGAAATGAAATGTAAAGGACTCACCTTGAAATGTGTAGAGTAAGATGTATTTATGCTTAATAACTTTGGATATTAAACTTTTCTAAACTTACGATCGAGGATTGTGGAATAAAATGATGAAAGGAAAAAAAAAAAACCCCATAAATCTCCCTAAAATCTAAGACTAAAGGACTAGGTTGACTTGGAAGGACATCCTACAACTAGGTTGACATAGTCCATGACTCTAAAATTGACAACTCCAAAAAGCTTGTGAATTGTAGGTTCCACATCTAAAATTATTTTCACTCCCAACCTGCAAATCAACATAGAAAAGTGAGGTTTTGGGGGTTGGGGCTTGAAGAGGGTTTGCCTTGGTCAAGCCCTAGGTAAAGGAATTAACCATAAATGAGAAATGTAAATGTAAAATACTATAAAGAACAAGATAAATGTTAGGTTTCACCTTTCCCATGTGTATGTATTGTATATGTAATGTAGATCTTGAATAAGGAATGTAGGATATCTCCACACTTTCAAATGGATCTATCACAACTCCATCATGGTGTCATGGATATTGATATGCATCAATGAAGATGATGAATATTTTAATGTAGATCTCATCTCTTTATGTCCAACAATATGATAGATCTTGAAGAGGAAATTCTCACAAAGGATTCTCTAATGCTAGATAGAATTCTCCTTTCTTAAATGCCTGAATGCTTGAACTCCTTGAATGAAAGACTGAAATATTCACTAGAGAGAAAGATCTTGAGATATGGATTTCTTGAGATGAGATGAGATGAGATGAGATATGAAATAAAGCCTCCAAGTCTCCTTATATATGAGGTTTTGGGTGAGAAAACCATACAGTCTGATTAGGTAATGGTAAAAAAGTAATTAAACCCTTCAGGACTTTTGGGCCCTAAGATTTGGAACTACTGGGGACTAGATCAACTTGGTCCAAGAGGACAAGTCTTGGGTGCTACAAAAATCCAAGGAAGATGCCAAAGAGATAACATGGAAATTCGAATGAGAGAAGAGGAAAAGAGAGAAAAGCATAAGCATATCCATGGTCCGAAGAGGGACTTATGAAGAGGAGGGAGCTAGAAGCTCTTAAAAGGAAAGTGTGTCCATTTTAAGATGATATATTTAGCCTCCACTTTAGTAGGAGTATGAGTTTCCTCAAACTCATTGTAAAGTATACCAAGAGAAAAAGGGTAAATCTTATTATGACTGAAGAGGAAAGAAATCATCAAACCCTTAATAGACTTGAGTCTTATCACATCTAGAGTCAAAATAAGAGAGAGAAGTGCTAAAAAACAAAGGGGTGTAGTTCCTTGCCCAATAGGGGTTGTGTGCCTTATTGTGAACCAAACAAGAAAAAAGAACAAGGAAAGAACTAGGGGGAAAGGTCTCTACAAAAGGGGACGCCATTTAAAAGTTTAGCTAGTGTGTGTGGCATGCAAATCAACCCATTGAAGATGAACCAAATGTTCTAGCAAGTTTTTATGGCATGCTAGTCAATCCATCAAGGAATTCAACTTCAAGGGAACTCCATGTCCCAAAAAGAAGAATTGAAATATGGCCTAGGCATAAGGATGTGTATGTCCTTATGGGAACAAGACCAGGCTTCCTAGACTATTAGTAGTCAAAATAAGGGTAAAAAACAAGGATCGTGCCTCCCAATGTGTCAAAATTTAGAGAGAGATCCAAAAAGAGACCAAGCCCCAAGGAACTGTCCAAAGTTTCTTGGAAACTAAAAAGAAAAAAAAAAAAAGAGGATAGAAGACATGAAATGAAAATGCATAGATTGGGGTATACCTTAGAAATCATACCAAGAAATAAGGTCAAAGTACTCCAAGCTATACACAAAATTCATATTTGTCTTCTATGGAAGAAGGAGGAGCAGAGTGTATCCCCCACATTAAAGAAAATGTAAATGCCTTAACAGGACAATAGCTTTAGCGGGAGCATACATGCATCCATGAAATAAAATTTCCACTATCAGATGTCCCTAAGAGGAGAACATATCAAAGGAAATGAGAACATACAAAACAAAAAAAATAAGGTCCAAAAGGGATCTAATAAATAAGGGATCAGTAAGATCATATGATAATATGTAATATTATGTCAAGTTATATGAGAATATCATCACTCCCCAAAATAAAAATATGACACAATGGAGGAAAAGACACAAAAGAGACACAAAGAAGAGCATTTTTCAGCCAATAATATGGAGATAAAAAAGAATTAGTGCTACCATATCATAACAAACCAAGAAGACTTAAACAAGACCAATGGTACAACCAATAACACATGCACAACATAACATAGAATGACATATAGAAGAAGAGAGATACAAATAAAAGAATGTAGACAACATAACGATCACTTTATTACCTTGTGCTCAACAAAGAAACAAGGATAATCTAAAGCAATCAAAAGAAGACAAAAAATAGAAGTACAACACGGGAGAAAACAACACAAGAACACTGAAAACTACAATTATGGATGGAGTTCACGGTAAGTGTTCCATGTGCCTACTCCATCTCAATCCAAAATTCTAGGGGAAGGATGACGACTCATGAGAGGAACCATATCCATAATAGTAGGAATCACAACAAGTGCTAAACAAGGACTTTGAAAGTTGCTATGCTTATATCTAGGAGTGATCATGAGCTATGTAGAAAACATATTGTTAGGTAAATCATTATCTAAAATAATTAAATCATCATCACTACTATTAGCTAAAGTATCTTCCATATCTAGATTAATAGAATCATCATGTTTATCTAAATGCATAGTGTTACCTTGTTGAACCTCCTCCAAAGATGCATGTGGGGTGTGACCAATGGAAGGTAAACGTTGAGATGAAGATGTAGGCTAAGAAGAAGTAGAGCAAGCTTGAGCCTTAGCTATAGCTTGATGGTTCTTGTGATGTTGATGATCATGTTGATTATGAAAAATTTTATGAGGGATAAGAGAAGGATTAGGATCAATTACCATAGGTTCCACATAAGGAACATCAATGAGTTGAGATGGATGTAGAAGGTTAGTAAGGTGTAGAAGTAGAAGGTGAAGATGAAATAGGCAAGACAAATGGAGGTGAAGAACCCTTAACAAAACTAAGCTCCATAACCTTAGCTACTTTTTTTATAGTTTCTATAAAGATGATTAAGATGAGCAGATGGTTTTTTAGGATGAGATGGCCAATAAAAGTCAATCTCAATACAATCTCTAGGATGTGTTTGTTTATAAAGAGAATGATTAACAGTAACAATTACTCCATCACAAGGAAATTTAAAATATTTATGAATAGGAGAAGCAACAACTTTCATGGTAGAAAGCCATGAAATACCAAGCTTAACCTAAAATTGATCAAAAGTGGGAATAATCACAAAGGTAGTAAAAAAAAATTCTTTAAAATAGTAATATATAAAGTGATAGAACCTTGAGGTTGGTAAAGAAAACCATTAAAATTTTGAATCCACATGGGAATTGAATCATAAGTATCTCTATACAACCCTTTACTAAAAAGGTGTTCTTTAGTGATAACATTCACAATAGAAGAAGGATCAACCTAAGTACCAAGAGAAGGAATATGAGCCACTCTAGCAATGATGTAAAGAGGACCATTAGGTACCTTAAACATATCAAAATGACTAAAGCTAATAATAGGTGGTGTTTGTTGAGGATCGGGTGGAGAAGAAATCAAGGGTTGAGACTATCTCAACATGTTTAACCACATGATTCACTTATTCTATCCTCTCACCATAAGAAATATGGTAATAAGAAGAAGAAGATTGATTAATGACATTCACTAAGTGTGAAGGCATAGGATTAGTGTAAATCTACAAAAAAATTATTAGGTGATGCAACAAACTTATTCGTATGATTAACTTAAGCATTAATAGAAACAAGTTTAGAATTAATAAGGATTTGAATAATGTCCTTTAAACCATAACACTTTTGAGTACCATGACCTATTTGACGATGATATTGAAAAAAATTATTAGAATCAAAAAACTTAGGTATAGGTTTACTAGAATAAATAGGATGAATAGGAGGAAGATTATGAACATGGGTGTGAATCAACTTATTCATCACCTCAAAAAAAGGATAAGATAAGTTAGTATATTGACAATTAGGATGAAATATAGAGAAAAAAGTAGTCGTACAATCAAGATTTAGTATGTGGAGATTTGACTTTGATAAAGTTGTTAGATTTAGAGAACTTGTTTGAATGTCTGACGACATCACTCTTATTACTATAAATAAGAACCATCAAAGTAGAGCTCTCAAGTTGACTCACTTGTAACTGGTAATGGTGAAGCATGCACTAGAGAATAAAGTAAATCGTATTGAGAACTTATTAAGCTTGAGCAAGTTGGATAGTTAGGTGGTGGAGGAATGTGTCGATTGGTCTTCTCAACCAACCAACCCTTTTATAAGCACTTGGAATATTGATAATGTACAAATGATGTTTTGGTATGAATAAAGTAAATAATTTCCTTTCCAACTTGGTATATTGGTAATAAGGTACATTCTATGTTATTTCTCAGTATACATATCTTTATTATTTTGTGAACTTGAGTAGTATTTCTAATCTACATTTTTTGCACTGTAGCCTAAGTCCAAACTCTAAGGTCATTGACACAAGAGGATGGAGTAATGGGAAGACCCTTCCTACCATGCATACAAGTAAAAAATAGTGATAGAGAAGAGGAGGAAATAACCAAATAATATTAGTTGATATGTGATCTAGTGACAACTTGGGAAGTTGTGGTCGATCAGTTTTTGCAAAGGGAAGCTGGTGAGAGAACGGTTCCAGAGGGCACAATAAGAGATTAAAAAAATTGTGCCACCAGTGGTGTATGATCTACTAGGAAAGATTCCTTTCCTTCTGGCACAATACATGTTACAAGTGGAGGAAGAAAGAACCAACACAAAAAGAGAATAAAGGAGGTAATAATTACTCCAATAATTTGCTAAAAGGAGGACAAGGGAACACAACTTGGAGGAGTGTGATAATCCTAGGAAGGGAAACAGACAATAAACCAATTCATGCCCCTAATTCCAAATAAATATCTAAGGTGGGTACCAGAGGAAGAAATTGAGGAGGAATTTTCCTTGAGGATACTATATCTCTAGTAGCATGAGGAGAGATGTCATAACTTAAGGGGATAGGGGGATCCCACTAGAATCCAAGAAGGGTTGATTGTGCATACAATCAAATGAATATCCAATTTGGCTATCTCGAAGAAATTGAGAAGGAATTTAGGGTGTAGAAACCTACAGACCCCTACATAGAGAGAACTTCGACAAGAGAAAAACCCAAACACATGAGAAGAAGATACTTGTGGGTCAAGAAATCAAGAACCAAGTCTATCGAGAGGGAACTTCCAGCCAAGAGAAATTGTTCCATTAGGAAGGAGTGTTCCATCTAGAGGAAGGGTACCACCAATAAGGAGTATTCCATTACGTGGAAGTGTTCTGACAAGAAGAAGTGTCCTTTTGAGGAAGTGTTCCATTAGGAGGGAGTATCACCATTAGAGGAATCATTCCACCTAGAAGCAAACCATTAGGAGGGGATATTCCACCAAGAGGGAAAAAGGGAAAGATAATGGAAATAGACAAAAAAAATTGCCTAGATTTACTAGGGATGGTTCAGAGGACCTCACGTGCCACTATAAAACATGCATAACCATATGGAAAGTGAACCAAAAAAATAATGCAGATGAGTGGCTAAAAGAATTCCCTGCCACACAAAGAGGTATAGCCATTAACTAGTATATGGATTTGGAGGTAGGCAAGAACACATGGAATAATATATGCACAACCTTTGAGGAAGAATTTAGACTCTTAAGAGACGATGATGAAATAGTGATCAAAATCTATAGTACAAGGCAAGGAAAGAGTGAATCTGTGAAATCCTAGAGTAGAAGGCTAAAAGATATGATAAGGAAACTTAACAACAAGTCTATGGGTAGACTAACAAAAGGTCATTCATTGAAGGGTTGACACCATCCCTTAGGAAAAAGATGAAGATAGTTTTTCCATCAACCTTTATGGATGTGTGTACTCATGCAATGGACATAGAAAGTGAGAACAAAATCTCCAAGGAAAGAAGGCATGGAAGCACACGTGAAAGTTTAGAGGAAAGTGAGGATGAATCCAAAACCATCCAAGCCCTAAGAAAGCACATGAGGCAATTAATGAAGGAGGTAATGGGGAGTAAGGAAGAGAAAAAATAAGGGAGGGAGCTATGGTGTTTAGATTGTGAAAAGGAAGGCCATATAAAAGGGATAGCCTGAAGAAAGCATTTTGTGAGGTTTGTCAAGTGTTGGGACACACAATCAAAGACTGTCCCTACAATCTAAAAACATAGAAAGCTCAAATATTCTTCACATAGGGAGAGAAATCCACACCACCCTCCACCCCTCCAATGAATCCAAATACAAAAGCCTCACCGAAAACAACAATAACAATAACAACAACAACACACCCCAATGAGAAATCTAATATGATTCTAAGGGAAGACCTATGACCCAATGTAGGTAGTGCAATGAATGGGGATAGTTTGCATGAGACTATTAAAATGGAAGAGGACATAATGGAGTAATTTTGTGTAAATGGTGTGGACCAGGAAATCATGAGGAGATGAATTTCTCTAGACAAAAGGTGGTGAATATGTTAGACATTGAAGAACTAGAAAGTGAAATCCTTGCCATCATAAGGATGCAAGCCAGGAAACTGGCCTACTTGGATGCTACTACAGAGAAGGAATGATTTCATGAAGCACAAAAAGACATCCAAGATTACATGCGAGGGGAAGGCAAGTCCAGATAAACTTACTACAAATGAGGATGTACTGAATGTAGTAAGGAAAGTTCTAGAGATCACCATCCCAGTGAAAATTATTGATTTACTAGAAACATTACCTCAGCTCCAGGTAGAATTAACACAAGGGGCAAGTTTAAGGGGGATACCCTCTAAGGAAGAATAGAAAGGAGAAGCATAGGTCAAAATAGAAAAAAATACCCTATTCACTATAGGAATGGTGAGGACACCAATAATAGTAGAAATGGAAATATTGGGGTATAGACTCTTAAATACTATTGTTGATGGATTTTTTGATGTAAATGTCTTATCTAAAGAAACATGGAAGGCAACAGGGAGACCCACACTTTGTCCACCTACATTTCAACTGGTGGGGGTAGATCAACACAAAATTGAGCCTATAGGAACCCTGATGGGACAAAAGCTAGTAATCGGTACACAACAATTTTTTCTTTATTTTGTGGTTATTACTTTAGAGAAAAAGGGGTATGATTCTTTACTGGTAAGATGATGGTTGGTTAGAGAAAAAGCTACCCATAATTGGAAATAGAACACTCTATCTATTAAATCAAAGGGAAGAAAGTACACCATAGTCCTGAGGAACCAATCAATAAGCCAGACAAGGCATCGAAATCAAAAGAAGAGGGGAAAGACCAAGAAAGAGTGAAACCAAATGAGGAAGGGGTGCTCAAACTAGGGGAATGCTTAGAAGATCAAAAGAGCTCCCTTAATGGATTATTCCACTAGCAGATGGGAGGCTATGAAGTTTTCTAGCCCAAATGTAATATATTGCAAATCTAAGAATCAAAGTATGAAGAAAGGTACTCAGAAGGGTATAAGGAATACAAAGAGGGTATGGAAACCCTTAGTGGGACCCCAACACACATATTTCAAAAAGAGGTAGAATACAAGGAGGAAAAACTCTAGACTATAAACCTTAGGGAAGAAGATCAACCCAAAATGATTTTGATAGGGGACAACTTGGATCCAGTGTTAAAGACTACAACTTTCAAAATCTTTTTCGAGTACAAGGATGTCTTTGCCTGGACATACTAGGACTTGAAAGGGGTGCCTTTGGAGCTATGTGTTCATCAGATTCCATTGATACCTAGAGAAAGACCAATAAGGAAATGACCTTACGAAATGAATAAAAACTATGCAACCAAGGTCTAGGAAGAAATCACAAAAATGTTGGAAGCAGGGATAATATTCAAAGTACAAACATGTGAATGAGTATCTCCTATAGTCATATCATTGAAGAAGGATGGAAACAAAATTCAGATATGTGTCGACTTTAGATGTTTGAATGTGGTAACCATAAAAGATCCTTTCCCCATTCCTTTTATTGATATCATCTTAGCAGAAGTGGTTGGCCATGAAATATTTTCTTTTATGGACAGATTTTCAAGATATAATCAAATTAGCATTATAGAGGAAGATAAGTTAAAGACTACATTTGTTGTTGAAGATGGTGTATATGCCCATAATCAGATGTTGTTTGGGTTGTGAAATCTAGTAGCCACATTTCCAATAATCATACTACACATCTTTGATGGTATGTCAGTAGGAAAATTTAAAGCCTTTCTGGATGACTAGTTTGTTTCCCATGGAAAGGAACACCACCTCAAAATTACTGGTGAATGCATGGAAAAATTTTCAAAGAGAAATGTTGTCCCTAACCCCAAAAAAATGTAGATTTATGATACCACAAGGCATACTTCTTGGTCATATCATATGCAAGGAAGGATTTGCAACAAATCGTGACAAGATCAGGGTCATTCTAGAGGTGGAGGCTCCACCAAATGTAATAGGGGTCAAATACTTTGTGGGGCATGTAGGGTAGTATAGGAGGTTTATAAAAGGATTTGTGGAAGTATCTCTACCCTTGGAAAAGCTAATGAGGAAAGGAGAATGGTTCAGGTGGGACGAAGAACAGGATGATGGTTTTGAAGAATTAAAGAAGAGACTGGTTGGAGCCTCGATACTTATATACCCTGATGGAACAAAGAGTTCCATGTTAATGTGGACACATCCAATTACACAATAGATGCCACTTTGGCACAAACTGGAAATGAAGGACTGGATCACCTAATGTGTTTTGCAAAAAAAAAATTATCAAAAGTGGAGTGCAACTATAGTACCATTGAAATGGAAGCTTTAGATATGGCCATGCCATCCAAGAATTTAGACATTACTTATTAGCTACACCCTTTACATTTTTTTTGGACCACCAAAACCTAATGTACCTAGTAAACAAGTTGGTGATTCAAGGAAGAGTGAGTAGATGGTTAATCCTATTACAAGAGTTTACCTTTAAGATCATAGTCTGACCTAGAAAAACTCATGTAATCATCGATTAGTAATCAAGAATCAAATCAGGGGAAGCCTCTAGTAGTGGAGTAAATGAGGATTTCCTAGATGCATACCTATTCCAAATTATCGTGCTACCTTAGTGGTATGAAAAGATTAGACAATACTTGAAAAAAATACCTTTCCCATAGAGATATCACCAGTTGAGAGGAGAAAGATTTCCCTCAAAAGCAACACATTCTAGTTGATTGAAGGATTGTTGTACAAACTGGGACCAAATGGGGTATTAAGGAGATGTTTCATGGAGGAAGAAATCCTAGGAGTACTGAAAGAATCTCTTGAAGGATTGGTAGGATATCACATGGGACCTGATACAATTGCAAGGAAGGTTTATTGGTGGGACTCTAGTGGCCCACATTGAATGCAAATGCTAGGGAATGGTTGTTGAGTTGTGACACCTATCAAAGAGTTGTCAAACCCCTAAAATGAGATTGTATGCCATTCTTCCCTACTTAGCCTCAAGAGTTATTTAAACATTGGAGACTAGAATTTTTGGTTCTCTTACCCATAAGAAATACCCATCGGTGTAAGTAAATAGTGGTGGCAACATAATATCTTACAAAATGGGTAGAAATATGGGCTCTCTGATAACACAGCTCTCAGAACGACTAGATTCCTATATGAACAAATAGTAACTATATTTGGGATTCTACTCTAGGTGATAAGTGACATGGGGTTGCATTTTGTCAATCACACCATCAGGGTAATGATAAGTGAGCACAAAAAATTTCATTTATTTTCTAGTCCCTATTATCCAAGGGCAAATGACCAAGCATAGTCCATGAATAAAATATTAGTGACAATCCTCTACAAGATTTGTGGAGTCAAAGGACAAGATTGGGAAGAATGACTTCCAATCATGGCATGGACATACAAGACTACATAGAAAGCTACTACTAGGCACACCCCATTTCATCTAATATACTGGTAGGAAGCAGTCATGCCAATGGAACATACAATATTAATTCTAAGAATAATAGCTCAAAATAGGTTAGGAGATGAGGAGAGTCTCAAGGAAAAACTCCACACTCTACTAAAACTGGATGAAAGGAGGACACTTGCTCAATGAGCTATAGAAGTGGCCAAGAAAAGACAATTTTTTGGCATGACAAGCACTTTAAAAAGATGAATTTCAAACTAGGACAACTGGTGCTCAAGTATAACAAGAAAAATGAAATAAGGCAAGGAAAAATTTAAACTTTGATGGTTAGGATCATTCAGAATATTAGAAGTAAAATAAAATGGGAATATTAGAAGTAAAATAAAATGGGACCATAAAATTATCTACCTTGGATAATAAATCGGTGAAAGACCTTGTATACAAGTATAAGTTAAAAGTGTATGAAGAAAGAAATAAGCTGGTCCCTAGCTATTTTGTAAGTATGGAAGGAGCAAGTGGCAAGGAACAAATAAAGTCAAATAAAGGCATAATCTAAAAATTCCACCCTAACTCATCTAAAGCTTTTGCCACACATAGTGCCATGGATACTATTGGAGGAGGGTTGATTCAAACCATCACTCAGGAAAGAATCCTTACAGCTGTATGAGGGAGAAGAGAATCCATATAATAAAGGAATAAAGAGGTATCACAAAGGAAAAGAGAGGTCATATGGCGTATGAAGGTTGCTATACAAAGTACCAAAGTTTTCATGGGAGGGGTTACCAATTCCATATTGTGCAAACACATTCCTAGTTGTATGAATACCTTGTTTGTTGTACACCTCTTACCATATGAAGAAGTCTATACGAAGGATTGAAAATTATCTTTGTCATACCATATGAGAGAGTTCATATACAGGCAACCCTTATCATATGAGGAAGTCCCTACATAGCTAGAGGAATTGATAATCACAAAAGTAGGACAACTAGTTTTTTTCATACTAGTAGTAGTAAGGGTTTTTCTGAGAAGAGAAAGGACACGTACCACACACCTAGGAGGGAAAAATTGGAGTAGTTGGAACACACAACCATTTCAAAAAACTTGGGAAGTGAGGTGCAACCACCACAAGATGGTAAAATTAAGCATAGGAAATCCGAGTAGAGGGAACATCCTTTTTCAAAAAAGAAAAATGTGATACTAAAAACAAAGAAAGAGGTAAAGAAGATGATGAGAGGCAAGGGAAAAATTATAGGTTCCAATGTGATACTGAAAAACAAAGAAAGATGGTAAAAATGTGATACTGAAAACAAAGAAAAATGTGATACTGAAAAAAAAAAAAAAAAGATGGTAAAAATGTGATACTTGGAAGGACATCCTACAACTAGGTTGGTGTAGTCTGCAACTTTGAAACTAGTGACTCTAGAAAACTTGCAAATTATAGGTTCCAAATATGCAATTCTTTTTGCTCCCTACCTACAAATCAACACAAAAATGAAAGGTTTGGGGGTTGGGCTAGTTTGATGAGAGCTTTCCTTGGTCAAGTCCTCAGTCAAGGAATTAACCATAAATGAGAAATGTAAATGTAAATGACTATAAAGAAGAAGATAAATATTAGGATTCATCTTTCTTGTGTGTATGTAATGTAGATCTTGAATTAGAAATGTAGGATATCTCCACACCTTGCAATGGATCTATCATAACTTTGTCATGATACCATGGATATGGATATGCACCAATGACAAGGATGAATGCTTCAATGCATATCTCTTCCCTTGATGGCCAAACATACACTAGATCTTAAAGGGGAAATGCTCATAAAGGATTTTCCATTGCTAGATAAAATTCTCCTTGCTTGAATACTTGAAAAATGCTTGAACTCCTTGAATGCAAAAGATTGAGATCTTCACTAGAGAGAAAGCACTTGAAAATGAGATGTTTGATGTTCATGAGATATGGATTTCTTGAGATGAGATGAGATGAGATGATATATGAAAATGAAGCCTCCAAGTCTCCTTCTATATGAGATTTTGGGTGGGAAAACCATACAAGCCAACTAGGTAATGGTCAAAAAGTAATTAAACCCCCTTGGACTTTTGGGCCTCGAGATCCAAAACTGCCATGGACTAGGTCAACATGGGTCAACCTAGTCTAGGACTATGTCAATTTGTGAGGACTAGGTTGACCTAGGTTGGCCTAATCTAGACTAGTTTCACATGAGTCGACTTGGTTTAGGAGGATAGGCCCTAGGTGTCATAGAAAGACATGGTAGATGCCAGAGTGATAAAGGTGGAAATATGGAAGAGAGAAGAGGAAAAGAGATCAAAGCATGAGAATATCCATGGTGCAAAGAGGGAATCATGAAGAGGAGGGAGCTAAAAGGTCTTAAAATGAAAGTATGTCTATTTTAAGACAATACATTATGATTAAAATTTAAGAATTTGGCAATATTATGAGCTTGTGAAGTATTTTTTTAAGTGCGGAAGAGAATGTGTGATGCATTCAAGGATGGAAAGTATGGAATGGACTATTCACCCTTATGATAAAATACAAGACAACTTATATGGTTAAAATAAACATAAAACTTTTTTAATTTATAATAGAAAGAAGACATGCCTACAAGCCTTCTCATATATGCATATTATAATGTGTTTCATTCTTGTCATCTTGCAAGCTCACAATTCATCATACACTTATTTAAAATTTAAATGCATAAATCAATTGTGAATCCTAATTTCCTATTTCTATCTCCCTTAGTTTTTAGTTACTTGTGAAGAAGTAATGTTTCATGCACACTAACTGTTGTCACTTAGGTTTGCACCCTTGTCCAGAGCCTATGCATGAGGACAACCTAGTGAAACATGGAAACAACCTCCAAGCTGTGGGAATTGAACTGTGAAGTTGAGTCTCCGGAGAAGGCTCGCTTCCTCTTACTATCAGAGTGCACCTAACTACTCTTGGAGGGGAAAAGGGAGAAGGAGAGCATGAAATAATTCTACCTAGCCTAATATAAAGAGGCCATGCACCAAAATAGAGTGTTCAAACCAATCTCTGCCCATATATGCACTATTGAACCAGAATGAAACTAAAGATATACACATTCAAAGTTGCTTTAATCAAATAACCACATGTAGATCAAGATGATCAAGATGAATGTCACAAGGAAAGAGAGATTCACTTATATGCCATTCACTTATATGCCATTCACAAGCCAACAGAGATACAATCATGCAGATTATGGACTTTCACAAAGAAATGGTGAAGGAAAAGAGTTCTTGCACTTTCATACCAATGGTTGAAGGAGATAAAATAGAGAATCATACAATTCAGAGGCACAGGGGAATTTACACTGGAATTGTAGAGCAACAATAGAGAAAAACCAGATAAAGGTTCGACCATGACAAAATCTACAAAAGTTGCCTTTATAGTTCAGGCATAACTGAGATCTCTTCTAGCTGAAGTGACTTCGCAGCTACCTTCCATTAAGTTGTACAGAGAACAATCAAGGGGAAATCTAATCTAGATGTGGATCCAGACACAATGATTTGGAATAGGGCCCTGAGAAGACAGAAATAGCACCATAACTACGCTCTGACCTAGTAGATGGATCAAAAGATGGGTGGTGGAGTGTTCTTCTCATTCTACATTCATTTCATGGTAGTTAGAATCGATCATGAAGATCATATTGCGCAACAAAACCAATTACCTTCATTTTTTGGGTTGTGAATCAGCAAAGTCAATGATTCAACCTGTTTTTGTAAGCAGGATGGACCACATGGACCAATAGCCTCTTTTTATTTTTCCACCTCGCGAAAGTCCTACATAGTTGACCATCTCTTTATCACTAACTATGCCAACTCCTTAACTCTAGTTGCGACGGTTACACTAACTGCCAGCTGTTAACTGTCAACCTTGGCCGAGCCCATGAGACATGTGTCACCAAGGCACTATGTCGCTATGGTTAAAATTCTCATAGTTCTCCATAGCGAGATAGTGCCCATCGTTGATCTTTCTTAATCTGACGATCGTGGAGACTCGTCATGTTTTGCACTTCGCTTTTCAACCTCTGGGCCCGTGACATGCTGTCAGCACACCTGGTATCATCCTTGAGGTTCACAAGATAACACGGGCCCATCTGACATGTTTCATTGAGGTGCTATGTCGCTATCGTATATAGTGTGCAACTTTCAATAGCGTGATAATGCCAACCATTGATCTTCCTAAAATATGATGATCGTGAAGACTCGTCATAATACTATGCTTGTTCTTACCTAGGCCCATCATACCTGGCGCCATCTCGGCAACTGCACCACACTCGAATGACACCTGACAATCCTTGGCACACATACCTTGGCGAGACCTGGCCCCCTGGTCCACATGGCGAAAGGGTGCTATGTTGCTATGGTTAAAATTCTTATAGTTCTCATAGCGAGATAGCACCTGTCGTAGATCTGCCTTAGATCTACAGTGGTCCACAAAACTATACAACTACATCTCGAGCTGGCTGAATGGACCAATGAAAAAATGCCATTGTATTCTGACTCATCTGACAACTGCCACTGAGGATGAGATGTACTATCACTTTGAAGAAGGGCGAGCCCATTACGTAATCTATACCATGCATCGTCGAGGTGTTATGTCGCCATGGGTATCTATCATGCAACTCTCAATAGTGACATGACGCCAACCGTGGATCAAATTCACATCTACGGCGCTCAAACTCTTTGCAGTACTATATACCTGGTTAATTGGATGGGCCAATAAGATCTACCTATGTACTCTAACCTATCTGATAGCTGCCACGAAAGACAAGACACTTGTTCATCCTACAACCCACAAGACGAAAATGAACCCACATGCCATGCATCACCAAGGCGCTATGTTGTTATGGTTAACATTCTCACAGTTCTCCATAGCGAGATAGTGCCCATTGTTGATTTGAACTAATATAACAACAAAAAAGATAGATCTGACTTCTCAGTGCATAGCCAATAGGAACTGGCCACGTGCCAACTGTCTGATGAATCCTCATCGATATCTGACAAGGCACACCTGGGACCAACCGGACATGCGACAGAAGGGCGCTATGTCGCTAACATATCCATCGTGCAACTTCCCATGTCGAGATAGCACCAACCATAGATATTCTTTAGATCTGACGACGGAAGACTTACGAGCCGCAAAACATATTATAAGGTTTGATTGGGTATTTAAAATAATATTAACTCTACACACTAGCTGTTGGCGGGTAGAACATTTAAAATTTGAATCTTGGCGCGGCATAAAAAATGATAACATTTTTGGCAACTCACAGGGGATGCGAGCCTGCTATACATAAGACTAGTGGCCTAAAGTGTCCATTGGGCTACAGAGTTAAAAGATGTAGATTCTGTGCATTGTGAAACCCTAACCCTACTTCTGAGAAAAAAACCCAAATATCTCTATCTCTGCAACTGGAACCAGAGACCAAAACTCCCTGCAATCTTCAAAATTTTGAAAACCTGCTATCTCATAGAGAGACAACCCCGTGCTCATGCACTTCTTGGAAAATAGGAAACAAAAAAGAACATAACTAAACTAACTATATACATGGAACCCCAAATGCTGTCAGAAACATGGTTTAAGGTAAATCCCATTGACTGGGATGGATAGAATCTCACCATTAGGCCTGCTTAACTGGAAACATTGGCCTACTTGCAACTGATAATTAGATAAGGACCACTCCACAATGCATCAAAATTTGAGTGTCTTCTTGGTTTTGCCCTATTTGCATCCCACTTTAGAACCAAATCTCCCTCCCTAAAGATCATGACCCTAGCCCTCTTGTCAAAACTCCTCTTCACGTACTGTTGGTGTGCCTCTAGGGTCTGCATGGCCTAATTTCTCTTTTCTTCTAGCTCTGTCAGTTTTACCATTCTCACTATCATGGCATCATCCTCAATCAACTCTAGCTGATGAGCTAGTTCCAGGGCTGGGAACTCCAATGAAATTGGAAGCCTTTCTTCTCTACCATATACCAACACAAATGGTGAATTCCCTATTGATCTTTTAGGTGTTATCCTATCAGCCCATAGTGCAGTCTTCAACCTTTTATGCCAACACCTCTGATTGTCCTCTATTGTCCTTTTCATGATCCTAATTAGGTTCTTGTTGGATGACTCGGCCAAACCATTACCTTGAGGATAGTAATTTGAGGATGTGCTCATATAGATATTATGATCCACTACCCATGCACAAATCTAAGCTCCAACAAAAGACTTGGTTTTATTTGAAATAATTGTTGAAGGGGCACCAAACCTGGTCACAATTCCATCAAGGAACTCAACAACTGAAGATTCAGTGTCATCCTTCAATGCCATTGCCTCTATCCACCTGGTAAAGTAATCTATAGCAGCTAAAATCCATTTATGACCAAAATTGGAAGGAGGATTGATAGGGCCTATAAAATCCAACCCCCATTGAGAAAAAGGTTGATCCACCTAGATAGGATGGAGGGGAAGAGCTGCAAGTCTTTGTTTTCCAGAGAGGAAGGCACATTTTTCACACTTCCTTACATACTTATGATAGTCATGGAACAAAGATGGCCAGTAATAACCAGCCCTCATGATCTTCATTGCAGTTGTTCTAGCCGAGAAGTGGCCACCATCAAGACCATCATGAAGTTCCTTGATCATTCTTTTAGCCTAGTTTATATCAAGGCACCTTAATAGGGCTCCATTAAAATCTCTTCTAAAAAGGATATCATCAACTATGACATAAGGAATTGACTGTAGCCTATACCATCTCTTTTTAGCTTTGTCTAATCCTTGAGGGTATCCATTCCCTAATAAGAAATTCTTCATGTCATCCATCCAATTCCTTGGGCCATCATTTCTTGCTTCCTATTCTTCTGTTAATACCATGACAACTTCTTCATCAGGCTCTTGAGATGATAACATCTACTTACACAGTCCCTTACCTCTTACCAGCTTAGTGACTTGGATATCGATATCATACTCCATCACTCTTGTAATCCAACTAGCTCTTTTCTCACTAATATCTTTGCTCAAAAGGAAATCCTTCACAGTTGTTATGGGATAGGAGGTGTTTGAATTTCCTTAAAGATCTGATGATTGCAAGGGCTTGCTTCTCTACATAACTGTATGTATCTTCATACTCCTTAAGCCCTTCACTAAAGAAAGCTATGGGTTGTTCTTCGTTCTTGTCATTTGTTTGAGTCAAGATAGCAAAAATGCTTGACTCACCACCTAAGGTATAAAGAATGAAATCCTTCTCAAATTTTGGGTTTATGAGAGTAGGGGCTGAGGCTATGGTTGTCTTGATCTCTTCAAAACTTTCCTTCCCTTACTTGGTCCATGCAAAGACCATACCTTTCCTAAGCATAGTTGTAAGAGGTTTCACCATGGTAGCAAGATTTGAGATAAATCTTCTCACAAAATTTATCCTGCCTAGGAAACTTTGCAGCCCTTTCTTGTGTTTAGGAAGAGGGAGAGCGAGTATTTCTTTTGTTCTCTCTGGATCAATGGTTAAGCCATCCTTGTATACAATATGCCCTAATAATTTTCCTTTCTTAGTAGCAAAGACACACTTGCTTGGGTTAAGGGAAACCCCAAACTCTCTAAATCTTAAGAATACTTGTCTAAGATGATGAAAATGATCATCTACATCGTTTGAATACACAGTGATATCATCAAGGTAAACTAAGACAAACTTGTCAATCAATTTCTTGAAGGCCATCTCCATTTCCTTCTGAAATGTAGCACCTGCATTGGTTAGCCCAAATGGCATCTTACAAAAAGCATAGGTACCCCATTTAGTGGTAAATGCAATCTTGTACCTATCAAACTCTTTAACTAGCACTTGATTGTAACTGGAGAATCCATCAAGAAATGAGAATCTCTTTGAACCACTAACCTTGGACAAAATCTGCTCCATATAAGGGAGAGGATGGTGATCCTTAAGGGAAGCTTGGTTAAGGTCCCTAAAGTCCACACACAATCTAATTTCCCCATTCTTCTTCCTAACAAGGACAAGGTTTTCTACCCATGATGAGTGTTTGATAGGAAAAATTATGTGGGCCTCAATCAACTTGGATAGCTCTTTTCTCATTAATGGTTCAATCTTGGGATTCACTGGTCTTTGTTTTTGTCTTACTGGTTTTGCATCATCAACTCAATCTATGGTATGCTGAAATAACCTTGGGTCAAAACCCTTTAAGTCATCATATGTCCAAGCAAATATATCATTAAATTCCTGACATAGATGAATAAAATTTTCTTGTTCAATTTCAGAACATACCTTCCCCATGTTTAAGGATTTTCCATCAGCAACCATGACTGGAGTATGGTCACCCTCATCAGTAGCTAGGTTCATGGCCCTGCCCTTTGTTTGATCATCAAGATTAAAAACACTCTCTAAAGTAATGAGACCTTTAGGCAGCTTGTTAGAACTGAGGTGAATGATCTAATCACCATACTGATCTTGCAGTCTTGACTGATTTCTCTCTGAAAATTTTTCCTCATTCTACAAGAAGTTGACAATTTTCTCATCATACTCGAACACTTGCCAGTGGGTGTTATTGTTAGGGATGGCAGGCCTTACTACCACTCTGATTTGTTGCTTCTTCTCCTCCTCAAGATTCCTTGGCACATCATAAGATGCACATATTGCTGCAAGTCTATCAACATGTCTATTTTCTTTTCTAGGGATGCTGTGAATGTTAAATGCATTGAAACCCTCAAGAAAATCCCAAACTCTATGTTTATAAGACTTAAGCAAACCAGTTTTTGCGATATTCTGATTTCTCACTTGATTAACCACCAACTCACTATCTCCATAGACCCTTAAGGCTTGAATTCCTCTTTTTTGAGCAAGTAAGAGACCTTGAATCAAGGATTCATACTCAGCCACATTATTGGTGCAACTGAATTGGAGCCTAAAGGAGAAGTAATACCTTATTTGTGCAGGGGAAATTAACATTACACCAGCTCCTGATCCATTTTTATTCCTTGATCCATCGAAGTACATACTCCATATCCCACTTTCATCTCCTTTAGCATCCACAATATTGGGAACCAGGGCATCCTTTTCCAATATACAATATGTACTAAGACCTGTCTTGAGGATCTCTAACATAGGGTCAAATTGATATGCGTCAGCCCATTCATCCAAGAAGAAATTAGGTATCTTTTCCAGGGGAGTGGTGGGCTCCTTCACTATGTCATTCTCATCCATCTCTAGAATAGGGCAATTCATGTTGATGGGGTTGGGGGTGTAAGATTTAGTATGATGGAGGGCTTGAGGCTCTACTTTGATTGAAGCATTAGCTCCATATCTAGTTTTAAAAGACATATATGACCAATCAGAAGATATGAAACCACCTATTTGGGCAGTAAAGTCTCTTGACAGACAGATGGTAGAATATGGCTTGACTTCAACAATAGAGATATCTTGGGTTACAATACAACCAGGGCATGCATGTAGGCCCATCTCCACATTCCTAAGGATCCCTACAGTCTTGACAGTACTACCATCCAACTGTAATGCATCCCTAACAATGGGCTCATATTTCATTTCCAAAGCATCAACAACACACCTAGGCATCACTGAACTACTGGCCCCTGAATCAATCATGCAATTATGGACTAGTTTGCCTCCTATAATTAGGGAAACATAGAATGGAGGAGGTCTAACCCTTTTACTTGTTTCTTCCTCCCTTGATGGTTGTACTAGGCTTGTGGCACTTTCCATGCTAGGTGTCTAATCCTTTGGTTCAATTCTTTCTAACTCTTCCTGCAGCAACCTCCTTTACATTGGTATAGTAGCAACAATATCCCACATGGAGATATTCACATTTGTCTTATTCATTTTCTCTACCACACTAAATGGCATAGCAGGTGTTTTGGTAGAAACCTTAGGGGCTGCAACTATATGAGGTTGTGATGGGATGGCCTGAGGATCACTTGTATCATTTCTGCCATGGTTTTGCCTTTGCTGCTAAAGGGCACTTGATTGATTATTTTTTGCTTGCTCATGAGGTACTGCATTCGAAGTTTAGGCTTGATTGGGAGGAGGAGGGACAACATCTTCCATAGCTCTTCTTTTGCTTCTAGTGTTATGAGCAATGGAATCCTGGTTTACATTACAATGCTCCTCCATCTGATGATTCATAAAAGAGCAATCACCCTGTCTTTGCATATCTGAGGCATCCTTGAATTGGTCCTCCTTGTATGCTTGTTTTGCTATAGGTTATTGGACTGTCAAGGCCAAATAAGATTCAACCTTCTGACATATACAATAGGCATAGGAGTAGTTACAGGAGGGACAAAAATCTTGATCTTGAGCCATATTGTTTTGATGGACTATGGCCCTACTTTGGTTTACATTTGAGGTTGAAGCCTGGCCACCCTGCCTACTCTAATCAAAAGAATGGTTCCAATGATTAGGATTTGGAGGCCTACCACTATTCAGAATTTGATATTGCAATTGATGAGGCTTACTACCTTGAGCTTGCTGTCTTTCTAAAGTCACCACTTTGTTGCTCACTTTCTGCATCATAGATAAATTATCCTCCAGCCTCCTTCCTTGATCTTCTAACTTCCTCCCTTGATCTTGTAATCTTTTATCAAGGTTCTTGTCTCTTTTGTCTATGTTCTGCATCATAGATTGCATCATCTCCTTGATTTCATCTATCCCATGTGAGGATGTGGAAGCTTGAGGGACTGGAGTAAGGGGTTGTGATATAGAAGTTGTGGGAAGGGGAGCCATTGCTGGTTGATGATTTGGAACATCAGGGAAGAAAGGCATAGGAGGCCCTTGGAGCTAACTTACCTCCTTGTATCAAGATGTTTTCCGCCCTTATTGCTATGTCATAAGCGTTAAGCAAGGTATCTCCTCCCATAGTTTGGATTGTGGTGGCAATATCGCTATTAAAAGCTCTAAGGTAATGCAAGAAGGCATTACCAGGGGTAGGCTTCATCGAAGTAGGTATTCTATCCCATGTCTTTTGGAATCTATAGTTAAAATCAGTCATACATTCATGGGGGGCTCTTTTTATAGTAGTCAACTACTCTAAAAGTGACAAATAGTCACTCTTATCCTCAAAATGTTTGCACAATCCTGCTCCTAATCCATCCCAATTTGTTATAGAACCATGAGCTAAACCTTTATACCATTGTAATGCTTTTCCTTTCAAGGATGAGGCTAGGAGCCTAACTACAACATCATCCTCTGTAATGCCATGGATATTGCAGACATTTGCAACCTCTTGAATGTGTTCTGAGGGGAAGGTAGAAGTTTCACTAGTAAATTTTGGTATACTTTTGAGTGCAGCTACTGGTATGTCATGTCTTTGGGCTAACAAGAGAGGGCTCCCACCATAAAAGATGGAAAAAGTATGAGCTCTAGGCAATGCCATATAGACAAGTGATCTATTGATACATGTTGATAGCAGTCTAGGTTGAGATCTAATAGTAGGAGGAGTAGAGATAGATCTTGCAGGAGTATTTGTTACTACTGCGCTCCTAACTGGTGACAAGGATATTCTAGTCTTCCTTCTTCTAGGGTTTGAAAGTGAAAGCTCTTGGTATTGAAAATCACCTCTAGAAGATGTCCTTGTCTCAACTTTGGGCATGAATCACTGCAACTTTGGTCTGGAACCAGATATGTGTTTGAAGCTTAGAGTCGCCAAGTACTTTGAAGAATGAGCCTCTTGAAGGCTTAAACACCGAAGCCAGTACTATCTCTTCAATATTAATCTTGAAATCTTCCCTTTTGACACTAGTAGACTTGAAAATTTCTTAAATGAGTCCCACTAGGCATGCAAAAAACTGTTGTCACTTAGGTTTGCACCCTTGTCCAGAGCCTATGCATGAGGACAACCTAGTGAAACATGGAAACAACCTCCAAGCTTTGGGACTTGAACTGTGAGGTTGAGTCTCCAGAGAAGGCCAACTTCCTCTTACTATTAGGGTGCACCTAACTACTCTTGGAGGGGAAAA
The DNA here is from genome assembly GCA_028749045.1 of Cupressus sempervirens. NCBI lineage: Eukaryota > Viridiplantae > Streptophyta > Pinopsida > Cupressales > Cupressaceae > Cupressus > Cupressus sempervirens. The sequence continues at coordinate 149,126,352 of CM053785.1, read as the reverse complement.
GGGAGAAGGAGAGCATGAAACAATTCTACCTAGCCTAATTTAAAGAGGCAATGCACCAAAATAGAGTGTTCAGACCAATCTCTGCCCATATATGCACTATTGAACCATAATGAAACTAAGAATATACACATTCAGAGCTACTTTAATCAAATAACCACATGTAGATCAAGATGATCAAGATGAATGTCACAAGGAAAGAGAGATTCACTTATATACCATTCACAAGCCAACAGAGATACAGTCATGCAGATTATGGACTTTCACAAAACAATGGCGAAGGAAAAGAGTTCTTGCACTTTCATACCAATGGTTGAATGACATAAAATAGAGAATCATACAGTTCAGAGGCACAGGGGAATTTACACTGGAATTGCAGAGCAACAACAGAGAAAAGCCAAAGAAAGGTCTGACCACGAAAAAATCTACAAAAGTTGCCTTTATAGTTCAAGCATAACTGAGATCTCTTCTAGCTGAAGTGACTTCGCAGCTACTTGTCATTAAGTTCTACAGAGAATAATCAAGGGGAAATCTGATCTAGATGCAGATCTAGACACAATGATTTGGAACAGGGCCCTGAGAAGATAGAAACGGTGCCATAACTGCACTCTGACTTGGTAGATGGATCAAAAGATGGGTGGTGGAGTGTTCTTCTCATTCTACATTCATTTCATGGTAGTTGGAATTGATCATGAAGATCAAATTGCGCAACAAAACCAATTACCTTCATTTTTTGGGTTGTGAATCAACAAAGTCAGCGAGTCAACCTGTTTCTGTAAGAAGGATGGACCACGTGGACCAATAGCCTCTTTTTATTTTTCCACCTCATGGAAGTCCTACATAGTTGACCATCTCTTCATCACTAACCGCGCCAACTCCTTAACTCCAGCTGTGACGATTACACTAATTGCCAGCCGTTAACTGTCAACCTTGGCTGAGCCTATGAGACGCATGCCACCAAGGTGCTATGTCGCTATGGTCAAAATTCTCACAGTTCTCCATAGCGAGATAGCACCCATCATTGATCTTTCTTGATCTGACGATCGTGGAGACTCTTCGTGTTCTACACTTTGCTTTTCAACCTCTGGGCTCGCGAAATGCTATCAGCACACCTGGTATCATCCTTGAGGTTCACGAGATAACACCTGCCCATCTGACATGTGTCACTGAGGCCCTATGTTGCTATCGTATGTAGTGTGCAACTTTCAATAGCGCGATAATGCCAACCATCGATCTTCCTAAAATTTGATGATCGTGAAGACTCGTCGTAATACTATGCTTGTTCTTACCTAGGCCCATCATACCTGGTTCCATCTCGGCAATTGCACCACACTCGAATGACACCTGGAAATCCTTGGCACACATACCTTGGTGAGACCTAGCCCCCTGGTCCACGTGGCGAAAGGGTGCTATGTCACTATGGTTAAAATTCTTGCAGTTCTCCATAGAGAGATAGCGCCCGTTGTAGATCTACCTTAGATCTACGGTGGTCCACAAAGTTGTACAACTACATCTCGAGCTGGCTGAATGGACCAATGAAAAAATGCCACTGTATTATGACCCGTCTGACAACTGCCACTAAGGATGAGATGTACTATCACTTTGAAGAAGGGTGGGCCCATTATGTCATCTATGCCACGCGTTGTCGAGGCGTTATGGCACTATGGGTATCTATCATGCAACTCTCAATAGTGACATGACACCAACCGTGGATCAAATTCACATCTACAGCACTCAAACTCTTTGTAGGACTACATACCTGGTTAATTGGATGGGCCAATAAGATCCGCCTACGTACTCTGACCTATCTGACAGCTGCCACGGAAGACAAGACACCTCTTTATCCTACAACCCATAAGACGAAAATGTACCTACATGCCACGCATCACCGAGGCACTATGTCGCTATGGTTAAAATTCTTGCAGTTCTCCCTAGCGAGATAGTGCCCATCGTTGATATGAACTAATCTAATGGCGAGCAAGATAGATCTGACTTCTCAGTGCATAGCCAATAGGACCCGGCGACATGCCAACTATCTGACAAATCCTTGTTGATATCTGACAAGGCACACCTGGGACCAACTGGACACGCAGTAGAAGGGCACTATGTCGCTAACGTATCCACCGTGCAACTTCCCATGGTGAGATAGCGCCAACCATAGATATTCTTTAGATCTGACGACGGAAGACTTGCGGGCCGCAAAACATATTATAAGGTTTGATCAGGTATTTAAAATAATATTAACTTTGCACACTTGCCATTAGTGGGTAGAATATTTAAAATTTGAATCTTGGCGGGGCGTAAAAAATGATAACACTAACATTTAATCCATTTCCTACATAGCCCATGAGAGAGAAACATAGATACAAGCTTACAAGATTACCAGTAAGAAAAAGATTAAATAGACAAACCACAAGATAACATAAGACATACTTGGAAACCCCCCATGAGAGGGGGGAAAATAGGCTCCAAAAGTATCCATAATAAGTTGTATTATTTAGCCATAAAGCATATGAGAATAGTGAATATTTTTGTACATCAAGTTCTCCAATGCATTCTCCATGTGTCCAAGCATGTATCTATATATCCCATGCCATGCCTCATATATGCAACCTTAAAAAAGACTAAACAATGACAACCCTTCAACTAGTCAACTCAAATCACTAACATGTGTTTTATTTTATAGAAACACTTACACAAAATAAAACTAGTGGTAGAGTAAGAGCACATATACATAATACGATTGACCCCTCATTTAATATTGTGTATTAGTCAATGGTTCATTGGTCTGCTGATGAAGTTGAATGGCTCACAAAGAGGCCACCAAGGATAGTGTCTTGTTGAGTGTAAGGCTCAAAGACATCATAAGGGATGAGGCCAGGATTGTGCCTCGAGAAAATTTGGTAGTTTGGATGCTCCTTAGTCCTTGGCTCTAGCTATTTGGCATGGCAATTGGTAACAGTTCCTGGGGAGCATTTGACATGCCCACAATGTTTTTCCATTTTCCAAAGGAAAGCTCTCGACTACGTGAGATTAATTATTATTTGATTTTGGGAAAAATTGACTATAGCTTAGATAATTCTCATTAATATTTTTCACTTAAAGTGGTTTCTAGCAAGCTTTTCCATGGGTTGTGAAATAAATATTATGAGAAGAAGATGGATTTAGACTAGCTAGCCCAATTTCTAATTTTGTATTAGCACCAGTTTCTATGAGGTGATGGTCATTGTCCAATTTTTGCTCTTTGCTCAAATTTTTATGCTTCTTTTTGACTTGGAGATGGTGGACTACAATTTTTTGGAGGTGGCAATTTCTAAAACATATATACAACTGGTATTACAAATTACTAATTAAGGAAAAAGACAAAAATATTGGTGAAAGAATTATGTACAGTGAGATTTCATCTTAAGATTGTGCAACTATTTTGCATCTCATGGCTGATAGGAAGAATGTTCTAGCTAATTATTCCTAGCTAGTTCTACCATCGCCCAATATTATAAAAGGACACACACTTTCTCTGTGGAAAGGCATAGAAAAATTTCTAGAAATTAACAGTTTTTCCTACGTATAAATACAAATTTATATGCTATTTTTATCTTACTAGCATCTGGGGAGAAGTTTGTGTGTTTTTATTTAAATTCTGACTAAGATTTATGTTGAAGTAAGTGTTTTTTTATAGAGTTCTCTATGTGAAATTGCTCTATATGTGGAAGCCATGATTGACAGTGTATCTTGCTAACCACTATTCTTTTTGAGGTGTTTGTGGTTTCAAGTGGTACTCATATTGTTTCTACATAGATTTTATTTCAAATCTAAATAAGCATGGGTTGATTACATGAGAGGAAGGAAGATTTTTGGGCATGACTACAAAAATGACCTTGTAAAAGAAGAAAAGGATGAAGAAACAACAAACTAGGATTAGGATCTTTTGAGAAAGCACAATGGAGATAGGTAGGGTCGGCAGGCAGGTGGAGAGGGCTATTGATCCCAGATCATTCACTTCCACTTCCAAATTTAGTTATGGAGCCTTCTAAGGTTTTTTTAACTGTCAAAAAGAATTTTGATGAAGCTTCTAGACATTTATTTTTGAAATTTTCCTTGACAAAAAGTGAAATTAACCCCTAATAAAATTGCTATTAACCAATCAGAAAAAAGAAATTACTAAATAAAAATTCATTAAAAAATAAATTGACTTTTTAACCTTAAAACTTGAGTGATCTTGACTACAGAAATTAATTGTGAGATGCATCTAGGAACATTAGTTCTTAGGGACTAAAAATGAGATCCTTAACAAAACATTCAATATATTAGACCATTCTACCTCTTAGATATAATCAAAATTAGTAAACTTGTACCAACAAGATATCAACCCCATAAACCATAATCAAGCTCCCTTTATCAAACTTGTTAATGAAGAACATATATTCATCAAACTAATAAAATAAAACCACCACTATGTAGGAGACTAAACATCGTCTCCAATGCCTATCCCAAATTTAAAAAATCCAATTATATATACAAAAGTTATAACTAAAACCATGTAAAAGAGAACATTTGGCTTCCATGCCAAAAAGTCATGTCAAAAAAAAAAAATTCAAGGGACCAAAGTTGTATCACTATGTATTGCTTAATGTTGAAGTTGATGAAAGATCAACCCCACAACTCCTAAGAATCACCTGAATGCAAAAACCTATCTAAGATCAACGATCATGAAAAATCACCTTACTTTGCAAAGGAAACTTTATAAAATATGGCCTCACTAGTACACACACCTTCCAACTAGGCATGTACACGTCCTTTTCAACCAATGAATGCATTTCAATTCATTAAAACTTTACCACCTGGTGTGACTCAGCAGCCTTCTCAAAGCTTGGTCCCACGATGCCACGTGTCACATTAGCGCTTCCCCGCTTTGCTTAAATTTCTTGCACCTTGAAAATGCAGGCAAGCACCAACCCTTGATCATGGTTAAAATTGGCAATCATATTATTTTGTACCCTTATAATACCCAGTCAACTTCATCAACCAATAAAAAATTTCCACGTGAACCAGTACATTCTGACAAACTCCATGCAAGTGGGTTCCTTGTTATCTTCTAAAAAGGTTGGTCCCTGACATCATATTTTCCATGTGTCAGGCTAGCGCTTCCCCACTTTATCTAACCAGTGAGCATTTTCAAAATGTGGGCAAGCGCCAGCCATCGATCTCTAAAAGATCAATGGCTGCATGATTTAAACCCTTTTGATAGGCTGAGATAAAAGTGATGACATCATAAAGGATACATGTCACTAAGGTGCTTACCCACTTTATTTATCTGTCATGTAACTTCATCAAGCGGGAAAGTGTTGTCCATTGATCGACTCAAGATCAACGATGGAGCCAAGTGATGGTACAAGAAACCATGTCAGCATAAATAGCTAATGGAGTTTTGACACCTGTGATACGGAAGGAGAATAGTTGTTAGCAGTGCTAGTTTATCTCATGAAACACGATGCTAACACCATCATGGACACATGTCCACAAGGCACTTCCCCACATTATTTAAACCTCTAGCATTTTGATAATGAGGGTAAGCATTGGCCTTTGATTTTGCATAAATCAATGATCACACAAACTTGTATCCTTATGCCATCAAGTCAGCTGACGTGACCAATGAAATACCTTCTCTATGCTCTGGCTCATCTGACAATTGCCATGAAGAAATGTCATTACTGCCTTTTGACATAGTGGGTTCATGACATCACTATGTGCTATGTGTCTTGTTGGTGCTTCCCCACTTTATGTAACTGTTGTGCACCTTCTTAATGCAGGGAAATGCTCTCAGTCGATCTTACCAAGATCGATGGTGTATCGCAATTGATCACATAGTAACATCTACATTAAAGAACCAACCAATAATATTGTAGGAAAATTGAATGTGCGTTGATGGGTACTGACAACTCTGCAAAAGGGTCTGACAAATCTGACAATCTACAGACTTTGTAGCACACTGAGGTTCCAATGTCAGCAAGGGCTACATGGCACAAAGGCACTTGTCCACTTTACTTAAGTCTCTTGCATGTTCATAATGTGGGTAAGTGTTGTTCGTTGATCTTGCCAAGATCAATGATTGACAAAGGACATCCTTTCAAACACAATAAATACGACCCTAGCCAATGATTGCTTAGAAAATAAAGAGTTTAAAATTGCAAAAAATAAAAAACAAAGTTATCTTTTGTGACAAAAGAAAAACTTATAAATAATACACTTCCTGCACCAACTTTGAAAACACTAACCCTTTTTTTAAATTAGGGCACAAAATAAGGGTTCTAGCCTATCTTTTAGGAAATTGAACTAGGGTTTTAATTTAAGACTACTAGATCAACACAAAGGGCTTTGGTTTCTCTTTCATGGGGCACTCATAAGGCACATACAAAGATATAGGCCAACAGTGGCTCTATCTGGGGATGCATGCCCCTTGCGGGCATGGCAAGGATTCAAATCTCTGGTAGAAGCAAACCACACACTTGATAGCCAAAACTTCTCTCTTGATAGCTTTATTGAAAATAGGGAAACAACTGCTCCTAATATGTACAAATGATGGCCCTGGGCCACTGAACTTCAATAAAAACTTTTACCTCTATCATATACCTAATTCTCATTGACATTCTCATGAGGTAAATTGAAATTATCATTCTCCTTTGTTTCACCCAACACGTCAGCACTTTCAATCACTTCGTCAGGCAAAACAAAATTGTCATCATTCTCATAGTGCATATAAAACTCAAAGACTATTTAATCATCATGCTCACTATGAGAAAAAACATCAGCATGCTCATGATTACATAAATTGAATTGAGAATCAAAATCTAACAATGATATGTGCATGTTGATAAAAAACACAAAGACTTCATATTCTACACCATTCACCAAGTTGCATGTACCAAAAACTTGCAACTCATCTTGTGTCTCTAGCTGCAAAGAGTATGTGAAATCTGATAGTTGCCTACTTGCAGTCATGTCATTCACTAAATCATATTTATCTTTCACTAAAACCTCTTCACATTCTTCAAATAGCTGATTAGTTACCAAGCATGAAAACTCATTCTGAAAGTGCTGATCTAAACAATGTTGATCGTAATCCTCATTAGAGAACTCATTAGAATGAACTTTGAACTTATCATCAGCATATAGTGAAAACTCAAAATTAGATTTATCACTTCTGGCCTTTGCTTCTTTGTTATATTTGAAACCAATTTCAGTATAATCAGCATGATAAGAATCTGAAACAAAATGAAACTTCTCCCTATTGGTACTCTCCTTATTAGAAAAGTCGTATGTGTATTGATACTTGATCTATTATCAAATACACCTCCAAAATTTGACAATGGATATTCTGATTCTATATCAAATTCAACATCAAACATTGGGGAAATGACCTCACCTTGAGAAGAAATACCACAAGGGACAACATGAGCATCCAGAGAAACATTTGCATATCTTTCGAGATCATGAGCTAGCAGTTCAGAGATTTCATCAACACTCGACAAGACTTCATCACAAGTCTCTTCTCCTAGGTTCTAATCATAAACCAGCTGATCTGAAAAACTTATAGCAGTAGTGCCATTAATTTGACAATATGAAAAATCAGAATACTAGGTGTGTCATTCTCATCTTTACCAAAAGAAGAATTATCCGTACTATTGTTAAAACTTTCATGCATATTGTTACATGATTCATTTTCAATCACATAACCATCTTCATCCTACTGACTAAAATCATCTAATTTAGTAGATCTAGAATCTATTTCTTCATAATCACAAGAAATGTTATCATTATCTATGGATTCACTAGACTCACTATTACTTTCAATACATTCACATTGGATATTTAAATCATTCTCAAATTTCTTGAAAAGACTATCAACATGAAAGATCTTTTGTACCCTCCAATGTGATGGCCAGTTAACTGAATTAGGCATAAAGACATCTAAGAAAGCAATAGGCCATGAAGATTCCTTGGGTCTTAAAGATGTGCAACTCCATAAGTGTTGATTTAAACCTTTCATGGATATGATCATCTTCTAGACCTTGAACACTTCCTACCACATTTCTTATAAATCTGACAATCTAATTGTGAAGATCTTTCTTAATTTCTACCATATCTTCCAGCACATCTTCATGTCTTGGTAAACTAATTGCAGATCTAGGATCTGATTCCATTTTAAAATCAAACTTCTACCTCTTTCTTCTAGTGCTAAAATCACTGAATAGAGGCAACCTTTTTAAACACTTGACTTCCATGAAAGAGAAACATGAAAATCAAAATACCTCAAGTGCTGATGCAAGATTTTGATCTGCTGATTTTGACATGGGTGCATATTGAAAATCCTTCACACCATTGATAAAAACTTCGTAGAGTTGCCACCTCCTTGAGAGAGTGTAAAGAAATCACTGTTGTGATCTACTTTTTAATTTTCATTTTCTTATAACAGCAGATTGCAAACAACACTTTAAAATTTTATCAAGAATTTAAACTTCCTTTTCAAGAAACTATCAAAAGCTTTAGATTTTCCCACACAACTGAAAATCCTTCAAATTGTGCAATGAAATCAACTAGGAACAAACGAGTACAGAGATTTGAGAGCCGCCACTCACACTTTGTGAGAAATAAAACATAACTTATCACTTGACGAATCTGAACCAGATCTTTTGTTGTAGGAGAAATGCAAACCATCAAACCACTCTTGTAGACTTGCAAACTTGGAAAAGGGAACACAAACTTTATGTTCATTCTTGACTCTAATTTTACAACAACACTTTGAAAGATAAAATCTGGCTGAATTGACTAAAGATAAAGACTCTTAACAACACAATGTACACTCAACCTCAAAGTTACTACTGTAAATGGATAAAAACTTACTGGGAGACATGAATCTTCAGAAAAGAAATGGAAAACACCTCACAAACCTACCAATGTAGCAAATTCTTACTTACTGTATTTAATCTTTCTTCAAATTCTAAAGGTTTGTCTACTATACAAATTCTGAAAATGCTATGTATGCCAGAGATTCTAGTACTTTTAAACAATGAATTCCTTCATAAAATCCCCAGTGGAGTCACCATTTTATTGGTATTTTGAAATGTTATAGGTTTCAAATTACCCTGATGAGAACGAGACACATCTAAGGGCAGCTAACTCCTATCTTTAACATATCATTTCAGACACTGGGCCAACTATAAGGCTTGACCCTTCTACTTCAGGCTCTGCAAAACCTAGGCAGGTGAACTTCAGATTCAATTAATATGGTATGAGTGCAAAATCATATTCTTGAATCTATTAAGCAAATTTAACCCTTATATCTCCTAATAAATCATACAATGACATAGATCTACAGTAGCTAAATGCAAGATAATGCAATGCATAAGCTGAGTGAGGGCATTCTATTTTGGCTCTTCAACATAAAATAAAAAGATTATTTGAATTTGATTTTGATTTTATGTGGGTGGGGAAAGTGGATGAAAACCAAGTATAGAAAACAAGCTAATGATCTTGTAGCTTATCAATGACTGATCCATTGGGCAAATTCATAAATCTCTCTTATGCATTTTGGATATCCTAAACACATATCCTATGCCAAGACCAGATCTATCCATTTACCTTGTAAATTGGATATCAATGTTCAATCTAAATCTCATTCTTACCTGATATCCTCCTCACTAAACTTGCAATCCTATTGATTTCCCTGAAGCATTTACATAATTCCTTGAATTACAAGCAACAATGAAACAACATACAACCTTAAGGGATTGCAACTATGATCTAGGCTCTTTGTTTAAAGATCATAAAACATTACACATCACTGAGAAAGGAGGCAAGATTTAACATGAAACTCAACATTTGTTGTTCTTTGTATTGATTTCCTTGAAATAATACATGAAAATGCATAAAATTGACTCACAAGATACCTAATAAACTAGACTGTACAATAACACATGTTGTCATACAAGAGAGAAAATGGTTGAAATGAGAGACTAATGGGATGGGAAGGGGGTATCATAACCAAAGCAAAGCTTCATGGTCTAGAACCAACACATCCCAGGTCTTTCCATTCAGATTTCATCAATTCCAGAGCCAATTTTGCTAAATGTTTTCATTCCAAAATTTCCAATATTTTCCAACCCCTTACAATGGATGAGAAAGAAGAAGATGTAGAAGAGGAGTGAATTCTTGGATTTGATCTGAAGACAACATGTATCCACTTGAAATTTCATCCTTTGCAGTTGCAAAACCTCTATCATCTTTCTACCCATCTGATCTGATATGGTTTTCATCATTATTTTGTAATCGACTTGAAATATCTCTTGTTGAATGATGAAAACCTTTATGCAACAAAAATATCGGATATGCATCAAGAATGATGAAGGAATTCAGGCTTAACTAATTTGAAAGTGACTAAATTTGACCCCGACTGCCTTTTTACCATGCCTGCAACTTTGCTTAATACTTTGCAGAACTTGTGCCCTAGCTCTAAAAAACCCTTGCACTCTGATAATGTTTGCGATTTTGCAGTTCAGTAATGGCGAACTTGGCAAATTATACCATGGCATTAAAATCACACAAAGCAATTTTAAACCATATTAATTTCCTTTAGCCATTAACTTCATGTCGTGCCTCAAGTTTAAATTTCATCTGTTGATCTTACAACATCAAATGACTTTATTTGAGAAAGAAAACTACTTTAAAGTTTTAAAGCTCTTGGCCACATGTCAAATAGGCACTTCCCACATTATTTAAAGTTTGAGCATCTTGATAATGCGATGAAGCCCTGATCGTTGATCTATGTAAGATCAATGATCATGAAAAATCATCATACTTCGCAAAGGAAACTTTATAAAATATGGCCCAATTGGTACACACACCTTCCAACTAGGCACATACATGTCCTTTTCAACCAATGAATGCACTTCAATTCATTAAAACTTTACCACCTGGCGTGACTCAGCAGCCTTCTCAAAGCTTGGTCCCACTATGTCATGTGTCACGTTAGCGCTTCCCTAGTTTGCTTAAATTTCTTGCACCTTGAAAATGCGGGCAAGTGCCAACCCTTGATCTTGGTTAAAATTGATAATCATACTATTTCGTACCCTTATAATAACCAGTCAACTTCATCAACCAATAGAAAATTTCCACATGAAGCAGTACATTCTGACAAACTCCATGCAAGTAGGTTTCTTGTTATCTTTTGAAAAGGTGGGTCCTTGACGTCATATTTGCCACGTGTCAGGTTGGCACTTCCCCACTTTATCTAACTAGTGAGCATTTTCATAATACGAGCAAGCGCAAGCCGTCAATATCTGAAAGATCAATGGTTACATGATTTAAACACTTTTGATAGGTTGAGATAAAAGTAATGACATCATAAAGGACACATGTCACTAAGGCGCTTACTTACTTTATTTATCTGTCATGCAACTTCATCAAGTGGGAAAGCATTGTCCATTGATCGAATCAAGATCAACGGTGGAGCCAAGCAATGTTACAGGAAACCATGTCAGCATAAACAACTAATGGAGTTTTGACACTTGTGATATGGAAGGAGAACAACTGTTAGCAGTGCTGGTTTATCTCACAAAATGTGGCACTAACATCATCATGGACACATGTCCACAAGGCGCTTCCTCGCATTATTTAAACCTCTAGCATTTTGATAATGTGGGCAAGCGCTGGCCTTTGATTTTGCACAAATCAACGATCACACAAACTTGTATCCTTATGTCATACAGTCAATTGACTTGACCAATGAAATATGTTCTCTATGCTCTGGCTCATCTGACAATTGCCATGAAGAAATGTCATTACTGCCTTTTGACATAGTGGGTTCATGACATCACTATGTGCTACATGTCTTGTTGGTGCTTCCCTGCTTTTTGTAACTGTTGTGCACCTTCTTAATGTAGGGAAACGCTCTCCGTCAATCTTACCAAGATTGAAAGTATATCACAATTAATCACAAAGTAACATCTGCATTAAAGAACCAACCAATAATATTGCAAGAAAATTGAATGTGCGTTGATGGGTACTAACAACTTTGCAAAAGGGTCTGACAAATTTGACAATCTACAGACTTTGTAGCGCACTGAGGTTCCAATGTCAACAAGGGCTCCATGGCACAAAGGCGCTTGCCCACTTTACTTAAGTCTCTTGCATGTTCATAATGTGAGTAAGCATTGTTCATTGATCTTGCCAAGATCAATGATTGACAAAGGCCATCCTTTCAAACACAGGAAATATGACCCTTGCTTAGAAAATAAAGGGTTTAAAATTACAAAAAATAAAAAACAAAGTTATCTTTTGTGAGAAAAGAAAAACTTATTTATAATATACTTCTCGTGCCAACTTTGAAAACACTAACCCTTTTTGAAAATTAGAGCACAAAACAAGGGTTCTAACCTATCTTTTAGGAAATTGAACTAGGGTTTTAATTTAAGACTACTAGATCAACACAAAGGGCTTTGGTTTCTCTTCCATGGGGCACTCATAAGGCACATACAAAGATATAGGCCAACAACTCTAACACTTGAAACCAACTTCCTAATGAGTTTAACAAAAGGTGATGAGTTTCTAGTCATGGTTTTTCTACGGGATGTGTCTCTTTATGAAGGGATGATTTTTTTTTCATATATAGAGATTAAGATTGGAAGAAGTGAGAATTATGGATGGAAGAAAAATGGAAATATTTATTTAATATACTAGCTAATTTAAGTTTGTGGAGAGAAAGCTTAAGGAGTATATTTGTATAATTTTTGAAGGGATTTCAAGGATTGTTAGATTAAATTTAAAATAAGACATTTTGACATATTTATGGACAATGTTGTAGCAAATTTGTGAACAAAATCATATCAAACTTTGAGAGATAAGCCAAATTTGTACAAGATATATAAATGATCAAGTTATAAATATTAACTAAAAAATACATCATTTAAAGAGTTGTCTCCTTTCCAAGAGATGCATAATTTCATGAAGAAATAAAGCTAGGTAATGAGAGAGATTTGTGGAGATAAGTTTGCAAAGTAAAAAGTCTTGAATAAGAAGATATAAAAGGGTACAACAAATGAATATGTAGTAGATGTGTTATTTAGTAAGAGTTGTCTCTTCTAGAAAAAAGACATCTATATTCATAAGATTATTGAAGATATAAAAGACATTTGAGGAGTCATGAAATATGACAAAGTAGAAGAAGGATGTTGGATATGCTAGCAAATGAATGGAAATTTTAAAGAAGAGAATGTGCAAAATTGAGAGAGTAAATGAGAGATTTCATGGAAAATTAAGAAGATTTATATAAAACAACATTTTTAATCAATTTGCAATATTTATGTAATAAGAATTATTGCATATTGGTGACCAATGTCATAGGATAACGTGTGAAGAGAAATTTAATGAGTGGGTGGTTCTCTAAGGGGTCAATACTTGCAAATTCAAGGATGGGATTGTGCCTCTAGTGAATTAGTGCCCATAAATTAAATAAGAGGTGTTGCCTCTAGTAGGTTTGATTCTACAAAAAAATTAAAAAGAATTTATATAAAAACATTATATATTTATGCATAAATATCACGTGTTATTGTGTTCTTCTCATATGCATGATAATTGATGTTGAGTTAGTGATGTTAGTGACGTTATTATGATTAATTAAGTTTTGAATTGATATGCTTATGATATTAAGTTTGAAACTAATCCTTCCCTCTTTAGTATAATTGTGTACTCATCATATATGAAATGTATTCACTGGGTAGTGGCCTTATGGCTTTTTGGATAGGGATTGTATTGTTTGTTGCTAGTTTATCTTTGAGATAATATCTTTGGTCTTAGACAATCTGGCATTTTTGTAAATATACTCTTCCTCACATTCCATGTCAGCTCTAAATTTTCATTTTTGTATAGTCATTTTACCCATATTAATATATAATTCAAGACTTCACCTTTTATTAAAAAAATCAATAAAAAACTTAGTAACATCTCAAAACAACAACAATAAATTGTCTGTATTCTAATAGTTAAAAGAAAAAAAATCTCACTACAAAATTTTGAGGGCACTTCGTAGAATATATCGTGCAAATAAACATCTAATCAATCAATAAACATAACTAATTTATCATAAATTAGTAAGATTATGGAATTATATCATGCATTTTCAAATATTCACAATACAAAACCAAGTCAAATTCAAAAGCTTTTCCATTAAACCAAACTTCCAAATTAAGTCATAGTACTAACTCATATAAAGTAGTAGTAGACAAAATATGGATCTCTTGGAAGGTGTTTTGTTCAGGCTGCTCCAATGTATTTTCTTCAGGAATTTGATGCTCTGTCTTGTCAATTCCTTTGGAGTGGGAACCTTTCAACTTCTAAATGGAGTCTGGTTAAATGAGAAATAGTGTGTAGACCTCAGAAGGAGGGTGGCCTTGGCTTACGATCAGCTATTTTAAATGGACAGGTTCTTGTTGCAAAACTTTATTGGCGTTGGTGTACTAACCAACATCAACTTTGGGCTCGTATTCTCACCCATAAGTATTTTCCAGTTATTGATGTGGTTGAAGTTCACTGCTTTCCTCTGGAAGGGAGAGGATCCATGATTTGGAATACGCTAAAGTTTGGAGCTCAGTTGGTTAAAGATGGTCTCTTTTGGATTTGTCATTTAGGATCACAAGCTTTATTTTGGTTTGACTCTTGGGATAGGCACCCTCCTATTCTTATCACTCATCCTCAACTACATGCCCTCTATCAAAATTTTAGTGTTGTTGATTGGGACACTGTTAATTTTTATAAGATAGGGTGTGTTAGAGGTTTGGCTCCTTCCTTTCATTGGAAACACCCTTCTAAATGGCCTCCAGGAGGATCTGAGGAGGATAGGAAGGAGTTTTTTTAGATTTTGCAATCTCGTGAGTGTAGTACTTTGGTTGGCAATGATGTTCTTGCTTGGGACAGCGAAGATTTGTCTAGAAAATTTTTAGTATTTGCAGGATATGTTGAGCTTCTTCGGCAGACGTTGGGGGACATTCAGATGCCTTGGTGGAAGCAAGTTTGGTACAAGTTTTCTTGGCCCAAATGTAATTTTTTTATATGGTTGGTGGTCCATAACCGATGTCTTATGTGGGATAATCTATGCAAGCGTGGCTTCCAAGGACCCTCACTGTGTGTTCTATGTCGGACTAGTGAAGAAAATATCTCTCGTCTCTTTTTCAAATGCTCTTTTAGTATACATATTTGGCACTCTTGGTGGAATGTGTGGAACAAATCCTGTTGGCATGTTTCCTCACTGGCAAAATTCTTGGCTCGCTGGGATAAGGCTCCTGTCAAGACTTCATTTCTTCAAGTTGTCTGGACTCTTGGACCCTCCTTTATTATTTGGCATATCTAGTTGGAAAGGAACCGTCATATCTTTAAGGATGAGTTTTTAGAGGTTCCTCACTTATGGTGGAAAATTCTCCATTCTTTGGAGGGAACTATTTCTGCAAAATGTGACACTTCTGAGGCCATGGAACTAGGGGAGGATATTTTCAATAATCGTCTGAATACTCTCCCTTCACATGGAAATCTGCTAAGAAAGATGTGTAGACATCCCTTGAGAAAGATAAATATGGTGGGGAAGTGGAGTGCCCCTTTGTAGGGTATTCTTAAAATCAACACAGATGGGTCTTCCAAGGGAAATCCAGGCCCTGCTAGCATTGGTGGTGTTGGTAGAGATAGGAAGGGGGATGTCCAGTTTGTGTTTTCTATTTATAAAGGTCATCACACTAACAACCTGATGGAGGCTATAGCTATTTTGTATGCTGTGAAGAATGCTTGTGACCTTGGTTGGAGAAGGCTTATCTGTGAATCCGATTCACAAGTGGTGATACGTCTATTGAATCAACAACATTCTAAAGTTGTTAGTTGGAAGTTAGCTTTGATTGCGGGCCAAATTCATAATTTGTGTACTTCTTTGGAGTCTGTTACTTTCACTCATATTCCCAAGGAATGGAATAGTGTTGTTGATTGTTTGGCGAAGTGGGCTTTTGACCATATGTGTAATTGAAAGATTGTTGATAAGACTCAACTTCCGATGGGCTTGTCCTAGCAACTTGATCACTTGGTTGATCTTGGCATGGCTATCTAATGCCCTTTCTCTGTTTGTACTTGTTTCCCTTTTAGCTTGAATAAATTTTCACACCTCCTTTATCTCAAAAGTAGTAGTAGACAAGCACAACAAATTTTAGGATAGATAGACCTAAAATCAAAATAAACATACAAAATGACAATGAGCAATATTTTAATTTCAAAAAGATTGGACATCTTAGTGTGATATTGGGTTGCATATTTACATTAGGTTGATGTTTTTATGTAGACAAGGGTTTTTGTACAACTTGAGAGAATGATAAAGTATTACAAAGATATAAGATGATCTACACATAACATTACCTCTTCGCTTCTAGTAAGGAAATTATGTAAAACAAATGAATGTATAGCTTTGTCATATTCATTAAGAAACAATAATGTGATAGAGAGTCTAAATTAGCATTGAGTTCATGGCATTTAACCAAGAATATGGATTATTTATTTCTAGGTAACTAATTTACAAGGCTATCACTATAGGAAAAGATAGATGATCAAATGTTGTTTGGACTAAATATCCACCCAATCTTCATAATAACAATTTAGTTGTGTAGAAAATCAGGATAAAAAGTAGGCACCAAATTAAACTATGATAAAGTAGACATGTAATATGAAGTAGACACATTGAGCTAAAATAACCGTATAATATAGACCATTCACCTATTAGAGTAGTATAATAATCTATTTGGATGAGTGCTTCGCCAAAATAAAATAAATTCAACTTTCTTTATGTTGTAAAGTTAAAATGAAAGATCCTTGTGTTGTACACATTGAAATTTTTATTTAGCATTTGATATTGATAATAGGTAACAAAAAATTAAACTACATGTGATAACACAATAATAGTATTGATACAAATCCTAGCATTTGAATATAGGTTATCATAGACACACTATGAACCATGAATAACTAGTAAAGATATAACTTCAAAATATAGACTATTCACTTGTCATAACATTTAGATACTATAGACCATTCTCTTGTCATAACATTTAAAAACCTTCTTTCGACGAAAGCCCAACCAAAATAAGATAGATTAAACATTTTTAAAAAAATTATTAATCTAAAATGATAGATCCTAAATTGGAAAAGATATAATTGGAATTTTAAAAATTTATTGCGGGGTATATTTGCTTCCCTTGTATGGATATCACTCGCTGGGGTAAGGTTTAAAAAACAGTCAGGTTTACAAAAAAACACGTATAGGGTTGAAACCGTGATTGTTTTTTGGAAGCAAAAATGGACGGAGCCGTTATATTAAATATTTTAGTTATAATAACTAGTTCGATAACTCAGCACGGAAAGAACAAGTAAGAAAACCCTGCTTCCTCGTTAACTCTACAAAAGTAGAAAATGCTACTAGAATAGCCGGATAGAGAAGGAGTTCTGAATAAATAGCATAAAAAGTTCAGATTGTTACATTGGATGCTCCCAACACAGTGAACAATGGAATTTGAAAATCTGATCAAATTGTTACATTGGATGCTCCCAACACAGTGAAAAAATGGAATTTGAAAATCTGCGCCAACTCTGAATCTGTCACAATATCTTCAAATGCTATCTCATCCCAGTCGACCTTAAGGCAAACTTGCAAGTTTCATTCCCATAACCTGGTGACTGCACCCACATAATCTGAACTATGCTGAAATCCAAAATTCTAACATGCTGAGAGATCCTCAGAATTAATCAACTTACCCAGAGGCTCATGTGAATCAATAATCGCCTGTAACTTTCAAATTGCTTAGATTCATAAAGTGAGCTTTCTCTTGACGACTATGAAGAACCATCTTGTACAAAAAATTACTTCTACTCCATAGAATCTCAGCTATTAAGTGTTTTGAAAAGGATATGTAATATATCTTAATAAACGGTTCAAAATATGTTGTGGGGTAATTGAATGTAAATTTAAATCCCTTCCCAAAAGCAGCGACACCATGAAGAAGTCCAATAAGTTTCTCTGAGTCTTACTCGAAAGCCCTTACCAATTCTTCTGCCCGCTACTCCTCATAGACAGTGCTGATTTTGGGTTAGACACCATAAAATGCTAAACCCAAAAGAATAAAAGTCAGAATTATAGTATGAATCAGACAACAGATCTCATTCATAGAAATTTTCTAGCCAATATATTTGTTGTTTAGAAAAATTTGTTGAAAATTTGGAAGTTCGTAACATTAAATATGTAAACAGGAAGCCAGAACTGCCCGTGATGTCAGCTAGACTTGGAAGATACCAGCAGGATTGTTTCCCCATTGGTTGAAAGTGGTAATTTTGAATTATTAGAAAAATAGAACAGCAGAAACAAAGAAGATAGAATAAAGAAATAATATGCTATTTTATTATGTTGATCAGATGATCCTTATTTATACAATCATAGAGACAAACCACTTTCCTATAAATCAGCTAAATTAACTGACAATGAACTGCTTCATGATTGACAACACAGATATAGTTTCTATGATCCATTAGCACCTCAGACTATTGAGCATCCATCTAGCCTCTACTACATACTTTCCTATTGTTCAAAGCATTGACCTTCTTCAAAATAGAATAGAACCTTCATCTTCAATGAAATCATCATCACCATCAAGATCTGGTGGTTATTCACCAGGCCTCGTCTCCTCTATTGTTTTTTCTCTAACACACAATTTAACAAGAAGATGGCTCTGATACCATATTAGAAAAATAGAACAGCAGAAACAAAGAAGATAGACCAAAGAAATAATATGCCATGTTATATTGTTGATCAAATGATCCTTATTTATACAATCATAGCAACAAACCACTTTCCTATAAATCAGCTAAATTAACTGACAACAAACTACTTCATGATTAACAACACAGACATGAAAATGGACACATTTACAACTAGATAATTGTTTCAAACTAAAACTCTATGAAACATACAATTGAACTAAACTTATGTTGCTAGCAACTCAAACATAGGTTGCCACATATGCAACAATCGCTTATGACTATTGGAACATTAACTCCAACATGAATTTGCAAACAAGCAGCCAGAAGTGTCCATGATGTCAGTTGGGCTTGGAACATACCAGAAGGATAAGCTCTTCCTGATGATGGATCACGAAGTGTGATCCGAAACATTGATGCAAAAACAACTTACACAATCGAATCCAGAAATAAATTTCATACATTTCAAATGGATTGTGGAAATCTGATAATGTTGAAGGATAAGCTCTTCCCATGCAGCCCACTACAACTGTATTGCGATTTTTCATTTTTTCTTAAAGCAATTTTAGACTTCAGCAATGGCTGTAACAACCTCCAATTTCTAACTGGATATGCATTTTAGTTCGAAAAAAATGTAATTTAAACCATTGAAAAAAATTAGGTAGGATCATCCATGAGTAAATGAATTAATGGAACGCTGAACTTCTTTTCATTCATGGGTGAAGTCAATTCCTTGGTCAAAAACCATCGAGGACAAGCATGAAAAATTGAAATTTAAACAATAGTTATACACAGCTAAACCTACCAAGAGTTGCCATCCAAACCTGAAATTACTTAGGCCACTTTATTCTATCCAACAAGCCACGTAATTGGCCAAAACATTAAATAAGCTCGTTTTCTAATAAATGCAAAGAAAACAACTTACATAAGGCCAACACAACTTCCAACAGATCAATAGGATATTGAATGAAAAATAATTGGATTATGCTCAAATCTTGAAGTTACACTTGCAGCCAAGAGCAAATAATTATATATAAAATACACTTCACCCAGCTAACTTGGAGAAGCAAGCTAAATTTGGAATGAGTTGAGTATAGCTCGCAGCACTTTTTCTGATTTTGGCCACTGCCTGTCATTGGCACTGACTACAAATAGTACGACTGTATTGCCTTTTGCAGTAGCCTTTGCAAGATTGTGTGTACCAGTTTTGGCATATGGAGTCTCCAATGTGTAACTGTAATACTGGTAAGAGACAAATCAATGCAAGTAAACTAATTAGATGCAAACATTTATAATAGTTAAAAGCAATCTGCAAGAAAATGTGACTATATCATTGCATGGCATTGAGTTTATTTCAAAATTATTGTCCGGTAATGCATAACACCCATGAATATAGTTTTGTAATATTAGCCAGAAAAATCCAATTAAAATTCAGTCATCTCCATTGCAAGAGAGTACCAAGAAAGCTTCTTTCCAGCAGACTTACAGTTTGGTCATCATGCCTTTCCACATTGCTTTCAACAAGCTCATCTGGATCATAGCTGTTCCCAGTTACAAAGGGACCTAATGAAGCAATCAGCTTCTCTGGATTCCCAATTTCCTCAATTTGAGCATTTAGTTTGTTTGTGAGGCGGATCAAAGGAGATGCAACTACCTGCACAGTTCCCTGATTTGGATCCTCAAACTTTGCCTCCACCCATGGCTCCGCACATTTAGGCTGACAGTAGTTACCAGACAATATGTTAGCAATTCGCACTGGCTTCCACGTCGAAGGAAGAATGAATTGGTATGGCTCCACATTTCCTGGCAATTTGGCAAAGATAAATGGTGAGTTTAAAAATCATATACAGTTCATAAAAAATGGGCAAGATACTATAGCTTATGATCAAGTAATTTCGAGGCATGCTTACTAGAGTCAGAGAATGCACTTCAAAGTTACAAATAAACCACTTTAGATTATCCTTAGAACCACCTAACCGCAAGAACATCAACAATGATTTGCTCGTACGGATAATAAACATATATAGTTGAATAAATTTATGTTTTTACTCGTTTATTCATTTGGTTATTAATTACTATGTATATATTTAGCATCTTCTGTATTTATCCCCTTCCTCCTCTCACGTTCCTCATTCTCCAGTCCCCATTCCTTTCCTTGCTTCTTTGTAAGGTTATGTCTGCAATCTGATCCTTCCCTGCCCTCTTCCTAATGATGTATCATTGAGCATGATCCAAAACATCAAATGTGAAAATGTACAAGAAGGAATATTAATATTAACATAATTCATGTTTTATGTGATGAATTAATGCATTTAGTATGCCCTAGAGTAACAAGTTGAGATATATTTACACAGAATGATAAGTGATGCTGGTACATCAGGAATGACAGATAGGAACATGCAGGATTATAATTACAATGAAATAAAATCTATGAACCACGATCTTGGAGATAAAAACAAATATAATCTTGTGTGGAGGATATTTATAACCACTAATTATGGGGAAATAAATTATGTGAGTGAATTATGCTGGGTCTAGGTTTTGTTTATTCCAGAGAAGAGGCAGTAAGAGAAAACAAGTGTAGGTCACATTCCTAGGAATACTGGATTAGGTTCCACTATACATGCATAATATGCAGGAGTTAAGAAAGAGTTGAGTTGTTAAGCAATGACTTGTTTTATTCATTTTTGGGATCCATACATAAATGAATAGTCTGAAGTGATGAAATCAGTTATCATATCGCATGTCTTACATATAAGAAATTACAATTAAACGAAAAGATGGATATATCATAGCAGGTCTGACAATATCACTGAAGTAAGAGACTAATGAATTTGTAGACAAAAATCTGAGGATGTATGAAAAGTACATTAATGTGTGAGAAATTGGATATATTATGGCATCTGTAGAAGACATTGCAGCAGACTAAGATTATTGTAGTTGCAGATGAAATTGTTTGGGATATGCAATTGATTCTCAAGGTCTACAAGTAAATAATGAAGTGTGTTCAGCAACAAGTGAGATCAGGAAAACTGCTTAAATATGCTTTCTTGTAGCAAGAACCAAACCAGGGGGAGAAAAGAGTATACCTAATAGCATGCATGAAGAAACTAAGATGAAACTGCAAACATAAAGAGTTCACTCTCACTTAAATGTCAGAAAGATTATGTTTTTAATATTAAAAGCAGCAAAAAACAAGGTTGCTGTCCCTTAATTACAGCGCCCAAAGGGTGATAGTAAGCAAAATCACCATCGTCAGCACACTGACAGCAGTAAGCAAAAACTAGACAGACATCAGCTGCTTCATATCAACAACATAAACTAGTTGCTAATTATAGGCAGACACTCCATTAACACCTCTGAGCTAACTAAGCACACCATAGCTAAAGTAAACTTACTATCCACACACATCATAATAGTCTTAATCATAATAAGAAGTCATAAGAAGTCTTTCTTAAAGGCCTTGCAGGGCCATAGTCAGAAAGATTATGTTATATAATCTACATTACTGGATGTGCTTGCTGACTACCTGGATCCGGAGGTGGCGGTGAAAGTGGAGTCTGATGCATGGGGATTCTGATGAGTGTAGAAGATTTGATGGCTGACTGTCTCATTGGAGGATTGTTTGTATATTAATCGTTGGATATTAATCATATGATATGGGAGGAGTTGCATGAGAATCCAACCGACTACCAACCATTTCATAACAAATGGTTTGTTTAACCTATGTTATGTTATGGTTTGGGAGTCGATTGGATTCCGATGCAACTCCTCCCGTATCATGCAAAAGAGGAATGAAAATTAATCTCAAGCATCCAAATGCACGGGAGGATTTAGTCTATTGTGATTTTGCAAAGAGGGAGTGAGGTTAAAGAAGAGATTTCTGAACACAGATTTGAGAGGAAAACTCTGCAGTTTATTTTGTGAGAGAAAAGGAGAAATAGGATAGTTCAATGAGAGTTGTCTTCTTGGGAGTTCTTTGAAGGATTGCTTTGCTGGAGTTGATATGAAGGAGAGGGGTTGTTTGATTTGCTGCTGATTGGATTTACTTCTCTATCAAAGGTTTCTCTGCAGGACTCTAGGAAGGATCTATTCCCATGAAGAGATCATTTGTGAAAACATCGCTTGTTGTGTGTGTATTAAATATTGTCTTCTCTCCTTGATTTACATGCTTGATCAATGTAATGTTTGAGTGTAGGACAATGGAATAAGTTGTTGATGTTCCTTGTGTTTGACATAATGTCTTTAATTTATTTGAGAAATTCACTAGTATAGTTTAAGCGAGTCTTAGCATATTTGTGATACACTTTATATGAGGACCATTGTCAAGTCTCAGATGAAATCCAGAAAAGGATCTTAGGCTAGATTTAGGTTTGATTGGTATATTAGAAGGGAATTGAGGAGTTCTCAATTGGGTCTACCTCGGATTTTGCTTTCAGAGTCCCAATCTTGCCTAGTTTTAGCTGTAAGATAATTCTGGACTAAAATTATTTTTATCTGGGTTTTGAAAATCTGTGTCACTCCATAGGTCAAGTATGTTTCCCTAATTTATCAAATGCGTTGTTTCAAAGCGCCATGTGTGTCGTTTGGGTGTTACAAGTTCCTAGATTTTGAACTGCAAGTGCACAGCTTTGAATTTTATGTGTTTAGTTCTATTTATGCAAGTGCCTTGATCTAGTAGGTCAAGTCTGTGTCTGCATTTTTTGGTGTTTTTAAAGCCCAATAAATCGGTTTTCAGGACCTTTTTGCGTATAGAGGGTTGTAAGGCTTCCCGAGGTTGTTAAGACCTATTTTTGGGTACACTGGACTTCTCAAATCACTTAGTGTTATGATATCATGTACGGTGCATTTTGATGCCTTTTGAAGCATTTTGAATGCCTGATTAGGGTTTAGGGTTGTTTGGTGCTTTAGAGACAACTAGTGATCCCCTAAACCTAATCAATGGATGTTTGTTTTATTATAATGCTGTGTACCTGGTTTTGTGCCTCTGGCAGTCCTCATTCTGTTGTCGTTTCATCTTTTATGCTTGTTTTGGGAAGGGTATACCACCTTATGTATGTCCTAGTTGTTACTTATTGTGTAGGCCCTGGTTTCTATCTCCTAGCTCAAGGGAGTGGGCCTATTAATCCCACGTGATTGGGTGGTTAATCTTTATTCTATCAAGGTATTGTTTTAGGTTCCATGAATGTTTTTGGTGCATGTTCCATTCCAGATTTGCAGTTGAAGATTTTGCATGGTTTACTTTATCATGTTGGGATGCATTTGATGTAAATGTATATATGAAATTGTGAAGTATATCCATATAATTCTAAACTCCTAAAAGGAGACATTTGTAAATGATGCAATAATGTATATGTATTAATTCAAGAAAAGTAAAAGGGAAGGGTAGTTCTAGTCAATTGCAAGGGGAATAGACCACACTGTGTAATGTATATATTATATATGTGAAGTGTGTTTATACAACTTGTCAATTTCTTATATTGTACATACTTAGCAAATGAGCTAGATCTAGAATGTGTTCATGTAACAAAAGAAATGATAAATTTATGTTTATGTTCAAGTAATGCACTGAAATAGTAGATTACTAAATGGAGTTGTAAAATTAGTTAAATGATAATTTGGGTAGTAAAATTAGATGGATGATTTGTTTACAAGGAACCTTTATTTGAAAAACTCAAAATGAACATATAGTAATATAGTGCACTCTAATGGATGGTTAATGAATTAGATAATGTTTAAAGTCACAATGTTAGGGAACCTGTCGGGGACAGGTATTTTTCAATTTCAACCAGTATTTTAATGTTGTTAAAGAAATCTGTTATTTATGCTTTGAGTTAAGTAATAATGCATTGCATTTCATGTTAGATGTAAAAACAAATTACTTGTATCTTTAGGGTTTATAAGCCTCGTCCTTCCGGTTCCCTAGTAGGGCATTACATAACTAAGATCAAAAGTTATCAGACTTTAAAAAAGGGCAGTCACCAAATAGTTGTCTAGTCTGAGCTCAAATATTAGCTGATCCTATGAAATAACAGAGATAAAAAAATATGTGAATATATCTATTCTAATTCTTATACACACACATACTTATCAGAAATTTGAAGAGGGCAGTCACCAAATGGTTCTCTAAATCTGAGATCAAATTTTTCTAGGACTATGATGTAACTGAGATCAAAATTTATCAGACTTTTAAAAAGGACAGTCACCAAAGACTTGTTTAAGTCCGAGCTCAAATATTAGCTCAGACTATGAATAACAGAGACCAAAACATTTGGGAACATATCTATTTTAATAGATAGTAAACATTTTAAATTCTAAATATAGTGTAAATATATTTTATAAAATTAATGTATTTTACATTTTAAATACAATGTAATATTTAAATAACAAATATATTTCATAAATAGTATAACTAAGTACAGTGTAACTGTAAATATATTTTATAAATTCAAATGATATATATTAAATTCCTATCCATGATCAAATTTTTCTAGGTCTATGATGTAACTGAGATCAAAATTTATCAGACTTTTAAAAAGGACAGTCACCAAAGACTTGTTTAAGTCTGAGCTCAACTATTAGCTCAGTCTATGAATAACAGAGACCAAAACATTTGGGAACATATCTATTTTAATAGATAGTAAACATTTTATATTCTAAATATAGTGTAAATATATTTTATAAAATGAATGTATTTTACATTTTAAATACAATGTAATATTTAAATAACAAATATATTTCATAAATAGTATAACTAAGTACAGTGTAACTGTAAATATATTTTACAAATTCAAATGATATATATTAAATTCCTATCCATGATTCCATGGAGTGTAAAATTTAAATAGGATTATATAAATATTAAATATAGTGATATTTTATAAACAAACAAATATTTGAAATCAAATTGCAAATAAATTTTTTCCTTTTAAAAACAAAAAACTACAACGTAATCCCTTCTAAAATGAACTAGTCATATTTGGCAATCACCTGCTGTCATTGTTTGGCTTCCAATCACCTGCTATCATTCTTGGCTTCAAATTGTTGTCTGAGATTTGTTGGCTAACAAATCAGACAGCGCAGATATGAGTCGACAAAAAGCCCCCCAAAATGGTATAAAGTGTTGCCAAAAAAGCCCCAGAAACCTTATTTTACATATTATTTTAACTTAAAATTTGTCACTTTGTGTGCCAATATTTTCTCATTTTAGCCGCACAATTTGGCAATTTTTTCCAGTAGAAATTGTCAAGCAAAAATCATAATGTGAAGCCAATTTGATGGGCGACTAAATCGCCGAGGCTAAGGAATACTCCAAATGAAGAAGTAGCTCCCTAAGTTGCCGATTCGGGTTCGGGGACGGGTTCGGGTTCGGGGTTCGGTTCGTGGGTTCGGGCAATTTTTTTTTCCCCATTTGGGTTCGTGGGTGGGTTCGTTAGTGTGTATATATATATATATATATATATATATATATATATGCAAAAAAAATATAAACTCATATAGTTGTAAAAGTAAAACTGAGTCATTCCATAGTATGAATATATCAATGTTACTTGATTATTGATCAATGCCAAATGTCAAAGATAAACATTAAATACTCACTCATTAATCTATGCTAATGTTGTAAATAAAATCATACATTGAATTACTAAAATGCAAAATGGAATTTCAAAACATAGACTACTTCATCAGATTGATAGATAATAAATTATGACTTAATAAAGTTTGAAACTGTGAAACATAGTGATAAATCATAAATGACTCAATGAGTCAATGACAAATGTTTAAACATAGTTTATCAAAGATGCAAATGCCCTTCAAGGGTCAAATGGGTCATCAAAATATGAGGGATCAATGGCTTCATCCTCATCTATATCATTGACATTTTCCACATCATTGGAACCCAAACCGGTTCCACTAGCCCCAGATGCAGCCACATCCTCCTCCTCGTCCTCCTCAACATCTAGCAAGGCAATTCTAGATATATCTTGGACAGTCATATCCAAGTTAGAAGTCTCAGGTAGTACATCCCACAACTTCTCTGGTCCCTTCTTATATCCTGGATCCTTGCGTGATAAGAGGCGCCAGTTGTTGTGAATAAATACCAAGTCCTCTGCTTTCTTTGAACCCAACCGGTTACGCTTCACTGAGTGGATAAAGGAGTATGTACTCCAATTCCGCTCAGCAGCAGAAGAGCTTGCAACCTAGAGAGACAACCAACAAATTTTTAAAAATTAGCTAAGTAATTTTACAATACAATAGGAATTTAAGAGTGCTAATTCGACAAGCTAAGTAGCCATAAGAAAAGGAAAAAAAACTTAAATACATACTTGTGACAAGATCTTAATGGCAAGAGGTTGGAGGTACATGTAACTTTCCCCATGTAAGTACCACCATCCAATGGCATCCAATTTACTTTGGTCATTGATTGCATCAGGCTCTGCATTTTTGCTTGAGACAAAATCAACAAACTCTCTCCTAACATTTGATGCCACATCAGGATCACTAAAGAGCCTGTTAAGTGCCCTCTTATACCCAGCAGCAACTTCAGGATCTCTATATGGTGCCACTCTACCAGGAATCGCAAGTATCTCACTGCTATAATATCTAGGAGAAAGTGCATATGCCAAGAGGTGCAAAGGTGTAGTCATCTTGTTCCAACGATGTAGAACAATTTTCTCCACCTTAGTGTACAAGGTATCAGGATCCTGCTCTCTCCTCTGAATGACCTGGGATGTCAAATGATGTACATGTAAGTTATCTTGATGTAGTGTTAATAACTTAATTAAAATCAAAAATCAAAATCTCTCAATAAACAAGGATAAAGTATTGTATAAAAATTTAAACTTACTGATTTCATTCTTTCTAGCATAGAGTCCATGGCATCATATATGTTTCCCAAACAAGGCTCATCCGTGTCGGCATACCGAAGCATAGACATGATGGGCTCGGTGAGTTCTAATGCATATTCCACCCTATTCCAAAAATTATCACTCAAGATCAAATCCTTTACAGTTTTGGCCTTTTCTGTATCAGCTTGCTTCCATCCACCCCATTTGTTGCTAATAACCATTTGACCCAATGCCTCTTTCACCCTCACAAGTCGTCTAAGGACGATTGTGTGTGAAGCAAACCTTGTTTCAGCAACCTATTACCATGTTAATTCAAATTGTAAGTTAATATGATAAGTTGATAACACAAAAATTTAAGAATATGTATTAAATTTTGTAAAGTATGACACAAAAATTAATATGATAAATGAAGCTAAATAAAGTTTAAAATTTACCTTCAATAATTCCAAGCGGGAGAAAGTTCTGAAAATTGCTTGTGACATATGGTGGTTTGTCACAAACATTTGGATCTGCTCACCCTCCTCATACACATTTTTCATCCATTCAATTTGGCTGCCCATTGTTTTCATCACCAAGTTCAAGGTGTGGACAGTGCATGGTGTCCAAAAGATATGCTCATATCGTGCTTCTACCAAAGCACCTGCAGCCTTACAAACTTTAGCATTGTCCGTTATTACTTGGACAACATTGTCAACTCCCACGGACTCTATGGATTCAATGAGAAGTTGGGCAATAAAATTTGCATCCTTTACTTGCCCTTCACAATCAACCGCCTTCAAAAACATTGCCCCCTTGGGGCAAACAGCAATCACATTTATTAAAGGACGGTTTTTGCAATCTTTCCATCCATCAGAGACAATGCTCACCCCCGTTTGGATCCAAGAATCTCTTATTGGTTTGAGGAGGTTTTCTACATTCTTTCTCTCCTTATGCAATATGGTGGTTCTCAACTTTTCATATCCAGGGGATTGGTAACCATGAGGTGCATCATTTATTGCTTTCACCATCTCTCTCCAATAAGGGGATCTCACTAGATTGAATGAAACACCATTTGTAATGAGGCAACGCCCAACCTTTATATCAGCAATTTCTCTCTTGTCATTTTCAAATGCCGTATCTAATGGGCCTCTCTTGCGGGATGCGGGTGTTTCTATTTCATCTTCATCCATAGATGGGGTAGGTAGGAAGGGATGTGGTTTACTAATTGTTTGAGAGGGTGGTGTTGGTGGTATTTGCTTTGACTTATCTTTTTTTACCTTTGACACTAACCTATCAGCCTCTTCTTGTTCTTTTAACATGCCTGCTATTTGAGGAGCTGACAACCCTTTTTTACCTCCCTCTGGGGGCCCCTCACACATGGAAATCCCTTGACCTGGTGGACCTATCAAATGATGTTTAACCCGGAAATAGGAGCTTCTATATTGGTTTTGGCAAAAATTGCATTTCCATATATACCCTCCCCCACCAGCACATTGCTCAATTCTTGTTGTATACTTCCACAAAGGAGAGCCTTTATCAATTTTAAATCTTTGGGATCCCACCCCACCCACTGAACCCTGACTACTCATTCTTGGATTCTTGCAATCTATAAAAACAAATTTAAAAAAATATTTCAAAACTTATACAAAACTTGATAAAAATTTAGAACAATAA
Organism: Cupressus sempervirens; assembly: GCA_028749045.1. Lineage (NCBI taxonomy): Eukaryota > Viridiplantae > Streptophyta > Pinopsida > Cupressales > Cupressaceae > Cupressus > Cupressus sempervirens. The sequence goes on along the minus strand of CM053785.1, from coordinate 149,097,028 downwards.
ATATAAAAAATTTAAAAAACTAAAAACAAACTATGAAAGAAGCAAAAGGAAGGATCAAATGCATACCTGGAACACTCAACACTGATTATTTGAAGGATTTGAAACTCCACAAATAATCTCTACAACCTTCTCTTCAAACTTGCAAAATGGCCACACCAAAATGAGAGAGCAAAATGACAAAGCAAATGAGAGATTAGATGAATGAAATGCATCTAATAGGCCTTACTTTAGGGTTTGGCAAAAAAAATAATGAAAAAAACATTATTTTATTGCTTTTTTGGGCCACTTTTTGGCCCCACCTGCCGCGGGTCCGCCCGGATTCGCCCGGGTCCGCGACCGGTCCGGGCAGGGTCCGCATTTTGGCCTGCGGGTCCTCCCGGGTCCGTGCTTGCACGGACCCGGGAGGACCCGCAGGCCAAAATGCGGACCCTGCCCGGACCGGTCGCGGACCCGGGCTCGGATCCGGACCCGAATGAATCCGGACCCGGACCCGAGCTCCAGGGTGCGAATCCGGTAACTTAGGTAGCTCCTATGCCAATGATGAAAGTTTAAAGAAAGAACAAGATCCACTACCTATAAACAATGTTGTCCTCTTAGAATGAATAAAACCAGTTGACATTTGAACTCATTCCAATAAATTGGAAGAAGTACAAATCCAAATCCAAATAGTGTGTGCCTCTGGAAATTGCTCAAATATCACATGTCCAAGAAGGATGATGATGTTGGTGATATGCGTAAGTGTATAGTATTGTCATTGATGTCAAAATTAGTTAACTTATAGTATCATGATTTTTTAATATATTCTGGAACACTGAGTTGATTTCCAAGTGCTTGTATGAGTTTTTGGGTAAGAGTGTAATGAGCCCTGCTGGCTCACTCAAAATTTAATTTTGCTTTTTGACATTTCGTCAAACGGTTGGAAACCAATGTCAAGTTCTTATTTTTTGTGTGTATGCAAGAGTTTGTTTTTGAAATTGAATAGTATGCATGAGAAAGTCAAATATCTCAACTTCTCAAGTTTATTTCTCCTTGCAAATATGTACAAGATCATGAAAGTAATTATTAAATTTATATGTGCACCTTTTTAACTTCAACAAATAATCAACATTTGCAAGAATGAAGGCAACTCCATTGATATGATAATTCAAAGCTGGCAATGTGATTAATCAACGCTAGATTCCTGTTCATGAATAAATAAGGAATTGATGTTTAACATCACCTGCAGACCCTATGTGTTTGAAGCTTTAAACAGTCCAAACGCTGCTATAGAAAACTTGATTGCAGCCTTTTGAATTGCAACGCTCCTCTCCAATGGATGATTGCAGCCTTTAATCTTAATGATTATGTTAAGAATCAACGCCAAACACCACATTAATACCTCTTAATTCTTTCAGAAATCCCAGACATCCAATCTCAGCAATCACGACACCTTCCTAGAATGGATCGATTCAGAAATTTGATCCCAAACAGCAGAAGTAAATAGCACGATTCATTGGCAATTCAAAACAAATTCAAGTGCAAGCAAGTCTGAAAAGAATTTACAATTCTTTCAGCATCAGATCTCAAACCCTCAAGACCAACTTCTCCGTAAAATGCAAACAAAGATATCCAAGAATGAATTGCTTTCTCACAAAGCATTGCTTTTATAATAATTAAAGATGTCTTCTTCAAGACACCAAAATCAAGTAGCTTCTCTCACACACTTTTCAATAAAGAGCTCTCTGCTTTATACTTGGGCACATATTTGAATAATATTATTTATTAACTCCCTTTGGCTCCATTTACGACCTTTTCAACAATATTATGATATTCTGACACACAAGGTCACTTTTTCCTAGTGGCCAAGATTAAGAATTTGCAACCTGGTTCCGAAGAGCTATGACACTAAGGTGGCCAATATACAATACCAACAAAAATAGCAACCCCGGCGTATTTAGGTAAATAATAATCACAATTCACCTATCTTGCGAATATAACTGAAGAAACATCATAATCAAAATCTAACAACACATGAGCAATCTTGATGAAGAAAGGCGATGAATGAACTTGAGGGGGTGACTTACTAAAAATAGACACTCCCTCCAAGATTCTTGGAGCTCAAACCAGAAGCCAAAAAATAAAAACTGATAGCATCATTCAATTCCTCTAACTTATCTAAGCTCATTGCAATAATCCATTGACTTACTATAAATAGTAAGTAGCACCAAATAGAGCCATAGCCCTATAGGGTCCTCTAATCACCAGTATTAGCCTACAAGGATCTAGTAATAGGCTAAATTCATCCACTATCATGGTCATGCTAAAAAAGGGACATTACAGTGTGACTATTCTGGTGAACAGAGTGTCTAACATGGTTACTATATTTTGGTTTGCATTGCTTTGCACTGTAACATCTTGGCTCATGGTCTCAATATATTGTTTGTGGATATACATGGAAGATTATTTCAGGTTTAAGCGCTAGAACCTTTTGAAAGAGAAATTGTTTTGAGGATTATATGAGTTGTAAGAGTGTATGTGTATGATTTATGGAATAAATGTGAAGGTACGCAAGTGTAAATGATGTCAATTTTGCTTAGTTGCCAATTTGGGATCGGAACCCAATTTGAGCACCTCAATCAGATCTGTGGAGTCCTAAATTGTTTTCTCCCATTATGATTCATATGTGTGTGTGTGTGCATAAATCATTTCATAGTATGAATCTATAATTCTAAAACACTTTTGGCCCGTGGACACTCACGGATTCGTGTTGGATCCTCAAGGATTTGCACAAATCCTCGTAGGATTCATGTCAATCTAGGTAAGATCTGTGTTTTTATCTTGTGGATCTAGCCGGATTCGCAGGCCGCAGAGCCATCTAGATCCATAGGGTAAGACAAGGATCCTGCCCACATTGGCATGAACCCAAATCCAGCCTCCAGGGTACGAATCTGACAACTAAGGAATTTTGTGAAACATAATGATGAAGTCAGTTTTTAATGAACGAAATGAAGAATAGTAATCAACATTTTAGAGAATGCTTTTTGCATCGTTGTTTATCAAATACATTTCATTGTAATCATATCATATTGTATCTTACCCTGAAGAAGTCATCTTTAGCTATGCCCTAAGATTGTTTGTCTTAGCCTGCAAGACAAATTAGGAGCAATGAGATTCCCTCGTCATGAGACAAAGACTCAAACTCTTCATATAGTGAGTTGGATCTCACCATGGTTTTCCCCTTGTTGCGGTTTCCACGTAAAAATCTAGGTGCTCTTGTGTGTTGAATGTTATGTTCTTATCTACTTTTGCAAATATGCTGAATGGAATGAACAAGTAATAATTGGTCAACATATGTTAATTCACACCCCCCCTCCAAGTGTCCGGAAATGTTCAACAAATGATGTCACAAACCAATTACGTACATTCCCAATCAATGTAGAAGGTGACAATCTACGACTCTACAATTGTCAATAACTAATGTAGAACAAGTTCCATGAGTGATGAAGATGTGTTGACACTTGACAACATTGATGAGGCTCTCAACAATTTAGAGATGAATGTCCTCAAGATAACCCCCATTTGCAATATAAGACTCCTCAACAAACAAGGATGATTTTTTTATAAGATACAAATCCCAAGTGGCTATGCTTGGAAGAACAATGTCCTACTGAATGAGTAATGGGGGTTATGCATGTGACAATGCCAAGGTCATTGGGAAGAACATGAGATGATGAATATAAGATGGTGTTTAAATGTGAGTAAGAACTAAGAGACAAATCTCTAATCCATTAGGTCATGAAAGACTTGTGCTATATTCAAGCATAAAGAAACGTATGGCTCAAGCACTTTTGGCCGTCTCCTATGTCTCAAGCCATTTTTGCACTGCCAAACTAAAATAAAAAGGCATTTTTGAATTTGAAAAAAAAGGCCAGCTGGCCCACAAGGACACCGAAACCACATTAAAAAATACCAAATCCTATTCTAAGCATAAAATAGCAAAAAAAAGAAAAGAAAAATAAATTCATTTTCACATTCTCAAAGGAAAAGAGCAGCAAGAGGAGCAGCTAGTCAAGTAGTGAATAATACTTGAAAGTGGATGTTATAGCATCAAATCTACTTACTCTTATACCTATCATCTAAATATTATGGACCGTTATACATTATTGCAAACTTCTATATTTATTGTTTAGTAATGTAGTTATAGTATTTACACTTCAATATTATTATGAACAGCTGATTATGGAGCTGTGTTGATGCAAGTTTTGTATCACTTACATAACATATTAGTAATTGAACATTTGATACGGAGTATCAAACATACAATTCCTCTCTTAAAAAGTTATTGCTCATGGGATATGAGAATAACTCCAATGTTCCTTACTCTTGTGGATGCTCAGTTTTATCGATGTGATTTGCTGATAATCACGTAGGCGGCCTTACGCTATTCTTTTGAGGGAGACTTGGACTTTGGTAGGATGAAGGTGATGGTGGCTCAGTTTGTGAAATGTGTGAGTGGCAGATAATGTTGATGGTGGTGGTGATGGAGGATGTGTCTGCCAGTGATGATGTTGATGGGAAAACGATGGTTGTGGAAGGTGAATGGATGTGCGCTAATACTTAACTTACTCCTCTAACTTCCTTCTCTCTAAACTTCGACTACCCAGATGCTCACTATTCTACTCTTACTCCTATGAATGGAAGGTTAGCAAATGGACAGGAATCGAACCTAATGAGAGCTGACCAGCGGCCTCACTTCCATAAGTGCAATGATTCAAAGGAATAATAAACTAGTTTACCACACAAAGCTTCCCAACCAGCCGCTAGTATGCTAGTGGTCTAGTATTGATCCCTATCAAACATTTACCAATGCTACCATACAACTATCCATCTACTTCACTCCTACTTAGCAACTTGAAATGAAACCAACTTTAACAACTTGAAAGGAAATCTAACTAAGTGGAAGTAGAAAACATGCAATAATACCCAATGTTCTTGATCAACATGCAAATAGCAACAATGTAAAAGAGTGCAATTTTGGTATTATCTTCGCAACAATTTCTTCAACACTTTACAAATGAGAGCAAATAGCCTTATATAGGGGCCAGAAATACAACGGACGGTGGAGATCAAAACAAGATCAACGATCCAGATTGGATCCTCAAAACCCTAATTAGGGTTGCCACCCCATCGGCCAATGAGAAGCTACCACCTCGTCAATGGACCAATGAAAAAAGTGCAAAAAGTGGCAACCAATGAGAAGGCACAAAAATGGTGGCCAATCAGAAATAGACATTTGTCCTATTCTAGAAGAAAGGGAAATTGCCACTTGGGCTTACATCAAATGATCTTCTAATATAAATCTTTCCTTTTCTTTCATTTTCTTATCTAAGGCAATGAACTTAGCTAGCCTTTCATTAACTTCTTCCATAGGAGGACAAGGTGTGTGCTTTGCTTTGAGTTTCGCTGACTTCTCCATGTTGCTTGCTACTTGTAGTATCCTTTCGTGATCCTTCTCATATTCTTTCGTAAATCCAATAAAGGCATTGAGAGAGGAATGGGTGCCCAAATGCTTTTTCTTGATAACAATCTTTCCTAACTCATCCAACTTCGATCCAAAATCTGTCTCGTTGACATCCTCTTTGCCAAGGGGGATTGTCCTTCCTTTAGTCTATCCTTCATCTGTATCATGTCCACTGTAGCGATATTGGTGTCAATTATTCTCTTCATTTTCGAGAAGAAGGGTGTTTTGGGCATCGTATCCTCTTTGTATTTCTTAGTCTTGTCCACTTGGGATTCTTACTTGCACTAACATCCTCCACGCTCGTCGCCCTATTACGGGATGGTAGAGTGGTGGACTAGAAGGCAAGTAGAACCAAGGGAAGCAATCTTAAGACTAGAACGAAAGAAGGATGTCAGCTTAAGGACCCCTTGCAACTCTAGATGATGAAAATTCGCCTTAACCAATAATCTTACAGCGACTTTTCGGAATTAGGACTTGACCTTAAGAACTTCAAATCCCTTGCAAATCAGAAATTTATCATGCAATTCACCTCCAAATAAAATTACCCAATCTAGGGCAAAAATTGCAAACTCTTGCAAAAATCAAAATTTTATCTCCCACAAATTTCGGCTCCCACAAATTTCGCCCCCACAAAATTCGGCTCCCACAAATTTCGGCTCCCACAAATTTCGCCCTCCACAAAATTCGCCAAGCAAGAAGAGTGCAGATCTGCTCTTGCAAAATCACCAATGCCTTGAGAAGGAGAAGTGAGAATTGAGAAAGAAATGGGAGAGAGGCCTCCTCTTATACCCAACTTTCTTACTCCCCCCAAGCTAGCCAACTTGGACCCTGAGAGCAAGAAAAAACAATAATTAATGCAAAAATTATGGCCCACAATTAAATATTTAGCTAAATATTAATTTTGCTAAAATGAAAATTGCCTTTTAAAATTGCCAATTAGTTCTAAATTGCAAAAGGAAATTAAATGGTGCCTTGGAGATGTTAAATATTTCCATTTAATGAGGATTTAGTAATTAATACGTCATTAAAATTGGATTTTGGCTAACCAAAAGCCATTTTTCAATATTAAATTACCAATTACATTAAAAGTAAAAAGTTTTCAAGGCAATTTTAATCTATTAAAGCCAATTTTTTGCAATTTTTACCCAAATCGATTTTGCTATGCCAAAATATTTTTTTGACAAAAATAAAATAAAATTTCTTCTAGAGCCAAAAATCGATTTTTTGCAATTTAGCCTCATTTCAACAAAATTAAAATTTTTACCAAAGAAAAATTTGAGATTTTCCAAAACTTAAGTCTAACAAATTTATTTTTTTCTTTTGAAAGATTATTCAAATTTACACAATTATATCCAGATTTTCAAAGGAAAACGTCTAAGTACAAATTTACAATTTTATCCTGCCAAATATTGCTCTTTAAAATTTTGTTAGGCCTAAGGATGAAATTGGTTGCTCTGGAAAATCAAGCAAAGTCAGGTGAAAATAAGCTAAGCCTCCCCAAATTTGTCTTGAAGGTGCCAAGGCGTGAAATTTTCAAAACTCACAAATATTGGACAACCCAAAAATTTGCCGAGGCGATCAAAAGAAAAAAAAGGGGGTCCCCGAAGAATTTGAGGCGATAGTGTGAGAACCTCACAACATCTAGCGACTCCACAGGTGAAATGTTCCAGAACATTTCAAGAATAAAACAACTTAGAAAAAAAATCTCAGGATGGTTTATCTAAAAACCTACTTAAGCACAAGCACTCAACGAGGGAAAGAACTTTCAAGTTGAACCTAAGCACCCTGACCATAAGTTACTCACGTGTGTGCAAATGATTTATTCCCCGCTCGACAAGAACTTGACAATTTCTCAGATCTTTTGAACTTAGCTATTATAATATCCTTACCTCAAAAGCAACCTCGATAGAGCCCCGCTGCTAGTCAGGCGTCTATAGCCCCAACGGAGTTATCGCTATGGCACCACAATCACGGTTCTACCTTTAGTGATTATTTTTATAGCATCGGTAGAGATGATTGCACACCCTTGAACCAAATTTCATCTTTATTTTCACTTTGATACTGCCTTTTTTTTTTTTAATGATATTTTCTCATTTTCTTCTTTTCCTTTCAATCTTTTGTTTGGTTTGCAGGCAATGAAGCTTGTGGAGGGTTTGGAAGACCACAGTGACACTGAAGCAGGCATATGATTTTTACTAAGTCCAATTTCACTTCGAAACATCAAGAACTCAGAGCAATTAAGTGTGAGTAAAATGTTGTAACCATGCCAGAGATAACTCAAGAACCTCTATCGAGTTAAACCCAAATCTAGTACAAGTCCTATCATAGACCAACGACTAAGCACATCCTTAAATCTCTGAACCTTGCTAAATGTATTCGAGAAATGAACAAGACGGATTCCATTTTGTCACCAAAAATGTAAAATCTATGCACCTCGCCCACGAGTGATAACATGGACCCCCTTTTACACTTGCAAAGGCCCAAAAACCAAAACTGCTAACTAAGGGAAGGTAAAAGATCTCAAGTCAAATGACTTGATGCAAATCAAACTCAAGCTCCCTCGCAACATCTAAACTAAACAACTAAAAGAAAACTACCCTAAAGAACAAAAAGGGAACTAAACGACTGAAAGAAAACTACTCTAAACAACTGAAAGGGAAACTACTCTAAACCCTTGGGCCAAATGGTCCCAGACAAACTCTACTCAAAAGAACTGAAAGCAAACTAAACTACTAATTGAAAGCAAACCTATTCTAACTATGTACAAAAGGGCTCCAGGTGGAGTCCTAAGCTTGGAAATAATGCTTGAGGAATTGCCCATTGATGGGCAATGGGACATCCTCGCCAGTGAGTGTCTTTAGTCTAAACGCATTATCTCCGATGATCTCGGATATCTGGAAAGGACCCTTCCATAGTTTATCTAATTTGTCATGTTGTCCTTTTTTCTCATGGGTTTTGTCCCAATATAAGACCAAGTCTGAAATCCTAAAGGCCTTATTTTGCGCTCTTCTATCGAACCAACGTTTCACTACCCCTTGATGTTTTGCAAATTTATCTAGGGCTTCATCCCTTTTCTCATCCAATTGCATCAGTTGAGTCAACCTAACTTGGACTCTGTCTTCATTCTCATCATAGTATTCTTGTATGAACCTCAAAGTTGGAATTTTCAATTGGATCGGGAATACAGGATCTTGTTCATAAACCAAATGATAAGGTGTGTTTCCTATGGACTCTTTCGCTCTAGTTTTATCTGCCCATAAGGCGTATCTCAGTTGTGTGTGCCAATCTTTGGGTTCCTATCTAAGAGTTTTCCAATCACGGTCAAAAGGTTCTTATTTGGAGATTCTGCTAGGCCATTACCCTGGGGATAATATCCTGATGAAAATTTTAAAATAATCCCATGGTCAAATGCCCAAGTATGAAATTTCAAAGAAGTAAAAGTAGAACCATTATCACATACAAAAGCAGGACAATCAAACTTGGTGGTGATCTTTTCCTCTAAGAACTTAATGACAATCTCAGTAGTGCAATTCTTGAAAGCTTGGGCTTTTGACCACCGAGTACAGTAGTCAGTTGCGGTTAGAATATACTTGTGTTGTGCCGAGGAAGGTGGATTGATGGGACCAATGAAGTAAAGTCCCCACATCGTGAAAGGTCTCACCTCGATGATTGGCCGCAAAGGCATCGCAAGGTTCCTCTGTCTCTTCACCACAGTTTGGAAAACATGATAAGTCTTCACATGCTCGTGAGTGTCCTTGAACAAAGTTGGCCAATAGTATCCGGCTCTTAGCATCCAATGTGCTGTGGCCAAATCTGATCCATGTCCTATTCCCTATTTGTCATGAAAATGTTCTAAAATGTTCCTTGCTTCTTCCTTTCCAACGCATCTCAAATATACCCCTTCATGATTCTTCTTGTACAACACTGCTCCTTGTAGCATATATTTTCTGCTCTTAAATCTTAGAGCCCATTTATGCATTGGGTTCAAATGTGAAGGACATCGATGATTTAAAAGATAGTTGATTATGTCCTGGTAACATTCATCGGGATGTACCTCCTCCAATTCATAAACCTGTTGTACAAATCCAGGTCCTTCAAATGCCATGGTCTGCACTAATTGTTGTCCTCTAACTAGTTTCATTGATTGGATCTCTATGTCATATTCCTAAATAGTGGCAACCCACTTGCCTCTTCTTTCTCCAAGTTCGCTTTGCATTAACAAAGTCTTTATTGCTATGTCTGGCACGATTGAGTGTACTTTGCTTCTCAAGATGTAATGCCTGAATTTCTTTACCACTTTCACCAAGGCATAGTCTTGTTTCTCCACATTTGGGTAGTTCAATTCGGCCTCCCTGAAAGGTGCACTCATGAATGCAACCGAATGCTCTTCACCTTCCTTATTCTTCTGTGTTAGAATGGCCGCACATGCGTGATCAGAGGCAAAAGAATATATGTTGAATGGCCTCTAATAATTCGGGCTTACCAGGACTAGTGCATTGATAATAGCATGTTTTATTTCCTCAAATGCCCTTTTTGTCGCTGGAGTCCAATCTACTTTTGCATCCTTCCTCAACATGTCATTCATTGGTTTCACAATCTCAGCAAACGCAGATATGAACTTCCTCACGAAGTTGATCTTTCCAAAGAAAGATTTGAGCTCTTTCTTGCTACCTGGCACGCCAAGTTTGGAAATTGCTTCCACCCTCTCTGGATCTATCATTATACCCCTCTCTGAAATCACATGTCCCAGAAGCTTCCCTTCGGTAACTCCAAACATGCATTTCTTCGGATTCAAAGAGATTCCAAACCTTCTACATCTTGTGAAAACTTTCCTCAAGTCCATTATGTGATCCTCCCTGTTCTTTGAAAATACTATTATGTCATCCATGTAAATGATAATGCATTTATCTTTTAAGTCCTTAAAGGCATAGTCCATAGCTCTTTGAAATGTTGCGCCTACATTGATTAGGCCAAAACGCATCCTTCTGTATGCAAAAGTTCCCCACTTTGTGGTGAAGGCCATTTTCAATCTGTCTTCTTCTTCAACTACACTTGATTGTATCCCGAGTATCCATCCATAAATGACATCATTTTAGCTCCATTCACAACCTACAAAACCTCGTGCAGGCAATGGGTAATTGTCCTTTTCTAATACTCTGTTCAGGTTTCTGAAATCAACACACAACCTTATCTCTCCGTTCTTCTTCCTGACTGGGACAAGATTGGCGACCTACGTTGAGTGTCTCATTGGGAAGATGATTCACGCATCAAGCAGCTTCTTCACTTCTTGATATATCAATGGTTCTAACAAAGGGTTGACCGACCTTTGTCGCTACCTGAATGGCTTACTCCCTTCCTTCAGTGGAACCGTGTGTATAATGATGGTGGGGTCATATGTCTTCAAATCCTCATATCCCCAAGCAATCACGTGAGGGAATTCCCTCATCAAATTCAATATGTCTGCTTTCTCCTTGGGTGTACAAACTTTTCCAATGTGGACAATCTTGGGACAATCCTTTGTTCCCAAATTAACCTTTTCACACTCATCACCTCCTGTAGGTTGATACTGCATTTTGTGGAATTGGTCCATGTCAAATATTCTTTCTAATTCAATCATTCCTTTTGGAATAGTGTTGGTCTTTAGGCTCATAATTCCTTCTGTGTCAAACTTCACTTCTTCATCCACTTCCCCATCTATGATCTGTGTTATGAAGATATCTGAATTGGTCAAGAATTTAAGAATATGCCTATCATCTTCGAACACCTAGAAATTCTTGACGTTGTCTGGTACTGATGGAACCGATGCCAATTCCACTCTAAACTTCTTCAAGCCATCCAACTTTATTGGTGCTAGTGAGCTTGCAGTCTGCACGAGAGCATTTGCCACCTGATTGTTTGCTCTATAGCTGAACTTGATGTTGAAGGCATCAAAGCTTTCTATCAAATCCCAGAATCGGTTTCTATAATTCTTCAACCTCTTGTCATAGCAAGCGAACTTTTGCTTTATCTGTTCAATTATTAGATATGAGTCCCCTAGTACATGAAGTATTTTGGCGCCTTTCTTAATAGCACACAAGCAGCCTAGAATCAATGCTTCATATTCTACCATGTTGTTGGTGCCTGGGAATTGCAATCTGTGTGCCTCCAAATATGTTGCCCCTATTGGGCTGACTAATTCGAACCCGGCTCCAGCTCCTTGCTTGGTTTTGGAGGATATCTTATTCTACTGTAGAACAAAATACCAAAATATCTTATCCTCTCTTGAATAAAGTCTTGTGTATGCTAAGATTGCTAGAAGATCATACAATGACTTCAAGGTTCCTTTAATGCCAGGTCTTGACTGTGGATAAGATCGGTGGTTGATGTGATTTGTTGATGATCACAAGGGGCCTTACATGTTTATTTAGATTCGTTTCAAGCCATACTGGATGTGGGAGCTATCTTAAGGTTTTGCAATGAAGTACTTTTTGGAATTTTCACAAAATATGCAGAAATTAAATAAGATGGGGTTCAGGAATTCTATTCTAATCCTAAGGGTAGTGATAACAACAAATAGTATTCTAGTGGACAAATTCCTCAATTTACCGAATTCCACTTCACCAAGTTATACTACAATTACGCATAAACCAGTGCAATCTTCAAGGGTTTTGCCAAAGATTTTCAAATCACTGCATACACCATCATAAAGAACAATGTATACGAAGGATAGAAGTTGAGCATATGCATGAAAGGGGTTTAGGCTAACATTACACAACGAGTTAGAATTACTAAAACATCAAAAGTATGAACCAAAGGAACTCATCAATACACCTTCATATTCTTCATTGTAATCACCACACATTGACTATGCTAAACTTAATCTAATTGAAGAAATTTAGGAGAACAAGCAAGCACTAAGACACATCAAGTATTCACCAAACTCCAATGAAAACTTTATTATCTCAGTAGCTCATAGCAACAATTTCATAAAAAATCTTTTTTACAAATGAGAAATGAGGCCTTTATATAGGTCCTCAATTACAATAGGTGGCCCGGATGATCACAATAACCGATGGCCAAGATTGTGCCACATCAGCCCTATTTAGGGTTAGGGCAAAGGAAAGGAATCTACATTGATGCAACAAGGAATCCATTACTGTAATGGGTAATAAATGCCCACTATGCATGCTCGTTTACGAAGGAGTGGGGTCCAATAAATATCCACCATGCATGTCCATTACTCAATAAATGCTCAGTCTTCCTTGAATAAATTATTCTTGATTCCATTCTCTAAATGCATAGAAGTTTGACTTGGAGACCTCAGTTCTTCATCAAAGATAATTGGATGCCATGAAATGATGATGGAGGCCATGTAAGCTCGAGTCTTTTCCAACTACATCATTTTAACTAAGATCCAACTTTGACTGATTTTTCTGAAAATCTCTCTTCGAACATTCTCATCTTCCATGTACTTGCTTGGAAATTTATCTCCCTAAAATGGATTGGAATCCCTTGCTGATGATTATGTTACTCTAGAATTTCTTCATATTGAACTTCCTTCACCATGTTCTTGGATTTTTGGATTTGAACTTTGATCTTTGAGCCTTGAATGTCTGGGACCGGATCACTTAGTACTTTGATCTTGGTACTAGAATTTTGGATTTGAGCATCTTTCTTGAATTTCTAGAACTAGAGCTTTCTCCTCCTTTTTCTTCAAATGCTTTCAATTCACTGTTATGCCTTTTCTTACATTTTGAAGAATTTCCCCTTTTTAATCATCATCAATCATTTTTCCAATCTTGGGTACACACTTGAAGAGGGTGAAATTCAAGATCTGGAGGAGAAATTTCCAGCACTTAATCCTTTTTCATTTTTCCATGAAGGAGAAAGTTTCCAACACTTAGCCATTTATTCTTCCATGAAGGAGGAATTGTCAACACTTAGCCAGTTTTTCTTCCATGAAGGAGAAACTTCCAACACTGGCATTTTTTCTTCCATGAAGGAGGAATTTCTAACACTTCACCATTTTTGCTTCTATGAAGGACAAATCTCCAACACTTCGCCATTTTTGCTTCCATGAAGGAGAAATTTCCAACACTTAGCCATTTTTGCTTCCATGATTTCTAATTCTCTTGCTCGTGGAAATTTTGAGTGGTCATGGATTTTGTCCATGATGGAAGAATTCCACAACAACCATTTTTTTCCAAGGTGGGATTTTTTGGGTGATCGTGGATTTTGTCCATGACGGAAGAATTTCACAACAACCATTTTTCTTCAAGGCGGGACTTTTTGAGAGATTGTGGATTTTGTCCATGATGGAAGAATTCCGCAACAACAATTTTTCTCCAAGGCTGGATTTTTTGAGAGATCATGGATTTTGTCCCTGATGGAAGAATTCCGCAACAACCATTTTTCTCCAAGGCTAGATTTTTTGAGAGATCGTGGAATCCACGATGGAAGAATTCCGCAACAACCATTTTTCTCCAAGGCTAGATTTTTGAGAGATCGTGGATTTTGTCCATAATGGAAGAATTCCGCAACAACCATTTTTCTCCAAGGCTGGATTTTTTGAGAGATCGTGGATTTTGTCCATGATGGAAGAACTCAGCAACAACCATTTTTCTCCAATGTTGGATTTTTTGAGAGATCGTGGATTTTGTCCATGATGGAAGAATTCCGCAACAACCATTTTTCTCCAAGGCTGGATTTTTTGAGAGATCGTGGATTTTGTCCATGATGGAAGAATTCTGCAACAACCATTTTTCTCTAAGGTAGGATTTTTGAGTGATCTTGGATTTTGTCCACAATGGAAAAATTCCACGACAACCATTTTTCCTATTATTTTCATGCCTTTCTACTTTTGGATATTTCATGGGTGATTCTAGACTTAACCATTTTTTTCTTGATTGACTGTCGTGCTTGCTCATTCTTTTGGATATAGACACATGTACCCTTATCAACCATAGCTCACTTGTTGCAGAAATAGACCTACCAAAAATAGACATTCTAAAAATAGTAAGTTGTCCCAAAGTCAAAATAAGGCCAATCTAAGAGGCAGTGAAATTTACTAAAAATAGACTTTCTAAAAATAGTAAGTTGTCCCAAAGTCAAAATAAGGCCAATCTGAGAGGCAGTGAAATTTACTAAAAATAGACTTACTAAAAATAGACTTTCTAAAAATAGTAAGTCAAGACATTCAATTCTCAAACAAGCAAATAATTTCCATTCTCAAAGCCACGTGTACAACACTTTCCACATCTGGCCAATTTTACCAATTCTCATTTGAAAGAGGGAACTTTAGAAGATTGAGCCCAATACTACCAAGAACTAAAGCCAGAAGGACAAGACCAAGAGACAAAAGGGGGCCCCCCATTTGCAATGGGGCAATGGTGTGAAAAGCCCACAACAGTTCCCACCTATTCCTTGAACTAGAACAGTATCTTCCAAAGGTAGGAAAGAAAAATCCAACCCATTGTCATATCCTTTCTGATCTACTACCTCATCAACTGGCTCATTTGTTGACTTGGGAGGAAATCTCCCTTGGGGTTCTTCATAAGCCTCAAATTCTGGTGGGAATGAAAACTCCTTGAAAGTCGAACATTGATCATATCCTGGGGAAGGGACAATCTCATACCCTGTAACCTTAACATCTTTCTGGTTATTTGATTCATCTATTATGTTTTGGAACAGTTTAGATGCTCTCTTGAATTTTGCACACGCTAACTCCGAATGTTGATCCATCTCATGGAATCTACAATACTTGGACATGGCGGACTCAGCCAAGAATATTCAGTCCACTGGTCTATTATCTGCTAAAGCTTGATTATCAAGTGGCGACACCACATTTCCATTGTTTGGACCCGTATTCCAAGTTCTCCTCTGGTTGGACTGATTGTTGTATCCTTGGTCTTGTGACTGGTTATTACCTTGATAGTTATTGTTTTGGTAGTTCCTTTGATAGCTACCACCTTGGTCATTCCTTTGGTAGTCTCTGTCTTGATAATTTCTTTGATAGCCTCCTTGATAACCTCCACCTTGATTCGGGCAATTATTCCCTTGATTATTTCTTTGGGAACTTTGGAGTTGGTTGTTCTAGTTTCTCAAATAGGTGACTTCTGTAGACAGCTTCTTGACTTGGTCAATCAACTCTTTCATCTCATCCTTTTCTTCTTGCATCCTTGTGGAGGAACTTGCTCCTTGTAGATAAACTGGTACTGATGACGGTGCTTGAGATAATGGAGGCCTCGAGTGTACTACTAGCTGATTTGCAGGCACTTGGTATGCAAGCTGTGGAACCAGATTGTTTGGATATCTTGCACCTTGGGGTTCCATTCCTTGTTGGTCTAATTGCCTTCCTATCTCAATTGCTTTAGTGTAGGCCTCAATTAACATTGTGGGAGCAGGATTCGCCATTCTCGTGAACATAACCGTCTGGTTGTCTAAGGCACTGTAGTATGCTTCCAATGCACCAACTTCTGTCATTGTGTAAGGGGCTTGCAATCTTGTGTAAGCCTTATGGAAACGATCATTGAAGGAACTTATCATCTCCCTATCATGCCTCCTTATGTACACAAATCTTCTATGTAATTCCAGTGGTGTGATGGGCATACCAAACTTTGCAAGAAAGGCTTCCTTGAGTTGAACCCATCCTATTATTGATGATGCTGGTAAATTGACAAACTAGTAATAAGGTTCTTCACTTAGTGAATAAGGGAAAAGCCTACATGCGACATCTTCCTCTTAAATTCTTCTATTGCATAATGCCTCTTGGAATACCTTGATATGCTCGTCCGCTATATGATTAGGGTCATTGACAAAAAACTTGGAGCAGAATACCGCCGGATTCTTTGGTAGATCATGGTATTGTTGGAATAAGAGTGGTGAGGCATTGTTTTGGATCCATGGTGATTGAGCCATTGTTGGTTGATTGATCTGAGCTTGAACTGGCTGATTGACTAGGGTCTGAATCGGTGGATTAACTTGAGCTTGAACTGGTGGACTGCTTGGAGCTTGAACTGGTAGACTACTTGAGGGGCTAGCTAAGTTTGAGGTATCAGCCACCCGACGATTCCTTGGTTTCTTGGGAGATTCTAACACAAGTAAGTCCTCCTCTTGGTGTGGTGTATTTCTCAATATCCTTTGCCTCTTTTCAGATATTAGTCTCTCAAATCTTTCGGGGGAAAAAGACCCAATCTTTCTATCCAGCTTGAAAATGATCCCAACTTGATTGTCTCTAATTCAAGTTCTCTTCAACAATAGCTTGAGCTTGTCTTTGTGCTTTCTTTTCTCTCTCAAGCTTCCTTTCCAATTCTTTTTGATGTTCTAATCTCCTTTGAATTCTCCTTTCAATAGCTCTCGCTTTTCTTTCTTCTTGATTTAGCACGTCAACGGTGTCCAGGTACTCTCTAGTGTTCTCACTTTCCTCCCAAGCAGTTGAGCATAAACATGCTACAATGTGATCTTGAAGTGTTCTCCAAGTTGCTCTAGGCTGATTTGATCTAGGGAGTACCATTCTTCTTCATAATTGAATGTCAATAAATCCTCAAAATGAAATTTTCAGGCCCTCCTTCTAGCGCCAAATAATGTTAATGCAAGTTTTGTATCACTTACATAACATATTAGTAATTGAACATTTGATACAGAGTATCAAACATACAATTCCTCTCTTGAAAAGTTATTGCTCATGGGATATGAGAATAACTCCAATGTTCCTTACTCTTGTGGATACTCACTCAGTTTTATCGATGTG
The DNA here is from genome assembly GCA_028749045.1 of Cupressus sempervirens. Classification (NCBI taxonomy): domain Eukaryota; kingdom Viridiplantae; phylum Streptophyta; class Pinopsida; order Cupressales; family Cupressaceae; genus Cupressus; species Cupressus sempervirens. The sequence continues at coordinate 149,079,800 of CM053785.1, read as the reverse complement.
ATTTGCTGATAATCACGTAGGCGGCCTTACACTATTCTTTCGAGGAAGACTTGGACTTTGGTGGGATGAAGGTGATGGTGGCTCAGTTTGTGAAATGTGCGGGTGGCAGATAATGTTGATGGCGGTGGTGATGGAGGATGTGTCTGCCAGTGATGATGTTGATGGGAAAGCAATGGTTGTGGAAGGTGAATGGATGTGCGCTGATACTTAACTTACTCCTCTAACTTCCTTCTCTCTAAACTTCAACTACCCAGCTACTCACTATTCTACTCCTACTCCTATGAATGGAAGGTTAGCAAATGGACAAGGATCGAACCTCATGAGAGTTGACCAACGGCCTCACTTCCATAGGTGCAATGATTCAAAGGAATAATAAACTAGTTTACCACACAAAGCTTCCCAACCAGCCGCTAGGATGCTAGTGGTCTAGTATTGATCCCTATCAAACATTTACCAATGCTACCATACAACTATCCATCTACTTCACTCCTACTTAGCAACTTGAAATGAAACCAACTTTAACAACTTGAAAGGAAATCTAACTAAGTGGAAGTAGAAAACATGCAATAATACCTAGTATTCTTGATCAACATGCAAATCGCAACAATGAAAAAGAGAGCAATTTTGGTATTATCTTTGCAACAATTTCTCCAACACTTTACAACTGAGAGCAAATGGCCTTATATAGGGGCCAGAAATACAACGGACGATGGAGATCAAAACAAGATCAACGATCCAAATTGGATCCTCAAAACCCTAATTAGGGTTGTCACCCCATCGGCCAATGAGAAGCTGCCACCTTGTCAATGGACCAATGAAAAAAATGCAAAAAGTGGCAACCAATGAGAAGGCACCAAAATGGTGGCCAATCAGAAATAGACACTTGTCCTATTCTAGAAGAAAGGGAAATTGCCACTTGAGCTTACATCAAATAATCTTCTAATATAAATCTTTCCTTTTCTTTTATTTTCTTAGCTAAGGCAATGAACTTAGCTAGCCTTTCATTAACTTCTTCCATAGGAGGACAAGGTGTGTGCTTTGCTCTGAGTTCCATTGACTTCACCACAGTGCTTGCTGCTTGTAGTATCCTTTCGTGATCCTTCTCATATTCTTTCATAAATCCAATAAAAGCATTGAGAGAGGAAAGGGTGCCCAAATGCTTTTTCTTGATAGCAATCCTTCCTAACTCATCCAACTTCGATCCAAAATCTGTCTCGTTGACATCCTCTTTGCCAAGGGGGATTGTCCTTCCTTTAGTCTATCCTTCATCCGTATCATGTCCACTGTAGCGATATTGGTGTCGATTATTCTCTTCATTTTCGAGAAGAAGGGTCTTTTGGGCATCATATCCTCTTTGTCTTTCTTAGTCTTGTCCGCTTGGTATTCTTACTTGCACTAACATCCTCCATGCTCGTTGCCCTATTACGGGATGGTAGAGTGGTGGACTAGAAGGCAAGTAAAACCAAGGGAAGCAATCCTAAGACTAGAACGAAAGAAGGATGTCAGCTTAAGGACCCCTTGCAACTCTAGATGATGAAAATTCGCCTTAACCAATAATCTTACAGCGACTTTTTGAAATTAGGACTTGACCTTAAGAACTTCAAATCCCTTGCAAATCAGAAATTTATCATGCAATTCACCTCCAAATAAAATTACCCAACCTAGGGCAAAAATTGCAGCCTGTTGCAAAAATCAGAATTTTATCTCCCACAAATTTCGGCTCCCACAAATTTCGCTCCCACAAAATTCGGCTCCCACAAATTTCAGCTCCCACAAATTTCGCCCTCCACAAAATTCGCCAAGCAAGAAGAGTGCAGATCTGCTCTTGCAAAATCACCAACGCCTTGAGAAGGAGAAGTGAGAAGTGAGGAAGAAATGGGAGAGAGGTCTCCTCTTATACCCAACTTTCTTACCCCCAAGCTAGCCGACTTGGACCCTGAGAGCAAGAAAAAACAATAATTAATGCAAAAATTATGGCCCACAATTAAATATTTAGCTAAATATTAATTTTGCTAAAATGAAAATTGCCTTTTAAAATTGCCAATTAGTTCTAAATTGCAAAAGGAAATTAAATGGTGCCTTGGAAATGTTAAATATTTCCATTTAATGAGGATTTAGTAATTAATACGTCATTAAAATTGGATTTTGGCTAACCAAAAGCCATTTTTCAATATTAAATTACCAATTTCATTAAAGGTAAAAAGTTTTCAAGGCAATTTTAATCTATTAAAGCCAATTTTTTGCAATTGTTACCCAAATCGATTTTGCTATGCCAAAATATTTTTTTGACAAAAATAAAATAAAATTTCTTCTAGAGCCAAAAATCGATTTTTTGCAATTTAGCCTCATTTCAACAAAATTAAAATTTTCACCAAAGAAAAATTTGAGATTTTCCAAAACTTAAGTCTAACAAATTTATTTTTTTCTTTTGAAAGATTATTCAAATTTACACAATTATATCCAGATTTTCAAAGGAAAACGTCTAAGTACAAATTTACAATTTTATCTTGCCAAATATTGCTCTTTAAAATTTTGTTAGGCCTAAGGATGAAATTGGTTGCTCTGGAAAATCAAGCAAAGCTAGGTGAAAATAAGCTAAGCCTCCCCAAATTTGTTTTGAAGGTGTCAAGGCATGAAATTTTCAAAACTCAAAAATTTTGGACAACCCAAAAATTTGTCGAGGTGATCAAAAGAAAAAAAAGGGGGTCCCCAAAGAATTTGGGGCGATGGTGTGAGAACCTCACAACAAGTTGGAATTCCATGTTATTGTTTATTGTTTAGTATTTTAGCTATAGACTTATATGAGTATGTCTATTGTTTACATTTCAATATTTTATGTCATTTCATGCATGAAACTTAGAGCCTTTGGGCATTTTAGCTACATTTACACCATATGTTTACCATGAAAGTATTTGAATTTTGTTAATTTGCAATGTATTGAGCTTCTAAAATGTCTATGGCAAATGGTTTATCAATGTTAAGAATTGCACATTTGAAATCTCTCTCTCTCTCTCTCTCTCTCTATATATATATATATATATATAAATATTTCCCTTTTTTTTTATTAGTCATCCCCTGCCGTCCCCTAAAAATTGGCCTTGAACCGTACCTATACCGGAAACATATCCATAGCCCCTAAAACATCCCCATCCCCAAAACTCCATGGAGCATAGCCTAGGGCTTGTACCACTCATTAAATTTATCAAGTTTAGTTGAAATTTGGCTTATTAAGTATTTGATGGTTTGGTCAAGTATTTTCCATCATTATTTTAAATTTTAGATTTTTTGTTTAGTTTGTTTCTTGTTTAAAAAGTAAAATATAATATAAGTTAAAAAACATAGAAAAAAATGAAGGGGGCATTACAATGATATCAAAGCCAATATGTGTGCCAGTTGTGGAATAGTTTGTGATGCAAATCCATGCAAGGGAGTGATAAGGAAATTGGATATTGGTGAAGAAAAGAAAGGACATGAAACCATGAGTGATAGGGTAGAGAGGCAAATCTTTAGAAAATCATTATCCATGAAAACTAGGAGTTGGTCAAGGTATTTCAATGAGAAAGTCCATGGCAAAAGAAAATTACGCTTTGAAGGGAATTTTTGTGAGGTTTTCACATCATTGCCCCATTGCAAATGGGGATCCCATCTTTTTTTGTTGGTAGGTTTAAGTGATTGGGTTAGTGCTAGTAACAATCTAGGATTTTGAGGCCTAATTTTGATAAAATTTGCAAAGTTTGGCTAACTTTGGAAGTCAAATATTAAAGAGAGATTTTGAGCTGTTTTTGGCTAAGTATGGAGACAGATGAAACTCCCCTTCATCCCAAGTCAAGGGAGACGAAGCCTCCTCCCATCTCAAGCGGGTAGAAGAAGCCTCTTCTCATCTCAAAAGAGTACACAAAGAACCTTCGTATCTCATGATTAATAAAGGAAGAAGGAAATAGGGATCCTAGGGGAAGGAGCTTAAAACTCAATTCAAAAGGTCCTAGAATGCTAATGATAAGCCCTCATTATTCTAAGTTGGAGGCCTTGGGCTCATAAAATTGTCTCAAGGATAGTATTTGCAGCCCTTTGTGTAACATGTGGGCAGGCTGTAATTTGAAAAAGATAAGGCCTTAATTAGGCCTCCAAAACCAACACCAAGACTTAAGAAGGACCCAGATTTAAGGGGCAGTGAAAAATACATGTGAACGGGGGCCTTAAAACTCATTGCATTAAGAGATCAAAACTCAAAATGAAGATTCCTTGAATACTAGTTATGGGCTTATCAAGCTAGATCAGGTCCTAAATGATGAAACACATGGACAAGTGGCCTCATAGGCCCCAAATCTAATCATCAAGGTGTCAAGCTGCATTGGAATTTGAAATCTGGACTTAAGCATGAAAATACGACTCTTTGTGAGCCCAAAAGCCAATCAGACCTGAATGTGACATGAGCCAAACCCTGTTCTAAATGTAACGTGTGGACTAAAAATGGACTGATAAAACCTAGATCTGAGATAACAATTATTAAAGTTCAGAAACATGAGCTCTAAACTCAAAGTGCAGGCCCTAATGAGGAAGCGTGTGGCCTTTTTAATGACATTGGGCCCAAAATTCTAGGCAAAGCAACCTTGGAAGATAGCGTATGGGTTGGGGATTGGGTCAGACTTGATTTGAGCCCTTCATAATGGAACATGTGCCCTCATAAGGTCTGTAAATCAAGGTGCCCGGGCCCAAATTCGACCTAGGAAATTAAATATTGGGCACTAAACTCGAGGTGAGATCACCAAATGAAATTTAAATGCTAAAATCAGGCACAAAACTTGATGCAATTGAGGAAGTAAATGGATTAATTAAATTCAGATCCAATGATGCAGAACTTGATGCAACCTTATGCCATTTTAATTTTCCTTGAACTATTGAGCATGGACACAAATTTAATGACAATTGATAATTTAAGAGGTTTCAACCCAGCAAAGGGTTTTTAATTCAAGTTTTCAAGAAATGCATTAAATGCTATGACATCAACTCAAAATTCAAGGTAGCCCCCATTAAATAAGTGATTGCAAGCATTTAAAATCCAAATGTTTTCACAGCTGCACCCCTTATTGAGACGATCCACTATATAAACAAGGCAGTCATTCTTAATTTAGAAAATCATTTTCATTTCAAAAGCAAAGCAAGCTCAGAAAATTTGAACTTCTAGGGGGGCTGATCTGAGAAATTTGTTTCATTCACTGTGATTGCTGAAGAGTAACAGAGTATGATCCATCATTTTTGGCCTACATCTGCAAACCAAGATCAGTCATTCAAAACCATATGTCAGGCAGACATTGTCAAGGAAGTTCCATTTCCACTCATTTAAATTCTGATTTTTGGGATCTCGGGAAGCCTTCACCAGCAAGATAAACTTGGTTGCAGGTCTGATATCAACAATTTTTTCAATAAGATGAAACCTCAATTTCACATTAGGGGCTGGTAGTTAGCACTTTAAATCAAACTGCAGGCTCTAGATTCCGAGGAAGGTAGTTTGATTTCAGCCTTTTATCATAATTTTAGTATCATTTACTGAGGTCCATTTTCATTTTCAGAACTGTATATCAGACTTCATTTTGAATTTTAATTGTATCTTTTCGGTCAAACATAGCATGAAATCAAGTTAGAATAATAGAAATGTAATTAAGTTGTAACTGAGTTAACAAATCAATCGAAGAGGTTAACAGATAAATCAGGAGAGTTAACAGAGCAATCAGATCTGAGAAACTCAGTTAACAGCCTTATCACCTTCTCATGATTGGGAGAGATTTAAGGAGTTGACTGATCCATCTGGTTAGAAAGCTTAGTTAACAAATCAATCTCCTTTTCTGATTTTGAGTTAACTGATTTGTCACCTTTTTTGATTTGTTTATTTAAATTCATCTTTTTCCGCAAATTTAAATCAAGTTAGCATAATAGAAATGTAATTATGGTGTAATGTGTCCAAATAAATCTATTTTGTAAGTCTGATATAAGCATCAAAGGTTCTGGTCTACAGCCTCTAATTTTTCTGTCCAGATTTTATTATGTAAAAAAAAAATCTTATTTATAATGTTTGTTGCAGGCCTAGATATTGAGAGAAGAGCTGAAAACACCACAGGGCCAAGACCTCGAGCCATGTAGATCAAGGTTATGCCAGCAAAGGATAGAATGGGAGATGGGCAAGCAGCTAAAGGAAAGGAAGCTGGGACCATTGAAAATGTTAAAGCAAGAAGGGTGAAATCAAAAGCTCAAGAGATTGATGCAAGAGATAACAGTGAAGAATGAAAAAGGATTCATCAACAATGAGATTGACACATCCAAGAAGGAAACTTAGAAGATCAAGGCATTTGTAGTATGCAAACCCTTCATTATGACACCGACAAAGGTTTGGCATTGGAAGGAAGGCTGAGTTGAAATCTATGAGTTGGAACACCTTGAAGATGATAAGATGTAAGAAGAGCAAGAGAGCCAAGCATGAAACATATGTAAGATGAAGTGATTAAGAATATGATCCATCACAGTTAAAGGCTTAACAATGATTTGTCATCACCAAGTAAGAGGTATCTATCGAGTTTTTAGATGAGTATGCTGAGGTGGCAGCCCTTTGCTCAATCAACAAGGACATGCCAAGAGTCCCATGGAAATGATTAATGAGGTTGTGTCCAGGTACATTTCATGTTAAAGGGAGAATGAGGATGAGCACAATTCCCAAGATGATGAGGTGGCATAGGCCCACATGGCCCTAAATTTGCTCATTGGTTGATGAATAAATATCTGATTCTGATTAGCCCATTCAGCACCAAGTGGCATAGGCCCACATGGTCTTTTATTTGATTGGTTCATAGCAGGATTTGAATTTTTCATTGGTCTGCTAGGTGGTGGCTTCTTCTACAAATGCTCTCTTATTATTGGTTCACTTGCTATTGCACCTTATCTGGTTGTTATGCATTTGAATTTTCTCATTGGTCCTTGGAAATCAATGTAATTTTTCTATTGGCCCACAAGGTGGTGCTTAATTGTAATTGGACAAGCATTTAATATTTGTAATTATGGTTACAGAAACCCTAATTAGGGCTTATGTGGACTAGTATTGGCCCTTGATTTCAAATCAATCTTGGTCATTCATTGTAATTGAGCCCTCTATATAAAGGCTTTCTCACATCGTTTGTAAAGAGAGTTATGTTGGAGAATTGTTGCCAAAATACTACAGAAATTGTTGTTTATTCATTTGTTGTGCTTGCATGGTGGATATATATGATCATTTCAGAGTATTAAATGGTTCTTTGCATCTCTCATTTAGATTAGGATTTTATTTCACGTTGGATAGAAGTTGAAAAGATGGATGGAAGGTTAAGTTTAATGGTGATTGATGAAGCTAGTGTCTATACCTTTTGTTACTTGTTGATTGTAAGTAAAGGTGCACAGCTAGTCTAGGCCTAAATTACAAGTGTTATCTCTATTGGAGATGATCATTTGGATTGCACCTTCATAGAGTATTTGGATGAATATTGACAATGTAAAAATCATTCTTGCATCCTTAGAAGCTCTCACCCTCCTATGCCTATTGATACGGCAAAGCAAGGATTGCTTAGAGGCTCACCCCATCATCAACATTATCTTACATTCCTAGAGTTAGGTAACTTTTTATTTCCTTTGCAAGTTATTTGGTTGGGAGTAGTTGGAGAAGTTGAAGTAGTTGATATCCATTGAATGAATTGCATAAGTCCCTTTGTGATGACCATCATATCACATTATTATAACTGAGTGAAAGTCCACATTAAGAAGAAACCTTGAGGTTCTCATTAGATTACACAATTTAGATACATTGTTTAGCATATAAGCATCCTTATTCAAGACAGAGTTCGAGATTTGGTGTTTCATTGTGAAATACTAAGTATTTGATTCTGTATGTTGTACTGGAATGAAACTCACATCAATAGGAATGAATCAACAATTAAGTTTTATGAAACCAAATCAGAATATGGCTGAAGGAATCAACTCAACTAATAATTAAGTCTTCATCTATCCCCCTTCATAGACTTATTGGGCCAATTTTTGGCAAAGAGAAGAAGGTCAGTTTGAACAAGGGCAATAATCACCACCACAACCAAATGATGAGATGAAAAGATGTCAAGTAGGCATGGAGGGTGTGGCTCATGAATGGAGGTACCATGACGCAATGGCACATAGGCATGTTTCTATTGCTGATCTAAAAGTTTTAGCCAGAAATTTGTAGAGACATTTGATAAGAAGGATCTATAGATTAATTTTAGAGAGATAGCATAGTTGAGGCAAGAGAGTGCACTTGACATTATGTGGCAGAGCTTCAAACTTTATCAGTGACAGTTCCAGATGTGATCAAGAGGAAACTCATTGTGCTATTTGTGGATGATCTAACCAAACCACTCAAGAGTTTGGTGAGGGACATTGATCTGGCTTATTTGTAGGATGCCACTAGAAGAGCTTTGAATCTTGAGGATATAGTGGCCAAGAACAACTTCAGCTCCAAACCTCTTTCAATAGGATAGAAAAAGGAACATTTCCAAAAGTGTTTTCCTCAACCTGAGGTGTTACCTCCAAGGCCTAATAGGAATGAGGGTTGAAAAAATGGGAGGACGAAATTGTGTTTTTGGGTCTCCTGTATGTCATCCATTTCAAATGCACGGAGTCTGTCATGAACAAGAGATTACAATGTTGTTGATAGTGCAGCCACTTATAGTTTCCTCAATAAGAATCTAGTATCCAAGAGAAGACTAGCCATAGAGAAGCTTGAGGAATTCAATGTTATACTTGCAAATGGCTTCACCATTACATGTACCAAGAAAATAGGGCATCTTGACCTCACCTTAAGAAGACACATTATGCTTGATGACTCCAAGTTGATGGATTGGGATATACTAACATGGTTTTGGGTGTATAGCTTCTTTATTCCCTTGAAAAATTCACCCTAAACTATAAAATTGTGGAGATGAATTCAAATTGAAAGAAGAAATAGTTCTTTGAGGAAGTGTGAATAGAGCTACAAGAATTGGTGTGGAAACAAGGATGGAACATTAATTGATGACAAACACAACTCCATCCATAGGCGAGATGTGTTTTATGGCAGTATCCAATCAGTTTAAAATGCTCCATTTAGGGATATCAAGGGGATGCACAAAAGTTTGGTCCAAAGGTATTCAAACTTAGACATGTTTTCAAAGAATGAAAAGGGAGCATAATGAAAAAGAGTAGTGATGGTAAATTGCAAATATGTTGTGAAGAAGTCATAACAAATTCCATGGTCATCATAAATCTCATCTTGGGGACTATTGCTCTCACCATTTCCAGCTATTACACTCCACCATTTGTAATGTCCACATTTGGGATGACCCTCTATTTTGCCCTAGAATCACAAATTCAATAAATAGGGAACATGATATAGTTAGAGATATAACTCTACCCAAAGAATGTGAATCAAGATAGAAACTTGTTGAGATCTTGCAAGCATTTTACACAAATTACTGAAGATACAATATATAAGATCAAACATTATTAGGGTATAAGAACATATGTTCATAATCATTTTAATCATATAACATATCTAATTTGTTATTAGGGTTCGACCATAATGGAATTTGGACAAGGAAACATGAGAAGCTGCCCAATACATCCTCTACCCTAGGCCCAAGAGAAAATATACCATCCCATGTGGTCTTCCACCATCTCATATGAGGTGGTGTACCTAACAAGGGTACCTATAACTGCCCCCCTTCATCATGCCACCCTCATTCAAACTCTTATGATTTACACTCCTTGACTCCACCCCAACAATCACTCACTGTAGAGGTGGGCTGAAGAAACTATACTAGGGGGCCCAAGAGATCCTCTACGCTAGGCCCAAAAGAAGATATATGTAATGTCCCAAATATTGAAAACATGAAATTGCAAAGACAACAGAGACTTGAAAGCATAAATTTGAGATCGAGAATCAATTTCAGATCAATGTGCAACAAAGATAGGCCACCTAATAATCAATATACTACTGAATTTACAATTAGAATACAACCGATATGAATGGACTATGGTCTGATCTCTGATGATTTTGATGATGCTATTGATAAGAATATGGCATTCCTCTAATTTGGTTGTGACTCAAGATTTGCAATTAGGTTGGCTTTCTGAGCAATCACAGATGCACAATAATAATTGTGGAATGGTGCAATTGATATGTAGGTTGTGCAATCCAATGGCTGCAAACAAATATGTGACGAACATTATCGAGCTTCCCAAATCTTTGCAATGACAGTAGTGTAGGCGAATGGAGGCTTGAGACTATGTGCACAATGTAGATAAAAGTGGTACACTGTGATGGAACCCTATTTTTAGGGACTCCATTCTAAGCATTATCCTAGATCTTCTCATTGTTTGATTAATGTGGTTGTTTTATTTTATAAAGTTTTGCAGGATTTGTGAATCGATCGACTATTTTCACTTCTATCTCAACTCTGTTGTTATTTGCCTATTATAGCTGCATCATGGAATTAGGCAACAGGTAGAGTGTTGCTTACAAGGTTGCGATGGTTAGAAAAGCAACTGATATACTTCGGATATTTATAAATATAAGATGTAAAAGGAGAGAGGGGAGATTCATATTGATTCTTATATTTTAAAATTTTTACTTATCTTATGCTTTGTGATGTATTATATTTTTCAATGGGTGAAGAAACGAATTTTTGAACTAAGCCTGTGGATGGTGGATTAATGAGCAAATTTTGCGGTCTGGGTATATTCACAATAGATTGATCATCTATAAGGAATGTCTTTATTGCAATTTTATTTCTGGCATAATTATTTATTTTATATTTCGGAGTTTTAAATTATTATTAAGTTGTGTCCTTTATAAATGATTTTAAATTATTTTCTATAAATATTTTAATATTCAGATAAGTGGATTGGGTCGTTATTGCATTTTAAATTTGATAAACATAGATATTGTGAAATATTTTATTGTTTCCGTATTTATGTCTAATTTGTCTCCGCAGGAGTTAAAGTGCATTTTAGACTAGTTTAAATTGCGTTTATATAATTGATCCCTCGCATCTAAATTATTAAAATTGTTTATAATTAAATATATTAAACTTTATAAAGTTGTATGTCTCAACTTATAATGTTGACTCTGATTACCTATTTAATTAGGCACTGGTCTTTTACTCCTGATTCATAATCCATATGTTGGCAAAAGTCTCATTTCTTGCCTTTGAGGAATTAATATATTCATCTGTTGCATTAATCTATACTTATTCTTTATTTAAAACATTATTTCAATCATTTACCTTTGTTCTCAATTCATAAATCACAAGTTTGAAGTTTTCAATAATTCTTGCCATTTTGAAAGCTTTTGTTGTATTTGTGTTCTAACCGATTTGCTTTAAGCATCTTGGATTTGAGGTTGTTTTCCAGTATCAAGTACACCCACCTCGGTTTTGCAGAACCAAAAGTGCAGGGAACTCGGACCGTGTTGTTCAGTTTTGTCAAGTTGGCCTTGACCGGTTGGATATCCCAGCATCGAGCAGGCAAAGCTCGTAGGATTCCAATCTGCGGTTTTGGGAACCAACAAACTGAAGGAGGTTATTGCATGGAGACCAACATGAATGTGCAAAGATCTAAGGGGCAGTGAGATGCAGGGAAAGTGGATATGTATGGCTATGTATGGGTCACCTCAAAGTTATGTCCAGATTGCATATACTTCAGATGAGTTGATGATCAAACTATTGTCAAGTTTTCACACCATTGCTCCACTACAAATGGGGATCCCCTCTTTTCACTCAATAGTGGGGCAGTTGTCCCAGGTAGTCTTAGTCCAGTGGCAATTTTCAAGTCTTTGAGTCTAAGAGATGAGTTTTAGCAACTTTGACTCACTAGGGAGTCAAGTCAACCCAAAGAGGTGAGTCAGATCCAGGTCAAGCTAGTCAAGGATGTGGAATAGAAGTCAAAAGTTTTGTGATGAAATGAATTGGCCGAAGTCTAAAAGGATGAAGTGAAGATGCAGAACAAGAAGAGATTGAGTTTTAACTATAAAAAAAATGTGTTGATTACTAAAATTTGGCTGAGTCTGAAATTTTTTAGGATCTTCTAAAATCTAGAATCTCCATTATAACTCCTTGAGATCTGAAACCACTCTCCAGCATCCTGACAATATATACATAAAATATAACTTAAAGTATGGGAAAGGAAAGATTACTTAATTGTTATATTTTATATTCCGTCCTCCCACTTGATCCTCTCATTTCCGACCTGCCACATGAGTGTCTGATTTCCAATATTGCTTGCCTTAGTCAGACCACCAATCAGACCCAGATCTAGTAATTGCATTGTTAAACTTGAAACTCGGAGAAACATCACACATCAAGGTGGTTTCAGAGGTGAAAAGGACAAGAGTGTTTGCATGAAGGAAGTTTGAAGCTTGTCTAAACATAGTATGGAATCCACACAATGCTTAGACAAGGCTGTCCAAGCCTAGTGTGGAATCTGCACTTTGTATGGACAGCAGCGTCCAACCCCACCATAAAATCTGCCCTTTGTTGCTAGAGAAAACTTGCCCTCTATATTGTGTTGCTTCATGAGTTCGACCGTTTTGATTTACAGCCAAGCCTTTATCCCATGGAAAATCAGATCTGAAGTGGTGAAAGAAAATCAAATCAGAAATCAAGTCTGAAATAGAAAATTATGTTTTGATGCTAATTTGTGAGTAATTTTTCTTTCATCAAGGTGTCATGTTGAAATCATTTTAACAGTGTTCTAATCGCGTTCGTGATAATCTTTTCAGAAACTTAATACAATTGTCTCCTTTGTTTTGCAAGGTAACTATGAAAGAAGGAGATGGCTTAGAAACAAAAGGGTTATGGAAAGAATCAAAGATGGCTTCCACACTGATAGATCAAGCTCAAGGACTTCAAGGCCAGCCATCCATTGAAGAAGACAAACAAGATGGCTCAAAGTTGAAAATCAGGGTGGATCTGCAAAACTTGGTGAGAACATGAAGAATAGAGATCAAATAACCAAAAGAATTATTAAGGTTACAGGTGGGCAAGAGCTATTCATTGAATTTTCCTAAAAGGAATATGCTCAAGGAGATAATTTCAAATTAAATTATCTGCACTTGATTTCAAATTAAATAGAGCCATTCAGTGCACTGGGAACAACTATAAAAGGTCAATGCCTTGTCATTTCAAAGTGAGAGACTTGTTGAAATTGTTGTTATCATACTGCTGAGATTGTTCATAATTCATTGTTGGTCTTCGTGGCAGATTACTTGTATCATTTTGGAGTTTTGCATGATTTCTTCATTTCCTCACTTATTATAGGATTTTATTTCATGTTGATTAAAAGTAGTGTTTAGTTGAATGGAAGTGATTTTGGATGCATCTTTGTTGAACTCACATAGAGCATACCACTAGCAGCTTGCTGATTGTAAGTTTGCCTTGTGTGGTCAACCAGCATATTGATGAGCTTTACTTCAATGATTCCTTGCACATCAATATGCATCAATTGATGGTGTTAATGGAATGGTAATAGTTGGAACTTTGAACATCTTACCATTACCTTAGGAGATCGCACTAGTTTGGTTGATGTCAATGGCTAACCTAAGTCTAGTAGAGTCACAAAGACATTCATCATCTCTTGCATTCTAGGAGTAGAATAGCTTTCTCAACCTTTATCCTTTGCAGTTTGTTTGGTTAGGAGTGGTTGAAGTAGTTGATGTCCAGTGAATGAACAATGTAAGTCTCCTTGTGATACCCAACATATTACATCATTACAACTGAGTGAAAGTCCACAATAAGAAGGAACCTTGGGGTTGTCTCATTTGATCACACAATTTATATACATTGCTTAGCATATGAGCTTCTTTGTTCAAGAGAGAGTTAGAGATTTGGGGTTTCATTTGGAATACTAAGTATTTGATTCTGCATGTTGAAGTGGTCATAAAATTCACATCAATGCAAACAATCCTTGGTCACACCGTATTTATATTGCTGTATGACAATGTTATACTATGAATGTTGTTGTAGATCAAAGGTATGAATTATTGATGCAACCACATAATTATAGAGGTGGAACAAATTCTCTGTATTGCAAATGACAGATGATATATTTGCCGAGTAGTTATCACCAATAATCCAAAGTGCTGATATTGATGCTATCCTGCAATGAAGATTACAATGTATATTCGCAGGTCTAGGCTAAATGTAATCAAGGATATTGACTAAAAATCTGATGCAATGTGCAAAGCTCCATAGGAGTACCAATTTTTGGTACTAACAAATGATTTAAGAATGCTTGTTAAGGTGCTTTTTTTCATTGAATTCCATTTATTCATATGAACTAGAGGTAAGACCTCCCTATTTATGGGTTAGAAACAATATCGATTGCACAATGAATATTTTACCTAGTTACATATAGCTTACTAACCATGAAAAAAGTATGGATTTGCAAATTTTATATGGTCATTTCTATTATGTGCGGGATTTGTGTTTACCAAAAGTTATATATTGGGGTTGCACATGAGTAGAGTAAGCTCCAAGTACTGGTGGAGTGACAAGCCCTTCTATCTATTGGCATGGAACGTTGTGTTTTCCTTTCGGCATGACTTATTGCACACTGCAATAATGCAATAATGCATAATGGGCACAATCTTGTGATTTCAGACTAAGAGGACAAATGAGGATCTGGCTAATGAACTGACAGTTTTTAAGATCCAGAGCTTGGCTTATTCTATGACGATATTGATTGATCAAATGACAAATCATTTACTATTGCACCATTTGTATTTATTTGAATTTCTTTTCCTTGAGGAGCTACCCCTTAATTAAAACGCCTCTGAACACTGACCTGACTTGTCCGCATTCAGATTTCAATAAGGATTTCATTGTCAATTGTTCACTATAAGAGGAAGGGGCTCTAGGTAAATTGGCAGTCCAACCTGTAATGGGAGCATTCGAAACTCCCCACCTAAGTCCAAATTTTATTGATTCCGATAAAAAGGGATAGTTTGAAGCACATTCCAAACTTGTGGTAGTAGTAGAATAGGTTACAATTCTAAATAAAATTCTTGCTGTACAATAAATGCTTGACTTGACAAGTGTAACTGTACAGTTCTTATTTGAAAAAACGTATGTATCTGTCAGGGAAAAAATGCTGCTGATTGATTTTTAGAGAAGAGACTTGCCAATGTATAAAAGTCATTAAGATGACAACTAGCAAATTAACTAACCTCCAAGTTGTTAATGCTAAAAAAATATGAGGTCCCATCTTAATACGGGAAATATGTTATAAACCTTGCTTCCAATTGTTGCAGGAACCTATATCATTAATACTACCGAACGGGCTTAGCTCTTTCCAAAATATATTTCCCTTTCTCTAAGTTGAACTACCATCATATAAAAGTGGAGCTAATTACACTCTTGGATCCACTAGTCGACGACCAATTTTAGGAGTAAAGCACTCTAAAGGCTCAACTTTCCTGGAAACGCAGACAAATTGAATTGGGTTTTCTATTAACCAATTTAATCTTCTGGCGAATTCCACTACTCTCCCAAAAATCTCATAAAGCATGACTGACCAAAATTATCAAAGAGTTTGGGAATAGGTATCAGAATTTCCTACCGGCACGCAGAGCTGGAGTGTCCTTGTTGGTAGCCTTGAATTGCACGAAACCTGCATTGGAAGGAGCAGGGGGAAGGTAGGAGCCCACCTGAATGTCCTTGGCCTCAGCTTCCTGAGACTGCAACCCATACAACAATGCCCACATAGCTCCAGCACTTTCCAGGCATATTTGTCTTCTACTTCTGGTTGCTTCACACTGCACTCGATCTACTGCCACCCTCTTACTTTTCTTGTTCTTGCTTAAAGGAATACTGGACTCTCGAAGATTGCAAGGAGTATAAATGAAGCGCGCAATTGGTTTGCATTTACAAAGACCAGAAACACCGATTGTTCTCGCTGTTTCCATGCTCTCATTATCCAAGTTCCCAACATAACTGCTATGCAACAATATCCATTCATAAGGAGTCAAATTTTAGCATCACGTTGGCTAACGTCGCATATATTAGTGACAAATTTGTGTAATTGAAAAAGGAAACAACGTCCCCTTAAGATTAATCTAGTATTGTCCATTCAGGTATAGAGAACAAGGCATTACACACATTAGTGCTAATTAGTGCTAATGAGGATAAATATTTTGGTTATTTTTAGGAAAGTAATTAAAGAAAGTAGGGTTACAGTGAAGATTATTATATTTATATTGATAGATGTCTTGTATGGGGATCCATTAATGGGAAGTTGTCACTCCTCTTGTCAAAAATTGTTGACGGCTTGTTCTAGACCTAATTTTCACTTTTTATGGTTATATTTTGTCACAAATGCATCTTGTGTGTGTTGTTTTAGTCTTGACTTTTTATTTTCATTGGAGAGGTGGCTACTGTTATGCTTGGAGAGGTGGTGACGTGTGTCTCACCCTTCCCACCTTTTACATTTTGCATTTGTAAGACAAAAGCAACTTGGCTTTGCAAGATATTGGGAGATAATGAGTATTTAATGAAATGTACCAACTTTGTTTTTCATGGCTATGACTATTGGTTTGTGGGTTTCAACTAAATACTTTTGGCATTGTTATTTTTAATCTCAATATTGTTTGTGTTCAAGGGGATTTTGGTTGTGCTGTAGAGATTTTGATTGGCGAGGAGGGCAAAAACAGAAAACTTTGTCAGGGTTTTGTTGACTCTTTTCTATTTGGTTGTTTGTTGCATTATTGTTTTTTTAATTTTATGTGGAAAAGAAACTCAATTAGAAAGAAGGTTTTTAAAATTGGCCAAATTCTTTTGATAATTTTAAAATAAAATTTATGTATGTGGTTAAGAAGTGCATATATTTATAATACTGACAATTATATCTATTGAGATAGCATGTCTCAACCTTGCAATATTTTCTAGATAGTTCCAAAAGTAGTTGGGAAGTTTTCCACATGTTAGTGCCTTGGGAAGGGTAAAATGGGTTGTCAAAAGATGCCTTGTCCATAGTATAATATAGGAGGGTCATTTTTTAGATTCTATATGACACTTGTCATGACAATTATGAGGGTAAAAAATAGGGCATAAGAGTTTGGGCATGAGACACTATTTTTAACTTGGTTC
Source organism: Cupressus sempervirens (assembly GCA_028749045.1). Lineage (NCBI taxonomy): Eukaryota > Viridiplantae > Streptophyta > Pinopsida > Cupressales > Cupressaceae > Cupressus > Cupressus sempervirens. Next base: position 149,062,635 of record CM053785.1, on the reverse strand, counting down.
ATGCATATCTTGGGCAACACAAGTTGTGCATATGCAACATGTGTCAAGGAGGTTTTGCATGTGGTATAGTAAAACTGCAAGTGGATTCTAGTTGGTGAGAAGCTTATGAAAGAAGGGCTTGGGGAGGAGTTTAAGCATGGAGTTTCATTTGCAAGATCGAGTGCTAGAAGGGTGCTTGTGAAGCTCCTTCAAGTTTGAGTTGAGGTAATGTTCTTGTAAGAACTTGTATTGCAAGTGAGTTGTAATATTTATTGATTTGATAATACATTATGTTGGAGTTGATGAATTCCAACTCTAAAGATGCTCAAGATCACCTACATGCAATAACCTATCAAAGGGAAGCCAAGGAAGGAAGAGCGTGGAGCAAGGGAATAAAACCCTAAACGGACATGAGAGACCACAAGATATTGCAACACAAGAAAACATGTATTACAATATGCAAGAATGAGAATGTGTTGATCAAAATACAATGAGGGAGCTCGAATATAAAGAGCTCAAGGAATCTCCTAGAACAAGCTAGAAGACGCTAGGAGATAAGTGTGACAACTAAGCATACATCCACATGAGGTAAAAAGTCCTCGAACAAGGTGAGAGGATAAGTATGACTTAGGAGAGAACAAACTCCCCTATTGTCAACAACTTATAACTAACTCCTAGACTACAACTAATAAATGAAATGCATTTACCTAAGTAAGCTTAACTAAATAGAATAAATAATTAGTAAATTAATTATTTACTCTAACACCCCCCCTTAAGTGCAACTTAGGGAAATGCCTTAAGCTCACAAAACTAAGATTAATGCAGAATGGATCTCGACAACGACGCCATGTTAGGTACCCATGTACAATGCAAAGAAATGCAACCTTTGAAAATGGGGAAAGAGAGAAAACCATGTGGGAAAAACCATCCCCAAAAAGAGGTAAGAACCTAGTGAAGAACTAAAGAAGCCTCCAACTAGGGAAACATCCTCTAAAATAGGAACAAGGAGTGATCATGAACAACATCATTAAAGCATGAAGAAGCCACAAATTTGCCATCAAAAAGAAAACTGCTAATCTGAAGAACCTCCATGGAAGAAGAAGGCATGAACTGAGCGTGTCTATATGATAGATGATCCATCTCACCGAAATGCATAGGTAGCCAGCCACTACAATTGCCTTGTATATAGGATCAACCATTGAATAAATAGTTCACACTATCAAACCATCAAACCTCGGAAGCATTAGAACAATAGAATAACCCCCCCTTAATGCAGACGGGTGAGATGACAGGCAACTGAAAAGGTGGGCCAAAGTCTCCTGCAGACGAACCAAGAACGATAAGAGAGGGAAAGAGGTACAAACACCCATAAAGACATGGTCAATGTCATGTCCCCTTTTCAAATAATTAAAAAATAATAATCTTTGCTAAGGCAAGCAGGCCCAAGAAAGTGAAGTTTCGGAAAAAGGGGGTTAATCTTTGGAAACCATTGGACTAATAAATAAAAATTATTATTAAAATATGTTTCATTAACCTCTCTTGGACATGAGTTACGGTTATGCCCTCTTTTAAGGGGTTTGGAGGCATTTTGGGCTGATTCCAGAACTTGATTTTTGCTCATTCTTTGTTATTCTTCAGAGGCTGCCAAACTTGTGGAGAAGGAGACCCAAGAACGGGAGTTTGCAGGTTTCCAGGGAGACCCAAGAAGGGTAGTTTGCAGGTTTCCAGGAAGGCTAAGGACGGGAGTTTGAAGCCATTCCATGTGCATGCTCATATAGAGTTTGCCTATGTGCTGAACAGTGCAGATTTGTGGGTTTTGGGTGTGTTTTTCTATGAGTTTGGTGTTTTCAGTTGAGTATTTCATATCAGTTTGGGTTGCTGTTGTATTTCAGTCTTTAAGGTGTTAAAATAGAGCTGAATATATGTATTGGGACGTGATTAAACTTCTGAGATAGATTATTAGTGTTTTTGTGGTGTTTTCGAACATTTTTGTGTTAATTTCAGGAGCCCGATGAGCATAGTTTTTGTCCTACATTTGAGAACTGTTGTGTAAAGGCTATACGGATCTGAAAATGTCATTTTGTAGGCTGTTATGCTGCTGAAATTTCTATAAAAATGTCCACTTTCAGATTTATTAATAATAGGTGAAGCTGTGAAGCTTTTGGCACAATTTCTGGCATACCCGATTTGGGGTTTCTTGAGAAATTTGGTGGATCTTTGTGATATTAGTTGTTTGATCTTGAAAATCTGATTAGAGGTTGGAAATATCATACAAAATCAGAAAAGGGACATTTCAGTGGTATCAGAGCCATGATCTTGCCAGCCTGAGGGTTTGTAGAAGCTTGCATGTCAGTTTTGACAACTACCCAGATCTTGCATGTCATAATTTATGATTGCATGTTGCTTCTAATCAGCTGCATGTAAAAATTTATGGTTGCTTGCTACTTCTAATCATTTTTATGTTAGTTCTTGGTGAATTTGGTGGTTGTAGAAGATTGCATGTCAGTTTTGACAACTACCCAGATCTTGCATGTCAGTTTTGACAACTACCCAGATCTTGCATGTTAGTTTTGATAACTACCCAAATCTTGCATGTCATAATTTACGGTTGCATGTTGCTTCCAATCAGCTGGATGTCAAAATCTATGGTTGCATTCTACTTATAATCATTTGCATGTTAGTTCTTGGTGAATTTGGTGGTTGCATGTTGCTTCTAATCAGCTGCATGTCAAAGTTTATGGTTGCACGCAACTAAGTGAAAGAGAAAAGAGATATTTACAGCGAGAAAAGAATAAAGAAATTTTGATCAAACCCCTAGTTGAAAGTAAAAGTACAAAATCCAAGGAAGGGAAAAGTATGGCTGATCGAGATGAGATGGCAAAGAAATTTTTCCAAGAGATCCAAAATACTCAGAAGCAAACAGTGGATAGTATGGCAGAAACTAGGGAGGCTTTGCGAATATTGACAGAAAAACTACAAGGAGTTGCATCTATTAATGAGAAAGGGAGCACTTTAGAGGAGCCAAGAAATCTGAAATCCACACCATCTAAATCAACCAAAACTATTTTCTTGCCTGCAGATGAGCCGCCAGTACCAAATCCAGCCATTAATCCTATGGAAGAGGTTACAGGTAACTTGATTACATTAAGAGCTACTTACAATGGCTTAGATGATGACTTTTGTAGTTTGGTTCCTTTTAGAGAATATGTGGATATGATGAACACTTTGATGCCTAAGAAAGAGTACAAAAGGGAGCATGACATAAGTGGAAGAGAGCTCAAAAATAAAATAAGCAAGTTTATAGCACCTACTTTTGATGGAACAAATAAAATTTCAGCTAGAGCATGGCTACAAAAATTATAGACCTTCTTCACACTTAACCCCATGAAGGAGAGTGATGCTGTTCAAATTGCAAGTCTACACTTGGAAAATGCAGCCTATGATTGGTGGTATCATGGAATGACTACTCAAGGTCATGATTAGGTAACTACATTTGATGATTTTAGTCAAAGAGTGATAGATAGATTTGACCTCAAGGATGATGATTATGAGGATGTTGTTGTGCATGATGGTGAGATACCTGGTGGAGATGAGCAGACATTGAGCATTCATGACTTTTCTAAGAGAGAGTACCAGGCACAGTTAGATGCTTCATCACATGAGGTTGAGGCTAGTAGTACTTCACATGATTTATCCTGCCAGCTGAAGGTGAGTGAAGACAGTATTTTGACTTCATTATCTCATCATGACAGGTATGTGGAGTTAGTTGGTATTGGTCATATTACTCACGTGAGGATTTTGCTTGAGTTACCAGCTGATTCTAGTTTACAGATATGGACTCAAGATTGTTATATTGGCATTTGGGATTCAGTTGACAGGAGATCTTTAACACTTTTTGGTAGCAGTGTTTGTTTGGGTGCTATCATGGATTTGATTAGTAGATTGCACGGTGTTGTCTTTTCTTGTGCTAGCAGCTTGTCCGATGTTGGTATTAGTTTTTATACACCGGTGTTGAGCTTTGTTCATATATCTAGTCAACCATACTTGCTGGAATGTATTGATGATCTTTCATATTTGGCAGTGTGTACAGATGAGTCCCAGGATCATATTGGCATTGATGACATCCAGGAGGATGCAGTGGGCAATTTTGAAGACTTAGTTTCCTTGCGTACAGAGGAGTTGGACAACAGTGCTAATGTTTTTGATACTTTGTATGTTGATATGAGCTTTAGATTTGGTTCACAAGATATGGATGGTAATACTCTAGAGACTAGTAACTTTGAGGATACTCCTTTAGAAAGTGCATCAAAGGAGGTTTGTAGGAGACAGTCAAGCCAGTGCCATCATGTGTCTAATCAGTTGAGAGTTAGTGACTGAGACATTGCTATCACTTGCCAGCATTTCGATGCTGCTCGTCAGTTGTTAGCAGTTTATGGATGGGGTTCTCCTACTAGTGATGAGCAGGAAGGCAGTTATCTTTCCTTGACAGAGATCCACTCTTTATGGGAGGCTATTCGGATTCTGAGACAGAATTATATGCAGTTGGTAGCCGACAGAGATTATCTTATGGAGTGGGGTAGTACAGCATATGATGCATTGTTGGCCAAGGAAGATGAGGTGAGTGAGCTTACTGAGCGGGTTGAGGTGACTTTTGAGATTCTTGAGAGTACACAGTTGGATTTCAAGGAGTCACAGTTTCATTTGGCTAAGGTGACCATGGAGTTAGAGCGGCTACATTCTTTACCTAATTCTATACAGTCACAAGCTGTGGTGTTTGGTGATCCGAGGATGTCCATGGCCGAGATTGTCAGAGACAATGGAGATGGGGATGCATCTATCCTTGATACTAACATTGGCATATCAGGTTCATTCCCACTAGAGTCAAGTTCAGTTGAGTTGGGTGTTGTAGCAGATTGTTGTATGCCTGACATGGTGGTGGCCTCTAGTATTGATGGCACGGAGACTAGAGATGTATCAAAGATCATGTGTGATGTTGGTGAGTCGGCAGTTGGCATGGTTCCTGCTAGTAATACTACTCCTTTGGTGATATCTTCAGAGGTAGTAGTCAGTTCCAACATGGTTAATGATCAATTGCAGTTAGTTTCATCTAGATTACAGTCTGAGCCACTGACTGAGATTGGCAAATTCTATCGGCATTACACTGTGAGGTACGCTCATCAATTTACCTTTGATGACCATGTTGATGAGATGATGATACAGAGATGTACTTTGGTTCCTAGTGCTTATCATCAGTTATGGGACAGTTTGATGCCTCAAGATGAGAGTTGTGATGGGCATGACATGGTGATAGGTTCTGCAGTTGACAGCTTGATAATATGTGACTTAGAGCAGGAGTTTGGGAGTGATGCTTCGGTGGGTGTTGTTATTGATTCTACTCCTTTGGCTATGAGATCTCCTGACTTAGCTAGTGATCAGTCACAGTGGGTTGTATCACTTGTTCATGGTGAGTTGTTGACTGAGGTTGGTATTTTTAATCAACATTATATTGCAGGGTATGTACATCAGTTAGCATTTGATCCTTGTTTTGAGGAGTTGATGGCAGGAAAATTTGGTTTGGATTCCATTTCTTACTCTTTATCTTGTAATGTCTTTTCACCATCATCAGTGCATGGGAGTTATGGTTATGAGATAGTGGCCAGTGATTTGCAAAGTTGTGTTGACTACAAGAGTTGTACAGTGTGTGGATTCTCCATACTTGGTACAGTTTCATTCGAGAGCGTTCACCATTGTTGCAGAGTTGGATTGTACATTTCGTAAAGGCCAGTGGGATGCGTTGATGGTATTTACTGTGTTGGTAGTTTGATTTGTCCACTTTACTTGGGTTCTGATGTTCTAAGAGTTTGTGTCTCATGGGTTTTTGACTATGGTAGTGGTGATTTTGGAGTTTGGTTGAGCTATAATTTCAGTTTGATTATGGATTCCTCTTGGTCATATTGCAGAGGATATTGCAGGAGCCTGTGTTAATTGGTAGTAGTATAGTTCATGACTACATTTGGGATCCAGGTGGATTGATTAGTTTATTGTTCAACCATTGCTTGAGGACAAGAAATGTTTGGGATGGGAGGACTTGTCATGTCCCCTTTTCAAATAATTAAAAAATAATAATCTTTGCTAAGGCAAGCAGGCCCAAGAAAGTGAAGTTTCGGAAAAAGGGGGTTAATCTTTGGAAACCGTTGGACTAATAAATAAAAATTATTATTAAAATATGTTTCATTAACCTCTCTTGGACATGAGTTACGGTTATGCCCTCTTTTAAGGGGTTTGGAGGCATTTTGGGCTGATTCCAGAACTTGATTTTTGCTCATTCTTTGTTATTCTTCAGAGGCTGCCAAACCTGTGGAGAAGGAGACCCAAGAACGAGAGTTTGCAGGTTTCTAGGGAGACCCAAGAACGGGAGTTTTTAGGTTTCCAGGAAGGCTAAGGATGGGAGTTTGAAGACATTCCATGTGCATGCCCATATAGAGTTTGCCTATGTGCTGAACAGTGCAGATTTGTGGGTTTTGGGTGTGTTTTTGTATGAGTTTGGTGTTTTTAGTTGAGTATTTCATATCAGTTTGGGTTGCTGCTATATTTCAGTCTTTAAGGTGTTAAAATAGAGCTAAATATATGTATTGGGATGTGATTAAACTTCTGAGATAGATTATTAGTGTTTTTGTGGTGTTTTCGGACATTTTTGTGTTAATTTCAGGAGCCCGATGAGCATAGTTTTTGTCCTACATTTGAGAACTGTTGTGTAAAGGCTATACGGATCTGGAAATGTCATTTTGTAGGCTGTTATGCTACTGAAATTTTTGTAAAAATGTCCACTTTCAGATTTATTAATAATAGGTGAAGCTGTGAAGCTTTTGGCACAATTTCTGGCATACCCGATTTGGGGTTTCTTGAGAAATTTGGTGGATCTTTGTGATATTAGTTGTTTGATCTTGAAAATCTGATTAGAGGTTGGAAATATCATACAAAATCAGAAAAGGGACATTTCAGTCAAACTGACTCTGCATGGGGCTAATGTCATGGAAGGGACACTCACTTGATAAAGGAAGATGACACAAACATGGCAACTACTATCCCCCCATGGTGCTTTATGAAAAAAGTGCAAGTACAACTGTCTCAAAACAACGTTCATGACCCCTGGAATGCAAGAGTGACACTTTATCTCAGTGCGATAAATAAAAGTGCTTCAAAATGATAGCTAGAATGATCAAAACTGAAAACAAGCTACAACAAAATATAGTACAGCCCAAAACAAAGGAAACCATGCCAAAAAAATGATCCTCAGACCTAAAACACTCAAGATATCCACCAAAGAGAAAAAATGCCAAACACAATGATAGAAAGAGCATGGGGTAGAATCTAAAGGAAATGACAGCATTTCTAAAAAGTAGACAAAATCAGATTTTCAAAAATATAACGTTTTCAAAAAACTAACATTGGACGCAAAAGAAAAGCTTGTCGAAGTCAAAAACATAACTTCATGCTTCAACTGAAAAAATAGGCAACAAAAATGCATCAAAACAAAAAAAATATCTACACCAATGTCTCCGTCTCAGAACCAACTTTCCAACACTTCTTTTGGATTAGAAAAATACCTCTGTATGCTCAAGTTATGGATAAAAAATTGCAAGTAAGTCAAAAAGGACCTTGGAGTGGTGCAAGAGGCACATGATGCAGTGCTGATGTCAGCATTTCATGAGCTTAAATTTGATGGCTTGAAGGTCATCGCCATAAAAAAGATGCCATGTGGCAGGTCCATGTGGCAACCACGTGGAAAATGGCTGACGTGGTAGGGGTGACATGGCGGATCCATGTGGCAAGGTGCCACATGGCACCCAGGCCACATATCACCCCCGCACTGGCTGATACTACAAAAAAACTAACAGAGCTGCAAAACAGGGGTTGCATAGAGTGAGCGGGGCAGAGAGCAGGAGGGAAACACCGGAAGCAGAGGAGAAAACACCACTCGAGTGGAGGGAAATGGCAGAGGATGGGCGACGACTGGCCCGGCGGCCTTGCGGCAGATCAGCCTGGTGTTTAGTGGAGTGCAGGCTGCCCCATGGTGGCCACTGGGTGGTACCATGGTGGCGCAGCCTGCGACCCTTTTTTTAAAAAAAAATTATGCCGATCGTTTGTATGACCATATGGAAACCTCCTGCAACAAAATTTTTTTTGCCTCCTGGAGCTCTATCTCCAAAATCGACAAATTTTATATGGATCCTATTTGAAAAGTGCCTTCTAAATCCAATGGCAGCGTCCATTTGGGCCCAAAGCACTCCGAAAATTTGATTTTCCCCTGATTTGAAGAAAAAATGCACAAACAAACTATGGTTTGTGACTTCAAATCACAGCTTCAAAAATCCTTCAATGAAGCAACAGCAGGGAGGCTTTGATACCATGTTGGAGTTGATGAAATCCAACTCTGAAGATGCCCAAGATCACCTACATGCAATAACCTATCAAAGGGAAGCCAAGGAAGGAAGAGCATGGAGCAAGGGAACAAAACCCTAAACAAACATGAGAGAGCACAATATATTACAACACAAGAAAATATGTATTTACAATATGCAAGAATGAGAATGTGTTGATCAAAATACAATGAGGGAGCTCAAATATAAAGAGCTCAAGGAATCTCCTAGAACAAGCTAGAAGACGCTAGGAGATAAGTGTGACAACTAAACATACATCCACATGAGGTGAAAAGTCCTCAAACAAGGTGAGAGGATAAGTATGACTTAAGAGAGAACAAACTCCTGTATTGTCAACAACTTATTGTGTGGGGTTTTTTTTTTTTTTTTCTTCATAAGGTTTTTCCCATGATAATCATTGTGTTATGTGCTTATTGTTATTTTAGTTATGCTCTTATTTGTCTTTTGAAATTCTTGTAATAGTTAAGTTGAAATTTTCACATTTGTCTTCTTAAGAATAGCATAGGAAGAAATTATGCATACCTTTTCTTCCTTACAAGTGGTATTAGAGCATGGCTAGTTTTGATTCGATATGTTGTGTACAAAGTTTTTTGAGCTAATCAAGGTTTTGGGTGGGAGCTTGTGCAAAGTATTTCATTTTCTATATTGCAGGATAGTAAAGATGGCAAGCATTTTGGTGAGGACTGATGTAGAGTAGTTTTTTGGCACAAACTTTGAAATGTGGAAGTTGAAGATAGAATATTTTTCAATTGATTGGGATCTATTGAAAGCAATGAATGAAAATGTCTTAAAGCCTACATATCCAACTTTAGTTGCACAGTATAATGTAATGGATAGAAAAGCTAAAGTCTCATAAGATTGTGTCTTTTAGACTCAAAGCTAATTAATATCCATGAAGAACCTACTTCAAAGAATATTTGGAAGAAGCTAAGTGAGATATATCAAGAAAAGATGGAAATCATGTTGGGGAGGATTGTTGTAGAGAAGTATTTTGGCACAAACTTTGAAATGTGGAGGCTGAAGATGGAAGATTTGGAAGATCAAGAGAAAGGGGAAAGAACAAAAAGTAGCATGGTTGTTCTAAGGCCAAGATTAAGGGGAGATCAAAATCTTGTAGTAAGTCCAAGGCAATTTTAAATTGTGGAAAACCTAGTCACTTCCGAAACGACTACAAAGAAGAAGAAGAAGAAGAAGAAAAAGAAAGATTATGATCCTAATTCTGGAAAGGAAGATGTAGATGCTTTTATTATAGCCTTGGTTACGCAAGTGATAATGCATGGTTGATAGACTCAGATGCATCTTTCTATATGAATCTTAATAGAAATTGATTTAGTAAGTGTGAAAAGTTTTAGGATGGTAAGGTGTATTCGAGTGATAACTCCTTTCTTGTATTGTAGGTCATGGAAGTGTTAATGTGAAATGTTGTGATGGTAGAATTAGAAGATTTGATGATTTCTTTTGTATCCTAAGACTAGGAAGAAATTTGTTGTATGTTAGCAAACTAAAAAATGAGAGTGTGCATGTATAGTTTTCTAAACTAGGTGTAAACATGGTAAGATGTGTTATGGTGTTAACAAAAGGAAGAAAATTGGGTCTATTATACCAAATTGATGCATGCACAGTTGAGTGCAATAGTACTTCTAATACAAGTTCAAGAAAGGCTACTCCATTAGAAAATGAGAGGGTTTATTTTGAACAGATGATCATGGATTTTGGATACTCAAGGGTTCTCTGTCTAGTGGATCAAAGTTTCCTACAGAGAAGATGATGTTATGGCACTAGAGACTCGGCCATATAGGTGAAAATGGTCTATGAACCTTTGAAAATAAGAATCTGGTTGATGGGTTGATTAATTGCAATCTTGAGTTTGATTTTTGTGAGCATTGTATCTATTATAAACAAAATTGTATTCAATATTACTCAAGTTCTCATAAATTTTCATGTATTTTGGATCTAATCTATTTGGATGTATTTTGTCAAGTAATGTTCCTTCTATTGGTAGAGAATTTTATTAAATCTCTTTAATTGATGATTTCAATACAATAGCATGGGTTTATTTTCTTAAGATTAAAGTTGAAGTTTCTAATTGTTATAAAGATTCTAAAGCAATGGTTGAGTTTCAATCCAAAAGGAAGACTAGATATTTAAGAACAAATGATGGAGTTGAATATTTCTCCAATCATTTTGATATATTAATTTGTAAATATTATGGTATTAAGAGACATAAGATGACTCGATATTTTCCATGATAGAATGGAATTGCAGAAGAATGCATAAGACCTTGATGGAGGTGGTTAGGAGTATGCTAAGTGGTATTGGACTAGAACAATTTTTTGGGTCTGAAGTTGTAGCCACTGCCTACTACTTGATAAACATGTCTCCTACTTTAGCTCTTGTTAATAAGATGTCAATGGAAGCATGGTAGGCCACAAGCCTTCACTTAAACATTTGAGAGTTTTTGGTTGCAAGGCATATGCTCATGTGCCAAGGGAGGTGCATATAAAATTGGATAAAAAAATTTGTAAATATATATTCATCAGATATAGTTATTGTATGAAAGGATACAATTTTTGGGACCCTGTTACACAAAAGGTGGGTGAATGCACCAAGTTGTGGTGCCAAAAAGATGACACCCAACTTAGATTTTTATAATTCTAAAAATGTGTATGTGCTATAGCGCATGCATGGTTTTAAAACTTAGAAGTTTTTATATGTGGGTTACAAACTTGTAGCCCATTTCATTTCATGTTATTTGTTTCTGCTGCTACTTTCTTTCCCCTCAATAGTGCGCACACAGTTTGTAAAAGTTGAAGAATTTGCTCAATATCCTCCTCAAAATGGCACCTCATCATTTAAGATCAAGATTGGGATCATGTAGTATGTTTTCTACTCATTTTTTTGCATTATTTTGTACATTTTTGCATTGTTTTGTATGTTTTTTTAGTTTTGGTTCAAATTTATTTATTTATTTTAAATGTAATTGGTTTCTTATTAGGAAATGTGAATAATCAACCACCAAATCCCTAGCCTGATCAAAAAAATCAAAATGAAAACCCTCAACAAGATCAAAATCAAAACCCTCTACAAGATCAAAATGAACTTCCACAACATACACTAATTCAAAGACCTCCTCCAAGCACTCAAGACAATATAATGAATGAAATAGAAAGAGGGAAAAATGAATTAGAAGTAATCATTGGTAGGTTGAAAGCTTGTAGGAATACTAATCGTATGAGAGCACAATTAACATCCTCTCTCGAGTCCATTATGAGCCATGTAGCTTCTGTTGGTGGTCAATTGGATATTTGGCATGTTAAGAGAGAAGAAAAAAGAAGATATTATATAAATAAATTATCCTATAATGATGTAAGAAAAAAGGAAATAGAAAAAGGTAGCATATGTGCATTGTTTAAAAAACTTGGAGAACAAGACACTATTAAACATACAACTAAAAGGTTCCCCATCCATTGGCACATACATAATGATATTAGAAATAACTTTTGGGATAGATGGTGGATGGTCTTTGATGCCCCTCCCTACAATAATCATGAGGTTCCAATGTATTTTTTAAAGAAATTGTATTGTGAATTTGTCCTTGGGGAGATCCCCAATTATTTTGATATGTTAGATTCTTAGGGTAGAGGTGGGGGGTCATCATTTGAGAGGTCGGGGACACATCGTGACCCTAATGTAAATAGGCTGCCTATTGTCAAGTCACAGGGTGAGCATGTGATTATTCCTTCAGTTGTGAAGGAACATGTCGAGATCAGTACTCTAGAGACTATCAATGCTTTGACACAGACCCTCATTCATTATGTTAGTCCATTAGTTGAAGAAGAGCCTTCTTTGCATCATGATCACATGTGCACATCATGTGGACCCTTATGCACATTTGGCAATCATGTTGGAGACACTATGGATGATGGGCTAGTCACTTATGAGTTCTTGAGTTCAACGCATTTGGCATTGACACATAAGTAAATTATAATTATAATAAACTAATTTTATCACATTTCATATGTACAGTAAATGACTAATTAATTAGCATGTCTTGACATTGTTCAAAATTCAGGGTAAGAGTGTTGATGGCCCTAGTATAGATTCTCCAGCCTCATTTTATGTCTCGTCAATGAGTCAAGAGGTATGTATAGATTTAATCATTTAAATTAATACATATATTTATTAATTAATCATATGAAGGATTGAAAAAAAAAAAATTATCCATGTGCGTCAGTTCTCTATTGGACCATCGACATTCACAAGGGACTCTGAGCCTAGGCATGATATGAGCTTCATAGAGGTACATTTGTTTCATGTTAATTTAATTTATTTGATTATATTTGTTTCATGTTACATGTTACATGTAAATTGTATTACGTGATTTGCAGTTGTTGACATCTGAGACTCCTCCTCATCTTCGCTAGTCCATCGATTGTGGAGTTGTTGCCACGATGACTAGTTCAGAGCCATTGACTAAGGTATGAAAGAGTTTTCATATTTTTAGTTGTTATTTATAATAGTTAGTATTGAAATTTCAAATGGTATTTATAAGTATGATCGAGTGATTATATTGATTGAATTATTGTAGGTTCTTGTTACTCTTGATCACCCGCGAGCCTTTGAGGTGGATGTACAGAGTGACTATTTGATGGCCATAAAAAAATAATTAATTTTGTGTGTACATATATTTGATTTAAATGTATAATAATTATTGATTCATATCTACTTTTTTTTTATCATCTCCAGTTAGAGAGGAGCCTAAACAAGAGGACGAGCGAGCATGTGAGGAAGACCCCATCATCCCCATCATCTCCCTCCATGCAATGACTGAAGACCTCTAGGGATTTGTTTCCTTCCCCTTGTGTGAAGGAGAAGATATAGGGATACACACATGTATAGGCATTAGTGGACATATATCTTGGATTTTGTGTTAGTGAACATATTCGACATACATTTGATGTAGATATGACATTTTATATTTGATGTAGGACATATATTTGATGCATGACATTATTAGACTTATGACATTATTGATTATCATAATATATGATATGTTTGTTCATGAATGAAATTATATGTTATCATAATATACTTCTTGTTTTTCTTGTTTACATTTTAAGTACATTTCATGTATTTCATTTCAATTTAATTTGCATCCAAAATGATGCAGAGTGCTCACACCAAAAGCTTGTGGATTCCCAACAAGAACACTTTTAAGGAAAACTACATTTCCCACCTTCCTAAGTGTCTTCAAAAACTCTTTCCAACTTGGTTACAACATTGAACAAACTTCTACCCAACTTCACAAAACTACTTGATCAATTTCCCTATTCTAGACTTGGGAAGCAATAAGGGAAAAATGAGCAAATTTGAGAAATGGATCATAATCAACTTCTTGTTTCAAACTAACACCTTAGACACTTCAAGTAACACCTAATAACTATCTCACAAACCTCAGTCTCTCATCTATTCCATCCTTCCAAGAGATCCTTCAACATCTTATGAGTGAAAACAATCTTCCAACATCCTATGACTATATTTTCTTTGCAACAACATCTAATTTGCTGATTTTCAGCCAACTCTTCACAAAGGGAAATGGTTATGTTTCAAACCCATGAAATGGTTATTAAGACAACCAAGAAGATCCTTAACATCTTCCACTAACTCCATTGAGTGATAACATGTAGTTAAAGTGGTGTTTCATTCTGAAAAAGTACGGGTTTTTTGTTCTAAAACAAGGAGTAATAATATTTGACAATAACTCAATGATCTTATATACAAGTTTAACATCAGCAGTGATTCCTTGCCATATAAAAAGAACTTAATAATCACCAACACCTTATGCCTCCTCTAACTTCATAGAGGATATTTTCATCATTTGACATCCAAATCAACCAATTACTAGTTCATTTGATTGGTTACAAGGTTAATTTCAACATTTTTTCAAAAAAATACTAAAATTGCCAAAACGTTGTCAGTAACTTTTATTGCAAAATGCAATTTTTGCACTAACTCTTCCTAGAACTTAACTAAGTGGTTTTTGGTAACACATAGAACCTATATAAGGTTTAATGGCTCTCAAAACACTTATTGAGTCAACTTATTAACAAAAACAACAAAAAAGCAAAAATCCTTAGGATTAAGGCAACTTGGGTTTATAGGTGACCTCAAGTTCCTTGACCTTACAAAAAAGGATTACTTTATTACCATAAAAAAAATAACATGTTCAAAATGAGGTGTATGATCACCCCTTTACCTTCTATCATGAGTCTCCATCATTGGATGAGTCTAGTTGCCACCTAGGTGCCCTGACCAAAAGTTTCAGCATCACCCAAGATGGGGTTGCAAAATTAAAATGAAATCTAATCTCCAAAAAATGAGAGAGGTTATTGTAGGTTTTGGCAACATGGTCCTGTAGCACGAATAATTGCATCCATACCTCACACAACCTCTAAGATATGCCCAATCAAAGATCACTTCCCTATGGCATTTAATGACTCTTAGGGTCAATTTGGTTTGGCATGCCCAAGAATGTTCAAGAAATCAACGAGATGAGACAAGCTTGGAAATAGGGTTTACCTGACCACCCGGAGCTAACAAAATAGACAATTTGATCCCACGATGAATAGTTGGAGAGATTCACCAATTGGCAACTTTGTACTAGCCAACACTACAAGTTTTAGCATCATGTGAGATGGGGCTACAAAATCAAAATGGAAACCAATCTCCAAAAAGTGAGAGAGGTTATTATAGGTGTCAGAAACATGGTCCTGTAGCACCCAAAATTGCATCCATACCTTGTACGAGCTTCAAGATATGCCCCATCAAAGATCGTTTCCCTATTGCATTTAGTGACTGTTGTCACAAAAGTTTACAGCCACATCCAAAGTTTTTACCTAAGGACAACTTTGTGAAACATGGAAATAACCTCCAACCTGTGGGACTTGAATTGTGTGGTTGAGTCTCCGGAGAAGGCTAGCTTCCTTTACTATTAGGGTGCACCTAACTACTCTTGAAGAGGAAAAGGGAGAAGGAATATACAAAAACAAATCTACCTACTCTAACCTAAGGAGGTGATGCACCAAAATAGAGTGTTCAAACCAATCTCTGCTCATACATGCACTATTGAACCATCATGACACCAAAAATATACACATTTAGACTTTCTTTAATCTAACAATCACATGTAGATCAGAAAACCCAAATGAATGACAAAAGGAAAGAGAGGATTCACTTATATACCATTCATAGGGTAAAAGAGATACGGTCATGTAAGATTGCAGATATCCACAATACACCAATGGGAGGCAAAAAATTATTGCACTTTACATCAATAGCTGAAGGAGATAAGGCATAATGTCATACAGTCCAGAGGCAAAAGGAATTTACACATGAAATTGCAGAGCAATATCAGAGAAGTCAGAGAAAAGTTGACCTTTACAAAATTTACAAAAATTGCCTTTATAGTTTAGGCATAACTGAGATGTCCTCTTACTAAAGTTACTCCACAACCACTGCCATTAAGCCCTTCAGAGAATAATCATGGAGATCCAAAGAAAATCTGATCTGAGTACAAATCTAGATGCAATGATATCTGATCTTGTTGGAACAGGGCCCCGAGAAGACAGAAATGGTGCCATTAAATAGTTCTAAACAAGTAGATGGATCATATTAGAGATGGTGGAGTGTTTCCCATGTTCATTGAGTCCAACGCTCATTCGAGGGTGGTTGGCATTGATCACAAGGATTAGATCGCGCAACAAAACTCAAATTCCCCTATTTCTAGCTCATGAATCAACATGATTAGCAAGTCAACAGAATATTGCACCCAAGTTAGACCTCGTGGACCAATAACTTCATTTTATTTTGCCACTATGCAAGTCTCTATGTGGTTGACCAACACCTTCTTTACTAACTGCACCACCTCCTCAAATCCTAACCGCAATGCAACCGCCAACCGTTAGCCTTAACCATGTTGCCTAGCTGCAACGTATCTCCTTTTACTTAAAGTCCTTGCATCTTCATATTGTGGGGAAGCACTGATCATCGATCTCTATGAGATCAACGATCAGGAAAGGTCCTCATTATATTATGCACGCCCACTAAAATTTTTGGGCCTATGAACACCTCAAAAACTACCTTAGTAACCTGGTCCCACAATGACATGCGACAGCAAGGCGCTTGCCCACATTGTTTAATTTCCTTGCATCTTGTTAATGCGGTGAAGCACCAACTCTAGACCTATTTGCATTGAATGGTGGATCTTGTTACTCAATAGAATACCAAATTTTCAAACCCATGTGCTCTGACAAGTGCCACGACAGAATTTATTCGTCTCTCTTGAGAAGAGCGAGCCCATGACGTCACGTCATGCCACACGTCGCGAGGGTGCATACCCTCATTGTTTAAAATCCTTGCAACTTCATCTTGCAGGCATGCACCAGCCATTGATCTGATCGCATCAGACGATGTTCATAACATGTGCTCTCCAAACCTGTGTAAATATCCATCATGACATCATCCAAACACGCGTCACCAGGGCGCTTGCCCACATTGTCAGAAAGTCTGACGAAGCTCAGAATGTGGGAAAGCGGGTGTCAATCAAAATGCTAGCTGGACTAACCTTCTTCCCCTTTGCGGCCCACAGAAAGAACATAGACCCACCGATCCACGTATCACAAAGGGGCTTCCCCACATTAGATAAGGGTCATGCATTTGGAGAATGAAGGAATGAGCCCACCGTAGATCACCAGAGATCTGATGACGTGGAAAGCTGTAGAAAAGAAGAAGGTCCATTTGATCATTTTATTTAATTTTTTACATTTTAAATTCTCGAGCGTTAAAATAATAAAATAGTGGGAAGTAGCCATCGGGAAGGCTCAAGTGTTCGAATTCAAATTTTTTCGTGGGAGGCAAAAAATGGTAACATTTTTGGCGACTCAAAGGGGATGCAAGCTAGCTATGCATATGGCTAGTGGTCCTATGCATCCATTGGGCTACAGAGTCAAAATAATGTGGATCAGTGTATCACGAAACCCTAACCCTACCTCTGCAGTAGCAAAACACTGAAACTCTGTCTCTGCAACTTTGCAACCTCAGCAAAACACACGTGCTCATGCACTTCTTGGAAAAATGAAAAACAAAGGAAAGGAAACTACTCTAATATGTATAGAAAGCTTCTAGCCCTGTCAGAAACATGGTTTGAGATAGATCCCATTGACTAGGATAAGCAAAATTTCACCACCAGGCTTGCTCAATTGAAAAGCATTGGCCTATTTGCAATTGACAATCAGATAGGGACCACTCCATAGTGCATCAAATTTTGAGTGCCTCCTTGGCTTTTCCCTGTCTGTGTCCCATTTCAAGACTAAATCACCCTCCCTGAAGGTTCTGACCCTAGCCTTCTTGTCAAAGCTCCTTTTCACCTGCTACTGATGTATTTCTAGGGTCTGCATGGCCTGGCCTCTTTTTTCTTCCAACTCCATCAGCTCTTCCATTCTTACTATCATGGCATCATTTTCAATTAGTTCTAGTTGATGAGTTAGTTCTAGAGATGGGAATTCTAATGAAATTGGAAGCCTTGCTTCTCTGCCATATACCAACATAAATGGTGAATTCCCTATTGACCTCTTAGGTGTTATCCTATTAGCCCACAATGCAGTCCTCAACTTTCGATGCCAACACCTCTGGTTATCCTCTATAGTTCCTTTCATAATCCTAATCAAGTTTTTGTTAGAGGACTCAGCCAAACTGTTACCCTGAGGATAGTAGTTTGAGGATGTGCTTAAGTAGATATTATGATCAACTACCCATGCAAAAATCTAAGCTCCCACAAAAGATTTTGCATTATCTAAAATAATGGTTGAAGGAGCACCAAACTTGGTTACAATTCCATCAAGGAACTCAACAACTGAAGATTCTGTGGCGTCCTTCAATGCAACTGCCTCTATCCATCTGGTAAAGTAATCTGTAGTAGCTAAAATCCATTTGTGACCAGGACTAGAAGGAGGACTGATAGGCCTATGAAATCCAATCCCCATTGAGCAAAAGGCTGGTCCACCTGAATGGGATGAAGAGGAAGAGCTGGAAGCTTTTTCTTACCAGAAAAGAAAGCACATTTTTCACATTTCCTCACATACCTATGACAATCATGGAACAAGGACGACCAGTAGTAACCAACCCTCATGGCCTTCATTGTAGTTGTCCTTGCTGAGAAGTGACCACCATTAGGACCATCATGAAGCTCTCTGATCATTCTTTTAGCTTGGTCCATGTCAATGCATCTTAATAGGGCTCCATTGAAATCTTTCCTGAAAAGGATACCATCAACTATAACATAAGGAATTGACTATAATCTATACTGTCTCCTTTTAGTTCTATCTAATCCTTGAGGGTATCCATTGCCTAATAAGAAATTCCTCATATCATCCATCCAATTCCTTGGGTCATCATTTCTTGCTTTTTGTTGCTCTGTTAGTATCATAGCAACTTCCCCATCTGATTCCTGAGATGATATCATTTGTTTACACAATCCCTTCCCTCTTACCAACTTAGTGATCTAGATGTCAACATCATATTCCATTACTTTAGTAACCCAACCAACTCTCTTCTCACTAATATCTCTACTCAAAAGGAAATCCTTCACACTGGCATGGGGTACTAACAGATGAATTTTATTATGAGACAAGAGGTGTCTAAATTTCTTTAAAGATCTGATAACTGCAAGGGCTTGCTTCTCTACATAGTTGTATTTGTCTTCATACTCTTTAAGCCCTTCACTAAAGAAGGCTATGGGCTACTCTTTATCTTTATCATTTGTTTGAGTCAAGACAGCAGAAATGCTTGACTCACCACCTAGGGTATAAAGGATGAAATCCTTTTCAAAGTTTGGATTAATGAGAGTAGGGGCTGAGGTTATGGCTACCTTGATCTCTTCAAAACTTTCCTTCCCTTCCTTGGTCCATGAAAAAACCATACTTTTCCTGAGCATAGCTGTAAGGGGTTTTACCATGGTAGCAAGATTAGGAATGAATCTTCTTACAAAATTTATCCTACCAAGGAAACTTTGTAGTTCCTTCTTATGTTTAGGAAGAGGGAGAGCAATTATTTCTTTTGTTCTTTCTGGATCAATGGTTAAACCATCCTCAGATACAATGTGTCCTAATAATTTTCCTTGATTGGTAGCAAAGACACACTTGCTCAGGTTAAGGGATACCCGAAACTCTCTACACCTTGAAAACACCTATCTTAAATGATCAACATGATCTTCTACACTCTTTGAATACACTATGATATCATCAAGGTAAACTAATACAAACTTTTCAATCACATTTTTGAAGGCCATCTCCATTGCCTTCTAAAATGTAGCACCTGCATTGGTTAGCCCAAATGGCATCTTACAATAAGCATAGGTACCCCACTTGGTGGTAAATGTAGTCTTGTATCTATCAAACTCTTTGACTAGTACTCTATTGTAGCCAAAAAATCCATCAAGAAATGAAAACCTCTTTGAACCGCTAACCTTGGACAAAATCTGCTCCATGGAAGGGAGGGGATGGTGATCTTTAAGGGAAGCTTGGTTAAGGTCCCTAAAGTCCACACAAAATCTAATTTCTCCATTCTTCTTCCTAACAGGGATGAGGTTTTCTACCCATGATGAGTGCTTGATGGGGAAAATTATATTGGCCTCAATCAATTTGGATAGCTCTTTTCTCATTAAGGGTTCAATTTTGGGATTCACTGGCCTCTATTTTTGTCTTACTGGTTTGACATTATCAATTAAATCTATGGTATGCTGAAATAACCTTGGGTCAAAACCCTTTAAATCATCATACACCCAGGAAAATATATCATTAAATTCTTGACATAGATGAACAAAACTCTCTTGCTCAATCTCAGAACATACCTTCCCCATGTTTAAGGATTTTCCATCAGCAACCATGACTGGGGTGTGATCACCTTCATTAGCAGCTAAGTTCATGGTTCTACCTCTTGCTTGGTCATCAGGATTAAAAACACTCTCTAAAGTAATGAGACCCCTAGGCAGCTTGTTGGAACTGAGGTTAATGATTTGATCACCATATTAATCCTGCAGTCTTGACTAGTTTCTATCTGAAAATTCTGCTTCATTCTGCAAGAAGCTTACAATTTTTTCATTAGATTCAAACACTTGCCAATGGATGTTGTTGTCAGGGATGGCAGGCCTTATTACCATCCTGATTTGTTGCTTCTTCTCCTCCTCAAGATTCCTTGGCAAATCATGAGATGCACCTATTTCTACAAGTCTATCAGCATGCCTATTTTCTTTTCTAGGGATGTTTTGAATATTAAATGCATTGAAGCCCTTAAGAAGATCCCATACCCTATGTTTATAAGACTTGAGCAAGCCATTCTTTGTGATATTCTAATTTCTCACTTGATTAACCACCAACTCACTATCTCCATACACACTTAAGGCTTGAATTCCTCTTTTTCGAGCAAGTAGGAGACCCTAAATCAAGGATTCATACTCGACCACATTATTAGTGCAACTGAACTAGAGCCTAAAGGAGAAGTAGTACCTTACTTGTGTAGGAGAAATCAAGATCACACCAGCCCCTGATCCATTCTTATTCCTTGAGCCATCAAAGTACAGGCTCCATATCCCACTCACATCTTCTTTAGTCTCCATAAGATTGGGAACTAGAGCATCCTTCTCTAATATACAATATGTACTGAGGCCTATTTCAAGAGTTTCTAACACAAGGTCAAATTGATATGCATTAGCCCATTCATCTAAGAGAAAATTAGGTATCTTTGCTAGGGAAGTAGTAGGCTCATTCACTGTCATTCTCATCCACTTCTAGGATAGTGCAATTCATGTTGATGAGATTAGGGGTGTAGGGTTTGGTATGATGGAGGGCTAGAGGCTCTACTTTGATTGAAGCTTTGGCCCCATATCTTGTTCTAAAAAACATATATGACTAATCAAAAGATATGTAACCACCTATTTGGGTAGTGAAGTCTCTTGACAAACAAATGGAAAAATGTGGCTTGACTTCTGCAACAGATATATCTTGAGTTACAGTACAACCAGGGAATGCATGTAGGGCCATTTCCACATTCCTAAGGATCCCTACAATCTTGATAGTACTACCATCCAACTGTAATACATCACTAACAATGGGCTTGTATTTCATTTCCAAAGCATCAGCAACATACCTAGGCATCACTGAACTACTAGCCCCTGAATCAATCATGCAGTTGTGGACTAGTTTATCCCCTATAATTAAAGAAACATAAAATGGAGGGGGTCTAACCTTTTTACTTGTTTCTTCCTCCCTTGATGGATGTACTAGGCTTGTGGCACTTTCCATGCTGGGTGGCTAATCCTTCGGTTCGATGCTTTCCAATTCTTGCTGCAACAACCTCTTTTGCATGGGTATAGTAGCAACAACATCCCACATGGAAATGTTCGCATTTGTTTTCTTCATTTGTTCTACCATACTGAATAGCTTAGTAGGTGCTTTGGTAGAAACCTTGGGAGCTACATTTGTAGGAGGTTAAGGGGGAACAACTTGAGGATCACTTAGATTCTTTTTGCCATCATTCTGCCTCTGCTGCTAAAAGATATTTGATTGATCATTTACTACTTGTTCACAGGGTATTGCATTTGAAGTTGAGGCCTGATTAGGAGGAGGAGGAAGAGCATCTCCAATAGCTCTTCTTTTGCTCCTAGTGTTGCAAGCAATGGAATCCTACTTTACATTACAATGTTCCTCCACCTGATGATTCATAAAGGAACAATCACCTTGTCCTTTCATAAATGAGGCTTCTTTAAATTGGTCCTCCTTGTATGACTGTCCTGCTATAGGCTCTTGGATGGTCAAAGCCAAATAAGATTCAGCCCTCTGACACATGCAACGAGCATAGGAGTAGTTACAGGAGGGACAACAATCTTAATCTTGGGCCATGTTCTTTTGAGGGACTATGGCCTTGCTTTGGTTTACGTTTGAGGTTGAAGCATGACTACTCTGCCTATTGTGATCAAAAGAATTGTTCCCATAATTATGATTGGGAGGCCTACCACTATTCAGAGTTTGATGTTGCAATTGATGAGCCTTACTACCTTAAGCTTGCTGTCTTTCTAAAGTCACCACTTTATTGCTCATTTTCTGCATCACAAAGAAACTATCCTCCAACTTCTTCTCTTGGCCCTGCAATCTCTTTTCTATGTTCAACATCATAGATTGCATCATCTCCTTGATCTCATCTATTCCATTTGAAGATGTGGAAACTTGAGGGGCTAGAGCAAGGGATTGTGATATGGAAGTTGTGGGAAGAGGAGCCATTTCTGGTTGGTGATTTGGAACATCAGGGAAGAAAGGCATGGGAGGCCTTGGAGCTAGCTTACCTCCTTGTATTAGGATGTTTTCTAACTTTATTGCTATGTCATAAGCATTAGGCAAGGTATCTCCTCCCATAGTTTGGATTATAATGGCAATGTCACTGTTAAAAGCTCTAAGGTAATGCAAGAAGGCATTACCAGGGGTAGGTTTTATTGAAGCAGATATTCTATCCCATGTCTTTTAAAATCTATAGTTGAAATGAGTCATACATTCATGGGGGGCTCTTTTTATAGTAGTCAACTATTTTAAAAGTGAAAAATGGTCATTTTTATCCTCAAAGTGTTTGCATAGTCCTACTCTTAATCCATCCCAATCTGTTATAGAACCATGAACCAAACCTCTATACCATTGTAGTGCTTTTCCTTTCAAGGATGAGGCTAGAAGCCTAACTGCAACATCATCTTCTATAATACCATGGATATTATAGACATTTGCAACCTCTTGAATGTGTTCTGAGGGAGAGATAGAAGTTTTTCCAGTAAACTCTGGTACACTTTTGAGTGCAGCTACTGGTATGTCATGTCTTTGGGCCAATAAAAGAGGACTCCCACCATTAAAGGTGGCAAAAGCATGAGCTCTAGGCAACGCCATATAGACAAGTGATCTATTGATATATGTTGATCATAATCTGGGCTGAGATGTAATAGTAGGAGGAGTAGAGATAGATCTTGCAGGGGTATTTGTTACTATTGCACTCCTAACTGGTGATAAAGATACTCTAGTCCTCCTTCTAAGATTTGAAAATGAAAGCTCTCGGTACTAAAATTTACCTCTAGAAGAAGCCCTAGTTTCAGATCTGGGCATGAATTACTACAACTTTGGTCTGGAACCAGATGTATTTGAAGCTTAGAGTCACCAAGTACTTGAAGAATGAACCTCTTGAAGGCTTGAACACCGAAGCCAGTACTATCTCCTTGGTATTAATCTTGAAATCTTCTTTTTGACACCAGTAGACTTGAAATTTTCTAAATATTGTCCCACCGGGCGTGCCAAAAACTATTGTCACAAAAGTTTGCACCCATGTCCAAAGTTTTTACCTAAGGACAACTTTGTCAAACATGGAAACAACCTCCAAGTTGTGGGACTTGAACTGTGAGGTTGAGTCTCCAGAGAAGGCCGGCTTCCTTTACTATCAAGGTGCACCTAACTACTCTTGGAGAGGAAAAAGGAGAAGGAATGTATGAAAACAAATCTACCTACTCTAACCTAAGGAGGTGATGCACCAAAATAGAGTGTTCAAACCAATCTCTGCCCATACATGCATTATTGAACCATCATGACACCAAAAATATACACATTCAGACTTGCTTTAATCTAACAATCACATGTAGATTAGAAAACCCAAATGAATGACACAAGGAAAGAGAGGATTCAATTATATACCGTTCATAGGCCAAAAGAGATACGATCATGTAAGATTGTAGATATCCACAATGCACCAATGGGAGGCAAACAGTTCTTGCACTTTACATCAATGGCTGAAGGAGATAAGGCAGAATGCCATACAGTCCAAAGGCAAAAGGAATTTACACATGAAATTGCAGAGCAATATCAAAGAAGTCAAAGAAAAGTTGACCTTTACAAAATTTACAAAAATTGCCTTTATAGTTCAGGCATAACTGAGATGTCCTCTTACTAAATTACTCCACAACCACTGCCATTAAGCCCTTCAGAGAATAATCATGGAGATCTGAAGAAAATTTGATATGAGTACAGATCTAGATGCAATGATATCTGATCTTGTTGAAACAGGGCCCTGAAAAGATAGAAACAACACCATTAAATAGTTTTGAATAGGTAGATAGATCAGATCAGAGATGGTGGAGTGTTTTTTGCGTTCACTAAGTCCAACGCTCATTCGAGAGTGGTTGGCATTGATCACAAGGATCAGATCAGGCAAAAAAACTCAAATTCCCCTGTTTCTAGCTCATGAATCAGCATGATCAGTAGGTCAACCAAATATTGCACCCAAGTTAGACCACATGGGCCAATAACTTCATTTTATTTTGCCACTCTACAAGTCTCCATGCAGTTGACCAACACCTTCTTTACTAACTGCGCCACCTCCTCAAATCCTAACCGTGATGCAACTGCCAACCGCCAGCCTTAACCATGCTACCTAGCCACAACATATCTCCTTGGGCCCGCAAAGACATGTATCCCTCAGGTGCTTTCCTAAATTACTTAAAGTTCTCGCATCTTCATATTGCGGGGAAGCATCGATCGTCAATCTCTATGAGATCAATGATCAGGAAAGGTCCTCATTATACTGTGCACGCCCACTAAAATTTATGGGCCCATGAACACCTTGACAGCTACCTCAGCATCCTGGCCCCATGATGACACGTGACAGCAAGGCGCTTGCCTGCATTGTTTAATTTCCTTGCATCTTATTAATGTGGGGAAGCGCCAACTCTAGATCTGTTTGCATTGAATGGTGGATCTTGCTGCTTAATTGAATACCACCTTTTCAAACCCACGTGCTCTGACAAGTGCCATCACAAAATTTATTTGTCTCTCTTGAGAAGGGCTGGC
The DNA here is from genome assembly GCA_028749045.1 of Cupressus sempervirens. Lineage (NCBI taxonomy): Eukaryota > Viridiplantae > Streptophyta > Pinopsida > Cupressales > Cupressaceae > Cupressus > Cupressus sempervirens. The sequence continues at coordinate 149,037,293 of CM053785.1, read as the reverse complement.
CCATGACATTACGTTGTGCCACGCGTCGCAAGGGCGCATACCATCATTGTTTAAAATCCTTACAAATTCATCTTGCGGGCATGCACCAGCTGTTGATCTGATCGCATCAGACGGTGTTCATAACATGTGCTCTCTGAACCTGCATAAATATCCATCATGACATCATCCAGGCATGCATCACCAGGGTGCTTGCCCACATTGTCAGAAAGTCTGACGAAGCTCAAAATGAGGGAAAGCGAGTGTCAATCAAAATGCTAGTTGGACTAACCTTCTTCCCCTCTATGACCCACAAAAAGAACATAGACCCACCGATCCATGTGTCGCAAAGGGGCTTCCCCGCATTACATAAGGGTCATGCATTTGGAGAATGCAGGAATGTGTCCACTGTAGATTGCCAGAGATCTAATGGCGCAGAAAGCTGCAAAAAAGAAGAAGGTATGTTTGATCATTTTATTTAATTTTTTGTATTTTAAATTCCTAGGCATTAAAATAATAAAATAGTGGTAAGTAGCCATTGGGAGGGCTCAAGTGTTCGAATTCAAATTTTTTGGTAGGAGGCAAAAAATGGTAATAGTGACTCTTAGGGTCAATTTAGTTTGGTGTGCCCTTGACTGTTCGAGCACTCAACAAAATGAGATGAGTGTGAGGCTAGTGTTTACTTGGCCACTTGTAGCTAATGAAATAGACATTTTGATCCCACAATGAATGGTTGGAGAGATTTACTAGTTGGCAACTTTGTACTGGCCAACACTACAAGTTTCAACATTAGCTAAGATGGGGTTGCAAAAAAAAAACAAAATTTGATATCCAAAAAGAGAGAGATGCTATTGTAGTTGTCAAAAACATGATCTTGTAGCACCTTGAATTGTATCCCTACCTCGCACGAGCTCCAAGATATTCCCTATCAAAGATTATTGTCCTATGGCATTTAATGACTCTTAGGGTCAAATTTGATTTGGCATGCCCAAGAATGTTTGAGTGCTCAACAGGATGAGACAAGTGTGGGACTAGGGTTTACTTGGCCAATAGAGCTAACATAATAGATAGTTTGATCTCACGATGAATAGTTGGAGAGATTCACTAGTTGGCAACTTTGTAATAGCCAACACTACAAGTTTCAACATCACTCGAGATGGGGCCACAAAATCAAAACATAATCTATTCTCCAAAAAGAGAGAGAGGTTATTATAGATGTCACCAATAGGATCCTATAGCACCTAGAATTGCATCCATGCCTTGCATGAGCTTCGAGATATTCCCTGTGAAAGATCATTTCCCTATGGCATTTAGTGAATCTTAGGGTCAATTAGATTTGGCATTCCCTAGTATGTTTGATTGCTCAACAGGACAAGACAAGCTTGGAACTAGGGTTTACCCAACCACCTAGAGCTAGCAAGATAGACAATTCAATCCCATGGTGAACTGTTGGAGAGATTCGCCAGTTGGTGACTTTATACTGGCCAACACTACAAGTTTCAACATCATCTGAGATGGGGCTGCAAAATCAAAACAAAATCTAATCTCTAAAAAATGAGAGAGGTTATTATAGTTGTCAACAACATGATCCTGTAGTAGCCATAATTGCATCCATACCTCAGACAAGCTCTAAGATATGCCTCATCAAAGATTGCTACCCTATGGCATTTAGTGACTCTTAGGGTCAATTCAGTTTGGCATGCCTGAGAATGTTCGAGTGCTCAATGGGATGGGATAGGCTTAGGACTAGGGTTTACTTGGCCATCTAGAGCTAAAAAAATATACAATTTAATCCCATGATGAACAATTGGAGAGATTCACTAGTTAGTGACTTTGTACTAGCCAACACTACAAGTTTCAGCATCACTCGAGATGGGGCTACAAAATCAAAATAGAATCTGCTCTCCAAAAAATAAAAGAGGTTATTGTAGGTATCTATAACATGATCTTGTAACACCCATAATTGTATCCAAACCTCACACGAGCTCTAAGATATGCCTCATCAAAGATCGCTACCTTATGGCATTTAATGACTCTTAGGGTCAATTTAGTTTGGCATGCCCGAGAATGTTCAAGTGCTCAATAGAATGAGATGAGGTTAGAACTAGGGTTTACCTAGCCATTGGAGTTAAGTGAATAGACAATTTGATATCACGATGAATGATTGGAGAGATTCACTAGTTGGTGACTTAGTACTGGCCAACACTACAAATTTTAACATCACCCAAGATGGGGCCGCAAAATCAAAATGGAATCCGATCTCCAAAAAGTTAGAGAAGATATTGTAGGTGTCAGTAACAAAATCTTGTAGCACCTAGAATTGCATCCATGCCCCACACGAGCTCTAAGATATGCCCCATTAAAGATCACTATCATATGGTATTTAATGACTCTTAGGGTCAATTCAATTTTTCATGCCTAAGAATGTTCAAGTGCTCAACAGGATGAGATGAGCTTGGAACTAGTGTTTACCTAGCCACCGAAAGCTAATAGAACAGACAGTTCGATCCCATGACAAACAGTTGGAGAGATTCACCAGTTGGTGACTTTGTACTAGCCAACACTACAAGTTTCAGCATCACCTAAGATGGGGCCACAAAATCAAAATATAATTTGATCTACAAAAACGGAGAGAGGTTATTGTAGGTGTCATAAACATGATCCTATAGCACCTTGAATTGCATCCATACCTCGCACAAGCTCCGAGATATGCCCCATCAAAGATTGCTGCCCTATGGTATTTAATGACTCTTAGAGTTAATTTGGTTTGGCATACCTGAGAATGTTTGATTGCTTAATGAGAGGGGATGAGCTTGTAACTAGGGTTTACTTGACCACTCAAAGCTAATGGAATAGATAGTTCAATCCCACGATGAATGGTTGGAGAGATTCACTAGTTGGCGACTTTGTATTGGCCAACATTACAAGTTTCAGCATCACTTGAGATGGTGCCGCAAAATCAAAATGGAATCTAATCTCCAAAAAGTGAGAGGTTATTGTAGGTGTTGGCAACATGATCCTTTAGCACCTAGAATTGCATCCATACCTCACATGAGCTTTGAGATGTGCCTCGTCAAAGATCACTACCCTATGGCATTTAATAACTCTTAGGGTCAATTTGGTTTGCATGCCTGAGAACATTTGAGCATTCAATGAGAGGGGATGAGATAGAACTAGGGTTTACTTGACCACTTGGAGCTAACAGAATAGACATTTTGATCCCACGATGAACGGTTAGAGAGATATGAGCAAGATATGTATGCCTAGGCCACTTTGTGCAAGATATGAGCAAAAGTTGCTAATTAGGAAAAATTGGGTATTTTTGAGTTTTTGGTCAAGATAGCCTAGGATCAAGTGTTTTTAGTTATTTTTTAATAATTTGGAACCTTTTCCAAGTCGTAGAAGTCAAATCTAGTGAAGTTTGCAAAAGTTGCACTTTTTTGCAAAATTGCAAAAGTTGTAATAGTTGCTCAAACATGCAACTTGGTTGGAAAGGAGTGTGAAATATGATTGGAAACCTTCTAACCTTTCAAAATATGTCCATGCTCATATACCCAAGCATAGATAGTTACAACTTCCCAAACCTCTATTAACAACTTTTTGCAAAAATTGTAAAAGTTGCTTAAGCAACTTTGCAACTTTTGAGAAATTTTTGCTCTTTACATATTTAGGTTAAATGGTTCCATCTAGGAATATTCTAGGACCCTAGTTAAGATTCCTAGGACCCCTAAAATGTAACTATAGAATGAATGGCGATATGAAATGTCACTTTTTATTTATGTAATGAAAGAGTGTTGTGAGAGGATCCCTGAAATCAAGAAGGTGAGTGAGAACTGTGGCATTGAAGAGCTAAGGAATATAGATATTTTTCCAAGCATTAAATGTCCACCCTTAAATTGAGCTCTCAAAAAATGTGATGCGGCATGAGTTTCTCCATAATACCCAACTTCATGGTGACCGTCTATGGCATGGTCACAGACTTTTATTTCCACACAAGAACGGTGACAATGTGATGCAATGTATCCATACAACTTTTGACCACTTGAGGAAGAAAAAAATAAGTGAATATTAAATTGGCTACTAGCCATAGATATTTCAAAGAAATTGAAAAAAAAATATTATTCTTTCAAGATAAATGAGGTACCGAGTCTGAAAATAAGATTGGAATGATTCCCATCAGTGGCATGACCAAGAACTACTTTTTCAATACAGTGACTAATAGTTGGCTTGACTCCCCATGCCTTCTCATTCCTATTGAGGAAAGCTTAATAAGTTAATTGAATAATCAAAGATGTTAAAAGTGAAGATCCTGTGTGGCATCAGCAAAGGAGCAATTACAAAGATTTTATAGATGATGCAAAAAAAATGTTCTTAACATCTTTGTATTGAAGGATGTTGAATTATTAGTAACTTACCTGGGCATATCTTTTCATGAAAGATTTTCTAGAATACTTTGGGACACCATGCTGAATTAAAATAAAAAAAGGTGGATTTTATAATTGTACAAACAAATGACTTCCATTTGCAGGGATAATGCAATTAATACAACAAAAATTCTTACACCACCTTCCAAGAAGTTTCATGTTATCTGTTTGAAGTTTGAACACTTTGTCTGTTCCCTTGACAAGTGGTTGTATATTAATTTGAACTCACTTGATGTGGCTATATATGATATGTAGGCTATACTTTACAAAGTTTTTTAATGGTTATCTAATTTCAACTTATTATATGATACAATCGAGTGCTGATAAAATTATTATATATGGTATGATGTACTACTTAATTTTTCTAAGAACTAATGCTTATAGTGCACCTAAATTTAGTTGTTATAAAGATGTGATGTTAGTGAATGAATTCTTGCTAATACTATTCATCTACTAGATCTACATTTCAACCCTTTTGTGGATCTACCGGCTCAATCACGAGCCCATCGAATTGGTGAAGAGAAAATTGTGATTGTATATCAACTGATTACAAAATGTTCAGTTGAGGAAAAAATATTGTAGCAATAAAGAAGAAAATTGGCCATGGAAAACCTACTTAATAGAGAGATTAATCATGTCACAATCCTATGAAACAAACTTAGAATGCAAAAACACACATATATGCCTAAAAAATTAAAATGGTTAAAAAATTAAATATGTATCCTACAACAAGAAGTTGTGCGTATGTGATTTATCTTCACATAAAAAGGCTTACCCATCTCAAAAAATCTTTGACTTATTCGAATTTGAGGATACATACCAATAAATTTTGCAAAAAAATGTATCTGAGTTGAGCCCAAAAAATGTTTTGCATGTGGATCGTGATTTCGGCTACCAATCCTCCTTATTACAACATCTCTTTGATTAGGGGAAACACGCATGTTATTTGTCCAAAAATATTCAATCAATGATTTCAAAGCTTCACTAATTTTTTTATCCTATCGTGGTAGTCTACCACTAAATGTCCATAACTCATTTTTTGTTGGATCTTTCAATCTCTCATGCCTTGCCATGGCTTTCCTTAGAGTACCTCTACCAATTTTCAATATTTTTCTTGTCTTTCTCAAGAGTTGAGCTTTCTTCATTTGGGTACTTACTATTATCAATGTAAGTATGCATCTTATGATATTACTATCTTTGGTGCATGATTTAGAACCCACTTTGTCATATGCACTCATTAGATTATTTACAATTTTTTTTTCATTTGAATCATCCATCATTCTTAGCCCAATAATCTTCACAATGGGCCTAAATTTCAAATTCCTCATCATTTCAACAAAAAATTGGCATTGACCTATAATATTTAATTCTTAAAAGAATAATCTCCACATACAATTAACTTTTCTTTGACAAGTACACTTGCTAATCTTGTACGATATTGATTTCAATATGTTAGTATCAATATCAATCAAATATTTTGGTCTTCTAAAATGAATTCTAGAAGGTGTTATAATCTCTTCCATTCCCTCAACATTTTGAACATCAACATAAGTTTGAGTTTTTTGTGTACCTTGAACTCAAGATGACGTGCCTTGGAAATAAGATGCAAAAGATGGAATATCACCTATTTGATATGTTGATGTTGTGCCTTCAACATGACATGATGGAGTGTGTACATTGTTAGATGTAGAAATTAGCATCACTTCAACATGAGATGATGATATGACTCCAACATTGGAAGTTGGTGTAGTTAATTCAATTGTCTTCTTGAGTATACGAGTCTCATTTGTTCTCTTTATCTTTCCAATTCTTCCTCTTTGTTTCTTTGTATTGGTGGTAGTTTGTGTTCCTTTTCGAAAGACAATTCTTTATTATTGCATTGCAATTTTCTTTGTCCATATAGTAGTTTCATTTTTTCTCTTTTAATTTCCAAATCTCTCTCCCTCTCTTCTGTTGTTTGAGTTTTTGGTTTCTTCCTTGGCATGATGATGATTTCTAAATGTCAAATTATTAAAACATCTTAATTACTTACAATTTATAAATTACATATCATTAAAATACATGTAAATTATACTTATATCAATGAATACACAATCTATATTAAACAACTTGTCAAATTACAATAAAATTTGTCTCTATAGTAACAAAGAATATTTTAAAAGGAGTGTACTAACCTTTTCTATAGAAAGAATATTCAAATAACCTTCAAATAGTGTATCCAATGATTGAATTTGGTGTTTGCTAGTTTCCAATAGCATGAAAGAATGTTCAAATAGCCTTCAAATAGTGTATCCAATGATTGAATTTGGTGTTTGCTAACTTCCAATAACATGAAACCCATGTTTTCTGTCGGAACAATAGAACAGATAATAGACAAAAAAAAAAGAATATGGGTTAGTAGGGACCCAAACTTTTGTTATCACCATTTTTTGGTGTTTTCATATAGTGTATACACACTATAGTGCATATGCACTATAAAGGGTGCATGCACTATAATGCATATGCACTATCTGAAAAATCTCTCTATCCTTATCCCACCCTTTCCCATCCCCTATACTCTCTCTCTCTCTCTCTCCTCCCCCCTCCTTCTCCCTCTCCCACCCCTACTCTCTCTCTCTCCCTCTCTCACCCCTACGCTCTCTCCCTCCCTCCATCTCTCTCTATCCCACCCTCTCCTATCCCCTACTCTCTCTCTCTCTCTCTCTCTCTCTCTCTCTCTCTCTCTCTCTCTCTTTCCCCCTCTCCCTCTCCCTCCATATCTCTCTATCCCACTATCTTCCATCCCCTATTGTCTCCCTCTCCTACCCCCTACTCTCTCTCTCTCTCCCCCCCATTTTGCCTCACCCTCACCCTCTCCCTCCCTCTCTCTCTATCCCACTCTCTCCCATCCCATACTCTCCCTCTACCTCTCTTCCTCTCTCTCTACTCTCCCTCCCTACCTCCATCCCTGTCTCTCTCTCCCTCTTCCACCCTCTCTCTCTATGCCACCCTCTCCCATCCACTACTCTCTCTCTCTCTCTCTCTCTCTCTCTCTCTCTCTCTCTCTCTCTCTCTCTCTCTCCCTCCCACTATCCAACCCTCTCTTTCTCTATCCCACCCTCTCCCATGCCCTACTCTCTCTCTCTCTCTCTCCCCCCCCAATCCCACCCTTTCTCATTCTCTCTCTATCCCACCCTCTCTCATCCCCTGCTCTCTCTCTCCATTTCTCTAGCTAAATCTCTCTCCCACTCGTCTCTTTTATTATATATTTCTCACACACACATCTCTCTCTCTCTCTCTCTCTCTCTCTCTCTCTCTCACCCTCTCGCATCCCCTAATCTCCTTCTTTCTCACTCTCTCCATTTCTCCCTCCCTCTCTCCCTATCCCACCCTCTCCCATATCCTACTCTCTCCCCATCCTCTAGTCTTTGTCACTTTCTACCCTCTCTCCCACTCTCCTCCCCTCCCTCCTTCCCTTTCTATTGAAATTTAGGCTTACAAAGTGTGTGCGCACTATAGTGCATACACACTATGTAAGCCTAAATTTAAAAATGCTTTACATAGCATGCACACCCTATGGTGTGCACACACTATTTAAAGCTTTGGATTCTACCAAGCCTAAGGCTTAGATTTTCCTTGGGGATCCAACCCAAAGGTTTGGAGTCTCTAAACTAGTTTGAGATGTGTTTTACAGAAAACATACAAAAAACAATTACTTTTTCTTGTGTGCTCTCCTTCAAGTTTCCTCATGGTTGACCATCGATAAAATCAAGTTATGTGACATTGTCGATCTCTATGTTAGCTATTTAACCATATAATTTATTTCAAATTTGAACTATTTTAAGCCTTTCAACTATAATTTCTTTTGAATGTATGTCCATTTTCTGTCAAAAACCAACATGTACTAATTGGAGTGTAGATTTTAGCTCGTCCATCAAATTTTGTAACAACTTAGTTTTTTAGAAACTAAACTCCATTCTACACACTTTGAAAAAAAGAAGTTTTGATTTTAGATTAGTTTTCAATAATTTTTAGTGGGAGCACATAGGTATTTCACATTTTTGGGATCTGTCCAATTGCAAAATTCATGAAATAAAATACATGTTATAAAATTACCCAAAAAATCTGGGATAAACTACATGGTGTTAGGTAACTTTTGACTAGGGTGATTAAAGAACTTTTTAAAAAATTAATATTTTAGGGGGGCTACACTTTGTAGTATGTTATGTTTTTTTCTAAAAAAATAGTACCACTTTCTGTGGCCCCCTTTTTTTAGGACCTAAAACTAAACCATTTTGAAAAAAAATTGTAGTTTAGAAACTAATTCAAAGGACTAGTACTTATGTTTTTGTCATATCTTAAAATTTTGAGTGTAACTATCATTAAATTCTTGTCGAAGTTTAGAAATTGTTTATTTTAGAAAAAAAAAAGTGGCTACTTATACCCCCCTTTTGGTACCACAACTTGGTGCACTTACCTAAATATTTTATTTAAGAAGTGTTACTTTTAGAGAATTTATCGAGTCTTGATCTTATGTTTCAGTATTGCTAGAACAAATGGAAAAATAGGAAGATGTGATTCAACTTCCTATTGTTGGAAAGTTGGTAGATATGAATGCATATATCTTGTCATTATGGAAACACTACATATAATTAAAGTCATATAGACTTAAGTACAATTTTGGTTTTTATTGAATGAGAAAATTACTAAAGTATAATACATAAATATAGTCAACAGATGTACAATTTTAGTCAATGAGCTTTAGTGAATTAAAATCACTGGCCAACATCTTGTATTATGATATAATAGAATCTATAGATGGTTAGTATTGTTTGTTAGTCTTAAAATATTCATTAACATATGTTTTGATTGGAAAACATGAAGTCAGGTCATTATCACAGAGTACAAAGTATAAGGTAGAGATCAATTATTTTGGCTTAAGGAATTGAATTGCCTTGTCAATTCAATTACTTAGAAATGTACGGATGACATCCTAGATGTTAACCCTAAGTTAGCATGCTTTGGTAATTTTTTTTGGATAAGTGTTTAGATTTTTTATCTTCAAGGCCGACTAGATAGAATAATCACAAGGGTATATAAGTAGGACATTTTGGTAATGAGAAGTATGCCACTCTATGGTTATGATATGTGATCTTTATGTATGATGGTATATTGGTGTTGTGATGGTTAGATGCAACCAAATGTTGCACGAGCATGATCATATGTGAGATATACAAAAGACTAATCAAATGTTAAAGATATTAGTACATTTAGTTTTGGTATAGCATCTATAACTCTTGTATAGATCTTACATCATTTTATGAGTAGCGTGCTCCATTATAATATAATTTGTAATAGGGCTGAGACCTCTAACAAGGAATCATGCACTAAATGTATGTAATAGACTCCTAATAGGGTCAACACTCTTAATATAGTATTTTCATATTAGTGCATTTCTTGTCGGTACCATCCCCACCAAGGTTTTCCCTTGGCCAAAGTTTCCCTAGTTAATAAAATGGTATTATGGATTTCATGGCATTGTACTTTACATTTTAGTTTATTTACTTATGCATGCATATTGTTAAGTAAAAAAATATATAATTGGATTAAAAGTGTTGAATAATGATTTAGCTTGTCCCCCCTCCTTGATATTCTCTATTTCCAATACTTGTTAGACATGAGAAAGTTGAATCAAGGCCCTTAGAAAGGCAAGAAGTTGAGGAGATCTCTATGATGAAGGGTGTTCCCCCTTAATACCACAACACACAATAGAAATAGAGAACAACACAAATTGAGAGAAAAAAAAATGACTTCTTATTATCTCCACAAGTGAGGAATTATTGAATTACAATATGCAAACCCACATGAGCGTCTTCCTTACAATAATCCATAAGACAAAACTATGGCTATCACCCAAAACTGCCCTAGATAACCTATGAGCCTTCCTTATATGGTTTCTTTTTACCACTCGAGAAGGTTCTAGACACCAAGCCCTAACCCTTGAGGCTAACCATTACACTTTATTACATAGGATCAACTTAAGATAATTTACAAATTATATTTTCAAATTAGTCCACTTTTAGAGACCATAACTAGAAAACCATTGACCCAATGAGCTATTATAACCCCATTCCAGAATCCTCGGCTAGTGATCTACAATGAAAATTGCACAAGTTGTTCATCATTATAGGTTTCACCTCATTTCAAAACAATTTAGGCCTTCATCACTAGACCTAAAGTTTGGATAGCCAAAATTCATACAAAAATTTGCAACAAATGCACCTATACATATGATATAACAACAAAACTCATCTGATAGGCTAATATGTCTAAGATGAACTTCTAAATATGAGATTAGAATAATTTGAGCACATGTAAATATCAACTCACTAAAATTAGCAAGCTCCCTCAAATAGAAACTCTGCACAGGAATAACCCTTATTGAAAACACAAAACTAGAAAACTAGAAATAAAAATATTTTTACATAATGCAATCTTACCCTTACACCCAAGATGCTCCTGCATTAGACACCTGGGGTAATTTGAGAAGTGACCTTGTCATGTCTTAGGTAGTTAGAGGAAAACCAAGATAATCAACCTCCTCTCGTACTAGCCATGATAAATCATCCACCGGCCTCCCTTTTCATTTGACTGGATACTCTTCATATGTTTTGTTCCTTGTGCTTCATCCCACATGACTATCCAATATCTCCTCAATCTCCTTTGTAGCTAAAGTAGATGCTAGAATCCTCCATTTTTCTTCTACAATTTCATCTCCATCACCTACTTCATAATATTCTATCAAATCTGAAATGTTAAATACTTGTGAAATACTCAGTTTAGCTAGAAACTCTACTTTATAGGCATTTTCAGAATCATGCCTTCTCACTATCTTTTATGGTCCAAGCTTCTTCATTTTTAGCTTATTATATGTACCTATTGGAAATATATCCTTCCTCAAATGAATCGTGACTTCATCACCACTATAAAATTCCTTATACCTCCTTTTCACACCAACCTTAGCCTTTTACTATGTATTCATCTTTGTAATGTGCTTCCTCACCTCCTCATGGTTGTTCAAATATTCAACAAAATATTATGCTTCAACACTACTTATCTCTCCTTTATCTAACTACTTCAATTCAGAAGTATTTGTGGGACTGCTCCCATTTACAATCTAGAATGGTGATTTACCAATACTCCTATTGACAAAATTATTCTATTCAAATTCTGCTTGTGGTAAAATCAAATCTCAACCCTTTGGTTTATCTCCAACCAAGAACCTTAGCAAATTTTCCAAACTCTGATTAACAACCTTTTTTTTGTCCATCAGTCTATGGATGATGTGATGAAATGAACTCTAAATTTGTCTTTAATTTCTTCCATAATGTATTCCATAAATACACAAAAAACTTGGTATTTATACCAGAAACTATGCTCTTTGGAAGACCATGTAGTCTCGCCACTTCTCTAAAAACAACTTTGCCACATGAACAACATCACTATTCTTCTTGCAGGGAATGAAATGTGTTATCTTTAAAAATCTATCAACCACCACACATATTGAATTATGCCCTGATTGTGTCCTTGGTAAACCAAGAACAAAATCCATTTTGACATCTTCCAATGGCTTCTTAGGTACATGTAATGGTTGATATAATCTTATTTTTTACTTCACTCATTTTTCCATTTGACAAAATCTGCAACTCTAGAAAGACTTCTTCACATCATGCTGCAACTATGGTTAATAATAATTCTCAACAACTAAAACAATGGTTTTATCTCTACCAAAGTGTCCAGCTGATCCTCCACTATGCTTCTCCTTATTGTGATTCTCTCTCATAGAACTTCTAGAAATGCATAATTGACTTCCCTTGAACAACATACCATCTTGGATTATGAAATTCAACCACTTTTTCATGTCATGTGTAACAAGAACTATACACATTCCAAGCTTCACCAAAATCAAGATCCTGTAAATATAATTTATTGAGTTCATTGAACCCAACCACCTCAATTTGCATCTCTTTCAGCAAAAGTTGTCTTCTACTAAGATTGTCTATAACTCTATTAGACTTCCCACCCCTGTATTTCAAAATAAATGTACAACTCTGCAAAAACTCAACCCATTTCAAATGCCTTTGATTCAATTTTCCTAAAATATTCAAATATTGCAAAGCTTGATGATCAGTATACAAAACAAACTCCTTAGGAAGAAGACAATGTCTCTACTTCTTCAATGCCTAAACTATAGCATAAAATTCCTAATCATAAACATAATACTTTCTTTTGGCATCATTTAATTTCTCACTTAAATAAGCAATAGCTCTACCTTCTTGGCTCAAAATAGCTCCTATTATAGTACCACTAGCATCTCAATCTACTTGAAACACCTTATTAAAATCTAGAGTGCTAAAACAAGCTATTGTGTAACTTTCTATTTGAACAAATTAAATCTCTTATCTGCTCTTATAGTCTTGAATAGAAAGAAAATGGGAACCCTCTTCCCAACCCTAATTTTCAAAAGGAATGATCCAAATTGATTAAACACAAGAAATTATTCAACACACAAATGGATCAAGTGATGAAAAATAGAGGGTAAGAGGGGGATTATGTGTAATATTTCTATTATGGGAGAGCATGTGCCAAAAACCTAAAATAGATAAAAGATAAATACTCACCTTGAATATGAAAAATATTGTTTTCTGATGTCTGTATGTAGTTTCTAGAAAATCTCTAATTTGTTCCAGACTAGAAATGTTAAGACAGAGAAAACCTAGAAATATTTTGTCTTTTTGAAGGGAGGTTGACCTTGACCCTATGGGTGGGGCACAATCTTACCCCAAGGCACAATTGTACCCCAAAAAGTCGATCTTAACTTGCACTGCTCCAATAAAATTTATGTTCATGAATCTTGCAAGTTTGACAAAAAGGGTATCCGAATCTGCTCTCTGATTCATTGTTCCACACTTGTATCTGCAAGAAAAATGGTTTTGTTTGTTGGATGGAGGGTTTGCCTCAGTCAAAATCTAGTTTTGAATCAACCTTGAAACATAATTGAAACAATATATATGCATAAACAAAGTAAATGGAACTATTCACCTTGCTTATGTGGAAATCCTTTTGGAGGATTCAAATTCTTGAATCCACAAGTATAGATGCTCCAAATCTATGTGGAATGTATTAGGATGTCTCAAATCAATGTCATTAGGTCTTCAACACCAATCTTGAATGTGTCTTTGCATATACAAAGCCTTAGATGAATGTGGATATATAAATCTTCAACAAGAGGGCTCCATAGATATTGAATCCTTTAATGGCTAACAATGGTCCTCCTTGATGAATTAAATAAATGGATGTCGAAACGAGGGAAGAAGGCTTCCTTATATAGAGATCTAGGGAACTAACTCCTACAGAAGGCTGACATAGGAGCATTTAATCTCATTTAACCTTAAACCTTAGGAATAGACCTAGATTAAATTCAATTTAAGAGTCTACTATTCTGAAACCTGAAATAGCTGACCTGAAAGTGGGAATAGAAACCTTTCAAAGCTTGAGATCCCAAAACTCCCAAAAATTGAAAATAGGACCTGGGGTCAGGGATGAGGTTGACCCTGATCTATGTCAGAGTTGAGGTCTTCCTTGACCTAGGTCAGGGTCAAGGTCAACCATGACCAAGAAGGGCATCCTTGTCCTTGAGGCCAAAGCCCTCTATTTCATAGAGCAATTTGTCAGAAATAGGCTGGAAATAAAGAGAGAAAAGAAGAATAGGTGGAAAATAGTTAGATCCATGCAAAGACTCATTCAAGGCACTTGACATGACCCTATACCACTTACTCATAGGGATAAATGATCTTAACATAGAAGTGCTTCCATTTTAAGATGATACAAGTCCAATTAAACTATTTTCTATCTCTCAACATTGTTTCATTCAAGAGTCCGCAAATACTGTTAAAACCTCTGATAAACTTTGTATAAAAACTAGCCAGCCGGGATGAAAATATCTTACCTTTTTTGTACTACTTGGAGTAGACCATTCAAGGATAGCCTTCACTTTCTCAGGATCCATTTTAAAACTTTCTATTTGCTGGAATACTTTTAGAATAACGAGGGGGGGGGGGGGGGGGGATGTGAATTAGTTATCCAAGGTCCAGATGTATAAATAAAACTTTTCATGAATTAGTGAACCATAAAACATTCATATCCATGCATGCATCCATAAGATTATGCAATCACTAAAACTTGTAGGTTATTATCAAATCAACTTGTAGAAATGCAAAACATGAAACATAATAGATTCATCAACACACTTGACACAAAATTTTATGTGGAAACCCAATTTAGGAAAAACCACCAGTAACATGCTACTCTTTTTCACTCTTCTCAAGTGATGCCCTATGAAAGGCCAACCCTATTAAAGGTTACAATACACATTGTTAAATGTGACATGGTTAAGGGATTTCAATCACCCTATTAGAGGTCAGCCTTGTTAGAGGAATTTAGTCCATTCACTTGGAATGCCACCCGGTTAAAGGATTTACAAATGATTGTTAGGTCAATCTTAATCCAAAGGATTTACCCTAGACTGATACAAGTGTTAGAGAGTAACAATAGAGTTTTGATCTGATACAACTTACAACTTCTCTTGCAGATTATAGATCTTTGTTCAGTCCTCAATTCTACTTGGCCATCATACTTTGTAGCTCTGATAGCTTGTTCACCCTTTAAGCATTCATCTCCTTAAGCCTTCTTGCTTAACATGCCATTGTAGACTCTTCTCTTGGGTCACTTGGTGAAGCAAAACCCTTAATTCCTTCTCTCCCTTAGGTTCTCGCACATGACAACTTTTGCTTCATGACCAACATTCCTATAAATAGAAAATTAGGATATTTTCTCGTTCATTTTCCATCGTCAAAATTAGGGTTTGGATGGATTAGGTAGGATATAATGTATCTACCCCATATCTTGTGTCTCTTCTAGAAACTTCTCCTAGAATCGATTTGAATTTGCCTCAAAAATAGTTTACATAAAGTTCTGTGCCACTAGCTCATTAACCTTATCTCCATCTTGGTTCACAAGTTTCAAGAGAACAAACTTGTTGGCTCAGATTCAATGAATCTTTGATCTTTAAAACAATGCAACAGCTAAGCATTATCAACCTTCTAATGCTTAGCACATACTGCGTTGCTTGACATCCACTGTGAATTCA
Organism: Cupressus sempervirens; assembly: GCA_028749045.1. Classification (NCBI taxonomy): domain Eukaryota; kingdom Viridiplantae; phylum Streptophyta; class Pinopsida; order Cupressales; family Cupressaceae; genus Cupressus; species Cupressus sempervirens. The sequence goes on along the minus strand of CM053785.1, from coordinate 149,021,705 downwards.
CTCGACATCAACTAAAGTTTACTGATGCTCGACATTAACTAAACTTTACTTGGCATCAACTATCTTGCTCAACATCCACTAGAATTTTCTTTCACTCAGCTTCAACTGACTTTTTTCTTAGCTTGCACTATCTTTGCTTGGCACCTACTATCCACTCAGTCAAGCTTGGTCAATAAACTTTTTGTAACTTGATCTTCTAAACTTTCTTAGTGTAGTCAGCATTTGTAACCTTAAGTAGATTATCAAGACATCATGTCATCACTGTTGTAATTGATCCTTATACCTAATTACATAATCATAACTCAACCTTTCCTCTAGGTGCTTTTGTTGCATCTTATTGATCAAATCCTCTTCATCAATCAACTAAGTGATAGTAGTTGAATCTTATAAGCAATTGTCTTACCAACAAATAACAAGTTTGACAGCAGTGACAAAACAATGATTGAAAGACATAGTCTTCTTCAAAAATCTCCCTCTTTCAATAATCTCTCTTCAATAATGATCTTTTCAATCAGATCTCAACAATCTCCCTCTTTGGTATTGATGGAAAACCAAATTGATCAACCAAGTTAATCAAATGATGGACATCTTGTTCAATCAAACTAACTAGGTAAAAATAGTAAGACAATACCAAAAAGAAAAACTTGTATCAAAATTTCTCTCTCTATCAGCAACTTTCATCTTCTGATTAGGTTACAAAACTCTTTCTTATAACTCCCTCTGAGTTCCTTCCTGTATCTTCTTCTTTTAGGATTTTTCCCTCTTTCTTACATTTTTCTCTATCTCCCCCATCATACACATGTCCTCTTCTAATTAGGAACATTAGAAATTATCTTATCTCCCTCTAAGATCAGCAGCTTCTCTAGCTTCTTTGACAACAATATCTTAATATCTCTCTCTGGATATATAAGGAATATCTCCCTCTACAATTGTACATTGCTTTGATCTATCTTTTTTGGCTCTTGATCAGTAGAATATCTCCCTCTTTGACAAAAATGCCAAAGACATATCATATTTTCATCTTAAAATATGCAGATATAAGATTTTGCAGTTTCTTTAGTTTCTTCCTCTGTCACCTTGCTTTTGAATGATTTGAAGTTTTAGTTCTATGATTACTTTAGGAAGCTTCTAAAGTAAGATCCTTTGCATCAATGTGTATCATATGAATATCAAGTTGTTTGATGTAGGGCACTCCTCTTTGTTACTTAGATAGCCTTTGATAGGGGTATTACCCCTAATTTACCTCTTAGATACTCATGAACATCCTTAGGTAATGGTTTTTTAAAGATATCAGCAATTTGCTCCTTGGTGTTGACATATTCCATCTTCACCTCTTTATCTTGAACTAACTCTCTCAAGTAATGATACTTGATTGTGATGTGCTTTGTCTTTGTGTGCATCACTGTATTCTTTGATATATTGATAGCACTTGTATTATCATAATAAAGTATCACTGGTTCTATGATTTCTTCCTTCATTCCTTTGAGTAGCTGTTTGATCCATACAATGTTTGTACAATTGACAACAACAACAACATATTCAGCTTCAATAGTAGATTGTGAAGTGCAACCCTATTTCTTGCTAGTCAATGTAACTAGTCTCTTGCCTAAGAAGAATGCTCCTCCACTAGTGTTCTTTCTATCATCAATATTTCCAGCCCAATCTGCCTCAGTGTAGGCTCTTAATTCAAAATTTTCATTCTTCTTTTAGTATATACCAAACTCTTTTATTCCTTTTAGAAATCTCATTATTCTCTTCATAGCCATTAAATGATTCTCCCTAGGATTAGTAGATAATCTTGCAACATCCCTACATATAATGCACTATTAGGTCTACTATGTACTACATATTACAATTTGCCAATCATAGACTTGTATAATGTTTGATTCACCTTAGCTGAATCATCATTCTTTGACAACTTGTGTCCTATCACCATAGGTGTACTTACTAGTTTGGAATCCTCTAATCCAAAAATTTTCAATATTTCTTTGACATACTTTGACTGAGTGATGTATATACCATACTTCATTTGATATACTTGCAAACCCACAAAAAAATTGATTTCTCCAAACATAGACATTTTAAATTCTTGCTTCATCTACTTTTCAAAATCCTTACATAAAGCATCTTGTCCTCCAAATATGATATCATCAAAAAATATTTCAGATAACAAAATACCTTTGCCTTTCTCTTTCTTTATGTACAAGTTGTTGTTGTCATCAATCCTTTCAAATCCAATCTTTACAAGATAATTATGAAGTCTCTCATACCATGCTCTTGGTGCTTGTTTCAAACCATATAGAGCTTTGTGCAGTCTACATACCATGTTTTTATTGTTATCATCAACAAAACCTTCTAGCTATTCTATGTAAACTTCTTCCTCTAATATGCCATTCATAAATGCAGATTTAACATCTATCTGATAAATTTTGAAACCTTTGTATGCAACATAAGCAAGTAGGGTTCTTACTCCTTCCAATCTAGCAATAGTTACAAATGTCTCCCCATAGTCAATTCCTTCTTTATGTGCATAACCTTTGTAGAATAATCTTGCTTTATTTCTTATGACTTCACCATTCTCATCCAGCTTTCTTCTGAATACCCACTTGGTTCCAATCACATTCTTGTCTTCTGGTCTAGGAATTAGACTCCATGTTTTGTTCTTCTTTATTTGTTCAATCTCTCCTTCCATGTCTTTGTAATAGTCCACATCTTATAATGCATCTTTCACTATTTTGGGTTCCTTCATGCTCAAAAAACATGATTCACTTCTCAATCTATTTATTGTCATTAGCCTAGCATCTTTATTTCCAATGATTTGAATAGCAAGATGATGTCTCTTAACATATTTGGAAAATCTCGATTTAGTTCTTGTTTCTTCATTTTGTCTTTTATCTTTAGAATCACTATGCACATCTTTGTTAGGTAACTCATCATCTCTTTCATGTGTACTAATCTTAGAATCATAATGTGCATCCACTTCATTTTGTAACTGGACATTTGAATGCAGCTCAGTTCCTGAATGCAACTTGACATTCATAGAATGTGACTTGATAGTCACTAAAACTTGCTGTTGGTTTGAAACATGATTTGCAGCATCTTCTTCAGTAGGCATTCCTTCATAAAAGTATACAAATGATTTATATTCTTCTAGCTTTTTCATGGGTTCAACCTCATGTACTTTTTTATATTCATCAAAATTTACATTTTCACTTTCCACAATTTTGTTAGTGTCAGTATTCAAACACTTATAAGCTTTGCTTCTTGTGGAGTATCATAGGAATATACCTTCTTCACTTTTTGCATCAAGTTTTCCATTCCTAACATCTTTAAGAATGCAACACTTACTTCCAAATACCTTAAAGTATTTTACATTGGGTGGATATCCATACCATAGTTCAAAAGGTGTTGAATGAGTAGCTTTCTTGATTTGCACGTGGTTCAAGGTATATACAGTAGTACTTACAACTTCTCTCTAGTATTTCAAAGCAACATTCTTCTCCGTCATGAGTGTTCTAGCACAGTCCATTATAGATCTATTTCTTCTTTCAGCTATTCCATTTTGTGGAGGGATTCTAAGTGCAGATGCATGCCATTTGATTCCTCTATCATTATAGAAAATCTTAAATTCATTTGATGTAAATTCTCCTCCTTTATTAGATCTCAAACATTTCAAGCTTTTACCTGTTTCTTTTTCAACTCTTGCCAAGTACCACTTAAACATTTGAAAAGCATTAGATTTCTATTTCAAAAACATAATTGTCATCATCCTAGAGTAATCATCAACAAATAGCATTATATAGTTATCTCCATTGTAGCTTTGCACTTCATTTGGTCCACACAAGTCAGTATGAACAATATCTAGTATTTCTTTAGAGGTATAAGTTTTACTCTTAAAACCTGACTTTGTCATCTTGCCTAGCTGATATTTTTTGTACACTACATTATTAGGCTTCTTCAACTTAGGAAAACCTCTAACTTTCTTCATGTTACTGATACTAACCAGGTTATCAAAGTTAACATGACATAACCTTTTGTTCCAAAGCCATACATCATCAAATTTTGTAACAAGACAAGTAGAATCTTCTATATCAAGATAGAATAGATTACTTCTAGTTTGATCACCTTTTCCAATCAGTTTCCCATTTGTGTCATATATCTTAGCAATCTTGTTTCCAAATTCAACCTTACATCCTAAATTATTCAATTGTGACACACTCAACAAGTTATAATTTAGTCCTTCAACATAGTAAGCATTGTCACATGAAATCTTATCTGTGAGTTTGGTAGACCCTTTTCCTTTTATCAAACATGATGCATCATTACCAAATCTTACACTATTTCCATCATAACAATTTAAGATAATGAACTTACTTTTGTCTTTAGTCATGTAATGTGAGCATCCACTATCAATGATCCATCTATCAGATTTGTCCTTCATTGCAACATACACCACTTCATCATCATGTTCATCATAATCATCCTTGGTTTCCTCTTCAAAAATGTAGCATAACTTCTTGCCTTTGTCTTTGTAATCTTTGCTATCATCTTCTCTTTTGATCATGTACTTGTCACCACCTCTGTAGTTCTTCTTCTGTATACATTTTGCAGCAATATGACCATCCTCATTGCAATTGAAATAAATAATGGGTAACTTACCTTTGAACTTACTTTTCCTCTATGAAATCTTTTTGCCAGTAGTGCTTCTAATTGTTCGACATCCTCCTCATCTGTATCACTGTCACTAGACACATATTTTATCTTTCTCTTCTTCTTTTTCTACTTCACCTCATTAGAGTCCTTGAATAACATCTTAGCTTTGAAAGTAGATTCAAGACTCTCAGGTTTGTAATTATCAAAGTTAAATAGCTCAAAAGTAGTGAGTCTACCTACCAAACCTTCAAGGGCTAGATCATTTCCTAGGATACATCTCAATTCTTGAAATGTAAAAACTCTAACAACATAAATAGGTAGTAGTGTTCTCAAGACTTTGCTTAACATAGTATCATCATCTATATGACTAGTTACTCCTTTTATTGCACTAACAACTTCTTTTATTCTAGCAACATATTGAGCAATATTCTCACCTTCTTCTACTCTCATATCATCAAACTTACCTCTAAGACTCTCAGATTTGGCTCTTTGTACATTTTTGTCTCCTCCATAAATGGTAGCTAGGGCATCCAACATTTTTTTTGCACTATCAAGACCTTTTATATCATTAAATTTGGCATAGCTTAGGGAAAATGCAATCTCCAACATTGCATGATTGTGTTCTTTCTTCTTCTTCATATCTTCAACAGTTAGGACTCCAACTAGATCAACATGTTCCATTGAAATGGTAGATTGTGTATGATCTCCAAGTCCTACAAGGTATAGCTTCATCAAACTTTTCCATGTAGGAAAGTTGTCTCTATTGAGCTTGGGTACTTCTCTTTTAGACATCTCGATCTTTGTGCTTCTAGTACCTTAAAACTAGTCCTCTTAAGCAGATGGCTCTGATACCAATTGTTGGAATACTTTAAGAATAACTGAGAGGGGGGGGGGGGGGGGGGAGGTGAATCAATTACCTAAGGTCCAAATGTATAAATAAAACTTTTCATAGCTTAGTGAACCCATAAAATATTCATATCCATGCATGCATCCATAAGATTATGCAATCACTAAAACTTGTAGGTTACTATCAAATCAACTTGCAGAAATGTAAAGCATGAAACATAATAGATTCATCAACACACTTGACAAAATGATTTATGTGGAAACTTAATTTGAGAAAAACCACCAGTAACATGCTACTCCTTTTCACTCTTCTAAAGTGATGCCTTATGAAAGGCCAACCTTGTTAAAGGTTACAATACACACTGTTAAATGTGACTCGGTTAAGGGATTTCAATCACCCTGTTAGAAGTGAGCCTTGTTAGAGGACTTTAGGATATTCACTTGGAATGCCACCTAGTTAAAGGATTTACAAATGACTATTAGGTCAACCATAATCCAAAGGATTTACCCTAGACTGATACAATTGTTAGAGAGTAATAGTAGAGCTTTGATCTGATACAACTTACAACTTCTCTTGAGGGTCATAGATCTCTATTTAGTCCTCAATTCTACTTGGCCTTCATACTTTGCAGCTCTGATAGCTTGTTGACCCTTCAAGCATTCATCTCCTTAAGCCTTCTTGCTTAACACACCATTCTAGACTCTTCTCTTGGGTCACTTGATGAAGCAAAACCCTTAATTCTTTCTCTCCCTTAGGTTCTTGCACATGAGAACTTTTTCTTCATGACTAGGCATTCCTATAAATAGGAAATTAGAATATTTTCCTGCTCATTTTTCATCATCAAAATTAGGGTTTGGATGGATTATGTAGGATACAATGTATCTACCCTATTTCTTGTGTCTCTTCTAGAAACTTCTCCTAGAATCGATTTGAATTTGCCTCAAAAATAGTTTACATCAAGTTCTATGTGACCAGCTCGTCAATGTTATCTTACTCCTGGTTCACAAGTTTCAAGAAAAAAAACTTGTTGGCTGAGATTCAATGAATCTTCAATCTTTAAAGTAATGCAGCAGCTCGACATTATCAACCTTTTGATGCTTGACACATATTGCGTTGCTCAACATCTACTATGAATTCACTCGGCACCAACTAAAGTTTACTGATGCTTGGTATTAACTAAACTTTACTTGGCATCAACTATCTTGCTTGGCATCCACTAGAATTTTCTTTCACTTGGCTCCAACTGACTTTTTGCTCAGCTTGCACTGTCTTTGCTTGGCTAACAAACTTTATGTAACTTGATCTTCTAAACTTTCTTAGTGTAGTCAGCATTTGTAACCTTAAGTAGATTATTAATACATCATGTCATCACTTTCTTAATTGATCCTGATACTTCATTAAATAATCATAACTCAACCTTTCCTCTAGGTGTTTTTGTTACATCTTATTGATCAAATCCTCTTCATCAATCAACTGAGTGACAATACCTAAATCTTATAAGTAGTTGTCTTACCAACAAATAGCAAGTTTGACATCACTGATAAAACAATGATTGGAACATGTAGTCTTCTTCAGCAATCTCTCTCTTTCAATAATCTCTCTTTAATAATGATCTTTTTGATCAGATCTCAACATTGTTGATACTACAAATCCCAAGTACACCAACTCCTTTACAAAATTACACTTCAAATTTATCAGCAACTTTTCTTCCCCCAACTTATCAAACACCTTATGAATGTGCATCAAATGCTCCTCTAATGTCTTACTAAAGATCAAAATATCATATAGGTAAACAATGAAAAACTTACCTAGGCACTCCTTTAGTACCTCTTCATGAGCCTCATGAAAGTGCTCAATGCATTGGTTAACTCAAAAGACATGACTAACCTCTTGTAGAATCCTTCCCTTGTCTTGAAGGTAGGCTTCCACTCATCTCCTTTTTTGATGTGAATTTAATGATGCCCACTCTTTAGATCTATCTTTGTGAAATATGAAACTCCACTCAAATAGTCCATGATATCATCCTTTTGTGGTAATGAAAATATATACTAATCATGATCTTATTGATATCTTGAGAATTTATACACATCCTCCATTCCCAATTCTTCTTAGGTGTTAATACTATTGGTATAATGCATGGACTCAAACTCTCTCAAATTAATCACTTTTGCAAAACTCATGAACTTGTTTGTTCAACTCTTCACTTTCTATGGGTATCATTATGTGTGCTTCTTGGTTTGGAAAATTGGCTCCTAAAATCAAGTCTATTTGGTGACTAATCTTCCTCATTGATGGTAATCCATCAGGTACATTATTTGATACAATATCTAGAAACTCCTTTAACAAATCTGCAATTTCTATAGGAACCTCCTCCATTTCTTCTTCGTCATCTTTTAAAATTACAAAAAAATAAATATGCTCACACCTCATACCCTTAAGAAGCTACTTTCCATCAACAAAACACATTATGGAAGCACTGTATACCTTTTCTTCTTTCTCCTTCAATGGCTTCAACTTATGTTTCACTCCATCCTAAATTTATTAGAGTTTAGGTATTTCAATGTCTATCATGTACAACATGCTTGTCAAACTACTTTGACCTACCCAAGAACATATGCCATATGTCCATTGGTATGATATTTGTTAAAGTAATGAAGTATTTTATTATTAATTAAATCATATTGATTTAATTATTAAGTCACTTCTTATCTCTAGTTTACTTAAGCTAAATTTTGGGCATATAATAATTAATTCTTCTATTAATTATTATCATGCAACCTAGGTTAGTTACCTATTAGTGTTTTGATCTCCTTTTATTATGATTGATCTCTTTGTAATCTATTCATTCACTTTTGATAATAGCAATTTCTTTTTTTTTTCTCATCAAGAACGTCTCATCTATGAATTTTGGAATTCCAACCTCCATAGCTTTTGCTTTTCTCTTTTGACAAGTGTTTACATGTAGGTGACTCTTGGGATTTGTGGGTTTGAGCTTTCATCAACTTTAACATGGTATTAGAATTCTAGATCTTCATGCTCTTATCTATTTATGAGAGGTTTGGCTTGGCTTTTAGATCTGTGCCTTTTTTTCTGAGGATTTTGGTTCTTCAAAACACTTTTTTGGATATGGGGGGTCATTGATTTTCAAGTCACTTTGAGCCCGAATGAAATTTTTCATTGAGCTTAGAGCACCCAAAAACCCCTATTTCCTTATAAGGAATGTTCAATTTGGACACAATTGCAATTAACACAAAATATTTCTCCCCAAGACCTTGAAACATAAATTGTGGCGATCTATGCATTCTAGTACAAAAATTATGATTTTTTGGTCATGAAAATTGAGATTTTTGGCACAAAAATCAAGTCAATTTGTGTATGTTGGGACAAAAATCAAGGCACATTTGCATAGAAATTAAGTTGATTTAGTGAATAAATCAAGGCATGTTTGCACAAAAACCAAGGTGAGTTGGTACAGAAATTGATGTATGTTGGTATGAGAATCGAGGCACTTTGGCATAGAAATTGAAGCATGTTGGCATAGAAACTGAGACATTTCACCTCTTCTTTCTTTTTTGACTCGATTTGGACCTACCTTCACATTTTTTCTCATATCTCGAGCATACAGACTTCATTTTTTGCAAACAAGATATTGTTGAAAAGATGATTCCAAGCCAGACACATTGGTGCAAGTTTTATTGGTAAATTTTTCTAGAATGGTACCTATTTTTCCTTTTGAAGTGAGGGGTTTTCTTTTGCACTCTAGGAGACATATCTTGAGCATCTAATCTTTAATTTGGAAATTCTTTATATCGTTGGAAAGGTCTTTTTATACTCTTTTCATTGATGCTAGTTTTTTTCCATCTATATTTTGTTTTAGTTATTTTTCCTTTTGATTCAAGTAGTATCATCTGAGGAAAATTGTATTGATTATTATATTAGTGGGATTCATTATATCTTTTTCCTTATTGTACAAGCACTACTCTAATTAGTGTCATGAGCGGTTGATGTTTTGCCTTTGTTTGTCATCTTCCTTTGTTTAGTGAGTGTGCCTTCTATGACATTAGCCTCATGAAGTGTATGAGATTAATCACCTTAGTACACACATATGGATTCTTTTGTGCATCTTGATCGTAGTTCCTTGACATGTGATTCTTTTGTCCCACTATACCAATTGCATGTCACCTCACCCTTGTCTGCATTAGGGGGGGGTTCTTATGTTGTTTCTCATGCTTCCTTGGTTTGATGGAGTGATCTATGTATCAATTTTTGTTTCTATTTACTAGGCAGATGTAGTGGTTGGGTACCTATGCATTTCGATGAGATGGATCATTTGTCATATAAACTCTTTTTTTCATACCTACTTTGCTTGCAACCTTCCATGTTCGATTAATTAGCTCTTCATACTTTGGTGTTTTATGCCATCTATATCTTTGAGTTTAATTGTTTTTCTTTGTGTGCCTCCAAATTTGAGTAGTGTCATTTGAGAGCACTCATGCAGATTATAGTCTTTTCTAACTAGTCATGTTCTATTTCAATGGGGGTTCTTCAGATCAATAGTTACTGTTGATAGAGTTTTGAAAAATTTTACATGCTTTAGTGGTGTTCTTCATTATCATCTTTTGTTCCTATCTTCTAGGACATTCCCTAGTTTGGAGGCTTCTTTAGTCCTTCACTAGTTCTTTTCAACATTATATCTATCTCTTTTTGGAGTAGAGTTTTTTCCATGTGGATTTCTCCATTTCTCCTCTTTTTGAAGATTTGGTTGTGCTTGGGTACCTCATCAAGCCTTGTTGTTAGGACCCAAATTTACTTTCAGTAGTAGTTTCTAGGTTTTTACCTACTCCCTAAGTTTATCTTAAGGGTGGTTGTTAGAGTAATAAAGTATTTTCTTATTAATTAAATCATATTAATGTAGTTATTAAGTCACTTATTATCTCTAGTTTACTCAAGCTAAACTTTGGGCATATAATAATTAATTCTTTTATTAATTATTATTATGCAACCTAGGTTAGTTAATATTGAGCTATCATTTTGCTCACTTTTGAATTACAGAGACCCTTTTGAATCTCTCTTTTGAAAAGTCAATTAATGATCAAATCCAAGGTTCCAGATGGCTATTTTTCAACCTACTAGGTAACTCAATTGAATATAAATTTGTATGTTCATGAGGAGGCTTTTGTTGGTTATAACCAATCTGCACAATATGTTGCTATATGAAATATAACCACAAAAGAGGTATATATTTTTATTTTCTTTTTTTATAATGAATGCAATTTATCAATGCAACTCTATGAATTCTTATTTTAACCAAGTGTTTGAAAAGAAAATACAAAGATAGAGTAACAAGAGACTAAAGAAAATAACTAAAAGGGAAATTCCTAATGGACATAAGACAAAGTAACAACACATCTATGAATTAAATTATCAAAAGGATCTAGTTGGAAACCAATGAAATTGGGAGCAACACTTCCTCAAATCCACTAATGTAATTGTCGATGGGAACTTCGATAATAACCAAAAGATGTTTCATGTTTAATTAGATCGTGAGGCCACAAAAAGTGTCTCAGATGAGACAAAATACTATGCAAGAACAAAGATGATCCTTTCTCCACTTTGTCACAACAACAAAATTTGTTAACACAAGGAAAACACCAAAACTAAAAGATCACACAATCATAACAACACAATGAAACCATTGGCTCCATTATTATTCATGAACATGCATTCACAAAAATAACACACTCTAACAAGAATAACTACACTTAGAATGAAAGCACCAATAACATATATTGTTGCATTTACAAAAAGGCCTAGAGCACATAGTGCATCCCTATATTTATAACAAATCATCTCCTCCTTTTGTGTTAGAAGTGAAAGGTCTTCAAATACAACTTATACTAAAAACTAATAGAAAAAAGCTAATTATATACAAACTAACTCTCTAAATGATGCTAAGTAGGTCTTTGCCCTTGTTTATATCCATTCATGGGTGCATGAGCCTTTACATGACATAACATAATAAGAATATAAGAAGGTAGAAGCTGTGAGATGATCTGAAAATCTTTGGGAGCTCTAAAAAGGAAAGCTTGACCTTGTTTAGGAATTTTTGGGAGTTGAACTATCATCAAAATACATTTCTAATGCATGGAATGCACTAAAATAGAAATTTCTAGTGCACTACTTCTTTAAAACTATCGGTGCACCTCTAAGAAAAGTGCACCTACGCACCTTGGTGATAGGATCTAAAAAACACAAAATTTTCTAAGTGTCAAAACTGAATTTCTAGCATCTAGGTTTTCTTCCCTTTTATACCAAAAGAATGTCTGGATGTTTATTCTTGAAATTCTTTATTATATCTACAAATTCACTAGTCTTTGATAAATCTAATGCATCATACTTATTCTTTACTATTTATCAGTAATTTCTTACTTCTATCTGAGTCTCTACAAAATTCTCAAGCTTGGTGTCTAGTTCCAACAATGCCTCTTCGATTCTGAATGCCTATTGTACATCATCTTCTGATGCAACATCTTTGAATGTGCCTCTGAATTGTTGAACTACTAATTGCACCAAAAAAAAGCTTGGTCTTTGACTCACCTTCAAAAATCTCAAGGCTAGTGGCATTATAGTAGCTTTTTGCTTCCAAAAATTGCTCTTGAGCTTTATTCTTTATTTGTTGGACTTCCTCATGTAATCCCTTCATTACTTTATTTACCAATGATATCTTCACCTTCACTGCTATTTAGTCTTTTTGAATTATCTTCCTATGCCTGATCAGAGACCATGGCTTGACCTAGACCTAGGGGAGGGTACTAAATGATCAAGGCTTTGGACTAGATGCCTCCTAGAGAATAGAAAGCTAGGGGGTCCCCATTTTGTGACTCAAAATGAGGTGTGGGTTGTGGGACCACAGCAATTACCTATTAGGGTTTTGATCTCTTTTTATAAGGATTTACCTCTTTGTGATTTATTCATTCACTTTTTATAACAACAATTTCTCTTTTTTCTCATCAAGAATGTCTCATATGTGGATCTAGGAATTCCAACCTCTATAGCTTTTGCTTCTCTCTTTCTATGATAGGTGTTTGCATGTAGGTGATTCTTGAGAGTTGTGGGGTTGAGCTTTCATTAACTTCAACAATATCACAAAGCACCTCATCTTGGTAGCCCCAAATCTTAAGCTTCACTAGGCACTACTCATTTACAATAGCCTTGTAATCATCCTACACCTAGAAAATATGGTATATTGGACATAGGTGTTTCTGCCTCTTGATATTTTGACTTCATGACCATATTTTATGACACCATATTATTAATACTTCCACCATCAATGATCACATCACACCACTTATCTTCACATTTGTACCTTGTGCGAAACAAAATCCTCCTTTAATCAGGCACATTCTCACCACTCAACAAGACTCTTTTGTTAACTAAGACTTCTCCTCTTTCAACATCTTCAAAATGTGAGGATTTGACATCTTCATCAACATATGCAACTCTAGCTTGACCATTTTTTCTTCTATCATTCCTTCATTGGCATTGTGGACACTCAAATTCCCTATGCCCTTCTTCTACACAATAAAAATAGTTTCCATGAAAACCTCTTCTACTAGATCCTTGCTCTCTTTCTCTTCCTCTCTAATCTATATTATTTTGTTCATGGAAATGATTATTCTCCTCTATTTCTGATTGCTACAGCTAGCCTCATCCTTCTTCTTTTAATCATTGTTTTGACCTCCTTAAGATCATTTTTTATATCTTCCGCTATAACCTCTTCCTTTATTTTTGTTATCAAACTTTGTGTTCAACATTCCCTCAACTCTAAGGAAAATTGGTGACATGCAACATTACCTCTTCCACTAGCTATGACCTCTTGAATACTTTTCCTCAACCAATTAAGGTAACATGCAACTTTCACCTGATAAACTTCTACATAGCCTATTATGATGAGAACTTGATAGAACTCTAGAATTTAACTTCTCACTTGCTTCAACCCTTGCATTTCCTTTAGTAGATCAAGCTCATAATCCACAAGAATGAACCGTCTCTTCAATTTGGCTATCATTTGGTCCCATCTTGTGATTTTTTCCTTTTCTCTTCTATTTTTCTCCAATTGAATCTCTTGCCACCAAATCTTTGCATGACCCTTTAGTTTGGCCTTCAAAAAATTGAGCCTATCCAAATCTTCAATTTCTTCACACTCAAACTATTCCTCCAATTCATTGATCCAATCGATTAACTCCTCTAGGTTAAGCTTTATGAAAATATGATAACCTCAAACTTAGGTCTTTTTCCAATCTTGGAGATGTCCTTAAAAATCCTTTCATCTTTAGGTTTTAAAACCATCTACTTTTTGTTAGCATGAATGCTAGTGCTATTCCTTTGCGGGAGTATCCTAAGCATTAGAGAGTATTGACATGTTTCATTCATGACTGTGTTTGTCATTGATGTCAACATAATAGTAAGTCTATGAAGAATGGAAGAGTATCATGCACAAATCATAGTTGTATGAATAAAGTTTTGATGTACAAGTGAAGTGGATTTAAGGATATGTTGCACCTTGTGTCTTGATGATGAGGTTAAATGCATAGAGTCTAAGTCAAAGATGTACAGAAGCTATAAGTGATTTACAAATAGTATAGAGATAGAGTACATGTAAAGTAGTTTCTAATGATCCTATTATATCTTCTAGTAGAGAAATAGTCTGGTGATGCATGGTCAGTTGGTGATAAAGGATAGTCTAATGATGATGTCAGTGAGTGTGCAAGTCTTGAAGTCACACGCGAGAATTTTTTTATATATTGTGAGCCGATAGTCCTAATGTAATTGTGAATTAATTAATTATCATGTTATAATTAATTGGGAAAGCCTCAAGGTCAACTCAATGAATTATTTTGAAGATAGGGTATAAAGGAAAGATGTTTCCTTGTTTGTAAAGTGTAATTGGAATATATGTACTATGAAAAGTGCGATCCAAGGGATTATTGGATGCAAGATTTGTGATATGGTTACAATATCAGAAAGAGAAAAGGTCTGGTTGATAGGATAGAGAAAGAGGAAGGAAGTACATTTCAATTATATTATTCTACAAGGAATAATACATAGATCATTTGGATAGTAGGTTCATTAGTCTTCCCCTTGAAGTTGTTTGCATAGTGGGTCCATTGGCCTTCCATAACTCCTAACAAGGTTGGCACAACTCCTAACAGGGATTCAAAGTCTCCTAACAGGGATTGATATGTACTGAATGTTGTTATAGAATCCTAATAGCGTCCATCCTCTAACAAGGAATATTTATATTAGTGCATCATCTTGTGGGTATCATCCTCACCAAGGTTTTCCCTCTGATCAAGGTTTTCCCTAGTTAACATATCTAGTGTTATTGTGCATGAGTATCTTGTTGTGGTTTTTGATTATATTGTTAATATAGTTAAAAGTTGATAATTGTGATGATATATGGATAACTAATTCATGCCCCCCTTTTAGTTATATTAGTAGACTATATATTCTAATAATTGGTATAAAAGCATTAGGTCCTTGAAGAGAAAGCTTAACATCTTTGGGAAATCTATGGAAAATAATTTCAGAAAGAATAGTCATAAATTTGTTGGGGTCAACTATGATAATTGGAAGGATAAGATGAAGACTCATCTATTGTTTAGTAGTGTTGGAATTATTTAGAATAACTGAGAGAGGCGGGGGGGGGGGGGGCTGAATCAATTATCCAAGGTCTAGATGTACAAATAATTTTTTTTAGTACTTAACAGATTGATATCCATAAAACCATAACATGCATGCATCCATTAGATCACACAATACCTTAACTTAGTAGGTTACTATCCTAGGTCAAAATAAATTTGCAGAAATGTAAACATGAAATACCATAAGAAAATTCACATAATTTGACACAAAGATTTTACATGGAAACCCAATTTGGGAAAAATCACCAGTAACATGCTACCTAGTTTCACTCTTTTGAAGTGATGCCCTGTGAAAGTCCAACCCTATTAAAGATTACAATACACATTGTTAAATATGACCTAGTCAAAGGATTTCAATCACCTGTTAGGAGTGAGCCTTGTTAGAGGACTTTTGAACATTCCATTAGAATGCCACCTAGTTAAAGGATTTACAAATGACTGTTAGGTCAACCTTATTCCAAATGATTTTATCAACACTAGTACAATTGTTAGAAAGCAACAACAGGACCTGATCTGATAAAAATTTACAACTCACTTGCAGATTAAAGATCTCTAGTTCAATCCTCCATTCTGCTTGGCATTCATACTTGTTGGCTCTAATAGTGTATTCACCCTTCAAGCATTCATCCCTGTAAGCCTTCTTGCTTTGTATGCCAACTACAATCTCTTCTGTTCAATGACTAAATGAAGCAATACCCTAGACTCCTTGTCTTTCTTAGGTTCTCACACATGAAAAACTTTGCTTCTAGCTAGCTATCTCTATAGAAAGAGAATTTAGATCTTTTTCCACTTAACCACAATAATCCATTTTAGGTTTAGGTAAGATTCAATGAATCCACCTACTTTTCCATTTGAGTTCCTCTAGAAATTTCCTGTACAATCTTTCTTGAATTTTCCTAAAAAATGTTTACCTTGAATTCTGTGCCACCAACTCATCATAGTCATCTTCCACATGCTTCACATAGTTTAAGAAATCAAATTAGTCAACTCAGATTCATCAAATCTTTGATTTAACTCTATTTTCTATCACTCGACATCTATACTATTATATCACGTGGCCAACACTAGTTCACTTAGAAAACACCAAGGTTTGTTGCTGCTTGACACCAACTAAACTTTACTTGGCATATGCTAACTTTCACTTGGGTTGCTCTATTTTTCATCTTTGCTTGGCACCTATTGATTTTCGCACAACTTCTACTATTTTTTTCTTAGCTTGCACTTTTCTTACTTGATTGTCTTCCAGTCTTTGCTTGAGTAATCATTCATTTACAAAATTTAATTCACTAATAATATCAGGATAACTAATTCCTTCCCCCCCTAGTTATATTGGTGGACTATATATTGTAACAATTGGTATCAGAGCATTAGGTCCTTGAAGAAAAATCTTAATAGCTTTGGGAGATCTATGAAAATGCTTTTCAGAAAGGATAGCCCTAAATTTGATGGGGTAAATTATGATAGTTGGAAGGATAATATGAAGACTCATTTTTTGTGTATGGGTCCAAGTTATTGGCTTTTGACAAAAAGTAGCAAGATCATTGTGAAAGAAGAAAAGCTTGAAGAATGCAGTGAAGTAGAAAGAGATTTGTTTATGTGTAATATAAGAGCCAAAGAAGCCTTACTATCAGCCCTTCCAAAAAAATGAATATAGTCAATTAAAATATATATTAACATCTTATGAGATTTGGAAAGCATTAGAGTCTACTTTCGAAGGTGATACACATACAAAGAGAATAATATTGCATAATTGGATTTGTGCATTTCAAGATGCTAAAATGATGGAAGATGAATCTATAAGAAGCTATGTTGGTAGAATATCTGAGATTGTTGCATGAATTAAATCATATGGTGGCTCCAAAGAAGAAGATGAGGTGGTATGAAAGATCTTGAAAACCTTGACACCACCATTCAAGCAAGCAACCCAATTGATTGAACTTCTTATACCCTATGCTAAGAATTTTTCTAGAGAAACTTTGCTTGGATGATTGGAATCAACAGAGGAAAGTCTGAAGAATTGACAAGAGTTAAAACATTGTTCAATACTTTAAGTGTTCACCCTAATCTGACTAGAAGTGCAAGCACACATGGAACTAGATTGTAAGAATAGTTTTAAATATTGGACTTGTAATGAATTTGTCATTATGCATCTAAATGTCATAAAAGAGAGAAAAAGTATAAGGGAAATTTTAAGCCTAGAAGACCTAGAAATTGTCTGTATGCAAATGAAGATGAGGAATCTGATGAAAAAGTTTAGAGTGAAAGTGATGATGAGCTAGTATTTGTAGCCATTAAGGAAGATGATCTTGACATAGAAATTAGAGAGGAAAAAGCTCTAGTTTCCCAAGTTGAAAAGAAGTCTGATTGGTTAATAGACAATGGATGTTCAATCAGATGATTGGTGATATGAATAAGTATTTTAAATTCAAGAATCATGATGGAGGTATTATTGGAGTTGGTAATAATGCACCCTATCACATCATAGGGATATGATATATTACTCTAGATGGAAAGCCTAACACTGATGATGTTTAATTTTTTGATAGATTAAAGCATAACGTTTTGAGTGTTGGATAGTTGGTAGATAAAGGTTATCTATTACAATTAATAGAGAAGACTTGCATTATCAAAGACAAAAATGGTAAGTTGACTGGAACTGGAACAAGGTCTAGAGGTAATGTATTTCAATTAAATCCTACTAAAATAACATCTTTGGTTGCTAAAGTGGATAATAGTTGGCTATGGTATAAGAGGTTTTGTTATATAATTTTTGATAACATTGTGAAGGTTAGTAGCACATTTACACTTAGAGATTTGCCTAAGATAATAAAGCCAACTAATATTGTTTGCAAAGAATGTATCTTGACTAACCAGAAGAAGGTATATTTTTTCCACCAAGAAGTTCACTACTATCTGAGTGCATACTTCATTGTATGTTTTGTAAATCCTTTAACAAGGTGGACCTGGCAGTCCTTATTGCTCCTAATAAGACAGATCATCAAAAGTGATCAATTGTAAGCCTTAACCAACCAAATTTATACTGTAGTAATAAAGGTTATAGGTATCATCCCCACCCCAATTTTACTTTCTATTTGGAAGGTTTCTATGTCACCATATCTTGTGTCAAATTGTTATGAATGTTTTACTACTTTCATTCTTTCATACATGCAATTAGATCATAATATTATATGAAGGATTAATTAATGAAATAAGTTGAAGTTTTATTGGTTTCCAATTTAGCTCCCCCCTCCCCCCCCCCCAATAACCTTGCTACCTCATATTTCTAACACAATGTACACTATGAATAGAGTACATATTAGAAAAGTTATGGATAAGACTCCCTATGAATTATGGTTTGGTCATTCACCATCAATTAAGTATTTTATAATCATTGGAAGCAAATGTTATATAAAGAGAGATGATGATATTGGTAAGTTTGATCTAAGAAGTGATGAAGGTACATTTCTTCATTATTCATTGAGAAGTAAAGCTTACAGATGTTTTAACCATAGAACTAAGACTATAGTTGAATGCACAAACGTAAAAGTTGATGAAAAGTTTGGAGTTAAGTAAAAGATGAGGGATTACAATTCTGATGAAGAAGAAGATAATTCTGGAATTTTTAGGTAGAATGGAGAAGTTTTCTTTGAGACTAACAATGGTTTGTAGAATGATGTGCAAATTGTTGAGCAAAGAGGAGAAAGATTTGAACTAAGAGAAGAGATAAGAGTTGAGTTAGCAACTCCAATCTCTAATAGGAATTTGACAAAGAATCACTCTCCAGAGAAAATAATTGGAAGAAAAGATAAAGGAATAACATTCACCATACATCCATTTAACAATTCAATAAGTAAACTCAAATACCATTCAAAGCATATACATCTAAATTATGTAAACAAGTGAGCATTCATACATATATATGACACAAGATATTATTACCCAGAAACCCTCCAATGAGAAGGTAAAAATGGGGTGGGGATGATACTCACAAATCTTCACTTCTAATTAATAAAGTGTATCTAATGAAGGTTACGATGTTTGATCATGAAACATGATCTACCTTGTGAAAGGTTTTCCCTATTAAAAGCTTACAAAGACTATCAGGTCTTACCTGTTAAAGGATTTTAAAACCCTATTAGAAGTGTGTTTGATTAGAGGACTTCAACTCACAATTAAGTAAGAACCTTGTAAGAAGATTTCAATATAGCCTATTAGGACTACTCTGTTAAGAGATTTGACTGGTTCACCTATTAGCATGTCTCAACAATGATCCTACGATTAACACTCTATTGCTTGATGTCAGATCACCCCTATACTTATGTGTACTTGATCCTTCTTGATCAGATGTCTCTCTGTTGTTCACTATTTCCTTACTATATTCTCCTTTAACTAATTTTGCAATATATCTCAGATCATAATACCTTGGTCACCATGGATGTACTACTTGTGCATGAAAACTCTCTTTCTCAGTCATAGAACATTTTGAGTTTTGTCCTCCTTAATAAGAACTAGGTGACTTAGGATTAGGTATGAATCAACAATTGTGATTCATCCCTATTGCCACTTAAATATTCCCTTTATTTGATTGGATGCATGCAACACATAGGGATTCACATATAAGATTCGTCCTTATCAACAAAAGATCTTAATCTAATCCTTAAGTCAGCCCAAAAAAGGTTTTCATAGTAGTTTGTGCCAATACAAATAATTATGTCAAAACTATGTCACTTGGCATCTAAATTCCTTGGTGCTCAGTACTAACTATGACTTCAATATTGTCACTCAAGATCTAAATGACTCAGCATGCACTGCCTACTCGACACTTGAATTGCTCAGCACATGAGTGACTTGACACACATTGTTTACTCGGCATGCTCCAACTTATATGTTGTGCTCAACATATCTTACTTGTTCGGCATGAACTAAGTAAATGAATTAAGTGTATAGACACTCATTGGTCAAAACCAATCTCAAATTAACAATATCCACCTTTGAAATAAGTGTCAAAAAAACTTGGTCATACACTAATAATCTTATTCCTATGAGCATAACATAGATATCTATTTGGCTTCTATACAAAATTTCAAAATATCAAAATTTTGCAACATGACTTATACCTCAAAATTTCATAACTCCTCCTGAGTTGTTGATTCGGTTATGTACTATACTCTATATCAAAATCTTTCTCCTACTGAGTAGATTTGCATCATCTGATACTCTTTCTATGTTTCTTACTCCTTGTTGGGTATTGATACCTCTTGTCTCTATTTCTTACTTGCTCCCCCATTTTATCTCCCCCATTTCTCTTACTCCCCCTTTTTGACACTGATGTCAATGGGTTATACATTTATAGTATATTTGTCCAAAAAAGATTTATGGACCTCAAGTATAATCTTAAGAGTTGCATCTCAATTGTCACAAGCTACCTCCAAAGACTTAATTTGGATGGCCAGCTCACCAACAAGGTGTACTAAATCATCTAATGTAAAAATATTAGGGTCTTTCTTCATAAGTGTTTCTACATAGCCTAGCTCCTTGTATAAAATCTCCATGTGAGGAGTCAATGTGGACTAGATGCTAATTAGTTTAGCCCTGATGGTGGCTTCATCTACTTGTAATGATGCTAACTGACTCTAAGATTGCAAGAGGGTCCTAAAATGTTTCTTACTTTGAGTTGGAGATTTGGGCAATAGAGCACCAACTGACTGCATTTGACTCTCCAAAATTAGGATGTAACTCATTATTTATTATGTGAAGAGTGGGATTACATAGTTTGGTGTACAAAGAGAAAATATTCTCTAGTACCTTCATCACACTCTCTATTTTGGTTGCTAGCTCAACCAGTGTCATTGCAATACCATTGGATATCTTCTCATTTAACTTTTTTTGAAATTTCCTTTCAGACCATTCTAATAATTTAACATTAGTATCTAGGTTTGTACCACTAACCCTTTCCACTATATTGGTTAGCTGTTCAATTATGGGATTTGTTTCATTTGGAGTAGGTAGAATGAATGCATCTAAGAAAATCTCTTTGATATCGATCAAAGATTTCTTCTACCTATGCTCACTTTTGAGGAGTTCTTGATGTTCCTACTTTGCTAGGGCCTCTTGTAGCATACCCATTTGCTCAATTGTGATTGATGCATAATCAAATTTAGGTAATACAATCTCTTCATCTAGGCTAACATTTCCATAAGTAATTATCTCTTCTACCTTAGATGAGCTAGGACTCAACACTAAATATTGCAATGGTGTAGCATCTGTGCTCAGCCTCTAAAGAGCTTGACTGGAAGGAGTACCAGATTTTGGTAATGTCACCAATGCTTGGATTGCTAGTAGCTACTTCAGCTTGGTTGTCAAACTAGCCTCTTTAGACTTTTCCTTTTCTACCTTTGTGGTTTCAGTTGCACCTTGATTTTGTGCTAGAGGTGCAAGTGTATCCATCTGACCTGTTTAGGCTTGAGTCCCATCATTAACTAGTGTTTCAACCTTGTCTACTCTAGTTGTCTTAACCTTGTCTTTTTTAGCTTCTTTTATATTTTCTGAGATTGGAGTGTCTTGCATCAATATACTAATAGTGAAACTTGTTGTCTCCTTCCTTTGATAAACAACTATGGGTTGTGAAGGTTGTACACTTGTGACTTGAGGAGTGATTATAGGTCTTTCTTATGTTTTCACATCCTCCCCTGTAGTTATATATTCTATCTTCTATATTTCATCCACACTTACAAATATAGGGTTGTCACATAATTTAGCCTGGAGAGTGGACTGGACAAGTATCCTTTTCAAATCTTCCTCTGTAAGAGGACTGATGTTCTAAGTAGTAGTATAAGAAACATTGTTTACTTTGACAGTTTTAGTGTTTACACTTGTCACCTATGGAGGACTAGCACTCAAAATTTGTGTATCTTGTACACTCTATTCTAGTTGTTTCTCTTCCTCAGCTGGTGCCTAGTTGTCAATATTGATATTAGTACCTCCCTCAACTATGCCTTTTTCATTGTCATCTTCTTCATCATCTCCTGCCTCAATAAGTACTTGGTTAGTTTCTTTGGCTGTTGATAGTCCATATGTAATTTTCCACATTTGTTTGGACTTTTGTATAACTTCCACTATGTTTTTTTGTAATATGCCAAATTCCCTATACTTTTACACAAATCTTACAACATATTTCTTAGTGGCTTTAGACATTTATTCCTTGCTAATTTCTAGCATAACTTGAGCAAGGGCTATCTCCCTAATTTGCTTCTCAATGCCTAAATAATAGTGCCATTTCTACTCAACTCTATCATATAAGTTTTTAGGAATGGGGTTCGCATGTTCTAGAGGTGTCTTTTTAAATATAACCATCATGGCATATACTACCTCTTCTACTTGGTTCTTCTTAATCTTTGCAAGATTATCAAACTCAACGTGAGAGAAACCTAATAAATCAACATTGCTTCTAATAATCTTACTTAAACTATCTAAGTTTGAAGAGGGACTATAACTCACCACTTGGAATTGACCGTTGTCATCAGATTCAGTCTTCTCCTCATTAGATTTAGCCTGAGCAACATACTTCCTTCTTGGTCTCTTCAGTGTTCCACCTTCTTGCTCTTTAGGCTTGGCTACTTATTTAGCCTTCTGTATAGTGAATCTTGTACTAGCCCTTGTGGTAGGTGTTGTAGTTATGGGCTTATTAGGTTTTGCAACCTTCTTTGGTTTCATCACTACTTGATTCTTTGCCTTTCTTTTCTTCTTTTCAGTAGTTATAGGTACTTCCTCAACTTCTTCTTCCTCAACACCTTCTATAGTTTCTACTTCCTCCTTTTGCTAATCTTCTCCCTAAATTTGTGTCAATGCCAATGCTGCTTATGCCCATGTCTCCTCTTCTTATTCATCATCTTCCTCTTCTTCTTCTTCCTTGGCTCCTTCATCAAATTTTTCTTTTAGTTTCTTCACCAATTTCATGTTCTTTCTGATCATAGAAGTAGTCTTCAATTCCATAATGATTTTGATTTGGCCAAGTCATAATTACCAAATGCTTTTGCTCCCTTGTCCACTTCTTTTGCAAGTAATGATGTGATTGCTATAGAGGCCTCATCAACATTGATCTCATATCCTAATGGCCTTAGCCATCTCACCTTAGGGAAATCAATATCAGCTAGGAAGAAAACATCATCAAAATTTTCCTCCACTAGTGAGACTGATATCCTTAATCTCTTCTTCATAGATTGCTTAAAATCTTCAAAATAACTAGTCATTACTAACTCAAAGTTATCACCTAATTACTCAATAAATTCTCCTATCTATACTACAATTGATCTGTTCACCTTCCACACAACCTTACCAAATGTAGGAAATGTATTCTACAGATAGAAGAAAATACATACTCGAATAGATCCAAATTTAAACTGTGCATTCTTGGTTTTCCTTATAGCTCCTAAATTCTTAATTAATTGCTGCAATTGCAACTTGGCAAGATCATAAGTATGATCCTTCTTTACAATTTTGTAGCCCATATCCAATTCAATGCAAGGTACACTATTTAATGTGCTAGACTAATAAAACTTGTGTGCTATTACCCTGATTGCAAAAGCTATCAGGGGATCTGTGATAGTATCAATGGTCATTCCCCTTTTATTCCATATAGCCCCTGTGTTCTTTTCAATAACTTCCTTTGATTCACTTCTCATAGTCTTTGGTTGATCTAGGGTTGGGTACCCTATTATCCTATGAAAAATCTTCTTTGTGATTTTTATTGGCCCATCCTCTAACCATATTGAGCTATCATGAATTTTGCCCAAAACAATCTTAATCCACTCTATTTTGAAGATGTTGGGGAAATCAAGGGCACGAGTTAACCCTTTCTCTTCTACAATCTTGAATTCTTCCTTCAACACTCTATTTTTGCATAGCTTCCCATATACTTCTCTTATTTCCATGTCTCATATGCTTCCAATATTACATGTTGAACAATTCCTAACATCTTGAATCATCAAGACTTGAGGTGGTATCATAGACAATGCACTGGAGGGATCCCATTTATAAGCCATATCTAGAACTGCCTTGAAAATAGGTTGTTTGATTTTATTGCTAATTAATTGAACATTCAAAACCTCTTTCCCTCTACATCTTTTTCTTTCAAAAAACTAGATGCCATTACATATATCTAGGGTTTTCAAAATTTGAAACTGTGTACCTCAGCACACAATAAATACCTTATAAATTTTGCTGGAATTGTTAAACAACCATTTAAATCTCCTACAAACACTCAAATCAAATTCTCCAGATTGCCTTTAGCTCTTCATGCACTTATTTGATTTTGAATGATGTTAAATGAATAAGAAATCGATCAAATAACCCTTAAAATATTGCATTTAATGCTAAGTGCTTACACAGTTGTAAGCTTGACATCAATTAAATTTATGGGTCACTCAGTATCCACATGTCTTTCCATTCACTCAGCAACCACTATGAGCTTGGCCACAATTAACAAATTTTTTGGCTTGGCATCCACTAACATTTCCCTTGCCAACCAAATGAAACTTTTCATGCTCAGTAGTAACATGAAAAACTGACAAAACTTAAAGATTTATCCTTGATTTCTAACACCTCTTTGCATCTTTATTCATGCATATGTAATCTTTTCAAAACTAAATCCTTGGAACTAATGTATTTTATATCTTTTAAATATTAGTCCCTCACACCTCTTGACTACTTAATTTGATGAGGTATGATCACCTGACCCATTGGGTGAAGTGATCCCATCTAAAATTTATGTGTTGCAATCCTCCTTTCTCTTCCATGTCTTGTTCATCTCATCTCTTACATTTTCAATATCTTTGTTTCCTTTCCTTTTTTGAACTCACAACTTGGTGTTTTTGACTTTGTTGGACAATATCTGCTAATGTGACTAGTCTTCAAATAACTAAAACATGTAGTTTGACTCAACCAGCTTTTGTAATCACTTCTAAAATGTGTTTTAATACAATTCTCAAGAACATTTCCATACTCTTGATAGTAGTGACAACTATACCTTGTATTATAATCTCAGTTATAAGAGTTTCCATTGTTCTTTACCTTAGTCTACTTGTTTGATGACCAATTAGATTTGGATCTGCACTCAAAAGCTCTATTCTATAGTTCTGACCGTTATAACAGTATCCTTCAAATCTTTGAGTGTGCATGGTCTTGGTTCTACATTCATGTGCCTAATGACCTTGTTTGTTGCACTTGTGATAGTGAGCCATGTTCTTCTACTTAACATTCTAATTTACAATCTTGCCCCTGTAAACATTAGCAATATGTCCTATCTTACCACAATTATGACCAGTAGGTTTGGAGTTCTTTCCTTTCTCACTCCTTTCTTCAACACTTTTGGATGATTCTCCTTCTTCGATACTAGTGTATCCTAGTCCAGATATATCGTTGGTAGATCTAACGAATCTCATCAATTGATCAAAGTACTTGATGGCTTCACTAGGTTTATTGAAACTTTCAACAAACTCCTTTTCCCTTTTCAAATCATTGCTCAATTGTTCATTCTGCAAGTTTGGTGTTGTGATCTCAATATTTTTTGCATTCAGTTCATGATTTGCAATCATCATTTGACCCAAAGTTTCCAATTACATGTTAGAAATCCTAGTTACCTTTGATGATCTCTCTTTTGTCATCTTCAATCATGACTTTGTCTTCCATAGATTTCAATTTTTTTTGGTCACCTCACATAGTAATATGGCTTGTGATTATTTCTCTATCTTAAGGTTTCTGATCTCTTTAGCTAGGGTTCTATTCTTTTCCATTAGATCTGCAACTACTACATCAAATTCATTGGAGTTTCCATCTGCAAATGGTTTAGTAGTGTCCATCTCTTAGTATTGTGTGTTATTCTCCTCAATAGTAATTTTCTCCCTTCTTCTCAATGATTTCTTTAGATCTTCTCTTGCTTCATTCAAATGATATAGAATGAGTTGTATTTTAATCTCTTAGTTCTCAATAACTTTTCCCAACTTATAGACTTCCACTTTCAAGATCTTTCCTCAGAGTTGCAAAGCTTTACTTTCAAAGAACTTGGTTCTGATACCAATTGTTAGAATTACAATAGGAAAGGTAAACTCTAAGAGGGAGGTGAATTAGTGCTTTAAAATTTAACCCATAAAAACATTCATCATACATCCATCTCACAATTCATTAAGTAAATTGAAACTCATGTAAAGCATATACATCTAAAGTATGTAAACAAGTGAGCATTCATACATAAGTATGACACAAGATATGATTACCCAGAAAACCTCTAATGAGAAGGTAAAACTAGGGTGGGGATGACACCCACAAATCTTTACTACTGTAGTAATAAAGTGTATCCAATGAAGGTTACAATGTTTATTCATGAAACATGATCTACCTTGTAAAAGGTCTGCCCTATTAAAATCTTACAAAGACTGTTAGGTCTTACCCTATTAAAGGATTTCAACACCTTGTTAGAAGTGTGCTTGATTAAAGGACTTCAACTCACAATTAAGTAAGCACCTTGTTAAAGGATTTCAATACAGCCTGTTAAGACTACTCTATTAAGAGATCTGATTGATTCACCTATTAGAATGTCTCAGCAATGATCCTATGATTAGCACTCTATTGCTTGATGTCAAATCACCTCTATACTAATGTGTACTTGATCCTTCTTGATTATATGTCTCTTTGATGTTCACTATTTTGTTCCTCTATTCTCCTTTCACTGATTCTGCAATATATCTCAGATCATAATACCTTGGTCACCATGGATGTCTTATTTGCACATACAAACTCTCCTTCTCACTCATAGAACATTTAGGATTTTTTCCTCCTTAAGAAGACCTAGGTGACTTAGGATTAGGTATGAATAAATGGTTGTGATTCATCCATATTGCTTCTTAAACCTTCCCTTTATCTAATTGGATGCATGCAACACATAGGGATTCACATATAAGATTCATCCTTATCAACAAAAGATCATAATTCAATTCTTAAGTTAGCTCTAAAATAGTTTACATAGTAGTTTGTGCCAATACAAACAATTATGTCAAAACTATGTTACTTGACATTTGAAGTCCCTGGTGCTCAGTACTAACTATGAATTCAATATTATCACTTGGTATCTAAATGACTCGGCATGCACTTCCTGATCGACACTTGAATTGCTTGACACATGAGTGACTCGACACACATTGTTTAATTGACATACTCTAACTTGTATGTTTTTCTCGGCATATGTTACTAGTTCGACATGAAATAAGTAAATGACTTAGGTGTATAGACACTCATTTATCAAAATCAATCTGAGATTAAAAATGATGACAAGAAATAGAGTTATTGAAGAGATATGTTTGATTTCTCAAGTTGAACCTAAGAGTTTCGATGAAGCCTATAAAGATGATCATTGGATTCAAGCAATGAAGGAAGAATTAGATTAGATTGTGAAGAATGAAACATTGGAATTAGTTCCAATATCTGAAGACAATAATGTTATTGGAACCAAATGCGTATTTAGAAACAAGATGAATAAGCAAGGAGAAGTTGTAAGGAACAAGGCTAGACTTTTGTGTAAAGAATATTCACAATAGGAATGAATAGAATATGAGGAGACTTATGCTCCTGTAGCTAGAATGGAAGTAGTAAGAATGTTCTTGGCATATGTAGCGAACAAGAAATTCAAAGTGTATCAGATGGATGTAAAACCAACCTTCCTAAATGGAGAACTTGAAGAAGAGGTATATATTGAGCAGCCTGAAGGTTTCCCTCTGATAGAAGAAAAAGATATTGGTATGTTAATTGAAAAAAAAGCTTTGTATGGTCTAAAGCAAGCACCTATAACTTGGTATGCAAGATTGGACAACTATTTAGTAAAACTTAGATTTGCTAAAGGTACGATAGATAGTAACTTGTATTTGAAAGAAATAGAGAATGGCTTGTTGATAATAGTAATATTTTTTGATGACATAATATTTGGAGGTAATGATGAAGCAAGTGATAAGTTTATTGAAGAAATGTAGAATGAATTTGAGATTAGCATGATAGGAGAAATGAAGTTTTCCCTAGGTTTGCAAATTTCCCAGAACAATGATGGTATCTTTATATCACAAGCTAACTACTTGAAAGATTTGTTGAAGAGATTTGGCTTGGAAAGTTGTAAACCTATTGGTACACCAATGATAATTGGTCACAATTTATCTAGTAAAGATGAAATACCTATAGTTGAGTAGAAGAAGTATAGATCCATGATTGGAGGTTTGTAATATTTGACTCTCACTAGACTAGTTATAGCAGTTGTAGTTGGGATTATAGCTAGATTTCAAGCTGATCTTAAGGAGTATCACTATGTAGTATTAAAAAGGATATTTAAATATTTGAGGGGAACATATGATTAATTGGATATGGTATGAAAAATCAAGTGATTTCACTCTATGTGCATGTACTAATGTAGACTAGGTAGTAAGTATGGATGATAGAAAGAGCACCAATGATGAAGCATTCTTTCTTGGAGAAAGATTGGTTTCTTGGCTAAGCAAGAAACAAGATTTTATCTCGCAGAGTATAGCTGAGGTAGAGTATGTGGTAGCAACAAAAAATTGTAAACAAGTAAGGTGGATGAAGCATATGCTAAAAGACATTAGGATAAAATTTGTAGAACTTGTTATCATATACTATGATAACACAAGTAGAGTGAGTATGTTTAAGAATCATGTATTGCATTCTAAGTCTAAGAATATATCTATTAAGTATCATGTTTTAAGAGAGAAGGAAACAAAAAAAGATATTAGATTGGAGTATGTGAGTACTAAAGATCAAATTGTGAATATCTTTATGAATCCTTTACCTAAAGATACATTTGAGTATTTGAGAGGTATGCTTGGAGTCATGCCCCTGCCTACTTCAGAGTAGATGATGCAAATATTACATCATTCTAGTGGTACAAATCACTATTGTTTAACTAGACTAAATGTTTATGCTTCCTATGTGGGGGAGTATTTGTGTTAAGTAGAGTCATTAAGGACTCTTGGTATTTGGTATTGAACAGTGTCTTCAGAAACTTGAGCTAGTTAAAGCCTTTGAGCAACAATTGACATAATGAGGTCTTTTTCATTGATTTCAATGGGGGAGAAGAGTGCATGAAAAAAATCTCCTAAGCATGTATGAGAGAGAAGAATGTCCTAAGTGTGTATCTAGGAGAAGAGTGCACAAAAATATCTACTTTATAATGATTTAGAAAGAATCATGAATATCTCTATGGAGGAGATATACAACATGGAGATACATATCAAGTAGTGTTCTAGAGGATTTTCAAATTTGATTGATGAAGAGGATTTGAAAAAATGAGAACAACAACACCACCACCACCAATAGAGTACTATTTGGTATTCTTGGAACTTGGATATTTTTCATTTATGTTGCCATCAATGCCAAAGGGGGAGATTGTTAACATGAATGATGATGGTATTCCATTGGGGGAGTATCCTAAGCATTGGAGAGTATTGACATGTTGCATTCATGACTGTGTTTGTCATTGATGTCAACATAGCAGTAAGTTTGTGAAGACTGACAAAGTAGCATACAAATATCATACTTGTACAGACAAAGTTTTAATGTCTAAGTGAAACGTGTTTAAGGACATGTTGTACCATGTGTCTGGATAATGAGCTTAAATGCACAGAGTCTAAGTCAAAGATTCATAGAAGCTATAAGTAATTTACACAGAGAAATGTAGAGACAAAGTACATGGAAAGTA
Source organism: Cupressus sempervirens (assembly GCA_028749045.1). NCBI lineage: Eukaryota > Viridiplantae > Streptophyta > Pinopsida > Cupressales > Cupressaceae > Cupressus > Cupressus sempervirens. The sequence continues at coordinate 148,991,752 of CM053785.1, read as the reverse complement.
TTTTCTAATGATCCTATTGGCACTCAAAATTGTAGCCCAAATTTTGAGCACTTTTGACAAAATTAAGCCCTATGAGCGCTTTTAATGCATATGTACCTAGCTGTACCTTTGAGCCCTACGAGGTGTTTAATGTTTCTAATACATTCCATTTAGTGTGTTTATGTGTTTCATGAAGTTAAACTGCCATTCCGAGTCATTTCGTGAAGCCTTGTTTTGAGCAATTGTCAATTCTGCATTTTCACCTGAGTGTCAAACAGTGATAGGAGGCCTTGTTTGCATCTGAATATCTTGTACCCAAAAATGTTTTGTGATTTTATTCTTTGGGAGTGTCTAGTGTCCATACCTAAGAGCCTATGTTTCAGATTTTGAGTCATTTCAAGTCGGTTTGACTAGGTTTTGAATCCCTCAAAGTTGGTAGTTTAATGTTTTCATGCGGATGCACTTTGCACATAATTCTGGGAAGCCTTGTTTGATGTATTATAATTTTGATCTAGTTGCATAATTTTGCACATACTTTTTATGTTTCAAGTTTCAACTTATGATGAATCCGTTTGATCAATTTTCAAACGTGATTCCAAACACAATTTCTATCTTTTTACTAGTGTCATAAAATGCAGATTGTTTGGTACCCTTGTTCATGATGTTATATCTTGAAATCCGTGATAGGTGAGATCAAATGGATTGTACCATTGTGTTTTCCTCTAAAAATACTTTAAGTGTGCCAGTTTTAACATCTTGACGAATCTATTTGCACACTTTTCCAAGTCCATTCCATTCGCAAAAAATGTTTTCTGTTAGTATTTCCAATCCACAAAATCTAAGTAGGCTACTTTGACCACTCGCCATTTGTGCCTAGTTATTCGTCATGAGCCCAAATTGTAGATCCATACTCTCCTCATGATAGAGAACCAACACCCTAGTTTTTGTTTTCCCAAGTGTCCATTTGCCCAGTTTTCCAGGCCAAATCTGAACCTAGTTTATTGCTTTCTAATGTGTTTACTTGCAACTAATTCTGAGAGGTCAACTTTGACAACAAATATCTTTTGACTCATAATTTTTCATGAGACGAGATTTGATGGGGTAAGAATATGTAGAAGAGAAAATCAGTGGGTCAGATTCCAAAGCCTGGTCAGAGGTTTGGGTCAGTTTTTAAGGCCAGTCAACGAACCTCCTGATGTGAAATTCACAGTTTGCATTAAAGAAATAAAGTGAGCTTTAATTGATGATTCAGTGATCGAACTTGATTCTAATTAGTTTGAGATGATTAGTGGATCAATATAAGGTTAAGGTGTTTGGAAATAATTTTTTTTTTAGCCAGACCCACTTTGGAGCTTGGCTAATTTTGTCAGACTGATGAGTGTTGGGAAATGAAAGTTAACCATGGAAAATCAAGGTAGTGAGTGGGCTATATTCATGATGAATCATGAATAGACCCACTTATTCCAAAAAGATATCAAAGTGTGGAGAAAATTGTTGGATGGGATTTGAATCACTATCTCATGAATAAATTCTTATGTGCAGTCAGAAAAGCTTAGCACTTGTATACTGGCTTGATATATTTACAGCCAATAATAACAACCCAGTTGTATGCTTTTTGATGGAGAATGGGCCTGATGGTAGAAATTTTCTGCTTAATGCAAGAGTTGCTAGTAGTCATGGGTTGAGAACTCAATGGTCTGATACCATTAGCAGCTCTGACACCATTATAGTAAACTCAATGGTTGCTTCTCCGATTCCTAGATCTACTTCATATGAGTGTATTGTCATAGCATGCTAGTCAAATTATGAATTATGGTGTATTGAGTGTAATTCCACTTAAATTAGTTGCAAACAAGTTAGACTTGATGGAGAAGAAAAGATGACATATACCTATTCTATAATTTGGAGATGGCCTGGTATTGTTTCTAAAGACCAAAGGGTAGAATTCTTTCTTTTGACAAACCATGAATTTCAGTGCTGGAATGTTGAGCTTAGGAATGCATAGTAGGAGAACACATTAATAACAGGGGCAAGGATCCACCTTGGGCAAGAGGGATAGTCTCTTTAGAAGAACTCATGCATTAAAAGGATGCCCACACTAAATGCAGGATGAAGCCATGTAAAAATAGAGGAACACAACTGGATAGGGGCAGCTAAAACTTAAAGGCCCATGCATTTTCAAATCAACCCGCAGCACATTGTAAAGAAAACCCACACAAAACAGAGGGAGATTGCCATAATTTTTGGAAAGCCACCCATGTTATCATATGAAGACCCTTTGCATAAAGCCACCCCACATAGGTTAAAGGCAGAGGGAATAGTCAAAGACCCACAACACCCAAATGGATTGATGAAAAAGTTGCTGGTTGAAGTAGTAGACCACAAGAATTAAAGAGTAACCCATGCCAGATAAAGGAACACACATGTCAAACAAGGGTGGCATCAGAGAAGAAAAACCCATAGTCTATAACAGAGAAGTCGCAACCATTGATGGAGTAGTTGCCAATTCAAAGCTCGTCCAAGCATGAAACAAACAAGCACATGCAAGGCAGCTTTCAAGACCATGCAGGGGAGCTGAAAGAGAGAATTCATTGATGGGAGAAGACAATGCCAGAATAAAGAAAACTAGCAGAACACGCACTTGAAAGAGGAAGCTCAGTCAAGAATCTGCCAATAAAAAGGGAGGAAGCCAATGTCAAGTAGTCCATGCAGTCAAAGTATAAAGAACATGCAAATAGGACCAAAGGCAGTTGAAGACAGGGAGACGCCTAGTGTGTCAAATGAAAAAAATGCATGGATAGTCGAGGATTTTTCAAAGAACAAGTCAAAGCATCCTCATCAAAGAACCGACCCAGCAATCCAAAGCAAAGGAGCAGTCTCACACAGTGTGTAGGGAGAAAACAAGCCACAATGTCATAAGGAAAGTCCACCCATTATTTATCCCACATTGAGGATATGTTACAATTTATAAGCTTTAAATAACATCGCTTACAAAAGCAACTTGTCTAAAAGATATTCAGCTGTTATAAACCATAGGCATAAGTGGTGGACCTCGCCCATGGTTGGCATGAAATGGACATATTTTAACATGTGATGCAATGATCAAAGGGTAAGTGCAAAAGTCAATTGGAAAAAACTTACATTTCTTCAGTTGCTCATGAGATCACAAGGCACATTTCTAAGGCTTCCTGATGTTATGAGAAAGTCTTCCCGATGCTACAGGAAAGCAAGCTGCCTGCGAGGTCATAAAATAATTCTAAAATGCTTCCGATGCTACGAGGTTCATTTGATTCACTATGAGAATGTAAAGGTGTATGCACGTAAAGAAGAATTTGAGGGGTCTCGAGGTTACAGGATGAGTTCAAACGTAAGAGTGGAAGGCATATCTTCAAGGGGCCCCGATGTTACGGGAAGCCAGATTAATTGATTAATATATTAATGTGAATGTGTTCCTATATGAACGTAAAGCCAAATGAATGGAACCTCCGGTGCTACAAGGAGAAGATGGAGAAGTTAATAAATATTAATTAATTAATTAATTAATATTTCAAATATCATGGCCAATCAAGTTTCAACATCTGGCATTTCACGATTGGAGGGAGAGATTCAAAACAAAATGAAAATTTAGAAAAGTTATTTAAAGGCATGAGGAAAAATTTGAATTATTTTAAATTTTTATATAGTTCAAACTATGTAAATTTTTAAATTTTTGAATGTTAATGCCTCTTCACAGCTTAGGACCCTATTTTTCAAATGGCCATAACAAGGATGTTTTTTGTCCAAAATAGGCAGTGTAGCATACCATTGGAACTAGGAGAAGTTGAATTTTCTAGATTTGGGGTCAGATTTTGCACAACAATTCATCGGTTCAGTCTATAAGAAGTTTTGCAAATTTTGGGGCATTCTCAGTTGAGTGAGTAGAATTCAACATGAGGCATCAAGATCAAATAAAAGGCAGATATGAAGGCTTAGTGAAGTCTAGATGTGAAGAAAATTGATTTCAAAGGATTTTCTTGGCTTTTAGAGGTCATTTTTAAACTGATTTTCATTTTTACCATGGGTAAAGATCAGGCATGAAATCAGTTACTTGTTAAATTAGATTTTTGAGATATTTTGTTCTTGTAGAGGCCTAATGATGAAGATTTGATTCACTAGTTGAGGGGAGAGATTGGAGAGTTGTTTTAACCTGTTGAGAAGGTTTTTCAAGTGGACAGATGTCATGTTCAGATTAGATCTAAGAATGAATTCTTCTCCTATATCTTTCTTTCTCTTATCTTTTGTAAGGGTTCCAATTTTTGTCCTTGAGAAACCAGTTGGTTCCAGTTCTTTGGAGAAAATCTACTCATTACTGTGATACCAAATTTTGGATCCAGTTCTTGATGCATTCCCAATATTAAGACACCATTTCTTTCAACATTTTCTCTCTTATGAATAGCATTAAGAAGGTCAATATAGATGGTTCAAATCTATTAGGTTGTTTCATGTTTGTCATTTCATGCATATGACTATATAAATTTCAAGGAAATTAATAGAAAGAACATCAAGTTGAGTTTCAGTTGAATCATGTCTCATTTATCAGCTAATTTTTAATGTTTTACAATCTTTGACATAGAGCTTAGGTGTTAGTTGTAGTCCCTTAAGGCTGTATGTTATTTCATTTTTTCTTATAACCCAAGAGGTTATGTAAATTCTTTAGGGAATCAACAGGTTTGCAAGTTTACTGATGGGGATATCATGTAAGAATGGGATTTAAATTGAGCATTGATGTCTATTTACAAGCTAAATAGATATATCAGATATTTGAATATATCAATAAGTATCAGATATCCATATGTATGCATTTGATTCATGGATTTTCCCAATGGTTAAGGCATTGATCAGCTACAGGGTCACTTAGTTCTTGTTGTTGCATATTAGGGGTTTTGCCAAATTCAACATTATTAATCAAACGTGTTTTACCCTTTCATGTTGAAGGACCTAAATGTAATACCCTCACTTAGCTTCTAAGATTCATAGATCTGCATTTAGCTACTATAGATTGATGTTATTTCATGAGTTATTAGGAGATATAAGGGTTCTCATCTGCTTAATAGATTCAGGGATATGTTTTTGCACTGGTACGGTATCAATTGAATCTGAGGTCCACCCACCTAGGTTTAGTAGAGCTTGAAGTAGAAGAAGGGTCAAGCCTTATAGTTGGCCTGGTGTCTCAAATAGTATGTTGAAAATGGGAGTTAGTTGCCCCTAGATATACCATATTCTCATCAAGATAATTGAAAACCCTCCAACATTTTCAAACACCAATAGATCCTATTATATCTTCTAGGAGAGATATAATCTGGTGATGCGTAGTCAACTAGTGACAGAGGACTATCTGATGATGATGTCAATGAGTGCACAAGTCTTGAAGTCACATGTGTGAATTTTTTCATATACTGTGAGCTAACAATGCTACTATAATTGTGAATTAACTAATTATCTTATTATAATTAACTAGGAAAGCCTTAAGACCAACTCAATGAATTATTCTGAAGATAGGGTATAAAGGAAAGATGTTTTCCTTGTTTGTAAAATGTAATTAGAATTTATGTTTTTGTGAAGTGAAAAAAGGAGCAGTTTTTGGTGAATGTGAGTGAGCAATCCAAGGGATTATTGGATATGAAATTTGTGATCTAGTTACAAGATCAGAAGAAGAAAAGGTCTAGTTGATAGGACAAAGAAAGAGGAAGGAAGTACAATTCAATTTTATTATTTTGCAAGGAATAATACAGAGATCATTTGGATAGTGGGTTCATTGGTCTTGCCCTTGAATTTGTTTGGATAGTGGGTCCATCTACCTTCCACAACTCCTAACAGGGTTGGCACAACTCCTAATAGGGTTGGAATCTCATAACAGGGATTCAAAGTCTCCTAATAGGGACTGATATGTAATGAATGTTGTTATAGACTCCCAAGTTGTCCTAATAAGGTCCATCCTCTAACAAGGAATATTTATATTAGTACATCATCTTGTGGGTATCATCCCCACTGGGGTTTTCCCTCTAATTAAGGGTTTCCCTAGTTAACATATCTAGTGTTATTGTACATGAGTATCTTGTTTTGGTTTCTAATTATATTATTCCCATGGTTAAGTTTGATTAAGGTTGATAATTATGATAATAGTTGGATAACTGATTCACCCCCTCGCCCCCCCCCAATTATATTGGTGGACTATATATTCTAACATTCTTTAACATTTTCTTCCTCTTTGCCTTCATCCTCACTTTCATCTCTCATGGTAAGATTCATCCCTCAGTGCATTTTTTCTTCCAATGGTTGCATTTTCTTTTGGAGGGCTCTAAAAACCCTCGGGTTAACACATGCAGTTCTTCCGTCACACTCTTCGTGGATACATTTTCATGATTTCACTGAAACCCTAGTACAAATTGCCTCACAATCAATGATCTATCCACATGCTTAGCCCAAACCATGGCCTTGGTGTAAAGTGCCTCCTTTTTGATGATATAATTACACACTGAAGAAATACCATTCAGATACCACTTGATGAAGGGTACTCCCCTTAATATCACAACACATAATAGAAACATAGAAACAACACAAATTGAGAGAACACAATATGGGCTTCTTATTATCATCGCAAGTGTAGAATTACATAGTTATAATATGAAAACCCACATGGGCACCTTTCTTACAACAATTAGCAAGATAGATCTATGACTATCACCTAGAACTACCCTAGGTAACCTATGGGCCTTCCTTATATAGGCACTTTTACCACTCAAGAAGGTTCTAGATGCTAAAGCCTAACCCTTGAGGTTGTCTAAACTCATATTATATTATTTCATTACACTTTATTACATAGGATCAAATCAAGATAATTTAAAAATTACATTTTTAGATGGGTCCACTTTTAGAGACCATAAATTGTAAATAATTGACCCGATGAGCTATTATAACCCCATTCCTGAATCCTCAACTAGCGATCTACATTTTCAATTGTGTAAGCATTCAATAATGGAGGTTTCACCTTGTTTTGGAGCCATTTAGGCCTTCATTGCTGGACCTAAAGTTTGGATAACCAAAATTCACACCAAAAATCTATAATAATTGCACCAATACATATGATATGACAATTAAACTCATCTAGTAGGATGACATGTCTAAGATGAATCTCCACGTATGAGATTAGAACAATCTGAGCACATAATATCAACTCACTAAAATTAAAAAGCCCCCTTAAGCAGCAACTTTGCACAAGAATAACCCTTATTGAAAACATGAAACTAGAAATATAAATATTTGTGGGTGATGCGTGATTTCCCTTACACCCAGGATGCTCCTACATCACTCTACGAGTCTAGAATCATCAAAAGAAGAAGAGGAACTTGAATATGATCCTCAACCTAAACCAACAATTTTTTGAAGGGCTATTGGACAAAGAAAATAACCTAAAATGTATAATTAGTATCCCAATGATTAGAGATGCATATTCTCTATAAATGCTATTATTAATGAACTAAGATCTATAGAAGAGACTATTTGTATAAATGATTCAAAGTCTTGAAAGATAGCCATGGATGAGGAGACAAAAGCTCTTTTAGGAATCATACATGGGACCTTGTAAAATTTCCTAAGGGATAGAAACCTATTGGATACAAATAGGTGTTCAAAAGGAAGATAGGTTTTGATGGAAGCATTGAGAACTATAAAGCATGATTGGTTGCAAAAGGTTACTCCTTGGTTTCAGGAGTTGATTATGGTGATTTTTTTCTCTTATAGTGAAAATGGAACCCAATTGTTTTCTACTTTCTATTACAACTTCCTACAATAGAGAGATTGAGAAAATGGGTGTGAAAACAACTTTCCTTCATTGGGATTTGGATAAATAAATTTATATGATACAACCATAGCACTATGTGGTGAAAGGTAATAGTCATTTGGTTTGTAACTTGAAGAAATCCTTGTATGGTTTTAAAAAAAGTCTTAGAATGTGGTACCAAAATTTTGATACATGTGTGTTGAGTTCGGGTTTTGTGCAGTCTAGATCAGGTCATTGTATGCATTCCAAATCTAATGGTGATCATTTTTTGGTTATTGCCTTATATATTGATGACATGCTATTTTTTGGAAAAATTAAAGGTTTTATTGCAAAACTAAAATCTCAATTTTCAAATTTTTTTGAAATGAAAGATCTTGTTGTAGAAAGGCACATTCTAGGAATGGAGATTATAAAAGATAGACATAACAGAAAGATTTGGCTACGGAAAATTAAGTGTATTGGCACTGTAGTGCCTCCTATTTTTTCATTTTGTACCTTGTTATATTTTTGTTTCAAGAGATACTTTGATACTCATGTTTGAGAATATTTAAGATGACCTGATGATCAGATACTATATTTTGGTTTACTAGTATCATAGATGTTTGATGCTATGGTGTTTAGTTTGATCATATCTGCATGATGATGCTTATTGATGTGACATGATGCTTTATGATAATATCTAGTTATTTTTTATTCAAACATATACTCTACTTATGATTATATGATGGACTTATTGGATTTTGGATACTTTGATTAGATGCTATGGCTATTTACTTCATTCTTTCTTTGAGATGTTTTATTATGCAATGAGTGATTTAAATAGATTAATTTAATTTAATTAAATAAATGGTTATTAATATGATTTAATGTATTTTTCACTTTGGCTATATTATTATATGCAATTGTACTTGATCGTGTTTCTCATTGCGCAAGATTTATATCCCTGATAGTGGCACATGGAGTTAGAGATTCAATTGTTCTTACCTAGCCAATGCCATCCCTGTATGGTCAATGTACCCTATTTGATTGTTTAATTAAACCCTCAGGTGATTTAATAAATCTAAACTCATTTGCATTATGTGATTATACTAGTGAATGTGTTTGTGCATTTAGAGGTTCACAATTATCATGAAATTTGTTAAGGAATGGTGTGATTTTATAGCTTTTGGGAATTTTATATTTGATTTAAATATTTTAATTCTCGACAGCTTTGTTGTAGTTGAATTCCATTCAATTGGAATTACCTAATTTTGTCTAAGTTGAGAAAGGGTTGTTTTAGTGGGCCAACTAATTTTCTAATATTATATTCCACTTTTAAAAGTGAATATAAATCCCAAAAGGGAATAATTCCTCACTTGTCACTTGTGAAATAGGAATTTGGAGAGAAAATTCCAAAATCATCTCTGAAGAATTTACTATTATGTTCATTGTAGGAGCTATGGGTGTGGGATTGTTGCAAGGTTAAGCTCATTGGATCCATCTTGGGGAAACCTTTGCTTGTTTTGATTTTCAATGGTGACAATGGGGTGACTATTTTATTGCACGCGTTCTTGTTTTAGCCCTTTGGCTGTGAGGTAGGGCTCTCCCACTTTATTGTTTTTGCTCTATTTTGGAGTCTATTTCTGGTAGTAAGTCATTTGGAGGCTAAGAATAGTGTTCCCCTCCATTTCTACATGCTAGCTCTACCTGGTTGGGCAGGTATGAGCATTTGTATCTTTTTGGACTTGAGGGTTTAGGGTTTCATGTCATTATGCTAGCCATTTTTGTATACAAACTCCTAACCTAGATTTTATTTTTTATTTGTGGCTTTTGTACCTAATGTCATAATGGGTTTAAATTTTGAATATTTTGCTCATTTTTGGTTTTTGCCTCAATTTGCAAGCTGTCCTATTTTCTTGAGTTTTCTTGGCATGGAAGTTGGTCATGGATCCAAATTATCTATAGGGATGTCTATTTGACCCTAGATGTATTTTATTATATTGGGATTCATGTCAAATCCATACTCTCGGATATAGGTTAGTTGAGTGATCTTCTTTACTTGTGTTTTATATGTTTCTCATCTAGCCCTTGTTATTTATGATCATCGTGTAGTTGGTTTGCCCACACACAAGCATGTGAGCATGTACTTGTCAGGTTCTTGTGAGACCCAAGTTCCTAGTTGCTTATCAATTGAGTTATGTTCATTAGGTTGGGTTGGGAAACAACATTGCCTATAGGCACTCATCATGTGATGAACATGGGTATGAAGGGTAGGTTAGTGAAGAAGTTTCTCTTGTAACCCTAGGTCATGTTCTAATAAGTGATAAGTTTAACCCTAGGTCATGTTCTAATAAGTGATAATTTTAACCCCAGGTCATGTTCTAGTATGTGAATAATTTTCTAATAAGTGATAACTAAATAGATTCATGGGTAATTAATTAAGATAAGAAAATACTATGTACCTATATGGATCCCCTAAAGGTATGTGCTCATTGGTTTATTTGAGAGCCAAATTGTCCACATGGTTCATCTAGGGATATAGCACGTTGGCCTCCTAAGGGAGTCCCAAGGGGAAGGGTCCATACAATGTTGAGCTAGGGAGTCCCAAGCAACCTATTATCCACTATAGCCCCTACATAGTAGGCCCATAGAGTGTCTAATCAGGACCTATTGTACTGCATTGTCTCGTAATCTTGGTTTCAATCCTCTATAATATTTGGCATGAGTGCTAGCCATGGATGATTGTATTATATGTGTTTGAGGTCAGATCACTATCTCCATTAGCATGATGAGAGTGGGCCTATGAGTTCTACGTGGTTGGGAGGCATAGCTACCTTTACCACTACTAGGGACTGATGTACAAAGTTGGCCTTCCTCCATGTTCAGTGTCAGAGTTGGATGCTCATATGGCTCTTTGTATCTTCCAAAGTATGTTTCCATATGATTTATGTTACTTTAGTTTATAGAGATAGTTGATTTATGCTAATGTATGTTCTTTGTGATGTTACTTTTCCACATGATGACTAGATGATATGGTTTAGATGATTAGATGGTTGATTCATCCTTTCTAGCATGCTTAGTTGTTTTCCATTCATCTAAGTGTTCAAGCCTTGATATTTGTGGATCTGGTACTCCCTAGTGTGGGAGAATTATTCCATTTTGCACCTCTTGTTTTGCTTTTCCCTGTGTTGTCGGTGAACCTCACGTTAGAGAGGGTTTTCCTCATGCAAGAATGCATTATTTTGCAAGAGAAATGTGTTCTCTCACATTAGAAAACCCTTCTCTCACATGGAGAATGATGAATTATCATGTGAGGTTGTACTCTCTCATGTGAGGCTAGGTATTATCTTGCATGAGCTTGTGGCTCGGCTGCTAGAGAAAATATTGACTAGTTTAGCATTCCCTCTTGCAGGAAATGTGTTCTCTCACATGAGAAAGAATTATCTTGCATGCAATGAGGTACTTCCTCATGTGAGGAGGTATTCTCTCACGCAAACTTGCAAGGTTGTGTTTCCTTGTGTGATAAATAGAAAGCATTTCTGCTTGCTTTCAAGAAATATGCTTTGGTGTTTTGAGTACACTTTAGGGTTGCACACCCCCCTAGGATTTGATAGATTAGAGATTCTAGGTTTCGTAACTATTAAACTTTCATAGTTGGTTTTGAACACATTGGTAAGTAATGACACTTGAAGATTCATTGGAGGTCTAGATTGCTTAGTTAAGTCTTTCGTTAGGATATTTTGATCGATTTCATGTTTATGTTGTTTGAATCCATGCTTATTACTTTTAAAAAAATGTATTGTCTTTTATCTATCCTTGTTCCAAGGATCTCTAGGTGTGGCATTACAGGCACTTTACTGAAAAGATCTAATATGCAAGATTCTAGACTATTGTGTATTCCTGTTACAATGAGAATGAAACTTACTAGTTCACAATGTCTTGCATCATCATCAGAGATTTAAGACATGAGTTGAATAAGGTATCAAAGTGTTGTTGGAACTTTGATATGCTATGGTTTGTACAAGACCAAATATTGTCTAAGTAGTGGGATTTCTTTCTCATTACATGTCTAATCTAGGAAGAGTGCATTGGAATGTATTGAAATGAATTTTTAGATACTTGCAGGTAGGGTGTTTTTTAGTGGTGAATATTCGTAATTTTGAAAAATTTAGAAATTTTTTGCTAGTAATTTGGCTAATAATTTAAGATTTAATTTACCCTAAATCGCCACATTTTTTTATTAAATTTAGTTCTAAAATATTTAAAATCACTCAATAATTTATTTTATAAAAAATTTAAACTCAAAAATTCACCACAATATTTGATACATGATTAGATTTGATTCATCTAAATATTATATATTATCAAATAAATTAAAATTAATTCACCAATAATCATCATAATTATTAGTTACTTTAGGGATATATTACCAATATTTAGTTTTCATTATTGATTTAAAATATATTAAATAATGTAATTATCCTCATAATTTCCAAGAGATAAAACATGTTCAATTTTGATTTGTAATATTCCATGATGATTAGCAAGCTTCCTATTATTATTGAGATTCACCAATATTTTCTACTCAAAAATTATGATTCCAAAATAATCGCCAATGTAAATAATATTTAAAATTAAAAAAATTGAGAGATTCGCCGATAAAAATAATTTGGTTTTTCAAACTAATGAAAGATTTGCCAATAATTTATATCTTTTTATGGAGGGGGGTTTCTTAAAGTTTACCCTGCTTGTAGGGCACCTCATAACACTCTATATATGTTTTCATATAACATGAAATATTATTCCTTATATATTTAGGGCTATGTGGATTCAAAATAGGCTAGACATCTTGATAGAAGAAGATCCACCAATGCATATGTGTTTATCTTATTTGGTGTTGCACTTAGTTGGAGGAGCAAACGACAAGATGTGATCACTTTGTCCACTAAAAAGGTGGAGTATATGAAATCTACTCATGCTTGCAAGGAAACCATTTGGCTCAAGAGATTATGTTAAGATATAGAGTTCAAATAGGGTAGAGTGATAATTTATAGTGATAGTCAGAGTGCAATCTACCTAGTGAAGAACCCAACATTTTACTCTAGGACCAAGCACATTGATGTGCAATATCATTGTGTGAGATATATGGTTGAGGATGGAAAGGTCAAGCTAAATAAGGTATGAAATTTATTGAATTTTGTTGATTCTTTAACTAATCCTGTGAGCATAGAGAATTTTAGATGGTGTTCAGAGTCCATGGGCTTTTTGACCCCTAGAAACTAAGTCCATGATAGTATGCATCCCTTTACTCTTTCAAGGTATTTGACATGTAGGAGAATGTTAAGAAAACATGTTTCTTAACCATATAATATTTCCTAGACAGTTCTAAAAGTAGTTGGGAAGTCTTCCACATGTCGGTGCCTTGGAAAAGGTAAAAATAATTGTTAAAACATGCTCTATCCATAGTATAATATAGCAAGGCCATCTTTATAGGATATATGACAATTGACATGACAATCACGAGCATCAAAAATAGGGGATAAGAGCTTGGAAGTGAGACACTATTTTTAACCGTGTTCATGTCTATCTTAGGCAACACAAGTCATGCATGTGAAACATGCATCAAGGGGGTTTCTCACATGATATTGTAAAATCACAACTAGTTTGCAAGTTGTGAAAAACCTATAAAAGGAGGGCTTAGGGAGTTTGAGCATGGAGTTCTTTTGCAAGATTAGGTGCTGGAAGTGTACTTGTGAAGTTCCTCCAAGTTTGAGTTGAGGTGATGCTCTTGTAAGTACTTGTACTACAAGTGTGTAGTAATCTTCATTGATTTGATGATACATTATGCAGGTCTTATAGTGTGGGATTTTTCTCACATAAGATTTTCCCCATGAAATCACTATGTTATGTGTTTACTATTATTTCATTTATGCTCTTATTTGTCTCTTGAAATTCTTGCAATAATAAGTTGAAATTTGCATATTCATCTTGTAATACCTATCAATTTTTCTATCACTGTGGATTTTGTTTTTAAACCCTATTAGGCCTTTATATGAATATTTTAGCTCTTAGTTAGTAAAACTATAGTTACTTTCATGATGATATCATATTGTGTGTCATCAGATGATGTTCACTGTTATCCTCATGATGCTGAGATTCTTATCTTAGAATATGATGTTATTTATACTCATGATTTACTAACTATACTTACCCCATACTTATGTGTATGGTGTGTGTGTAATTTTTTTTACATTTCTATTTGACGTGTTTGATGTGGTTGAGGGAGGGAGTTGTAATCGCCTGCAAGTCAGGATCTACATGATGTACAATTTCTTGTGTTTTCCCATTTAGTTAGATATATATAAGTACATGCTCATCTTTTATGCAGGTTTAAAGGTATTGGACGTCAACTTCCCTAAATTTTCAGGATGAGCATGCCTTGTTTTAATATCTCAATGGCAAGAGAGGGAAGATAAGGTTTAGGTTCAAATCACAACCTAAGTCTAATTATTCTCCTAAGAAGGACAAATGTTTGTTTGACTACCCATTCAAATCCATAAGTCTATCATTGTGCATGTTATTTGATGTTGGACTTGCTCTATTTTTCTTATATTGCATTTATGTCAATTGGGTGATGTGTTATTAAGTAAAAGATTTAATTATGACACTCAAATAATCTTATAATATTTATATAATTAAATATTAGTTTAATGAAAAGGAAATATTAAAATATAATGATATTTAATTCATTGAGAATTAATTATATATGCATTCAATTTAAAATATTTAAATTAAAAAGTCTAAATACAGTTGTTGAGTAAAGTAATTAATTATTAGAGATAAATGGAAGCTTTATCCATAATTATTTAATTATAATAATAAATTTAGAGTTCCACATGACTAGTGAGCTATAAATACTATTATTAATTAAAATAATAATTATATTATTTCAAAAGTACTTTGCACAAATTTACAAAGTGGAAAAAGAAAAAAATTATTTATTTAATTAAGAAAGTGTTTCTTTTTTGATAGGTAAGATTATTGATATTATATTAATATTAAAGAGAGAGATTACAATATTTGAGGTATGGCCATATACCTTACTACCATATATCTACCCGTCATAAGGCCATACATTTTACATTACAAAAAATTGCAGAGTATTAACACCCTGCCAAAAGCATGGACCACCCAAACCAAAAACACCAAAGATGAAACTAAAAGGTGCCCACATGTTAACATTGTTTTCTCCACCATCATCTTGTAGCTAATCCTTGAACTAGTGGGCCACCTCCTCATGTGTGAATGTTGGTATAGAGTGATCATCCAACACTGAAATCCCCTACCTAATCTGGTGATGGTTACTACATCTATCCCCCACCTCTTCAAGCAATGAGGCATCCACCCAGACACCCTTTGTTGAGGACTTCTGCTAGTTCTTCTTCACAACCTGATGGTGCAGAGTCTGCCCTGGGGCAAGCGTCCTCTTGCGCAGTGTGGCCTTTATGAAACCTCGCTTTCTCTCAGCTAACACCCAAATTCTCCCAAGCAAAAAATCCACAATCTTTCTCCAACCCTTCTCTACCTTTGGGACATGTACTACATGTGGATTTGTAAGGGACCATACTACTAGTGGCTGAACAGATGATTCTCCACCACCAATCAATCTCCAAGGCTCCTCTCCCATCTCTACACCCCCTCCCAAGACATCTCTTTCAATTATATCTTCCAATCCCAAAAGCCACTATGTATCAACACAAGTTGCAACTACATGGTGAACTTTCTCCTTCATTTCACCCACCATTAGTGCCAATGCTAAAAATAGAGACACCACATCTAGGTTTGATTTTTGCTTCTAATATGCATCTAGGTTTTTTAGTCCAAACATCTATTGGACTCCCTCCAAGAATTCTAGATCATCAAACACAAATATGTTCTTAGAGCCCAAAGCAATACTTGCCTTCATTTTCATTGCCTTTGATGAAAAATTTGGCTTGTCTTCTACCTAAATTTAACTTGCTTGGAACTCTTTGGAAACAGGCATATGTCGAGGTGCCAAGAAATGATTTTACAAGATGATAGACATAGAGGATTGAGATCTTTGCATGTTGTAAAATGATATATGCCATAGGGTGTAGGAATCATGATGCCTTCCCCAAGAAATTGGCAAAGATATAAAGATTATTATTTATCAATTTGGCCAAAGCATAAAATTTTCTCTCTTTAATCTAGTACAAGGAGTCTAAGGTCCTCAAATATATCATTCTGAGTTCCCATATTTGCATTTGTGCCCATGTTAGACAACATGTCTGCCACCCTATTTTCTTCTCGATAGGTATGGGAAACCTTGAATTCTTCAAATTCCATTAACAATCCTTTGATTTGCTGAATATATTTATCGAGGTGCCAAGCATCGAGCTTCTTTTTCTTAGTGTCATTAATGATTATCTCCGAGTCCCCTTCCAAATGGAATCTTCTAATTCCAAATTTAGCTCCTAAAAGAACCTCTTTTGTGTTCCAATTATCTTTTATATGGAGCTGAATTTTATCTTTCTTTATGTGATTTTTGAGACGTATTTGTGATTTGTGAGCTTACAATAGGGGTTTGAGGCTCAAAGTGGCTAGTGTCAAGGTAATCTATTGCATGTTGGTCTTGATTGGTATTGAGAGGGAGGTGAATATGTACATTCTTTTCTATCAATTATAACAAAAATATTACTCACAAAACTAATAATCAATCTTTTAACTATTATAACAATAACAAATACAATAGAATAAAACCATATGAGATCACATAAGAGAGCATACATAAGTGAAACTTGTATTTATACATGGAAACCCTCATAAGAGGGTGAAGATCATAGTGGGAATAATATACCCAATAGCATTTCCTTGCAAGTAAAAGGGTGACCTATTAAAAGCTTACATTTGTTCCTTCTAAGAGCTCGTCCTATTAGGAATGCACACAATTTGTTAAGATTACAAAAACCTACCAAGGCTACCTTGTGAAAGGATATTGATCCCTTTTTGAGAGAGATATTGTTAGAGAATTTTAGAGACTTAATTGTAAGGAAACTCAGGTACAGAAACAACTTCCTACACTAATCTCATAAGGAAAGTATGATGCAAATCCTATTAAAATCTTCTACACTTACAGATTCAATATCATGTAAAAAACAATATTGTAGCAAACCATGCATATAGAAAATAGACAGAGAAAGGAACACATAACACAAGGATATGCTGATGGGAAAAACCTTTCAGTAAAACAACCCCACCCCTTCAGAACCTGCACAATGTATTATCTTCAACACGAGGTTACAATACACTTGCAATGCAAGTTCAACATCAACAACAGAAGACTCTAGTAGCTACTCACAGTACCAACAATACACCTTTTTTGCATCGCTTCTCTTTTCAACCCTAAAAATGCTTATAACATGCACTTCACTTTAGGGCTACTCCCAAAGGTAAATTGTATTAGGGTTTTACCATTCTTTGAGAAAATAGGAACCCCAAAAATTTTTTTGGGGCGATGCCCTGAACCCCACTATTGGGGTAGAGTGTATAGTACTCAAATATCTTAGTTGCCACATGTCTTCACCTATCATTGAATCTTCTTAACATAGCTCTTACGTGTCATAGGAATCCGTCATAACCATTTTAGTCATGATCTCCTTACACACAATTCAAGATGTCGACACATCAACATTATTTGCAAGAAATACATTTTACAAAACCAATAATAAGAATAGGAATTATACAAGGTTGATACACATTATTCCTAACATTCTCCCACTTGTCGAACACCTTGTAAGAGCAACAGGAACATAATAGGAACTAACTGCTATAGGCCGAAAGGCCCATAGACTCCGAACACCATCTGAACTTCTCAGTGCCCACTGGTTTCGTTAATGCATCTGCAACATTCTTCACAGTATCTACCTTTTACAAATTTACCTTTCCATCTTCCACCATATCTCTCACAAAGTGATACTACACATAAATGTGCTTCGTTCTGGCATGGAAAGTTGGATTCTTTGCAAGGCAAATAGCACTCTAACTGTCACACCAAATAGTAATCTGTTCTGCATCAACACCAACATCAGAACACAATCTCTTGAGCCAAATGGATTCCTTACAAGCATGAGTAGCAGCCATATACTTAGCTTTTGTAGTGGAGAAAGCAACCACAGGTTCTCGCTTGCTCATCCAACTGATGGCACCACCAAACATAGTGAACACATAAGCACTGGTGGATCTCCTGTGGTCAATATCACCTACCCAATCTAAATCCACAAACCCATGAATACAAACTGAATGTAAAAATCCAAAAGAGTTACCATGATAACATATGGAGTAATCTGATGTACCCCTCAAATATCTGAATACTTGCTTAACTGCATCCTAATGTATCCGTCCAGGATTAGCCATAAATTGACTCAGGACTCCCACTACTTGGGCAATGTCTGGTCTAGTACAGACCATAGCAAAATAAGACTACCAACTACACTAGCATAAGGTACTCTACTCATGTCCTCCACCTCACTAGGAGATTTTGGACAATCATTTACAGATAACTTTGTTCCCACAGGAATAGGAACACATAGTGGTCTACAATCTTCCATGCTGAACCTATCCAACACAGACTTCACATACTTACTCTGACTCAACCAAAGTTTTATGTTAGACTTGTCTCTACTGATTTCCATACCCAAGATGTACCTAGCTGCCCCAAGATCTTTCATCTCAAACTGTGCTGACAACTGAGATTTAAAATAAAAAATCATACCCTTACCCTTCCCAAACAACAACATATCATCAACATATAATGCAACAATAAGAAGGCGATTATTTTCAATTTTGAAATAAACACAATGATCTGATTTCAATTTTACAAATCTAATTGACAACACAAAGGCATCAAACTTAAGGTACCAAATCCTAGGAGATTGCTTCAAACCATATAGAGATGTCTTTAATCTGCAAACTAAGGATTCTTTACCTATAACAATGTAGTGCTCAGGCTGTGACATATAAATCTCTTCCTCCAAATCACCATGAAGGAAAGTTGTCTTCACATCCATCTGTTCTATCTCTAAATCATATGATGCAGCAAGAGATAATAGAAATCTAATGGATGTCAACTTTGCAACAAGAGAGAATATTTCACCATAATCTATTCCCTCTACTTGTGAATACCCCTTTGCAACCAATCTAGCTTTGTACCTTTCAACATTGCCATCTGCACAGAATTTCTTCTTAAACACCCATTTACAGCCAAAAAATTTTCTCCCTTTAGGAAAAGGTACAAGGTCCCATGTTTTTTTTTTCTCTAATGAAGCCATCTCATCATCCATAGCCTCAATCCAGGAACCTACATCTTCCATGCCCAAATCCTCTTTCATAGATCTACGCTCATCAGTGTTAGTAATCAAAGCAAAAGCACAACTGGAATCTAACATAGAATAACCAAACCTTTCTGGTTGCTTTCTTTCTCTCATGGATCTCCTCAAGGGCTGAGGTTGAGGTTGTTCTTCCTCTTCTTCTGAACTATCAGAGCTGCAAGGGCTCTCCTCATCATTAGACCCAACATGGTCTCTCTGTTCAGTCTTCTCAGGGGTAGGAGGCAACTAAACAACATCTTTTTCCTTTTCTTTTTCATCTGGTTGTAGCACAATAGGAGAAGATGTTAGCTCTCTAAAAATAACATTTCTACTATACAACACCTTACTAGTCACAGGATCCCAAAGCTTGTATCCTTTCACACCAGCACTGTACCTAATGAAAATACATTTAACAGCTTTGTTTTCCAACTTAGATCTTTTCTCCTTTGGAACATGTGCATAAGCTTCACAACCAAAAACACGAAGATGTCTAATCAAAGGCTTCTTACCAAACCACACCTCCATGGGTGTCTTACCAACAAGGGCTGATGTAGGAGATCTATTAACCAGATAGTAAGCAATGGCCATAGCTTCGGCCCAAAACCTTTGTTCTAAACTAGCTCCACTAAGAATACTCCTAGCCTTCTCCATCAGTGTCCTATTCATTCTCTCTGCAACTCCATTTTACTATGGGGTATAAGGAGTTGTCTTATGCCTCTCGATACCTTGTTCTTTATAGAACTGTTCAAACTCTGCTGAGCAAAACTCACCACCATTGTCAGTTCTCACACACTTAATCTTCTTACTAGTCTGATTCTCTACAAGGGCTTTAAATTCCTTAAATCGACTAAAGACTTGTGTCTTACTTTTAAGGAAATAAATCCATGTCCTTCTACTGTAATCATCTATGAAAGATACAAAAAATAAAAACTTGGAGATTGAAGGAACTTTTATAGGACCAAATACATCAGAATGAATAAGATCCAAAATATCAGAAGATTTGTGAGAACTAGAGTAAAAATTAACACAATTTTGTTTACCATATACACAGGGTTCACAGAAGTCGAACTTGAGATTGCAATCATTTAACCCTTCAACGAGATTTTTATTTTTCAAGGTTCTGAGACCCTTCTCACCAATGTGGCCAAATCTCATATGCCACAACATTGTCTTTTCTGCAGGAAGCTTTCCTTCCAAAGTGTTTGCACCCTTAGGTACACTTGTTGCACTAGCATCAGAACCACTAACCACAGTCTTCTTTACTGCTCGTTCAGATGGTGGGGATGAAGTGATAGCTACTCTCTTCTTTGAAACAGAAGAACTATTACACTGAGAAATGTGTGCATCAAGCTGAAACAAATTACCTCTCCTAGTACCCTTAGCAAGCACCATAGCTCCTCTCATCATCTTACATCCATCTTTAGAAAAAATAACTTGCACACCTACATCATTCAACATACTTATAGATAATAGGTTTCGTGCCAAACCTGGAATGTGCATAACTCCATTGATTCCCTTTACTCATCCATTAGGAAATTTGATAGTGACCCTTCCGCGTCCAACTATCTTTAGGTGAGAATCATCACCCAAGTACACGTTTCCACCATCGAACTCTTCATATCTTAAGAACCAATTTTGATGAGAGGTCATGTGAAAAGATGCACCCGAGTCAACCAACCACACATCATCAGATGCATGGGCTGCCAAAGCTATGATGAATGCATCACCATCTTCTTAAGATTTTTCAGAACCAGAATCTGAGGCTTTCTTCTTTTTCTTAGGATCTTTACAGTCTTTATGAAAGTGCCCAATCTTATCACAGTTCCAACATTTTGCCTTGGACTTATTGGAAGTCTTTGACTTCCCACAGGATTTGGATCTACCCTTATTGTCAGACTTATTGTCATTTTTCTTCCCTCTTTTCGTGGATCTCCCACGAACAGCAAGGGCTTCTTTTTCTAAAATAGAAGCCTTTCTCCGCATCTCCTCTGATAGCAGCAAAGACACCACATCATCCATTTTGAAGGTGACTAATGTACTTTCAAGAGCCATCACAAGATGGTCCCATGAATTCGGTAAAGAACACAAAAGTGTGTAGCAATGATCCTCCTCCTGTAACTTCACACCAGCTGATGTCAACTATGCAACCAGTAGATTAAATGCATTTAAATGATCTGTTAAGGATCCACCTTCCTCCATTTGTAGAGAATACAACTTCTTCCTTAGGAACAACTTGTTCACCAAAGATTTTTTCTGATACACAGCCCCAAGTCTCTCCCACAAACTATATGTGGTTTTCTCATCTAGAACATTCAGAAGGACTGCATCGGTTAAACAGAGTCTTATGAGACCCTTAGCTTTACGGTCTTTGATATCCCAATCTGCTTGAGCTATACTTGCTGGTCTTGTAGCACTTCTAGTCGCTTCCCATAGGTCACGATCTTCCAACATGTCTTCCATCTTGAGTTTCCACAACTCGAAATTAGTGCCATTAAATTTCTCCACCTCCATTCTTCCATATGATGAACTTGCCATCTCAATTTGCAAATAAGATTCAGGATGCTCTGTACAAGACTCCCACTCAAATTGAGATTAGCTCAAAAAACCCTACCTGACAACTAGGATCAAAAGTTGATCAAGCTCTGATACCACTTGTAAGGAAACTCAAGTGCAAAAATAGCTTCCTACACTAATCTCATAAGGAAAGTATGATGCAAATCCTATTAAAATCTTCTACACTTACAGATTTAATATCATGTAAACAACAATATTGTAACCAACCATGCATACAGAAAATAGACAGAGAAAGGAACACATAACACAAGGATTTTTTGGTGGGGAAAAACCTTTCGGTAAAACAACCCCACCCCTTCAGAACCTGCACAATGTATTATCTTCAACATGAGGTTACAATACACTTGCAATGCAAGTTCAACATCAACAACAAAAGACTCCAGTAGCTACTCGCAGTACCAACAATACACCTTTTTCGCATCGCTTCTCTTCACAACCCTAAAAATGCTTATAACATGTGCTTCACTTTAGGGCTACTCCCAAAGGTAAATTGTATTAGGGTTTTACTATTGGGGTAGAGTGTACAGTACTCAAATATCTTAGTTTCCACATGTCTTCAGCTATCATTGAATCTTCCTAACATAGCTCTTACGTGTCATAGGAATCCATCATAACCATTTTAGTCATGATCTCCTTACACACAATTCAAGATGTCAACACATCAACATTATTTACAAGAAATACATTTTACAAAACAAATAATAAGAATAGGAATTATACAAGGTTGAGACACCTTATTCCTAACATTAATACAAGTCTTCCCTATTGAAGACTTATAATAGTTTCAATGGTAAGAAAGAAAAATAAAGGTTAGATCTAAGTGTATGACACACCTTTCCTTGTAGGTCCTTTGTGATTACCTACGAAGATTATCTGATCTCCTTCTATTCTAAATTTTCTCCATGAACATCCTTTGTTCACTTCTCTTTTTGTGTGATAATGCTCTGGTCTTCTATTCTACTCATTGTTCTTCCAATCTAATCTCTAATGCCTTCTCTACAAATCTTAGAGAAATAAACAACTAAGTTCAAGTGTCCTTAAATACACTTATACAATCTGGTTGTCAAAACCCTAAAATTATCTTGCTCAAAACATGTATTCAAATTTTTTAATCCATAAGCAATCTAGTCACAAAATACCCATGACCACCTATCATGTGGGTTTTCTCATCTTCCTATAAGTGTACATATAGACTTGTAACCTTTTTTTTTTCTTTGGTTACTTTTGTTGCTTCTCTTTGTGTGTATGTCACATCATTATTAGACTATCATGTAGTCTTATCACATCACTCCTAACTCAACTTAGATGAACTATAATCAACTAACTTCTATGATTGTCTATCATTTGTAGCATTGTTTATACCATATCTCTTTTCATGACTAGTGTGTTAGTGTCTTGGTGGTTGCACTTCCTTGCAATTATTCTTATTCTTGTTAACCAATTTCAGATTAATTACAACACTCTAGTACTTACTCAATGCTTAAGTCTTCATGATGCTATAACTTGGTCATCACCATTTTTTGGATCTATCTTGCCATTGTAACTTCCCAATTCTAACGATCTCCCCCTTTGGCATTGATGACAAAACCTTTTCAAATACAAATTTATGTTAACAAGACTTTCTTCTCTTCAGTTGAGTCTCATCTTTACCTATCTACGACCTTAAAGATTATTCTCCCCCTCTATAGGTTGATAACAATGTTTCTATTTTTATGCACTTTTTCTTTCTAGGATTCTCCCCCTTGTTCTTTATCTTTACATCTCCCCTTACTTTTTATGTTCTCCTTTCATTTTTTTATCTAATTCTCCTTCCTCAATTTTCTTCCCCTTTTCTCCTTTGGTTTTTATTTATTCAATATTCTCCCCTTTTTGTCATTCAATGACAAAGGGCATGGGTTGTGTAGTTTTGATAGCTTACAACTTTTCAAATATTTCTTTGTATCTCTCCTTGGTGTTTTGAGTTGAGTCTCCCATGACTCCTTCAGATGAGTGAACAAAAGTATTTCACTCCTTATGTCTACCAGTTTCCTGTCGATACCTTCCTCTGCATCCACAGGTGGCTTAGAAATTTGTGCTTCTACTTCTTTCACATGTTCACTTATTATCCTAGCTATTGGGGATAAGAAACATTGCAGTTCCATCAATTGAATAACCCTATTCTTCTTCTTCTTCCCTCAATTGATTTACCAAATACATGGTATTCTAAATCTTAATTGTATTCTCTGAGATTGATCTTGTCAAAGGATGATAAGCATGGATAGCTTCATCAAGCTCTTATTGAACTTCAATGCAGGAGCATCTTGAGTGTAAGAGCAATCTTGCATCACCCAAAAAATACTTTTCATTTCAGTCTTTTCTATTTTAATAAGGACTATTAGACATGGTGGTTACTATTTATGTGAACTTGCTATTTTTAGTAAGTTTGTCATACAAGCTTATAATGTTCTCATTTTCTACATGAAGGTTCATTTTAGAGTTGTAAGCCTACCATAAAAATCTCATTGCTCTAGCTTAAGTATTGGAGAAGTTATTATAGATTTTTGGTGGAAAATTTTGCAGAAAAATATTCAAGCTCACTGTTGGAGGTCTTAGAGTGCCTAGATGAGATCCAAAAACTCAATGGAAGGGCATTTGTACCATTTCAATTATGTAGATCAAGAGCTGGTGTTTCCAAAAAGTGGTTATAATAGCCAATCAGAGAAACGACTTGTGAGTTATGGCCTTTCAAAGTTTGGCTACCCAAAATATCTAAAATAATTGTCAAAGATGTATTTGGCCAACTCTATATGTATTGTTAGGGTCTGTCGGCCCTACATATTAAGTTTCATTATCTAGAACCTTCCCAGGTGATATAAAATTGTCTATTTAAGAAAGGCCCAAACATTTTCTAGCATATCTTTGGTGATAGTTTGTAGCTTGTCTTGTAGATTATTGTAATGAAGCCACCCATATGGGTTAGCATATTGTACTTGTGAATTCTATAATACTGCATTTGTGGTGCAAATAAGAAGTCCATATTTTCTTCTCACATTTTTTGTTGTTTCTTTGTTTCTGTTATGTGTTTATGGTATTAAGGGGAGCACCCTTCATCAAGTAGTATCAGAGTTAGAGTTCTTGAGTGTGTGGATAGATCACTGAGTGTGAGGTAGTTCACACCAAGACCATGTTTTGGGTTGAGCATGTAGACAGATCGCCAATTGTGAGGTAGTTTCCACTAGAGTTTCAGTATAAGCATGAAAATGCTTGCATGAAGAGAGTGTGGCAAAAGAGTTGTAGGTGTTACACCTGAGGGTTTCCTATCCCTCACAAGACAAATGCAAGCATTGGAAGAACAAATATGCAAAGGCATAAATCTTCCCATAAGATTTGAAATAAAGGATGCGGAAAAAGTAGAAGAAAATGCAAAAGTAGAGTCATTTCTAAACCCAGACCAAGAGAGGCCTTTTAGGGCCATCTCCAAGATTGGAAAAAGACCTAAGTTTGAAGTTCCCACCTTTTCAAAAAATCTTAACCTAGAGGAGCTGATCGATTAGATCAATGAACTAGAGGAGTACTTTGAGTATGAAGATATTGAGGATCTTGATAGGGTCAAGTTTGCAAAGGAAAAACTAAAGGGACATACAAAGATCTAGTGGTAGGAGGTTCAGTTGGAGTGAAATAGAAAGGAAAAGGACAAAAGCACCAGATGGGAATAGATGGTAGCTAAGGTGAAGTGACAATTCATTCCCATGGACTATGAGCTTGATCTATTGAAGAAAATACAAGGGTTGAATCAAGTGGAAAAATTTGTTCAAGAGTGTATTAAAGAGTACTACAAAGTTCTCATTAAAAATGGCCATGCAAAAGCTAATAAGGAGAAAGTGGCTCGTTATCTTTATGGGTTAAGATCCAAGCATTCAAGATGAGTTGAGTCTAGTTCAAATGAATAGTATTGAAGAGGCATACCAATTTTCCCTAAAATTTGAGGAGAAACTAATCAAGAAGTTTGACAAAAAGAATAATGGAAGAGGTTGCAGTGGAAGATCTAGCGAATGATCTTATGGAGGCTGTAATGATGATTAGAAGAATAAGAATGAGGCTAGAAGTCGAAGTCAAAACCAAAGGGGAAACAATTCCAATTATTTCCATGATTAGAACAATAGAGATCAGAGAGGAAGAGGTAGGGGACAAGGATCTGGAAGGGGAGGCTTTCGTGGGAAATGTTTTCACTGTGGAGAAGAAGGGCATAAAGCCTTTGAATTTTCCTAGTGCCAAGGAAGGATAGATCAAAGAACAAAAGGTCACACTAGAGTAGCACATTTTGATGAAGATGCCAAATCATTACATTCTGAAGATACTGAAAGAGGAGATGTCCTAGTTAACAGAAGTGTCCTGCTAAGTGGTGAGAATGAACCTAATCAAAGAAGGAGCTTGTTTAGCACAAGGTGCAAATGTGAAGATAAGTATTGTGATGTCATCATTAATGGTGGAAGTACTCAAAAATTTGGTGTCAGAAATGATGGTCACCAAGTTGAAGCTGAAGAGACAAAAACACCCATGTCCATATCATATTACTTGGGTGCTAGATGACCACAAAGTCATGGTCAATGAGCAGTGCTCCATGAAGTTCAAGATTGGAAGCTACCAAGATGAGGTGCTATGTGATATCATACCTATGGACATATGTCATATGTTTTTGGGTAGGCCGTTGCAATTTGATAGGAATACTATACATGATGGGCGAGAAAATAAACAAGGATAGAGTGAAACATAAGTTGAAACCATTGAAGGATAAAGAGGAAAAGCTATGTAGTGCTTCTAGACTATGCTTTGTTGATGGAAAAGAGTCTCTCAAAGGTATGAAGTGTGAGCATATGTGTTTTACTATAATTCCAAAATATGGTAAAGAAGAAGTAGAGGAGGTACCTACAAAAGTTACAAATATGTTGGGAGAATTTTTTGATGTTGTATTAGATATTGTACTTGATGGATTGCTCCAAATGAGGAAGATCAATCACTAGATGGATTTGGTTCCAGGAGCCAATTTTACAAACAAGGTAGCACACAAAATGACACTAGTAGAAAGTGAAGAGTTGAATAGGTAAGTTCATGAGTTATTGCAGAAGGGGTTGATTCGAGAGAGTTTGAGTCCATGTGCTATACTAGTAGTATTCGCAAAAAAGAAGAATGGAGAATGGATGATGTGCATAGATTCTCACACTATCAACAAGATCACAATCAAGTACAGATTTCAATTGTCAAGGATGGATGATATTATGGATTGTTCAAGTAGAGATAAATATTTCACAAAGATAGATTTGAAGAGTGAGCACCATCAGATTCATATTAGAGAAGGTGATGAGTGGAAGACTACTTTCAAGACCAAAGAAGGACTATACGAGTGGTTAGTCACACCTTTTGGGCTAACCAATGCACTAAGAACTTTCATGCGGCTTATGAATGAGGTATTGAAGGAGTTTTTGGGTAAGTTCATGATTGTTTATCTAGATGATATTTTGATCTTTAGTAAGACATCGGAGGAGCATTTGATCCTTAATCACAAGATGTTTAATAAGTTGAAGGAGGAAAAGTTGTTGATAAACCTAAAGAAGTGCAATTTTGTAAAGAAGGATTTGGTGTACCTTAGATTTGTAGTTACAACAAAAGGTCTAAAAATGGACCCATAAAAAGTGAAGGCTATCCTTGAATGGCCTACTCCAAGGAGTACAACAGAGGTAAGATCTTTTCATGGACTGGCTAGTTTTTACAGAAAATTCATAAGACGTTTAAGCAATATTTGTTGACCCTTGACTAAAACAATGGGAGGGGATAGGAAATAATTTAAATGGACTATAGGAGAAAAAAAGATTTTTAATCTATTGAAATAGAAGATTACTGAGCAGCCTATTTTAGCACTTCTTGATTTTAATAAGGTGTTTCAAGTAGACTATGATGCTAGTGGTACTGCAATAAGAGCTATAATGAGCCAAGAAGGTAGACCTGTTGCTTATTTTAGTGAGAAGTTGAATGAAATTAAAAGAAAATATTATGTTTATGATTAGGAATTGTATGCTATAGTTCAAGCATTGAAGAAGTGGAGACACTATATTCTTCCTAAGGAGTTTGATTTGTATACTGATCATCAAGCTTTGCAATATTTGAATAGTCAAGGAAAATTGAACCAAAGGCATTTGAAGTGGGTTGAGTTTTTGTAGAGTTATACCTTTGTTTTGAAACACATGAGTGGGAAGTCTAACAAATTTTTAGATGTTCTTAGTAGAAAAGAACTTTTATTGATAGAAATGCAGATAGAGGTGGTTGGGTTTAAAGAACTCAGTTCTTTGTATCTAAATGATCCTGATTTTCCTAAAGCATGGAAGGCTTGTACAAAACCTATTACACTTGACATGAAAAAGTGGTTAGATTTCATGATCTAGGATAGTATGTTGTTTAAAGGAAGCCAATTGTGCATTCCCAGAAGTTCAATGAGAGAGAATCTCATCAAGGAGAAGCATAGTGGAGGGTTGGGTGGACATTTTGGTAGAGATAAAACCATAGCTTCAGATGTTGAGAATTATTATTGGCCATAGTTATAGAAATATGTGAAGAAGTTTGTAAAAAGTTGTAGAGTATGTTAGATGGTGAAAGGAGTAAAGTAGAATATAGGGTTGTTTCAGCCATTACATGTACCAAAGAAGTTGTGGGAGGATGCCAGCATGGATTTTGTTCTTGGATTACCGAGGAAAAAACATGGACATGATTCTATTTTTTTGGTGGTTGATAGGTTTTCAAATATGGCACATTTTATTCCTTGCAAGAAGGCTAGTGATGTTGTTCATATGGCAGAGTTATTTTTCAAAGAAGTGGTGAGACTACATGGTTTGCCGAAGAGTATAGTTTCAGCTTGAGATACCAAATTTGTTGGGTATTTTTGGTGTACATTATGGAATAAGTTGAAGACAAATTTGAAGTTTAGTTCATCACATCATCCATGGACTAATGGACAGAGAGAACTTGTGAATCATAGTTTGGGAAACTTGTTGAGATATTTGTTTGGAGACAAGCCAAAAGGATGGGATATGATTTTACTATAGGCAGAATTTGGATATAATAATTTTGTCAACATGAGTACTAGTAAATCACCATTCCAAATTGTATATGGGTGTAGTCGTAGAAATGCTTCTGAATTGAGGTAGTTGGATAAAGGAGAGATAAGTAGTGTTGAAGCAAAAGATTTTGTTGAACATTTGAAGAATATCCATGAGGAGGTGAAGAAGCACATCATAAAGATGAATACATAATATAAGGCTAAGACAGATGTGAAAAAGAGGTATAAGGAATTTCAAATTGGAGATGAAGTCATGGTTCATTTGAGAAAGGAGCATTTTCTAGTGGTTACATATAATGAGTTGAAGATGAAGAAGTTTGGGCCATGCAAGATAGTGAAAAGGCATGATTTTGGAAATGCGTATGAAGTGAAGTTGCCTAATGAATTGAATATTTCACCAGTATTTAATATTTTAGATTTGACAAAGTATTATGATGGAGGTGATAGAGATGAAGTTGTAGAAGCATAGTGGAGTATTCTAGCAACTAATTTAGCTACAAAGAAGATTGACAAGATACTGGATAGCCATGTTGCAAAAAGTACCAGGAAAAAAACTTATGAGGAATATATAGTCAAATGGAAAGGGAGGTCAGTAGAGGATTCATCATGGCTAGCAAAGGAGGAAGTTAACTATCTTGGCTTTCCTCTGAACACTTGAGACGTGATGGGGTCACTTTGCAAATTACCCTAGGTGTTTGATGCAGGAGCATCCTGGGTGTAAGAGCAATCTTGCATCACCCAAAAAATATTTTTCATTTTAGTCTTTTCTATTTTAATAAGGACTAGTAGACAAGGTGGTTACTATTTATGGGAACTTGTTATTTTTAGTAAGTTTGTTATGCGAGCTCAGAATGTTCTCATTTTCTACATGAAGGTTAATTTTAGAGTTGTAAGCCTACCATAGATCAAGAGCTAGCATTTCAGAAAAGTGGTTATAATAGCTAATCAGAGCTACAGTTCGTGAGTTAAAGACTTTCAAAGTTGGGCTACCCAAAATATCTAAAATAATTGTCAAAGATGTGTTTGGCTAACTCTATATGTATTGTTAGGGTTTTTCAGCCCTAGGTATTAAGTTTCATAATCTTGAAACCTCCTGGGTGGTATAAAATTGCTTATTTAAGAAAGGCCCTGACATTGTCTAGCATAGCTTTGGGTGATAGTTCACAGCTTGTCTTGTAAATTATTATAATGAAGGCACCCATGTGGGTTAGCATATTGTACTTGTGAATTCTGTAATACTGCATTTGTGGTGCAAATAAGAAGTCCATATTTTGTTCTTGCATTTGCCATTGTTTATTTGTTTGTGTTATTTCATCTTGAATAAGACTTATTTACTTCTCCAAATTTATCAGTAGAACATGTGGTTCAATGACCTTTATTATCTTTTCTTCCTTCTCGTAGATATGATCTATGAAATCTTTAATCTAGTTTATTAGATTATCATTTTTCTTATACAATGCTTCAAGTGCCAGTTCCTTAAAGATATTTATGGCCTTTACTAGTGTGCTCACTTGCTTGTTTCTCTTTCTAGATAGATTTAATATCTTGTAATTCTTCATGAGTTTTGTATACTTGTGTAGTGTTCAGCATCAAGATCATCGAGATGCTTTTCCATTTTAGTTATTTTATCAAAGATATTCTTCATTCTAATTGGTTCATTAGAAACTGTATCATGCAATTCTCCCTCATCCTTAGATGTGGATGATGAGATTGGTTCTAGGGACTCCTATCTTCCTCTTCTTCTCTTCTTTCTACTTGATTCCTCTTCAAAGTCACACTTTCTCTTTCTTTTTTTAGGTTTCTTTATGCTCCTTTCTCCTTTAGATGGGCTACATATGGTCTTGTCTTGATCAGAGTTTTTTCCTTCTCTGATGATGGAAAATCACTTCTCCCTTAGTCTTTCTCCCTTTCCTTTACCTATTCTCCTTTGATGTTTTCTTATTCCATTATATCATCATGAACCTCCATCACATGTACTTATTATTCTTATTATTCCTCAAGTGTGACTTCAGTGACTTGATCTTTATCTTATATCTTCTCTCCTTAGTTTTTCACCTTCATTATTCTCCTTTGTGTCATTTTTTAGAGTCTAACCTTTGGTATCACCTTTCTCCTTCTTTGTGTCCTTCAAACTTGTAGCACCAATTATTTCAAGATAAATATAACTTATATGTGTGTCATAGTTATATTGTACTTTCATCTTTGGTGATGTTGTAGTCTTCTGTTGTTGTACTTCTCCACTCTCCTTAGGTTATTTATGTTAAAAACAATTATTCACTTGTATGTTGTCTTTGATGTTACACAAATTGTCAAGCCTTTACCAAATAGTTAGTGATACCCAAGCTCACTCAGGCATCAAAGGCATTTTCCTATATATGTCAATCATTCATTTATAACCAAGTTCAAAGATAGTATTGATCGAGCTTAGTCGGTTAATGAAGTGAAGTCTGCACTGACTGATTTCAATCAGTTATCAAAGGAAAGTCAGCATAAAGTTAGTATTGATAGAGTTGGGTCAATTAACATTAGGACTCCTACTCCAACGGATTTGGGTTGGTTAATGAAGGGATCCTCTATGTTGATTGAGTACTCAATTATATATTAGCTGATTGCCATCATATTTAGTATGATAAATTTATTTGTTAATACAAGCCAACTTAAGGGATGAAAATTGTTTGATTAAAAGAGTATTCAATCTGACTTGACAATGTGAATCATATATATGAAAGGTCAAGCTAAGGATTGAAATGTGGAATTTAAGAAGATGAATTAAGGAAGAAAATTTGAAGGATATCTATAAAGGGTAGAGTATCTAAGTTGACCAAGTTGCAAAGAACATTATGATCAAGGAGGATCAAGTAATCAAGCCAGAACTAATATCTGAATTAGCAAAGTTAGTTGCATCAGCAATCAGGTCAAGTCATTGTTACTCTCTAATAATTGTAGTAGTGAATCAAATCTCCTAACAGAGTTAGTCTAACAACTATTCAACAAATCCTCCAATAAGATGGTGTTTCTAGATTGAAGTGTCTGAAGACCTCTAAAAATGCCACTTCTAACAGGGTGAATTAAATCCTCTAACAGGGTCACACCTAACAATGTGTTTTTTAACTTTTAATAGGGTTGGCTCCTAATAGGGCTCACTTTAGAAGAGTGAAAAAAAGTAACTAGTTGCAATTCGTGGTTTTTCCAAATTGGGTTTCCACATTAAATCTTGGTGTCTCTTATGTTCATGTTATTTCCTTTATGTTTCTACAAATAAGTTATTAAAGGCTAATCACATTAATATCTTAAGATCTAATTATCTCTATGCTAACTGAGTGATAGTAATATATTCAGTGTTAACAGAGTTATAATAGAATATTTAGTGTTAATCAAGTTACAATAGGATTTAGTTTTATATTGTGTTGACATCTTAAAAGGGACTTGGATTTTTTTTTAGTAACTGATTCACCCCTCCCCTCTAAATTACTCCTTTCCATTTGCAACAATTGGTATCATAGCCATTGGTGCTTGTAGATAAGGTTTCAAGGACGTGATCAAGGTTCACTTTAGTGGTGAATATTCTCCATTTGGTGAATGTTACCCAGTGACCAATGTTGGTTTGGCAAAAATTTTATGCATATGTTTTTTGGTGCATCACCCCAAGTTTACCAAATTTAAGTAAAACCCTTGGTCCCATCACTAGAGGATTTATGCCATTGGATCACATTTTGAAATAAAATAGTCAATCAAAAATATTTTTGGCATATGATAAGTTAAACACATTCACCTATAATTTCCCAGGTAGATATTTTTGGATGGCCTAAATTTTCCATTGGTTTTTAAAAATGTTTTAGGAGAGGAATGAAATTTGACCCCCAAATATATGGACGTGTGTCTACACAAATTTAATTTTTCTATCTATATTATGCATGATTTTATAATGGACAAACCATATTCAACTTGGAAATTCTAGAATATTGGCTTTTCTTATGTGGGCTTTGACAAATATTTGTTATGCACTATAATACGCTCATGGATTTTGCCAAAAAAGAGCGGTATACATAAATTCATAGATCAGTAGTTTGTTTCAATTTCTCATACTACTAAGATCATTTTCAGGTGAGTCACAAGCATGACAACTATATTTTAGCGAAAGGTGAGTAACACAGATCCCTATCTGTCTATTCTCTATAACTTGAGTTCATCCTTGTATTTAGTAGATACAATTTAGACTACTAGTGATTAGTTATCAACTAAGACTAGTTACCAGCACCAACAAGTCATGTAGTAACCAGGGAGACCTAGGACATCTATATTTTATAGTGTAGGTTGTACAACTAATGAATACTATTTAGATAAATATATGTAATAGACTATAGTCAACTTTCATTTTTTGAATAAATTGAATTCTATGACAGCCTATATTTCTTTGGAGATGTCAAAGATAAACAAAGGTAAGATTCCTACATGTGGTGGAAGTCAAGAAAGGTTAGCCAAGTGCACTTGCACCTTGGCATCATATTTTGGTGGCAAAAATTAGGAAGCTTCATCATCACAAGTGCATTTACAAGATTCCCAACCATTTCCACTACCAATTCCATTGACACATATTGAAGAAGTTGGAAAACTTGATATATCTGATCACAATGAACTTGAAGAAGATATTTAAGTGAATACCCAAAGTAGCCAAGATCTTTAGGTTAATACCCAAAGTAGCTAGAATAATATAATAGACTGGGATGATAATTCCAAAGATAGTGATGGTGCACAACCAGGGAAGGAAAAATGGAAATACAATGCAAAAATTGGTGCAAAATCCAAAAAAGATCGGCATTGGGATCTATTGATCAAGAATTTTCAAATAGAATGGGCCTCAAAGTATCCATTCATTGAACTTATATGCAATCCAAAAGAAGGTAAGCCTCCAGTGGAATGCAAATGTACGATATGCACAAGGATAAATAAAAAGGAAAAGAGGTTGTACCTAAAAATTGACACCATAGAAAAGCATATGGGTAAAGTTTATGAGAAGAAAATCATAGATGGAATGAAAGAATTAGTGACAAGATGGAAAACCAAGGAGGAACATCAACATGTTAAGAATGCAGAAATCTTAGAATTTTAGGAGAAAATATAGACAAAGCCTACTAAAGTAAAGGGATCCATGGAAGTCTCTTCTTGGAAAAGCAATAGAAGTTCAAGAAATGGGTAAATTTCTTTAGTTAAGTTTTGTTTTCTATATTTTAAGCAAAGGGTGTGCCATGATAGACTGCCCATCATTGAGTAGTTTATTACACTTTGAAAATGCTTTTAATTATGAAAGGAGTCATTGGTTAATAAACAATAGATGGGAATGAGCAAGTTGTCTTGCTGAGGTTGAAAAGGAAAATATCAAAGCAAAAATTAAAGATTCAAATTTCTTTGCATTATCTTTAGATGAGGTGACAATAATAGACAATACTTCTTGGGTATGCATGCCTATACTATACACATTTTTGTCCACCAAGCCAATCTACTAATTGTTGTTAAAATGAAGGATAATTCAATGATATAAAACATATTTGAACTAGTAAAGAGTTCCCTAATTGATATGGAGGTATATATGAAATTATGATTGCCCAAAAGTTGGTGTATATTGGAGTAGATGGACCCACAGAATGAATCTAGCTTTTGGAATTGTTAGCAACTCTCCAAAAATATACATAGTTGAAGTTTTAATCAAAGAGATCTATAGGAACTTTTTTTGAAGTCCTAAATGATTCAGGGAATTTCAACGATTTTCTTTGAGGGCCTAACTAATTGGAGAAAGTTTGTTAAGGATAATAATACCAGATGGATATCTTTGGATGGACAACCTCATCAAGTTTTTTTGAATATCCATCATTGCTTGGTCAATGGAATCAGCTCACAATGATCAGGGTGGTCAACAGAAATATGGTGATCTACTTGAAAGGTTAAGTAATGTAGAGACATTCTTAATGTTAGTAGCCGTTCTCCCCATGCTAGAGGAAATGATAAAAATAGTGAAGAAGATCCAATAAAGATTTATGTATATTGCAAAATATAATACGTTGTGTAAAATGGCACATGCAACCCTTGATAATCTCTATAGAAATCCAGATTCATTTTCTGTGGATGAAAAACTTTCATAGTGGATGAGAATCATAGATTTGGATAATCCTGATAAATTTTTAAATATTGATGCAAAGGGGGAATTATGTGCCAATATATGGGGTGTTGAGATACCAATGCACTACTATGGAAAGCCCATGTCCATAAGAAAATGAATGAAACCCACACAGCCAAAATTAACTATTACAAAGGAAGTGTATGAACATATTCTTGAGTCTATAATGAATTTTGTGAAGGATACTTCTTAAAATATTTCATTAGAAATTAGAGAAAGATTGCTTCAACATGAATTTCTTCAATTAATGTGTATTGTGTTTCCCCATTATTGGAGTTTAAGAAGTCCTAAAGATTTTAGAGATAAGTTATTGGTTTTGATATATCAATTTTGCACTAGCAAAGAAATAAATGAGGTAGTTGTGGATGGAGCTTTAGATGAATCTCGTTTAGGAGAGTAGTCCCTTCATTTTGCCAGTACAATGATGGAACAATACGATCTTATGCTAACCCCTAGAGAAGAAGGATCAATAACCAAACTTTGGACAAATCTAGCTTATAGAAAAGTGTTCCAAGATTCAATATCAATTTTTTCCATGCTTGCTGAATTATGCTTGACCATGATATTGGGGTCTATGCAGGATGAGAGAGTTTTCAGTACTTTGGGGTTTTTGGAAAATTTTCTAAGGCTATATACATCCAGATATGAAATCAATAATTTTCCTTATGAAAGGGCACTAAAATTATGGATAAAGAAATGCCAAAGAAGAGGTTTGGGAAACATCTCAAACAATGAGATCAGTAACTTAGGTAGTGGTGCTAGTAGTTGTAGCATTGATGTTGAAGCTGAGGATTACTATCAAGATGATGATGGTATGCCAACTAGAGAAAACATGGAGCATGATGGACTATTTCAACTTGATGGTGAGGAATCAGAAGATTTAGATAATGAGATGATGTGGAAAGTTTAACAGTTATGGTATGATGTGTCAATTCTAAATTTATTATTTATTAGTAACTACGACAGTCTAAATTCTAGATTCTAGACAATATTCTTTGAATCTAATCATGATTCATCTATCATGCATAGTAATTTATATAAATTTTAAATGTCTAATGTCAAAAAAAAAAAATACATTTTATGTTAGATGATGTCATGAT
The DNA here is from genome assembly GCA_028749045.1 of Cupressus sempervirens. Classification (NCBI taxonomy): domain Eukaryota; kingdom Viridiplantae; phylum Streptophyta; class Pinopsida; order Cupressales; family Cupressaceae; genus Cupressus; species Cupressus sempervirens. Next base: position 148,955,655 of record CM053785.1, on the reverse strand, counting down.
TCATTAATCAAGATTCATTCAAATTTTACCATTACTATTATTTTTTAATTGCATTATTATGTTCATATGATACATTGTTATGGTACAATCCTTGATGAATTTTGTGAAAATGTAGAAATTCAAATGATAAAATTAAATGAATTCAATATGAAAAAGTTAAGAGTACTAAATTGGAATCAATCTGCAATTTCATAATCATGAGTTAAAAGTACTAAATTTACAATTCAAACATTTAGCAAATGACCCTAAATTCCTTTCTATACAAATATAGAAATAAGGGAGCAAAAACAACTTTAGGTTATTTTGCTTCATGGGTAGAGTCTTAGACTAGCATCAAATTTAGTATCAGAAACATTTTTTGCCTTTGCATTTGATAGGCCTAGTAAGAAAAATAGCATTTTGATTCTGCTACATTTATCTTGTTTAAGAAATAAAGTTCAAACTTTAAAATCATAACAAACAATTACAAATAGAAATAAAGTAAACACTACAAAGCTGATTAAAATCACTTTCTAAGTGTCACATACTCTGATGCCTGATGGATGTCTTATGATATGACTAAAGATTCAGTTAGCTTTTTTAGAGTGCTGAAGTCTTCTTTGTTTGGTGTTTTAACATTTGTTATGTTATAGTAGATGACCTTTAACTTTGTCAGACTTCCATATTTGGAAGATTTACTTGAAAGAAATGCTACATCTAATAGTGCATTTAGATTTTCTAGTGGTTTGATGTAATTCAAAATGTCTTCAGGAGTTGAATCCTGAGGAAAATTAACTACTTCAAACATCATTTTGGCATCCAACTCTTTTTTGTAAGCTTCCCTTCCAATGAATGTCATTAATGAATTACTAGAGAAAGGAGTAGGCAAACCAAGACTTATCATTAATTTTTCTCTGACATTCATCTTGGTGAGTTTTCTCCCAATGGAGTTCAAATATTCCTCTCCTTCCCTTATACTCTAGCATTTTTTAATGATAGCTGATGACTTTACTAATGCACTGACATGGTCATGAACTCCTTGGCTAGCCAAATACCTATCATTATGTGTGTTAATTATGTGTATAATCTATCTTGCAGTCTTCTCAAGCTTAAAAAGGTCATTGTTCTTCTCAATCTTCTCTTTGATACTCCCACAAATAGCTTGAAAACTTTGATGCAATTCAAACCAATCACACAACCTATCAATATTTTCCATAATTCCCCCCACATTTTTTCTTTTATTAGCTTGACTAAATTTTTTATTTTTTCATTTGAGTCAAAAAAGTTGTTCTCCAAGGTTTTGATTGTTTTATTAGCCTTCTGTACCTCTTGCACCATTTGTGACAATTGATTTTCACTTTGTTTCTTTATTACCTTGGTTTTCGCTTCCCACTATTTATATTTTTCCTTCTCATTGTCCAATTCCTTATTTATGTTATTGATTATATGTCCACTAGACTCCAACTTTTTGAAAATATCTACTATAGATGCTCTTTCATCCTTAAGTTTTTTATTTGATTCTTACAATTTGTCCCTAAATTCTTTGAATTTTACACTGGCTTCCATATTAACATGGTTCAGAGTATCAATGAGTTTCTTATTGCTCTGTTCCAATTGTTCCTTCAACATCTTGAGTTCTTCTTCTCTCTCTACATTTACATTAGATAGTTTTTTATTGTTTTATTTCAATTTTTCTTTCAGAAATTGTATTTCTACCTCCATATTTTTTGGCTAAGGTTGTGCACTTGGTCCTTGAGAGGAAGCATTTGTAATCCTTTTCTCTATTTCTTTGCATCTACTATCTACTACTTTCTCCCTTGCCTTTGCATTTTCCTGGTCTTCTTTTAACTTTCAATTTCCTTCTCCACCCGACCCCCCCACCCCCTCCCCCTCCTCCCCCCCCCCCCTCTCTCTCTCTCTCTCTCTCCACCTTGAACAATGAACTATAGACCATAGAGTTGGTCCTTTTTTCCACATTGTATTGTGGAGAAATCCATAGATAGTGTGCTTATATGAAAATATGATGGATTTATCTTAATCTCTGGTGGATTATTATCTAGCTATGGGGGAGAAACAATCATAAACTCCATCATTTCTTTATTGGTGTTATATGTTGGAAATATCCTACTTGATGTAGGTTCTTGAGAATGATCCATCTCAAGTACATCCTTCTTGAATGCCTTATTATTTTTTCTATTCATCTTTGTGGTTTCTTAAAAATTTGTTACAAAATTATTGAATTCAAAATTTGGGTCTATTGATACAATACGATGTTTGAAAGGAGAAAGAGCAATTGAAACAGTGTACTTGTCTCCACTAGTAACTAAGGTTGTAATAATTTCATTTTGAGGATTACCAAGGGCACCGCCCCTTCCTAATCCTACCCCACTACCACTAACAAGTGGATTTTTTGGACTATTTTGAAGGTGTTGTGCTGAGAGAGTTGTGATTAGCATTGTATTAGTATGAGTATCTGAAAGCTTTTGTTTCTTTGTATAGTGACCTTCAACTACAAGGATCTAGTCAAATTTTAGTCACATCATACCTTTTGAAGATGAAACAACTTGGGAGGTTATAAATCCACCTTGGATGAATAATGATTTGGGTTCACCTTTTTTTTGAAGAACTTGATGGGTCATGTAACTCATCTCCAATGATTAGTTTACAACCAGATTTTGGTAGCTCTGGTACTAGAAGTGGATATCAATTTCCTTGACCTAATATGCCCAACTTGTCATCACTTGGATAACCCATTTTTTTAATCATTATTTCCCCTACACCATACTTTTCCCTTATCTTTTTATTAAGTACAACATATTGTCTAGTTGAATGAAATGTACTACTACTAGTAGTAGTTGGAGTAGTGGATTCAATGGAACCAGTGGTAGTGCATGTGGCTATGGATGATGGATCCTTACAAACCTCATATTAATTTCCTTTATCATATGTATCACATTGTGTTGTTGTTACATCTAGATGATCATTATCCCATAATTTTCTAAATATTTCATCCTCAGGCAAGTCTTCAAAATTTGCAGAGGTCTAGGTTCACTGAGATTCTTCATCATCTCCCAAAACACATTATTTTATTATCAAAACTAATGTGCAGCTACATAATCTTTATTTATGGCAGCTAGAAGATGTTTTTTACTTTAGGTGATCCACTTGTTGGTAGAAATGGTAGGATGTTATGGGCTGCACTTTTTCATTCTATCTATGCAATTCTTCAATTTGTGCTGACAATTCTTCTATTGAAATATTTTTTCACTAGAGCATTTCTTCATCTCCATTTTGAACTCTTCCCATGATTCCATATTTTTAAATCTTTCAATAAATGACACACTCTCATGTTGACATTTTCTTATAGAGTTCCTATTCTATACAAGTTTTCTACCAATTATGTTTAGTGGATCATACTAACAGTGCCTAACAACATCATATTTCAAAAATGCAAGAAATTCATGTACCAAATTGAATGCTCTTCTCTCAAATGTAAACCCTCCACATCTGATAGACAAGGAAGGAAAAATGGTTTTATTTTGCTAAACATGAAATAGTACATCTATGCTTTCCATCTATTATACATATTCCAATGCAAATACCCTCTCTATTACATGTATTGGAAGCTTTTAGGGTTCTACAACTGAATCATAAAATCTTAATGCAATGTAATCTTCCATAAAGTACCAATCAACCAATTGAATTTGACTTCCCAGTTGAATTAATCTGTTACAAGACACAGACAATCTAGGAATTGAAGTGCTTGTAATTTTATGATAAAGTGGTTCCAAAAAGAGGTCTACAAAGTGGTTGTAGTTCCCCTGGGGATTAGCCATCCTAATCGTAGATGTCCATTCAAATATTGTTTAATCAAACTTAAGCTAAAGCTTGTTTGTTTCAAAAATTTGATGATGCTTTGATAACAGAAGATAGAACAAGTAGGTCATGTATCTAAATTTCTTTTGTGATAGTGGGTCTAACCCTCTTTTAATCATTAATAGTTGTTCATTCATGTGATGTACAATGTGCCCAATATAACTATATCTTATAGAATTTTTTAGACAATGAATATTGAAAATCATTCCCAAAACATTGGCACCCACTTTCTCATTACTTTCCAAACCTAAACACATTCATAGTAGACATACAATATATTGAGCCCACTATGAAAAAAAATCCAATTTGTAAGGAGGTTTATGATCATAGGGAAAATTGAATGTGTCTTCTAACCCTTTGATATAACAAAAAAAATTATTTGAACCTACATTGTCATATGTTTCTGCAATTTTTTCCAGGTCAATGTGGGTTGGGTTTTTTCTTCAAACCCTAGTTCCAATAGTCCACCAAATTTACTCTGTGTGATAGACAAAATTACCTCCTAATATTTTGATTCACAATTTCCTTTTTTTTTAAATTATGGTCTTGAGTACAAAGTATTACAAATTCTAGACAAGGGAATACTTGAGGGAACCCCAAGCAGGCAATTCCACCAGTCCACATTGCAACTTTGTTTACAATGCACCTTATCATGTTGTTTGATTTAACATATTTTGACTCCTTTTGGGCATCATTCCACTTATCTTCAATTACATATTTGATTTCCTTAATACTCCTTCCATAGATAATAAGATCCAAAATATCGTGGAATTCATCAATAAAACTTGACATTTTAACAAGTTTGTGCATGTCAAAATATAGTTTATCGATCCCCTATATTTTCTTTTGGGTTGCAATTCCACTGCCAATGCCACTCCTTTTGTATGTTTTCATCATCGTTGAAAATTTTATAGAACCATACACAAACACAAATTACAATTTCTAGATACAAATAACATTTAAACCCTAAATTGTATTTCTAATTTTTAATACCTAGCCGCTAGAAAGTAAACAATTTAGGCTTACAATGCATGATATATTGGAAATTAAACCCTGATTTCTACATCTAATACTAGTTACTAAAATATTAGTAAAAAATTTGTTCATTCTCTTACTTGAAAAATTGAAACTCTAATTGATAACTATTTTCTGTGATGTTGTGAACTATCTAGAAAGACTAGGTTTGCATTACAACTTGTAAATTGTGATCTGTAACCACTTTTTCATGCTCCAATGGTTTTACTGAATCTTGGATTGGTAATTTGTGCACACTATAGAGATCCAATATTGAATAATGAAAACAAAACCTTATGGCCTACACAAAAGAAAATTTTATAAATTGCAAAATCGAGAGGCTCGAGCATGTGTTTGATATTAATTCTAATGTACAATATATAGTGGACAACTGGTATTATGATTCTTTGAGAAACCATAAATGTACAACATTACAACATGACTCCACTTCTTTTTGAAGACTTATTTTTTGGGGAAATTTTGAAAAAAAAATGAAGATAGCAAAAATCAAGTTGAAATAAATCTTGAGTCGTTGATCTTCGATGCTCCAATGGTGTTAGCCATCAATCTTTACATGTCTTGTTACCACACCATGGTCTAAATCAATTCTATGTGTCTTCTTTCTCACCTTATTCCTGCATGGAACGTGTCTTCTTTCTATGCAATTTGAGAAAGCAAGACTACTCTAGCCAAAATCGGCCCAAAATATGACTAGGGCCATTTGATCTTAGTTGATTGATCGATGTGTAACACTATAAAGGATGCCAATTCTACAATAGATGTTATTTCAAGTATGCTACATGTCCTCTTTCTAGGGAATATGTGAATACAAGTTGACTGTTGCCAAAATTGACCCAAAATTCATTTGGAGTCATTAATCTAAGTTGATCGAACAAACCCCTGGCATTACATGTATGCCACATGTCTTCTCTTCAAAGTGATTAGGGAAAATGAGTCATATCATAAGTGCTGCTCAAATCAGCCCAAAATACATCTCAAGTTGTTGATCCTTGCTCATCCAATGATAGTGGTGGCATCCCCTTTATTATATTAACACTTGCATCATCATATTAAATTATAATTATAATATAAATCGTTATTATATTGTAATAATAACAAAATTCTATTAAGACTTGTTAAAGATACAAATTACTAATTAAAAATAAATTGGATAAATATGCTTATGTTTTATTTTGAGAAAAAATTAACTTATTTGTGTTATGTTTTTGTGCATTGAATTTCATCTGAAGTTGTTGATATTTGTTCATCCAATGGTCACCGTGACATCACCTTTATATTATTACTAACAAAGATAACAGTTTTTAAATATATTAGAATTTCTAGTTTAAAAAATTAATTAGTTTTTCAATGATACTTTAAATTTGATTGCAAAATAAGCCCATCTAATGGAGAGTTAAATCTGATTGTAAAAGTAACTATAGATTATGTTCCACATATTCTTTTTTTTATGTACTGCTAGTGCTAAAACCAAACACTAAAGTAAGTGTCAAGTGATTTATTAATTAAATTTCTTGTTAAATGTGAAACCTCAATATGTTAATTTTAATTCAATGTTAAATGTTATATTTTTTTCTTAACAATTTAATAGAAATACGCCAAAATGCCAAAATATTGCATAAGTAAGCATAACAATGAAATAAATTTTTATATGGAACTCCAAAAATTTCATTTATATTCCTTGAAAATTACAATATGAGGTAGAAACATGTACAATGATTGTAATTTGATTAAACAAAATAGAAAGTGAAACCAGACTTTAGGGGAAAACTCTAATACTACTGTACTAGTCATTGTAGAAAGAATAAGACCAGACTAAGGTTATGAATTCTTCTAGCCATAGGTTGGCCTATGCCACTTCATCTAGGTTATACCATTTTCAAAGAAAATCCACTCCAATTTGTGTCCATTTCTTATGGTGCTTCAACTACCCAACAAAAATGGTTGGAGGGCCACACTTTGCCCAGGTTCCAAAGGCTTATGGATTTTACTCATCCAAGGGATCCCCACCCCTAATCCTACATGAGAAATAATATCAATTTCATTGCCCAGGTATTTTTCTTTAAAAGTGTTCATCAGGAGCAACAAAATGTTGACCCTTACTTCTCCAAGGTCAAGAAGAGATGCTAGAAAATGGGACATAATGTAAGTGTTGACATAGTGCTTATTCTCGTTCTCAAAAACCTTGTGCCCCATAACCATTTTCATAGTAGGAATAATGAAATTCATAGTAGGAAAAACCTCATTGAAAATTGACAAGATGTTTTCATTAGGAACATCACCTAAAAAGGCCTTATGTTCCTCTTCCAATTTGCATGTTAGGCGAATTGGCATGTCCATCTTGACTATAGAGTAAGGCCTACTACTCTACGATGAAATAAATTAGACCAGAATTGAATGAGCACTAAAAGTATACCTATTACCATACTATTGACTACCAAAAATGAGATGAGAAATGATGAAAGAAGCAACTCAATTTCCTATAAATAAGTTGAGTGATTGAGAAATGGTCCCTACATATTTGTACCTCTGGCTTCTAGTTCAATTGTTTTAAATTATTAAATCTTCACAAATCTTCAACATAAATGCAAGTTTGTGCCAAAAAAGTTGTAATGTGTGTGAAGCTAATGGAAAAGGGAATGCCACTAATAGTGACAAGACATATATTTACTATCCACTACAAGTGGTAGAGGCTAGAAGGAACATGTTACCATTCTAGTGACTTGAACAAGGTCAAGGCTTCATTCAATATGTTTGGCCTGAAATAAACCTTCAATTGTTGATATATTATCATCGAAAGACAGTCTATAAATCGATGTTACTTGTTACACACATATGTTGGAGATATGAAATGTTATTAGAAATATTTCCCAAAAATCCATTACTACATACATCAATTCTTGGTCACATGCAGCATGTGTAGTATGTACTATGTACTACTACTAACCAGTAAGTATACTTACTAGAAAGTGAAATTACGATTCACTCAAATTTAGAAAGTAATAATTAAATGCATCATCTGATTACAGTAAAATTACTAGAGACTTAGAGCTCAAAAGAAAACACCATGTCAACTAAAATATCAAATGTCAACAAAAGGGGTTTTACTTTGCATTATATTCTTTGCATCTACTTTACATTTCATCTTCATATATATATATATATATATATATATATATATATATATATATATATATATATATATATATATATATATATATATATATACCTATAACAGTTGTGGTTTCCCTCAAAAAGGGAAATGAAAAAACTTTGAACCATTACATTTCAAATTCATAAACTATTGACAATATATTTTGCAAAATAAACCCTAACTAAACTGATGATTCTTTGTGTAACACTTCTTTTATCCTTCAAAACATCCCAAAAGTGTTGAAGTTCCAATTTTGTTGTTCCACCAAATTTGCAATTTGTTCTTCAAAATTAGCAAGGTCGAGATCAATTTCAACAAACATCACTCAGAGGTTTGTCATTTCTTTCTCCTTTTTAATCTCTTTGATGGCATCCCTAGGATTAGTAGAGAGAACCTGTGAAGCTTCGATAAGCCCAGTAATAAGATCTTTTTGTTCCTCATCCTCCTCCATAGTAAAATATGGGTTGGCAATAGGGCTTGGATTTTCATTCAATGATCCCTCTTCCATAGGCAATCCCATTTTTGGCAACCCACTACTTTTCTGATAATGGCAACAACTAAGTAGGATGTCTGCAATTTAAAGAATGTTTTTTTTAAACCAAACTCCACTATGCCATAAATGTAATAGGACATTCCATATACATATCATCCTATAGAAACCTCACTTTCTTATCATTCTTTGATTTTTGTTTGAGCATAATCTTTTGATAATCTAACAAATGACTTGAAAAATATACGATTAATTTCTAGTTATTGATTCATTGAGTAATCACATCATTTTCTAGCACATTCACCAACACATTATATATGTTTTTTTAATAGACATGAAGATTTGCCTAATCAAATATATATTTTTTCTAATAAATGAGAGAAATCACCTAATCAAATATATATATATATATATATATATATATATATTTCCAACAAATGGGAAAAATTGCCTAATTCAATATATATATTTTTGATGAATGGGAAAAATTACATCTAACATTAAAATTTTCATGACATCGAAAAAGAAATTCACCAACTGAAATTAATTGTTCCCCCCAAAATTAATGTTGGATTTACCACAAATTTATATATTTTTTCAGGGAGGTGATTTCTTAAAGTTAACCCTGATCAAGATGTCTTAAAGAAGGGAAATTCCTAAGTTGAACAAAGATAACTTCCAAGAATGGAAAGAACTCATGAAGCTATATTTGGAAACAATTGGATGTAACGCCCTGCCAAGGGATCCAAAAGAATTAACCTAGAGTTTTACTAAGTTTGCTAAACATTTTTTTTTTTTAAAGTAAGAAAGTATAACATACACATCAAACACATAGTAGCGGAAGCAATAACATGTAATCATCGACAAACATACATTGCAAGTTACATTTCTTAAAGATCCCAAGACGTTAAGTCATGTTTAAATTTAATTAATTCTAAGTCTAACAACTATCACATACATATGAAAGAATAATCAAAAACTCCAATGTCCATAATATACATTTGTTCTGAATGCTCCTTGGCAAATTAATTTGGAATTCTCAATCATCCACTGTACAAGTCGCAGGGTATGAAAGGCTTAAAAGAATATACATATGTAAAGATCAAGATACAACATCCTCAAATCCATGATACAAAGTACAGTAAAAATATATGAAACTATTCACCATACATGATACATCCATACATCCATAATGATAAAACATCTATCATAAAATCTAACCATCCATCATAATAATCCAAGAATATAGTGAAGGTAAATGCCAATCACGAAAACTCCAGCCACGGTGACCACATAACGGATCTCAATGGTAAGAGTAAAAGAACTACCACCCGACCGCATGGAACCTAAATGGTCCACTCCCACCGCGCTGAGGAGATAGTCTCAAGTCCCAAATAGGATAACAAAACCTATAATCATAAATACTCTCTAAGCCCAGGAAATCCTGTAAGTATGCTAACTCAAGGGTTCCTAAAAAGATCGACATCTAAATCCCAGAGGTACCACAAGAAACGTAGGAAACCTAATATGCAAGCGGGAAAGTGTCATCGCAAAAGTCACGTAGAAGTTACCCGAGCAATCCCTTAGGAATCTCGGGTCCCTACTGATCCTGCGGCCACTAGTATCCTCTTGTACTGACGAGGCCTACTATGGAATGCAAGGTCGTAACCAAGCATCCTCTCTACCCCATCCTAGCCTGTACTAGCACTCAAGGCATGGGAGAGAACATACAATTATCTTGTTAGGTTCATTTTCTCTCATTTAGTGTAAATGTTTTCACTTATTAAAAATGACTTACAATGGGTTTCTCAAGGCAGCCTCTTAGGGCTCCAACCCCCATTGCAAGCCACTTCCTGACTCTACACATAGATAACCTACCCTAGGCTCATGAAATCATAAATCAAAGAATCATAATAAAACCACCTCAGTCCTATACAAGCAACTGAAAAACATCATAAAAGATAATCCACAAAATTAGATCAGTTCTTCATGAGCAATAGATAATATCAATTAGTAATCATATGATCACGACAGTTCTCTATTAGCAACTGAAGGCATCAATGATAAGTTACAAAATCCAATGGTTCTCCAATGAGCAACCAGAAAGTATCCCAATAGTAAATTACCATACTGATCGAAGACTCCAAAATGGTCAAGTCAACACATGCCATCATCAAGAACATAACAACCACTTCAGTCCATTCAAGCGACTGAAAAGCAATCCAAGTATAACTAATCAAGACTCAAAAATGGTTATCAAATATAACTGATCGAGACTCGAAAATGGTTAAGTCAAGTATCTCAAATACGTACATCTCAGCTTCACACAAGGAAACTGGAAAGCAATAACAAACAGTAAACACAATCATGTCATAGAACACTTCATCACATTACCATGGTCGGGTTAAGAAAAATCGAGACCAAATCATCATGACATCACATTCACAACCCCGAGCCTCTGGTAACAACCTAAACTGGTCAACGCTAAACCAACCCCAAAACATTCAAAGCACAAAGACAACATCAAAGTCTCAAAGATTGGATCTGAAAGTATATTATTTGAGTTAAGGTAAGGTCTATGTTTCAGTTTAATGTCGAATTTCAAGTAACTAAGTTTTCATAGCTACCCCTTACGATTAACCCATTTCTATAATAACTTCCATTAAGTCAATATTTCAAATCTACCATTTAATCAATTAACATTCATTATTAATTAATTTTAATTAAACTAATTTTAATTAAATTAATCAATAATCATTTGTTCCAATTACTTATTTTAATCTATCCATTAATTGTAAATTTATTAATATTTAACCAACATTATTAATAAATTAATATTCACAAACTATGTTAAATGTATTATTATTTAACTAATCAATATTAATCAAGATTAAAATATTTATTAATTAAAATATATTAAAAATTTATTAATTGAAAATTTTAAATAATAATAAAATTTGTTTTAAATAATTAAAATTATTTATTAAAAAAAAATGAAATGAACAAAGTTTTTTTTTAAAAACCAACGTTTAAAGCTCGTCGGCTTTGCCGCAGGCCTGCGGTCGCAGGGCCTGCGGTGGCAAGTACAGAGTACCTACCGTCGTAGTACCTACGACACAGGTACTGTCGGCCCGCCGACAGTGGGGGTGGGCACGGGATAATTCCCTCCCCCCCCACTAATAACATATGAATATATATATATATATATATATATTTTTATATATTATATTTATTATTATTTTTTTTTTTAAACAAAAGAATACCATTTCATTATTAATAAGATTTTTATTAATAAACAAATAAATTAAGAATATATATATATATATAAATTTATAAATATATATATATATAAATAATTTCTTTTAATATATATATATATAAATAAAAGCATTGGAAAATTGGTTCCCTTCCTTAAATTGATATAGAAAATATAGTCAACCATTTGAACTTCTAATTTAGAATTTCGGTATTAGATTCAACCCTTCCCATTTAAATCTTATGTATACAGAAGTTTATTGACAAGCATCTGATAAATTCGAATATCGTAATGTTTTAACATTCGTCACAGAGAATTCCAGATTTACAAACCCCAGACACGAAGAAGACAGGAAAGGATAATTGCGTATTTAATCGATAATCAAAAACACAAGACCCTACCTGATCCTGATGCTATTATGCAATCTCCAGGAACTGTAAGAGAATTCGCTCCTCTCAATAACCTTCTTCCGAAAATCTTCCTTTGGTATTAGCCTTCTGAAATTCGCTTCCAAAAGTTCTCTCCCCAAAAATTCCCGTCTAACTTCGTATATCTCAAAAATGAACCCCCCAAAGTTGTGATAAGCAATTTCTCCTCAAATCGAGGCACTAATTGTGCGTTTACCCAAGAAGACTCTTTGCACAACTCAGTTAACTCCAAATTAACCTTTATTATCATTTCTTATTCTTTTGCATTCAACTTTCATGCACATTAAGTTGAATTATTAAATAACTTTATTTAATATTCCACTTGACTTCTATTTTAAATTAATTTATTACTTTAAATCTTATGTGCACTTTTAAGAAATTAAAATAACATTATTAATTTCTATAATTTAATCTTTTAATTTATTACTCAAATTTAAACTCATGCTTAGATCATGCGATCTAAAATCCTTTAATAATTTAATATCTTTCAACTTTTAATTTATTTTAGAACTTAATTGATAACATATTTAATTAATTTAAATAAAAATAATATTTAGGATTTATTTAAAAATGAACTCCAAATATATTATTATTAAATTAAATAAATATTATCATGTTCTAAATTTATCTTTGAACTTTAATCTCCAAATTTAATTCTTTTATTTGATTAATTTCTTAATTAATTAAATATAAAGATATCATGATAATTCTCTATTAAATTAAATCATTAATTAATCTTTTTAATTAGACTTAATTAATAGAAAACACATCAAGGACTCATATAACAACATACGAAAACCCTACAAAGAAAAGCATATACTAAATCAAAACAAAAAAGGTTATAATCCCAAAATTACATCATTTGATGCATTCAGAGGGCACTCAACTCAGATACTTGTCCTAATTATCAATTAGGACAATTGGCTAAAGGGTTTAGGAATTGGACTTAAGAGTTTATCTCCCCTCTCTTACCATTGAGACAGTGCGATAAGGTACGCTCATCCTGAAAATTCAGGGAAGTCGATACCCGGTACCTGCAACCTGCATAAAATTCCACGCATGTACAAACACAATATTCTAAGCTAAACAGACAATGGTAGGAAGTGGTGCATCGTGTAGATCCCGTCTAGCAGGTGACTACGACTCCCTTCCTTAACCACATCAGAAACACCATACATAAATAAAACAACACGCACACCATACACATGCAGTATGGGGTAAGTATCTATAAGAAGCACATGGAATAATAAACCATCTAACTAATCATCATCGATAACTGAAACCATTGAATAATCATCATACATGCATGAAATATAGAGTACCAAGTAATCTCATCATATAATAAACTGAGTGTAAACATCATCTGATAATCTCTAAAATAATAATACTAATCATCAAACATAAATTGGCCTAAAAGAGTTTGGCAATGATATCAGAAATGTAACTCAAAAATGTAGACTAGGGGCAGGCACTACATTGGACACACAAGCCTAAAATACCTAGAGAACAAGTATGTGGCACCTGCTGGACTTGTATGGGCCAAATTGTGGAAAAGAAGAATCACAACATAATAATGATTAGCATTGCTTCTACTCCCAATTCAAATTAATTTGATGAAGTCAAAGATTATCCTACTACTTATGAAATTTTGATCAAGCTAAAAAATATCTATGGAGGAGATGACAATTTAAGGAGAGCTAAGGTAGAAATTCTAAGAGGTCAATTTGATCAAATGAAGATGAAAACATTTCATAGTATAGTGAAAAACTCAAAGAAAGTGTGAGTGCAATCAGAGCCTTAGGAGGAAAAATAGTGTTAGAGTGGGGTTGTAATTGTACCAAAAGACCAATCTATCAATTCTTGATATAACCACTCAATTTATACTACATAGGAGGTAGTCATGCCCTTGTCACAAATCCTGAGGGGAGCACTAAGCAAATTTCCAATAATCTCCACCTCAACATTACTTGAGGGTCTAAGGATTCAAGCCTATGATCAAGATTTGATACCACTCGTTAGAATGGGGCTTCCATTGCACCAAAAGACCAATCTTTCAATGCCTAATACAACCACTCAGCTTATAGTACATAGGAGGTGGTTTAGCTATTGTCACCAATCCTGAGGGGAGCACTGATCAAATTTCTAACAAATAGATGATGTGATAGTGGTCAGCAATTTACTTAGAACTCTTCTTCCTATTTATGCAATTAAAGTTTTAGCTATTCAAGAAATGAGATGTGATCCCAAAAATGATATAAGTGTGGATGCACTAGTGAGAAGGTTGACAACCTTTGAGTTAGATAACTTTGATAACTAAGTTCCTAACTTTGGTAGCATTGAGTTTGCATTTCAAGATAAACTATTACTCAAGAAGAAAGGTGGAAAATCTAAAAGAAAAAAGTCTAATGGTGAAGATAAAGATAATTCTAATGATGACCTTAAAGTCATTGAAGCCTTTCTTGCAAGAAGATTCCCTAAAGTCAAAGGAAAGTACAAAGGTAAAATGCCCCTAATATGTTTTTCTTATGAAGAAGTTGGTCACATTGTTGTAAGGTGTCCAAACAAAGAAGGCAAAGAAGAAAAGGAGCATGACAAGTACAAAGGCAAGAAATATTTCAAAAGCTACAAATTCTACAAGGGTAAAAGTAAGAAATCTTGTTACATGGCTAAAGACTCTGATAGTAGTGATGAAGATGAAATGGTTTATATTGAAATGGTTTACATTGCTATTAAAGATGAATCAAATGATGAAAATGATAAGATGGCCCCCATCTCTCATATTAGCAAGAATGACACATGGATTATTGATAGTGGTTGTTCTCACCACATGACTGGTGATAAATCAAAATTTGAGCACTTGGAACACTATGATAGTGGGAGTACCAGATTTGGAAATGATGAACCTTGTTATATAAAAGGAAAAGGTTGCATTACATTGACTAATGAATTCAGATGTGACAATGCTTATTGGGTTGAAGGACTTAAACACAATCTACTTAGTGTGGCATAATTGAACAACATTAAATTCAAGGTAGAATTCATGAATAGAAAGGTCAAGCTGTTGGATGGGAAAGGAAATCTAGTTGGGACTGGCATTCAAACATTAGGTAATCTATTCTATCTAGATCTAACTAAAATTTAATGTTTCCTAGCTCAAGTAGAGGAAAGTTGGTTATGGTATAAAAGGTTGTGTCATATGAATTTTGATAAACTAGTCAACATAAGCAAGAATAAAAGAGTGAGAGACATTCCAAGTCTAAAGAAACCTGATATGGGGATGTGAAAAAAATGTCAAATTGGGAAGATAGAAAATACAAGTTTCAAAAGCAAGAATTATCATTCTAAAGAAGTTTTGGAGCTGGTTCATATAGATCTTTGTGGACCTATTGGCATAGAAAGCTACTGGAAACAAAGAAAAGGGCATGACTCAAATACATGAGACTCAAAACACATCTCAAACTGAGGAAGACAAAGAAGTCAAACTAGATTGGACTTATCTAGAAAATAGAACAATAAATAATTTGTTGCTAACTTAAGGGACTTTCCTCCATTCACATTGATTATCCAAAGAAATTTATAGATTGCATATTTTTTTGTTAAAAATAGAATGATCAAGTAGTTACTTGACTTGGATATCATGATACCTACTTGTGAACTTGAAATATGCAGAACATCCTAACTAATACATCTTATAGAAATAAAAATAAAGCTACGATCAAGTAAAATTATTTGCATAGGTTTCTTTTGTCATATATTAGATGAGCTGAGGAGTTGGAACCACAAAATAAAAGTTTAAAAAATCCAAGATACTCCCCAAAAAAACTTAAATTTTGTATGATCCAAGAGGTTCTTAGTCACAACACTTAAATCAATAATTCTTCTACAAATAACTTGACCTTGGGTGGCTTTTTGATGGCCTCATTACTTTAGATTATTAAGGTATGTATTGGTAAACTATTTCTAGTCTTTCATGAGTAAAGAATCAGTAATATCAATGGTAAAATAATGTCATTGTTTTAGGATCAACAATATGGTACATGTTTGTTTGATGATGCTTCATAAGTTTTTGATCATATTTGGTTACTAAGGCTTTGATGGATAGTGACAATATGTCATTATGACTGTAAGATATAAGGATACAAGATAAAAGATGCGAGACCACACTACAATAGCTCTTGCCCCAATAGAGATCTAGGTGTGAATATGGGTCTTTCATCAAAGATGAACTGACATAAAAAATTATAAAAATCACCAAACATTTTGAGAAAACAAACTCATTCATTCATCCATCTTTAAAAAACATGGAAATGATTAAAATGTCACACATCATTCATTCATTCAAACACCATACAAGTGTTAAGATATATATCAAAAATATTTGCCACTATATATTCTACAACAAAATATAATGTTTGAACTACAACTAAGCCTAAGATTTATAGTCTTCCCACATCCTCTGAGCTATTTCATCTTGAAAGTTGCCCTAATCATCTCTATATCCCGAAGTCATCCCATATTTCTCAAGTATTGGTAAATTTATCCCCTTGCACTAATCCTCTTCAATTTCAACTTCAAAAGGAATGTCATCCTCTATCATAATGAAGTTTTGTAAGATGCAACATGCTAAGATAATCTTAGTTTGTGTCATGATTTTATAAGATGTCGCATGCCTCAGCATAGGAGAAAATTTCTCTAGAATGTCAAATGTACACTCTATTGTATTCTAAATTGAGGAGTGTCGGTTATTGAATAACTCACATGGAGATTTAATCAAATTTTCTCTACAAAACTCTTTTAGATGGTACTGTGTACATTGATAAGGGGTGAGAAATCAAGGTACATTTGGATATCCTACATCAACCAAATAGAATTTACCTACACAAACACACTAAAGGTATATTGATATAACCTTGACACATCTCTCACAAAATTCACTACGTAAACATTTACAAGTCTTGGCACCAAGGGGAACTACCAATGGATTTGATCTCAAAAAGGTAGAAGCAAGAACATGACTATTTTTTGCCAACCCTTCCCAACCAAAAAGAATTTTTTGGAACTTATAATCAAAAGAACACACACCCATAACATTATATGACAAGTTGCTTTTTTTATCATGATATTTAGCTTGTATGTTCACATCAATTGTAACTGGTATATGGGTCCCATCTATTTCTACAAAACAATCCTATATATTGTGAATTTGATGTCAAACTTTTATTAGTATGATTTATAATCAACATAAAAAATATGTGTAAATAGGATAGTTACCTTGAAGTAGGGATCAAAATTATCCTTCCCAAGAATCTCAAGAGGAGTGTTTAGGGTAGCGTGCAACATATAGTCAACATGGAGTGCTAAGATAGCCCTCAAGATCTTGTGGAAGTATCTTCTAATTGTCTCTCTTGAGTGACCAAAATTATGAGCAATCTTACAATTCCTCAAGTTTTGCACAAGGGTATGGAGGAACATCATTCATTGTTCTTCTAACATGATGTTGTGAGAATCTCCAATGCTTCCTTTCTACCTAAGAATAATGGATAGATAAAAAAAGGTCATTCTAGTCATGCAAAATTAGTCACAAAAAGTAATATCATTCGAATGAATGATATTCTTATAAAATGGGATTTCATCTCTTCTACAGTTATGCCCCTCTCTTCTAGCTTCTTGTGTAGATGTTGCAACGTATATTGCAAGGGTGACAAGAGAAACTACAAGAGTAAGCATGATTCTAGTCCTCCTAGAAATGAGAATGTGAATCCTTGGATCATTAAAGATCCATCAATGACCTAGATACAAATTAGAAACAAAGATTAGGCCAACAAAATATGAAACAAAAATTAGTTTGACAACATGTTTTATTAGAATAAGTATCAATTCAATAATGTGTTGCATTAGAAGAACCTCATCAAATATGACATTAATAGAATGAAAACTAAATTCATGGAGAAGGCCAAACGGTTGATCATTAGAATCAACACATAGAGATAAAAATAATGTAGAACAAGACCCCTCTTTAGTACATAGAATAAGAGTTGAAACTAATTTAACGGAAAATGAATATACTCCATACTTGCAAAAGATAGAACTATACCCCATTGTACAACAAATAAAAATAAATTCATTTGCACCAAAAAACCATCATCTCAAAATTCCCCCAAACATTTTGTGATATGTGAAATAGGAAATAAATTATAGCCTAATTTGGGGAGCCCATACTTATTGCACAAGCTGAGACTCTAAACTAGCCAAAAACTACCTTGATACAATGAAACACTAAATGGGTTTAAATTAAGTGGGTTGAATCATGAAAGAAATTTAATTATGAAAGAAACCCTATAACTTAAACTAAGAGGACTTTAATCATAAAAGAAACTCTTTAACTTCACCTTATGAAAATCACCTATAGGTGAACTCACCTAAATGTAGATGTAGTATCATCCCATGTATATGAAGAATTGTTAAAAATAGACTTTAAAGAAAGTGAAGGCTTCCTAAAAATATATTTTAAAGAAAGTTATCTTATGAATTATCACTATAGAAAAATCCACCCTCATCCTCATGTTGAGGATGATAGGACTCCTGCCTAAGATTTCAATATCCTCACACACCTCTTTAAAATATTTGCTTGTATAAAAATGAAAAACTTTCAACACATAATAAGATCAAGTTTGACTAAAAGATATACTTACCAATACCATTATTTTATCCCATATTTATTATAATATTTGTATAGATAAAAAACCTTCAACACATTTTTATTTTGCAACTTCTGATACTTTGAAGAACTGAACCTTACGCTTCTATCAAAACTAAGTGTTGATCAAAGTTACATGATATTGGAATTATTCATGAAAGTTTAAATATACAAATATATATTCATTGTTATTACATCCTCACATTCTCTTCCTCCATTTTATTCCTTCCACTAGATTGAACTCTAATCACATATTTTTTTTAGCTAGGAAATTTTGAGCGCTAATATTTTTTTTTTTTCCTATTACTTGTTTAAGTCATATTGGATTAGTATTTGTTTCTTTAAAATCATGCAAGATAAGAGTACCATCTTAAAATGGATACACTTCATTTTGAGACTTTTAGCCCTCCTTAGCATGATTTCAATCTCCTTCCCCCTTTCCTTTTCCATTTCATGCTTCTTCATTATCTCCTACTTTTTTGTATGGTCTCATAGGTATCCGAGGTACCCTTTGACCATATCTCATGTTCATTTCACTATCTCACAGTCTCATCTATACCACATTCTAGATCCTTTTGTAGCCTTTCTAACTAGATCAACCTAGACTATGTCATCCTAGACTAGGTCGACCCAAATCAAACTAATCCTTGGGGATCTTGGGGATCACGAAGTTTAGCACACAAAAGTTCTCGAGTTTATCAATTAATTTATTTACTTCCCTAGTTGACCCAAGTTTTTTCCCACTCAAAAAATAGTATAAAAGGAGGCTTGGGGGTTTCATTTTTATATATCATTCTCAAGTTATCTCCTCTCAAGCAAGTATCTTCAAGCATTTAAGTCTAAGCATCTCCTTCTTGCATCAAGCTTCTTCCTTCAAGGTGGTAGTGGAGTTTGGCTCTAAGGAGAATATCCATCATTTTGATCCATTTAATCTCTTTCATTAATCATCCATGGCATGTCACATACATTTCCATACATGAGGTTCTAACTTATTTGATTTCCTTATGGTTTCTTTGAGTCAAGGCTATTACACTTGGTCACATATCAAAGGTGATTGCATCTATAGAGGTGTTAGAGCTTGTAATCTTGGCCTCACCCTAACAGGTTTCGGTCCCAAGTCTTCCCATTGAAGTTGAACTTGAAGTAGTAATTTACTTCAAGTTTAGGTTCAAAGTCTTGTTGGTCTGCCATAAGCGCACTATTTTTATCGAGTCGACCTTTGTAAACTTGAAGTACAAGTTGATGTTGAAGCCTGATCTCTCAAAACTTCAACTTCAATTTTAGTGTTGTTTTTGTCTGCTAATGATTTTTGTATGCAGATTAAAGATTGCTGAGCCATTCCAAGGTGGGTCCCAACATAATATTTTCCCAAAGCATCTGAAGTCATATGCAAAGAAATTTAAGGCAGCACATGTTCAATTTGGGCAATACTTAATGGAGTATTAACAATGTCATTTCATGATTACTTGTTATGGGAAGATACGTGCGGATTTGACAGGGTATTTAAAACAAGAACACCCACGGCACCTTTTTCGATGAATATCACACGAATGAGTAATGATGGTTTTTACTTGCAAAATATGTCCTGCAATTCTCTGTCCAAGTCATTCCTTAAATGCATGCAGTTACCCTTTCCCACCCATCTCATTTTCTCCAGAAAAATCTCGGTGCTTCTAGGTAAGAAAGGCAAATTTCGAGCTGTGTCTTTGTCAAACTGTAAATACATCTCCATTCCCCTTTGCATTTTGGTTGTGCTTTGCTTCATTTTGAAAGTATTTAAAACCTGGTCCTGTAGACTTGTTGTCATAACAATCATGACCCTTTTTTGGCCAAAAATGCCCAAATTAGAGAAGCCGCCATTACTCAGTTCCTTGCCTGAAATTCGTGATACATTTTTGGTTAATAGAAATTTATCTGAAGTTGTTGAAAGAACCAAAACTACTTAGTCAAGTCCCATTTGCCAGAGGCTAGTTGATAGTGGTTTACTAGAAGCTGCCACTTTTCCTGCTGCAATCCCATGCCCAGAGCTCATCCTCGAATGTGTTAACCATTATGACCCTGTTCCAAGATGCATTAAGAAAACCTCGGGGGAAGTAGTTGTCAGAATTAACAAGACCAGTGTCAATTCTGCCCTCAGGATTCCTCATAAAGAACCCTATGAGCCATGGATGTTTGAAGAAGCTGAACACCTATATGCCACAAAAAAAACTAGCTACGACACCAAGATTGCTCAGTCCTGGCTCTTGAAGCCTACAAAGGGAGGTTCTAGGTTGCCTAAACCATTGACCATCGAGCACTTCATCAAGGAGATTGCAGATATTGTATTCCTATTGAATAGAATTAAGGGAAACGAACATACTTTCCATTGGGAGTCTTGAATGTACCTCTTCATACATAAGATAGTTGAGGGTGTCAAATTCATCAATTGGTTAGACCTAATGGAAGAAAACTTGCATAAGGGCTTGATAGATGTTACCAATTGCAGTCCATTTTTCTTGTCCTCTTATCCGATTTACACCCTAGCCGCATCCAAAGATTGGGACTATCGTCCACATATGCCTTGGGTAGATGACATGCCTATCTACCAATATTACAGAGATCTCCAGGAAGATATAGCATGCAAAGATTTTAAGAAGGTCAATGATGTTTTTTTAGGGAAACTGGTTTTTGAACTACAAGGTTGAGAAAATGATAGGATGTTAGAAGAAGCCATGCAGGTTGTGCAAATTTATGGTTTTTATTTCATTCAATTTCCCAGATTTACATATATCAAAGTGGGTGGTTTTCTTGGTGAACCTTTGAAATTACCACACTATTGTTCAGATTCTATAGTGTTATCAGAAATGTCTAGGTAGTTTGCTTCTCTTGTTGAGTCCTTTCAAATTTCCAAAAAATCCTCTTCAGTATTCTCCCTGATTAAAATTGGACATTATAGATGCCCCAATTTGAAAGAAGCCATATTATCAGCCAAATCTTTAACTCGCTTATGTCTTAAATCTTTCACCTCTCGGTTAGATTTTGACTACACTGGCTTTATTAGAAATAATGTCAAAAATACAGCTTCTCTCTTTCATTCCCTGCAATTAGAGGATTTTTGGGCAAACTATCATAATGAATTTGAAGTGAGGAAGAGGCTATGGTCACGCTTGACCATTAAACAAGTCATCTTGTTCAATGTGGAGTTAGATACCTATGGGCTAAAAGATGATGATTCATAAGGTGTGCTTGATCAATTTTACATGGATAAGATTGAATGCATGCCTATCCCTAAAATCAATTGGGAGAAAAGGGAAGAAAATGATGTATATGCCCATACCAAGGATGTAATAGTAAGAACTGCCAAATGGATAATATCAAAAGTAGCGGCTACTCCAAGCTTTTCTGAGAAGTCTTCAAAAAGCAAGGGTAAAAGGACTACTCATAAGAAAACTAATCAAAGTGTCCTTGATTCTGTTGCAGGTCCACTTGAAGTTGAACTTGAAGTAGTTCCAGAAACACTTCAACTTCAAGTTCAAGAAGAAACTCCAAAAGGAAGGAGAGTAACACCTCCAGCAGATTACATTCTTGGAGAGTTATTCTATTGAGTTTTTTTGGTTAAAACTTTCAATGCAATAAAGGTAGCTGTACCTATTTCAATTGAAGAAATTCTAAGCAGAGAATTCCTAAGTTCTTCGAATAGGAATTCATTTTTTAGTTTACATTCGTTTCTCTATTTTGATATATGAACATTCATGGGAAAAATTGTTCACTAACAATTTTTGGTGACTCCGCTGGGGATTGATAAAATGGTGTTACTGCATCATGAAGTTTTCCCAGTACTTCAACTAGGCTTAGGGTTTGATAACACACAAGAAGATATCATTTTTGACTTAAGTGCACTAGCCTAGAAACTCATAACAAGCCTAGAGAAATTTACACAAGTTAATCAAGTGCTTGAAAGGGAAGAAGAAAGGGCCGAACTCATTAGGGGTGTACCTATTGCTAATGAAGAAGCAATAGTGGATAGACTAGTCCCAATGCCATTTTGAGTATTGCATATTAATCTATATAGTGATAAGCTGGCTAGCAAAAGGTATACTCGAAGTGAAGAAAGGAAGGGATTTATTGATGAGTTTTATGAGTTTGTAAAAAGCTTCAATTTTGCCCCTGATCTCTCCCAGAAGCGAAAGAAGTCTGTGAAGAGTAAAAGTAGGCCAACTTCTCCTAGGAAATCTACCCCTATAGCTATAAACCTTCAAGCCTTAATTCTACAAGGGACATTAATACCTTCTCATTTTAACATCTAGCCTTTCAACCTCATTTTCCCTACGATGGCTGCTAACCCTTGGGGCGCACAAGTGGGCCCCTCGGCTCTTGGAGGTAATCTACATCCACTTCCTAAAGGTGCGAAAGATGTATTGTCTAAATTTTATGGTGATGGAAAAAAATCAACTGATGAGCACCTTAATTCCTTTAATACCTCGTGTGTTGTCCTTGTTGTGGCTCATGAAGATGTAGCTGTGAGATTATTTGTGTAGACTTTGGTTGATGATGCAACAGAATGGTTTCATCATCTACCTCAAGGTTCTATTACTGACTGGAATCATATGCGTACTACTTTTTAAGATAGATTTAAATCCTCTGAAGATGAACATACCTTGCTACTTCAGCTAACTCAATTGAAAAAGGAGGTGTAGGAACCCATGAGAGATTTTGTAGCAAGATTCAATAAGATAATTCATAAAATTCCTGCTACCAAGAGACCCAATGATGAAAATCGTAAAGGATTCTTTGTTAACGCAATGCCTCCGAACATCAGTTTTCATTTGAAGAGAAACAGAGTAGCAGACATTGAGGTAGCTCAAAGATTAGCCGTTGAACTAGAAGATGATCTTTTAGCTACAGGAAAATGGAAGAAAGAAATGCAAGGTTCTAAAACTCAATCACCTTCCTCAGAAAAGTCAGACCCATTAGTTCAAAAGTTAATCAATGATGTGATGACTCTCAAGAAACAACTTCCTAAAATGAACACCCCATACCAAGATATCCCAAGAAAATATCCAGGCCAAAGTAGTTTTTAAGGAAAAAAACTTACTTTACCCTCAAGTCAACAAAGATTATAGGTTGAAGCTCCACCTAGCAAAAATAACATGTGTGTTTTTAATCTTACAAATGATCACGAGGGAACTTCTTGTGCTGAAAATATTAGATATCAGCAGCTTGAAGTAGAAAAAGTGGCTTCCACCAATGTAATAATAGAAGAAGAATCTTCTGAGGAACCTGACAACTCCGTAAATTATTACCTTGAGTATGAATCAGATTTTGATAGAGGTAATGACATCTTATTAACCTTAGAAGAAGCTTCCTACTCAGTCTTAACCCGAGGGCAAAGGACTGGAGCAGCTGAAACTCATGATAAGAACAAATCAAATCCAACACTGGCCAAGGATCAAAGGGAGAAAAGAGAAAGTGAAAGTAAGTCATCACTTGTTGTAACTACTATTCCTCAAATCGTTAGGAAGGTTTCTGATTTAGATTCCACATTTGACATTGTTGAGTTTCATAAGACATCCAGGATACAAATTTCTCCTGCAGAATATCTAAGAATGAATCCAGGTGAACTTAATAAACTGATTGAATGTGTCAATCAGTCCCCTCCTGAAAAAGCAGCCAAACAAATCCATGAAGTTAAAGTATCAGAAGGCAAAGAAATAGTTGCTCAAAAAAAGAAGGAATCCTCAAAAGGAAAGAAAATAGAAACACAAAAATCTCATAGTTAGGAAGAGATAGTTCAACTAGACCCAATCAGTCCTGAACCCTCTTATAATTACAAGCCTAATCCATTTTGTGTTTCTCTCTTTCTACATGGCTTTAAGTTGAGTAATTACATCATAGATTCAGGGGCTTTTGATAATATAATGCCAGCAGTAGTAGCAAAAGCTCTAGATCTTCCTTTAACCAAAACATTTGGCAAATGTTATTCCATGGATTCAAAACAGGTACCATTGGTGGGTCAAATTAAAGATGCCCAAGTGGCATTAGCTACTTACCCAGAGAAAAGGATTAAACTCACCATTCTAGTAGTGGATATCCCCACAAGCTATGGCATGCTTCTTAGTCGGACTTTCTATTGAGACCTAGGAGGGGAAGTTAAGATGGATTGGTCTCAAGCTGTGGTACCTATTGGGAAAGAGAAAGTAACCCTATTACCTAAAGCAAAATCTAAATATACAGTCTTCCCATCTGATGACCCCAAATCTCAAATCTTTTATCAAGAGACAGATTTTGCTAACTATTTAATTTTGTTTGAAGATGAGAAAATAGGTGAGAAGCCATTGGACGAAGATCTGCTATGGACTCTCGAGTTTGATGGAATTTGTTGTTCGAATGGATCTGGAGCTGGTATAGTTCTCATATCCCCTGATGATCAAAAATTCCCTTTTTCTTATAAGCTTGCCTTTGAAAATACTAACAATATAGCCAAGTATGAAGCCCTACTTCTAGGCATAGAGGAAGCCAAAAGAATGAACATCAAGCTATTAAAGGCGAGAGGGGCTGCCAAGTTTATAGTGAAACAAGTTAAAGGCATATTTTCAGTCAAAAACCCAAGGCTTAAGCATTATAGAAATCGAGTGTGGGATGAAATCAAAGATTTGGATGCTTTTGGAATTGAAGCAATTCCCCGAGAGCTAAATGATAGAGCAGACTCTTTAGCAGTATCAGCTTCTTTGTTGATCCCCCACCCTGATTTTATGAACAAGAAGTATTCAGTGGAAATCATTCACAGACCAAGTGTCCCTAATAATAACAATTCTTGGAAAGTATTTAAAGATGATGCTCATATTAATGCTTTCTTGCAAAATGTTGAGAAGTTCTCTATGAACTATTTTGAAGGTTCAGATGTGGAATGCAGAGAGTTTTGTCCTGATCCACCTGATGAAGGTGATGTGTTACAATTAAAAGGGAATGTTATACCTAAAGGCTTAGTCGAATTTGAAAAGATTTTTGATAGGAAATATACCTGCCTAGCTTAGGATTTAACATCTAGAGAAGATCCAAATGCTGATTATGAAAAGGTGAATCTAGGTGATAAGCATAACCCCAAAATCCTTAATTTGGGAACTTGTTGTGATGAAGGTGAGAAAGCTAGATTCATAAAGCTCCTATCAAAATATAGATATCTTTACTTGGTCTTATGATGATTTGAAAACTTTTAGAAATGGTAAATACAAGCACCATATTACTCTGAAACCAGGAACTTCCCCTTCTAGGCAAAAATTGAGAATGTATAATCCAAAGGTTTCTAATGCAATATTTAGAGAAATAGACAAGATGCTTAAAGCTCAAATTATTTTACCAATCCACCATTCCATGTGGGTGGCAAACATAGTGCTAGTCAGAAAGAAAATAGAGAAATAAGGATTTGTGTTGATTTCAGAAACCTTAATCAAGCCAGTTTGAAAGATAACTTCGCTTTACCAATAATGGATCAAATCCTTCAAATAGTTGCTAGTTCAATAAATGATGTCTTTCTTAGATGGCTTCTCAAATTATAATTAGATAGAAGTTGCAGAAGAAGATCAACACAAAAAATTGTTTACAACGCCATGGGGAACCTTTGCTTACAAAAGAATGCCTTTTGGCTTAATAAATGCTCATGCCACTTTCCAACAAGCTATGAGTTTGACCTTTGGTAATTTATTGGATAGATGTATCATAGTATATCTTGATGATATGACAGTATTTTCTAGGAGATGGAAGAAACACCTGAAAGAATTGAGGAAAGTGCTCTAGAAATGCAAAGATCATGGAATCTCATTAAATCCCAAGAAATCAATTTTTGCTGTGACTGAAGGGAAGTTACTTAGACACATGGTCTCAAAAGAAGGAATCAAAATTGACCTGGAGAGAGTGAAAGCCATTCAGAAATTATGCCTCCCTGTCAATAGAAATGGTGTAAAATCCTTCTTCGGACAGATCAATTTTTTGAGACAATTCATGCTAGATTTTGCGAAAGTTGTCAAACCTATGGCTAAGTAACTCGGTGAGAAGCAAAATTTCAAATGGGATGAACTAGCATCAAAAGCATTCAAAGAGGTAAAAGAAGATATTGCTAAAGCTCCATCCTTATTCCATCTTGATTTCAAAAAAAGACTTCATAATGTATTGCTATGCATCTGAGCATACCATGTCAGGCATATTGCTTCAAAAGAATGACCAAGGGGAAGAGATGCCTATCTCTTTTATGAGTGTACCAATGAAGAATCATGAGCTCAACTATTCACTATCTGAAAAAAAAGCTTTCACTGTTATAAAAGCAGTAAAATGCTTCAAGTACTATATTTTGCACTCTCATTCTATAGTGTATGTACCATCCACTACTGTCAAGAGTATTCTCACACAACAAGATGTGGCAGTCAACAATCAAGCGACATAGGTGGCAAAAGTTCAAGAATTTGACATAGACATCCGACTGACTAAATTGATTTGAGGGCAAGGCCTGTGTAAGCTTATTGTAGAAGGCAAAAAAGAAGAGTCAAATCCCTTGTGCTTGTTTGTAGGTCTCCAAGATGAATGGTATTCAGATATTGCTTATTTCCTAACTTATGGAAGATGTCCTGATCACCTGAAAGGAAAGGACTCTCGAACACTCCAACTCAGAGTAGCTAAGTTTGTTATAATTGATGATATCTTGTACAAAAGAGGCCTAGATGGCATGTTTTTGAGGAGTGTTGATACTGATCAGCAGGATAAGTTATTGAGAACCTTCCATGATGGAGCTTGCGGGGGTCACTTTTCATCAACAGTGATAGCATTTAAAATCCTAAGAAGTGGTTACTATTGGCCAGGTATGTTTAAGGCTACTTACCATTGGGTTAGAAATTGTGAAAAGTGTCAATTGTTTACTAGGAAACCACAGTTAGTTGTCCTGCCTTTGAAACCAGTAATCATAGAAGAACCATTTCAACAGTGGGGGTTGGATTTTATAGGACCCATTAATCTAGTTTCAAGTGTGGGACATACACACATACTCACTGCTACAAATTATTTTACTAAATGGGTAGAAGCAGTTCCTGTTAAAGTAACAACCTCGCAAGAAGTGTGTAGATTCTTGACAGAAAACATTTTGACCCGTTTTGGTACTCCAAGTAAAATAGTGACAGATAATGCACAACATTTTCATCCAGGGAAATTCAATTGTATTGTTACGATCATGGTGTACATTTGTCTCACTCTTCAAATTACCTCCCCCAAATCAATGGGCAGGCAAAATCCACGAATAAAAACTTGGTTAATATTATGAAAAAAATTGGTGGATGAAAAAGGAAGGGATTGGCACAAGAGATTGTATGAAGCTGTGTGGGCCAACAAAACTTCTCCCAAAAGAGCCATAGGTATGACACCTTTCGAGTTGGTATATGGCATTGAGGAACAATTGTCTTTACCCTTAGAATTGGTGACGTTGAATTTGCAAAAGGCAATTGAAGACGAAGTGTTTCAATCTTCCATCGAAAAAAGAATATTGTATCTTCAAAGAATTGAGGAAGAAAGAAGGGAGTTAGTGGACCACATCACCCACCATCAGGAAAGAGTTAAAAGGATCCTTGATCAAAAGGCAAGGCCTCAAAAATTCATGAAAGGAGATCAAGTACTGTTATGGGATAAGAGGAGGGAACCCAAAGGAGTTCATTCTAAATTTGAAATTTTATGGAAGGGTCCGTTTGTAATATCTAAAGAACTAGGTTCCAATGCCTTCAAGTTATAGTATCTTAATGGAGATGAACTTCCCCTGTCGTTCAATGGACAGGATCTCAAGCTGTACCATTTTTGAGGCTTTTCCTCGTCTCATTGTAAATACCACCCTTTTTTGGCTTTTCTTTCCTTCCTTATTTCGTTCTATGTGTTGCATCATCATCTTTTGAGTTGGTCTGCAATCTTTAGTCACTAGGTTCATTCATGATCCTTTTAGTCCCATTCCCCAATAGGAGCCGAGTGTTAGAGCTTGTAATCTTGGTCTCACCCTAACAGGTTTCGGTCCCAAGTCTTCCCATTAAAGTTGAACTTGAAGTAGTAATTTACTTCAAGTTCAGGTTCAAAGTCTTGTTGGTCTGCCAATGGATAAGCGCACTAGTTTTATCGAGTCAACCTTTGTAAACTTGAAGTACAAGTTGATGTTGAAGCCCGATCTCTCAAAACTTCAACTTCAATTTCAGTGTTGTTTTTGTCTGCTAACAATTTTTGTATGCAGATTAAAGATTTCCGAGCCATTCCAAGGTGGGTCCCAGCATAATATTTTCCCAAAGCATCTAAATTCATATGCAAAGAAATTTAAGGCAACACATGTTCAGTTTGGGCAATACTTAATGGAGTATTAACAATGTCATTTCATGATTACTTGTTATGGGAAGATACGTGTGGATTTGACAGGGTATTTAAAACAAGAACACCCACAACGCCTTTTTCGATGAATATCACACGAATGAGTAATGATGGTTTTTACTTGCAAAATCTGTCCCGCGATTCTCTGTCCAAGTCATTCCTTAAATGCATGTAGTTACCCTTTCCCACCCATCTCATTTTCTCCAGAAAAATCTTGGCGCTTCTGGGTAAGAAAGGCAAATTTCGGGCTGTGTCTTTGTCAAACTATAAGTGCATCTCCATTCCCCTTTGCATTTTGGTTGTGCTTTGCTTCATTTTGAAAGTATTTAAAACCTGGTCCTGTAGACTTGTTGTCATAACAATCATGATGCTTTTTTGGCCAAAAATGCCCAAATTAGAGAAGCTGACATTACTCAGTTCCTCGCCTGAAATTTGCGATACATTTTTGGTTAATAGAAATTTATCTAAAGTTATTGAAAGAACTAAAATTACTCAGTCAAGTCCCATTTGCCAGAGGCTAGTTGATAGTGGTTTACTAGAAGCCGCCACTTTTCCCACTGCAATCCCATGCCTAGAGCTCATCCTCGAATGTGCTAACCATTATGACCCTATTCCAAGATGCATTAAGAAAACCTCGAGGGAAGTAGTTGTCAAAATTAACAGGACTAATGTCAATTCTGCCCTCAGGATTCCTCATAAAGAACCCTATGAGCCATGGATGTTCGAAGAAGCTGAACACCTGTATGCCACAAAAAAAACTAGCTACAACACCAAGATTGCTCATTCCTAGCTCTTGAAGCCTGCAGAGGGAGGTTCTAGGTTGCCTAAACCATTGACCATCAAGCACTTCATCAAGGAGATTGCAGATATTTTATTCCTGTTGAATAGAATTAAGGGAAGTGAACATGCTTTCCATTGGGAGTCTTGGATGTACTTCTTCATACAGAAGATAGTTGAGGGTGTCAAATTCATTGATTGGTTAGACCTAATGGCAGAAAACTTGCATAAGGGCTTGATAGATGTTACCAATTGCAGTCCATTTTTCTTGTTCTCTTATCTAATTTACACCCTAGCCACATCCAAAGATTGGGACTATCTTCCACATATGCCTTGGGTAGATGACATGCCTATCTACCAATATTATAGAGATCTCTAGGAAGATATAGCATGCAAAGAGTTTAAGAAGGTCAATGATGTTTTTTTTATTACAAAAACTGGTTTTTGAACTACAAGGTCGAGAAAATGATAGGATGTCAGAAGAAGCCATGCAGGTTGTGCAAATTTATGGTTTTTATTTCATTCAATTTCCCAGATTTACATATATCAGAGTGGGTGGTTTTCCTAGTAAACCTTTGAAATTACCACGCTATTGTTCAGATTCTATAGTGTTGTCAGAAATGTGTAGGCAGTTTGCTTCTCTTGTTGAGTCCTTTCAAATTTCCAAAAAATCCTCTTCAGTATTCTTCCTGATTGAAATTGGACATTATAGATGCCCCAATTTGAAAGAAGCCATATTATCAGCTAAATCTTTAACTTGCTTAGTCTTAAATCTTTCACCTCTCAGTTAGATTTTGACTACACTGGCTTTATTAGAAACAATGTCAAAAATGTAGCTTCTCTCTTTCATTCCCCGCAATTAGAGGATTTTTGGGTGAACTGTCATAATGAATTTGAAGTGAGGAAGAGGCTATGGTTATGCTTGACCATTAAACAAGTCATCATGTTCAATGTGGAGTTAGATACCTGTGGGCTAAAAGATGATGATTCATAAGGTGTGCTTGATCAATTTTACATGGATCAGATTGAATGCATGCCTATCCCTAAAATTGATTGGGAGAAAAGGGAAGAAAATGATGTATATGCCTGTACCAAGGATGTAATAGTAAGAACTGCCAAATGGATAAAATCAAAAGCAGTGGCTACTCCAAGCTTTTTTGAGAATTCTTCAAAAAGCAAGGGTAAAAGGACTGTTCATAAGAAAACTAATTGAAGTGTCCCTAATTTTGTTGTAGGTCCACTTGAAGTTGAACTTGAAGCAGTTTCGAAAACACTTCAACTTCAAGTTCAAGAAGAAACTGCAAAAGGAAGGAGAGTAACCCACTCAAGCACGAAGAAGGCATTAGCCATCAAAAGTAAAAGCACCATAATAGTGGACTTGGAGACAACAAAAGACCTATCTATGGTGGATAATGTACCTGAATCCCAGAATTCTCCAATGGATACCGAAAATCAGGAAAGTAATCTCCCCTTAGTTAAATGTTCCCCTGATGTTGTAAAGGATCAAACAACTCCTAAATGGATGGAGAAATCAATGGAGAAGAAGAGAAGTATGGTCCCAATATCTATGCCTATTAACAACCTGGTCAGCAAGTGCCTGGTAAGGCATGCAAAGTAAAAAAAGCAAGGACTGAAGCAAGAATTAATTTTGACAAAAGTTTAGGTCGATGGGTAGCAGAGATAGCTACACCAGCTGATGGGATCTCTCGTGATTTTGTAGTACCTCAAGATTTCCAAATAACAAAGGTTGATTTGGGAAAAGGAAACCGTGAAGTAGATATGAGATTCTTTGAGGTATCCAATAAGAAGATTATGGAAAGAGTGTGGAAAGATGGGCAAGATAAGCAAGAAATGAAGGAAACAATAAAGAACATGGTGCAGTACATTAACGCTATCCTGCATCCTGAAGCAAAGCCAATTCGTGAGATGTTAGCCATTATTGACGTATCCTCTGCAACCAATCAACAATCATTGGAGAACCTGCATAAGTGCAAAGTAGTAGCCAAAGTAGCAGGCGAATGGGTCCAAGATGTTCTGCTTAACACTGTAAAATACATTGGACATTTAGATCATGCCTCAAAGTAGATATCAAACATTACCAAAAAATTAGAAATAAGTAATGAATGATATGAAAAAGAGAAGAATAACTGGGAAAAAGTGGTAATATCGCTAGAAGATGTGCAAGAATTCGGCTTGCAAAAATTTCAAGCCGAATGCCCTGTAGCCGATCTTGATGAAAAAACCGTATACGTCATAAAAGATTGCATTGAATGGAAGAATGAAGCACTGGCACAAGGGGTATCTGAAATCAAAGAAGCATTACAAGAACTTAAGGTTATACATCAAATTATTCAGAATGACCTTAAGTGGTTTGTAAAACAGCTCATGGAAAAAGAAGATGACTCCGTTGCCCAATCAGACGAGATAATCTAAGAGGTCCAAAAGAAATTTCAAAAATGGCAAGACAAGAGGACACCAGCCAAGTAGGATTTCTCCAACATGGCACACACTGAAGCTATGTTGATTATCAATCTGAAGCACTTGGAGATGCACAAGGAGAAGGTTGTTGAACTGAAGAAGATAAAGGAAATTTGGAAGCAACGTCTCGCCTACATTGGTCTTCCACATCAATCTATTATTTTTGCCTTATCAAATGCCTACAAAACGTGGAAGATGGCGAGAGCTGCGGTTGGTGGAGACAGTGCAACCTAATCAAGAATCGCTTAGCTACAGTTTCTTTTCCATTTTGTTTTCTTGCATTTTTAGTTATCAATTTTTTTAAAAAGAAAATTAACTCCTGGCGGGGTAATTTTGGCTTGAGTCTAGCCCCATGCCTATAAATGTAATAATTGGTATTGTTTAGGGGGTTCAAATTTCTCCAGTAGACTGGTAGACAGAACTACTTTTGTTTATGGTTTTATTTCTAGTTTAGAAGTAACATTTCAGAACTTCGACGGACACAAGAAACTCTATAGTTTGATTTTGGGTTAAAAGCTTTGTCAGTGGATACTATTATCTGCTTTTTTTTTTGGTATTTATATAGATACTATTTAAGCTTTTAGCTGTACCTTTTATTGATTTTGAAATTGTGAACCCTAAATTTGGAAATTCTATGGGAAATTGGTTCATGAAACTTGCCTGCTCGATAATTTAATTTTCAGCTATGTGGATCATTTTGATAATTAAAATTGAGTGGTTCTTTTGCATTAAAGTTTGTTTCATATTGATGAGATAAAATAAGTTGTTTCAACACCTGTAGCAGATTACATTCTTGGAGAGTTATTCTATTGAGTTTTTTTGGTTAAAACTTTCAATGCAATAAAGGTAGTTGCACCTGTTTCAATTGAAGAAATTTTAAGCAGAGAATTCCTAAGTTCTTCGAATAGGAATTCATTTGTTAGTTTAAATTTGTTTCTCTATTTTGATATATGAAAATTCATGGGAAAAACTATTCACTAACAAGAGGTAATTATATCTTTCACTTGATATTATTTAGATCTACTACATGCAAGATTTCCATTACATTTTTATTTCTCATTTACTATTAATTACATGTAACCTAGCGATTTACCAAGGTAAGTTCTCATCAAACCCCAAACCCCAAACCTTTATTTTATGTGTTGATTGGGAGTGAAAATAATTTTGGATCTAGAACATACAATTGACAATATTTCTAGAGTCATTAGTTTTAGAGTTTTGGACTACATCAACCTAGTTGTAGGATATCCTTCGATGTTGACCTGGTCCTTTAGTCTCAAATTTCAGGGATATTTTTAGGTTTTGTTCCTCTCATCATTTCATTTCAAGATCATAGATAGAAGCTTAGAAAATTTTTAGATCAAAAAGTTATTGAGCATAAACACATCTTCCTCTATAGATTTAAGGGTGACTCTTTTACATTATATTTCATTTCATATCTTTACCCCAGTTTTGCATCTTAATTGGGCTAATTGTATTTACATAACATCTAGATTTACATTTCCTCAGCAATTAGTTTAATTTCACATTCACATTATCCTATTAAGGGCCTGAGTATGTGCAAGATCACGGTGGGCAAAAAAATGGTGATGTGGAAAAAAATGTAACCTAAAAACCTCCAAAAGTGATTTTAAATTTGCTCTAATTTTTTCGATCTAGTCCTAATACCAAAGCAAAAAAATTGCTACCTAGGCATATCAAGTATCTAAAACCTACACATTAATTTTTTAAAAAAATCTCAAGTGTTGTTTTTCTCATTTGTATCCAACATTCACGACCTTTGCATTGGGTATAAGAAAAAAAATTGGGTGGCTGGAAGCACAAACCTGTCACCTTTAGTGATATCAATAGGCGTTTCGACCAAAACAGTTTCGGCCATAACATTTTCGGCTGTACATACATGGTGTTTTCTCACGTCGTCGTGGCATGTATCATTTCAGCCAAAAGCATTCCGACCGAAAGGGTTCCGGTCGAAACACTGAGTTTTATAAAAATGTTGAAAAATCCTTTGCGGTTATCATTTTGATTGTCACAATTCCCAACTTCTCGAAGAGCAGCCTAGGTGTTTTGGTTGTAACAGGTTAGTGGGGTTTTTTTCCTTTTTAAAAATTTGTTAATGTGTTTTTTTATTAGTAAATGTTAATGGTACTTAAATTAATTATTTTTTATGTATTTTATGAGTGAAATATTTAGATTTGTTAATTTTTTAATATATTTAAATTGTTTTTTAGATTTGTTAGTAAATTATTTTAAAAATAAGCAAGAATGTAATCAAACATTAGGTAAAAATGAAATGTAGAAAAACATTAGTTAAAAATGTAGAAAAACATTAGGTAAAAATGTAAAAAAAAAAGTTAAAAAATGTAGAAAAACATTAGGTAAACATGTAGAAAAATATTAGTTCAAAATGTAGAAAAATATTATTTAAAAATGTAGAAAAACATTAGGAAAGAATGTAAAAAAATTAGTTAAAAAAATGTAGAAAAATATTAGGTAAAAATGTTTTAAAAATTAGTGAAAAAATGCAGAAAAATATTAGGTAAAAATGTAGAAAAACATTAGGTAAAATGTACATTTATATGAAACTTAGAAACACTTTTACATTTATATGAAATTTAGAAAAAAAAATTAACCCTGTAGTTAAATCAAAATCTAATTTAGTCAAGAATTTTATTTTTTTATCACATATACATGTGTA
The DNA here is from genome assembly GCA_028749045.1 of Cupressus sempervirens. Lineage (NCBI taxonomy): Eukaryota > Viridiplantae > Streptophyta > Pinopsida > Cupressales > Cupressaceae > Cupressus > Cupressus sempervirens. Next base: position 148,920,431 of record CM053785.1, on the reverse strand, counting down.
CACTTAGTTATAATTTAATCAAGAAATTTTAATTTTTTTATTGTATATACATATACATGTACGTGAATATTTATTTTTCACATTTGCACATGAGCACGTTAAAATACACTAGATATGGTCTCTAAGATAATTTGTTTTAAAATACATACATTACATTCAGTTGAATAACACCATAATTTAATGTTGTGTATTTATATGTACGTGTGTTTCAAATTAAATTTAACTTTTAATTATTTTAATTTATATGCTTGTATGTTTATATGTGTATATGTATATGCATATACCTACACATCTCTAGATATTTATCAGTCTTGTAGCTTCACACTCATATCCTCATACATTATATTCATATATACATTATGGCATCTAGTTCTAGGGATCGTGGTCCTGCATACTTAGGGGATGCTAGTGTCCATAGAGGGGGTCATAGTGCTAAGTCTGGCACATCACGTAGATTGACATCCTCCATTGAGGATAGAAAGCAGTTATTCAGAGATACACTTGCAAGATTATCTCATGCTATAGAGGTTTTGGACACCTCACTTTCCTCTTCTACCACCCTTCCTAATAGGGAGAAGATCATAGCGATGCGAGATGAGTTGTTCCATATGATTTAGACCATTGAATCATACAACCCTTTTGATGATATTAGCATTGAGACATTTTATTCTTCTCTATCTCACAATGTCATTGGAATTGTGAAGTATAGATAGGTTCACACTGAGGTTTCCACTACCATGGTGAAGACCATGTTTCCATCTTATCGAGATAGAGCTAGAGTTAGAGACTACTCTGCGATGAAGTGTACTGATGAGCTCATCACACCATTCATGTATCCTCGTTGGTTGGCCACTCATCATAGATGGCCACAGAAGGATGAATTCACTCTATATTTCTACAAACAATTATTTGCAAAATTTCATTTACACTACGATGTTGACTACACAAATTATCTAAGGCATGTTGGGCAGAATCTGGGAAGACTTTTAGACAGATTTAGACCTATAGATACTCTTGCACCTATTAACAAATGAGCAATGGTGGGTCCAAACCTTTTGGTTATGCCGAGAGGTCCACAGATGGTTGTTGTGGGCCAAAGTGTTCCTGGTGACACAATCAAGATAGATTTATTTGAGCATAGCCATCATTGCCACATAGTTGCATGAGATTTCTTCTAATCGGTGTGGTAGATATATGTTACGGTCTTGAGATACCATTCCCACAACTACATCATCTAGCACACCTATTGGTAGTAGACATACCTTCTCCACTAGAGGTTTCTCCAGTCTCAGAGGTGGATGCATTGCAGTGTTTGGGATCATGTTTAGCATCTGATCTTTTGGATTCATGTCGAGCATTATCTACAGTCATAGGGATTCCACTTTGTGACATCCCCTCTCAAGTTAGTCATATTTTGTCATGTACAGTAGGATCAAAGGGTTCACAGAGGCAGGAGGACATTCTTGCACTTTCTACTACTCCTACTGCTACACAAGCCCAGCCTACAGCACTAGCCCCAGCTACTGAAGACCCTACAGCATGCCCCCTACTTAGGATTTCATGGCTAGATAGCTTGGTCTATTTAACTCCATGCTTTTAGATTAGGGCCACACTATCAACTTGGATGTTGATAGTGTTTTTTCATTGCATGATTCAAGTATCAGTCAGATCGGTAGAGTATTACATGATGCTATGGTAAATATCTCTATATGTTTAAATTTATTTTAATTATGGTAAATAATATGTCTATATTTTTAATTTATATAATGTGTGTATGTTTGTGTATGTGTTATAGGTTTTGAGTGATAGTATGTTATGTTTTGCTGATCTACAGACACTAACAGATCCTACACATCTTGAGTCTCACGTATGTTAAAATTTAAATATATATTTGATTTATATTCATGTATCTTGATATAATTTGTATGTATATAATTTGGTCCACTATCATTTGACATAGGGTTCAGACGCAGCTGATAGACCCTTATGGGGACATTTAGGATCAGGAGGGGGATGTAGCTTATTAGATCATGGCCTTTTATTTTATGTACACATGTTATTTTGGAGACATTTGATATAGTATTTTGGATTTACATTTTATATGGACACTTTGATGTTTTATATGTTATTTCTAGATACATGTTTATATGGAGACTTTCATGTTTTATAAATGTTATTTGCAGACATTTGATACATGATATTTTTATACATTTGATAGGGGTACATTATTCTCTAGATATATGTACATGTATGTTATCAATCTTTTAATGTACACATGTATGTTATTGATCTTTTAATGTCTTAATATTTTATGTTTATGTATGTGTTATTCATGTTTTCAGTATTCAAGTTTACATGTATATGTTATTCATCTTAATGTCTTAATCTAAGTGTAATTAACTATATTTAATGACATGTCTTAAGGGGAGATCCTAAATTATACATAAGAATGTAGATTAATGTATATTTTATTTCATAGATGTATGTAAATATGTTCATGTTAAATGTAGACATGTATGTTTTCAATAATCGTGTTTATGTATATGTTATTGTTTTTAATGCGTTAAATTCTAAGTATATAATTAACTATATTTAATGACATGTCTTAAGGGGGGATCCTAAACTTAATATGTTATAAGAATGTCTAGATTAATGCATAGGTAAGAATATAACATATACATGTACATAAGAACATATAAAGACTATGATCTAAAGAGTGCATGTTACAACATTTAATTAATAAAAGTTAATACATATAAGAACATAACTTAGATTTTATACAAACATAAATAATGTATATTTTATTTCATAGTTGTATGTAAATATGTTCAAGTTAAATGTAGACATGTATATGTTTTCAATATTCATGTTTATGTATATGTTACTATTTTTAATGCCTTAATCTAAGTATAATTAACTATATTATTAAATAAATGGAAAATTAGTAAAGGTGAGAATATCTTATTTTGGTAGGATGATTGGATGATCTAGGGACCTCTTATTGACCACCCCATTTATGGTAGATGGGCAGAGCCATGCATAAGAAGATATGGTATGAAAGTCAATGATTACAGAACAGGCAGTGGATGGAAGGACTTGTCTATGATTTCCCCAGAACTTAATTCTTTGATGATTAGCTTGAATGCTATTATTATAAATAACAAGGGGGGTGAAGTCATTTGGGGAGGTAACTCGAATGGCCATTACTCTATTGCCTCTGGGTACTTTTCTTTGTGGGATAGAATGGAGAAACCCATCTGGGCTAAGGCCTGGATCCCTAGCCTTACCACAAAAATTAATATATTCTTCTCACTTTTTCTCCAAGACAAAATCCTTACTCTGGACAATTTAGCTAGGAGAGGGCAGATTATCCCCAATAGGTGCAGTTTATGCTAGCATGCTTTGGAGATGGTTAATCACTTATTTATTCATTGCTCCTACTCCTCCAAGGTTTGGAATCTCCTGACCAAGGACTTTGGGGTTAGTTAGTGCCCCCCGATCAACATTCAAGAATTCTTCAGCCAATGGAGGAGTTCACACAAAGGTTTAATCACCCAACTAATTTGCTCATAGTCCCTACCACATTTCTACTGGGGTATTTGGAAAGAGCAGAATAACTAAATTTTTAGAGACAGGGAATCCCCTGAGTTTGTCATTGCTGAGAAAATTGAAGGATTAATGAAGGGGAAATTTGCCACCACAAAGGAAGGAAATATTGAAGAAGGTGGGAAAACCAAAAAAAGGAAATTGGACAGGGACAAGAAAAGATAGTAGGCCAGGTGGTTGTTTCCCCCTGAAAATTGGTACAAGGCCAATTTTGATGGGGCTACTAAGTGGAACCTAGGCCCCACAAGCAGTGGTGGCATCATCAGAAATAGCTATGGTGGTGGAGTGGTGGCTTTTTCCTACCTGCTTGGACACTAAATGAACCATTTCACTGAAGCCAGTGTTGCCAATCACATTGTTAAATTGGCCTTGGCTTCTGGGATAGAGAACCTATGGATGGAGGGGGACTCACTAAACATCATAAATTGTCTCAAAGGTTTATCTACACCCTCTTGGACCATTGTGAATATTATCAAGGATTTGAAGTGTGACCTGGGCAAATTCAACAAGACCTATATCAGCCACATGCATAGGGAAGCCAACTCAGTAGCCGATTGGTTTACTAATGAAGTGGTCGTCAATAATCCAGAGATGACATGGCATGTCGGTGACATCTTTTTGGTGGTAGTGAATCATTTAATCCTGTAAGATTGCATCCAGGGAAGTACTAGAAAAATCCAAAATTAATAATGGGAAGATTTACAAAAATGCACGTCAAAGTGGGAGTTAATAAAAATCATGCAAAAATCTTTTCAAAATATAATTGCATATACGTACGGCATGCTTTAAGGGCTATTTTGAATACTACCATTAATATTGGTATTTTTGAAAATGTCTTTGAGTTCCACAGTTTGAAGGAGGTCGAGGTTTATAAGCATTCTATGAGTAGGTGGGGTAAGCATCCGGTGAGCAGAAGGGGGCATATTGTATTAGAGGAATCCATGGTGGGGGAGAGAAGCAGGAGGGAGCCATCAGGAGAGGCAGCGAACTAGAAGGATAAATTGAAGGTTTGGCATAAATTGGAAAAGGGAGGAATCACTAGATTCCTGGAGAAGCTCCATGGATTTGATGCAGGAATCACCAAGATTATGGTGGATTCCTGAAAAAATGGGAGAGTCAAAATCGATGGGGTCACCCACCATGTCAATGTGGATTTGATAGCTTGAGTTGCGAAAATCCCTCTAGAAGGGAGTAATTTTTTCAAAGATAAGAAAATGTCAACAAATGTTGTCAAATATTTTGTGAAGGACGAAAAGGAGCTAAATAAGCTCATCAAGGTGGAGATGTATTACGAGATGGAATCAATTAAAAAGCTATGGAGGTATGTTCTTAGGATTATCATTGAATATATTTCCTTGGACCCCATATTTGATAGGATAAGAATGCATCATTTTGTCTTGCTTAATCAGTTTAGGCATAGTATTAAAATTTCTTTTCCTTTTTATCTCTTCACCTCCATGAGCAAGGGTATCGAGGGTTTCAAGAAGAAACCAACTGCTAACCTAGCTCTCCACGAGGGATTACTCCTCCTGGTTTACGAGTATCTAAAGTCTCAAACTAGGGGAAAATCCCTTGGTGATTTTGGGTGTGCATCCAAGGAAATGGGGAGCTCAGACTCCGAGGATGTGCAGAGCATAAAATTAGAAGAGGACATTGTTTCCTCTAAACCTAAGGAAGAAAGGAAACCCTCTGCCCACATTCCCTGTAGAAAGAGTCCTAGAGGTCTTCCCCCCATCCCCCCTAAGCTTGAGCCTCAGGAGGAGGAGGAGGATAATGATGATGATGAGGATACTAACTCAGAGGAAGAGGATAAGGGGGAGGAGGATGAGAAGGAGGAGAAGAAGGGGAGGGAAAGTGAAAAAGAGGAGGAGGATTCAGCTGATGTGTTGGGGAATCCTAAGAAAAGAAAAGTAGATGAGACTTTTGAAACCAAAGACAAGATTCCTCAGATTCCTAGCCCTAGCCCTATTTCCTCCCTGTCTGTTTTGGGTAAAGAGAGTGGGGAGGTGATAATGAAAAATAAGAGGAGGTCTTGGAGGAATTTTAACTCAAATGTAGCCAAATTAGGGATTGTCAGGGAGTCGTTGAATAGATGGACATTGATGACGAAACCCACAATGATGATCTCATTGATCCTAGTTTGGTCATGATCTTTGATAATGCGAGGGAAATAGGGTTTAACCTATTGAACAATGCTAAGAATAGCATGATAGACAACTTTTGGTCTATCAAATGGTTATTACATGAAATTGAATAACTTAAGGGGAGAAGAAGCCAAGATGGAAACCAAAATATCAATCGTGACCAAGGGCACAATGAAGAGGATAGAAGCTAGGATGGAAGCCAACAACTCTTCAACGTCCAGGAACATAGGATAGACCAAGAGGATAGAATCACCAAGGTTGAACAAAAAGTCCAAAAGATGGAATTCTTTCATCAAAACTTGGCAAATCAGATGATCGCCACTTTGAATACTTTGAATGAGAACATTAAAAATCTAGGTGAATCACTGATTAGTGTTAGTTTTGGTGGGGATAAGATGGAGAAGACTAGCCTAGATATTGGGAAGGTAGAGGATGATCCGAAAGAAACCAAGGACTAGGTGGAGGCTCAAAACCAGGACCAGGAGGATGTGGACAATAGGAAGACAAATGAAGCTCCTGAGACCCTGCAGGTTCTTGATAGAGAGAATTGATAGTTATTGCTTTTTTGCTGTCTTGTACTTTCCTTGTGTAGCTAGTTTTTTCTTGTTCTAGTTTACCTAGTTTTTTGTCCTGGCCACAGGCCTATTGTTTAGGGTTGGCTTTTTCTAAGTAGTTTCACTGATGCTAGACTTTTTTGAATATTTCTATATTTGATATGTTGTAAAAACTTTTAGGTTTTAGGATCCTTGTAAAACCTGTTTTACTTAATCAAAAACTATATTTAATGACATGTCTTAATTAACTATAATTAACAACATTTAATTAATAAAATATAACATGTAATATGTAATATGTAACATAGAATATAACATATACATGTAAGAACATATAAAGAGTATGACCTAAAGAATGCATGTTACAACATTTAATTAATAAAAGTTAATACATATAAGAACATAAAGATTATATACAAGTTACATAAAGATAGTATCATATAAGAATATTTAAAGATTATATGTACATAAATATATAACAACATTAACAATCATATGTAAGAAAACATAAAAAATGTATATAAATACATACAAATACTAAAGGGGTTGTCTTAAGGAGAGTTCAGGTAAAAGGTGGTACTAAGGGGATGTCCTAATAGGCGGTCTTAAGGGGAGGTCCTAAGAGGTTGTCTTAACAGGAGGTCCTAACAGCTGGTCTTAAATAAGATATCCATGTCGAATTTAAATAAAAATAACATAACATATCTAATTTTGCATATCCAAGAGAAATGATCCAATGTATAAAAATTTATAAAAACAAATATCTTGTCAACATTAAATGTGAAAGTATAAGAGCTATATAGACATAGTTGAACTAGAGCTCGACAATAAGTACATAGGTAACTAGAGCTCCACAAACAATGTATTGTTAAGATCCTCTCTAGTTTTTATTATCTATAAAAGTTTTTCATGTTCTTCAATAGACAATTTTTGTAGACACCTAAATCTAATTACATCAATAGGTAATGATATTTAGTCATCTCCTCAGACATTATTGATTAAATATTTACTATTTAATTAATTAATCGTCATCCCCTAGTTAATTTATTTATTTAATTAACTATAGTCCAATTGATAAAATCAAATGATCACCCAAAATCAATTTATCAATTAAATCCCTATTCCTCTATTAAATTGGATAAATCATTAAATCTATTCAATTTAATTCCATACTCCCATTTTATTGAATAAAATGTTTAATAAAATATCTAAAATCCAAAAGCCTTCCTAAACCTTATCCTAACCCCTAATCCAATCCATTCACCCATACTAACCTCACTTAGCCACCTAACTAACCCATCCCATCAAAGCCAAATCACTCATTGTCTAACCCCCCTTCTAAGATAATTCTAAACCTCTTCTAATCATGTGCACAATCATAAACATGGTTTAAGACTTGCTAACCCAAGCTAAAGTCAACAAATATCTTCCCCTCACCCTCCAACATAAATGACCCTCAAATATCTCTTACACTCCTCTTAATGGCTCTTACATCCTCACTCATGACTCTTACATACTCAACCACCCTCATCAAGCCTTTGACCAACCCTTATCCTATCCTCTCACACTCATCCTCCTTGTGACAAGTGTCACCTCCCCATTGGTGCTAAACTAGCACAATCCATGTGCTCCCTTTTGAGTGCATCCTGATCCTCCCTCACCATCTCATAATCTTGACATCTTGGCCCTCCATTTCTCCAACCCTTGGCCTATAAATTGAACCCTCCTCCTTCACTAAAATAATCCATCCTCCATGCAAAGTTATAATGATATTTTGAGAGCACACACACTACCAAAATACCATTATAATGGCAAAATCACTCCATGACTCCATTTTTGCAACCTTATCTCACTCACCCCATCCATCCATTTGAAGCTTGAGCTATACTTGTGAGAACACATACCTTAAATCGGGGACAAATATATTGCATCATTGTGTTATACCATTTGGAGCTGACCATTCTTGGTTTGCCTCCATTTGTGGTGATAACAAATCAGTCATATCTTAAGTGTTTACTCATTTTAGTATTGTTAATGCTTTCCTTAATAGCTAGTATTCATGTTATACTACTAAACTAGGTGATACAGTTTCCACTTTTGATTTCCATGACGTCCTCTTCTTTGTATTGCTTCAAATTGTAATTTGGTTGCTATGACATGGTTATTGTAATGTAAAACCTTTCCTCCAGGCTTGTATTCAATAAATTTAATACTTCTATCGGTTACCCTTGTTTTTTGATAATATGCTCCTTCAATAACAACTGATCCAATTGGATATGACTATTGATTAGCATCTATAGTTCCTTCTAGCAGCTTGTGTGTTACTTTTGTGCATCTTAAAAGATAATAGTCCACATTTTCTGCATTATTTGGTAAGGCTTGAACTGCAAAAATATCTCCTTCATGTATATAAAAATATAGATAAATATAAATTAATTTAAAAATAAATATACATGCATATTAATTTATATATATGTATATATGCATACAAACCTACTATAACTAAATAAAAAATCTGCTCATAATCAACTAAACATATAGGATCATGAATGTCAATGTCAATGTCAGCATCTTCAAAAGGAGGCTTTCTAGCTATCTCCTTCAAATCCCAATGTGAAACATATCCATTCACAGTATTTTCACATGCACTCACTAGATTGTCCTTAAGGCAGTCATCACAAAAACATGTTTTCTCTCTTACTTTAATTACTAGAGGTTTATGGTTTCCTATAGTCATCACTTGATGTAAACTTCTAATACTAAGAATTGTTTGACAATTGTAAGGATCCGAAACGTTGATGAAATAAACAAACACAATCTAATCCAGAAAACTCAGTACTTTACAAATGGATTGTGGAAATCTGTTACTGTTAATCGATCTATATCTGTTACAAATACAAAAAATCATTGTCATATTTCAAAATAAATATTTAATAAAAAACTCAACTTGATTTGAAAAATACATTAAAAATAAATATAACTTAGTTTACCTTTCACTTCCCAAAAGTAATGCTTATTGTATTCAGTATCTCAAGTAGCAAAATGAACTTTGTAACATTCAACAATTTTATTTGTGCTCTCTATCCTATTCCCTATATGTACATACAATATGCATATATATATATATATATATATATATATATATATATATATATATATTATATATATATATATAATTAAAAATATATGCTACTCTAGTATTAAACATGCACATTAAAAATGCATATATTTACCTACAAGTTCATGTTGTCAGAGTGCATGTTTTATACATGCTCCTACTCCATCATGCTCCCCTTTTCTGTGTCCACTTTCAAAGAAATTTCATAAAAACCTAACATTGGTTCTAGCATGTTGCATTTCTAACCAATTAAATGCTTTTGCAGATTTCAATTGTCCTGTGAACATGAAACATGACAAAGTATCTACAATTATCTATGTACATGTATCAAATTGAAATAGGGATGTCCAAATAAATATAAGTTAAAATAAAGTTAAATAAATGTGTAAGTTCATGTATACTAACCTGCACATCCATAAGACCAAATACAGTGCTCTAAAACATTTATTCCACAATTTCTGAGATCTTCAGAGAACATTGCAAAATAATGAGCCACATAACTTCTATCATGAATTCTATCATCACTAATATAGAAATGAACCTCTTTGATGATGATGCATTCATTTACATCCAACCTTTCTATCTAATCCACCTCAAATTGTGCATGTCTATAGGTCACTTGCACAAATATTGCAACTTGTTCAGAATGATAATATTGCCCCTTGAAGCTCTGTTTGAGTTTCAAATGTATAATTCATATAAAAATCTACAACTAAAAGTATACAACCAGAAGGAAAACAATTTTTAGAATCACAAAATTGTTTAGCTTGCCATTGTACACCATGACAATGTTGGATATGTGGATATATCAATGGACGAAACTTGGTCATAAACTCATCATAATGCAATTCACTCTCCTCAATACAATTTTTTTTGATTCATCTCATATCTTATTTTGGTATGTCTCATATTCATGTCTCATCCATGAAACTGGTGTGGATTCATTAGTGTTCTTAATTTGCATTTCATAAAATTTGCATAAATTTCCACAATCTTCACATTGATTTTTGATGCATTTGTTGGATACAATTGTTCAATTGTGTGTTGTCTTTAATGTCACACAAATGTCATATCAGTCATTAGATAGTGTCTATCGAGCTTAGAAGGTCAGCAAGGCAAAAGATAGTGTCTACCAAGCTCAGAAGGTCAGCAAGGCAATAAACAATGTCTACCGAGCTCAAAAGGTTAGTAAAGATAGTTTACAGTGTCTATCGAGTAGACAGTTGATCATCGACCTTTCTAGGTAATCAAAGAAATTTAGTTCTTACCTAGCTCACTAGGTAATTGAAGAAAATTTGGAAGAAATAGTTCTTATTGAGTTCACTCGGTCATCAAAGGTAATTTGGATGAAATAGTTCTTATCGAGTTCACTCGGTCATCAAAGGTAATTTGAAAGAAACGGTTCTTACCGAGTTCACTCGATCATCAAAGGTAATTTGAAGATTTAATTCTTACCGAGCAAACTTGGCAGCCAAAGGATTTTAAGGATATTGCAATGTTAACCGAGTCAAGATGGTTAACTCAAAAAAAATTTAGAAGCAGTATTTACCGTGTAGGGTCGGCCAGTAAAGGATTTCATTGTCTTATGAAATAACATTTATTTGTTTAAGAGTAATATCTATAGCTAACTGATGAATGGTTTATTGGTAAATGTAACATGTAAATGGGCCAACTTGACAATCTGAATGGTATAAGTAAGAGGTCAAGTTGCAAATTCTGAAATATGTGTATTAAGAGTGGAAAAAATAAGATATGAAGACTGATTACTGTAGAAGCAAATTTGAAGGATGATCAAAGATCATTAAGGAGCAGAAGAGTCATATTTGATCAAGGAGGATCTAATGATGCTGAACAGAGACCTGTATCTAGAAAATTTAGTTGTATCTTATTCAGGTCAATTCATTATTGCTTTCTAACCATTGTAGCAATGATTTAAAATCTCTTAACAGAGTTGGTTTAATAGCCATTTTTGTAAATCCTCTAACAAGGTGATAGTTAAATTGAATTTTTCTAAAGACCTCTAGCAAGGCCATCTTAACAAGGTGATTAAATCCTCTAATAGGGTCACACCTATCAGTGTGTATTGTAACCTTTAACAGGGTTGGCTCCTAATAGGGCTCACTTCAACAGAGTGAAAAATTGGTGACTAGTTACTTGGTGGTTTTTCTCATATTGAGTTTCCACGTTAAATCTGGTGTCTCTTGTGTTCACTTTATTTTCAGTTACATGCATGAATACTTGAAAAGAAAGTAATAGTTTAATTTACCAAGTTACAACATTTGTGTACTAAGTAAAAGCAGTAACTAGATCATTAAGACATCTAAGGGATTTTTGGATTAATTATTGTTAGTAACTGATTCACCCCCCCTCTTAGTTACTCTATCTTTAATTCCAACAATTGGTATAAGAGCTTTTGGTGCTTACAGGAAAATATTTCAAGGATCTAAGCTAAAGATCAAGATGTCTTACAAAAGAGAAATTTCAAGACTTAACAGGGACAACTTCTCAGCATGGCAAGGATTGCTGAGGCTTCATCTGGCTTACATTGGTGATATAGGGTTGTAGTACCTTGATAAAAAATATGAAGAACCTTCTAGAACATTATCTGTCAATGATATTGTTGAAAAGAAGACTCACAATAACATGATGATAGATATAGCATCTGCTCTGAGTTATGAAAAAATTGATGACATCAAGGATTGTAAAACTGCATTTGAAATGTGGAACAAGCTAAAAGAAATCTATGGAGGAGATGATAATGTGAGAAGAGCCAAAGTAAAAATTTTGAGAGGACAATTTGACCAAATGAAGATGAGAGAGGATGAAAACATTACAAAGTATGTTGAAAGAGTTAAAGCATGTGTTAGTGCAATCAAAGCATCTAGAGGAGATATTAGTGAGGAGACAGTTATAAGTAAAGTTCTTAGAACTCTACTTCCCATTTATGTAATCAGAGTCTCTGCAATTCAAGAAAGGAGATGTGAAGAAAATCATAAAATAAATTTAGGGGCCATAGTTGGAAGATTGACTGCATTTGAGCTAGATAACTATGACAACTATGTTCCAGCTGCCAAGAATGTTGAATCGACATTTGAATCCAAGCTTTCACTCAAAGAAAAAGGGTAAAAGATGAAGGAACCACAATCAAAAAGTGATGAAGAATAAGAAAAAAGTTTAGACAGTGATCTTGAAGTGGTTGAAGCTCTACTAGCAATAAAATATTCAAGAGGCAAAGGAAAATACAAAGGTAAAGTTCCTCTAATCTATTTCTCTTGTGAAGAAATTGGACATATTGCTGCTAGGTGCCCAAATAAGCAGAACAAAAATGAGAAGAAAGGTCACAAGTACAATGGAAAGAAAGACTTCAAATCATTCAAGGATAAAGGTAAGACAACATGTTTTATGGCTAAAGATTCTAATGATTCTGATGATGAAGAAAAAGATGAAATCGTCTATATTGCTATGAAAGATGAGTCTGACAATGATGAGGAAATGGCACTCATTTCTCATATGAGAAAAAATGATACATGGATCATAGATAGTGGTTGTTCTCATGAAATGACTAGTGATAAGACTAAGTTTGAAAACTTTGAAGACTATGATGGTGGCAGTGTAAGATTTGGTAACAATGAACCTTGTTGTATAAGAGGAAAATGAAGAATCTCACTAACCAAAGAACTTGTATGTGATAATTCATATTGGGTAGAAGGACTAAAGCATAATTTGTTGAGTGTGGCATAGCTACTCAATAATGGATTCAAAGTAGAATTTATGCATGGAAAAGCAAGATTGTTGGATGGCAAAGGAAAGCTGATTGGATCAAGCACTCAAACAAAAAGTAACTTATTTTATCTTGAACTTGGTGAATGTTCATGTTTCATTGCTCAAATTGAAGAAATTTGGTTATGGCATAGGAGGTTGTGTCATGTAAACTTGACAACTTAATAAAAATTAGTAAATTCAAGAAAGTAAGAGGTATTCCTAACATAAAGAAACCTGAGGTTGGTCTATGCAAGAATTGTCAAATTGGTAAAATGGGAAAGACTAGTTTTAAAAGCAAGAACTATCAGACTGAAAAAATTCTAGAAATTGTGCATACTGATTTGTGTGGACCTATTGGCATTGAAAGTTATACTGGTGAAAAAAAATTCATTCTGTTTGTTGATGATTTTTCAAGAATGATGACTGTCATGTACCTTAGAGAGAAATCAGAAGCATTTGAAAAGTTCAAATGGTATTTGGCCAAAGTAGAAAAGGAAACAAGTAAAAGATTGAAATGCTTAAGGTCTAATAGAGGTGGTGAATTCATTTCACATGAGTTCAATAAATTTTTCATTTAAAGGGGAATCAAAAGATAGGTTTCAACACCTAGAACTCCAGAACAAAATGGAATAGCAAAAAGAAGGAATATATCTATAATGGATTGTGCAAGAACCTTAATGATTGAGAAAAGCATTGCTATCAAATACTGGAAGGAAGCTATCAGCACTGCAGTTCATACCTTGAACCAAGTACAACTAAAAAAGGACTCATTCAAAACATCCTATGAGTTGTGGTATCGCTACAAACCCAATGTAAGTTATCTAAAAGTATTTGGAAGTAAATGTTACATTTTCAAATAATCTAGAAAAGGTAAATTTGATGTAAAAAGTGATGAAGGAATATTTTTGGGATACTCTTGCAAAAGCAAAGCATATAGATGTTTGAACTTATCTACTCACAAAGTCATATAAAGTGCACATGTGAAAGTTGATGAGTTTGCAGAAAGAACAGAAGAAGAAAGCAAGGACCCTGAAGACTATAGAAGATTTGTTTACATTGAACCTGATATAATACCAAGTATACCTATCAATTAGGAATCCTTAACTCAAAAGTCTTCATTAACCGAGTCACAAGAAGTTCAAACCAAGTCAGCATCTACCGAGCTGCAAAAACTTGAGTTGCAAACAGAAGCTACCGAGTTAGCATGTGCTGAGCCCAAGCAACCAGAATTAGAACCAGAAGTTGAGATACAGAAGGATAACAATGCAAGTCATTCAAAAGGAAAGGAGCTCGTGTTAGCTAAGTATGTCAAAAAACATCATGCACCAGATCAGATCATTGGTGATAAATCAAAAGGAATAATGACAAGAAGTAAGTTGAAAGGCACTTGTTTACTTGCTAATTTTGAACCTAGAAATGTCAAAGATGCACTAGACAATGAAAGTTGTATTGAATCTATGAATGAAGAAATAGAACATATAGAGAAAAACAAAACATGGACTCTTGTACCTAGACCCACAGACAAGAATATGATTGGAACAAAGTGAGTATTCAGAAACAAACTAAATGAAGATGGTAAGATATCAAGGAACAAAGCTAGACTAGTATGCAAAGGATACTCTCAAGAAGGTGTAGATTATGGAGAAACTTTTGCTCCTGTTGCAAGATTAGAAGGTGTCAGAACCTTACTTGCATATGCTGCATTCAAAGGAGACAAAGTTTATCAGATGCATGTCAAGTCAGCATTTCTTAGTGGCATATTGGAGGAAGAGGTTTACATTGAGTAGCCTGAAGGTTTTGTTGATCCAGACAAGAAGGACATGGTCTGAAAATTGCATAAAGCATTATATGGTCTAAAACAAGCCCCTAGAGCATGGTATGAAAGATTGCATAACTATCTTATTCATATTGGTTTTCAAAGAACTAATGACAATAGTAGTTTGTACATAAAGGAAGGACTAGATAATAGGATTATGCTGGTAGAAATATTTGTAGATGATACTTTGTTCATAGAAAATGATGATCTTTGCAAAGAATTTTCAGAGCAAATGAATAAGGAATTTGAAATGTCAATGTTTGGTGAGATAAAATTATTTGTTTTTCTTCAAATCTAGCAAAATAAGAATGGCATTTACATCACTCAATCTAAATACATCAAGGAGATACTAAAAAAGTTTGATATGGAAGATTGCAAACCAGTTGGGACTCCTATGTGTACTGGATTAAAACTCACCAAGGATGATGAATCAAAGGAAGCACAGATCAGACATTGTATAGATCTATGATTGGAAAGTTGCAATATGTAGTGCACACAAGACCAGATATAGCCCTTGCAGTAGGGATTGTAGCAAGATTCTCAGCAAAACCAAAAGAAAATCACATGATGGAAGTCAAAAGGATCATGAGATACTTAAAAGGAACTGAAGATTATGGATTATGTTATAAACTTGGGGGAAAATTGGATTTAAAGGTGTTCACTGATGTAAATTGGGCAAGAAATATTGATGACAGAAAGAGCACAAGTGGAGGAGCTTTCTTTCTTAGAAAAAGGTTGGTTTCTTGGACAAGCAAAAAGCAGAATTGTACATCTCAATCCACAGCAGAAGCTGAATATGTTGTAGCAGTAGTAAATTTCTCAAACATTGTGTGGTTTAAACAATTATTGAAAGGTATGAAGCAAGAAATCAAAGAACCAATTGTCATGTTTTGTGATAACACAAGTGTAGTTAACATGTCCAAGAATCTAGTGATGCATTCAAAAACCAAGCATATAGCCATAAAATATCACTTCATTAGAGAATTGGTGCAAGAAAAGGAAATAAGATTGGAATATGTGCATACAAAGGAACAAATTGCTAACATATTCACAGAGCCTTTACCTAAGGATGCATTCTTGTATCTAAGAGGTAAGTTAGGGGTCATTCCCCTATCTGAAGCTCACTAAAATATATTTTTAGTGATGCACCAACAAGAACAGAATTCAAAATCTATCAGTTGATGCAGCAAACCAATGAAGGTATTGCATATGAATCAGTACATCAGGTACAATGTTATTCAGTTATTTTCAGTTGTCTTTGGCATGTGTTGTCAAAGAGGGAGAATATATCTGTCATATCTTTTTGAAATTTGCAAATAATAATAGTTTGTGAAGGAGGGAGAGATTATATGTAAGAGGGAGTTTTTTATTCTGTCATTAAAAGACTTGTTTTCAAATTTCATTCTATTATGACATGTTGTGTTGCCATTAATGCCAAAGAGGGAGATTTTTGGATGCAATTGTTCAATTGTGTGTTGTCTTTGATGTCACACAAATGTCATATCAGTCATCAGATAGTGTCTATCTAGCTTAGAAGGTCAGCAAGGCAAAAGACAATTTCTACCAAGCTCAGAAGGTTAGCAAGGCAATAAATAGTGTCTATTGAGCTCAAAAGGTTAGTAAAGATAGTTTGCAGTGTCTACTGAGTAGATAGTTGATCATCAACCTTTCTAGGTAATCAAAGAAATTTAGTTCTTATCGAGCTCACTCGATAATCGAAGAAAATTTGGAAGAAACAGTTTTTACCGAGTTCACTCAGTCATCAAAGGTAATTTGGAAGAAATAGTTCTTACCGAGTTCACTCGGTCATCAAAAGTAATTTGAAAGAAACAGTTCTTACTGAGTTCACTCAGTCATCAAAGGTAATTTGGAAGAAATAGTTCTTACCGAGTTCACTCGGTCATCAAAGGTAATTTGAAGATTCAGTTCTTACCGAGCAAACTTGGCAACCAAAGGATTTTAAGGATATTGCAATGTTAACCGAGTCAAGATGGTTAACTCAGGAAATTTCCAGAAGCAGTATTTACCGAGCAGGGTTTCTAGTAAAGGATTTCATTTTCTTATGAAATAACATTTATTTGTTTAAGAGTAATATCTATAGCCGACTGATGAATGGTTTATTGGTAAATGTAACATGTAAATGGGCTAACTTGACAATCTGAATGGTATAAGTAAGAGGTCAAGTTGCGAATTCTAAAATATGTGTATGAAGAGTGGAAAAAATAAGATATGAAGACTAATTACTGTGGAAGAAAATTTGAAGGATGATCAAAGATCATTGAGGAGCAGCAGAGTCATATTTAATCAAGGAGGATCTAATGATACTGAACAAAGACCCGTATTTAGCAAATTTAGTTGCATCTTGTTTAGGTCAATTCATTCTTGCTTTCTAACCATTGTAGCAGTGATTTCAAATCTCTTAATAGAGTTGGTTTAATAGCCATTTTTGTAAATTCTCTAACAAGGTGACAGTTCAATTGAATTGTTCTAAAGACCTCTAGCAAGGCCACTCCTAACAGGGTGATTAAATCCTCTAATAGGGTCACGCCTAACATTGTGTATTGTAACCTTTAACAGGGGTGGCTCCTAATAGGGCTCACTTCAAAAGAGTGAAAAATTGGTGACCAGTTACTTGGTGGTTTTTCCCATGTTGGGTTTCCATGTTAAATCTAGTGTCTCTTATGTTCACTTTATTTTCAATTACATGCATGAATGCTTGAAAAGAAAGTAACAGTTTAATTTACCGAGTTACAACATTTGTGTACCAAGTAAAAGTAGTAACTAGATCATTAAGACATCTAAGGGATTTGTGGATTAATTATTGTTAGTAACTAATTCACCCCCCCTCTCAGTTACTCTATCTTTAATTCCAACAACATTGCACTTTGAATTCATCTGAATCTTCTAGTTTATCACATAATATGGACTTCACAAATTGTGTTCTACTGCTAGGGATGACCAAATTAGGATCAAGTACTACCATAACTTTTTTCTATGATTGAAAGTGTAGACAAAATTCAACATGATTTTGACAACAACAAGTTTCAAGCATCTTATGTATGTGTACAAAGGAAGGACGCAAACTCTCAAACATTCTATGACATATTTTGACATTTGAAAATTCTTGTTTGAATGTTTGAAATAATTCACTTTGAGTTATATCTATGAAATGTTTTGGATGTTCAATTTTGGCTCCTATCTCTTGATCTTTAATTTGTATAGTATCACGTCTATTGGAAGAAACGCGAGAATGTGTGGTCAAAAATTCAACAACTTGTCTTTTTACATCTTCAAAAATTTTGTCTTTTCAAGGAACTCTACAAATATTCACCCAGTTATTCTCAATGTTATCATCTAGCATATTTCTCCTCTTGACATATCTCTAGAAAGTTCTTCTAGACATATGTAGTACATCAAAAATTGCACATACCTATTTTCTATGTGTCAATTTTCTACTAGATATAGTAGTCATAAATGCTCTACGTGCATTACTCAAATCACCTCCTCGGGTTGTGTTGTCAATTTTGTTATAAGCATTTTGCAAATTTTCAACTATTGTTTTATTAATTTTATGCACATGGCTTTTCCTATTATCAACACCCAACAACTCCAAAATAGGTTTCATATCTTTTCTCCTAAATAACTTGACAAATAATTGTGCTTGTCCAAATATACTTTTATCCTTGAAATATTCATCCCACATGTTTTGACAATACTTTCTAATAGTGTTATCATTTATCATATCTTTAGATGGAATTTGGTTAAAAAGTAGTTCCTCATCCAAGTCCATCAAATTTGTTATGCCTTCTCATTTGTCTCTATCATTAGAACTGCCAATTTCTTCCTCTTCATTACTTTCATTTTCTTCATGAAACTCATCCTATTCAGGAATTTCAGTAGGTTGGTTTTGGTTACATTTTGCATGACCTTTCATTTTGTCATCTCTTATTCTATCATATTTCCTTGATCTTTTCCTTTTACTGCCCATTGAATACTTTAATCTATAGAAACAAAAATATATAATTTAGATTTCACTAAATACCAACTAATCCTTTGTAATTCTAATTAAATCCACGAAATAGTTGCTAAAAATGGCTTCAAAACTAGTTGTCTTCCGAAAATGCTCTTCCAATTTTCATTGTTTTGTAAATTTATTTATTTTAAAAAGAAAAAATAAACTTTATTTTATTTGAAACAACCACATTAATCACATGCAGTTTAATTAGCTGACGAGGGTTTCAACTAGAATAGTTCTGGCTGAAAGGGTTACAACTGAAACCGTTTTGGCCATAACTCCTTATGTGGCATCCTAGGTGGCAGCCACACAAGCAAAAATAAGAACTTCTGTCAAAATCTCACTTTGACCTATTAAATTGAAGTTTTTAAAAAAAATAAAAATATGCTTTTATAGGTCTCAGAGTCATGATTATGATCATATTTTTTTACTTTTATTTTGATTATGGATAATATGTTATAATTTCAAAGTATTACAAGTAGGTATTTTAAGATTCAGGAAGATGTCTATTCAAAAATAGGAAAAAAATAGTAAATCATGTTCAAAAATTATTATTTTTTAATGATGCACTAGAGGAGAGAGTCTTGTTCAAGAATATGTAATTTTTTAAAAAAAATATGTAGATTTTATGGAAAAAGTTTGATGGGAGAAAAAAATTGTCAATTTTTTATAACTTTGACTTTGACCTGTTATAACTTGAAAAATATTAGCCAAATTTCAATTTTTCTTTTTTGGTGCACTAGGTATACATGTCAACTCTAACATATTCCAAAATTAGACCAAAATATAACATTTGCATATATTTGTTTGATGGGGAAAAATTCTATATTTTTAGCATTTTTCAAAAATTCAAAAATAGACTTTAAAAATTCAAAAAAAAATAAAATTTTCACTCAATTTTTTTAAAAAAATTACAGACATAAACTTCATCCAATTTTATACATTTCATTAGTTTACATCATCTTCAAATTCTAAACACAAATGCCACTTTTATGTCGTTAAAGTTGAAGAGTTTAAATTCTAATATCACTTTTCCTTTATAAAAGGTGACACAAGTTTGTGTTTTTACCCAGGTATACAATAAAACCTTTCCAATTTTTCACCCCAAATTGCATCCAACTACAAGTAAATTTGTTTTTTTATCATGTTTTAATTGATTTAGTATTTTTTTTTCAAATTTAGGTTTTTATAATAAAAATAGAAATTTTTTTGTTTCATTTATAAATTATTTAGTCAAATTGTAATTATATGTTCATTTGCATTATAAACTCGCATGACAGACTCTAACCAACCTCCAAACAATCCCCTACCAAATAATTATCCTCAAAACAATCTAGAACCACCACCACCCTCTCAAAACCCTCCCTGAATTCAAGACCTGATTGAAGAAAATCTAAATCAATTGAGGGTTGTGTAACAAACATATAACACTATCCCTAGTTCATTTCCCATACTAGCCACCCTTAATACTATTGTGGCTAATATTGAGACCCTTATCGAGAAGCATGATGCAATTCTTCATTAGCATGATGAGATGCACCACCAGTTTGATGATGGTTTGGATTTTGATGGGGTTGTGGCCCTTAATATTAGTAAAAAGGAATTCAAAACGTATATGTCAACCCAAAAACTAGTATAGTAGTTGACCCTAGAAAGCCAAAATTGTCAATCAAATAGTGCACTGATGAGGCCATTAGAACTCATTTTTGGGATCGCTAGTGAATGGTTTTTGACAAACCACCACACTGCAATTTGGAGGTTCCCATATGTTTCTTGAAAATATTATATGATAAGTTTTTCAAAGGGCACAAAGTTAATCATTAGAGTATGAGGTCAAATATGGGTGTAGAAGGTAGAGTTCCACATGATAGACCTAGTGCGAAGCAGAGGAAAGCCACTACATTTGTCCCCCCTAATATACCTACCCCTCTTCCATTCTAGCATCCAGATGTCATGACAGAGGCTAGCGTGACATCTATTAGAGCCATTCATCATTTGGCCAATCTACTAATCACCTAGAATAGGTCATTTTTACCTCCTCATGTTGATGATGTTGGCGCTAGTACATCTAGAACTTCCTCATATGTTTGTGTGCCACATACTTGCATTATGTGTAAGAATATTTGTCTAGGTCCTATTACTAATTCTAGGCTTTAGTTTGATGTTGGGAATGATGATAAAATAGACATGGCTGCAGAAATAGGCACAACTCTTGCGAGAGACAAGGAGGGGTGGGCAGAGACATGGGCTCCCTCTATTACATTAAGTCTATAAATTTGATTTTTCATAGCATTGTTAATTTTAAATAAATATTTATATTAAAAAGATTTTTATAACTCCATACTTATGTACATTATGTGATTCACTTATGTCTAGCTAATGGTACAGGAGGAGATGAGAGATTTGGATGTTGTGACACTTTCGGCCACTTCATTTGGATTAGAGACCTCTACGGTATGTATTATTTGATTAATCATTACTTTTGTGTTTGATATTTTATTTTACATGATTTATCATCTTTTTTTCTCTTGCATGTTTCACCTGCAAGTGGGGGATAGTATGAGGGGGTTGTTCCACTGACCATTGACAAGGGGAAGGTAATTATATGTTTTAAAGTTATTAAATGCATATATAGAGAGATATGCACTTTTTAGTTGTTTGTGCTAATAAAATGTTGTTGTATTGTTTATTTTATAGGGGTGACCTCTGATGATGGACATACCTAGATTCACCATCACAGACCCTCAGGCATTTCCATTCATAGTGATAGCCCTATAGTATGTATATTTTCCATTTATTTGTTACTTATCTTAATGTTCTTAGATTATAAGGAAATGATTGTCATCATTGTAAAAACTATGTTTTTAACTATTGTGGGAAACACTTGATGTGATGGAGGGGGTTAGTAGGGTTTTGTATCTTTTCTCACTCAACTAACGATATTCCTGCACTCTCTCATCCTGATGATGGATCATGGAGAATGATCTGAAACATTGATAGTTAAAAAAATTATACACAATCTTGGCCTAGAAAGATAGTTGTGTGATCAAAGATCACCTAAGGCAAATTATAATTATAATTATTGATAATGTTATTAATTTGTTATGTTATAATTGATAATATTATAGTTTAAGTATGAGATCAATCAGACAATCATGCAAACATGTTTAGGTTGGACTTAGCAAGGTGCATGCTTTGTTGAGGACATATGCAACTCCTAAGTGGCAGAGGATGGTGGGGAGAGAGGTAAATGAAGTTAAATTCATTATTGATCAATATGCATTTGAATAAATTCATGTTTTATATGTACAAATCATTTAATAAACTAATCTAACTTGGATTTTGTCTTTTTTGTCTATACATGATCTAGCAAGTTCAGAGAGTGCATCAAAGAGGCTCCATTTTGATGATCATCCCATAGCCTAGGATATTGTAATTTTTTACAGATGTCTTAGGGCACATTTTTTGATGGCATATTCCATATTTTATGTATAAACTTTTATTTCATATACATATTCTGATGGCATGCACCATATTTTGTATACGGATGTACATTTTGACATACATTTGCATTGAATTTATATATGATTATATATTTTGATATATTATATTATTGTGAATTATTGTGCATATAAATTTTTATAGTGTATGAAATCTTGTTTATTTTAATAATATTCATTAAAATCTTGTTAATTGAATTCCCATTCATTGGAATCTTATATATGGTTTATGAAATCTTATTCATTGTAGTCTTGTTCATTAGAATCTTGTTCATGGATTATGAAATCAATATCAAACTAATAGAAAAGAATTGAACTCATCCAAAGATTTAACTTTTAAGCAACCCCAAAACTAAAATCCATCCTTAAGAAAAAAATAGCTAGAAGTGAAGACAAACCCTTGAAAATTTTCAACATCCAACTAACCAAGAATACAATGAAAAAATAAAACAATAAGGGCTTCAAGTTACAACCCTTGAAGATCATTGCTCAAATGTGTTTAATGCACATTGTGGGTACTTTGATGTGTGGTGTTCATGAACTTTTTAGTGATGAATGGTTCAAAAGTTGCACAATAGTGCACCAATTCACTGAGGAACTCTATGAGGTTTGGCATTGACCGAGATTGTTGTGCCAATATAAAAAAAAATTGAATCTCATAGAACTAAGATAGTTTATTGTGGATATCGATATCATGATCCTCTATAATCTGATAGTTCATTGATAGGCCTCATGATGTTCGAGTTACAAGCGTTAGAAGATTAAAATCTAAACGTGCTTAGGGAACTTTGGAAACACTCTAGTTTGGGGTGCTCACAAATTTTTAAGGCTCTTCATGGCCAAAATAGAGGCATTAGTAGGGTTCACCTAACCATCCAAAGGTAAAGATGCTCAAAAAATGATGCCACAAAGAATGGTGCAAAAGTTGTGCAATGGTGCGCCAATTCACGGAGGAACACTATGAGGTTTCACATCGACCAAGATGGTTGTGCCAATTCCAAACAAAATTGAATCTCCTAGAATTGAGAGAGGTCTTTATGGACATTGATATCATGGTTCTCTAGCATTTGATAGTTTGTTGATAGGCCTGAGTTCTGAGTTACAATTGCACTAGTAAATTTAGGGCTAAATTGCGACATGAAAAGGTCTCAATTTCGACAAGAGTAGGTCGCTAAAGCCACCAAAGTTGTTGTCAGAAAAATTTGGTCGGTTTCCTACCACATTCATTGCGAGTCACAATTTTGACTTCATAAACATGGACTTACCGACACGAATTTCATCGATTTCTCTAGCCAACCTGAACTGTTATTTTCTCATTTGCGAGCACAAGTCGTCTCAATTCGAACGTAAACCTACCCAATTTTGCATCTGAATTTTGACCACAAACCCTTAGTTATCTATGTCGAGGCCATACTCACGACATAAAATTTGCCAATTTGGTGTTGCAATTGAGACGAAGATATGTCACAATTGAGACCAAGATATGTCGCAATTGAGATGCGTTGTCCCATTATTTTTTGAAAGCTTTTCTCTCATAGGAGCGTTCAAAACTGCACAAAACTTGATTATAAAGCGTAATTGCTTGATGCATGAGAGTCAAGGTATCGTGCACATTTCTACCTCCACACCATTGTTTCATTCGTCAATTGAATTATTTTATACAAAACAATGGGAAGGAGGAAGAAATGTGCACGATATCCTGTTTCCACCAAGCAATTATGCTTTACAACTCAAATTTTGTGGAGTTTAGAAGGCTCCTATGAGAGTAAAGCCTTTGCAATAATTGGCATAGCATCTAAATTTTGGTTCCTGTAGGGAAGAATAAAATTAGGAAATAATTATTTATCAAGAATGAAAGCCAATAATTTCATCTATTTTTTAAACAGATAAACGTGACAAAAAAACTTACAATCCCAATCACATCATCATAAGAGCACATATATAACTATAAATATAACTATAACTATCTAAAACCAACATAATTTACAAATATTCACAATTCAAATATTATCCCTTGATTTTTTCTTTAATAATGCTCCAATGCCTTAGGGCATTCAGTTAGAAACTTCAAAATTAATGCTATCAAGTTAGACGTTATTTCATAGCCACCAAGGATAAGGTCCATAATAAGATTCAATATCTCTTCATCCAAAAGATTTGTAGTTTTGATGAGTGAATCTAGAAAATCTCCACTCTCATTATCATTTCTATTTCTCCGTTGGTTTATAATAACTCTTAGAGTAGCATGAATTCTAGACCTTGACTGTCATGAAACATGAACATTCTAATCACAATCTAATCCAAAAATTTGAAAGTATTAGCATGCATTGTGGAAATCTAATAGATCTCACAAGAACATTCATTATAACACTTGACTAACCTTGCAAATTGAAAAACATTGATAATTTAATGCATTTAATCCACACCAAGCTTGCTAATTGAAAAACATTGATTTGACCTAATGCATTTAACACTCTAAAAAGAGCATTTGCACATTACCTTGAGAGCTTTTGTATATTCTATACCAGGAATGTTGAGAGGAAATGCAACTAGCCCATTCATGAATGTCATTAAATCGATTAAAATTTGAGATGATTGCAGACTCCTTGGCATTAAACTTACCAGCTGCTTCAGCATTAGATTGAGTGTAAAATGCATTAAGCAACAAAGGTTACCTTTCTTAAAATTATAATATTAGAATTTAGAAATAAATAGAAATATTCTACTTAATATTAAAGGTTAAAATGCTTATAAATTATAATCTTAATATCATAATATAACTAGTAGTTTTTGAGAGAATTTTATTGATGCATGTTTTATTAGTAGTCATTCATAAAAATTCATGTCTTATGAGAAAAAATGGTACATTTAGTGGGCGCATTATTCAGAAAGTTGATAGATTAGGTATTGGATTTTTTTTGGGGAGATCACCAATCTGAATACAACTCCAATAAAAGCATGTGTAACTATAGAGTTCCTTAAGATTAAGCCCACTAATTACATATAGGTCTATAGATGTTGATAGTGGAAGGGGTTAGTCCATGTTTCAATAATCTTGCACTCCTTGTGTGAGGCCTTATTGGTACTAGGCAAGTAAAGACATTTGTGCTTGTGTATTGAGTGTATTGATAACAGTTGTTAGAAGAAAATGTATTGAATATTAGAAAAATATGTATTGTACACACCTTTAAGATAGTTATAGTGAACTATTGTTGAGACAACCTAAAGTAATTATCTAATATTAGAAAAATATGTATTGTACAGACTTTTGAAATAGTTATAGTGAACTATTGTTGAGACCTATAGTGGTCTTTTGTTGACATTAATAAAATTATCTTATCTTATCTTATCTTATCTTATCTTATCTATGTAATCACTTTTTTATTGGAACAAGATTAAGTAATTCTCCAATATAACTTGCATTCCCACAAATTACATATAGATCCATAGATGTCGATAATGGAAAGAGATAGCCCATGTTTCATTAATCTTGCACTCCTTGCTCACCTAATCTAATTGAAAGAGTTGCAAGGCTCTATTGAAACTATTGTTGAAACAACCTAAAGTAATTATCTAACATCATCTCTATGTAATCATTCTTTTATTAGAACAACAATATGTAATTCTCCAAGATAACTTCTAAATGACTATTTTTTAATCTTTGTACACATACAAATCATCCTGCATTATTCCTCTATATTCAATGTACCTATCGAACCTAAAGTAAGGTCAAGTTTATTTTCTAAGATAGTCAAATAATTGTTATATTCAAACATCACCCGATCAAAAACTCATTTTGATTAATAAAAAAAAAGGTGTATTCATCATATTTTCATGTGGTGGAGGTCAAGTTTACAATTGCTATTAATCCAGATACTGTCTACGTAGGGCGTGGAAGAATTAGTATAAAATGTAGATAAGACCTGTTGCCCCTAAAAGTGATGAATGAAATATTGTGAAATAAAGATAGCAACATGTGTAGAATACTATTGAAATAGTTACGAAAAATCTCAATGAGAACAGCATTAATTGTCTATATTGTAATCTATGTTTGAAATAGTAAAAGCTTAAGCATAGCTTGTTTATTTATTTCTTCGCTTAGGCTGAGGCATTGAAGTGTCTGATTTGGCCATTCCAAAGCTTGGTGAATCAGTCATTTTTCTTGAACTCTAGTGTTGTTCATAATGTGGAAAATATTCAAGAGCACCGGTGACCTTTAAAGCACCTGATCAGATCAATGGGTTAGAAATTTTTTGATTTTCCATTCATACTCTCGCACAAATTCATATCATTGATCTTCTTTTGTTAAGGAATTGTGTTTTAGCTTCATTTTTCTCTTCCCCTACAACCCACCAAATTTATTTTTTCAATTCACTTCTACGAATGAAATGTACTCTATTTTGGTTTTCTTTTGTTAAGGAATTGTATTTTATCTTCATTTCCTACTCCCCTGCAACCCCACAAATTTTGTTCTTCAAATCACTTCGACCAATGAAATGGACTCTATTTTAGTTTTTTGTGTAAAGTCAAATACTTTTGGAAGGTATGAGCAATTGTTATCCAATTTGTCTAATGTCTAGGATGCACCAATATATAATTAACTTTTATACACCAAGTTTATAGGTTGGGTGCTTCCTATTTCAATAAATGACCCACTCTTCCTACCCATCTCAAATATTATAATGTGAGCAAATGCTGAAAACTCACCTTGGTTGAGTGACTTGTCCACCCTTTTGATTCCCTCCACTACTGAAAGAACTAAAATATATCAACAAATTAAGTGTTAGTGAAACTACTTGAACAAATGAAAGGGAAAAGTTAACAAATTTTGTACAATCTAAGGGATTTATTGTGAATTAAGTAGACTTCGAGATCATTTGATTTCTAACATATGATAATAGATCACACTATTGAAACATTGATATAAAAAGCATACAATATATTGAAAAATAACAACAAAAAGCATTACATATTGTAAAAACAATAATATGTACCAGAGATGCAAGGGGTGAGGACGCCATCTCCTATAACCATACACGTCCCCACAAGGGCTAGTATTAAAAAACATCTCTTGGAAAAGTTACTTTGTTCAAGAGCTTCCTTTATCCTAATGGCTCTATTGGGATGTCTACCTGCAACTTCAAGTGTATATGAGGAGAGTTTCTTGTCTTCTTCCTGGTGATTAGGTATCATGCTGACATTTGCATGGCGGAAAAACAAAGAATAAAGAGCAAATGTTCCACCTGCAAAAGAAACCGTCCCTTTAAACTTAGAACACATGTTTTCACATCAAAAAGATCAAACTTTGACCTAAAAACAAAGTGAAACTAGAGGTATTATAATCTTACCATCTCCATTATCATTGGCCCACAATACAATGAAGACGTATTTGATGAGGGGCAAAAGAGTGAGAGAATATATGATCAAAGACAAAGCCCCAAGAACGTCATCAGGATGTTTGATGCCATTAGGAAAAGTACTCGCATACACATAAAGTGGTGATGTTCCTATGTCCCCATAAACCACACTAATACTCTAAAATGCCAATTGCACAACTACAGCCATGCTCAACATCTAAGAAACACCACAATCACAAACATCATCAAAAAATATCCAAAATTATATTGCCCTAATGAATAATTTCCTTATGTGACAGCTATAATGAGGAGATACCCATGCAGTAGCATAGTCGGTGTTCTACCTGGTAACAACCATAATAGCACTATTTAGTTGGAAAAGCTTCAAGACATAACTCTCTTCATCCAATCTCTATTGCCTAAAATCTGTACTGAGCTACTCTCTACATTCAATGTTATTGAAGAAACTAATTCATTTTTGTATAGCTGCAAGTTATTTGATTCCATTAGTCCTTGTTCCAAAAACAATTTATCCATTAATAGGGTGGGGGATTTA
This sequence comes from Cupressus sempervirens, assembly GCA_028749045.1. Classification (NCBI taxonomy): domain Eukaryota; kingdom Viridiplantae; phylum Streptophyta; class Pinopsida; order Cupressales; family Cupressaceae; genus Cupressus; species Cupressus sempervirens. The sequence goes on along the minus strand of CM053785.1, from coordinate 148,892,003 downwards.
CTTACTGGGTTCTTTATCCCTTCTTCTTGTCATGATGAACAAATTCCATATCCCTGTTTTGGTTGTTATTACCGTCTAGATTGTAGTGTTTGGAGCACTGCTTTTCATGGTGTTTCCTCTTTACAATGATGGAATAGTATGGGTAGTATCGGTGGCAGCCTATGCCTTCTTTTCTACTCCATTTTTATGGCATTCACTGGTGAAGCTAATGAAACATTTAGTCACATGCTTTGAAGACTATGCTTCATTATTCTTAAGATCTAATTACAAACAATCTCATCTTTCCAAACTGTCTTGAATGACAGAGCTTGAGGCATATCTTCGATTGTTTTGACTGGCAGAAGTCACCTCCCCTTTCTGGAGTCTAAACTTGTGATATAAAACATGGCAGCACATTTCGATGCACATCTGACCATGTTAATGTTTTATTTAGCATGGTCAGATGAGCAGTTGCACTTCAATCAATATATAAAAGGTAAAATATGTCAAGTCAATTTCAAACCAACAAATTGTTATCCATACACTCTAAAATAGTTGAAATCGCAAACTTGCTTATGGAATCAATTGTGCACATTTTACAACAAAACCTATTACATAGTACCAAATATGAGGTAAGTTTTACTTTTTCAAAATTAAATACCTTTGATAGATTCCTATCTATCTGGCATCTATCAATGACTAGTCTATGAGTAGTTGTAATTTTATTTTGATTAAACCCCTAATATTGGTTTGAAGGTGGTATTTTCATAGACCACTATATAAAAATAAATTGTGTACATCTGAGCATAATATTAGTTTTATTTTAAGTACACAATTCAACATACATCTTATGCCACCATTTTGTGTGAACAATCCATTTTTCTTATATGTCTTTTTGGTAGTTTCTAAGAGTTGAAATGTTGCAAATGATTCCTATGATAAACTTGGATTATCCTGGCTCTTTATTGATAGCACTATTGTGAAGTTTACTATCAATCCCAAGAGCTGCACTTCTATAGCTCCCTATTCTTTTCTTCTTGGACTGATTTTAATGCTAGGTTCCATTGTACAAGATTGTACAATATTTACTCTATGAGTCTGCATTAAATGTAAGACTCCATTGTAGTTATAAACCATTATATGCAATTCTAGTATAGCTATAAACTTGCCAGAAAAGCTCTCTTTTTATCATCTTATTAGTCATGTGAATCCTTCCATAAAATATTTAGTTTTCAAATTTCAATTCTAAACTTCTAAATTTCCATGAAATCTCTTGCCAAGATGTGCAGAGTTTGTTTTGGTAGTGGCCTGTTACAAATTTCAATATAATCCTTTTGTGTGATGTGGAGATAGCTGACTTTCCCTTATCTTCACACCAAAATATCTTATGCTGGTGATGCCTCTTTGACAAGACTTGATGCACATTTTACCCTATTACCCTAAATAATTGATAATTAAGACAACCCACTTTGTTTCATGTAAAACAAATAGAAAATTTTGCATTCCACAAGCCTTCCCAGCCAAGCATTCCCAGCCACAAAATGAATATCCAAATAAGATGCAGTGCTTCAATTTCTCTCTCTCTATATATATATATATATTTCATAGAAATTATTTTATCAGTGATCATTACAAGCTGAATATTCTGTTTAATTTTTTAAAGACTTATCCATCCATTACCTACGGTGAGATTGGGTTCTTAAATATAGTCTCACAAACAAAGGAGACATGGCAGATAATGATCATGGCGACCCTGCTAGAAACAAGAGATGAACTTTCAAAACAATTTTTTTAATGTTAAAAGACATTAGATCTTAGAGAACTATTTTGAACTTAAATTTTTTAATAAATGGCTTAATAACATTTTGATTGGTTATTTTAGAGATCAACCAGAGCTTTCCAGGAGGACTAAGAGAGCTAGTTCATGTCATACTATACTGCAGATAGTGAAGAGCATATTATTCCTTGTATGGCATAAGAAGTTATGATATTCTTGATTTCAATAGAGTTCACCTATTAGAACATTAGGCTTAAACTTTCTACTACCACTTTACATTACAATCCAACTCTTTCATGAGAACTAAGTTAAAGATGCATCTATTTTATAATCCTCCTCCTTCTGTATGAGAACTAGGTCAAAGACGTTGCATCTATTTCAATGAACAAATCTCTCACTAAAATTATGGTTGCACAATTTAACTTTTGGTACAGGCTATCCTTCAAGAATCCTTGACTTTACCAGCCATCATGGGCTTTCAAAGGGATTTCCCCCATGTAATAATAATAATATACATAATACAATGTAGTTCAATTCAAAGCAATTAATGAGAGGAAGTAATTTTACCAGTTAGCAAATTCTGTAGTTCAAACCTACCATTACTACACTCCCTCTCCCTCTCCCTCTCCAGACATCTTTGCAATTACCATAACCGATTGTAGTAGAGAACAAGATTATAATATAGTAAAAATATAAATGTATTAGAGTATTATTACTTCCAGCCTAACAACAGTACAACAAATATATGCATAAACTATGATTGACATGAGAAAGCTTATACCAGTATTGATAAGCTAGAATACCTAGTAGGATCTTGCTTACCATAGAAACAAAAAGATCTGGGGTGAGTATTCTTTGGTAACTCATCCTCTAAAAGACCCCTCTAAAGGAAAGCACAAATTGGAAGTCTAAAAAAATACCTTTTTAGCCTCCTTAGAGAAAAGTATGTCATGTTGATGGTTCCATTGATCAAAGACATAGAGTGCATGCCACTCAATATCTTCTAAAAAATTGGCACTTTTCTTAGCAGTATTGATCATATTAACTACCAGAGATCGCATTCTCTTGTGTGCATCACCCATAGTGATGAGCACAAAAAACTCGCCAAGAATACTATTTACTGACTTGGGATAGCTGCTCTGAAACAACCAATCCTCATTCTGTAGAACATACAAACTAAAATTGAAATCACAAGATACAATTGTGGGCTATCCAAACACATGCGAGGCAAAAATCTTGCCAAACCTGCCAAAAGCACCACATTTTTAAAAACTCTATAACCCAAATCATCCTGGCATAGATAATCATTTATAATAAAACAGAGTGTAATGAAACAATTTGTGCAAATGAAGAAGATAAGAAGATGCTACCAAATATTAACAGTGAGTAATAAGACATTTTAGGATGACAAACTTTTAATATCTCATACTTTTCAATATGTTGATCATATAAGCTTTACTATTTGAATTCAAGAGTTGTCTCTAAAAATCTAATTTTGAAGTTTCTAACTGAATGCCCTAAGGCATTGGATAAGTTAGTAAAGCAAACCCAATTTTTCGTTCTTTTTTATGACAAACAAGAGATCTCAAAATCTTTTTCCAATATTGAGTGTATAGTTCTAATCTTTCAAAACATCTGTATGAGAAAAAATGTCTTTATGAAAGTTATAAAATGTATGAAATCATAAGTCTGGTTAATGTGTTGAATTCTGTAAAACTCTTCAACACTTTTTTTCCTCTCGCTTTCCTTTTCATAATCTCTATAAGGATCAAAGATTATAGTGCAATATGAATAATTTTTTTGATATTTATGATTAATCCAAAATGAAGTAGCCATGGAAATTGCAAAAAAAAATATCACCTGAAAGCATGGCTGAATGTGTTGCTTTCTGGTGTCACAAAACTGCCATCCAAAACCAAGTCATTAAGAGTGTCTTCAACAGCCAGCTTGTCATTATGAATGTTGGTTTTATCTCCAAGAAGGGGCTCTGTAATATAATGTAAAGATTAAAGAAAGGAAGTAAAAATAGGGGGGGGAAAACACCTTGGGTTTCAAGAACAAATCCAGAAAGAATGTTGTGAATGCACAAAGAGTTTGTCTGACCTTCTATAGTAATTGTCATGCTTTTTAATACGTACACCCCTTATTGCTTGTCACGTCCTACAAGACAACAACTTTGTTCACGGAGCAACATTTTTATTATTTTCTCAACATTCCTATTAAAATTCAATTGTATGAGGAGGGACTATCATTTCTTATTTTTGAATTTGACTATTCTTAAACTATTGAATTTGACTAAGGAAAGTGCAATTTCACACCATTTTCCATGTTGATGTTGAGATAGAGACTTGTGCAATCCAATCTCCCAAGGAATAGATAGCACCACGTATCGCCATCTTTGCCAAAATAGGATTTGTCATAAAGCGATGTTAGAATAGTTACTAAAATGGTCATAAATTATGTTGTTATAGTAAAAGAATACTTTAACTTAAGAGAAAAAAAACTATACAATATTAAAACATGATATCGTGCTTTAAAAACTAAAAAGCTACCTGTAACGAAGAACTTCATTTCAACTTGCTAATTGGTTGTCACTATTAACTATAAGCTTATCTTTAAAGTTTGAGCTTCACTTGGTTTCGAGAATAGTTAAATATTCTCTACTTAACAGGGCCAACCATGTGAAGGTGGAAGCTCATTTGGCCCCTCCCCCCCCCCAACATCACTCTAAATTCCCCATTAACATTTAATAACATTCAATTCATCTAGTTTTGAAATAGAACATTCAATCATTATAATCACATGATAACATTCATTAACACATCAAATTCATAAACACACAACATTCATGAATAATTCATTAACATGCAACATTCAAGAGTAAGTCATTCATAAATAATTCATTAACACAATATTCAGTAACACCCAACATTAATGAATAATATTCATTAACACAATATTCATTAACAATATTACAGAGTAAGTCATTCATGAATAATCATATCTTTTTTTCTTTCTTGTCGTTTCTTTTTTTCATAAAATCTCTAAGAGGAATATCAATGTCCTTGTCATCCCCATTAACATTTAATAACATTCAATTCATCCATTTTTGAAATATAACATTCAATCATTATAATCACATGATAACATGCATTAACACATAAAATTCATAAACACACAACAGTCACGAATAATTCATTAACACGCAACATTCAAGAGTAAGTCATTCATGAATAATCGTGTCTTTTTTACTTTCTTGTCGTTTCTTTTTTTCATATAATTTCTAAGAGGAATATCAATGTCCTTGTCAAGATCCCCCTCCTCTACTGGTTCTAACACATGTCTCCTCCTCATCCGTTCAGAAACATCATGAGGCTGCTGCACCAAAGGGGGGTCCGCTGCAATAACAAGTACTTCATGAGGTTAAATTCACACCATTTTATATTAGTGAATTACGAGTTTTTATTTAAGTAAAAGAACTATAAATCAAAAAATTAATTTAAAAGAACAAAACATAGATTTTCTTTACCTGAATGTGCCACATGATCTACCTGTTGATCAGTTTGAACATCCTCTGGCACTCATTCAGCACGACATGATTCTATATCCTCAACACAAAAAGATTACACCAAGTTCAATTAAAGATGTTAAATTGTATTAATAATTACATAATTAGTTTTAAATAACAAATGAGCACCTCCATTGATAGTACGATGCACATCAGGGGCTTCATGATGCTGCGTATGATCTGTGTCAAGATTAACAGGCTGCATTGCAATGTCATGCACATTATTATCAAATAAATCGTTGCTCAAGTATTCAATTTCTAATATATTTTTTGGCATATTTACCTGTGCACATGATGTAGGAGACTGCTCAGTTGGGGCAATGGAAGCTTGTCGTAGGCATTTAGCCACTGCTGCATAGCCTTGCTTGAAGGCAATTTTTTTGTGTTCTTCTGTGGCCTCCAAATTAAAATCAGCGCCCTGCATTTTTTTATTAATTAACAAAATTATTTACATTTTATAAATAATTTTTCTTTTCAATTCATTTATTGCTACTTACAACGCGTGCTTTGATTTTTGAATATCCCCCAGAACCAAGTCTGTGCTGCCCAACCTTTTCCAGCATCGCGTTTGTTGCCTTTGATGTGTCCTGCAACCTATGAAAAGTTTGAAATATGTTAGATGATATAGATATAAAGATCAGTACTAAATAGTGGATTATTATATATTGGTATGAAGTTTTTAGCATAAAGTGGCATGTTCCACAAAAAATATTAAAAAGGGGAAGAAAGTATAGCATCATACCTTTAATTGACATGTGTAATCATGCTATTTATCCATGGAGTTCATGCTATTTATCATACTGGAGTCTAGAAATGTTTTGCTTTGCATCGCCATTTATTGAAATTGTCTAAGTTTTAATGCATTTATTTTTTGTACTTTTGAAGGTATTCTCATTTGGTTACTAATGTTGTATATTGTGATGCAGATTGCAATTGAGACTGCATCTTTCTCCAAATATGTTGGCTTTACAGGTGTCCGTCTTGGATGGATAGTTGTTCCTGATGAGCTTCGATTCTCTGATGGATTCCTTGTTGTAAATGATTTCAATCGTATCATGTGTACTTGTTTCAATGGTGCATCTAATATTGCACAAGCTAGTGAATTAGCTTGCCTTTCTCCAAAAGGATTAAAGGTAAGAAGTGCTCTTCAAAATGGTTGTTTTGACATATATGTAATATCTGAGTTTCTATTGTGTCATATTTAATCATTTTCAAGTTATGTTTTTTGATAAGAGACATTGATAAGGTAGCAAAAGGAAAATAAAGCACTCATTGATAATTTACCTTATCTATTCTTTATCAATGATTAATTAACTTACCTTATTTATATGAATCATACTTGTTCTTGCTGATATGAAAAGAAAAAACAATATGTCAAAAAAGAGTCATTGATAAGGTAGTTGTTGTCAAATTTTCCTTGACCTTTCCTCTGTTGGATTGAGATTGCCTATTATAAGAAAGCATGGTTTTGGTCACAGAGCTCTGCAAAGCTGTAGGGAAGTTTATTTGAGACTAAAATAATGATTGTTCACTTTAACTTGCATTAGTGCTAAAATATTTCATATGATGATTATTAATGTGGGATGCTCAATTTTGTTGCAGGCCATGCATGGAGTTGTTGAATTTTATAAAGAGAATACTAGAATCATTGTGGAAACATTTACTTCACTTGGGTTTGATGTCTTTGGAGGAAAAAATGCGTCATATTTATGGGTTCGATTTCCTAGTCAAAATTCATGGGATATTTTTACTATGATCCTTGAGAAAGCACATATAGTTACAACTCCAGGAAGTGGGTTTGGACCCGCAGGTGAAGGTTTTATAAGGGTGAGTGCCTTTGGTAATAGAGAGAACATATTAGAAGCTTCATTTGTCAATATATCTTCATTTGTCAATATATCTTATGTAGGATTTATGCCCAGATTGAGATTGAGATTTATAAGCAATTGTGTCAGCATATGAATTACATACCTTTCATATTTACAATAACAAAATTTAAATAACAAAATTGAGGATTATGCATGGTAGTATGTTGGAGAAATAACTCCTATTTTAGGGATTTTGATAAAACAGCATAGCGAGAAATATTGAATTCAAAAGGATGAGAATGTGAAGGAACAAGAGGTGCAGGTGAAGGTTCAAATCACATGAAAAGTCATTTGTACACACTATGAATTTTGTTGTACATTATGTTGTATTTTAAGAGTGCTCCCCCAAGGTAGATGTGTTAGGCTTGGTACTTTGTCTCTTTACTTCACTGATGTATGTGTTTGAATTAGTCTACACACAAATAATTAACATGTTACCAAAGATGATACACCTTTTGTGAGCTTGTAAGGAGCTAAGGAATGGAAGAGAAAGATTGGAAGTAGGGTGATATCAGGAAAAATCTCTTGATGAGTTTCCATCTTTAGAGTTTCCATAGGAGAAAAAGCAGGGATTCCCTAAAAAGGATAATCTATTGGTTGGGTATAGACACATAATCCATGTGATCAAAGCTTCAGTAGCAATGAAAAATACTAAAAAAGAAGAATGGATTTTAGATATGGTGGAAACACTCAGCTTTAAATTCTTTAGGATTCTCAAACTACATTGTTATCTGAAGATAGAGATTAGATTTTGTGATCCTTCACACTTAAATCTGATGTATAGTGTATATGCACTTCTTTTTTGATATGCAACAAAGCACAAAATGGAATTGATGACAGTATAAAATAACAATCACTAACGACAACATTATATACTGTTATCATAGTTAATAGAATACTACAGAATATGGGATTTGATATCTTCAATGATGGATTTCATTAGGATTTACATGCAGATTAAGTGCAGATTTGATGCACACATGACCCAAAAGAAAACAGGGGATAGGAAACTCAAGATAGCGAGCAATTATTGTAAAAGAAAGGGAAAGTCAACAAGTATAGTGGTCAAGGTGTTGCCTATTTTCATGACTCAAAATCTAACATGGTACATCATATCACAAGATTTAGTTGTCATAACTTTGAGTAGGAATTTCTTAGTTGAATTCGAGTTTGAGTTCAGCGTAGATAAAATTTGAGAAAAGAACCCATAGGAGACATAGGCTCTAAAATTTGTCACTAAATATGAATAAAGGGCTTCATTTTGTCAATATATCTGATGTAGGATTTATGCCTAGATTGAGATTGATATTTATAAGCAATTATGTCAGCATATGAATTACATACCTTTCATCAATAGATAGATTAAATTGAGCTAGTTGAAATTGTTGATACTGAAGTTGAACCCTAAATTTTCTCATTAATGTACTAGTAGTTAATACTATTGCATACCTTTTTGGATTTGTTGGTGTACTTTCTTTTGGACGTTTCCCTTTCTCCTTTGCATCCAAAATGAACTCATTCCAGTCCCTCACTAAAACAAAGGGAGGATGCTCGTACTTCGGGTTTAGGATGAGGCTCTTTCTATATGTGTCCCTCACAACCTTAAGATGTCTAGCAGCTTTTTGTAACAATTTCTTACGATCCAAAATATTACTACCAAACTCAGGCTCTATATCTTTGATGAGCTCATCTTTTAATTTTTGAGATTGGTAATTCCACCTTTTAATTAAAACACAAAATTGTTAGATATAGCTAGTATAAGAAAAGACCCGAATGAAAGGAAAATTTTTGCACCAATTAATGATATGAAAAAAAATAGTGGGATAAAATTAGTTGAGTTATGATGTACAACAACCTAGTACGTATGGTGGGCCCGAATCTTCCCAGTGTGAGGTCATAAAGCCTCCTATAAAATGTATCGTTTCTTGCAAAAAATGTCATGGGATAATTAATAGTAAAAACCATTAAAATGAATCATATGAAAGAAGACTCCCACTTTTGGTTCTCTATAGAAAAATTGGTTAGTATCTTCTACTGAAAGCATGAAATTGCAATGTACCAAATTACTAAACTAGAGAATTACTGGTATAGACAAAAGGTCATTGATAATTCAGATGATCCTACCAAACCCCTAATAAAAAGGAATTCCAGAATAATTAAACAACTTGCACAATATGACACACTAAAGAAGGTCATGAGGCATCACTCCACATCAAAAGCCCTTGCATTCACCACTTCCTATCATGTTTACATCTTGCAAGAAAATCCTTATTACAATATAAAAAATAATTATTTAAAGTACCTGGAATCTTAGGACATTTCAAAGGCATTAATTCATTATCGTCAATCAACAATGATGTCTCCATAGATCTCGTGCTAGAAACGCGGGTAGCTCCAAGAAATGATGATGAATTATCACCAATAAATGCACTATGATCCGTATTTGGCGGCGTACCAGACGGTGCATCTCGTACCACAAAAAAACCAATACACTATGTGATGCATCCCAAGATTAAAGTACATATTATCAACTCATAATTAACACAAAACCAAATATAGAAAAATGAGGATTTACCAGCTAGATGTCCCCTTGTTGCTGACATTGCAGTCGGTAATCTCGTACGGGCATCTGTCAACCTCGTAGGAGTCTCCTACACTAGATGACTTGAACAATACATTGTTAGCAAAGACATTCTAAAATAATAAAAGTAAGAGTTAAGAAGTTTTGAATGTTCAAAATAAAAAATTCCTTCTAACTTGTCAACTAAAATATTATTTTACCAGTGGCAGCCGGAGCTCTGCTACTACCGGCCTCACCGCGTTGTCCTTGAGTAGGTTGTGGATCAATTGCCAAAAATTCTTGTATAACAAGAATTTAGTAGTTAAAGTTTCTTACAACTCTTTAAAAAAATTGCATCAATAAAGTATTTTTGCATTCACAACATAAAAGATTATAAAATATAAATCTTTATTGAACTTTTGTTATAACTAAATATTCATTGGAGCTTACTTCATAACGCTGAGCTTGCGCTTTCAAATCTAATAGCTTCTTCATCATCTCCCTGGGTTCCATATTTGCCTCATCCAAAATTTTCATTGCTTCTATATTAATTTTTCTAATTTTTTTCTTCAACATTTTTATGAAATTAGGAGTATCAGCAATATCCTCATCAGAATGCATAGCTAGTGGCTCGGTGCTTATTGCTGCTACTTTACCCTTATCTTAAACATCAAATTGTGAGAGGAATATCAGTAAAACTATCATAAAAACTCAAAAATTGTAAATAAAATAACGTAATAATATAACATTTTTCAACTATCTAATTTGTACAATTTCAAAAAGGTTTACCCTCGCTGAAGAAGGGGTGGGAGTAGCATCTTGGTGACCTCTATCATTTGTCGGATCCATATCGGCATGTCACAAAGATTAAACATAAAAAATTTAGCTAACTGAAAGCAATAGACAACAAAAAAAAAACTTATTAACAAAATGGTAAATAGTACTTACAGCCCTCATGATAGTAACTTTATTTGTATCTATGTGATTTAAATGGTAATTAATTAGCAGTTCTTCCCCTGCACTTATTGATTTTATTGCACAAACAAAAACTTCATTCCCCTCACGCGCCTCAAATATGCAATTGGGTTGCTTACTAGTTGAAGAAGGTTGCGTACTATTTATAAAACCTGCAATATTACCTATTGCTTTTGGTCTCCCATTAATGTACATAGAAAATCTTTTACTTTGATCATTTTCTTTCCGTTGTATATAATTAGCTGAAACCCCATACTTATGCATACTTTTTTTATATTGAACAATCCGCATCCAATCATTGTAATTGTAACATGGACCGAGATACTTGAAAATTTTGAAAACTTTTTTGTAACATACCTTTATCCCATCCATGGAAAATAGGCCCAAACCATGTAATGAGGATGGAGCAATGCGATATATCCTCTCATTAACACAAAAATCTGTGTTAATTGGAGGTAGCTCATTGGGTATCCATTCTTTCTCAATGTGTGAGTACCGAAAGGGCACCTTGATGTTGCCTTTGGTCTCATCATCATAAGAACATGACCCCCCATTAGCAAGGAAAAATTGCATGCATTTATCAAAAAAAATTCTATTCTTTTGACCTCTAGTTGATCTCCCTCTTTTAGCCTTACTACATGTAGAGCTTTCATCTACCATTTCCTCATTTCCCTCATTCGATGTAGATAGATCTGACAAGTACCTATTTGGTGGGTCCTGCAATCCATCAAATGGAAAGTGAAAGTGACATTTATAAAATGTAGTAAGTTGAAAGTGATTATACAATTATATTTCTATACGGACCTTCTTTATCTATATATACATTATATTATTATATAATATGTCTATTTATAACATACGTGCTCAATGATAAACAAGAAGAATATAAGAAAATTATGTCTGTTTATTGACTTATACCTGCTGATCCATGTCACTGTGCACAATCCAAGCCAAACGAGTCAAATATCCTGTAGTCAATTGACTGTTTGCAAAAAGGGTGACAATCAAACACAATATAAACATTGGTAATTATAAATAACATATGTTGTAATCATTAGAAATGAACACAATAAATATGTAATCAAATTTCTTGAATATGTTAATCATTTACCTTAAGTTAGCTAAAAATTACATGATACACGTTTGCTACAAATAACTTAGAAGACAACATGAACAATAGGCAACATCGCAAACATGAACAAATTTCCCTTATATATGGAATGCAAGATTGTCAACAGAAGGGGTGATGATGTACCTGTAGTCAATTGACTATTTGCAAAAAGGGTCATAATCAAACACAACATAAACATTGGTAACTATAAATAACATATGTTGTAATCATTAGAAATGAACACAATAAATATGTAATCAAATTTCTTGCATATGTTAATCATTTATCTTAAGTTCGCTAAAAATTACATAATAAAACTATGCTACAAATAACTTAGAAGACGACATGAACAATATGCAACATTGTAAACATGAACAAATTTACCTTATATATGGAATGCAAGATCGTCAACAAAAGGGGTGACGGAGTTTGTAGTCATTGATTATCTTCATCATCATCATCATCATCATCATCATCGCCATCATCATCATCATCATCGCCATCATCATCGTCATCATCACCATCATCATCGCCATCATCACCATCGCCATCATCATCATCATCATCATAATCATCATAATCATCACCATCATCATTGCCATCATCACCATCATCATCACCATCATCACCATCGCCATCATCATCATCATCACCATCATCATCATCATCATCACCATCACCATCATCATCATCACCATCATCTTGATCTTCATCATCTACTTCTTGATCATCTTCAATATCTTCTTCTTCCATAACATTATACTTTATCGGCCTTCCTCTTTGATCATGTCTAACAACAAATGACCAACCCTGTTTATTTGGAACCTCTGAGTAAAACACTTGCTCACATTGGCTTGGAAGAACATAGGGCTCATCTCCAACTGGCTCAAATGACCTTGTATTGATCATTGTAAATCCATTATCATGTTGAATAACTGTTCTATCTGGATCATTTTGATTTAGTCGTAACCTGTACCATTTGACAATGAATAGAACTACTTTGAAGGTATTAAATTCACACTCAATTATATCATCCAAGATTCCATAGTATTGATTTTGAGATTGTTGAGGATGTATGTCGTTTCTAGATGATATATTGGTGACCTCGAAAATTGCAGTTATCCCAGAATCACAAGTTTTCTTTGTGTCATCCAACCTTTTTATGCAAAATTTGTGGCCATGATAGTACATAGCTTTGTGGTGCTTGACCTGCAATTTTTGAAGTGTGTGTAAATTATTTGCATCGTGAGTTGATACGAAACACATGTCGAGTTATGATCATTAATAAATTTCTACATACCTCTCCACCTCTTAAACCCTTTACTAGATCAACTACCATCGACATAACATTGGAATCTCCATTACGATGAGCTTCTATAACCAATGAAGCAACACCTTCCCATGTTAATGAGAAACCATTTTGTTGACATCGTTCAATCCATTCCATCATCCAATCAAGATTGTTTGCAATATACAAAAGTATTGCATCCCACTTTCGACCACCTGTTTCAAAAAAATACACCAATTAAAAATAACTTATATTGAAGATTTATATGAATTAATTAACTAAAATAACATCTTAGATTTACCTCTCACTTTCCTTGATCTACCTTTGCCCATCAAGTACTCCCCTTCAAATTTGTTAATTGAGTTGGGATCCCAAATACGATCTACATGGATGTTTGTTGCAAACTTAGGAAGATATTTCGTAATGTACACCATGGTTTGGTATACCATAGAAGCCTTGGGATGTGCTCTCTGTCAAACCAAGCCTTTCAAAAATTTCAAGTGCCTCTCAACCATCCACATTGACCTGGTTGGTACAGGTCCACACAATTCAATCTCCTCAACTTGATGTATGAGGTAGTGTTCTTGTGAATTGAAAAAACTTGGAGGTAGACACTTTTTCATTTCACACATCAAAAGAACAATTTTTCCCTTCCAATATTTTATATCTTCTTTATTGATCTCTTTAGATGACAACCACCTCACGTATTTTCCAAGATCATATATAACCTATTTGACATTGTTGGCAAAGTGGTGTGGGAGAGATAGAGGTAGAACGTACTGCAATATTTGTAAAATGATCTTGTCAATATTTTATAAAAGAATGCAATTGAAACTACATGAAGTATATAAATATATAGTGAATAAAAAATAACATGAATTACCTTAATAAATGTATGCCAATCGTGTGTTTTCAACCCTAGCCCAAATTCACTTTTATTTGATATGACATTGTTTATGTTCGCAGCAAACCCTGTGGGAAATCATATTTTTTTTATGACTTCTTTTATAGCATTGCTCTACTGCTCTGACAATAACCAACTAAGGGCACTTGTATCAATCTAGTCTCCATTGTTATTTGGTCAAATACCATTTTTCATTGCATGGTTGGATTCTTGAATGCAACTACAAGTTTTGACAATTTGATCTTTGTCACGCCTTCCATCCAAGATTTTCCATAATATCTCTGCTACATTCTTTCCAATATGCATAGGATCAAACAAATGCACAATTGGGAGTTGCTCGTAGTACGAAAACCTAGTAAATTGCATAGGATAAATTTTTAGTCCTTTTGGAAGTTGGACATTGTTGTCTTGATGACCTTCACAACCATCAATCACATCATCAGTAAACAAAACACAATATCGAAATATAAATTTGAAACAAAAAGCATAAAATGGAATGACATTACCTCGACGATTTATTTTATTGTATGCCAATTTCCATAGGCAAGGTTTCATTCTTTGTGGCTTTGACGTAGTCTCTTCTAGACCATTGAAAGATGTTTTTCGATAATTCGGTACTTATGATTTCTGTGCAAAAAGTTTCTATTCTCATCAAACACTTACTTTCTTAAACTTTTTGAATGATGAGATTTCATCTTTGGACCACAAACTGGACATTCAAATTTACCCTTTGTCTGAAGACCTACAAGATCATGTATAATTTGATTAAATGTGTTAACTTTGACATACCAAAAAAGAGGTGTCAAGAAGAGAACATACCACAAAAATGTGTTAGCCCAAGGGCATCGTGTATTGTCCATACAAGCATTGCATGAAATTGAAATTGTCTTTGTCCAATTGGTCTACAAATTTCATACATAGTAACCCCATTCCATAACACCACCAACTCGTCGATAAGGGGTTCAATATATACATTGATATCTTTGACTTGGTACTTACCTAGTTGAATGAGAAAAAAAATTACATAATTATTTGACCATTTGATGGATTAGTAATAATAAATTAATTTAGATGACCACTAAATCAAAAAATACCTAGAACAATCAATGTCAACATTATGTGCTCTCTCTTTATGGACAACCAAGGAGGTATGTTATTGCTGATAACAAAAATAGGTCACACTAAGTAACTAGATCTCATCTCTCCATAAGGATTGACACCATCTGCTGCCAATGAAAGCTTGAGATTACGAGGTTCTTCTTTAAAGTGTGGCCATTTTTCCTCTATTTCCTTAAATGCCAAAACCATCTACAAGCATTCGCATAATGTCATCTTGACTTCTATTGCATGCATGCTAATTCATAAATTGTGCCAAGCTATTGCACTTGAATAATCGTTGCAGACGTCGAATAATGGGAATATGCCGAAGAACCTTGCAAGGCACCTTTTTTGTTAATCGGTCTGATTGATATCTACTGATATGACAAGTAGGGCATTGTGTTGCAAATTCATGCTGTTTATGATATATAATATGATCATTTGGACATGCATCTATTGTTTGATACTCCATTCCAATATCTTTCATAATGGCAGATAATTCTCGATATGAGTGAGGTAGAATGTTTGATGGTGGTAACAAACACTCACCTATCAACCTATGACCAAAAATATAATTTCTTAATTTAAAGAATATTAATTGCTACATGAACCCAATGTTAATTGTAAGGGAACTACGAGTAAAATAATGAAAGAAGATAGCATACCTTAACATACGTGTCATTGCTACATTGGATAAACCATTCGTAAGATTCAAGTTCACCAATAGCAATATAGCGGCAAGAAGAGTTGTTTTGGAGCCTTCATATAGGAACTGGTGTGCCTTCTCAAGTAAAGGTACATCAAACTCTGCATCATCATCACCATCATCATCATCATCATTATCATCTTGATCATCGTGATCATTTTGATCATCCTGATCTTCTTCCATGGTATCATTACCTTCTATTCAATATTCACACCTCCATGTTCCCTCATTTGGAAATTTGCATTCTCTGAATTGCCATGGTCCATAACATGAAACTCAGGGATGTTGACCTATATGAAAATGATGACCTTATATTAACCATGACCATGATGTCATCATCAAATCATGTCTTATGTAATTTATAAACTATTAAAATACATACCAATGGGCGATACTCATTTCCCCCTTCAATGTGACCATGTTGCCTACAATGTTGCTCAGCTGTTGTGATTAGATATCTTCGAGTCTTTAAGCCCTTACACATTTTGCAAGGATAATAACATTTCCCATCACCTTTTCTTTTTAAGTTAGACCATAGTCTAGCAATTGTCTCCCTATTTTTTTGTGCGTTGATATCATCAGACATGGTCTTTCTTGAATGGAATGACTCGTTGGTAGAAGAAGGATGATTTGTTTGCAACTTGCAAATGGAGTAGTAAGAGGAAGACACATATAAAAAGGAGTTAGGTCTCTAAACCAAGTAGGAGTTAGGACATGCTAGATTAGGGTCAGCCCAAGATATTTTGGAATCTTGAAGAACCTGGTAAAGGGTATTTGGAAAGGTGAAAATAAACAAGTATTTTTATAGCTACAAAGGAGGAATCGAGAGCATTATAAATAATGAAGAAGAAACTTAAATCCATACAACTTCACCTCTATTTACAATTTGAATTTTTTGCAAGTGAAATATGACAATATACAAAATTTCCAATCACATTTTCACTTTAAAAAGAACACCAAATATACCTTTGCTACAATATCTTCTTCAAATTCTTCGCTATCAGATTCTTCATAACTACAAGCTCCTATGCAGAAAAAAGATGAGATGTACTAAGTAATTTTTGATGGGAAATATTTAAACAAATCAACTATCAAAAAAACAATTTATGAAATTTAGTTGCTTTATTATGTACTGAAGACTTGGCAAGATGTTCCCAAGTCTATCTATAGAATGCCTATCTGCATGGTTGTTTGCAAATAGTCTAGTATGGTGCCGCTTTTGAACAACAAAAAATGTCACTAGGGCTGGTAATTTGGCTCAAGAGATGCACAAGCCTGTTGACAGCATAGAACTTTTAGTTCATCATATAGCATTCAGTTGTCTTCTTTAACAAAATCCAAAGAGAATACAAACAAACTAATGAGCCGTGTCTATCTCAATTGAATAGCAAGTACTATAGTGAGTATTAGGAAGCTAACCTTGCGAATAGAATCCAATTCATAAAGTATTAGGAAAGTGACCTTGCTAATTAGTTTAACATAGATTGGTGAACAAAAAATTCATAATAAAAATCTGATTTTTTTACACACTTGTTCAAACCATATAATGAAACGACAAAAAATGAATTGTATACAAAGACCATATTGTAGGCTATCCAAGTTGAAAGTGAATAGATGACCTTTATGGGGTGTTGTACCAAGTGGAGCAAGTATGTGAGAGCTTGAAGATGAAGGGCTCCTATTTTGGGGCCAATATTTGGTGGTTTCGAGGTGCCTAGGGAGAACCTTTGATGCTAAGTCTTAGTTATGTAGACTTTGGCGAATCTGGTGAGCTTTCTATGAGTTTGTACTTGTTGTATCAGCAACCACTATGCCCTATTCTAGACCTTCAATATTCTGATTGACATCAATTATAAGTGTGCGTCCAGATGTTAGCTACAATTGATTGGGGTGGCTTTTAGTGTGTATCAGTCTAATTTGACATGTTTGATGGTAGTATCAACATGTTATCAGCATCTTACATTATTTAGAAGAGGTGTAGTTCAGTGGGTAAATGTTCAGTCATTATGGGAATGGTATTCTATGCTTTATGTTAGGTTAATTTGTGTTGTTGCAGCAGTCTAATTTTATAATCTGAATGTTGTATCAGTTTGCTTTGATAATGTTCTTGTTATTTTTCTATATTGTAATGCATCTCACTATAATGTCCCCCTTTTTGACATGACATTCAATAATAAAAATAAAAAGTAAAAATAAAAAAAATAAAAATAACATGTAATATAATTATAATTTAATTAAGTTTAGTGAATGATCAAAATGAATGCAATAAAGAGTTATGAGTATTGAAGGATTAAGATATAAAGGAGAGACCATTCTATGAGAAGAGAACATGAAGGAAGCAAATAATCATTTGGAAATAAATTATTATTCCATGAGGCAACAATGAAGGGTGGTGACTCAATTCCTTTTGAAGGGTGGCAATTATTTTATAAATAAAATATAAAGGGAAGATCAATAGAAATTCACCATCAAATGTCATTTCATTCAACTAGATACAAAATCAGAAATCCATTCAAGAATCAATTTATGAAATCATTACACACCAATATATCAAATCAACATTCATTCAATCATCACTATCAACATTTGTTAAATCATCAATCCTGAATCCATCAAAGTAAACCAATCAATTGTCCACCTATCATCAATTGGGAATCAAATATCAAAATAACCAAACAATCGAACCAACAAGCAAACAATCAGTCACTTATACAGGAAAATATCAACTATTCGAGTATCAACCATGCTAGCATCCAATCATTTAAATATTTATAATTAAAACATCAATTGGTTAAGCATCCACCCATCAATCCTTCAAGAAATGATAATAAAGAGAAATCAAACAATTGACAATGATCTATCAAATACATCAAGATATCGATTTTCAATTCTAGTTAGTACTTGCAAACTGGATAGGTTCTGGGCCCATAGGGTAGGCTAAGGATTTGAGGCAATATTTATGATACATATTCCACAACAATTAGCATAATTGGTATAAATACTAGGTCATTACTGCAAAGCGTAAAAACTGGTTGATTAGGACATTTAGCAATTCCTGATTTGGGTACTCCATTTCAATTTGTTTAAATTGTTTTGTCCAATGTAGGTTGATGTTTTTTAGTTTCAACGTTGAAACCCAAAGTGTCATATTTGGTAGGCATGTTTTTTCTTATAGCCTTAAATTCATTGACTATGATTTTAAGAAAAATCTATGGCGAGACTTATTTTTCAGATGCATGATGAGAAACGATTTCCACATTGAAAAGTTTTATGAGAATTCCTAGTTTCAACAGCTATGTCTTTTCTAGGGCTTATAGCATCTCTTCTTTTGAGCTTATGCAAGTGAAAAAGTATGAGAAGGGTAGACTTTAGCAATGGCTATTGCTTTTGTTATTATTCCATTGTTTATTATTTTTCTTATCTCATATCTATGTTTATTTTACATTTTTTCATTTCCACATAAATTGTGGCCTGAGGGGCCACACCTTTTTATATTTGATTTAAGAAAAAAGATCACACATAAGGGTGCATCTATAGCTAACTACTTAACATCTAGAATCATATTAACAAAAAGGTTCATATTCATTCTCAAACATATTAAATTGTACATCAGCATAGCCACCAGGGCTAGCCTCCAAGAGCAATCTAGAAAATTTCCACTATTCAAAAGGGTGACAAGAATCATAGTCCATCTTGCAAAAATCATTTTCCAAACCAATACATAGGCTTTCTCAAGAGTATAGAGAATAGCCCAAGATTCCATCTAATTTTTAGAATGAGTGAAAAGAAAAACTAAATAGGGCTTAAAGTTCCACTACTAGTACCACCCATTCCTATTGGACATGGATTACTCCTTGAAAACCCATCTATATTGATTTTGAGGAAATCATTTGGGAGGGGAGACTCTAACCTAAATGGTTCACTTTCTTGACTTGCTGAACTCTAGGACCAAACCTATTTTGTGAAGAAAGAGAAAAGCATTGATCCAAGTGATTAGCAATGTGGAGATCCAAATGAATAGTTGACTGAGATAGCTCTTGTTTCGACAGACCACCCTCTCATGAAATCTCATTCATATTATAATCTTGCATGATCTTATCATAGCAAAGGTGATTATGAAATTTTTGGCCGCTACTACATGGCATCAGTCAAGGAAAGCCAGAAGCCACAAGATTTTGTGTTGCCATACTTTGGGTTGGGACAGGTTAAATGAAATTGGGAGATCTTAAGATTTCACTCTCAAATTTTGAAAAGGTTCTGGAGGTTCACCCTGAGAACTGTGAGAGCTTTAAAGCTATAGGCCATATATATGCTCAACAAGGGCAGTGAGAGAAGGCTTTGGAAATTCTAAGAAAGGCAACTCGCATAGATCCATGTGATGCTCATTCCTTTATTAAGATGGGTGGGTTATTGATATCATCAAACCCCAGTGCAGCCTTAGATTCTCTTAACACATAAAAGTCTCTTCTAAAGAAGAGCAGAGAAGATGTACCCATTGAATTGTTAAACAACATTGGGGTTCTTCATTTTGAGCGTGATGAACTAGAGTTGGCTCAGCAAACTTTCATGGAGGCATTAGGAAATGGCGTTTGGGTTGAATTCATCAATAAATGCCCCAGTATCAATTCTAAATTTTTTCCTGTGTGTTTAAAGGATATGGAATTCTTCCATCGACTAGAAGAAGAAGGTGTTTCACTTGAGTTGCCGTGGGATAAAGTGACAACACTATTTAAATTGAGTTTCTTTTTAAATACTATTTAAATATAATTTAAAATATGAATTTATCCATGAGAAATCCAATGAATAGGTGCTCTTGCATCATAGACGGAGATGCTGATGCAAGGTATGATGTTACTGACTTCCCTCTTAGTGCCCTAGTCCACCAACTCATACATGAAACCATGGTACAAAAAAGAAAAAGTGTTGGATTTAAAAGCTCTTTCAATCGGTTATTAGGAGTATGAATGAGGTTTGCATGTCAGATTAAAATGAAGCCCTAAGATTCATTCAAAGCCCCCACACCAATATCGACATGGAGGCTTTGAGTGAAACCCCTTGGGACCTTCATTCAAAGATTTGGCTTCATTTGAAGCCCCTAAAATTTAGCTTCCCCACTTTCCATCTGATTTCTTCATTATGGAAAGTGGGAACCATTATTGTGGCCCTACCCAGGAAAAAAAATTTATCACCTAATTTTCCTTTTGTTGACTTCATGATCTTTCTATGAAGAAAATAAAATAATAACTAACATTTTCTATGTTTCAAACTTCTATGTTGACTAAAAAACATCTGCTGAAATAACTTTATTTGACAAATTCCATTAAAAATGTATAACCTTTTTCAACCTAGACTTATATTAGACATTTTATAAGTTACATTAGATTAACATGTTTAAAAGTAACTACACATATCTAAAGGTGTGCACTACATAAGTGTACAATAAAAATATATATGTATATTTCAATCTATCTTGACATATGTTCATAATCACTCGTATGAAAAGGAATGTATTCAAATATTTCAAGCTCATCTTTGTTATTTGGCTCCCCAAAAATGTGCATACAAGTAACAAAATATTATAGAAAGTCAAGTATTCAAACTATTTGCTAAATGTTACAAGAGAACGATAGATCGTTCATTGTTGAATATATAAAATATTTCATATACCACAGAATAACTATTTTATAAATGAAAACTTTCATACATGGGATGAAGCATTCTAGTTGTTTGAAAGTCCATTGGACATTGTTAGCTTGCATAAAAAAATATCACAATAGTCCTTGAATGCTTGAATGTTCTTTTTTCACCTATAAGTAGTGGTGAATATAGAAATAATGAGACATTTTATTTAATCTACTATATGGATTTGAAGCAAACAAAATTATTATAGCAACTCAATGCAAAGGAAAATTAATATATTTAATTTAAAATAATCTAAATGTGTTCATACAAAAACTATAAATGATTATCCCTATTTAATTGATCTTTATATATTCCTAGTTTTTCAGCTAATGACCAGCCAAATGAAGCCCATAAAGACAACAAGACACAATTTATACCCAAATTAACATTTTAGAATATTATGAGTGAACCACTTTTCTTTCTTTGTAGCCTATTTTATCTTGGAAATAGGATACCAAATCATGTTTTTATCCTTGATTTATAATCTTATCCTAGTTGATATTTTCTAACAAAAAATTCAATAATCTATTTAGATAACTTGTCTTTTATAGTGTTAACCATTCTCCAAAAATACCTTTTTTTTTTCTAAAAATATCTTCGAACTCAATGGAAAGCTCATGATTCAACTACCTCTTGTCTCCTATTGAGGTATTTTGGGGATGATATAATAAATAATTCATCTCATCCTACATTGGTAATACTTCTTATTTGGTGAATACATCATTTCATCAAAGAGACTCTTTGTGTGGTGAACCTTTAGTATTTTACCTATACATTAGATAGATCAGAAGCAACAACATATTTAAATAAACTAAATATCTCTAGAAACATATATGTATATATGTAATAATGTAAATCAAATCAATCTGGAATATTTTCAAGATATAAGTTAAATTCTCATGGATCATTTAGAAGTCATATGTCACAAAAATCTTCAAGTGGGTTACAATTTCTTATTTTTGAAAAATAAATCAAATATTGAATAAATTTGAACCTAAGATTTATTTAAAATAATTTTAAGATATATATTCAATAAAAAAATAAAAAAATAAAAGATAATAGAACTATATCATTGAACATAAGAGGAACAAAATTTCATCACTTGATTTTACTTTTGTTGACTTCAAAATCTTTCTGTGAAACAAATAAAAAACAAATAACATTTTCTATGTTTCAAACTTCTATATTGACTGCAAAAGATCTTCTCAAATAACTTTATTTGGTGAATTCAATTTAAAAGATTAGAACCATTTTCAACATAAACTTATACTAGATTTTCAACAATTTTCAAACTTCTATTTTGACTACAACAGATCTCTTGGAATATAGATCATCCATTGTTGAATATGTAAAATATTTCATATACCATACTATTTAATCTTGCCAGGCTGTTTGAATGGCTACATGACATTGAAAAAGCAAATCTTTTGTACAGGCTAATATTGTTCAAGTTTCCTAATTATGTGGATGCATATCTACGACTTGTAGCCATGGGCCAGGCTCAAAATGAGATCCAACTAAGCCTAGAATTGATTGGGGAGGCACTTAAGGTGGATAAAACCTTAGTAAATGCGATTACCATGCTTGGCAACCTGGAACTGAAAACAAATGACTGGCTTAAAGCAAAAGAAATAATTAAAACTGCACAAAATGTATCAGATGGTAAGGATGCTTATGCTGACATTTCTCTTGGAAACTAGAATTATTTTGCAGCTTCACGCAATGAGAAGAAGGATCCAGATGTGGAGGGAATACATCTTGATAAGGCTAGGGAATTGTATTGTAAAGTGTTGGCTCAGAGACCTAGAAATGTCTATGCTGCAAATGTAGAAATGTCTATACTGCAAATGGGGCAGGCATTGTGCTAGCCGAAAGGGGTCATTTTGATATTGCAAAGGAAATTTTCACATAGGTTCAAGAAGTTGTAGTAGGAAACATCTTTGTTCAGATGCCTTATGTGTGGGTAAATCTAGCACATGTTTACTTTGCACAAGGAAAGTTTGGGCTTGCAGTAAAAATGTATCAAAATTGTTTGAGGAAATTCTATTTTGGCACTGACACCCAAATTTTATTATATTTAGCTCGATCACATTATGAAGCAAAATAGTGGCAAGATTGTAAAAGAACATTATTAAGAGCAGTACATTTGGCACCCTCAAATTACATGTTACGCTTTGATGTTGGTGTTGCCATGCAAAAGTTTTCAACTTCAACACTTCAAAAGCAAAAACATACTACTGATGAGGTTCTTCAAGCAGTGTCTGAATTAAAAAATGTGCTCCGTGTGTTTAGCCAACTGTCAATAGTGCCAAGCCCTCATATACATGGAAGGTTTCAAGGATTAATATAGGTCACCCACGTTGCATCCCTATATGATTGCTTTCACAACCTGCCATCTCCGTGCATTTTTTCTATATGTATGCTAATTTGATTTAAGGAACTGTTAGGCTATGTAATTGTATGATTTGATCATGAGAAAAAATTTGTGGAATAATGAAATATGATACAAGAAACAAGGAATATGCACTATGTTTCAATGAATTTTTAAAAATTTCAAGGTTGATTTTGCAAGATGAGCATCATAGAACTTTACAAAATTATGAAGACAAGGCTGATTTTGTGTTGCTGAACAAGAAAGCATATTTCTAACTAAAGTATTGACATAAAAAGTTTAGTGACTATCCTAGAAAGTAACCTTGACAAAAGAGAGCATATTCTTAAAGTAGTGGCTTGGTATAAATCCATTAAAAGTGTCTATTAAAAAACACAATACAACTTAAATATGTCAGTATATGGCAGAGAGTTTTACATGGCATTCCTGGGATAAATAGAATAGTAGTCAAGCCCTATTCAAGAATGAAAAA
This sequence comes from Cupressus sempervirens, assembly GCA_028749045.1. Taxonomy (NCBI): domain Eukaryota; kingdom Viridiplantae; phylum Streptophyta; class Pinopsida; order Cupressales; family Cupressaceae; genus Cupressus; species Cupressus sempervirens. The sequence goes on along the minus strand of CM053785.1, from coordinate 148,867,623 downwards.
GCTTGTTATTTTTGAAGGAGAGGACTTCTATCAAGACGAATCATTAAATGTGGAGTGCACTTTGTAACAAACACAAAAGATTGCATGAAAGTTGTGAAAGGGGTGCAGAAGATGCTCACTTTTTCCTTGCAGAGTAACAAGTAGTTGGTGTTGTTGTTTCTATTAGTGTGAATTATGCAAAGTAGCCAATTAAATTTGATAAGAAACTCAATGTCAATTCAGATGAAATCTATTTCAAAGGAAGAAGACCTAATAAAGATAAGGCTCTTCAAGCCCTAAGGAGATCAAAAGCGTTCAAAATTCTAGAACCCTACATAGTCGAGAGAAGACAGAGTGTGCAGAGTTTCCCGTAATAGTTGAGATCATGAACATAATCCAAATAGGCAGTTCATGGAAAGTCACATAGTATGAGTGAAGAATATAATGAGATGATACACTGCATATCATAAAAAGTGGAAAAAAAAACCCCAAAAAAAACTTTAAAATACCATGTGATCGGAGCATGAAGGAGGTGGCAAGAACAAGAGCTAAAACAAAAGGGTGATGACATTCAAGAAAGCACAAATGGAAGTCTACAATCATAGCAATAAGTCACAACAAAGTTTTATTACAATGTTCTACAATCAAATGAACTCGTTAATGATCTGTAGCAGACGTGCCCTTGTGCCCTTTTTGATGGAGACCAAACTTTTTTGCTTCCCTCGTGCCAATGTTGATGGAGACTAGACTTTTTTTGCTTCCCTCATGCCAATGTTGATGGAGATTGGACTCATAGCTTCCCTTGTGCCAATGTTGATGAAGACTAGACTCGCAACTTCGCCAAATGAAATGTGAATTACATTTTTGCCCTTTTTTTTTGTTTTATGCTGCTGTGTGTGTCACAATTTTGACAAAATTAATTTTTCGCAATTGCGACCAACACAGGCATGTTATTAAAATTTTTTAAAAAAAATTATTTATAACGTGACCAACCAACCCATTTAAAAAACTTGGTCACAATTTTTGGTCGCAATTTAGGGTGAAATGCACTAGTGTTGTTAGAATATCATAGCCCAAACATCCTTAGGGCACCTTGGAGACACTCTAGTTTGGGGTTCTCATGAATGTTTCATGCTCTCTATGGTAAAAAAGAATGGTGTCACTAAGGTTCACTTGACCATCTAGACCTAACAACTTTGAAAAATGATGTCATGACAAATGATTCAAAAGTTGCACAATGGTGCACCAATTCACTAAGAAACACTGTGAAGTTTAGTATCAAATAAGATGGTTGTGTCAATTCCAAATGAAATTGAATCTCATATAATTGAGAGAGGTTATTGTTTACATTGATATCATGGTCATCTAGAATCTAACTATTTGTCAATAGGCCTCATGAGTTTGGAGTTATAAGTGTCAGAAGATTGTAGCCCAAACGTACTTAGGGCACCTTGGAGACACTCTTGTTCAGGGTGCTCGCAAATGTTATAGGCTCTTTGTGGTCAAAATATTGGTGTCACTAGGATTCACCTAGCCATACAAAGCTAATGGCTTCACCAAAATTATGCCACAAGGAATTATTTGAAAGTTGCACACTGGTGCACCTATTCACTGAGGAACACTATGACATTTGGCATTGACCATGATGGTTGTGAAAATTCCAAAAAAAATTGAATCTCCCAGAAATGTGGGAGATTATTGTGAACATTGATATCATGATCCTCTAGCATCCAACAATTCTATTATAGGCCCCACAAGTTTTGAAATACAAGCATTGGAAGATCACAGCCCAAAAGTTCTTAGGACACCTTGGAGACACTGTGGTTTGGGGTGCTCATGAATCTTCGAAGCTCTTCATGGTCAAAACAATGATGTCACTAGGTTCACCAAGCCACCAAAGTTAATGGCATCAATGAAACAATGCCACGACAAATGGTATGAAGATTGCACAATGGTCCACCAATTCACTGAGGAACACTATGAGGTTTGGTATTGACCCAGATGGTTGTGCCAATTCCAAACAAAATTGAATCTCCTAGAATTGAGAGAGTTTATTGTGGACATCAATATCACTATCCTCTAGCATCTAATAGTTTGTCGATAGGCCTCATAAGTTATGATTTACAAGCATCAAAATATGGCATACCAAATGCACTTAGGGTACCTTATAATTATAGACACCCCAGTTCAAGGTGCTCGCAAATGTTCTAGGCTCTCTGTGGTCAAAATAGTGGTGGCACTGAGGTTCACTTGAACATTGTAAATGTTAGTGTAAATAATTATTCACTATTTACACTTACTTAAGTTTACTTAGGTTAATGCATTATTTTAATATTTATTTATTAGTCACCTAGGAGTATGTGCACTCTTGTGAGTTGTTATGTTGACAACACATGAGTTCAAACCTCTTTAATGTAAATGGTGTCTACAACATAGGGGTTAGCACACTAGTTAAGCATATGGTGTCTACAACATCTCCACTTGAGATACACCTCATCATTCTTATCCTATCATCTAGAATGATGGATAATATGTGTGCTTAGTTGTCATGCTTATCTTATCTCTTGGCTCTTTCTAGAGACATTCTAGGTACTTCCTGAGAGGCCTTTATATACAAGCACTCCTAGTGTGTTTGCATATACATACAATACAGAGCAATGTATGAGGACATACTCTGATATATTGATCATACTCCTTTTTGGTCTACAATTGTGCTTGTGTTTGAGTTCTATGATCTTGAGTGAATTTTTCCCTAAGGAAAATTCTTACATGGTATCAAAGCTATACCAAATTCTTACATGGTATTAGAGCTCTTAGGGAATCTCTCTTCATAAAGCCATTCGAGACCATCTTCTTGCTTTAGCACCTTGGCCCAAATCTGGAGTATCACAAAAATTGGGAGTGTCTAGAACTAGATTTGACCCCAACATTGCATTCAAAATGTTGATTCAGTGAAAATCGGCTATAAAGTTGCCTATCCTAGGCCAAAGTCAATTGTGAGGCAATTTTTTTTTGCAAACCAGCACCCGAAGGATCGATTTGTAGAATTGGTATGATCATTTTAGATCTTTCAACTTAATTTTTTAGATCTGCATTTTTTTCATCTACATCTCTATTTTTTTTTTTGGATTTTCATTATTTCCTAGAAATTTTTTGGCCATCGAGCCATAGGAGAGATTTTTTGCAGGTGAAAATTGGTGCTTGCTAGTGCAAATCAGATATTTGCATCACATTCAGAAGGTCAAAAAACCCCCAAATTGAATTTTGTTTTATCCAAATTAGACATCTGAGCAAAATCTATAGCCATTTGATTTTTGGAGGTGCGACGGAGGTGATTCAGAAAAAATAACAACAACAATGATTTTCAAACAGTGATATCTCCCTCATACAAACTCCTTTTTGTGAGCTTTTTTTTTTGTTTTGGGGTAGAATTTCATGATCTACACATTAGTGTAGGTGGTTTGAGATGTCTATTCTTGAATTTCTTTGCAACTTGCAAATCTTGATTTTTGCCACTTCAAATGCTTAGTACGGGCTCATCTAGACACATAATCAGGTTCCATTTTTTTTGAAAGTGCATTTTTTTGGTCTATTTTCTAGATCTGCAATTAGATTATAGGTTATGTGGATAGAAATATTGCTACCAAAAATAGGCCCTAAATTGGAAAGTGGCTAAATGCATGAATCATCCATTAGTGGGGGGGGGGGGAGGGTTCTTTAATTTGTTTTATATTTTGGGAGGTTACATTGATTAGTACATCATGAAAGAGGAAGATTTAATTATCTTGACACGAGACAACTATCAGGAATGGAGTCAATTGGTTATCCCATATTTTATTTAGGATAATGCACTACCAAATGCAAGAGGGCTTTTATACAATGAGGACACATGTTCCATCCTTTGTCATGCATTCTTTCTATTTATGGATATGGAGGTTATGGATTCACTTGATGAATTGAAGTCAAAAGATTTATATGATATTTGGATCCATCTTTAGGAGATGTATCAAGATCCACACATTCCTCCATTCCCCAAAGATCTTCTACCTCCAGTTGTAGCTACATCCTCTCTAGATAAGATCACACCTCGACATGCTCTTGTTGCTCCTACTAATCCTATTTCGGCCATAGATGCTTTGGATTCAGTGCAGTAGGACACTTAATGTATTCCTACTTTACCTTCATGCGATGACTTCCTACTAGACTTTGCACAACTATTCATGGAGTCTCACATTGAATATGTGGGAGACATCCTAGATGATATTCATCTTCTCTTTGAGGTGAATTCTTCATCTATTGCTGTAGTGATTGATACATGTACTTTAGCACAGCAGGGGGCACTTTGTCTTCCAGTTCTAGCCTCAGGTGATGATTTCTTGACTGACATTTTAGGTTTGTTTGTGGAGTCACACATCACAGACTTGGGAGACTTCTTTGATGATACATTGCTTCTCTTTACTGAGGAAAATCCTTCTACAGTTGTTGCAAGGGCTCACTCTGACCCTCATGTCCATTCTCTACATGATTAATCTGTATAGGTTGATGTGATTATGGATCCTTATGTACAATAGTTGTAGGAGGTCTCTTTATCATTTGAGGAGATAGATTGTTCTTTGAAATAGGTTCTATAGAAATCCTTGCTAGATCTGCACTTCTTCTCAGTAGTTTTGGAAGGAGCCACCATCAGTATCGACACAGGGACACTTGAACAAGTTTTAGAGACACCTTTCATCATTGAGATTCTTTCCACACATAACAGAAGCATCTCACCAATACCTCTACCACTGTTTCTTCCAAAGGGGAGGAACATCTTTCAATGATCATGGATTAGCTTCTACATTGGAGCATTTCTCACTAGTCAGCACCTTACATTTAGGGGGGGACTACCTCATCTTCTTCTTCTCCTTTTTGGAGGGGACTTTTTCCTCTTAGGGGGTTCTGTCCCTCTCCAATTTCTCTTTTTTATATAATGGATTTATGTCGTAATGGGGGGGTCTTGATTACTCCATCCATCCATGCATCTTGTCTCTTTATCTCTCTTTTTGGGGGAGGGTTTTTTCCATGAGGTTTTCCCACTTTCTCCACTTTATGAGAGATTGCATTTTCATTATGTACATGGGCACCTAACATGGCCTAGTAGCTGGGATCCATTATGCATTTCATCCTAGATTTTGTAAGCTTAAGGGCATTCCCCACTTAGGGGGGGTGTTGGTGTAAATAATTATTCACTATTTACACTTACTTAAGTTTACTTAGGTTAATGTATTATTTTAATATTTATTTATTAGTCACCTAGGATTATGTGCACTCTTGTGATTTCTTAGGTTGACAACACAGGAGTTTGCACCTCTTTTATGCACATGGTGTCTACAACATAGGAATTAGCACACTAATTAAGCACATGGTGTCTACAACATCTCCACTTGAGATACACCTCATCATTCTTATCCTATCATCTAGAATGATGGATAAGACATGTGCTTAGTTGTCATGTGTATCTTATCTCCTAGATCTTTCTAGAGATATTCTAGGTGCTTCCTAAGAAGCCTTTATATATAGGCACTCCTAGTGTGTTTGCATATACATACAATACAGAGCAATGTATGAGGACATCTCTAATATATTGATCATACTCCTTTTTGGTCTACAGTTGTTCTTGTGTTTGAGTTCTATGATCTTGGGTGAATTTTTCCCTAAGGAAAATTCTTACATGGTATCAGAGCTATACCAAATTCTTACAGTAAACATGACCAATATTAATTAGACGAACTAAAAATATGATTTTTATGCTCCCTTCATGTTATTTAAAGACTTTGACTACTTTGACCATTTTGATCAACCTTAGACCAATATGGACTAATAGGCTAAGTAGTTACATAGATGTCTATAAGAATATACCATTAATATATTTAATATTAAAACATAAATTAGTGAACCTTATAAAAATGTATAATAAATCAACAAGTTCATATTTCCAATATTTCAAGTGTTTCATCATAATTACAACCAAATGATATAAATATGAATATATCTTTGTCATACAAAGTAATGTATATGGAACAAAAGATGCACAATATACATCATTGTGCATACTAGAAAGTCCTTGTGTATATCAATGATAGAACCGTATTTGATGTACACAACTACCAAAAATCCTAGAGACTAAACTATCATAGAATTGGCTTCGTTTTGCTCCTAAAAATTGTTTTTGTCTTTATGCACTACTACTGTTGAAGACACCTACGATTCAATATTATAGTAAATGTTAGCATTGTAGGCATTTTATATTAAGTACAAGTATAGGAGTATATTTAACATATGAAACTAAGTTTAAAGCATATAATGAATATATAAAGCCTTGTTGTGAGTTAGTATTACCTGTTGAAGTATTCCTAAAGGGTCATCTATCTACTTAAGGGTCTCCAATAGGGCTCTATGATCAGCATTACTAATAGTAAAAAGCACTTTCACTTTTGGTCTTCCTTGATGCTTCAACAACTTCACATTTTCTACTATACTAAGATGTGAATATATGAGAAGTGTTTTGTGCTTCTCATAGTCTTCAAAAGCAGGAATTCCATTCTTTCTAAGCATGTATGTCCACAACCTTGTTCCACCAACAACAACTAAACTAGTAGGATATGTGAATCTCATCATCCATAATCAGTTGTGCAAAATTTTATTTATCTCTTACACAACATACTAACTAATAATCTGATATCATCTTTCCCCTATGGTGCAAAAAATGCAAAGACCTGTCATGGATGAAGAAGATCTAATAGATAGTTATGGTCAATAGAACTATCCATCTCATCATTTTTTATAGAGGGCATGAGAGATACTGGAGTAAGATAATGTGGATCCCATGTATCCACCTACTCACTTGGGTCATAGTGATCCCAGTCACATTGAAAACAACTAGGATAAAAACAAGCTAGATGTCATGTCCAAATCATCCATGTACTATAATTAGGGTTGTAGAATGAATGCATATCTAAAGAATCTATGATTTTCACACAATCCAATCTATGACCTAAGGATACCTCCTCAACCAACAAAAAGAACCTATGCACTACTAAATCAAGAGTTCCACTTGTGATAATGCAAAAGTACACCAATCAACTATGGTATGACCATGAAGAAGTTTTGCTATTGAAATCTTCATTTTCTCCTATACTAAAGATCTCTAAACACATGCCTCGGCTCCATCATGCTCCCCTTTCCTATTTGCAAATTCAAAAAGTCTCCAAATATGAGGTACAACATTTTTTACATGTGTTCTACATAACCAATAAAACATGCAAGCATTCTTGAATTGACCTATGCAATTATCTAACCATATGATGTCTATCCATAGCAATATCAAGTTCTTTTAAGAACTTAAAGTAATTCTCAAAACAATGTTAGAAAAATCATTATAGTGAGATCTATCATCGCTCATATAAAAGTGGTACTCTCTAATTATCTTTCAGTTATATTTTGGACAATTAGGGGCATATCTAAATGTTGTGGACAAAAATTGTAATTTGAATGGAGTTTTAATATTCATATTGTGTCTCATTTTGGGGTTTTAATTTATAGTTCTCTGCAAAATCAACAATTGGTTGAATTGTTCCAATGGGGAAAGTGTCTTTACACATTCTAAATTGTTGATCCAACCATTAAGACCTATGACTATGCCTTGCATACTTGTGAAAAACATTTTCCTTTAAATCCAAAATAAAATCAGCCACACACTTTTTTTTTTTTGCAACCAACTCACATCTAGAGCCTTCACCTCCATTCTTCAATGTCTATTTCAGCATTTCATAAACCTTCTTTGAAACTAACATCTTTACAATATCTTCTTTGCACCCCTCATGGAAACATGTCACAAATTACGATAAACTACCACATTGTGAGCACTTCTCATTTAAGAAATAATTTCTATAAAAGAAACAACCATCATCTCTAGGACATAAGAATAGATCTAATAATGATTTTGGTGGTTTTGGAAGGCAATTAACACTACAAATTTTTAACATTTCATTAGTATGAAAAGCAGAATGGATGGAGCATAATACTTGATGGTGCATAGAGAACTCCATATGATATTTGCAAAATGATGTATTTTTAGTCTTAAGAGGCACACAATAAAATGGCTTCATTAATTCAAAAGCCTTTTGTGATAGAGTTTACAAAAGCATGTTTTGGTAAACTTGTTATATCTCTTAGTTGAATTGTTATTCTGAGAATTGAGGTTGAGGATGTGTATAAGAGATGTTGGAAATGAAGTGGCTAAGTTCACTTGTCATAATATTGCATGTACAAAAAGTTATTCAAGTTGCAAGGTAGAAGATTAATGTTATCGCTAAGTATAATGTGTTCTTAATGTGGTTCTATAATGATTAATTAAGAAGGTCTAATAGTCAACTCAGAGAATTGTTTTATGGACTCCAAATAAAGGAAGGAAATTTTCCTTTATCATGATATGGATATGGATATGTGTGTGGATGATATTTGTAAGTAGGACAAGAGTGGAATGCAAAGTTGAGCAGAATAGAGCAGAAGTGAAGGAAACTTCATTACCAAGGTTTTGCTGAGTGATCTGAGGTTTGATATTTGGATCTAAGGTTCATGACCTTATCTACAAGGTCTAATAGTGACTGGTTTGGTTGATAGAACAAAGGAAAGAAGAACATAATAGTAAATTGCATGTTTGAGCATTGAGCTCTTCTTGTAGTTGAAATTGCATGTTTGGGCAGTGGGCTCTTCTTTCATACATTGTACTAAAACACCTAATAGGGTTGGCACAACTCCTAATAGGGTTTGAATCTCCTAACAAGGATTCAAAGTCTCCTAATAGGGACTCTATGCACCAAATGTTGTAATAGACTCCTAACAGGGTCCATCCTCTAACAAAGAATATTTATATTAGTACATCATCTTGTGGACATCATTCCCACTGGTGTTTTCCTTCTGATCAAGGGTTTCCCTAGTTAACATATCGAGTGTAATTATCTATGTGCATCTTATTATGGTTTTTTTTACTTTGGGAATGGTTAAGTTTGTTTAAAGAAGATAAATGTTTTAATTGTTGGATAATTGATTCACCACCCCCCCCCAGTTATCTTGGTGGACTATTGTTTCTAACAATTGGTATCAGAGCGTCAAGTCCTTGAAGATAAAGTTTAATAACTTTGGTCCATGGTGAGCATGTTTAGGAAAGATATTTTGAAGTTTGATGGAACAAATTATGATAGCTGGAAGGAAAATATGAAGACAAATTTGTTGATTATGGGTTCGGGATATTAGATCTTGACAAAATCAGTGAAGACAACCATTGTTGAAAAGAATTTGGAAAATTGTACAGAGGATGAAAGAGATCTTTTTATGTGCAACATGAGAGCTAGAGAAGCACTATTAATTGCACTTCCTGAAATTGAATACAACTAGGTGAAATCACTTGCTACTTCACATTTTATTTGAAAAGCTTTGGAAACTAGTTTTGAAGTTGATGCACATTCTAAGAAGTTGCAGTAACAAAGTTGGATTTGTGCATTTCAAGATGCTAAAATTATGGAAGATGAATCTATAAGAACATATATAGGCAGGATATCAAAAATTATTGTAGGTATTAAATCTCAAGGAGGAACCAAAGAAGATAATGAGGTTATATGGAAGATATTAAAGACTTTATAGTTCAAATGATATAATTGTTGATATCTTGTACCAAATATTTTACAAAGGAGACATTACTTGGAAGAATTGAAGTAGTTGAGAATGAGCTTAGATAATCTAGAGAATTGACCAGAATAGAGACAACTTTCAGTGCCTTGAATATTCGACCTATTTTATCAAGGAGCACAAGTGCTAGAGGAGATTTTTCTAGCAGCAATAGATTTGATGAGGATAGAAAGATTAAAGAAGGAGTAGCCCTTCAGGTAACAAGAGAAAAAGATGGTAAAAAAATCTTTAAATGTTATATTTGCAATGAATATGGTCATTATGTATCTAAGTGTCCTAAAAGAGAGAAAAAGTATAAAGAGAATTACAAACCTAGAAGAGATAGAGAGTGTTTGTATGCAAATGATTCTAATGAACAAGCAATAAGTGCTCGTGATGATGAAATAGGATTTGTGTTAATTAAATAAGAAAGTCTAGAGAAAGTAGCTTTGGCGTCACAAGTTGAAAAGAAATTTAATTTTATAATTGACAATGGTTGTTCACATCATATGACTAATGATATGAACAAGTTTGTTGACTTCAAAAGTTAGGACAGAGCCATTGTCATAGTTGGAAACAATGCAGCATATCAAGTTAAAGGTATTGGATCTATAACTCTTGATGGTAAAACTAACATTGAGGATGTATATTTTTTTGATGGTTTAAAACACAATCTTTTGAGCATTGGACAACTAGTGGACAAACATTATCAATTGTAGTGCACATAAAATACATGCATGATCAAAGACAAAGATGGAAAGGTAATTGGAATAGGAACAAGATCTAGAGGTAATGTATTTCAGTTGAATATAACTAAAATGACATGTTTGGTTGCAAAGGTAGATGACAGTTGGTTATGGCATAAGATATTTTGTCATATAAACTTTGATAGTATTGTGAAGACTAGTAGTATGTTTGTAATTAGAGATTTGCCTAACATTGTAAAACCTTCTAACATAATTTGCACGGAGTGTGTTTTGGAAAAGCATAACAGAACTTCTTTTCCTATCAAGAAGTTTACCACCAGAGAAAAATTGGAGATTGTACACACAGATCTCAGTCGTCCTATGAAGACTAAAGGATTTTATGGTGAAAGGTATTTTATGATTCTAGTTGATGACTTTTCTAGAATGATGTGGGTTGAATTTCTTAAAAGGAAAACTGAGCCATTTGATAAGTTGAAGATATTCAAGAATACTAGAGTAAATAATGAATATGGTATAAAGATTAAATGTTTAAGATCAGATAGAGGAGGAGGATTTACTTCAAATGAGTTTAATATGTTTTGTGAAGAAAATGGAATATAAAGATAGTTATCAACTCCGAGAACCCCTGGATAGAATGACATTACAGAGAAAAGGAACAACATGTCAATTACATAAGCAACATAAGCTATGTTAGTTGAGAATGATGTATCCAATATGTTTTGGAAAGAAGTTATTAACACAATAGTATACACTCTGAATAGAGTGCAAGTTAAGAAAGACACAAACAAGACCCCTTTATGAACTATGGTTTGGTCGCCCACCTACAGTTAAGTGTTTCAAAATTTTTGGTAGTAAGTGTTATATGAAAAGAGATGATGATATTGGTAAGTTTGATGCTAGAAGTGATGAAGGTATATTTTTTGGTTATTCATTGAAAAGAAAATCTTATAAATGTTATAATTAGAGAACTAAGACTATTATGGAAAGTGCAAATGTGAGAATTGATGAGAAATGTAGGATACAAGAGAGAATAATTTATTACAATTCAGATGATGTTGTTGTTACTAAGCCAATGAATGATGAAGTATTTTTTAAGAATAAAAATGATTTTCAAAATGAAGGAGATTCAAGGCAAGAACAAAGTTCGGAACCTTCAGCAAAGCCAAGAGTTGAGATAGCAAGTCCTACTTCGAGAAAGAATATGATAAAGAATCACCCATTTGAGCAGAGCATCGAAAGCAGAGATAAAGGTGTGATGACGAGAAGAAAAGTCAATGAAGAACTATGTTTGATATCTCAAGTTGAACCTAAGAATGTAGATGAAGCATGTAAAGATGATTATTGGAAACAAGCTATGAAAGAGGAATTGGATCAGATAGTAAAGAATGAGACATGGGAATTAGTCCCCAAACTAGCAGACAAGAATGTGATAGGAACTAAATGGGTATTCGGGAACAAGATGAATGAACAAGGGGAAGTTGTAAGGAACAAGGCAAGATTGGTATGTAAAAGTTACTCATAGCAAGAAGGAATAGGCTATGATGAGATCTATGCTCTAGCGGCTAGAATAGAAGCAGTAAGATTATTCTTAGCCTATGTAGCACAAAAGAAATTCAAAGTATATTAGATGGATGTCAAGTCAACATTTCTGAATGGAGAACTTGAAGAAGAGGTATACATTGAGTAGCCTAAAGGTTGTCCTTTGATAGATGATAAGGACATAGTATGTATACTGAAGAAATCATTGTATGGCTTGAAGCAAGCACCAAGAATCTAGTATGCAAGGTTGGAAAAGCATTTGCCAAAGCTTGGATATAGCAAAGGTATGGAAGATAGTAATCTATATTGGAAAGAAATTGATGATGCTTTGATGATTTTGGTAATATTTTTTGATGATATCATATTTGGAGGAAATGATAAGGAAATGAAAAATTTTGCTAAAGAGATGAAGAAAGAATTTGAGATGAGTATGATATGAGAAATGAAATATTTTCTAAGATTGTAGATTGTAAAAAATAAAGAAGGAATCTTTATTTCTCAGACTAAGTACTTGAAGGATTTATTGAAAAGGTTTGGTTTGGAAACATGTAAACCCATTACAACACCTATGGTAACTAGACATAAGTTATCTACAAAGGATGAGACTCCCACTATTGAGCAGAAAAGTACAGATCTATGATTGAAGGATTACAATATCTTACTCACATAAGCCTGGATATAGAAAATGTAGTTGGAATTGTTGCAAGATTTCAAGCTAATCCTAGAGAAGCACATTATGCAACAATCAAAAGGATATTTAGATATATGAAAGGAAGATCAGAGTTCATATTGTGGTATGATAGATCTAATGATTTTACTCTAAGTGCTTATATTGATGTTGATTAGGTAGGCATTATGGATGATCAAAAGAGCACCAATGTTGAAGCCTTCTTTCTTGGAGGAAGATTAGTTTCTTGGCTGAGCAAGAAGTAGGATTGTACATTACAAAGTATAGCAAAGAAGAATATGTTGTAGTAACAAATAATTGTAATCAAGTTATTTGGATGAAACAGATGCTAAAGGATATAAGGATAGAAATTAGTGAATATGTTGTCATACATTGTGACAACATGAGCATGGTAAATATGTCTAAGAATCTAGTATTGCATTTGAGGACTAACCACATTTTTATTAAGTATCACATGTTGAGAGAGAAAGTTGCAGAAAAGGAAATTGGATTGGAGTATGTGAGAACTAAAGAGAATATTGTAGATATATTCACTAAGCCTCTTCCCAAAGAGACTTTTGAGTATTTGTGTGGTATGCTAGGGGTTATACCCCTTCATACAGTCAAAGTAGATGATACAAGAGTGCATCAATCCAGTGTAACAAAGCACCATTGTTGTCTAGACTAAATGTTGATGCTTCCTATATGGAGAGTTATCTATGATGGACAAACTCGTCTAGGACTCTTGTTGGATTTTGTTTTTGAATAGTGTCTTTGGACACTTGAGCTAAGTAAGAATTAGTTGTTGCATAGTTTGATGCAATGACGTTGGTTGCTAAAACCTTTGACATTGATGTCAATAGGGAAGAAGTTTGTCATGAAAAACATTAGGAGAAGATCATGAGGAAGAATTATAGCATGGAATGATAGTTTGATGGAAAGCATATTGAAGTATATCAATGGGGGAGAATGATTAATGAAGAGGATTTGAAAAGAAAGATTAACAATCTTTTGTTGGTATTCTTGGAACTAGATGTTTTTCATCTATGTTTCCATCAATGCCAAAGGGGAATATTTTTGAGAGATTGTTGGAAGCATGAATGCTGATGATATTCCTATGGGGGAGTATTATAGATATGTTACATTCATGAAAAATTTTGTCATTGATGTCAAAATAGCAATTTTCTATGGCATCTAACATAAGAATACTGGAAAGATCAAGTTGGTATGGATGGCTAGTTGAGTATTATCACCATCCAAGGTTATGAAAGATACGTATGAGTATCTAGTATATGTAGTTAACATTGAGTGAAGAAATGATAAGTCTAGAAGAAGTTATGTAAGTTTTGGTGATGTTTATTTTGAGATAGAGTTTACAGAGGCATGTTCTGGTAAACTTGTTATATCTCTTAGCAAAATTGTTATTCTAAGAATCAAGGTTGAGGATGTGTAGAAGACATGTTGGTAATGATGTGGCTGAGTTTTCTCATCATAATATTTTGTACGAAAAATTATTCAAGTTGCAAGGTGGAAGATTAATGTTATCGCTAAGTATAATGTGTTCTTAATCTAGTCTTATAATGATTAATTGAGAAGGTCTAACAGTCGATTTAGGAAATTTATTTATGGACTCAGTATAAAGGAATGAAATTTTCCTTTATCATGATATGGATATGGATATGTGTGTGGATGATATTTGTAAGTAGGCTAAGAGCGGAATGAAAAGTTGAGAAGAGCATAGCGAAAGTGAAGGAAACTTCATTACCAAAGTTTTACTAAGTGATCTGAGGTTTGATATTTGGATCTAAGGTTAATGACCTAGTCTACAAGGTATGATAGTGATTGGTTTGGTTGACAGAACAAAGGAAAGAAGAACATAATAATAAATTACATGTTTGAGCACTAAGCTCTTCTTGTAGTTGAAATTGCATGTTTGGGCAGTGGGCTCTTCTTGCATACATTGTACTACAACTCCTAACATGGTTGGCACAACTCCTAATAGGGTTGGAATCTCCTAACAAGGATTCAAAGTCTCCCAATAGGGACTCTATGTACTAAATGTTGTAATAGACTCCTAACATGGTCCATCCTCTAACAAGGAATATTTGTATTAGTGCATCATCTTGTGGGCATCATTCCCAACAAGATTTTCCCTCTAATCAAGGGTTTCCCTAGTTTACATATCTGGTGGAATTGTCTATGTGCATCTTATTATGGTTTTTGTTTACTTTGGTTGAATGGTTAAGTTTTTTTAAAGAAAAATGTTTTAATTGTTGGGTAACTGATTCACCCTCCCCCTCTCAGTTATCTTGGTGGACTATTGTTTCTAACATCGGATACATGATATCTCCCACCTAAATATATAAGTGAACCTATCAGAAAATGAAGGGTTAGGATTGAAAGTTAAGAAAGGGTCCTCATTATCCCCTCCATGATCCATGTGAGGTGTTTTTGTGTGTGTGTCATGAATAAGATATGATTGAATTGTTAAGTGAATGTTTAGTTATTTAAATTATTTTATAAGTTGATTTTGTAGTTATTGGATATATATTTCATTCAAATAGTATTCATTTATTTAGTTATTAATGTTAGGGAAACAAATCTATAATTACATTGTTATGCACACATGTAGTCAACCTTTTAAATGATAACCTAATAGATCAAACTTTGTATAAAAAAATTAAAATTCAACTATTTGTTGTCTTATATGGTGTACTTATAATTCTTGACAAAATCTAATTACTCTAATTGATCTTATGGGTCGAAAGGGGTAATAGGTTAACCTACAACACCTTTTGACCCATATGATCAATTATAATATGTCTCTAGGGGTCCTAGGACCCCTAGGAACATATGTTGTCATCAAATTTGTTGAAATGGGTCATAGATAAACCTACAACCCCTTTTGACCCATACGATCAATTAGAATATGTCCCTTGGGGTCCTAGGACCCCTTGGGACATATGTTGTCATCAAATGTGTTGAAATGGGTCATAGGTTAACCTACAACCCCTTTCAACCCATATGATCAATTAGAATATGTCCCTAGAATTTAGCCCATATGTTCAATTAGAATATGTACCCAAGGGTCTAGGGACATATTATATTTAATTGTATGGGTTGAAAGGGGTCAAAGGTTAACCTATGACCCCTTTCAACATATTTGACTATAGGTTAACCTAGGACCCCTAAGGACATATGTTGTCATCAAATGTGTTGAAAGGGGGTCATAGGTTAACCTATGACCCCTTTCAACCCATACAGTCAATTAGAAATATATAATTCATATTATAATAAAATATAATAGAATAGAATATATTATAATATATTATAGAAAAGTATAATATGAATATATTATAGCACACAAACAAAAATACCATTTGTAATATTATTGATATAGTTCACATGGATCATGGATGGGATAATGAGGACCCTTCCTCAACTATCAATCCCCACCTTCCATTTTCAATTTCATTCCTTATATCGGATACCCAATTAGGCATGGTAATTACCAAGCCTCCTTGGTCAACTCAAAAAATGTGATTTCTCCCCGTTTAGGTGACTTCCTAACTTCGAGGAGGTACCCGATGACTTGTAATATGACCGAATTTGTTAAAACAAAAAGGATTTCTGAAGGATGTTGTCATCTTTATAGTGATATAATTGTTGTCAAAATATGAGTTCAATAAATAATAATTATTTATTTTTAAATGAAGATATCTATAAAGTGTTGATTTAAATACTTATTGAAAAATGGCTATAACTTTCAAACCGTAAAACATTTTTGAAATCCAAAAGATGCATCACATTCTATGCTTTAGCTACTATAATAAAAAAAAAAAATTAAATTGAATTTGGTAATGTTTTGAATTAGTTAAGGTGGTAAGACATGAGCCTTTTTTTCTCTGAAAATGTTGTAGCAAAAAATTCAATTTTTTTTTTGGAATAAAAATACCCAAAAATATGTGTCACATCCAAGCATGATTCTACTTATTATATCTAGAATCTTATAAAAAAAAGCATTATATGATTGTGATTAAGGCGGTCAGACATACACCTACTTCTTAATTTTGTCCTAAAATTTTTGTACTAGTGCATTAGAATAAACATTTTTACTAATCAAATTAAATTATTTTCAAATAAGGCCTAGTAGTTTTGAAACTACATTCAATTTCCTATAGATTCTATTATTACAAATTTTTAATATAAGTTTCATAACTATCTCAAAATTGTATGTCAAGTTGATATAAACCTAATTTTCTGATTTTAAACTGCCGCTTAAGGGTATAGTTTGGCCCATCATGATCCTATGAACAAAGTAGTCATCATAAAGAAGTTATATAAAATCAAGATGAATGAAGGAGGGACTATTTCCAATCACCTCAATCAGTTCAACACTCTCATCAGCCAAGAAAATTTAGTGGCATGATACAAGATAATTAGAACAAAGTTGTTCTCCTATTATGTTCACTACCTAGTAGTTGGGATGGAGTTGTAACAATGATTAGCACTTCATTTTCAGCCAAGAGAAAATTGGTTTTTGATGATGTAGCTTCCACTCTTTTGAGTGAAGATATGAGAAGAAGAAAAAAAGAGACTTCTTCTAGTCTTCTTTTGGTGATGCACTTACCATGGTTAGCACCGAGCCAAGGGGAAGAAGTCATCATAGAGGTAACATTCATAATTTAAGGAGCTCTAAATTAGCTAATAGATAAAGGTAAAGAAGTAGAAAATGAAGAGTGTTGGTTTTGTGATAAGCCTGGCCACTCAAAACAAAATTGTTGGTCTTACAAGAAGGTGCAAAAGAAGGTGTAGAATGTTGAAGAAAATATGACCTATGAAAAGGATGATATTATTTTGATTCTTTCAACAAGAAATTTTTTAGATTATGGAGCCTCTTTTCATGTCACCTCTTGTACAAATTGCTTTACAAATTATCATGAAGGACAATTTGGAGAAGTATTTCTTGGAGATAGTATGTCTTGTGAGATAGTTGGTAAAGGTGCCATTATGTTTTAGCACGAAGGAGGATGCTAATGATTGCTAAAACATGTTCATCATGTCCCCAAGTTGAAGAGAAATTTGATTTTTGTTAGTCATCTCTTTGCACAAGGATACAATCCTTCATTCCTTCCAGATTCTTGGAAAGTCACTAAAGGATCTATGATTATTACCAAGGGAAATAAAGTTAGTAGTTTATATCTCTTTGAAAGACCTACCAAAGTAGGTGCTTCTATGACCATTGTGGGAAATGATGTGACATTTTGGAATCAAAGGCTAGGCCACACGTGTAAGAAAGTGTTGGACTAACCGCCAGCCTTCCCCTTTAGGATTCGTGACATGGCTTAACTGCCTCCTATCTTGTATAAGTCCCATGGTTGTATTGAGCATTAATAGGTCGATCTTTTGGTGTAACAACAACTCTAGCTTGTAACAAGTGGTATCAAAGCCAGGTTACAAGTTTGAATCTCCTTGGGTAACTCTGAGGGGGGAATCGTTGGACTAACTGCTAGCCCTCCCCTTTAGGATTCGTGACATGGCTTAACCACATCCTATGTTGTATAAGTCTACTAGTCATATCAGGAATTAATAGGTTGATCTTTTGGTGAAATAAATAATCTAGCTTGTAACAGAAACGAATTGAGGTAATGCTCAAAAGGGATCAACTACTAGGTCTCCAATCAGAAAACATGGAGTTTTGCAAACATTGCCTCTATGGAAAGAAAAGGTAGGTCATTTTCTTGAAGGATGAGCATGACATGAAGATTAGACCATTAAAACTTGTGCACTTGGATGTCTTTGGTCCCATAGAGGTAACTTATTTAGGTGGCACAAGTTATTTTGTTACTTTCCTTATTGATTATACTAAGAAACTTTGGATATATATGATTGCTAAGAAATTTGAAGTATTTTCTAAATTAAAGTTTTCAAACCACTTGTTGAAAACCAAAGTGCTCACAAAATTAAATGTTTGAAAATGGATAATGAAGATGAAATTTGTTCTTTGGAGTTTGATAACTATTTTATAAATAATTGTATTCAAAGGGTGAAAGTTATTCCCTTCACCCCTCATGAAAATGAGGTAATGGAAAGCATCAATAGAACCATTCTTGAGAAAGCATAGTGTATGTTTTCAAACATTGGTTTGGGAAAAGAATTTTAGGGGTTGAAGCTTGTAATATAGCAATGTATCTAATTAATTAGAGTCATTCATCATGTTTGGATTTCATAATTGTGGAAGAGTAATGGTAGGGAAGAAGAGTTTCATATTCACATCTTCAGGTTTTTGGTTGTCAAGCCTTTTTTCATGCTCTCAAGGAGAAGAGGAGCAAGTTGGATTCAAATTCACAAGAGTGTATTTTCCTTGGGTGTGGAGAATACCAATTTGGTTTTAGCCTTAGGAGTGTCACTAATAAGAAGATTATTTTCAAAAAGGATGTTCATAGAATAGATGTTCGGAGCAGGGATTTCATCTTTAATGAATAGGCATTTCCAAGATTTTAAATTTAGGAAGAACAGGTATTTCCAAGCTTTTAAATTGAGGAAGAAGCTAAAGAATATGCACCTTTTTAATATTTGAAAATACTCAAAGTAATGGTAATATAGATAATTTTCACTCCACAAATCATGTTTCACTTACATTAGTGTTAGGACATGCTCCTGCCTCCTCTTCATCTATAGAAACTCCACACGTTGATGACAATAATATTCAAGACATACACGATAGTGATAATTGCACAAATCAAGATCATTGGTGAATCAACTAACAAATGAAATCTACAAAAATCATGAAGACGAAAAAAGTATGTCATCCCCCTACTAGCCCACATAATTGAAAGTTGTGGAGGATTATAATATGTGATCCCCTGTTAATAAAAACTCACATGCCCATTGGATCTTAGTCAATAGACAATAGTGGTGAATACAATTAGATTCTTCTTACCTACATTGTTATGTCTAGTGAGTAGATACCAAGGATTGGTGTGGCATCTTCCAGTCCTACTATTCATGTAAGCAATGAAGAGGGTGGAAATTCTCCCAATTACTGCACATTTCATATTGTTGGTGAAACAAGAGACTTTGATTTTTATTCAAATCAAATGTAACATACTTTGGAACAATGTCAGATGCAAAATTCCCTTAGTAAACCTATAGACCATGGTTTAATATAATTCACAATTCCATAGACATGCAACTTTCCACTACTCGTAGCCATGATAAGAAGCTTGCAGAGCTTATGGGTCCTCAACTAGCTAAAGATAGGCATTTTACATACAAATAGTGTAAGGAATTCATTAAAACTAGTGGCATCCACACATAGCCTGAATATAATTTATGATAGTTGGAAATGTTTGAAGAATCCCCAAACTATGGCCTTTCACCACATGATCACACTAACTCTTTGGATGGTCAAATACCATCATAAAAATAAAGATATATTTAGAAAAGATTTTGCAAAACTTGGGGAAATTCCTCTTGACACGGGGACTAGCAAGAGACAAAAACTGAGGGTTGTGACTTTCAATTACAATAGTAACTTAGTGGACATTCAAATTTGAATGGAAGAACTGCAATCACTTGTTCTCCATTTGAATTTATTTAAAATCAATCAAATAATTCAAAAATTCAATTAATAAGATCTATTAGGGAAAGATGAATGCCTACCAAATATTTAGATTATGACCTTCTTTTAGCTAAAGAGGTAGATCCATCAATTTCTGGTTTGGAGTTCTCAGAGCCCACAACCTGTAAATATGTACTCAAAGATGTAAATAATGATCAATGGTAAGCTACAATGCTTAAGGACATTGATTCTTTAATCAAGAATCAAACCCAGGATTTGGTTACTCTTCCACCAAATTAAAGACCACTCAAACACAAGTAGGTATATCAGTTGAAAAAAGAAGAAGGCTTGAAACACTACAAGTCTAGGGTAGTGGTAAAAACATTTTTTCAAGAAATGGGGATTGACATTAATGAAATCTTCTTGTCAGTTGTTAAGATGACAACTATCTAAATAGTTTTTTTGGGATTAGCAATAGTTTGGGATCTTGAATTGGAGCAACTTGATGTCAAGACCGTATTCCTACATGGTGAAGTAGAAGAGGAATTTTTTATGGATTAGCCTCAAATATTTGTCAAGAAGGGACAAGAATATCTTTATTGCAAACTAAATTGGGGCTTATATGGGCTCAAGCAAGCAACAAGACAACTGTAGTTAAGATTTGATCACTATGTGACTTAACAAAAATTCACAAGGTGAAAACTAAATCCATGACTCATTGTAGTTGAAAATGTTTGGAGAATTAAAAATTGTGGCCTTTCACCACAGGCTCACCAAAATGCAACCTATGGTTCATGGCAGTTGGACATGTTTGGAGAATCTTGCAATTGGGGCCTTTCACCATAGGCTCACACTAATTATTTAGAGGGTCAAATACCACCATCAACAATAAATATGTATTCAGAAAAGATTTTGTAGGACTTGAGTAAATCCCTTTTTAACCAAGGGAATAATAAGAGACGCAAACAGAGGGTTGTGACTTTCAATTACAATAGTAAAGGGTTCAAATTTTAATGGAAGAACTGCAATCATTGGTTCTCCATTTGAATTTATTAATCAAACAAAGAACTCAACCATTCAATTAAGAAGATTTACTAGGGAAAGTTGAATTCCTACCAAATATTCATATTATGAGCTTCCTTTTGCTGAAGAGACAGATCCATCATTTTGGTTTTAGAATTCTCATAGCCCACAACCTATAAAGTTGCACTCAAATATGTAAATAGTGATCAATGACAAGTTACAATGCATGAGGAGATGGATTCTTTAATCAAGAATCAAACTTTAGATTTAGTTACTCTTCCACCAAATTGAAGACCACTCAAAAAAAAGTGGGTATACTAGTTGGAAGAAGAAGAAGAATAAGGCACAAAATACTACAAAGTCAATTTAGTAGTAAAAGCATTTGATCAAGAAAATGAGTTTGACTTTAATGAAATATTCTCATTGGTTGTTAAGATGACAAATATTTGAACAATTTTAGGATCAATAGCAATTTGGGATCTTGAATTGGAGCAACATGATGTCAAGACCACATTCCTACATGGTTATGTAGAAGAGGAATTGTATATGGAGTAGCCTCAAGGATTCATCAAGAAGGGACAAGAGCATCTTTATTGAAAACTAAATCTGAGCTTGTGTGGGCTCAAGAAAACCCCAAGATAATGGTACTTAAAGTTTGATCACTTCATGCCTGAATAAAAAATCACAAGGTACAAATCAAATCCATGTGTATAATTCAAAAAAATTCCTAATGGTGAGTTTTTCATTCTGCTCCTTTATGTTGATGACATGTTGGTAGCTAGTACAAGTAAAAGAATTGTTCATGAATTAAAGGAGAAATTGGTAAGAAATTTTGTAATGAAAGACTTAGGGGCAACTAAGAAGATTCTTGGCATGCCAATAACTAGAGATAGAAGCAAGAAATATATTGCATTGTCACAAAAAACATATATTGACAAATTTGTTGAAAGGTTTGGCATGGTTGATGCAAAGGTTGTTTCTATTCCTCCTATAGGTAATTTTTGTTTAAGCTCTAAATTGTGTCCAAAACCACAAGAAAAAAAAGAATTTATGGATAGAATTCCTTAGAGATCTACAATTGGTAGCTTTATCTATGATATGATTTCTACTCACCCCAACATTGCTCATGTGGTGGGAGTTGTGAGAAGGTTCATGAGAAATCTTGGGAAGGCTCATTGGGAAGTAATTAAATAAATATTGAGATATCTAAAAGAAACTGTTAATTATGTGTTATGTTTCAAGGTAATAATGTTCAACTACAAGGCTTCACTGATTCTGAGTTTACTAGAGATTTACATAAATGAAGGTCTACTACTGGTTATACCTTCATGTTTGATGGAGCTTCTATTAGTTGGGCTTCAAGGTTGCAACATTCTATTGCTCTTTCTTCAGTTGAGGTTGAGTATTTGGCTCTTTTTAAAGGTACAAGGGAAATGCTTTGGCTTCAGTGATTGCTTGATGATTTGAAGATCCAAAAAAGTGACATTTTATGGCTCATAATATTTCATCTTAGCATCACTCTAAGCATGTTGACATATATTCTAACTTTATTCATCATGCAATTAAAGAAGGAAAATTTAAGTTTGTAAAGATTAACACAAAGATCAATCGAACAGATATCTTGACAAAGTTTGTAGCCAAAGAGAAGTTTTAATGTGCTAGGAATTCTCTTGGGCTTGTGAAGAAAAATGAAGCAATTATTAAGTAGGGTATTTGGTGATCAATTACAGCATTGGTTGTCCTTCAAGTGGGAGATTGTTAAAGTGTGAAGGAAAAAAATAATGTTTGATTTTCCCTCCAATTATGTGTTTCTTGGTTTTTGATTCTATTCATTATATTATGTGATTGGAGTCTTTATAAATGTTGCTCCTATATCATTTGTAATCAACTTTTATAGAAGTAATACAATACTCTCTCAGTGTGGATGTAGCCACAAGTTGTGGTGAACCACAATAAATATGGTGTTCTTTTGTTTGTGTTTTCCCTTGTCTAATTCATTTATTCATTTTCTATTTTCTTTTTCCAATTTCATCCTCTTTAAATTCAAGAGGAGACTTTAAAGGCAATCTGACTTAAATTAGAGTGGTTGGTGATACACTTCTAATAACAATATGGTTTTTCTTAGCCTATATGACCCCAAATATATTAGAATGTTATACATGATGAAGATATGTTTGTAAAATGGTCTAATGTTCAATCTATAAATTTAATAATTAAAAAAGCTCATAAATTACAAATTAAAAAAAAATCTTAAATAAATCAAAATAATCTTTAATAAATAATAAAAGTATATTTTATCTTTTTAATATAAATACTATTAGAAATGTTTAGAATCCCACTTGAACAATTAAACATAAACACTTCACTATTATACTTATCCTATTGTTTCTCGGTGTATAATGTAAAACTATCATAATCATAACTTGCATTGCATAATGAAAACATTATCAAATGTAAATACACATAAAGCATTCATCACAATTTTGACACTAGGATTTTACATGGAAACCCAATTTGGGAAAAACCACCAGCAACATGTCACTCTTTTTTAATTCTTTTGAAGTAAGCTCTATTAGGAGCCAACCTTGTTAAAGGTTAAAAAACACACTATTAAATATGACCTAGTTCAAGGATTTAATCACCCTATTAGGAGTGGCCTTGTAAGAGGAATTTGATCATTCCATTTAGAATGTCACTGAGTTAAAGGATTTACATAGACTTTAAGTCTTCAAATGACTATTAGGTCAACCTCTGTTAAAAGTATTTCAATACGAATTGTTTACAATGACTAGAACAAAAATAGTAGGTTTTTATTGGTGTAATTACAACTCACTTTTTTAGGTTTAGATCTTTATTTGGTCCTTATTTTGGCTTACTGATAAGTCTTCCATTGACATCTCTGATCTTGATTCACTTAGACACCCTTCAAGCAATCAATCCACTTTTCTCATCAACACTTAAGCCTTCTGCTCTAATGCACTTATCAATACCAACATCATATCTATAAGCTTTCTTTATTAAATTTGCATTCACTCGCACTCTTGTGTGTTTCTGATGAACATTTTTGTGTATGTGTCTCTTCACATACAAGCTTCACACATGCACACACACATAAATTGTTTAGCTCTATATCTCTTTAAATAGACAATTTGTGCTTTATTGTTTTCTACTTCTACCATAGATCTTAGGAATATTGTTCAGGTTCAACTTGATTCACTATATCTATCCATCTTATTGATCTTCTTCTAGAAAATTCTCTAGAATTTTTCTATTAGGTCTTTACCTAATCCTTGCCTTGAATTCAATGATCCAACTCGTCAATATTATAGAAACCAATTGATTCAGCTTGATCTCATTATTTCCTTGAATTCATTCTTATACTATCACTCGGCAATCTCTAAAGTTTGGCACTTGGTCATCACTAAAATACTTGGTCATTGTAAAGATTTCTATCTTGGCATCAAATATCTTCCTTATTCAATGCTAATGTTTCATCAGTATTAGATTTCCCTGGCACTAATTGTAGCTTAGTTGGCACTAGCATTACTCGGCACTAACTATATTTTATACTTGTACTCAGCTTTTCTTAGCTTTCTTGACATAAACAATCACTTTGCTTTATCAAAGTCTATCTAATCAAATGTCTGTTGTAACTTCCTTTTCATAACTCAAGCTCTCCTCTAAGTGTTATTATTATGAGCAACTTTTCAAATCCTCTTCATCAATCAAATAGATATGACATTTAGATTATGTATCAATATGTCTCATCAATAGATTTGACATCAATGACAAAACAACAATTCTTCTAATTGTAAGTTTCCAACAATCCCCCTCTTTGAAATTAATGGAAACATCTCAAACATCTTAATACTAATTGTTACTTAGTTACCATACAATCCAAAAGATTTTGTTACTAACAGTCTAATTCTTCTTTTCTAAATTGCTCTCTCTGAAATTTCTCTTAGGAGTAATTACTCCCTCTTTCTCTAATCTCTCCTTTTGTAAGTTTCTTAATTTTTTCCTCTTGAGAAATCTCTCCCTCTTTGACAACAATGAGAAAGACATGTAGTTATCATAGCTTCAAAGTCTTCATGCATTTCAATTATAGAGACTTAGCATGTATGTTTGATATTTTTCATTTGTCTATGACTAATCTATTATGCTATATTGAATTATCTACCTTAGGCACTTCCCAAAGTAGAGTTGTATTGCATCACTATGTAGGATATTTTGATTAGTATACCTGATGCAATGCATCTTTCCTACTTAAATATCTTTGATTAAGGGAATCACCTCAAGTTTACCTCTAAGATATTCATGAGCATCTTTAGGTAAGGATTTTGTGAATATGTCAAAAATTTGTTCCTTGGTATTCACATATTCTAGCTTCACTTCTTTGTCTTGAACTAATTCCCTCAAGTAGTGATACTTGATAGCAATGTACTTTGTCTTGGTGTGAATCACTAGATTCTTTGAAATGTTGATAGAACTTGTGTTATCACAATAGATAACCACTAGGTCTATGATTTCTTCTTTCATACCTTTCAGTAATTGTATGATCCACATAATATTTGAACAACTCACTGTAGCTACCATATACTTGGCTTCAGATGTAGATTGGGAAATACAATTCTGCTTCTTGCTTGTCCATGAAACCAATCTCTTTCCTAGAAAGAATGCACCTCCACTAGTGTTTTTTCTATCATCAATATTTCCTTCTCAATCCAAGTCAGTAAACACCCTTAGTTCAAAATTATCATTTCTTTTGTAATACAATCCATAGTCTTATGTAACTTTCAGATATCTCATTATCCTTTTCACTACCATCATTGGATTCTCTTTAGGATTTTCTAAAAATCTAGCAACTATCCCAACTGCCAAAGCAATATCTATCCTACTATGAACAACATATTTCAATTTTCCAATCATGGATCTGTATAGGTCTGGTTCACATCAATAGAATCATCAGTCTTAGATAGATTATGTCTAGTAGACATAGGTGTATTCACTGGCCTTGAATCTTCCATACCAAAAGGCTTTAGTATCTCCTTGATATATTTGGATTGTGTAATGAAAATACCAAACTTCATTTGACACACTTGTAGTCTAACAAAGAATTTGATTTCACCAAACATAGATATTTCAAATTCCTTCTTCATTTCATCAACAAATGATTTGCATAAATCTTCTCTTCCTCCAAATATAACATCATCAACAAATATTTTAGATAACAATACTTCATTTTTCTTACCATTCATTATTGACTTGGGCTCAAACTCATAAAGTAAGCATGTATTATATTTAAGTCTTCTTCTTCTCATAATACTTGATTCAACATCACCAATGATTTGTTCAATTTTATGATGTCTTCTCACATATTTTGCTAGCACATGTAGTTTCCTTCTCTAATCTTCTATAGGTTCATATTTTAAATCAATCTCAAGTTCATTTTCTCTTTCTTGCTTTGGTTCTAGTTTAGGTTTTGCATGCTTGAGATTTTCTATCTAATGGTTAGCATTGCTTGTTTGAGACTTGGCATCTTTCATCTATTACTCGACACCTACTCTCTATTACTCAACAATTTTTATTTTCATTCGATCATTTCTTGTCTGATGGGAACTTGCAGCTTGACTTGTCTATTCAATTTGAGTGTTGGGAGAATCATTATCCACATATATGAATGTACTATACTCTTTAGGTTCTTCATAATGTGAAGTGTCACCTCTTTTTGTAAACTCATCAACTCTCACATTTGCACTTCCCACAACTTTGTTAGTGTTAGAATTTAAACACTTATAAGCTTTCCTATTAGTGGAAAAACCTGGGAATATGTCATCATTACATTTTGCATCAAGCTTTCCATTCTTATTATCTTTCAATATATAGCATCTACTACCAAAGATTTTGAAATATTTAACATTAGGAGCATAACCATACCATAGTTTAAAAGGTGTAGCATTTGTACCTTTCTTGACTTGTACTCTATTCAAGGTATAAACAAAAATAGTAATCGTTTCTCTCCAATATTTCTATGATATATTCTTCTCGATCATTTATGTTCTTGCATAGTCCATTTTGATTTTTTTTTCCTTTCAACTATTCCATTGGTGTTGACATCTATCTTTTGATTCCTCTATCACTGCAGAATGTATTGAAATCATGTGAAATGAATTCACCACCTCTATCAAATCTCAAACACTTTAGAATCTTCCCTATTTCTCTTTCAACTCTGTCTAAATACCACTTAAATAATTAAAAATCATCAAATTTAGGTTTAAGAAACATCATAGTAATAATTCTAGAGTAGTCATCCACAAATAGAATGAAATTTTGATCTTGACAGTAACTTTGAACACCAATGGATCCACATAGGTCAATATGAACCAATTCCAAAATATCATAAGCAGTATATGCTTTTCTCTTAAAATTAGACTCAGTCATCTTTCCCAATTAACATTGTTTATGCATGGCATTGTGAGGCTTCTTTAGTTAAGGCAACCCTCTCACTTTATTCCTCTTACTGATATTCACCAAATTGTCAAAGTTCACATGACATAATCTTTTGTGCCATAACCAAACATCTTCTTGTTGTGTAAATAAACATGTCTCATTTGATAGATCTAGATAGAATAAGTTACCTATTGTCTACTATCACTTCCATTTATCTTACCATCACCATCATGTACCTTGGCCTTTCTAATTTTCCTCCTAGAACATTGTCATCACCTCCACATATGGTCTTCAATCTGTCCAACATCTTCTTTGCATTGTCACAGTCTTTTAGGTTATTAAACTCGATATAGCTTAGGGACGGCACAATCTCCAATATTTCTTGGTTGTGTTCTAGATTATTTTTTAGCTATTTAGTAGTCAAAGAAGTAGTTGTTACCTTTACATATTCATTGTCTCAAAAATTGACAGCAACATCATTGATACTAGATATGTGCAACTTCATCAAGGTCTGCCATGCAGGAAAGTTCTCCTTGTCTAGCTTGGGTACATATCTTTTATTAGTCATGATCTTTGAAGAGGAAAATCATTACCTCTATTTTATATTAATTTTAAATCTCTATTTTTAATACTGCCAAGACATTTGTGAACTCATAACCAGTTGAACTTGTGATAAAGTCTAGATAGAACTATTAAACCATAGGTAGATAGTTATGTCATATTTTG
The DNA here is from genome assembly GCA_028749045.1 of Cupressus sempervirens. Classification (NCBI taxonomy): domain Eukaryota; kingdom Viridiplantae; phylum Streptophyta; class Pinopsida; order Cupressales; family Cupressaceae; genus Cupressus; species Cupressus sempervirens. The sequence goes on along the minus strand of CM053785.1, from coordinate 148,839,263 downwards.
CCAATATTATACATATAATGAAATATTTCATATAATCATTAGAATGTGTGTTCTAATATCTAGATTTAGCTTTATTATTCTTATTTTCATAAATATTTTTGCATCGCAACTAACTTGCTAGGAAAGGAAGAAGCTGGAGAGTGGTTGACAACATTCAAGAAGGAGTTTCAAGGCCCAAATGCAATGGAGGAATCATAATGGCACCAGAAGACACAATTACTACAAAGGATGAGCCATTATTCTAGGAATGCAGGGATGAAATGTTGTTATATTCCCGCTACATTTACTGTTGTGTTGAATTGGTCACCCAAACTTTATTACTTTTTTGCAAGTTGTTATATTTCCCTCTTCTTCTCTGGCAAATATTCAATCAGTTTATTGTCTTTTCTATTTTAGAATAAGTGTGAATCCTCTATTTATAGGGATTGGATCGACAGTTTAAAGATAATGGAAAAAGTTTATGAAAAAACATTGTTGTATCTTGTAGTGAGTTATCTATAGTTTTATGTATTGTTCTTATAAAAGGAGTTTTTGAAATATAATGAAGTAATTCTTGGTTTACATTCTATGTTAGTAGATTAGAAGAAGCCAACCAAGGGGCCCACTTGAGAGGTGGATTAGATTAGAGTAGTGTAGATTTATTTCCAACATTCATTTCAGTAAGGAATTAAGTGTATTACTTTCCTGCAACACTAGTGTAGGTTCTCTATATGCATTTTACTTCCCTACAACATAAGCATAATGACTCTTCAAGGAACCTAGTGCACATACCATGTCGACCATTTCAAGTATACATCCCTGGGTTAACAAATTAAATGCACCTCATGGTGGGTGAAGTAATCCTTAGATTGAATAAACTATTCCTAAGTAAGGCTTTGGTCATGATTATCATACACCTATTGTAGGGTGGACCATTTTTGGTATTGTTTTCGAGGATGGTGTCAAGCTAGGAACATCTTTTTGAGTCATAGTTTATTTATTTATACCTAGTATTTTTAAATAGAGATTTGCAATCCTAAAAATTACTTCACAATTGTGAAGAATTCAATTGCATGCATCGAAGAGGAAGACAACAAGATGACTATGAAAGATTCCTTCCATGAGGGTATGTTAATTTGAATGATGAAGTTGAAGAATTTGAGTCACCTTTTGAGGATGCAAGTCCTGATTTTCCTATAGCATCTTCCTCTAGAGCAGAATCTTTGGATATAAGCAATCTTTAGCCTTTTTCTGAAATCTTGGCCAGCTTTCTTGATAGTTCTGGTCCAAATCCACCTATTGTTAATAATCCCATAGCTAATGCTCCTTTTCAGCAACAACCCCATGATAAAATACCTCCAGTAATGGCATACCCCACTTTTCCATTTCCTCTCCCAAGCCTCATAAATAATATTAATCTCAAAAATATACCCGTGATTACTCTTCCAAACTGTTATGGCCTTCTAACTAAGGATCCTAATACTTTCTTATTTGAGTTTGACATACTTTGTCATGGTTTTGAATATAACATTGATGCCCACAAGCTCGAGTTGTTTCCAGCAACATGAAAAGAATCAACCTTTATGGTGGTTAATGGGCTTAGGAGCCAATGTAGTAGGTACTTGGGATGAGATGATTACTTTGTTTCTGGAGAAATATAAAGATTACTACAAGGGGAGTGATCTAAGGGCAGATGACATTTTTAGAATGTCACAAAAGGAGGACAAAACATTGGAAGACTATGTTTCACATTTTTTGTACACAATGCAAAATAACCCCCAGCATGTACTAGTAGAGGATTCACAGAAACTAGTCTTCTTGAGAGGGGTAAACGATAGTTGTCTGGAAGCATTAGATCTGATGGCTGGTGGTGATATATACCAATCTTCTTGGGATGAACTCAAGAAAATTTGTCTTAACTACTCAAGGTCAACTGTGAAGAAAGGCAGAGGGTACTGGTCCATAGTAACTAAAGGGATTAGTCAAGGCATTCAAACATTGAGATATCTAATTTACTCTCAAATTTCAAGCAAGACATCATAAATGATGTTGCTACACATCTCGACACCATGATTGCAAAGAAGAAGCATGCAAATGCTGAATCACAATTGGCAGAGTACTATCTGCACTGGCACAAACAAAATCAGGACTACAAATGTAAGTTGGTAGCCAACCTAGAGAATTAGCATTTGCCAACTGAGTACATGAAGATAGATGGGGACAATGATCAAGTGTTTTTCATTGCTCAATGTCAACCATGGGCTTCAATACAAGGTATGCCTCAAGATCCTCTACAATTTTCAAATCCTTACAATAATCAATAGCAAAACCAAAGTTATTAGAATCCTTCTTAGTACTCCCAACCTCCCTAGCAAAACCAGCAAAACAACTAGTGGCCTAATCAGCAAAATAATCAATGGAAAAACCAGTGAAACAACCAGTGGCCTAATCAACAAAATAACCAGTGGCAAAATCAATAGAATCAATGGCAACCACTGTAGGGAAATTGGTAGCAAAATAACCAATGGAGGGGGCCTCCACAATGTCCTAACTAAAATTCTAGTAACACACAACTACAAACTCCAGTGCAACCACCTACAATAATGCCACTTCCTACACCAAATAATGCTAATCCTAAGCCAACCCAATTGCCTGCTCAACCTCATGAGCCAAATCCAAACAACAAGCAATAGCAGCAACAAATGTATACTACTGATACTCAATAGTGCCCTACTTATTCACTAGAGAAATCTGATATCCATTTTAGGTCTAGCACAACTCTACCTACACTAGAATATCCTATTATCATATAAGTTGTAGACACTCCTGCAACACCACTTCCGGAAGCTACACTACCAAATACTAACCCACCAATTAATATACCTAGTAGGACTACTGACCACACCTCAGTGAATCCTCCCTTTCTAGATAGGCTAAATAAAGAGAAATATATATCCCAAGAGGAAGAGATATTTAATATTGTTGAGCAGCTAAAAAATATGCACATCCAAATCCCTTTGTTCCAAGCTATCAAGGACATCCCTCTTTATGGAAAGACTACTAAGGAAGCAAGGCTTAAGAAGTTAGGGTGGAAGAAGAAAGATCCTCAAACAGTCCATGTTGCCAAGAAATTAGCAGATATCATGTTAGGGAAGGTAGTGATACCAAAGTATTCAAATCCTGGTAGTCCAATAGTTAATTTGATCATAAATGGACATGTTGTCAAAAATTCTTTAGTTGATTTGGGAGCAGAAATAAATGTAATGAGTAAAGATACAATGCATAGATTATGCATAGAAGGCTTAAGGACAACTCCCATAGTGTTACAACTTGCTAATAGCTCAATTTTCACTCCAGATAGTCTCATAGAAGATGTGATAGTGAATTTATATTCATGGGAATACCCTACTAATTTTCTTATCCTATCACCTAAAGTAAAACTTGCTAGCTATCCTATCATATTAGGGAGACCCTGGTTAGCCACCACTAATGCTAAAATTAATTGTAGATTAGGTAGTATGATAGTTTCAAATGGTCATGCCATAAGGAAGCTAGTGCTATATTCATCTACTCAACACTAGCCAGACTTGGGAGAACCTATTTGGCTAGAATTAGGGGATGAAGAGGAAGAGCTAAATTTTGTAGCCCAGCTCATGTTGTTGCATAGGAACTCTTTTCTAAAAATGCAAGAGGAAGATGATGTAATATAGAGCATTCTTACTAATGAATTTATAATGGCCAGAGATATTGATGAGAGTTCTATCTTAAAGCTATGTACCTATGAAGACTGTATCTACCTAGCAAGCCTTGAGATAATTGATCAATTACTACCAAGTGAAGTAGCTACAAGTCCAGTACTAGAAGTGTCAATGGTAGAGTTAACAACTATTGTGTAACTTTCTCCTGGTCATAATCTCCATGTAAACAATAAGTTGTCCCAATCATAATTGGGATTGTTAACAAAGCTCCTCAATTAGCATGAAAAATCCTTTTCTTGGGATTATGGGGATATGGTAGGACTAAGCCCTAAACTCTGCACCCGTAGGATCTACATCAATGATGGAATCTTCCCACTCCATCAAACTTAGAGGAGAATAAATCTAGCATTTCCCGAGATAGTTAAGACTAAGTTAGAGAAGTTGTTGGATGTTGGATTCATCTATCCAATTTCTGATAGAAAATGGGTATCACCATTAGTTATTGTACCTAAGAAAGGAGGTAAGTGATAGATATGTGTATATTATAGAGAGTTAAATAATGCCACAAAGAAGGATCACTTTCCTTTGCCATTTATTGACCAAGTTTTGAATACTTTGGCTGGAAAGAAATACTTCTCATTTCTGGATGGATATAGTAGTTACAGTCAAATAAGTATTGCTCTAGAAGATCAAGAGAAGACCACATTTACATGTCCTTAGGGTACCTATGCTTATTCTAGATTACCATTTGGCTTGTATAATACACCTGTTATTTATTAGAGAGTTGTAATTAGTGTCTTTGCTGACATATCACATGATTGCATGGAGATATACATGGACGAATTCATTATGTTTGGTGTCACATTTGAGAAAGCCCTGAAGAACTTGGAGAAAGTACTAATCTGATGTGAAGAACACAAACTATCTCACAACAATGAGAAATGCTTTCTGATGATGCAAGAAGGCATGGTCTTGGGACATTTTATCTTTGAAGCTAGAATTTAGGTAGACCCTATGAAAATAGAGGTAATTCTCACACTCCCTATTCCCCTAAAGCAAAAAGAAGTAAGATCTTTCCTAGGACATGTTGGCTATTATAGGAGGTTTATCCAAAAATTTAGTCAGATAGCTAGTCCTCTATATACTTTACTTACCAAAGATGTTGAATTTTCCTGGACAAAGGAATGTGATGACTCCTTCTAGTAGCTCAAGTCACTATTGACAATTGCACCAATACTTAGGGATCTTGATTGGACTTTGCCTTTTTAAATACATACAGATGCTTCTGACTATGCCATAGGTGCAGTTCTATGACAAACTTCTCAAAACCTTGAAAATGTAATCTACTATATCAGTAAGAGCCTTCATGGACCAGAGTTAAACTATACAGTGACTAAAAAAGAACTACTAGTAGTAGTTTATGCTCTGAACAAATTCTAGCATTATGTAACTCATTATCCCATATTTGTTCATACTAACCATGTAGCAATTAAGTATCTCATGAACAAACTTTCCATCACAGGAAGATTAGCAAGATGGCTACTTCTTTTGTAGAAATTTGATATCACAATCATTGACAAACCTGGGAAAGAAAAATGTGGTTGCTAATTATCTATCCAAAATCCACAATGATGAAGAAGATACCACTTTGATAGATGATACATTTCCAAATGAGCATTTATTTCATATTGTTGTCCAAACCCCATCGTATGCAGACATAGCTAATTACATTGTAGCTAACAAAATGCCTTCACATTTCTCTTACAAGGATAGGAGGCTTCTTGTAGAGAAAAGCTTCCATTTCTCTTAGATTAATAACACACTATTTTACATTGGAATTAATCAAGTTATGTAGAGATGTGTGTGAGAAGATGAGACATACGACATTCTACATGCATGTCATAATGAACCATGTGGGGGGCATTTTGCAGCAAAAACAATAGTGTTGAAGATTTTAACAAGTAGTTGCTATTGGCCTACACTTCATAAAGACATAGCCAATTATACATGAAAGTGTGATAAATGTCAAAGGATGGGCCAACCAACAAGATTAGATGAAATGCCTCTTAATCCATAGGTGGTGGTAACACCATTCAACAAATGGGGCATGGACTTCATTGGTCCAATAGATCCTCCATCCAATGGGAAATCATACATCCTCATATGCACTGACTACCTAACAAAATGGGTCAAAGTCAAAGCCATGAAGCATGCCCACGACCATAAAGTTGTTGAATTTTTGTATGAAGAAATATTTACTTGATATGGTGTACCCAAAGAACTTGTTATTGACTAGGGTGCTCAATTCACTTCCAATCTGATAACAGAACTCATGAAGGCATATAATATATCAGACATCAGAAATCAAGCCCCTATCATCCTCAAATTAATGGACAAGTAGAAGTTACAAATTAGGAGATAGAAGCCATCTTGACAAAGACAATTCATTTGCATTGTAGAGATTGGAGCAGCGGACTACTAGAAGTTGTCTGGGCATATCACACAACATGGAAGGCCACCATAGGCTTCACACCATTCAAACTATTGTATGGAAAAGTAGCAATGCTACTTATTTAATTTGAACACAAAGCTTTAAGAATAGCACTGGAGTTAAACATTGATCTTCCTGTAGCACACAGAGAGTGTTTACTGCATCTTAATTTTTTGGATGAAATGTGTAAGTCTGCCTTGGAACACATAGAAATCATATACAAGAAAAGGAAACAATGGCATGACTCCCACATTAAGAGTAAGCAATTTTAAGTTGGAGATTGGGCATTACTTTATGATTCCACATTCAAAGATATACCAAGCAAGCTACAGACACGATGGCTAGGTCCCTATGAAATAAGCCATGTATTTGTAAATGGAGCAGTCTAGTTAACCACAATTGATCCAGTACACTTCAAGTTATTAGTCAATGGACATCGACTAAAGTTGTATCACCAACCCCAAATGAAAGAAGTCTTCCTACAACAATTTCAATAGCTAGTTTCAAATAAACAATAGGTAACACTTCCTATAGTAGATGGTGCCAACCTTCTTCCTACAGCTCTTCAATAAGAATTCCTTTGAGCATGCCCATAATAAAAACTTTATGTTTACATAAAGTTCAATTCTTCATTCACTTTCTAAATTCTTATTTTTCAACTCATTTCATTTCTTTCTCTACCACCCACCCACCTTCCATATCATCATTTCTCTATGCTTTCAATAATATGGCGAGTTTGCTAACATATGTTTTCGTTGTCATTCTTCCACTCTTGCCACCTTTATCCAGCACATGCAATGATCAAATTGATAGGTATAAGATTTTCAAATTTCACTCATTTTTAGCACATAGATTTAATTGGTTATATCTATTACTGCATTAAATATATCATTGTAGCATTACGCCAATTCTATACCTTGTGGAAAGTATGACAAGGAATGACACTTGTCCATATTTTTTAGGGGGTAGGGAAGGTTACTAATTCCAAATGACATATCTATTTACTCATTAAAGATCCTCAAATTTATACTATCCCTTTATTTTATTAAAATCTAGTTGCCATACTATGTAATTGTCAAGTGTTGTACCTTTATTCCCAAATAATCACTCATCATCAAACTAATATATGACCTGAATTAAATTTTGAAGCAATTCTCGCATATTTATGATTCATTCTATTAAAACCACATTATTATTGTTCATGACAGAAATACCAAAAGAATGTGAAAAGGGTTCATGGTTTTACAAAGAAGAAGTCTAAAATTCACAGAAGGGAAGAGGGTAATTGTGGAAAATAGAGCAGAGATTGAGATTAGTAAGCACAAATGAGAGGCTAGTTGCAATGACATGAAATAGTAGATCATAGTGTTTTACTTTCTAATGTAGAAGCAATAAGAAGATTCAATGCATGTGGCTGGTTAGGATATTTCTTGAAATTAATAGAGTTTGATGAAGAGGTAGTTACTAAATTTACAAATACATTTGAGGAAGGTGAAGCAACAGTGTGGGGATTGATAGTCATTTTCACAGAGGAATGAATAGTGGAAGTAACTAGGCTACTAGTAGTGGGGGAACACTACCCCAATGAGCATGATGCCAGATCAGCTAGGGCCCAATTTTCCCTACCAAGTGACCCTCCATTGGAGATTAGTAAGTAGGGGTGTAAAAGAATGTCTATTCCTCTTCCATACAATGAGTTGTCCATACATATTATCAATTATTTTACCTATGAAGGAAGATTTTCTAATTTTGATGCACATAATTTTAAGTTACTCAGTTATGTAAGGTATAATCTTCTAGTAAATATCCCCAATTTCTTGTTCAATATGTTATGCATTAGTGCTAAGGAAACCTAGAAAGGAAAGGACAATTTCATTACTCACCATGCCCTAATTAATTTTTTCATAAAAAGATCTCTTAGGGATGTCTCTCCTAGGGTATGGGTAGAATTTGTCTACTATAAAACCTTGTAGCCTCAAATTGCCCCTAATGTGCAGCCTAGCCATGATAATGCAGTCTCCATTGACATAGCTATTGAGCAAGGCACCCAAGGCACAAAAAATAAAAATGTGAAAGAAAATGTGCCTTTACCCACTCAAATGAGAAATGTACCTACTTCTACCCAAGCAAAAAGAAAACATAAGCTTCAAGAAGAAACTTTGGCTCCTACAATAGAAAAATGAAACCCTGCAGTCTCAAAATGGAAGAAAATAAAGTCGGTTCCTATAGAAGCTACTCCTGTAGTAAAGACATCGAAGAGAGTTAGCAAGAAAAAGGTTGTGGTGCTTGAAGAAACCCTTATGGGAAGAAGCCCTAGAAAGAGAGGACAAATTCCTAAAGTGCCCTCAAAAACCCAATCCACTTTACCTAAACAATCTAATGAAGAACCTCTAGTACAAGTTATATTAGATGATTCCCCCAATCAACCTAAAATTCCAAACATTCCTCAGAATCTTGATGAGAAATGTAAAGCTAAGATGAATGAATGCTAAAATGATTCCCAAGTAAGCCAACAGGATACCCCAATCCATGAAGAAGACCCAATAACACTCCAGCTAGCTTCTTCAGAAACTGCCCTAGTTTCCTATAAGCAAACATGATTTATAAGCTTCTTGGAACACTCATGGAGGGAACAGAGAAAAAAAATTAACCAAGATGAAGAAAGTGGCTCGATTACCTTACAAATGCTTTTTTTTTCAGCTATATAATAAACATGTGTTAATAACAACTATATGGGAAGAAGAGAAAAAGAAAATGAAGAAGGTAATAATAGACCAAAGTGAAGAAATTTCAGAATTAAAAGAGCAATTGGTGAGACATAAGAAAAAGAAGGATCATGCCCTTAAGTTGGTTGACCAAATAATTACTTGTAGGCCACCACCTAGGATTTATGCCATCTATTTAAAAGAATAATTCCTCTTATTATAGTTGATGATGGCCCTCAAAGATATAGATATAGAATTTAGGTCAATTCAGGAAATTTATGGCTTGTACTAGACCCTTTCATCATGGTAGAAAAATTTACTATGTGAATTTTTTATGCATAATTTTATTATCCCTATAGAAATTCAATGGAACCTTCTACTTCATATAGGGGATATACATCTTAGGGCCCTAATGTCTTGGATGCATAATGAGGCCAACTATGATAGAACAAAACCCCTACCATTAAGAGAAGAAATCAATACACCAGAAGAAATCCTTAGGGATTAGTTTAGGCTAACCTATGGAGATGTTCACAAGGAAATAAGAAAACAAATCTTCGAGGCCAGAACCAAAGTATATGTAGAGTATGAAAGCATGCCTTACTTTTTCTTTCAAAGAGCCATGGTTAATGCCAAAAGTAGATGGAGTAGGCTGCCCGAGGGATTCAGAAGGTTAAAACTACATAGCCCTATCAACTTTGAGGTAGCCCTTCACCATGCGCCAAAATACATGTAGCTAGGAAGGCAAATAAGACAAAAACTCTGGCAATGCAGCCACCCATACTCCTTTGGCCCCTGAATGACATCAACTCTAAATGACTTGATAGGTTGTAGGAGGATCATGGGAGGGAATTCTGGGAAAGAACAAGATGATTCTACTACTTTTTCAAGAGCTGCAGGTGACAGAGGACTAAGGTTGGAAACTTTTGATTAATTCCCAGAAGATGCAATGCTTGAGGACAAGCATTAAACTTGCCAGGGAGCAGATAATGAGATCAATTATTGCCTCTATTTTATATTAATTTTAATATTTCCAAGACATTTTTGAACTCACAACCAATTGAACTTATGATCAAGTCCAAATAGAACTATAAACCATGGGTAGATGGTTATGTCATAACTTGCCAATATTATACATATAATGTAGTATTTCATATAACAATTAGAATGTGTGTTCTAATATCTAGATTTAGTTTTGTTATGCTTATTTGCATAAATATTTCTACATCGCAACTAACTTTCTAGGAAAGGAAGAAGTTGGAGAGTGGTTGAGAGCATTCAAGAAGTAGCGTCAAGGCCTGGCTATAATGGAGGAATATTATGGCACTAGAAGACATAGCTACTACAAAGGAGGAGTCATTATTCTAGGAATGTAGGGATGAAGTGTTACTATATTCCCACTATGTTTATTGTTGTGCTAAATTTGTCACGCAAACTTTATTGCTTATTTTGTGGGTTGTTATATTTCCCTCTTCTTCTCTAGCAGATCTTCAGTCAGTTTTTTTTCTTTTCTATTTTAGAATAATTGTTGATCCTCTATTTATAGGGATTGGGTCAATAGTTTAAAGAGGTTGGAAATTTTTTATGGAAAACCATTGTTGTATCTTATAACGAGTTATTTGCAATTTTATGTATTGTTCTTATGTAAGGAGTTTTTGAAATATAATGGAGTAATTCTTGGTTTACATTCTATGTTAGTAGATTAGCAAAAGCCAACCAAGGGGGGCAACTTGGGAGCTAGATTAGATTAGAGTAGTGTAGATTTATTTCTAGCATTCATTTTTGTAAGGAGTTAAGTATGTTACTTTCCTACAACACTAGTGTAGGTTCTTTATATGCATTTTACTTTCTTACAGCATAACCATAATGACTCTTCAAGGAACCTAGTGCACATACTGTGCTGACCATTTCAAGTATATGTCCTTGGGTTGACAAATTAAGTGCACCTTATGGTGGGAGAAGTAATCCTTAGATTGAATAAAGTATTCCTAAGTAAGGCTTTGGGCACAATTATCACACACCTATTGTGAGGTGGACCAATCTTTAGCTTTAAGTACCTTCAAACTTTTTTGTGTAAGCACTAAGCTCTAATACCAATTGTTAGAAATGTTTAGAGTAGCTAAGAGGGGGTGAATAAGTTACCTAAGGTCAATATGTACCACTTGAACAATTAAATAATAAACACTTCACTATTATGCTTATCCTATTGTTGCTCAATCTATACTATAAAACTGTCATAAACATAACTTGCATTGCATAATGAAAACATTATCAAATGTAAATACACATAAAGAATTCATCACAATTTTGACACTAGGATTTTATGTGGAAACCCAATTTGGGAAAAACCACTAGCAACATGTTAGTCTTTTTCACTCTTTCAAACTGAGCTCTATTAGGAGCCAACCCTATTAAAGGTTACAAAACACATTATTAAATGTGACTTGATTAGAGGATTTAATCATCCTGTTAGGAGTGGCCTTGTAAGAGGATTTTTCTTATTCCATTTAGAATGGCACCTAGTTAAGGATTTATATAGACTGTTAAGTCTTCAAATGACTATTAGGTCAACCTTTGCTAAAAGGATTTCAATACAAATTGTTTACAATGAATAGAAAGAAAATAGTATGTTTTGATCTCTATGATTACAACTCACATTTGTAGGTTCATATCTATGTTTGGTTCTTATGGTTGTTTACTGATAAACCTTCCATTGACATCTTTGATCTTGATTCACTCTTCTCATCAACATTTAATCCTTCTTCTCTAATGTACTTATCAATAAAAACATCATATATGCAAGTTTTCTCTATTAGCTTCTCATTCACTCACACTCTTATGCATTTCTGATCAACCTTGCTTTGTATGTCTCTCTTCACATACAAGCTTCCCACATGCATGCACACACACACACACGGATTCTTTGGCTCTATATCTCTTTAAATAGGCAATTTGTGCTTTACCATCTTCTACATCCACCATAGATCTTAGGGTTTATGATCAAGTTCAACTTGATTCATTATATCTATCCATCTTCTTGATCTTCTTCAAGAAACTTCTCTAGAATTTGTCTATTACATCTTTACCTAATCCCTGCCTTAAATTCAATATTCCAACTTATCAATCTTATCTTCAATGCAATTTACATGTCTCAAGAAATCAATTGAATGAGCTTGATCTCATAATTTCCTTGAATTCATTCTTGTACTGTTACTTGGCAATCTCTAAAGTCTTTCAATCAGTCATCACTAAAATATTCATTCATTGTAATGCTTTCTGGTTCAGCATCGACTGCCTTGTTCAATCAATGCTAATGCTTAGTCAGTACTAGATTTTCTCTACACTAATTGTAGCTTGGTTGACAATAGCATTACTCGCCACTAACTATATTTTATACTTTTGCTCAGCTTTTATTATCTTTCTTGACATAAATGATCACTTTTCTTTATCAAATTCTATCTTATCAAATGCCCATTGTAACTTCCATTTCATAACTCAACCTTTCCTCTAGGTGCTATTGTTATGAGAAACATTTCAAATCCTCTTCATTAGTCAAATAGATATGACATTTAGATTAGGTAGCAATATGTCTCATGAATAGATTTGAAATCAATGATAAAACAACAATCATTCTAATTGTAAGTTTCCAAAAAATACTTCTCCAACCCAAATAGTAGCATCTCTTCAATAGATAACTATATAATTAAATTGAAGATAAGGAATTTTTCGGCCAAATTAAAAATTAATCAATGAAAATTCAAGACTATTATATCATCGTGCTCAAGTATATGCAAAGGAATGTTGAGGCAATTTATGTGCTTTCTTTCTTTTTCATTTTGTTTTTCCTTTAGAGGGCAGCTTTAATTTATTTGTTGTCTAAACTTTTCAAAGAAGAGCAATTTTATTATCTTTTATAAAAAAAATGTGATTATTTTATGGTTTCCCATCAATAACAATATTGATAGTGAGAGAGAGTCTTGTTTCATAGTGACATTATCATATCTAGGTCAACGTGTTTTCAACCTTGATGATATTCTAAAATCTTCTTAGATGATTACTTTAGATACATTGTGCTAGGGTTTGTATGACTTCCTTCTAAAACATTTTCATTTTTGCCACATGTCACTCGACATTTACTACAAGATATTGTTTTAGGTTAGAATTTCCTTGGCCTTCTTTGGCCTATTAGTTAATGTTGGTGCTAGAGTTTCTATTGTTAGTGTAATGGCTCCTCTAAGCAAATGTTTGCACAAGTTTTTTCAAGGTGTTCCACAAGGTAATTCCTCTCTTGATATTGTTCTCAATGCAAAAGATTTTGATTTTATATGTGTATGGCTTAAGCAATAGACCATGATAGTTTATTTGTTGGCCACACTCCATTTGAAAGTATGCTTAGAGAGTGGGTTTCCAGGATTTAGACACCTCAAGGTGTCTACCTTGAAGGTTTTCAAGGCCTTACCAAGGGTTTTTTTTGTTCTACTTTGCTAACCCTAGTGAGGCTGAGCATCTATTTTACTATGGTCCTTGTTCTACTAGGTCTTCCCTCTTGGTGTTCTAGAAATGGTCCTGAGACTTTGATGTCTTAGGTGAATGTAAGCTCAAAATTTTGGTTTGGATTTAGTTCCCTAGGCTCCCCATTCTGTGTTGATCATTCTTGTAGCCCATTGCATAGATTGTCGATAAGGCGATATGCCTTGAATCATACAAGGTTTTCAATACTCACCCCCAACGTAGGGTTTCTGTTGAGGTCAACCTCTCTTGGTACCTCACATAAACTATGGATATCCAGATTGATAATACATGCTTTACTTGAACCTTTTGATCACTTTATATATTGTCAGTCTACTGAGCACAAGATTAGGGATTGTCCCTTGCTCAAGAATAACAAGCATCAAGCTAAGGAAGCTAAGCCTACTGAGGCTGCAAAAAGTATGAATGGACCACCATCATCAAGAAAGTTAAAAATAGAGCTACTACCAAAGAAGGTTCTTCCTCTCAAGATAATGGTTGGACCTCCTCAGGGGTGGCATCGCCTACTTCTCTAGTTCCACTCATCATGCCACTACCTCCTTAGAATCTTGGTTATTAGGGGATAGCAGGTTCTATTGGTACCAACCCTTAGCCCAAGTAGGTTTGTGCACCACAAGCAATAGTCATGATTTCCACATAGTCTATTCATCACTCTTGTAGCCCAAATAATTGAAGTGATCATTTTGACAATGGGAAGAAATGAAGGGTCATCTCCCTTGGAGATCCCTCTTTTAACTCTTCATTGTGTTCTTGCATAATTTTTTTCCTCTCTTGGAGATGAGGATGACATCAAAGTAGGCTTATGATGAATTTTTTTTATCCTAGAATGTGTGGGGGCTAACAAAATTCCCTTTAAAATATTTTATTTGTGATACTAAATGCAAGCTTGGTCACCTTAATTTCCTTTATGTGCAAGAAGTTAAAAATGTTGGGTTTCTTCTCAACTCATCCTGCTATGTTATTTGACCAAATAGTGCCATATTTTATTCCTAGCACAAGGTTGGACAAGGTGGTGTAGTAACTATTCTCTCACCTTGTTTACTTTCTTCATTTATTTTGCATGGTTTAGATCCCATGTAGAGAATAGTGTGGATTTTGTTGTCTTTTCAAAATCATTTCTTTGGTATTGTTAATGTCTATGCTCGTAAAGATGAGGTGAAGTTCTCACACCTATGGTGCTAGATGGTAGATCATCTACCACCTAGGTTTTATGTGGGGAATTTAACAGAGTTGAGTTGGCTACTAACAAAGAAGGCCATTCACATTTTTGATGGTCAACTGGTGAAAGAGAAGCCTGATTTTACATGTGCAATAAATTGGGTATTTTTTATCCCAATGCTAACTATTGTCATCCTAGTGGGGTTTGGCATACTTAGTCCAACTTTTGAGTTGGTACTAATAGAGTTTTTAGAAGGCTTGATTGCACCATGCTTACTACTCAATCTTTCTTTTCATTCTCTTAAGATTAAGAATTGCCTATCACTCCTTTAGTGGATGTGACTTTGTCAACTCACTTTCCCATTTTCTTTTCCATCACTTAGAAATCAGCTTAGCCCTGTATATGTACAATGCATTTTTTTCTCAACAGTTCTTTATTGGTGCATGCTCCCACCTCTTCTAATATATTGCATATTTAGAATCTTGAACCTCAACCCCACACTAATGTTGGGTGGATTCAATGGTGGAATGATGCCATCACCCGTACTACGAGGTTTCTTCACATTTATGATAGATAGTTGGCCAAGTATCATTGAAGACCTTATGAGGCTACTACCAAAGATTTGCATACCACTTCTAAAGCCTTAAGTATGAACCCGTTTGATTTGGCTCTACAAATCTGGTTTTCCAACCTTCCTCACCATACGAAAGTTGCAAATAGCTATGCAGCTTGTGGAGCCTAGATCAAGGCATGTCTCCATTGGTTGGAGGTTGGTGATTAGGCTTCAAAATAATTTTTGCATGCTCCTCGAGCTCACCATTCTTCTATTGACATCAACAGAATCAATGAAGGTCATAAAGCTTTGTGCAAGCTTCTTGATATTCTCTAGGCTTTTGTGCACTATTATGAGAAGGTTTTCACTATGTAGCATATTTCCACTATGTGAGAGAAATCTTTATAAACTTGCATTTCTGTTACTCCTAGAAGGCTTGCTTCTAAGAAACATATTTTCTGTGAGAAAATGCTTATGCTTGTTAATCTTAAAGAGGTTGTATTTTTTATGCTAGATAATATAGTGTACGATGAGTAATGATTGTTCATCTAAATGTAGAAATGATGAAAGGGATATAAGATCTACCTTTAAATCCAAATTCCCAAAAGAGAGATCCAAATTGATTAATAGAAGGGCTAATGCACAAAAGAATCAATCTATGGAGAATATGAATAGAGAAGAAAAAAATTATATTTTTTTATGAAATCCTAATTGAATTGAAACAAATACTAACCTTAAAGTAGAGTGTATCTAGAAAATGCTTTTTTTGATGTCTGTATAGAATTTTGGAAAATTCTGCAACTTGATCTAGACTAGAAATGCAGAAACAAAGAAAACCTAGAAACCTTTTGTCTTTCTAAAGAAGGTTGACCTTGACCCAAATTTGGGGCAAGATCTTACCTCTTTATTTTTGACCTTGACGTGCACTGTGCTAACAAAAATTCTTCTCGCAAATCCTGAAAGTTTGTCGAAAAGGGTACTCAAATCTACATTGATATTCACTATCCCACATGTGCTCCTACAAGAAAAAGGATTTTTTTGTTGGATGAGGGGTTTGCCTTGGTCAAACCCTAGTTTGGAATTAACCTTTAAAAATGTAATTGAAATTGCAATATAGATAAACAAAGTAAATGGGACAATCACCTTGCTTATGTTGAAATCCTTGTGGAGGATTCAAATCCTTGAATCCACAAGTATGGATGCTCCAAATAAATATAGAATTGAATGTAGGATGCCTCAAATAAATTGCATTAGATCTTCAACACAAATCTTGAATGGATCTTGGAATAGAAAGAAGCCTGAATGAATGTGGATGTTAGAATATTCAACAAGAGGGCTCCAAAGAGATTGAATCCTTCAATAGCTACCAATAGATCTCCTTGATGCTTGAATGCTTGAATAATTGAATGATTGAAGAGGAATGAATGCTTCAATTATTTCCTTCTCCTTACTTTCTTGATCACTTGATTTCACTTATGCTTGAATTCAATGGAAGGAAAATGCTTGATCATGGAAAAATTTGGATTCCTGGATTGTGAAAATGAGAGAGAAAGGCTTCCTTTTATACTAATCTAGGAAACAAACTTCTAGAGAGGGTAACAGAGAAGAATTAAATTCAAATTAAGCCTTAACCCCTAGAAATGGACCTAAATTAAATACAATTTAAGAGTTTATTGTTCCAAAGCCCGAAACAACTGACCCAAAAATAGAAAATGAAACTTTATGAAGCCTAATATCTCAAAACCTTCAAAACTTGAACTTTGGACCTAGGGTCAAGGTCAAGGTTGACTCTGACCTAGGTCAAGGTCAAGATCATCCTTGACCTAGGTCAAAGTTGAGGTTGACATTGACCTAGAAGGTCGTCCTTGACTCAGAAGGTCAAAGATCTCAAATCTTCAAAAAAAGTTGCCAGAAAAGGGCTTGAAATAGGGGAAAGAGGAGAAAAATAAGCGAAAAAAGAAAGATCTAGTCAAATACCCACTCAAGGTGGTTGACATGACCCCAGACCACCTACTCGAAGGGCTAAACTAGTCCTAAATGGAAGTGCTTCTATTTTTCAAGGATTCATTTTTCCCCCACTTTAGCAAGAGTATGGACTCGATGCAAACTCTTGGTAAAGGGGATCATAATGAAAAGATAATCTTACTTAAATCAAAGGGACAAAAGAAACTCTCAAGCCCCTAGGGACTCAAGTCTTCATCAACTCCAAGATCATAATAAGAGAGAGAGAGAGAGAGAGAGAGAGAGAGAGAGAGAGAGAGAGAGAGAGTATGATTACCTCACCCAATCAGAGTTTATGTCCCATTATGAACCACACAAGGAAACAATGCAACTAGAAAGATGGAATTGAATCGCCTAGTGAATGTGGCTACTCACTAGTCAACCCGTCAAAGATTCATCCTTAGGAATATTATATTCCATAAGAGTAAAACCAAAAGAAAAAGAGATCTAGCCTTAAGGACACCATCGACCTTAAGGGATCAAAAAAATATTTTGAATCTGGTGGGATCAAGAGATCCTATAGAAATAAAAAACCATGCTTTAAGGATTAGTCACTAATCCATAAAGGGAGAGAATTACCTTGAAAATATATATGTATATTGAAAGTGCATGTGTGCGATAAGTGAGCAAAGTGTATGCTCCCATGTTAAAACCATTGCTAACACTTTAATAGGAGCAATGGCTTGAACAGAAACATAAAAAACTCCACTACTTATGTTTCCACTACGAGATGCCCCCAAATGAAGACAAATCAAGGAAAATACCAAATAAACATATAGAGAACATAGAAGGGACCTACCTTCCATGGGGTCAATATGATCATAAGATAATATATACGATATTTTTGCAAATGAATTGACATCATTCCCCAAAGAAAGTATAACTATAATCACAATGGAGGAAAGAACACATAAGAGTTACAAAGAATAATCTTTTCAAACCATGACATGGAGACCAAAAAGAATTAGTGCTACCAAGTTGGAAATCCAAGCATGTTACAAAAGGAAAATTTTATGAACAAAAGCACATGTACAACATAACATGAAACAACCTATAGAAGAAAAATAGATACATATCAAGGAGTAGCACAAAAAAATTTATTCCTTTATCACCTTGCACCAACAGAGAAACAAGGGTTATGGAAAAGAATCTAACAAACATTTAGCAAACACGTTATGAGAGAAGCATAATATGACAAACAAACACACAAAAAGCTACCATAAAGGACTAGCCAATCAAGTGCACTACCTCCTCTCCCCATCTCATTCTATATCATTTAGGCAAGGTGAGTAACTCACAAGAGGGACTATATCAAAAACAGTAGGAATGATAGCCAAATCCAAACAAGGATCCTCTTGAGAATCATCATGTTTGATACGTCTAGGTGTAATTTTCATTTATGATGAAAACATTTTAGGTAAATCAATGTCAACATCAATAGTCTCATATTCATCATTAACATCACCAACATCATCAAGAGTATCTTCTTCATCTAGATTAATCAAAATAGGATCTAAGATAAGAATAGAATCATCATAATATTGCATCTTAACCTCATTATTACCATTAACTTCTTATAACACATTATGTATAGGTTGATCAAAAGAAGGTAAAGAACTTTGAATAACAAAAGTACGAACCTTAGCTTGAGCATGATGCTTCTTACAATGTTCATTAGTAGATTGATTATGTTTTGTGTTGTTTGAAACATGTTGAGAACTAGGAGGAACAACTACCAGATCCTTCACATATTCTATAAGAGGATTAATAGGATTCTCAGGAGACTAACAAGAAATAGTAGGAGCTTGATTAATAGAACCAAAAACCATAGATAAAGGAGGTATGGAAGGTGTAGGAAAAATACCACAATTAAGATCCATCAGAGGCATGCTTAACTCGATAATCTTGTGATGCTTATAGGCTTCATATGAAAGAAAATGATTATCAGGTCGAGAAGGACATGAATTAGGTATTGAAGGCCAAAAGAAGTCAAGTGTAGCACAATCCCTGGGCCTAGAAGGTTCATATAAACTATGGTTAATTGTATTCACTTCTTCATCATGAATGAATTCAAGACACTTATGAATAGGAGAAGAAATAGCATGCATGACATTCATCTAAGGAAAACCAAGCTTAATGTGAAATTGATCAAAAGTAGGAACAATAATAAAGGTAGTGTTCACACTTTTACCACAAAGTTCAACTTGAAAATCAATAGAACCAAATGATGGATATATCATAAGAATCACATTACAAGAATTTCATAAAAATATTTTCTTCAGTAATAACATTGACTAAGGATGTAGGATCAACTAGCTAACTGCATGTAGGTATCTTTGCAATATTAGCATAAATGTAAAGAGGACCATTAAGAGATTTAATAATCTTAGAATGATCAAAGGTTATCAATATTTCCCAAGGTTTTTTATTCTTATATTATTTTTGAGGTTTGGATTGAGTTTTTAGCTTAAATTGAGGTTGTTGTGTGACTTGAGGTTGAATTTGAGGGTGAGTTTGAGGTTGAGGTGGAGATACAGATTGTGATAAATCAACATGCTCCACATGGTTGATAATATGATTAAGATCATCCATCTTTGAATCATAAATAATATCCATAGAAGATGGTTGAGCAATGACATTAATATCATGTGTAGGTAAAGGATGCGTATAGATTTGAAGGTTTTGATTAGGAGGAGAAACAAAATTATTCCCACTACCATGAAAATTATTAACATATAAGGCATTAGAATCAATCAAGTCTTGAACCTTATGTTTTAAAGAATAACACTTCTCAGTATCATGGCCATTTTGATGATGGTATTGACAAAAATCTTTATGATCAAAAGATTTAGGTGCAATAGTAGTAGGTAAAAGAGGTTGAATAGGAAGTAAAGTAATCATATTAGCAGTTAACATATTATTCATAATAGAATGTAAAGATTTAGAGAGAGGAGTAAATGTACAATTCAAACAAGAAGCAGTAAAAGTAGAAGTAGCATTGTGAGATGCAACAACAACTTGATTAGCAACTGTACTTGCTTTTTTTTTATCTTGACATAGTTGTTAGGCTTTTGAAATTTGTTTGGATTAGGAGCAACATCACTCTTATCAATTGGAACAGGAGCCATTAGAGTGTTGCTCTCAAATTGGATCACTTGTAATTGATAATATGAAGCACTACAAAAAGTTGTTAAAAGGAGGTAAATTTAGTAAGAAGAATCTTATCTCTAATATCCTTTTGCAAATTTGAAATAAACATACGTTGAATATCGATATTAGGAAGAGGATAAAAAATGAACTAAACTAAGAAAATACATTGGAATGCATTTTCATATACCAATGCAATGAAAATGAACTAAAGTAAGAAAATACAAAGCATGGTGAAATGAATATTTTTGTATTTTTACTTTATATGAGATGAAAACACATAAAAGAAATCTAACACATGCAAGATCTACACCATAAAAGAAAGAGTTCTCCATTGCAGGTTCATCAAAATGTAAGATAAACAATGAGTGTTCATCTAAATGTAGAAAGGATGAAAGGGATTTAAGATCTACCTCTAAATCCAAATTCCTAAAGGAGAGATCCAAATTGATTAACCAAAAAGACTAATGCACAAAAGAATCAATCTATGGAGAATACAAATAGAGAAGAAAACCCTATATTTTGCTATGAAATCTTAATTGAATTGAAACAAATACTACCATTAAAGTAGAGTGAATCTAGAAAATGTTGTTTTCTGATGTCTATATACAGTTTCAAGAAATTTTGCAACCTGATCTAGACTAGAAATGCAGAAATAGAGAAAACCTAGAAATCTTTTGTCATTTTGAAGGTCGTCCTTGACCCAAAGCTAGGATAAGATCTTACCCCTTTATTTTCGACCTTGACTTTCACTGCTCCGATGAAAATTTTGCTCATGGATCTCGAAAGTTCTCTGAAAAGGGTACTCAAATCTGCACTGGTATTCACTATCTCGCACCTACTCTTGCAAGCAAAAGGATTTTTTTGTTGGTTGAGGGGTTTTCCTTGGTCAAACCCCAGTTTGGAATTAACCTTTAAAAATAGAATTGAAATTGTAGTGTAGATAAACAAAGTAAATGGAACTATTGACCTTGCTTATGTTGAAATCCTTGTGGAAGATTCAAATCCTTGAATCCACAAGTTTGGATGCTCCAAATAAATGTAGAATTGAATGTAGAATGTCTCAAATCAATTGCATTAGATCTTCAACACAAATATTTAATGGATCTTGGAATAGAAAGAAGCCTGAATGAATGTGGATGCTAGAATCTTCAACAAGAGGGCTCCAAAGAGATTGAATCCTTCAATAGCTACCAATGGATCTCCTTGATGAATTGAATTCTTGAATGCTTGGATACTCGAATGCTTGAAGAGGAATTAGTTCTTGAATGCTTTTCTTCTCTTTTATTTCTTGATCACTTGATTGCACTTATGCTCAAATTCAATGGAAGGCAGATGCTTGATCATGGAAAAATCTGGATTCCTAGATTGTGAAAATGAAAGAGAAAGCCTTCCTTTTATACTAATCTAGGACACAAACTTCTAGAGAGCCCAACATAGGAGAATTAAATTCCAATTAAGCCTTAACCCCTAGAAATGGATCTAAATTAAATACAATTTAAGAGTTTACTATTCTAAAGCCCAAAATAGCCAACTTGGAAGCGGGAAATAATATCCCAAAACTTTCAGAACTTGAAATTTGGACCTAGGGTCAAGGTCGAGGTCGACTCTAAACTAGGTCAAGGTCAAGGTCATCCTTGACCTAGGTCAAAGTCAAGGTCAACCTTGACCTAGAAGGTCAAAGATCTCAAATCTTCAAAAAAAATTTCCAAAAAAGGGTTGGAAATAGGGGAAAGAGAAGCAGAACAGGGGGAAAAAGCTAGATCCAGTCAAATACCCACTCAAGATGCTTGGCATGACCCTAGACCACTTGCTTGGAGGGCTAAACCAGTTCTAAATGGAACAGCTTCCATTTTCTGATGATACATAAAGATCTTAGGTGCAATGGTTTTCCCTGTGAATTTTACAAATTTTTTTGGGATTCCATTAGCCCTAGTTTGCACAAAGTCTATCTTGAAGCCTTTTAATTTCATTCATTAGGGAGCATAATTAGCAAAGGTAATTTTAAATTCAATCCTAAATCTAGTAAGCTAGAGGATATTTGCAACTAGTGACCCATCACTCTCCTGAATGTCTCCTACAAAATCATTCCCAAGGCCATTTCTCTTAAGATGTAGTACCTTCTACCTTAGATTGTGCATCATGAAGATACTAGATTTATTAAATCCAAGTATATTATAGATAATATCATTGCAATTTGGGAAGGTATGGAATGGGCTTGTCAATCCAGTTTAGCAAGCCCTGTTCCTCAAAATTTATTTTTGCAAAGCCTACAACCAGATTGAATGGCCTTTCATTCTAGCTATGTTGCAAGCTTTGGGGTTTGGCCCCATTTTCCTAAAATCTATGCATATGATCTTTGGAGATGCATCAACATGCCTCACCATTGAGGAGAGGCAATCTAAGGCCTTTGTCCTTTTTAGATCTATTTGGTAAGGGTGTCATCTTGCACCTCCTCTTTATGTGTTGGCCACTAAAAGGTTTGGCTACTTGATTGTTAATGCCATCTCAATAGGTTAGGTCCATGACATTGCTCTCCCAAACTCATCCGACTAGCTAGTCAATGGTCACTTCATTGATGAGTCCTTCCTTACTCTCATCGAGGAGAACAATATTGCTAACACCATGCAGTGTTTGGACACCTTCTGCTTAGCCTTTGGCTCATCCATACAGTGGCACAAGACTCTTTTCTATAGGAATTCATTCCCACTCGCCCTTCTTTGGCTTGTCCGATATCAATGGAAATGGACTTGGCATGAAGAAATCTTTTGCTTCCTTAGAATTCTCTTTGCTTTCCAAGCTTCCCCTATGGAGCTTTAAAATGTAGTCTTGGCCAAGATAGAAAAGAAGTTATAATACCGGATTATCAAACCTCTTTCCTTAGCTAGAAAATTCTAAATTTTCTCTAAGATGTTGGCTTCCACTCATGTGTACTACTCTTCATGTTGGGAACCTTCAAAGGCCTCCTATCTCAAGCTTGAGTTTTTGTTGTGTGACTTTCTCTAGGCTCTAGATGCCTCTCATCATGGCTTCAATAGGGTGGCATGGGACTATTATTGTTTGCATAAGGAGTCAAGTGGGCTAGGCCTACTTTCTACTCAAAAGCAAGGTATTTCCCTTTGTCTCAAGCATGTCATTTGTGCCCTTTCTAGAAATGAGGCCTGGAAAATTCTTTTGCAACATTGCATTTCTTTAGGCTTCCCAATTAATTGGCCTTCCTAGAAGGGGATTGGATTTCAAACTCTTTTGATCACTCCTGAGACTGTGCAAATCTAGGGTATCTTCATGGATAAGAGAATTTGGAAGGCTTAAGAAGCCATCAAGTTGTGACTTGATTGGGTTGGAGATGGTTTTAGAGCTAGCCTCTCTATGAACTAGCATAATTTGTGGCGGTCTCCCTTGTTTACTATTCAAGGAGTCCCTTTGACCATAGTCTAGGGAGACAATGCACTGCATTTTTTCAAACGGGGCATCAAGACTCCTCAAGATATTTTTTATAGAATCATCATGAGTCTTCACTCATGGGAAGATATGCAAGTGTAATTCTAGTTATCCCGTCTAGATTGAAAAATATTTGATCTTCTTGTTTCTGCAGTATCTCTGCATTTGTTGCACAAGCTTGATATTCAGTCAGTCAAACCTTGGTTGAAGGATGATTTAGTGGTATCTTGTCACTCCCATGACCAACTATAAGCCCAAGTTGGGTTATCTTTGGTTGGTTCCCCACCTGCCTATGGTGGATATGCTCAGCCAACATTGGCATTTACAATCTTCTCAAAAGTCTTGGACACTTAGGTTCACCATTGTTTGCAAAGTTATTACTAATCCTAAGATTGCACACTTTTCTTGGTGCATCCTCGTCCAAGGGTTTTCTTTGGGCCCTCAGCTCCAACATTTGGGTGTTCATGACCTCAAATACCCTTTTTGTGGGGAACCAAAAAAATTTTGCATATTTTTTGGGTTGTAGACGTGCCCAGCAATATTGGCACTAGATTCATGATTTTTTCAAGCCCTTCCACCCATAACTATTTTCTTGGCATATGGGATTGCTAGGGGATTCACCTAGGCTCCCCTTTAAGTACTCTCAACTTTGGCATGCTTTCAAATTGGAAATCTTGTTTACTAGAAAGATCAAAATGTTGTCTTGTTTTCTCACAACTTTCCTGACATTAATGTTTCTATGTACACTAAAGCTTGCATATGTAATAATGTAATGATGTAATACAAGTACAAACTGACAAAGTTGGGCTAGAGTTACCCCACCTTCAGGAGCTTTTGACTCATTGGGGTAATGCCCCCTGTACTATTGCCAAGATGTCACTTGACTCTGTCTCTAGAGACCATACAACTCTTTGGGGTTGCCAATGAGGCCCTAGTTCTTCTACTCCCAGCTCTCACACCCTCAGGTCGTAGCCTCCCTATCGCTCTCCTAGTGGTGGTCTTGGAGGTCACCGGTGCTCAGTTCCTCCTCCCCAAACACATGGTTTTGGCTAGTCACCAAAGGTTTCTCCTGTTGCTCCTTCTCCCACATGGCCTTCTTCCAACAAGTGGTGTTTCCCTTGCTTGGACTTGGCTATTTCTCCTCCTAGTCTAGAGGGAGATAAAGATAAAGAAAAAATTGATGATGTTGCTGATGGGTGGGATCCTCCTAAACCATCCACTAACCCCACTGATGTATAGGGTTCAGATGATCGTGATCCTCCTCCTTCGAATGGCACTGCTCTTGCAACCTGGGGGCTCTATATATATATATATGTGTGTGTGTGTGTGTGTGTGTGTGTGTGTGTGTTTTTTATGAGTAGTTAAGAATCTGGCCTCTGGTCGTTTGAACTTCTGCGAAGTGATCTTTGTATTCCCCAACCCCTTTTTATTGAATATGTAACTTGATTATTATATTAATAGAAATGGAGTATTCATTAGAAAAAAGCTTCTGGGACTGCTCTTTGAATTAGGTCCATTACCAACTAAAGTTTTGATGTAAATGTTTTTTTTATTTAACTAGAAAGAATGGATTCAAAATGATATATAGATTCAAATTATTAATTATTAATTATGTTTGTTGGAGTAAAATAAAATTTTAAATAATTGTGATATATTTTTTAATATATATATTTGATGGATAGTTTTTAAAAATAGTTTCATAAATTCATGCGTGTTCTAGACTTTTAAGTATTTTTTTTTCTTTTAAAGAGGGGTAAATGCTTTTAACCTAGACCTATGAACCAGTGAGTCCACAACGAGGGACCTCATCCCCATTAGATTTGAACCTTGATGGCAAGGATAACAACTCAACAACTTAACCATCACAACATGCCACTAACTTAACAATCACAACATGCCACTATTGGCATAGACTTTTAAGTATATTACTTTATATATAATTTTTAATTAACTTGTTTTCTAATAGATTCATAATAGCTAGTGATAAAGGAAGATATTGATCCATTTTAAGAAATATAAATTTTAAAAGTTCAAAATTTAAATTTGGTTAAAGTGGTCTAAGACATTTTGCCACTAATAATAATTAGCAAAATGAATAAATATAAAATTAGATTTGAATCTTGAAGATCAATAGTTAGAAACTTAAGAATAATTATTTTTCAATTTCAATATTAAAATAGATTGATTCATTCTAGACAATGATTCGTTCTAGAGAATAACCTATAACACAATGATAAATTTTGAGCCTCTTATGTGAAAGGTCTTGGTTCATCTAACATAATACATTGAAAGTATATATCAACTACATACAATGGAAAAAAAAATCAAACTCTTATAAACTATTGCTCCTAAAATACAAATCAATAAACTTATCTTCAATCTAGACAATAAAATAAATTTAAAGTAAAAACTAAATTCTTAAATTATAATAAAATTACCACTTAATATATAAAAAGCAATCTAATTCATACAACTCTATAATATTAAACAAACCGCCACACTTTTGTAAGTGCATAGGTTCAATTAACCAATAACGTGAACAGCACTAGCCTCGAAGTTAATGTTTGCACTTATTCAGAAGTACAGCAAGAGGGCTTTGCAGATGAATGGTGAATGAAAGGGCCATCTTTTTCTTTTCCTTTTAAGGGGCGGCTTCATTTGCAGAGCAATGTCAAAAGCAATTCTTATCTTTTGTCAAAAGCAATTCTTTGATTCTATTTCAAGAGAAATCACATGAAAACATGGTCTGAGCTTCCAAGTTACTTAGCTTCTCTCTGTGTATAACTATACACACATATCACACCATGTTGTCTCTCTCTCACATATGCAATCCCTGCCTCTCTCACATTCTATCACCTTCAGATAATAACATATTCTTCACCATCCATGAGAAAGATTACTACACACTCTATCATGACCACAACAATCTATCAATTTGCTTACTCTGCAACCCTAAATTATTTCAGCTTCCTTCCATGCAATCTAAAGACAGGATTGTGTGTTTGCCTGTTGTGGGTAAAGAATTTTGTTCATCATTGCTAACAATATTGACTGTGAGACAGAAGCCTCTTGTTTTCAGTGGAGGAGGTTTCACAGTGACAGATTCATCTACTGGTCAGACTGTTTACAGGATTGAAGGCAGGGGATCCAGTTCAAAAAATAGATTGCTTCTTATGGACTCTCTTGGCAAACCTCTCCTCACATTGCATAGAAAAGTAATACTATTTCTTAAATTCTTTTCTTTTCCTTGTCTTTCAAATCACCCATTTCATAGCTGTAGCATAAACTAGGGGATTTGGCATATATGTTTATTTTTAGTTCAAAGAAATTGTTTTCCTTTTGTATGTAATTCAGCTGACTTGTTGTGTAACAGGGTTTTGCAATGTACAACCATTGGTGGGGATTCAGTGGGGAGAAATATGATGGGCAGAAGCCCATTTTCAGTGTGAAGAAACCATTGATGTTCAGTAAGAGTGGTGATATGGAGGTATTTTTAGGAGCCAATTCAAGAAAGAAGCAGGCTGATTATAGAGTGCAAGGGAGTTACAAGGAGCGTAATTGTAAGATCTACAATGGGTCTACCACAATAGTTGCTGAGGTATTATTTTCTCACAACTAGATTAATCTTTTTTGATAATGTAAATTGTATTTATTGGAGTTGTGAATCGAATAGATCAAATTCATATAAAAAAAGCTTTACCCACAACCTAAAACAACAGTAAGCATGAGTCACCATGACAGCCAGAAGATTATTGTTAATTGATAGTTTATTGATCAATTGGCTATTTCTTTATGATTTTTAAAAAAAAGATTATGAACTAGTTTTATGATTAATTATTAGATGATTGATCTAATTGAACTTATGAGTTGGATTTTGTTTTGCAGGTGAAGAGGAAATTTGCTACATCGGATGTCTTGTTGTCCAGAGATGTTTTCAGCGTTGTAGTGAAAATGGGGGTTGATCAAGCTTTCATCATGGGTTTGGTTGTGATTCTCCATCAAATTAGCGGAGAAAATGATGATTTTTGTGTCTGAAATCGGTACTTACCAAATGATTTTTCTATCTCAAATGATGAATTTTGTATCTGAAATTGGTCCTTAGCCAATGACAAAATTTATTCAGATAGTTGCCTGAGAAAAGTTTTGAGTTTTTCTGTCTTGATATTTCTTGCAGTACCTGGGCTCAGATAATTATCTGGTCTTTTTATTGGAAAACTGTGTATGGAGAATTGGCTGCATTTTTTTATATTAAGAATTTGTCAAATGCTGAATTTGTTAATTTAGAATTAAGTTTTGTTTTAAAAAATGAAAAGTTAACATTAATTTCATTTCATTTCTAATTTTATTTATTGAAAGGGAATTAACAAATCATCATTTAGAACTAAAATGAAAATTCAAAACTCATATTCTAATATATAGAAATTAAAAATTCATATTTCAATTCTAATTTAATCCATCTACATTAAGAATTAAATTTTTTTTTAAATTATTCCTACCAATTTTCAGTTTTTCCATTAAAAACACACCAGTTGCATGTTTTTGCATATGCAACAATAAGCATCGTTTAAGTTGTTTAATAATAAATAAATTGATATCAACTTAAATATAAAATTATATGATACATTATTAATAATTATTTTATTTTTATAATTTATTTTATTTTTCATATAAATGTTTAACATTTCAAATATGATGAAATAGTCAAAATTTAAAATTTAAAAAATAATAGTTAACATTTTTAAAAAAAAGATAGAATTCAATATAGCTTACATTATGAAATTCCACATTCATCCATTGTATATTGTATATTAGTGTGTGTGCATTTTTTAATTTTTTTTTAGGTTTAACAAATATACCATACCATTAGGGGGAAAAAGAGTATAATTAGTAAGTATTTTTTTTTATAATCAATTATTTATCTAACCTTATCTTCTATTAAAAAAATTAACTTGTAAAATCTAAAGTTGGACACTTCTATTCTATAGAGTTCTACTAAATTTTTGATGATAAATTCTATTATCTTTTTATAATAAAAAAATAATGGAGGGTTCAGACCTGCAAGGTAGCCCAACGAGGCACGAAGCTTGGGAACTACCAACCAACGAAGGCCACCACACAGACTTTTTACGGACCCAATGCGGGCCCACTTATGTCGAAAATCTCTATGACTTAGAGCCAAGGATTGAAGGACATCCACGCCTTCAAAATCACCCAAAGCATGATCTCAACCTCATCCCTTATGACGTCAAAGCGTGGGCTCTTTGTGAGCCATTCAATTTCACCAATAGACCAAGGGCCCATTGACTCTATTAACCTTTTTAAAATAAAAATGTATATAATTTTTTGTTTAAAAATTTGCATAACAGAAGAAAAATATATGTGTGTGTGTGTGTGTGTGTGTGTGTGTGTGTGTGTGTGTGTGTGTGTGTGTGTGTGTGTGTGTGTGTGTGTGTGTATGTATATGTATATATGTGTATATATGTGTATGTGTATGTGTATGTGTATCTGTATGTATATATTTATGTATATGTATCTATATACATACATATATATATGTATGTATATAGATACATATACATATATATATGTATCTATATACATATATGTACATATATACATACATATATGTACATATATACCTATATATACATATGTATATGTATATATATACATATATATACATATATATGTGTGTATATATATATGTATATATACATATATATATGTATATATACATATATATATGTATATATACATATATATATGTATATATACATATATATATATATATATATATATATATATGTAAATGTATATATATGTATATGTGTGTATATATATGTATATATAAATGTATATATATCTATATATATATATATATGTACATATACATATATGTATGTATATATACATACATGTATGTATGTATATATACATACATGTATGTATATATACATACATGTATGTATATATACATACATACATGTATGTATATATACATACATATATGTATATGTACATATATATATATATATACATACATACATACATACATACATACATACATATATATATATATATATATATATGTATGTATGTATGTATGTATGTATATATACATACATACATATATGTATATATACATACATACATGTGTGTGTGTGTGTGTATAAAATATTTAATTTAGATAGTTAATCTAGACCATTCGAGGTGGATTCAAATTGACTCGAATTTATGTGACTTCTATAAAAAAAATTTAGAATTGGAATTGAAAAAAAATAAAATTTGGTATGCCTATTTAGCCTCTAAAACTTGGATTTGGTATTCCATCTAAATAGGTGGAATTGCTCTAGTTTTCATTTTAATTCCAATTTAACAAAAGTGTGCATTGGAGATAAAATCAAATCAAAATATTTTGAAGTCCGTTGGGCATGTTTCTATACAAATTGGGTGTTAAAATGTTTCGTGAGTGCTAATGTGCAGAAGAGTCAACACCTTGACTACTCGTGACATGATGCAGAAGAGTTAAAATCATTCAGATGTGGGGAAAGTTGTGCATCCAACATATCTCTACACAAGAAGAGTAATGGGAAATGAACATGATTTGTAGATGTTACATCAATGTTCACATCTAATGGTCATAATGCCCATAAACTAGACGTTTGCTCAAATTCCTTGATTTGGGCTAGGTCCTATCCATTTGCATCAATCCACTACACTTTCCTCCTCTTACAATTAGTGCCATGAGCATTAGGAGTTGTGTCCTCCATGCCTACTTCACACCCACATGACTTCTTTGGGCTACTCTTCATACACACCTTAAGACCAACCCCAACATTATTTTCCCTCTTTGCTACCAAGGGGAGTGGAAAGGGAGTAGTGGGTGGTTCCATGGGTGAGCCATCCTTATCACAATTAGAAGAAGGATGAATAACATCCACCTTTAATGAAGGTGTCCCATCTTTCCTAATTCTCAAGGAGGAAGAGCCACACCACAAGTTGAACAAAATTGAGGTGTAGCCACTGCATTCCTTCTTTTCCTTGAAGAAGCCAGCATAATAAACTAATCTTTGCTTCTCTTTCAATATAAACGAATAAGGAGAAGCAATGATTTTTTTATTATCATGTATTTAGCAAAAGCATTCACATCCCCAACATATCTAGATCAAGTTGGGGATTCAAGAATCAGTGGAAAGTTGACAAGGGTTTGCATCGATGAACATGTAGTAGATTCTCTGCATCAATGAAGATGTTTCCATTGAACTCACTGGATTATGCCCAAACTCAACACTCTCTCCAATAGATCGACTTGTACCTAAGAAATCCTCTTCCTAAAGTCGAGTTATGGTAGTCTTGTTTGTTTTTATCTCAGATTTGAGGTCTATAAAAAATTAATGTGCTTATTTCAGTGATATTCCAATTCTTCAAATGTGTAACCAAATGGAGGAAATATTTTTAGAATTATGAATTCTTGACGAACCAAATTGTCCCAAATTAAATTCCCAAAACAATAATCTGGATTTCAAAGTCTTGAATCCCAAATTTAGGATTATGAATGCCACTTCTCAAATCATATTCCAACAACCAAATGGACCCTAATATCAAATCTTTGAATTCCCATGTGGATATCTATTAATTCTTAACTACAAGAACTTAATAATATAGAAATCCTAAAACACATAGGTGTAGCCATTGGAGAATTGATTGGAATATGATGCAGATGGTCTAGGGTTCTATCAACAAACCACTACTAATTAAGGTTCTAATCTTGAATCATCCAATGGTTCTAGTTTCTTGATCTTTCCACCAACCTAAGCCTCCAAGACTCTTCCCCAACTTGCCTCATAAGTGTTAGTTGGCTTGGTGTAGATTGAATCTACCTATTAAGGCACTAGTCCTACTAGCCCTTCCTTCCCTTAGAACCCTAACCCTCGCTTAGGATCTTTTTCTTCCACTCTCTTGGAGTCTACTAATGTTGTAGATACCCTCCATAACCTTCTTGACCTTATTCAATACTTCTGGTGACAACATCAACTAAAGAAAACTCACTACCTTCAAATAGGGCTAATTAGGCCTACTTGTTTCTAGGTCTACTAACCCTGTTTTGGGCCAATACTACACATTCTTCCAAATAACCTCATGAAAAACCTCAAGAATCTGAAATTTATCTCATAGCACTCCAAGATTCCAAATTTTAGCTTCAAAATACCCATAACCTTATTCACCCTTAGTCCTAGCTTCTAGCCTATCTTTTAGGCCTCTAGTCCAATCTACACTAAATAGCTTCTAAAACTCTTCAAACCTTAACCTTCCAAACCAATTTCTCATTCAAGGTAGCATGCTAGGGCTTCTAGGAACACCATTTTTTTGACCCAACTTGATCATGGGCATGCTTTGCAACAACTTCCACAAATTGTCCTGGCTCACATACTCCTAGCAATCAGCCTAGGGCATCAAGCCATAGCTTGGTAACCAATCACAAAAATGCCAAAAAAAAAACACTATGTACAATGTCTAACCTATCATCCCACCAGGTTTCACATGTTTTCCACCATGGATGATTAGGTTAGAGCCATTATTGTGGAAACAATCCTGTGAAGAAAGTTCTCAAACTAGTCACCAATAAAATGCTACAACTTGCTAACCTAACAACTTCAATCCAAGTTTGAATATGCAAAAGAACAAGGATACACTATTCTACAAGAATCATAAGCCTGATCTCCTACGTCAATCTGTACATAGTCGTACTAGGGTATTTAAACAATGAAAAACCCATAAAATTGTTTATACAATAGGTCCACATGTGCATAATCTAAAAGAAAACCTTCTAACCTTCCAAAGTATGGTCCTCATGCTAGAATAATTAAGTATGGGTAGTTACAACTCCCAAAACTAGCATTTGCAACTCTTTACAAAAATTGCAAAAGTTGCTCAAGCAACTTTTTGAGCAACTTTGCAACTTTTGAGCAATTTTTTCTCTTTATAACTTTTGGTCAAATGGGTCCACCTAGGACCATTCTAGGATCCTAGATAAGATACCTTGGACCTATTTAGGCAATCATGTACCTTAGTTTCTCATCCCTAATCATATTTGACCTATTGAGCAACCGAGGACCTAGTGAGCAATTTGGCTCTTATATTTGGACTAGTTGCACTCCAAGGACTCTTGGAACTTATTAAACACACACACACAACTAACCACTAACAACCCCAAAAACCAAAATAGAAATCAAGTGTACTCTAAATCTAATAACATCAAATTTTTTAGCAACCTAGAAATAGGAACCCAAGAATTAAAACCCCTGAAGCTAATAACAAATCGATCTATTTATGACATAAACATCTCAAGATTCAATGGACACATAGAAGGAATTGATAAGATGGATCCAAATAGATTGAGACCTTTTAAAATTATCAATAGAGATTCACTATTAAATGATTTTTTTCTATTCATGAATAGTTGGAATAAGAACAAAAGTAGGAAAGGGGTTGTTGATGAAAGGTCACAAATAAAAAGGAAATACATAGAAGGAGAGAATATTAAGGAAAGAGTTGGGATAATGGAAATAATAGA
Organism: Cupressus sempervirens; assembly: GCA_028749045.1. Taxonomy (NCBI): domain Eukaryota; kingdom Viridiplantae; phylum Streptophyta; class Pinopsida; order Cupressales; family Cupressaceae; genus Cupressus; species Cupressus sempervirens. Next base: position 148,805,985 of record CM053785.1, on the reverse strand, counting down.
GAAGGGGGAAATAATAGAAGACAACAAAACACAGACAAAGGAAATAAAATTAATGAAGACCAATCAGGAAGAAGCAACCATTTCAGAGGTAGCATAAGAAGATAGAGAGGAAATACCAAAGGAAGAAGAAATTAGAGAATCAGAAATAGTCCCAAGGGATAGACTAGTCAGTATGATCTATATTCTAGATAAAGAGATTAATAAGGGGGAAATTATTGAAGATGCATAGTCAACTGAAGATGATGAGGAATTATTGATAGAAGATATGGAGAAATTAGCCACTAATAACAAAATGCAGTAGCATGATCAACAAATTCCCAAGGAAATCTCAAGCAGAAATTTGAATATGGAAAGGAACAACATAGTGTTGAAAACAATTGATTAATTGTGTATTGTCTTTGATGTTACACAAAATCTCATATCATTTCCAATCAATGTATGTCGAGCTCACTCAGGCATTGAAGATAATTTCTTGTGTCTGTCGAGCATTCGAGAGTTTTCCTAGTTTAGAAGATAGTGTCTACCGAGTTCACTCAGGCGACAAAGGAAAGTTTACAGAAGTTGAGTGTTAACTGAGATCACTCAGTTAATGAAAGTTTGGATGGAACCAGTGTTAATTGAGCTCACTCGGTTACCAAAGGAACTTTGTGAATATGCAGTGTTAACCAAGTTCACTTGGTTAACACAAGAAAATTGCTTTGAGTTAGTATCTACCGAGCAAGGTCTATAATGCCCTGCAATGTGACCCAAAATAAGTTAACCTAAAGTTTTACTAAGTTTGAAAAAAATAAATTTAATAATAATTATAAACAACAATAGATAATACAACAAAAGCATTAACAAACACATAAACACATACCATAAAACAAATTATTGTTCTTTAGGGTCCCATGATGTTGAATCACATTTAAGTTTAATTAACACTAAATCCAATATATAATAAATCTGCATCAAATAATAATATACAAGTATGAATCCATTTAAATAATATACAGTCATCTGGAATGCCACTTGGCAACAATCATAATGCACCATCATCCACTATACAATTCATAAGGTATGAAGGGCTAAAAGAATATACAACATAAAAATAGGTTACAACAACATATCCTAAGATTCATGAAATCAAATACAATACAAAATGTATAACCATCCATCATAGTACACAAGAATAGAATGAAAGAAATATTGAATAGGGAACTCTAGCCATGGCATCAAACTGTCAGATCTCAATGGTATAAGAAAAATTACTACCACCTGACCTCTTAGAACCCAAAAAGGTCCACTCCCACTACGTTGAGGAGATAAACTCAAGTATCAAATAGGATAACAAACTCAAAAGTCAAAACCACATCTAGGTTCAAGTAATCACCTGAAAGCAAACTATCTCAAAGGTTACCAAGACACGAGTATCAACTAAACCTAAAAGCAACACAAACACGTAGGAAATCTACTATGCAAGTGGGCAAGTGTCATCGCATGAGCCAACTCTACGGTTGCCCTAGTAGCCTCTCTAGACTCTAACCCCCTAGTGTCTCTATATGGCATTAGTATCCTTTCGTATAGGCAAGACATACTAATGAATCAACTCTAAGGTTACCTTGACAGTCTCTTAGGACTTCAACCCCCTAGTGACTTTATGTGGTGCCATATCTTATTAATTCATTTTCAACCCATTTAATAAAATATTATCACTTATTAAAACAACCCTCATTGGATTACCCACGTAGCCTCTTTAGGGCTTTGACCTCCATTGCAAGCCACTTCCCAACATGACATACAAAAACCTACCCTAAGCTTAGCAAAAGAAAAATATCTCAAATGACCATAAACCACACATCAATTCTTAAACAAGCAACTGGAAAACATTGAAATATCACTGATCCAGATCACAGATTCCACTAATATGATCATCCTAATATGATTGATCCAAAATCATGTACACATAAACCAAATCCATTTCATAACATGACATCACCAAAATAAATCATTTAATAATGTTAATCCTATACAAGCAACTGGGAAGCAATCAAGGATAACTAATCGAAGACTCAAATTTTATATCAGGAAAGACACATCATCCACCTCAGTTCTACACAAGAATTGGAAAGAACATCAAAATATTTGATCAAACTCATCATAGCATACACATGACACATTACCATGGTTGGGTATAAAAGATTGTAATCAAAACATCATAGAACCAAACTCCCAAGCCTCTAGTAACATCCTAACTGGTCAAAGTTAAGTCAGCCCTAAAACCTAACATCTGTAAAATCACACGTCTCACACAGAACATACAATAGTAACTTTTCATAATACATTAGGTTTTGGAAAACATGCATATTTAATTTTCACTATAGGTTTCCAAGTTTTCATTTCCAAATATTATAGTTCATAACATTTTTTTTATCTCAATCAGGGTTTCAATTTCCATTTCTTTAGTTGCTAGATTCACTATAATTTCTGAGTTCACTAGAATCCCAAACAATTCAACAATTCATGTAACATTGTTTAAACATTGTTTCATAGTTTCATTATTAAAATATAAGAGTTCAGTGAACATACACATCACAATATTCGTCTTTATAAAGTATGTTAATTACTAAGATTTTCGAATAAGAAAATTTCCCTAGCAATATAAATCATTTTCATATAAAATTTAATCATCAAGCACAACCCAAGTTTACTAAAGATAACCATTAATTTCTTTGATTTTCAATTTAGTTTAGAATTATATTTAAATAATAAAGTAATAAATCAAATTTTCAAATATTTAAATTTAAAATCTTAACAATACTTATTAAAATTATTAATAATAATAATTATCAATTATTACCATAATAATTTTAAATTTATTTAACTTTGGAAAAAAATTCCTAAAAAGGAAACTTGCTAAAAATGAAAACTTTTCTGGAAAGGAAACCTACTAAAATGGAAACTTTCTCGAAATAGAAACATGTTAAAAATGTAAACTTTCTCAAAATGGACACCTACAAAAAATGGAAACTTTGTTGAAATGGAAACCTACTAAAAATAGAAACTTTCCTGAAATAGAAAGTTGCTAAAAATAGTCTTTCTCGAAATGTAAACATATTAAAAAATAAAAACCTTCAAAAAATGGAAACTTACTAAAAATGGAAACGTACGAAAAATGGAAACTTAATAAAAATGAAAACTTTCCAAAAATGAAAACTCACTAAAACAAAAACTTTCCAAAAATGGAAACCTACTAAAAACAAAAACTTTTCAAAAATGGAGACTTACTAAAAATGGAAACTTTCCAAAAACAAAAACTTACTAAAAATGAAAACTTTCCAAAATAGAAACTTACTAAAATCAAAAACTTTCCAAAAAATAGAAACTTATTAAAAATGGAACCTTTAAAAAAATAGAAACTTACTAAAAACAAAAACTTCAAATTAACGACAGCAGTTTCAATCCCTCCATTCATTACATATGCTTTTGAAAATGAAGAGCAATAATTTGAACACGAGGGTTTCAATTTCTAAAAGCATATAAAATATATTTCTCAATCAAGGAACAATAACTCACATACAAGAGTTTTCAAATTCAATTCAATACTGAAAACAAATTTGCAAACACGAAGAAGACAGAAGTTCGAAGAACGAAAACTACTATATAAATAAAACCACGAGATCCTACCTAGATCTAATGCTAAAAGGATGAACGCATAGAACATGCAACAATTCCCTTTTTTTGGAAAACCTTCCTCTCTCCAATTACTCCTCCAAAACCTAGTTAACCAAGAAATGAACTCTAGATCTTTGATAAAGAGTTCTCCCCTAAATTTAGGGCTCTGATTGTGCAATCATGCAAGGGAACTCGTTGATCAATTTCCTTTAATATTTTATTATCTTTCTATATTTTCATGCACAAACCTTCTACATTTTCATGCACAAACTTTTAGATATTTAATTACAAAATATCTTTATCTAAATAATTAGCTTTCTCTCTTTATTTTATTTATTATATTTTAATTTCATGCATAAGCTTTATGCAATTTAATTAAAATAAACTATATTAAATAATTGCTTACTCTCTCTTATTAATTTGTGAGATGTTTTTAATATAATATTTATTAATTTAACTAATAATGTTATTTAGAGTTTATTATTAAAATAAACTCCTAAATAAGTTATTATTAAATTAAATAAATATAAAATGCCAAAATTAGAACTTTAATAAAATCTTTAAATTCAATTATTTTATTTTATTAATTTTTTAATTAATTAAATTTGATTAAATATTAAATTTTCTTTATAAAATTTCTATTAAATTAAATCATTAAATTATATTTTATTATGATTTAATTAAAATAAAAAATCACAACAGACCCACAAAACCAAATATGAAAACTCATCATAGAGTAGAGAAACTTAGATCAAACTCAAGGGTTATAATCATGAATATACGTCACTTGACGAATTCATAGAGTAGACAACTCAGATTCTTGCCCTCCTTTTTAGGACAAATGGTTTAATGATAGGATTCAGACTCAAGAGTTATCTCCCCACTTATACCATTGAAATACTATGATAGGGTATACTCATCCTGGCAATTTAGGGAAGTCGATACCAAGTACCTATAATTTGCATAAAATTCACACATGTACATACACATATATTTTAAACTAAATAAACAGTGGCAGGAAGTGGTAGGTCATGTAGATCCTGACTAGCAGGTGACTACAACTCCCTTCCTCAACCACATCAAAAATGACAAACGTAAAGAAAACATGCACATACACCATACACATGCAAGCATGGTGTAAGTATCTATAGAGACTACATATTAATCATTCATCTAACTAGCATCATTAAATAACTGAAAGTCACTAGACATACTTATTATCATTGACGTAATCCTAAAATAATTGAAATAACCAAATTACTCAACACATATATCAACTGAATATGAAATATATGTAATCAAATCCAGTAACCAAGTACCGATAATCATAAACATGAATGTAAAATAGGCCTAAAAGAATCTGACACTACAATCAAAAAAGTCAAGTAGGGGCAGGCATTACAGGGTCAGCTAACGAAGGATTTTCTTATTTTGGTATATTGAGCTAAATAGTTTTATCTAGTTGGTTCTAACTGATTGAGAAGATGAATATTAATTATTCTAAGTTATATTCAAGTCGACTTGACAATGTGTAAGATATAAATATAAGGTCAAGTTGAGGATTGAATGTGTAGAAAATAATTGAAGATTTGATGATGCTTAGAGGAAGTGAATTAGAAGGATAAGAAAAATATCCTTGTTGAGATGTAAAGATATATTTGATCAGGAAGGATCAAGTATTCAAGCCAGAATTGAGATTTGTAATCAGCGATTTAGTTGCATATTAAATCGGGTCATCTCATTGTTACTCTATAACTATTGTAGTGGTGATCTAAATCTCTTAACAAAGTTGGCTTAACATCTATTTGTAAATCCTCTAAGAAGGTGACATTTCTATTGAATTGTCTAAAGACCTCTAAAAAGGTCACTCTTAATAGGGTGATTAAATCCTCTAATAGGGTCACTCCTAATAGTGTTTTTTATAACCTTTAACAAGGTTGACTCGTAATAGGGCTCACTTTAGAAGAGTGAAAATCAGTAACTAGTTGCGATTGGTGGTTTTTATCAAATTGGGTTTCCATTTTAAAATCTTGGTGTCAATTGTGTTCATGCTATTTCTTTTATGTGTTTGCAACTAAGTTAAAGTAACATTAATCATAAATAATATCTTAAGATTTTCATGTTAAGCATTTGCCAAGTTATTTCAGTGTTTACCAAGTTACAGTATTTTCTAGTGTAAATCAAGTGCATTTGTATTTTTCAAGCTATAGCAGAGTTTAGTTTACACAGAATTTTGATTTGTATTGACATCTAAGGGATCTAAAATTTATTTGTGTGGTAACTAATTTACCCCTCTCCTCTTAGTTACTCCTCTTATATTTCCAACAATTGATATCAAAGCTTTTGATGTTTACAGAGAAGGTTTTAAGGACCAAAGATAAGGATCATGATGTCTTACAAAAGAGAGATTCCCAAGTTGAACTGAGAAAACTTTGTAGCATAAAAAGGACTTATGAGGTTACATTTAGCAACTATCAATGATTCAAGTTGTAAATATCTTGGTAGTGAATAAAAGACTCCTACTAGAACATTATCAATTAAAGATATTACTGAAAAGAAAAAGCATAACATCATGATGATTAACATTGCTTCTTCTCTTAATTATGTTAAATTTGATGAAGTAAAAAGTTGCTCTATAACTTATGATATGTGGATCAAACTAAAAGCCATCTATGGAAGAGATGATAATGTAAGAAGAGCTAAAGCCAAAAGTCTTATAGGACAGTTTGATCAGATGAAGATGGGAGAAGATGAAAACATTGCAAAATATGTTAAGCGAATGAAAGAAAATGTGAGAGCAATCAAAGTATCTTGAGGAGACATTGATGACAAAATAGTTGTAAGTGAGATAATCAGAACCCTTCTTCCTATCTATGCAATTAGAGTGTCTACTATTCAAGAAATGAGATGTGATCCAAATAGCAATATAACTTTGGATGCTCTAGTTGGAAGATTGACAACTTCTGAGTTGGATAACTATGATAATTGTGTTCCTAGTTCCAAAGGTATTGAGTTTACATTTGAAGCCAAGCTTTCACTCAAGGAAAAGGGTAAGAAATCAAAAGCCAATCAATCAAAAAGTGAAGAAGAAGAAGAAAGTTCAAACAATGATCTTGAAGTTGTTGAAGCCCTACTTACAAAGAAATATTCCAAAGGTAGAGGACAGTGCAAAGGTAAGATTCTTCTAATCTATTTTTCTTGTGAAGAATTTGGTCACATTCTTGCAAGGTGCCCAAACAGAGAAGACAAGGATGAAAAGAAAAACAATAAGTTCAAAAGCAAGAAGGAATTCAAAAACTACAAGGACTATAAGGACAGGTAAGAAATCTTGTTTTATGGCTAAAGATTATGATAAAATTGAAGATGAAATGATGTATATTGCTGTAAAAGATTAATATGATGATGAAAGAGATAAAATGACACTTATCTCTCATGTTAGCAAAAATGATACATGGATTATTGATAGTGCCTGCTCACATCATATGACTAGAGATGAAAACAAAGTTTGAACACATGGAACATTATGTCATGTCCCCATTTTTGGTGACAGTTCGATTTAATTAATTTAATTAATCTGGTTGTCCAAAATAATGAATATTCTATAAGGACAACTAATTAATTATTTTAATTAAATAAATAAATGATATTAAGTTAATTACTTATAAAGTTATCAAATAAATAAATATTAAAAGATAACTTTATATTTAATTAATTTAATAAAGTGACTTGGATCATAAAATATTTAATAAAGTCACTTAAGAGATAAGATCAAAAATGCTCTAGAAGTCTCTGGAGAAGATGGAGAGAAAAGAATAAATAGGTACCCCAGGGCTCCGTTCAAAGCAAGCAGTTGTTTATTTCTCTCTTGTTATCAGATTGTGATTCAATCACATGTGCATTGTGGAACCTAGGGTTTTCGCAATTGTCACAGTTGGCCATTGAGAACGATAACTCTCAATAGGTACGCAATTTTGAGGGTGTGAAATATCATCTGAATTATTGCAGATTGGAGGTGACATTCAGTCATTTCATCAGGGCGATTATTCGTGGCTTAAGGCCAAATTTGTGGAGGATCATTCTGAGAATTGATATTCGAAGATTCAAGCTATTGCAAGGGTTTATTTTAGAGGTGACTGCAAACAACGAATTAATTTCCAAAATCTGCAGGTGCCTTTCTTCATTGTTCGAAGATCATTAAATATTGCAGCAATTGGGAACTCTTGCAACCTCAATCGTATACTTGGATATATTAATGTAATCACAGGATTGAAGGTTCCTTTTGAAGATGAGCCTCAATCATTATATCAAAGACTCCCGCACTCAAATGGTCAATCCATTTTTAATTACTGAAGATGCATTAATCTGGGACAAGTTCGAAGAAGTAGACACGGGTCAAAACATACTTAAAAATCCAACGCGAGCAGAGGTGACAGGTCGCGATTCACTAAATCGCAGGTGGCAGACATTTCCCATGACCAAGCTACAGGCGGAAACAATTTAATCGATTCAGGTACCGTGATAGAAGCCGTTATCAATTATATCATTGCACAGTGATTTGATTAAACTTGGGGCAAGGCAGCGGCATCCTCTACCAACTGGTGAACGTTATAGAATCTCCAAACTAAGGGCAGAGTGCAAATAAGAAACCTGGCAGAGTACAAACTACAATTCATTTTTCCTGAGATTTGCTGGAACGATTATCGGCCAAGACTGTAACCAACGCTGGAGAAATTGTACTAGTGGATTACGAACAAGAGCGATTCACCTTGGACTAGTGGTTAAGACAGTCAACAGTCAGATTCAGGGCAACCTTGCGGAATTGGCATTTCATAAATTGACCAACGGCAGTGATAATTTGTCACAGGCTGCAATACCACAAACTCTGGGGGTGCATTCACATAACAAAGACTGTGATCGGTATCTCAGTATTGAGAAATGAGAGGTACGTTCTTTTCATGTCTGATACGGCAGCGATTTTCCAGGTTTTGATATATGATTAGGAAGTTAAGAAGTGCCATGATTGTATCTTCCTTGTCAATACAATTCAGTACATGCTTTAATCAATCACTGCTATCCATTAATTAGATTGTCTGGTAAGGGATTGATTATAAGGGTTTCACCATTCGATAGACTTAAAAGGGGTACGAACTGTAGAACTGCTGCATCAATTAGGCAGATTTGGTATAAAATCAACAACTTTCATAATGATTTGCGGAGCCGGCAATCTCAGGTGTTATTCCTATACAGTCAGGTCTATGGTTTGATAATTGGATTATGGTCAAGCATTGTAACATTTGATTGAAATAAGAATTTCTCCTTGAACATTGAAGGTATGATTATATATTGCATTTGATATGTCTTGGTGATTTATGTGAGGAATTACTCCATTCATGACAAATCTCATAGTGTATTAGTACAACTCTGACTACAAGAATAGAATTTGACATCAGTTCGTCACTGGTTCGTTAAACAACCTTGGTTGCTAACTGTTTGATGAAATGCCTAACCCTTGAAGTTTAAGTTTGGGTGTTAAAAGAAGCAATAACCTATCGGGTATATTTCACATTATGATGGTGGTAGTGTGAGATTTGGAAACAATGAACCTTGTTGCAAAAAGGGAAAAGGGTGTAACTCATTAACCAATGAACTTAGATGTGACAATGCCTATTGGGTTGAAGGACTAAAGCATAATCTACTGATTGTGACACAGTTGAATAACATTGGATTCAAGGTAGAATTCATGAATGGGAAAGCCAAACTAATGGATGAAAAAGGAAATATGGTTGGATCTGGAAAACAAACAAAAGGTAATCTATTATATCTAGATCTCAGTGAAAGTTCATGTTTTATTGCTCAAGTAGAAGAAAGTTAATTATGGCACAAAAGATTGTCATGTAAACTTTGATATGGTCAAGATAAGAAAAAACAAAATATTAAATATTCCTAGCTTGAGGAAACCTAATATGGGTCTATACAAAAATTGTCAAATTAGTAAGATGAGAAAAATTAGTTTTAAAAGCAAGAACTATCATTTTGAAGAAGTTACAGAGCCTGTACATACAGACTTATGTGGACCAATTGAAATAGAGAGTTATATTGGAGATAATTTTTTCATTCTTTTTGTTGATGATTATTCTAGAATGATGACTCTAATGTATCTAAAAGAAAAATTTGAAGCTTTTCAAAAATTTAAGTGGTATCTAGAAAGAATAGGAAAAAAAACTAGAAAGAAGCTGAAATGTTTGAGATCAAATAGAGGTGGTGAATTCATTTCCAATGAGTTCAATGAATTCTGTATTGAAAAAGGAATTAAGAGATAGGTATTAGCCCTTGGTACACCTCAGTAGAATGTATAGCTGAAAGAAGGAATAGATCCATCATAGATTGTGCAAGAACATTGATGATAGAAAATAATGTTGCAATCAAATACTATAAGGAAGTAATCAGTACTACAATGCATACCTTGAACATAGTATAGTTGAAGAAAGACTCAAATCAAACTCATTATGAACTATGGTATGGCTATAAACCTAATGTAAGTTACTTGAAAGTATTTGGTAGCAAATGTTATATCTTAAAAGAATCCATGAAAGGTGAATTTGATGTCAAAGGTGATGAAGGCATATTCCTAGGATAATCTTGCAAAAGTAAAGCATACAAATTTTTAAATCTATCTACTTATAAAATCATAGAAAGTGCACATGTGAGAATTGATGAGTTTGTAGAAAAAAGTGGAGAAGAGAGCAACAAAGAACCTGAGGATTACAGAAGATTTGTTTACTATGAACTTGATACTTTGCCAAATCTATCTAGAAGTTAGGAGGCCTCACCTCTTGTGTCCCCAAAATCTCCAAAAGCTACTGAGTTGCAATTAGTGCCACCTAAGTCATATTCTGAAGGACCCGAGTCACAATTAGAAGCTACCAAGATGTTGCTAGAACAAACTGAGTCTGATGGACCCAAGTCATAGACAATGGGACCCAAGCTTAATATAGAAGATCATGAAGAAGTCAGTGAAACAAACTCTAAACACAAAGTACCTATGTTAGTAAAATATGTTAGAAAGCATCATGCGTCTGATTAGATCACTAGAGACAAGTTAGATGAAACAATGACAGGAAACAAATTGAAAAGTGCATATTTTCTTACTAAATTAGAAACTATAAATGTTACAAATGATTAGGATTATGAAATTTGGATTGAAGCAATGGATGAGAAAATAGAACGAATAGAGAAGAAAAAAACTTAGACTCTTGTTCCTAGACCCAAGGATAAAAATGTAATTGGCACAAAGTGGGTATTTAGAAATAAGCTAAATGAAGATGGAGAAGTTTTCAGAAACAAAGCAAGGTTAGTATGTAAAGGTTATTCTCAAAAAGAAGGTATTGATTATAGTGAAACTTTTGCTCTTGTTGTAATATTAAAAGGTGTTAGAACTTTACTAGCATATGCAGCTCACGGAGGATTTAAAGTTTATCAAATGGATCTAAAATTTGCATTCTTGAATGGAATTCTTGACAAGGAAGTCTCATAGAACAACCTGAAGGTTTTTTAGAGCCCAACAAAAGGGATATGTTCTACAAACTACACAAATAATTATATGGTCTTAAGCAAGCTCCTAGAGCTTGGTATGTAAGACTTCATAACTACTTGATAAAGATTGGTTTTCAAAGAAAAAATGATAACAACAGTCTATATATCAAAGAAAGACCAGAAAAGAAAATTGTGTTGGAATAAATATTCATGGATGACACTTTATTTATAGGAAATGATGACTTGTGCAAGGCATTTGTGAAAGAAATGAGTAAAGAATTTGAGATGTCCATGTTCGGAGAGATAAAATTCTTTGTTGAATTGCAGATCTAGTAGAAGAAAGATGGTATCTACATTGTTCAATTTAAATATATCAAGGAGATACTAAAGAAATTTGGAATGGAAGACTCAAAACCAGTTGGAACTCCTATGTCTACTAGACACAAACTTTCCAAAAATTATGGTTCCAAGAAGTTAGATCAAACCACATATAGATCAATGATCGAAAAATTGCAGTATATAATGCATATAATGCCTATTATTGCATTAGCAGTTGGTATGGTGGCAAGATTCTTAGCAAATCCTAAAGAAAATCACATGATGGCAATCAAAAGAATCATGAGATATCTGAAAGGTACTGAAGGCTATGGTTTATGGTACCAAAAAAAGGCAATTTGGATTTGAAAGCATCCACAATGCTGATTGGGTAGGAAGTGTTGATGACAGAAAGAGCACCACTAGTGGAGCATTCTTTCTTGGTAAAAGAAAGATGTTATCTACATTGCTCAATTTAAATATATCAAGGAGATACTAAAGAAATTTGGAATGGAAGACTCAAGACCAGTTGGAACTCCTATGTCTACTAGATATAAACTTTCCAAAAATTATGTTTCCAAGAAGTTAGATCAGACCACATATAGATCAATGATTAGAAAATTGCAGTATGTAATGCATTTAATGCCTATTATTGCATTAGCAGTTGGTATGGTGGCAAGATTCTTAGCAAATCCTAAAGAAAATCACATGATGGCAATCAAAAGAATCATGAGATATTTGAAAGGTACTGAAGACTATGGTTTATGGTACAAAAAAAAAGGCAATTTGGATTTGAAAGCATTCACAAATGCTGATTGGGCAGGAAGTGTTGATGACAAAAAGAGCACCAGTGGTGGAGTATTCTTTCTTGGTAAAAGACTAGTGTCTTGGACAAGCAAGAACCAAAATTGTATTTCTCAGTCCACAACAAAGGTAGAATATGTGGCAATAGTAGTTAATTGTTCTAATAATATTTGGTTCAAACAATTGCTGGTAGGTATGAAGATAGAGATCAAGGATCTAGTGGTTATATATTGTGATAACACTAGTGCAATTAATATATCAAAGAACTAATAATGCATACCAAAACAAAACACATTACTATAAAATATTAGTTCTTGAGAGAATTGGTACAAGATAAAGAGGCAAGATTGGAATATGTGAATACTAAAGAACAAATTATAAACATATTCACTAAGACATTACCTAAGGATGCATTTTTGTATCTAAGATGTAAGTTAGGGGTTATTCTCCTATCTGAAGCTCACTAAATGAAGTTTAGAGATGCATCAACTAGAGCATGTTGAAGATCAGTTAGTTGATGCAATATTAACAAGGGCATATTTCAAATCAATCAACACATGAGGTACATTGATATTCATTGAATATTGCCTTTGACATGAGATGTCAAAGAAGGAGAAGTTTATTGTCATATCTCATAGAGATTTTATAAAGAGAAAGAAATGTAAAAGAAGGAAAATGACTTGGTCTGATATCAAAGGTAGAGGTTTGCTATTAGAAGATGATACTGAAGGCAAAGGAAGTTCACACTCATAGAAGGAGTTGAGTTCTCATGGATGAGAATTAGAATGAAACTAAGGATATGTTCCTTACTTTATTCTTGCTCTAAAATTTTATTGCATTATGACATGTTGCATTGCAATCAATGTCAAAGAGGGAGATTGTTGGAAATAATTGATTAATTGTGTATTGTCTTTGATGTTACACAAAATATCATATCATTACCATTCAGTGTATGTCAAGCTCACTCAAGCATTGAAGATAGTTTCTTGTGTCTATCGAGCATTCCAGAGTTTTCCTAGTTCAGAAGATAATGTCTACCAAGTTCACTTGGGTGACAAAGGAAAGTTTGTAGAAGTTTAGTGTTAATCAAGCTCACTCAGTTAATGAAGAAAATATTGGATAGAACCAGTGTTAACTAAGATCACTCAGTTACCAAAGGAACTTTGTGAATGTGTAGTGTTAACTAAGTTCACTTGGTTAACATAGAAAATTTTCTTTGAGTTACTATCTACCAAGCAAGGTCGGCTAATGAAGGATTTTCATGTTTTGGCATATTGAGCTCGATAGTTTTGTTTGTTAGTTCTAGCTAATTGAGAAGATGAATATTAATTATTGTAAGTTATATTCAAGTTGACTTGACAATGTGTAAGATATAAATATAAGGTCAAGTTGATGTTTGAATGTGTGGAAAATAATTGAAGATTTGATGATGCTTAGAGAAAGCGAATTAGAAGGATAAACAAAATATCCTTGTTGAGCTGCAAAAATACATTTGATCAGGAAGGATCAAGTACTCAAGCTAGAATTGAGATCTAGAATCAACAATTCAATTGCATCATAAATCAGGTCATCTCATTGCTATTCTCTAACCATTGTAGTAGTGATCTAAATCTCTTAACAAAGTTGGCTTAACATCTATTTATAAATCCTCTAACAAGGTGACATTTCTATTGAATTATTTAAAGACCTCTAACAAGGTCACTCCTAATAGGGTGGTTAAATCGTCTAATAGGGTCACACATAATAGTGTGTTTGTAACCTTTAATAGGGTTGGCTCCTAATAGGGCTCACTTCAAAAGAGTTAAAATTAGTAACTAGTTGCAATTGGTGGTTTTTCTCAATTTGGGTTTTCACATTAAAATCTTGGTGTCAATTTTGTTCATGTTATTTCTTTTATGTGTTTGCAACTAAGTTAAAGTAACATCAATCACAAATAATATCTTAAGATTTTCATGTTAAACATTTGCCAAGTTATTTTAGTGTTTACCGAGTTACAATATTTGTTAGTGTAAACTGAGTGCCTATGTATTTGTCGAGTTATAACAGAGTTTAATTTACACAAAGTTTTGATTTGTATGGACATCTAAGGGATCTGAGATTTATTTTTGTCATAACTGATTTACCCCTCCCCTCTTAGTTACTCCTCTTATATTTCCAACACATAGCACAAATGAATGGGGTTACCATGGAAATGACAAAATTAGAGATGAAACTTAAGAAATTGAATAATTTAAATGTAAGGTGGAACAAATATCAAAGAGATTAGAAACATGATGTTTGACATAGATACAGTTCATGATGAAGTATACAATTTATCTAAACAACAAGAAATTATCAAGAAAGACTTTGAAGCAAAGAATAAAAACATATATGAGCTTCTAGAACAAATTAAGAATGATCAAGAGAAACATCTCAATAACAATTACTAAAGGTGATCATTATCAAGACAATTATAATCACAAAACCAAACAAATAAAACTTTACAAATCAACAGAAAGAAAGTTCACCCTTAATCAAGAATCTAAATTAGGAAATAAAATGACTAAGGCTCGAATAAACTTCAAAATGAAGTTGAACCCATTATAATCAATCACAAAAAGGCAGAAAAATCATTTGACTCTAAAATATTAGATAATGGTGCCAAATTAAACCAAACATATATGGAAGGCAAGAAAGAATCTGATTTCAATTCGGACCCAATCAACAACTTAACTATAGATGAAGAAAACTCCCTTGATGAATCTAATTATGAATCAGAAGATGAAAATAGTGAAGACGCAATTGATGAGAAAATATGGTTAATAAAAAAAAAGTAGAAACAGATGAGCCAGAATTAGAAGAAGAACTATTTCAAAATCTCATAAACAAGACAATTAATAAATTAATATGATACCAAAAATAAGAGACACATCTTAAGATGACAAGGATGCATAGTGTCTATTCCTACCTCCAGTCGATACTACATCTTAGTTGAAGGTTATGGTTGTGTGCTAAAATGTTGACACACTTCTATGAGTCAGTATATCCAAGATTGCTCAAGAATGAGGTCTCAAATGGTGACTCATAGCTGTCTATTCATGGAGTGCAAGGGTTTGTAATG
This sequence comes from Cupressus sempervirens, assembly GCA_028749045.1. Taxonomy (NCBI): domain Eukaryota; kingdom Viridiplantae; phylum Streptophyta; class Pinopsida; order Cupressales; family Cupressaceae; genus Cupressus; species Cupressus sempervirens. Next base: position 148,790,579 of record CM053785.1, on the reverse strand, counting down.
GAGGCACTCAGTTTGACCTAGTTTGTGCCCATGCAAGTAAACCATGAAATGAGAGATTCAAAGATCAAAATATGCGTGAAAATGAATATGTAATCTAATCTAAATAATAATAATGCAAAGCAATGCAAGAGAGGAAATAAAAATGCAAGATTAATCTATGAAAGCAAATATGGATCTAAGCTAATATGAAAATGCAAGGATGGATCATGGTGATGGAAGCCATAGATGCATGAGAAAAGAAGACAAGAAGATAGAAGTTCTCCACAAAAAGCTTTAATGGTCAAACTCCTCCAAAAATCGCTCTCCAAACCTGCAACATAACAATAGCATAATAATGGATGTCAAAAATGAGGAGAGGACTCTCCTTTATAAAGAAGAATGGACGATTAAGATTAAGAGGCAATAAGATTTAATCAAGGGTGAAGAAAGAATGATCTTTGTGAGACAAAATTCCACCAATGAGAGAAAATGAGGAGAATTAAATGGAATCCCACTTAGAAATATGTGCATTTAAGTGTAGAGGGAAAAACTTTTTTTTAAAAAAATTATTCCCTTTTTTAAGTGGGATTTTATTTAATTAAAAGAGAGCAAGTTCTTTTAATTAAATAGGAAATATTTAATTAAATTAAAAGAGAGATTTTTCTCTTAATTAATTAAATGTGGATTAGTTATTTAATTAAAAGAGAGGTTTTTTTCAATTAAAAGAGACTTAGGATAAAATCATCAAACCTGAGGAAATGTTGAAATGATTGAATTAATTACAATTTGATCAAATAAATTGATTTGAATTGATTTAATAAATTATTGAAAATCATTGATTTGAAAATTTGATAAATTGAATAATGGAGGCCCATAGGCTAGGTGGCTAGTTTAGGGTGCATACATTTGCCCCTCTTTGACTAATGTGTGATCAATTTGGGAACACATGTAGTCAAAGAAAGAAATTGAAGTGTGAGGTCAATTTGGAATCACAAAATAACCTAGATGTGTGGTCGATTTGGGAACACATTAGGATAAAGGATACAAATAAATTTTGACTTTAAAAAGTCGAGGATAAAATTGATAAAATTGAATCAAGGATTGAAGTTCATAGGTATTGCCCCCCTCGTGATCGAAATCAAAATGAGATAGAGGAGAAACAACAAATTGATAAATTTGATCAAATTGAACTAAAGATAAGATTCTTGATATAAGATAAAAAATATAAGAATCAAAAAACCAAGGTAGATCATCAAGCATGAAGTATTATGCCCCAAAGGTGAATTAGAAGAAAAGAAGTGGGGAGAAAGCGAATGGAAGGTAGAAATTTGGAAGTTATGGAAAGAAACAAAAAGAAGAAAATAAAATGTCTCATAAGAAATAGAATGCCCCAAAATCAATCAATTGTTTAAAGGAGAAATTTTGATTGAGATCACGAAAGAAGATAAGGAAATGAAGATCAAAACATGACCATAGTTGATTAAAAGTACATAGGAAAGATGAAGGGAAAACGCTCTCAAACTCATAATGTAGCCTAAAAATGCAAACTAACATGAAGTCTGATAATGCAAGCTACATGAAAAAGTAAAGGTGTACTTGCAATAGAGAAAATGTAACATAGGATTTTGTGTTCATCATTCATTAGAGAATGTAAAAGAACTCATTTTTATCATTGGACCATTATTAATGGACATAGGAAAATCACACAATCATCACTAATTGCAAGTGCAACTATGAAGATATGAATGTGAATTATATCAGATTGGAATGTGGAAAGATTCTAACATAAGCATCAAAGACATAAAGGTCAAGATGACTTCAATGTTAGCTTACCAAATTTAATGTAGCAGAACCATGCTCACATCAAGGCATAGATGTCAGAACGACCATAAGAACACTTGTGCAAAAGTAGTCAAGGATGATGCCTCAAATCTCCTAAGTGTTTCAAGGGGACAACAAGAGACACTCTAGAGTTTCAAGACCACACCTACAAGTAGAAAACAAATAAAAACATGCCCCATGTCCCAAGTCCTCTAGCTATGCATCCTAAAGAGAATTATTAGACAAGTACACTCAACGAAAATCAATAATAGTCAACACACAAAGAAAAGAACATGACATAGGTCAAGCATTAAGTGTTGTATTTAAAACTTAAGTGTATTAACTAATAGTGAGTTCCAAGAATAAGGATCGAATGCTTGCAAGTAGGTAAGATCACATGACAAAATTGGGTAAGACCAAATCGATAAGAGTTGAAAAACACTCAATGTCAGGGGTTGTATTGAAAAATATAGTTGGGGTGGTGTTGAAAAACACCATTTGCAAGGTGTCCTAAAGACTAGCACATCCAAGAGACCATACTTGACACACTTATGCCCCCTAGACAAAGACCAATTCTAAAGCAAGGCAACAAGGACAAGGCATGATTGAGAAGGCCAAGTGTCGAGGACATGCACTAAGAAACAGAGTTGCAAAGGCCTTGAGTAGTGCCCATTTATAGGTTTTCACCACTTAGATTATTATTATTATTATTATTATTGGAATATATAATTTTTTTGAAGATACATCAAAGCACTTATTACTAAGATGATCATTTTTTCAAGATATTTTCCAATTTTTAGAATTTTGACAGTATATCTTTTTTCAAATTTTTGAAATATATCATATTTTTGTATCTTTTTAGGATCAATAAATATGTACAAAGATGCCCTAGATAGAATGGGCATCATGGATAGAACTTCTTCAAGTGCAAGATATTGATAGGATCAGGGAGTTGCTCTCCCTCTGTTGTAGATAGTAAATAGACACCAGACCCAAAGGTTGTTGTAATGTATAAGGTCCAAGCCAATTAGGTTAAAATTTACCCTTTTGATCTCTATTGTACTAATTCTTAGGATTTTCACATAGGTCAAGATCTCCCACCTAAAATTCTTTAGGGTGAACCTTTTTATTAAATGTTTTTGACATGCACTTTTGATAGAACCTCATATGGTCAAATGATGCTTGGTGCTTCTCATCTAGAAGTTCTATCTATTGAAGTCTCATGGTACAGTAGTCTTCATCTGTAACTAGACCTTTGAGGGTAACTCTGAGTGAAGGAATCTCAACCTCTAAAGGCAACACTGCTTCAGCACCATATATAAGGGCAAAAGGAGTAGCCCTCATAGGAGTATGAATACTCATTCTATAGGCCCACAAAGCCAGATTTATTTGTAAGTGCCAATCTCTACCATTCTTATGAACTGTTCTATGTAAGATTTTGAGAATGGTTTTATTTGATGCTTCTACTTGACCATTTCCTTGTGGGAAGTAAATGGAGGACCAATGTTGTTTTATCTTGAATTTCTTACAGAGTTGTTTAGGGTCCTTATTTTAAAATTGGCCTCCACTTTCAATTATTATCTCGGTAGGAACTCCATATCTACAAATAATATGATTCAAAATAAATAGAGAAATTGTCTTGCCTGAGGCAACAAAAAGTGGGCCAACTTCTACCCATTTAGTGAAGTAATCACTAGTAGTGATAATAAACTTGTGTCCACATGATGAGTTGGGATGAATCCACCCAACAAGATCAAAGGACCAACATTGAAATGGTCAATGAGAGATAGAAGGAATGAGTTCCCTTCCTAAAGCATGTATCAAATTACCATGTTTTTGACACTTTTCACATGACTTTGCAAAAGCTATTGCATCTATCTACATCGTGGGCCAATAGTACCCCACCCTAAGAAACCTTCGAGCCATGGAAAGAGCATTGGAATGTCCCCCATAGATGCCCTCATGGATGTCAACTAATGCTTGGTCAAATTCTTCCTTTTCTAAGCATCTAAGAAGTGTTCAATCTAGACCCCTCCTATACAAATCACCAGAGATAAGGGAATGGTGAGAGGCATTTAGAATAAGGTTTATGCATTTAGATCGATTAAAGGTTTTAGGTATACTGCCATCATGAAGGTATGAATAAATGGTACCATAACATGATGACTCACTACCAACAAGGGTACAAATAACATGACTTTCTTGGGAATCATGGATAGGGTGATGTAGCTCTTCCACCATGAAGTCAAATATTGATTCATGTTGCTCTAATTGAAGAAGTGAAGCAAGTGTAGCCATAGTATCAATTGCTTTGTTTTCTGCTCTAGGGATTTGTTGAAATGAGACAAATGTGAAGTAGCATCTCAAGGAATCAACCATTTGCTTGTAAGGTACCAATTTCTCATTTTTTGTTAAATAATCATCATTGACTTGGTTGATTATTAGCTATGAATCCCCATAGATGTGTAACTCTATAATTCTCCATTCTATAGCCATCTTAAGTCCATTTGTTAAAGCTTCATACTCAACAATGGTATTTGTACATAGAAATAATAACTTGTAAGATTTAGGAATCGTGTATCCATGAGGAGAAATAAACAATACACCAGCTCTGGAACCATTTTGCATAAAGGATCCATTAAAGAACATCTTCCATGCTCTTTTAGTCATATACATGAGGTGCTCATTTGGGAAATCAACTTGAATAGGTGCATCATCTTTTAGTGGGAAATCAACCAATTGATCTGCTATGGCTTTCCCTTTGATTGCTTTACACTCAACATATTCTATGTCAAACTCTAAATGGATCATCATCCATTTAGTAAGTTTACCTATGAGGGAAAACTTACCTAATAAATACTTGAGTGTAGCATAGGCTTCGTTTTCTTGTGATGACAAAGACTAAGCCAAATGTACCATTTGTGGATCTTCATTTGTACCCAAATTGACTGCTTGTGTTCAATAAGCACTAAAGATCTATCTTGAAAATAACCAAGGAGACAATCAAATACCTCACCCCCAGGCACCTTAGAGAGGTTTTCACCCTCGAATATGTCCTTTCTTTTTACTTTTTTTGGTTCTAACACTACTACATAGTGGTTTTCATCATTAGAACTCCTATTCTTTTTATTTTGTGAAAAGGTACTTGATGTTGGTAGCCAATTCACTGGTGGAAGTGAGTACGGGTTCAATGGCATTCAAATAGCAGGCTATCTCATAATCATTTTAAAACATTAAAAGGTTAAGTTCATGATTACATTGGGATTAATCAATCAAATCGGGATGAACAAGGGGTAAATCAATGATAGGTTCAAGGTTATGAATATAAATGATATCTCGAATGACCAAAGATTCAAATTATATTAAGTAACTTCCTAAACTACCCAAATTGGGATTCGTCCTAATAAGTGAAGAATTATCCACTAAGGTAACATGTGAGTTCAAATCATCCAATCCTACATGTGAATCATCAACTAACTCGAGTTGAGAACTATATGTATGAACAACATCAATATCCATATCAATTGTAGAAGGCTCGAAGAGGGAGTCCCATTCATACTCATTGGAATTTGTTTATGAATCTCAACTAGGATGCTTACACCATGAAGGCTTGGGATGCCTGGATGTGGAAACCTCAATATCATCAAGGGTCGCATTCTATTGTTCTAAATTTGCAACTATCTCATGAGATATTGGACTATCTGAATCTCCCCAAAGGAGATTGGTAGAAGGGACCCAATCTTCACACATACCTTGCTAATTTTCCAGATTAGGTATTTACTCTTGTTCTTCTTCACTCTCTAACTTATCAAGGATAGGAGCAACATTCTTGTTGTGATTCACATATCCTAGGCCAATTGGCTTCTTAGACTTGTGTCTAAAAAGACCATGATCAAGGGGTTCAACTCTAGCATCCAATCTATTACTAAGAGGGCCATGTCTAGGATAGCCCATCTTCTTGACAAAATTATACCCTCTTCCATAAGCTTTAGGAGAGGGAGTGAAGTTCTCATTGTGCATATACTTCTCTTCTCTATAAATCCAATCTCTAACAACCACATCTTCTTTCTCATCTTGAATAGGCATTGACGACTATACAAATGTGTCAAATAATGTCATAACTGAAGAGGAAGGTTTCATCTCTTGTGAAGGTTTACCATAAGGCTTAGGTGCCAAGGTCTATGGAGTTGAACTTGTCTTTACATTCAACTAAAGTTGCATCAAAATCATCTGCTTCTCTATTGAGGGGAACATCAGTACTTGTTGAAATTGAGTTAATAGACAAAGTATTATCCCCAAGTATAGAAATCTTTGTTCCATTGTAAGGGAACTTAACACACTAATGATAGGTAGATGGCACTACTTGCATATCATGAATCCATGGTCTACCAAGTAAAGTATTGCACACAAGGGGTCCAACATCAACTATTTGGAATAAAATATCTTTTTTAATATGACAAATCCTAACAGGAAGGATGACCAACCCCTTTGAACTTCTCTCTACCTCATCAGAGGCTTTGATAGTAATCTTCCTTTTGGTATCAATAACTTGTTCAAAATAACCTAATGTCTTTAAAAGACTCAAAGAACAAATATTAAGCCCAACACCCCTATCTATCAACATGCGCTTAACATGGATTCTATAGATCATGACCTCAATATAAAGGGAAAGATTGTGTGGATGGCTCAAAGATTTATCTTCTTCCTCTGAAAAGGAAAGGTAATGAGAGATAACAATATGATTAACCATGTTTTGGAATTCATCGACATCTAAATTGTGAGATATACATACTTATTTTTTTACAAAATTCCTTTAGCCAATTAATGAGATTCATCATCTCTTGTTTTGGCTCATTCTAATATGTGAAAACACCGACATTCTGACAGTCCTACCAGTGGTCTTCACTATCTTGATTACTGATAATCAAGATCTATTCCTTTATATTTTTAAGTTTAATGTAGCTATGGGGGGTTGAAGGGAGGAATGTAAAGGAAGTTGATAATATTCCTACAATGAAGGGGGTTATATGTGTTAGGAAGGTTATGTGTTGGTTTGAAGTTTGAATTTTCCTTCTTTCGAAGATGTGCTTTACAGGTATCGAGGGAAATCACATGGGGTTCATAGAGGAATGCTATCTGTTGAGAGTATAAGGGTAATCTATCTCAGTCTACATATTTAGTATGGTTAAAAAGGAGAATTTGTTTGTCTAAACTTGAAGTGGAGCAGATGATATTAGGTCAAAAGCCTTTCTAGGTAGAAGTGTAGACTAATTTGGGGAATCATCTATTTTAATGGTTTGAGGAATTGACAGAAGCGTACTTGTCTTTTTATGAGTCGGGGAGACTTGGAGCAGAGTGACTTGATTCATTTCCAATTTAGCTTTGGCTCTGTTATTCGCATTGTATTTTACCTCTAGCTGAAATCCTAACCTCATTGTTGATTTCACCGATATCTCTTGAATGGTAGCACCTGGCTTTTTATTAATGATCTGATGTTTGTAATTTGCCTATGGTATATCATGGTGCTCTAGTTCATTATGCTCAATTAGACTAAAAAGGGGTTTGTTGTCTTCATTGCATGCCGTAAATTTGTAGAATGGGCAAGTTTGAGGGACGAAGGGTCGATGCATTGTATCCTATACTTGTTTGCTTCCATTTTTTATGCATTTGGGCCATACTTTGCAAACTACACCATAATATCTCTTCCATCAACATTTCTACCATCAAGATGCTCAACTGCCTTTGGTGCCTCATCAACATATTTGTACCGTACAAATGCAAATCCTCGGGACTCGCCAGTTCTTCTATCTCTAGGAATAAATATATCCACCACCTTCCCATATCGATTGAAGAGTAGAAATAGATCATCAGTGCTAATGTGAAATGTTATGTTAAGAACCATAAGTGAATATGTGTCTTTGATATTTAGAGGCAGATCTCCTAAAGTGCGACATTTTTTTATCTAGGGTAAATTGTTAAACTATTTTTTGGCCATGCTAAAGTTTAACTATTATTATTATTTTTAATATTATTATCGTGGTCCAATAATATTATTTGTCTTCCATTACTATTTAAATTTTTTGTTATAAAAATTATATTGTATTTGAAGATTGAATATTTTTAACGTAAAAGTTCATAATCATTTTTTTTAATTATAGAATTGAAGTCAAGAATTGTATATTAAATAGTGATGAATTTATTAAAATTATAGATTTATTTATTTTTTGATCGGTAAATGGCCAAGGCCATAATAAATTTTATTAATATAATTAAAAGATTTCCATTAGTTTTGCTCTGTTCAAACGGGCACTAGTAGGAAAGAACGGAGAAGAAAACCTCCAATCTTGCTCGGGACATAATATCATTTATTATTACATTGTAAAAGGGGCATACCCCAGTCAAATTACAATTAATTAATACAGACAAATACGGGGCATACCCCTATTGGATTACAATTGCTTACAAAACAAATACAGTCCATTGTCTCCATCCTTCTTGGTCTAACAAAAACTCCTTGCCAATGAGATGACAAAGTACCTACACCAACATTGATTTCTACCAGCTTATCTTAACATAAAACATGCTTAGAGATTCTAAAACAAATATCACATGAAGTTCATTCATAATTTAACAGAGGATCATGAATACTGACTAGATTAAAATTAGCTCAATATGACTACCTTCTCACCATTAATAGACCTATGATAATAAAACTCAAAGTAATGATATAAGGCCAACAATAATCCTCACAAGATTGAGAGCTATGAAGTCTAAACACAACTAATGCTTCTATCCATTAATCCTAAAACTGAGCGACAAACATATCTAGAATTAATATGACAAGATTTCAATACCATAAAGTGGTAAGAAAAGTCTATCTCTAGCCAGCCCTACAACCCAGCATATCAATGTGCAAAATATCTATAGGTTAATAATCATAAAATATCTGCAATGCAATATATCATGAATCTTAAAGCAACCTAAAAAGAATTCTACCAACAGAACTATCTTCGGACCAACGCAACATAGCCCAAGTAGTTTGAACTAAAACTGGTACCTCCACAAGAAGATCTTTAGGAGGAATCTGCATGCTCGAAAGAACCAACTCAACTCTAAATCCCTATTCAAGGACTAGAAGGTCTATCATTGTTTTAACCACTCTTGAATAACATGATAAAAAACACCATCCCTAAATAGCTTGCAGTCCAATAATAGGGGAAAAACCCTAAATAGGGCATATGAAAAGGAGTACCAACCCAACTCATAAGAGTATATGTAGAGCTAATCAAACTATACCGACCCAAACTGGGTCAATCCTCTAGATACAATCCTAAAACTCTCACTTACTGGCTGAATCCTTTAGGATTAATGCCTTATTGCGCTTAGATTATGCTACAGAAAATCGAGTAGCATTATATAATAATGAAGTTTAGAGTTAGATAAATTAAGGGCTTAACTTTACAGATAGAAATGGGCTTCTAGAAAATGAACGCATAAATTAAATATATATGACAAAACCAAAGAGCAATTGCCCAACATGTTATATTTTAATTTAAACCTCAAAAAATTTCATGGGGAGCCTCAAGCACCTCATCCTTAAATAATTTGACATAAATAAAATCTCTAATGTCAATAAATATGATAACCAATCATTATCTAGGAAAATATAGGGCTGAAATCTGCAACTAGAATTAATAAACATCTTAGTACCTGCCGAATTTCAAATAATAAACATAACAAAGAGGAGTCAAATTGAAAAAGGCAATCTTGCAAACATTCATGACCAGGACAAATCTAGATAATGGCTAATTCCAACATATATTCATATCAGTATTTGTAAAATATGCTTAGGCAAGATCTAGATTACATCCCGATAAGATTAGTAGCTATTCAGCTCTCAACCAGAGAAAATGCGAGAGAATACTAGCTATATGTAAAAGTCCTACTGGGTGTAAAAAGTCCATAGTTACAAAATTGCCTAATGGCTAATTTAATATTAACCCTAATATTCATAGAAGCTCCCCCAAAACACCATCCATGGTAGTTAATTTACTTCTAGTACATCGTTATAACTTCTAGGATATCATTTGGCTATTCCACGACATAGTTTGGTGGAAATTCAAAGTCCTCTTTAGCCCTACTGGTCTTTTTAGCGTTTGGGGTGCAAAATTCAAGGGCATTAAGGTTATCAAACACCACTCCTGGTTGAATATACGCATTGGACATCTGGAGGTATTTGATTAGCCAATCTCTATTATCTTCTGCAATTATCCCTCTCCAACATAGCAGATAATGAATACTCGCTTCCATTTTAGGCCATTCCTGATAGAACACGAGGTTTTCTCGAAGTATCAGTGATGGACACCTAAACGTAGTGTCTAGGTCCAATGAACCCAGCAACAATTTCATATATTTTTCTAGTAATGAAATTCAAAGATTCTCATCTATGCTATGGATGACCTGTTCCAAGCCCTTCCTCCATGTTGGGACAAATAGATCGCGACAAAGCCTAATAATATCTTCTGTCACAATCTTGGCTTTGGCCATAACTCCAATGAAAGATCCAATAACATCATTGTTGGTTCTCCATGTGTACTCATAATCAAAGATGCCTTCCCCAATTGCTCCACTAATGACCAAATGAGTCACGTCATCAATTGGGTAGAGTATCCTATTCCACCTTTCTAGTTTTACATTTCCACAAAAGGCCATGGTGCAGACTTCTGACATGTGAAACACATAAATGTTTGAATCCATATCTCAAGGAAAATGAAAGTGACAGTTTACTACCTCCAGTTATAGGCAAAGGAAGCACCTAGAAGCCTCTCAGTTAATGGTATCCAGTGATGTCATCTTGATAGACTTAGCCACTAAACCTTGCCATGATATGATTAAATCACAGGATGAAGGCTAAGTCTAGCCTAAATTGCCTAGAGATCCTAAATGCCATCCCAAAACATGATGACTAATAGCCGTGCTAGTAAGGTGGGGAGTGAACTAATAGATTGGCTAAAAACTTAAAAACTGCCAAGGTCTACCCATATGATTAATGAGGAGAAGGATGCCGATAGAAAGGGGGATCACACTACTGAGCCTGACTAGGAGTTAATGTAAATAAATAACTTAATAACCTATGAATGAATTTGAGATAAAATGAGGTTGAATTAAAAATAACTCTATATATATATTGACAATCTATATGTATTGGAGTAGTGAAAATTCAAGAGAGAATAAGATATAAGGAGCCAATAGCTAAGTCAAGAGACTAAGACTCTCGGTGAAGATGTGTCACTTTTAAAGAGTAATGCATTAGCTCCATTTGCCCCTATATTTTCCAAAAGATCCACTTTTTGGTTCCCCTCCCAAAAAATATGACAAATTCTACACTCTTCCAATTTATCCATTAAATCAAGGACTTCTTCTAATTGAGAATTGAGAACCCAATTAGGAGTAGAGCATTTTCTGATAGCATTTAATATAATCTGAGAATCTCCTTCTATGATGACCTTGGGGCATTTTAACTTGAGGCACAAAATGAGACCTTGCTTTAAAGCTTCTAGTTCTACTAGATTATTGGAGGTAGGTTTGATCGACAGGGATTTTTTGGTGATCCATTGCCCCCACTCACCTTTAATAATGCAACCATTCCTTGTTATTCCTAGGTTACCCCAAGTTGCACCATCAAAGTTTAATTTGACCCACCCAACTGGTGGTGGTTCCCATCTGCAGTTTTCCCTCGCCTTTTTATTAGATTTGATATAACTCATCGGTGGATTCAACATATTGGACCAAAGCTTCTTCATTTGTGCATCCCAATTAGAAAAGGACCCTTCTACTATTTACACATTTTTGAGGTGTGAGTTCGTAGTCTCAAAAATACTTGCTTCCATTTTAAAAATCAACTCCTTAAGCTTCAATTCTTGATTGCAAAATATTCATCAATTTTTCTCCTTCCAAATCTCCCATGCCACAATGGAGGGGGAGATATTCCATAGTTTGTGATATACACCTTTGACCAAATATGTGGGCTAGCCTTTTAGAAGAGTCATCAAAGTATTAGGGAAGGGGGTTGACCATCCCAGCTTATGCCTAAGCCATTCCCAAGATTTTTGGGAATATGATCCCCATCTTCTTCCCTTTGTTTACATAAAACACATCGGGAGGGACCCTGAATACCGAATTTGTGTAGCCTGTCCATAGTCAGAATCCTTTTTTGGGATGCCAACCATAGAAAGAACCCAATTTTTGGGAGACATGAAGTATCCTAGCATAAGTTTAGCAAGACTTCCACCTTTTCCCGAAATTGAGATTCTACTAAAGCCTTATATCCATTCTTTACACTATACTTGCCATCATTTGAGGTGGCCCAGATTAGAACATCTTGCTTTTTCGAATGCTAATTCTCCTATCTTCTAACAACTTTTCACAATCCTTGATCATCTCGGGATCCACATCCAAACCCTCCAAAGATTTCCAAACTGCTTTAGGGGAACAATCTATGGAGATCATAGTCTTGTAGTCACCGACTTTGCAACCCCATAGGTTATTAAGCTTATGTTTAAGTTCTGACAATATGAGGCTCTGATTAAGGGGAGGATGTCTGTCCCAAGAGTCTTCCCAAAATAGGCCTCATCTCCCTTACCGATGTCCCAAGTTAAATATTTGCTGATCAAAGGATGACACTTTAACATAACGTTCCAACTTTCTGACCCTTTAGGTGGGTTTCTAGTTCTAAAAAATGAAAGAGGATCGTCTATGTTAAGACATTTGTTCTACAAGATCTTAGCCCATTTGTGATTTCTTTCCTTATAAAGTCGCCAAATAAGTTTTGCCCCCAAGGTGACATTTTGCCAATACAAATTCTTGATTCTTAGCCCCCCTGATCCTTGGGTTTGCAAATGTTCTCCCATTTGATAAGCACCCATTTGTTATCCTCTTCACTGTCATTCCACAGAAAGTTTCACATTTTGGATTCAAATTTAAGGAGGTTTTGCTTAGATAAAGGAAGGCATGATAGCAGAAAAATGGGAATGGCTGATAGAACTAATCTAATCTTAGTGGTTTTACCTGCCTTAGTTAACCATTTGTCCTTCTAACCACCAAGCCTAGTATCCAATTTTTCTATTGTATTATTCCAAACCTTGCTTGATTTCTTACCTTTCTCCAAGCGATATTGAGATATTTGCAAGGAAAAACTCCTTTTTTATATCCCATGATCTTACAAATTTGATGTTCTATATCCAGTTTTGTATGAATAAAAAATATTTTAGATTTAAGTTCGTTGACTTTCTGTTTGGAGGCTTTCATATATGATTTAATAATGTCTTTGAGACCAAAAGCCTCTTTGACAGTGCTTTTGCCTAGCAAAATAGTATCATTTGCGTACTATTGGTGAGTAATGTTGGGCATATTTTTTGTTACCCTAATCCCTGAATTTTTTTGTTTTTTGTGTGCATCGGTCACTGCTCTCCCAAATGCTTTTGCCATTATGACGAATAGAGAGGGTGATAAAGGATCTCCTATCTAATAGCCCTTGATATGTCAAAGAAACCCTCTGGTATGCTGTTGATAAGAATAGAGATTTTGGGAGTCGATATGAATTTGAAGATAAGGTTAATCCATTGATGGGAAAACCCAAATACTTCCAATACCTTACATAAGAATCTCCAATCTACCATATCATATGCTTTCTGAATGTCTAGTTTCATGAACATACATGCTTCTTTGTTTGAACAAGCTAAATGAATTGTCTCTTGAATAGTGATGATTCTGTCAAGAATAGATCTGACTGGCATAAAACTAGTTTGTTCTTCTAAGACAATTTTGGGAAGAATACCTTTGAGCTTGTTAGCTAGGACCTTGGAGAAAACTTTGTAAATAGTGTTACAAAGTGTTATTGGTCTATAATCCCCTGGGGATAGAGGTTCCTCCTTTTTAGGGATCATTGTGAGAAAAGAGTGATTTATTTCTGATAGCAGAGCACCCCCATTTCTGGATGCTTCAATAGCTTTCTAGAGATCTATGCCTATGATATCCCAACATTTTTGGAAGAAGAAAGCCTGAAAGCTGTTAGGCCTTAGGGATTTATCTGGGTTCATATCAAATACTACTTTCCTAACTTCTTCCAAAGTAATTGGTTTGTTTAGAACCTTATTATCTTCGGGTGTGATACTTTTAGGAATTACCTTGAGTAGATTTGCTTGTGCTATTCTATTCGAACCTTCATAATAATATAGGATGTTCTGAAAGTAATCAACAAAGGTGTTAGCGATTTTACTTGGGTTATCCATTAGAGTGCCCAAGTGATTTTTGACACATGTAATTCTGCTTTTTGTTCTATTGTATAAAGTAGAGTTATGAAAATATTTAGTATTTCGGTCCCCTTCAGAAAGCCACCGTTCTCTCAATTTTTGTCGCCAAAATATTTCTCCTTTGGTTAATATATCTTCTTGCTTTGCTAATAACTCTTTTTCTAAAAGATAGCTGCCATTGTTCATACCATTTTTTATCACTTCTATATTTAAGTCTTTCAGCTACTTTTCTATGTCTAATTTAACTTGGAAGATGTTATTGAATTGTTCCTTGTTCCATCTAAGTATCCATTCTTTAAGAATTTTCATTTTGGCGATGAAAAAAAACATCTTTGAGCCTTTGAAACTGTCTTGAGCCCACCATTCTTTAATGTTATTAATGAAGTTTGGGTCTATGAACCACATTTTCTCACATTTAAATGGGTTCCTAGCAAGCTTATGAGGCTTGATGAATTCAAATCTGACCATAAAGTGATATGATCCTGCAATAGGTAAAATTGAGGATGAAACATTTAGATTATTTATGTCCAAATCTCCTTTAATCAGGAACCTATCCACTTTTCTGTAATATATGAAAAATATTTATGTCTATTGTTCCATGTGTAAATCCCATTGCTTGTTGGGATATCTATTAGATTATGCCAACGAGACCAATGTTGGAAATCTTTAGATGCTTGGGATAATTGTTGAATACCACCTATCTTTTATTGATGTTTAAAATAGTGTTAAAATCTCCTCCTAAAAAAAATAGATTGCCCTTGGGATTGTTCATAAATAGGCTAATTTCTTTCAATACTGACTTCTTATTGGAGTAACTTAGTGGACCATATATATATATATATAAGGATAAATTTAAGGTCTAATTTTAAGCTTTGAACACTACCGCTAATCCAATGATTACTAATATTTAGTATACTCATACGAACCTTTCTAGGATCCCAAAGAATCCCTAGGCCCCCTAACGCCCCTACTGATTCTTGAAACATAGATCTCCATAACCCAAGCATCTTATCTAGTTTACCTAATTCTACTATATCTAATTTAGATTCCTGAATTAAGACAATATCATATTCAAAGGTTTTGAGGTTATGTTTTAATAACCTCTTTTTGCTAGGGGCATTAAGGCCCCTAGCATTCCAAGTAGTAATCTTCATACCTGATCGAGAAGGCACTTCCCCTTCCCATTGTTAAAAAGCTAGTCTATCTTTTGTTGCTCTCTACTGTGTCCATCTACTTCCCTGAGTTCCTTTAATGATCTTCTTCCCCTTTTGCCCTTTGTTTTGCCACACATAGGCGATTTGAGACCTTCTTGATTCATGTGTATACCCAACTGATCTATATTAGATTTTTCCTTCTGCACAGTGGAGTTTTTGTCAATCATATTCTCTTTAATAACTTAATTTTCACATTCTTTTAGGAATTGATTCAAGAGACTAGCCTGCTTTTCTGTATCTAAATCAGCTTCCATCTTGTTGCCATTGTAGATTTCATTCCCTTTTTGTATCATGTTTGAACCTATCACTGTTGTCTAGTAATGTTTTAGATCATTGTCCTCATATCCAATCTTTAATAAGTCTCTCCTTAGGTCTTCACAAGTGTAATTGCTCCCCCCTAACTTGAGGATTCTCTGAATCAGTTCTTCCTTCTGTGTGTCAGTGCTCTTATCTATGTTTTCAAAACTGAATACTTGTATTAGATCATCTGTTAAATGATTTAGGCTACTTTCTTTTGATTTTGATATGCTTCCCTCTTCCCATTCTAGATCCCAAGTGCTGTCCTTATTCAAAAATTCCTAAAATTCTTTAACTAGCATCTTTTCCACTCTCTCTATTACCCTCCTCTAATGCTTGCTAATTGGTGTGAATGGTGAACTAATTGTGGCAGCTGGGGTTTGCCAGAATTTATTTTTAATGAACATAGATTCTATAATGGAATTTAGCTCTTAAGGTTGGCCCTGTGCTTTCTGATCCATACCCTCCTTCATACTGATTGCCTCATTGGTTACCTCAGGGGCATAGAATAACATAAAGTTCTCCATTTCCTCTATTTTACCCTCTATATTATCCTTTCTATTTTCTATTTGCTGAATATTTGAAATCTCTTTGTCCTCTTCGCATATGAGGTTTAGAGCAACCTCTATGTCTTTGTCAATGGGAGTGGCTTCTGTTTCCTTGAGATTGATTCTGTTGCAACTGAGTGGTTCCTTTCCCTGTTCCTTATATGTCTACTGATCCTTCTTGCATTGCTCCTTTATGTTACCATCAATGCTTGAGCCCTTATTATTTTTCAAAGACTTTCTCCTACCTTTTGATTTTCTCTCCTTGTTGAATTGTAAATCCTTTGTAGATTCTGGGTTCTTTTTTTTATTAACCACAATAATTAATTTTAGCTTCCTTTTATTTGCTGAATTATCCTTGGGCCAACTATTTAGTGTTTTTCCTATACAGAAAGGCTCTGTCTGAAATTCAAACTCTTTTGAGAGGGTTCCTACTCATACTGTTCTATTAATTTTTGCTTACCTCTTTTCTTCCAAATTCTTAACCATGGGAATTTTCTATCAAAATATGATGTGAGATATAAAGTCTTGAATCTGATCCTTCTATTATCATCTAATCTTAAGATCTCTGAAATTCTACCTTCATATATATGCATTATTAGATCATAAGTAGCTTTATTAGATATGACTTTATTGTGTAATTGTGAAGGTTGTTTGAAGTTTGTTTTCATAAGCAATTTAACATTGTTACAACATGAGTATGAAGAGTCAATGCCCAAAAGTTCTCCCATGGAAGAGCCTATACACCTAAGAGTTTCAATATGAAGAAGCTCCGGTGGTAGGGATGGGATGTTGAACCAAGTTGGGATCATGAAATCTAGCTTATCGATCTTAAAATCATGCGACCATTCTATGAATTTAACTGCATGGCCCTTAAAGAAACATTCTGAAACTGAAATAAACTCTCTCTTTATAGATTCTTCTATGCATTGTAAAAAAAAATCCTATCTGAGTGATGAGAAATACTTACTTGTTTGCTGCAGTTAGCTTCAAGCCAATCAGAGAGAAGCAGGAAGTCTTTCAGAGGGCCATTCCATATTGCGAAAATTCCACCCTTTAGGCATTCATTCCAAGTTTCTTCTGCCTCTTTATTAGTAACAAAAATCAGAGTATCTTTAGGAGAATCCTTGGGTTTTTGGGAAACCCTAGGATTGGGAGGTGGCGAGGTGATTGCTGAGGGGCACCTATGCGGAGGGATATAAGAAGGTGATTTCTTTCCTATAGAAGGCAACGACTTATAATGGTTTGAAGCTACAGGCGAAGATGTTTCTCCTTTTGGTTGTTTTCCAGGCGGAACCCCGAAATTAGGCTAGGCATATTTTGTAAGATTAAAAACCCTAAATTGATTATCTAAGCTTTCAATGGTGGAAATTGATCAAGGCTTAAGAAAACTTGATAGACTGGATTGATAAGTGTTAGGGTTTGAGCGAATTGGTGGCCCTTGAGTCCTCAGATGGCATTGTTGCTTTTCCTTAGGAATCTCCAAAATAGAGAATCTGTTTGTAGTGTTAATGGCAAATTTTGACTCCTTCAAATTATGGATGGGTGCATGAAACTTGTTCTAATCATTTACATCGATAGAATTGCAATGCGCGTACTTCTTCATGTAATTTTTCTTTTTATTTCTTTGAATATTCTACCCTACTTTAGTCGTTAGTATGTAAAAGTTCATCATTTTCGCTATAATAGAACATATAATCTAATTTATTTAAATTATAAATTTAAGTTTTATATTTAACTTTTAAAAAAATATTAATATTTATTAATTTTGAACATTTGATAGCTAAAATATGGTCTTTGCTAAATGACTAATTCAAATTATTTTTTGAAAAAAAATTATTTATTTTAAAAATCTGTATAATTTTTAATTTCATTATTCAAAGCAAACTTATATTTTTTATTTTTTTTGGCAGAACTTAGTTGCTTTACAATCTTGTTATATTAGTAATCATTGTATGTCTAGGGATTTGATCACTTTTATTATTATTATTGTTATCATTATATGGTTAGGGATTTGTTCACAAAAATATTTAAAAATCAATTATAAGTAGTTATATAATACATTGAATATAAATTTTAAATATTTTTATTTAATTTTAAATATTTTCAAAGGTTGTGTTATATGTCAATTTTTTAAAAAAAACTTTACTTTTAAAATAATTAATAAAAAAATTTAGTTTTTAAAAACAATTTTTGTTATATTTAAAATATAACCATGCCTAATTTCTATTTCAATTGTTGCAACCAAACATAAAATATACATCTTCCTAATGCTCTTAAAAACAATCATATTCAAATGACATTCCATAAATTATTAGGTCCTGCCAAAGGCAGGAAAACTTATGCATTCATGGAAGTGCTAATATGACATTAACATTGACCAATCAAATTAAAGAATTTAAAACATTATATGAAATTTCAAATGTTTATATATTTTTCTAATTTTTTATTATTTTATGAATCAGATTTTAATTTTCCTCAACAAAAATACAAATATTTTCTAACAACTTCATATTGCATTAATGAATGCATTAATTACAACTTTATCCTTTCAACATTTGTGACAAGTTGATAAGATTTTATTTTTTTCAATCATTTTATCTTCCACCCCACACGTCTAATCAATATTAATTCTCAATAAAAATATAATTTCAATATTTTATATCTTTCTATTTGAATTTCTAATTTTTTTAAAACTTTGATTTTTTAATAAAAGTTGTTAAATTATTAATGTTATTTTACTTTTGTACAAATAAATTAAACAATATTATTTTTTAATTATATTTTATTATAGTGTTTGTAATATGTATAATTGATAAGTGTTACAATTTGTAAATTATATATATTAAAATTAAATAGTTATATTTTATTTCTTATTTATTATATCATATTTATTCATCAACATCAAATTTATATGTATTATCGTTGGGGGGGTTTTTCCAACTACTTATGGTTCTCTAGTAGCATGCATAGCATGCTTAAACATATAATGTGATACTCCAAATGCTTGTCACTTTTTCAAGTTCTATAATTCAAATATTGGTATGGATAACTTTCCTCATTGCACAATGTAGAAGGTGCAAATTTGTCTAAAGCATATGTATTGATCGTAGTATGATATTAGGTACTTAGTGCCATATTGGGGACTTTGGCCTCTTATTCTTGGGCTTAAATGCCCAAATATATAATAACACGAGAACTTAACAACAAAATATGAGCCATCCTATCAGATCACAAGTGCATTTCTAGGCAAAAATTAATGCATTCACAATGTTAATTTAGAACTATTTAACCTTGTTCTCACTCATCTACACCTTTACAACCATTATGCATTGGGCGAACTATGACGCATTGCGTCTCTTGTTTAAGAATGCGAAAAAAGAGTTTATTCCTCCAACCAAACGGCCACAAGGAATATTAGAAACTTACAATATTAACGGGAGAAGACAATTTTGGAAAGGAAAGGTCCAACAATAAGCGTATTAGCTTAAATATGTTGAACACGTGTTATGATAGACGAGTTTTAGTCCTTGGTTGAGGATATCGAATGCGTCGGGTTCGCCACTTGTAACAGGTCAAAAAAATACTATTTTATGGAGTTCTGCTATTTTAAGACCCCTGAGACTTGTGACAGGTCAAAAAAAAACTATTTTATGGATTTTTGCTATTTTAAGACCCCTGAGGCTATATCCTTGATAAGTGCCAAATTCTCTATTTACTACCTCCTTTCTCCGAGTAATCCCGTCGCCGCCATTTGTGGCCATACCCGATTTGTGAGGTATTCTACAGGGAATATATTCTTTACTTTTAGGGCTTCATTGGTTCGAGAAGCATATGCATTATGCATTGCAGCAACGCAATGTTGCCGCGGTCTTTCCTGTCCAATCTTTGTGCCTTCCCAATCATCTTACCCGAAGAAGAGGTCGATTTAATACATGAAGCCAACAAATTTGACCGCCACCGCAGTAATTCATCAGCTTGCTTTCTCCGCAGCTGTAAATTATCTGAGCCCTTCAAAGCCTTTGTGCAGAATATAAAGGTTTCTATGTTTTTCCTGTTTTGGGTGAAGAGTTTTGTTCCGTTTGACTTACTGTTCGGACTATGAGGAAGAAGGTTCTTGCATTTAGTGGAGGGAGGCTCATTGCGACCAAGTCATGTACTGGCGAAATTGCTTTCAGGGTCGATGGAAGAGGTCTCAGTTCAACAAATAAATAAATTATCATGGATCTTTTGGTAATACCTCTGCTAACATTGCACCGCAAGGTAAATACCCCCTTTTTGTGATTTACATAGATACCCAAATTTTCCCTTTGTAATATTGTATCACAAGGTAGAATCAATTTTTAATTTTGGAAATTAGTTGGGCTACATGGATGTTCACATCTCCATTCTTTAATATTGTATGGCAAGAATCATTTTTGGTTTTCGAAATCTATTGAGTTACAAAGATATGGGCATCTCCTTTCTTTCACTTTGAATTACAAAGTGACACCACATCTCTGCTCTCAAATATTGCATGGCAAGGTAAAACCTTGTTTTTCAATCATCCGGGTTAGATGTAAATCACATCTCTGCTCTCTAACTTCGTATCACAAGCTAAGCGCATTTATTTATTTTAAAAATCAATTGGGTTACATAGATATCAACATCCCTGCTTTCTAATGTTGAATCGCAAGATAATATCATTATTTATATTGAAATCAATTGGGTTTCATAGATATCAACATCTTTGATTTTGAAATCAACTGGATTACATACTCTCTAGCATTGCATCAAGGTAAAATCTTCTTGTCTGTTTTCAGGGAAATCAACCGGATTACATGGATAGTAACCTCTCTGCACTCTTACATTGCATCACAAGATAAAGCCGTTTTTTAATTTGGAAATCAATTGGGTTGCATAGATGTAGACATCTTTGCTATCTTAAAATATTGAATAGGCATTCTTTTGTATCTTAAAGTCCTTCTGTCATGGGATTCTAGTCCATCAAGATCACTAGAATCAAATCCAACCATTATCTCAGAAGTTCTATTTCTATTTTTCAAATCTATTGATAAGAAAATTGTTGACATGCAAACATTATTTTGTCGGTTGTTTCTGAATTTGACTGTTTGCCTTTCTCTTCTACATTTTGAATCAAGTTCGATGATCTGTCCTCAGAGTTAAAATAATATTAATGGTTTTACATTTTCTCTTTCACATTTTGAATCAAACTCTATGATTTATCATAAAAACTCAGAAAACAACATAAATAAACTAAAATTTAAATATTTTATTTTCTTGATGACAGGCTTTTAGAGTTCTCCGCCACTTGAATGAATTCCATCGATAGACATGCTTTGGCTAGAAGCTCATTTTTCGCATGAGAAAATCATCAATGTTTTGTAAGAATGAAGTTGCAGAGGTGTTTGTGGGCTTCACCACGGGGCAAAAGCACCCTGACGATAAAGTCTTGGGGAATTATAGTGAGCAACATTGTAGCATATACAAAAACCTTGGCACTTTAGTTGCAGAGGTACACTTGCATTTGTCCTTTATCTTCAATTTCTACTTTGTTCATATGCAAATAAGAAAAATGTGTTTATGAGTTGTATTCTATTGTTTTGTGATTTTAGGTGAAGAGGAAATTTACAACATTATAATGTTGTCAAAAAGATGTTCTCAATGTTGTAGTGAAAGCTGGCATAGACGAGGCTTTTTTGATGGATGTGATCAAAGGTAGAGGTATGCTGCAAGGGGGAGGGATATGGAGGAGCTTGGTTAAAGGAACTGTTATTGGATAAGGAATCACATTGAAAACGCTTGACATTGATTGCTAGTGCAGCGGAATTAGGGGGAGGGATATGGAGGAACTTGGTTAAAGGAACTATTATTGGATCAGGAATCACATTGAAAGCGCTTGACATTGATTGTTGGTGGAGGGGAGTTATTGTTAATAGGTTTCTATTGTCTTTTAGTCAGAATGAGTTCATTGAGATCTACTTTCCTGATACTACTATCAAAGTTTGCCACGTGACAGTTTCCACTTTTCTTTGATCCATTTTTGAGTTGGGCATAAATCAGAGCATGGATAGGCTTTGATAGTATGTGAATCAAAAAAGTAGATTTCAAAAAGCTCCTCCCCATTGAAAGGTGATAGAGATCATCTATTAACAGTAGTTTTCTTCCACCAACAATCATTGTCAAGTGCGTCCACTGTGAACTCAGGCGAGCAATCCAAAGGTATCACTATGTACGGTGGAATAAGTCTCACATTTTTCAAAAACACCTCAACTAATGTTTTTCCTAAATTTATCCTACTGAACAACAATTTAAAGTTTCTGACTACTATTGACAAATTCAATGATAGTTCCTTCAAACTAGGTTATTCCAACTGAAGTTTCTCTGAACAAATTGCCCCTTAATTTTGCAATTCACCAGCTTAGTGGCTATACTTTGTCTTTTCAGAAAACATCTAAAACATTAAACGAGAAACTGAATTTCATGAAAAGTAGGCAAAAAAATGAAATGCAAGAATGATATGCATTGGCAAGTGGATTATTGTCTATTTAATATGGTCACAGAGATGTTTAACTGAAACTTAACTGTTTAGAATTAAGTTAGAATACCATACTTTTATAATGTTATTCCTATGCAGTTATTCCTGTAAAGGCACCAACAGATTTGTTATTACCTCCTATTAAACATCCCAACCTCTTAAAATGCCTCAAAGACCAGAATGAATTTCTCAATGGCTAGACAGCTGCTTGAAGCATTCAATTAGATCAAGCATTACAGAGAAATGAAGCAAGTAATAAGACATTAGGCACAAATAGAAGTAAAATGTTTGTGTGATAGATACCTTAAGCATTTAGCATATTAGCTAAATTGCTAATAGCTACCATCAGAACCTACAGTATTAGCTGCAAGATCATTGAGATAGAAAAAACATCAAAAAGTTCAAGAATGAATCGATGATTGTTAAAATCAAAACTTCATTGAAAATCCAAATGATTATGAATTCATATAAGAACTATATGTGAGACGGTTGTATATGGGTTGTTTGATCACTATGTTTGTAGTTGTTTGTTGATGTTTTTTAGATAGTTTTTGATGTTCTCATGCTGTTAGTGTGCTGTTGGTCTTTATACCCTCAGGCTGTCATTCTGTAAAGGTACTCCCATATTTTGCTGCTGGTTAATGTCAAAAATGAAATGTTCTTACACCCTTATATTGCAAGCATTTAGATTCTCACATGGAGATCTCGAAGGCACTGCAATGGATTGTATTGCGCATGTGTTGACGAATAGAGAATCCCATGTCTCTGAATCTGCTCTCGAGTTGTAAAAATCTTATAGAAAGAACTTTTGATGATTTTTAATTTGAAGGTATTTAATCATTACGTTAGTTAGATCTGTCAAAAGCATAAAAATAAATCTGTAAGAGAATTTCAATCAATGGCAAGAGTTGCAAACGCATCAAGCTACCACAAGGAACAGCATAATGAAATTTTACACTGATAAATTCTCTATGCTATCTGAGATCAACATCAGCAAGCAACTTTTAGCAAAAGAAAATTGAGATTGCGATCTATGTTTGGTTTTGTTTACATTCGCATTGAATTCTACCCTGTTGTTTAATCTTATCATCTAATCAATTATCACAAACATAGGGAATTAACTTAAGATTTAAAACAACAGAAGAATATTTCCAATAAAGAAGGTGCAAATCAAATCTATGTAATGAAAATTCAATCTATGCATCGAGGGACAGTTGGAGGCGTACTGGATCTATAATAGAGTAAAAGAGATTGATAGTGTCACAACAACCTTTTGGAAGCCAGCTTTTCATTGCAAACTAATCATGAGCTGTATTTGATCTAGTCTAAATCACTTATTGAATAGAGAGAGAGGAATACAATATTTTCATTTATAGAGATCTATTATTACAGTTATGGATGAAGCCACTACTCTTCCATTATCATTTGAAGTTACGCATGAACTGATTCGACTGCTCTTCCATAATTGTTGCTGGGAGAATCTTTGTGCGCTCCATTTTTAATTACTCAATCTTCCACCTCTGCTTCATCATTGCCAGTGTTGGATTTATTTTGTAACTTACTGCTTTCTTTTTAGAATGCCTCTCAGTGTGATTATGATTTAATATTATAATGTATTTTATATTTTTTATTGTTTGTTCTATATCTATATTAATTTAGTAACTTGCTCGGTAAATTGAATGTTTTTTTGCAGATATTATCAATTTATAATTGCTGACTAATTTTACGTTCTTTTAATCTTTTTGACAATCAACATTTTTCTTGAAGTGTAAAATAAAGTGATTGAAATCACCAAACCCTTGTAAAAAAAATCATATAATAGGTTGAGGTGACCATCAAATCCTAGGCATGGTTTGTAGATAACTGGTGCCTAAAGTCTCAATTCCACAAGATCCTTCTTTGGTGTGACCCATGCATCTTGAAATTCTCAAAATCTCTTTTGAATGTCTCCAACTTGACTGCTTTGATTTGATCACTACCTTGGTAAGCGTAGCTGTCTTGGCATCTGCAATTCTCAGAAATAAGCCCTTATTAAGAGCTATTTGAATGTGAAATAAGATTTCAGCATTCTTCTTCTAGACCTCATTTGCTGTCTTATCCTTATCTGTGAAGGCATTCCAGTGAGCTGGCTCTGCATATCCTGATTTTACAATCTTCTATAATTTTTTCCTATCTAGAAATGTCATTTTGCATGGATCACACCAAAGAAGGATCTTGTGCAACTGGGAGTTCAAGCATCAGTTATCTACTTGGTTCCAAGAAGTTTTTTCTTGTAATTGAAGGAAAATTCTGGGTTATCATATCACCATGCTCAGGTATATGCAGATGAATGGTGTTGACTCTTCGAGACATTGGTAGTGACAATCTATGTGCTTTCTTTCTGTCTAATTCTTTTCGGTTTTCTCGAAGGGACTGCTTCAGTTTCTTTATGCACTAAACAAGTTTAGAGCAGTGTCATTTTTAAATTTTTTTCCCAAAAACAATCTGATTCTTATATTGTCTTGCAAGTTATTGGATGACTTCCTGTTGTGAGGAGGTAGAGTATCACACAATGTAACAGCTTATCCTTGAGCAGCGTGAGAAAGATTATTACTATACCACGATTATACCAAATTACCAATCAATCGATATGGTTATTTAGTGATACTAAATAATTGCAAATTTCTTGTAGCTATTGCTAGATATGGGTAAAGAATTTTGTTTCCTATCACTAACAGTATTGACTATGAGAAAGTAGCCTTCCGTTCCTAGTGGAGGAAGCTTCACAGTGACATTATGATCTACTGGTCAGCATGCTTTCAACCTTCTTCATATTCTAAAAGCCTTCAGGACAACTCTTTGAATTAGATCCATTATCAACTAATGTTTGTTTTATCTGAATGTTTTTATAATTAAATATAATCTATAATGGATGATGTTTGTCTATATCAGTTGCACATACAATCTTAGAATTATTATGATTGTTAGATTCAAAATATTAATCATGTTTGTCCCATGGTAATGTAACGATGACTGTATAATATCTTGTTTTCTGATTTCTAGGATGCAATTGGAGCAGTTGTTTACTGATAAATTCCAAAAGAAGTCAAAGGGAGAAGTACCATAAATATACAATTTTCTATCAACACACATTTTTGAAATGCATAGGTTCATTAAATAACAGTAGCCCATAAATCAATGTTGGCCTTTAAACAGAAGTATAGTTCCAAGAATTTTTTAACAATTAAAGGAAAGTTCCAGGTAATTCTCACCATGCTGGAAGTTAACAGCAATAGGGCTCATTTGCTTTGGTTGTCTAAACTTTGCAGAACAATGTTATATTCTTATCTTTTGCTAAAAGCAATACTTCCATTTTGTTTCAAGTGAAATCAGAAAAATCCATGGTCTGAGGCTTGACCTTCCAATCTATCTATCTGGTCTCTGCATACATACATACATATCCCACCATGTTCTCTCTCTCATCTGCAATCACTGCCTCTTACATTCTCTGATCATGACAGTAACGTATGCTTCACCACCCATGTGAAAGATTGCTACATACTCTACCATGACCATAACAATCTATCAATTTGGTTACTCTGCAACCCTAAATTATTTCAGCTGGCTGGCATGCGATACAGTCTATAATAGAAGGAAATCACCACAAAAGGCCATATCTGTGTGGTATGTGAAATGACACCAATCATAAGTTATTATTTAAAAGGTGGAGATAAAGCTGCCGTGTGTAAAGAATACTGTTCATCATTACTAATTACTGTGAGGAAGAAACCTCTTGTTTTTAGCGGAGGCTGCACAGTCACAGATTCATCAAGTGGTCAGATTGTTTTCAGAGTGGAAGGAAGGGGACCGAGCTCAGAAAACAGATTGCTCTTATGGATTTTCTGGTAAAAACGTCTCCTTACATTGCTCTGTAAAATGAAATGTTTTCTTTTCCTTGATCTATAAATCACCCATTTCCTAGATGTATATTAATCTTAAGAGATTTTGCAGATATGTTATTTTTAGTATTTTTTATACTTAGTTCAGTTGACTTACTGTATAAAAGGGTTTTGCAATGTGCAACCATTTGTGGGGATTTAGTGGGGAGAAATATGATTGGGAGAAACCCATTTCCAGTGTGAAGAAACCATTGATGTTCAGTAAGAGTGGTTATAGGGAGGTATTTTTAGAAACCAATACAAGAAAGAAGCAGGCTGGTTATACAGTGCAAGGGAGTTAATGGAGCGTTATTTCTAGACCTACAATGGGTCTACCACAATGGTTGCAGAGGTATTTTGTCAACTGTTTTTTTAACTATAGTAAATGTTTTTTCATTGTATTTATGACTGGAAGAGACAAATTTATTTTTTATATAAAACAAATCTTAAGATAATTTGGAACTGAAAATATCAAAGATTATTTTAGCTATGTTTTTTTATTTGTCTGTATTTTTATTCTAGTTTATTGTTTATCCTTTCTTGTGCCTTCATTTCTTGATAGTGGATTTGATAGTGGATCATAGAGTTTGATAGAATATGTTGAATATAAAAATACAGACAAATTTTATAAGATAATAATTAGAAATTAATGGACAATAAAAATTTCTTATTTCTAATATTTTTATTATTATAGATCAATTCTTAAAAAATGACTATTTTTAGAACAGGTCTTTATGATTTTTAGTCATATTTTTTAATGATCTTCTTTTATGTTAGTAAATTAGAGCATAATGATTCCAGTTGAACTTATGAGTTAGAATTTTATTTTGTAGGTGAAGAAGAAGTTTGAATAGGAAATTTGCTTCTTTGGATGTCATGTTGGTCAAAGATGTTTTAGTGAAAAATCAAACTTTTATAATTTTAGTTTTTCTTGTTTAGCTACTTTGTTTTTTAATCTTTAAAATAATATTTTTATGTTTGTGAGTTTCTTAAAAATTAAAATTAATTTTATAATGATTTTAAGCCAAAGAAAATCAAAGAAAGTTTATTTTCTTCCAAGCTAAGTAAAGCAATCAAACTATATATATATATAAGATTACTATAGCTAACTTGAATTCTATTATATTCTTGAAGAGAGTTTGTTATTAGATTAAATAGAATATTTAACATTTGCGGGGTTTTTCCCTCATTGGGGTTTTCCCCACATTGCGTTTCCCTGGGTACAATTGTGTTATTGTGCAATTAATTTGGAGTTGAGTTATGGGAAATTGGTCCACGGTATTAGAGCTATGAGAAATTAACGTGGTTTTAAAGCTCTAAACTTTCAATACAAAGTTGACATTTGTGACAAATTTTAAAAAGATAAAAAATAGATTTTTGTCTCTGGTTTCTTTTGTGGCCATGAGATGCATTGTAAGGTGGTTGTAGTGATCATCCTCTAGTATAAGGTTTGCATGCTGCTGATTCAAAGAGCAATGATGGGTTGTGTGGAGTGAGTGAGTAAGAGAATTTATAGAGGAAGATATTCCCTCTATATATTGAGATGAAGAGATTTTTCAAATATATTGAGAGGAAGAGATTTTCGAAAGAATCTAGGGAAGAAGAGGCAATAAAATTTGAGCAAGGGAAGTGGAATCAATTATTCTTGTAGATAGAAATTGTTATACTTTTTGCTGTGATCTTTTTAATTCTTTCAAAGATAATATTTAATACAAGTTTTTGTGTGCACATTCAATGAGAGTTGTTTTCTTCGTAGAGAGGATTGTGAGGCTAGAGTTCTTTTGGCATAATTATTGTGGCAATCTTGTACTTTGTTATTGCTCTTAAGCTGAATGTGTGGTTGCAAGTTTTCTTCATCAAAGATTGTATACAAAACTAGTTAGTGAAGCTCTAGTACTTTCCTATGGACAAACATAGAGGAATAATTTGAAAAAGCTTTGTTGAAAAATAAGTTTGTATTCTTCAAGGATAAGTTGAGTGTTTTACAAAACACCTTCGCTAAGGTTTGTTAGTTTTTCTTGTTTAGCTCAAAAGGTGGAGTAAAGTTGTTTTAAAGCAACTTGAGTTGGACATTTAGCAACAACTTTATGTTTTATTTTTTAAGGATAAGTTGTGTGTTGTACAGAACACCTTCCTTGCTAAGGAGTGTTAGTTTTTCTTGTTTAGCTTGTAAGGTGGAGTAGAGTTGTTTTAAAACTTGAGTTGGACATTAAACAACCACCTTGTTTTTTTTTTTTTTTTTTTAAGAATATTTCTAAGATTGTGAGTTTGAGAAAATCGAAAAGTGAAATTTTTATATATATGATCTAAAGCTAAAGAAATCAAGGAAGTATTCTTTTTTTGCAAGCTAAGTGAAGAAGTTGGGTTTTATATATGTAAGATTGTTGTAACAAACTTGTTTAGGATTCTATTGTATTGTGAAGAATAAGTTGGTTGTTAGGCTGAATAGAAGATCCAATATTTGTAGGTTTTTTCCCAAATTGAGGTTTCTTGGGTATATTTGTGTTATTGTTTATGTATAATTGGTTTCTACTATTTTTTGCTTCTACTATTAGTTTCCATTAATTGACCTAGAGTATTGATATAAATTAGATGTAATTTTCTCTTGTAAATTTATTCTGCAATTTATCTATAGTTGAGTTAATGATGAATTTTTTGTTTGAAATTGGTGCTTAGCAAATGAAAAATCTGATTACGTGATGTCTAAAGGGAAGTCTGAAGCTTTTTTTGGTCTTTACTAGTAGTGATTGCATGTTTATTTCTTCCATTCGGTTGGCTTGGATAATGATCTATTATTATTATTATTAATATTATTAGAAAAAATGTGTATGAAAGAGTTCTATACCAAAGCAAATAGATAAGTATAGTTATAAAGATCTTAATCTAAAACATAAATATAAGACTATATTTAAGAAAAAAAGCAATCAAATAAAGATTTTATTCTAAAAAATAAATATGAAAGCATCATTAAGAAAAAGAGCTAAACTATTAGATAACATAGAAAAAAAACTTCAAGAACCCACTTTTTATATGATATTAGGAGTTTGCCAGAACGCTAACTGTTAGTAAATGGGCTCTTTAACTTTGTTATTGATACACTTATATTGGATTTCTAATGTGGCATATAGACTTTAATAGTTCATATTTTGTTGTGACATTCATTGATCAATTTTTTTAAATAATTTAATTTAATTCTAATTTTAAAAATTCTTCTCCAATGATAGTCAATTCAACTAATCCTCCACCTTACATTCCAACACACATGTAGCTAAGAAAATTCAATATTCCCTATTCATAAGAAGGGAGGGAGATAGGTGTTATCTTATACGTTATTCATTATACCCATACATTGTGTTTGTAGTAAGAATAAATTTATGTTCTCTTCATTTTCCTCATTTCCTTCCATTTCATCATAAAAAGAAATTTCCTAGGCCAATGCAAGAATGTTTTTGATTAATTGAAAACAAGTTTTGAAGGGGCTCTAAAATTACCCATTACAAAGTAGGCTTTTAACTGAGGGACTTGAAACCCACTCAATGAGATATGCACTATGCTCTATTAAAAGAAATGAAACAAAGATTAAAAAAGACAAAGATGAAGCAAGGGGATCCAAGCCACACATTTCCCCCATGCAATAGATATGGCAGTCAAGAAACAATAGGACAATTAATCAACAAACTAACTAATAAAGGAACAAACAACATAAATTAAGATTTGTTATGGGATGTAAGGGTCATGCAAAAAAAATAGATGATTCTTTTGATGTTTTCCTTTGATTGTAATCAACCCTCCTTCAACCTTGGTAGCCTTAGTATGCCAAGCCAATAAGTCCTCAGATCTATCAAAACCAATTGAGGAAGGGGTGACAAGTTCTCCAAGGGATGGAACATATGAAGAACCAACACTAATAGAGGATACAATGCCTCCAACAACAAGGGTAGTGAGCTCCTTAGGGCCAAGAAGAGAAGTAGAGACAACATCAATAGTCAAGTTAATAGTGTTACTTTTAGCAAAGACAATAACAACAATCAAATCAACAAAATTACTTTTAGTAGAGACAACAATCATGCCTTCAACTCTAACATTAGAAGGAACAACAACATCATTTAAAGAGGAGGGAATCATAATGGGATGAGGGGGAGACTCATCATCAAGAGCTAACCTTGTTCATTGGCTTGCCCATTTGAATGAGAAGACCTTAAGAATAGAATAATGACAAGTAGAGGCACCCTTCCACCACGAGGAAGACTTCTTCAGTTTAATGGCCGCGACATGCCTGATCTTGAAACACTTTCTACATCTGAAAGAAATGCTCTCATAGTTGAATGTCTAGATCCAAGAATCCTTTAGGGACATGAGCTTAATCTCAACAGGAAAATCGTTAGAAGCATAAATGTAAACAAGAATGTAGGCAAAGGTAGAGTGATAATATTAAAGGACTACTCATCTACCATAAGAATGTCTCCAAGAGTGTCACCAACTTCTTTAAGGACATGATCCACCTAAAGATGAAAAGTGAGGTAGGGAAGGTTGACCCAGATGGACATCTTACAAAAGGAGTCTAAAGAAGGGTCAAAATGCTCATACTAGGGATTCATCATCAAAGGGAAGTGGTTCTCCCAGTTAAAAGAAAAATACTTGTATAGAATAGACCATCTATCCAAAACATTTTCAAACTTGGCAACAAAAAGACCCCTAGCTGAAGGAATTATGTGAACCGAATTTGTGATGATAGGTTCCTAGTGATTGGTTATCCACTGATGGAGCCCAAGGATAGAGGACCAAAAAACTCTAAATCTACAAATAATAGCATGAGAGGAAAGGCCAGAGGGAAACTAATGAGTCTTTGCAGCAAACTCCTCTTCCGGCATAATGACAATAAATCGATAGGCTAGAAATGGAACAACCTTAACCCTACCACTTCTAGTCACAACTTTCTTGGCATAGGAACTTCCACTGGGCTTGGATGGGTCTCCACTAGCCTCTTACCAATAACAAGTGAAGAGGACACTAAAGCCTTAAAACACCAACAATAGAATGTTATTTGTAAGAAATACTAGTAGAAGTGTCATAACTCATGTGTTTGGTTTAATAGATATTGACTGACATGAACAATCCTTCTTTTAGAAGACTCATCGTATAGTTTAATAAAGATCAATGTTTGAATAATCTTAAAGGCAAGTTTGAGAGGTTGTTCAAAATATTTGTTCGTACAAGAATTTTTTTTAATGTTTTTTTTAAAGCTTTTTTCAATTTGTTTTTGGATTGTTTATGTTTTTGTAATTTTCAAGACTTTTTATGATTCATGAATATTATTTGATCACTATGTGATTCATTCTCAAGCATGATATAGTTTTTTATTCTTAATATCTAGCAAGCCAAAATGGATAATTAGAAGACGAAAAATTATAGGTGTAAAAAAATGGATAAACACAAGATGGAGGGAGCTTATTTAGTTTATCAATGAAATTTATCCAAGCTAAGGGATTAAGTATCTCAATGCATGGTAATTGATTTGGTGCGTTTAAAAAACATGTTGTCTAAGGAAATGGACACGTCATGAGTATTTTAAAAACATCTTTTTTTATGGTTTGCATTTTATGTTCTTAGTAATACAAGGAAATTGGATTTTGGATTTTTAGATTTTGATAAAGAAAGGTGATCTGGATTTTGGGGTTGAGGGACCCAAAATGGATTTGGAAAGGGATGATAGAGTATATTTTAGTGGAAGATTAGAGGAAACCCTTAAGGTAGCAAACTCGAATGCCAACTTTGATTTTTATATAATGTGCAAGTTTTGCATGAGCAACTTGGGAATCCACATAGTTCTTGATTTATCTTTTCTTTGTGGTTTTGTAGAATGAATTGCTATAAAAAGAAATTTAGCAATGAATATCGATTTTGATTTTACTTTTTTCTTTTGGATCAAATTTTGCTTTTTATTTGCATGTATTATAGAAGGGACATGTTGATCTTTTGATGCACGCAGATTTATTGACTTATAAATTTTATGTTTAACATCTAAGTTGCTTCTAAGGACATGGATGGATAGGAATGATATGTAGGTCTTTTGGACAAGTTCATGTAGATGATTGGTTGAAGGGACACAAATATGTGTGGCCTTGTTGATCTTGGCATATAATAGGGTAATATGATTTACCATGAGGGATATAAGGACCCAGGATAGATGACATGGACGAGGGCTTTAATTTTAGGATATATGGACCCAAATTAGATTTTAAGGATGGGAGAGATGTAGTTTTGCATTGAAATGAAGAAATGCATGATCTATGAGGGATAACAACATCTTGAGTGTGAGTCATGTAACCAAGGCCAATATAATTAGGATTTGGTACTAGATGAAGATATTCTTAGAAACTAATGTCCACTCACACAACTGAGAGGGGGAGGGGTGGGTGGCGGTGGTGGTGAATCAGTTGTGAGAAAATTTAATATTCAACTTATTAAATTTAACTTTCAACTTATTAAATTTAACTTCAATAACCAATACAATGAATTTGTACTAATATAAATGTTCCTTGTGAAAGGATGTGACCCTGGTAGGAGCCAATTACAATGCAATTAGTACATTAGTCCTTGTTAGGAGACTTTGATCCCTTGTCATAAGGTTCTAACCTTGTTAAAGGTCAATAGGAAGACAACTAAACCCATAATCCAAATTACTTTAGTCAACAATGAAGAGTAGATCTTCAAGATAACATATCCAAAATATTAACTGACCAATAGTGCAACTCAATTGCCAATACAATTCTTTTGATGTTCAAATCCAATGTATAATCTCTACCTCTTCTCTGCTCTTATCAAATTCCCAACCTCAACAAACAACTAACACACAATAGCCATAATACACAATCACACTAACTAATAAGGAAAACATCTTTCCTTTATACCCTAATCAAATAACTCATTAGGTTGGCCTATTAAGGATTTTCCAAAATACAATGATCATATAGGGCCTCATTAAGGCATACACACCTTTTCAAGAATCATTGCAATTATTGCAATAGTGCTCCCACATGTTACAATAAATTTCACACTTTTCCCAATGATGAAAAACACGTTACACTAACAAAATAATCTTCTAATGAAACATCACACATTTTGCTGTCATGGCCTCTTTAGAATACTCTCCATGACATGATAACATGAACATATCATTATGAACATGTCTTTTGTAGTTGAAACAATAAATCACCAATTGTAAACACCAATCACCAATTTTTAATAGTAAATCACAAATCACCATGTCTTTATCAATCAATCACATCTTTGCTTTCATTGATCACCAATTTTAATACAATAAATTAATCACATCTTTGCTTTCAGTAATTTCCAATTTTAAATAGTAAATCACAAATCAACTTTATTTGCAGTTTATTGAGGCTATTTCTAGTTTACCTAGAACATCACTATCTGTTAACTAAGCATTAAGAATTCATTCAACTTAATAAAATATTCGCATAAATTAAACACAAGTATTTATCTCATGGAAATCTAATTAGCGTAAAAACTAGAGCGTGAGATTGATGCTCACAACTAGTTGTACTCTTTTGGAATACATTTTATTAGGAGCTTGTCTGAGTAAGGGTTACAAAAACATTGTTAGGTGTTACCCTATTAAGGGATTTCCCTGAGATCTATTAAAGTCTTTACTCTACTAGAAGTGACTTGATTAGAGGATATAAACACTCTAATCTAAGAATGGCACCCTAGTAAAGGATGTACAAAAGATTTATTAGGGTAACTCGATTAGGGATTTTATTGTCACAATTGTTAGAGAGTAACAACTAACAATGATATGCAGTTTGCACTAACTTTGTTAGTTTAGATCCATCACAATTCTATACCACAATAATGCATCATTACAATCCTCTGATCAAATTTGTATCTTTTTTGTGATCACAACAATTCCCCTATACTGTCAATAGTCACCTCTATTCACTACTACCATCAAAATTATTCTTGCAAATCCATCATCTCCATAAGTCATTTTTGACCTTGTAGAAGCTTCTCGAGCAATCCTCCTTGTCCTTGCCTTGATTACAATATCATCACCATGCTTCTTGAATTACGCTTTAGTCATCCCATTTTCTAATTTGTCCTCCATTTACTCATTTCTCACCTATAATCCTCGTCTGTTTCCGATAAGTCATCCTTTGCTCCAATAAGATACTGCTCCTAGTTCTCTGATAAGTCCTAGTATTTCCTATTACATTCTATTCTCAACAAAAATATTTTATTTACTTCTTTACTCAATGTTAGATTATTCTCTGCTAGTATCCTCTTTGCTATATGCATTCAGATCTTTTCATAAACAACCAAACCATTAACTATATATCACTATCTTTTTCAATTGTTACCCGATAAAATTCTTATCGACATAACTATGTGCCCTTCTCAATATTCCTAAAATTCTTTTTCTAAAGATATGGTAACAAGTCAAAACAATATATCAATAAGTTTTTCATTAATGACACATAGTATATGTCATGTCATGTTTATCAATTATATTCTAATCATCTACAACTTGTCCTCTTCAACAATTTTGTCATCGAAATTAGTTATCTCAAAAATTATTTTGGTGCAACATGATGAACAAGGTAGATTAGATAAGATCAGATAAATATATTAATGTCAAACGAGAGACCACAATGTAGTTCTATGGGACTAGAAGCTTACAACCAATACGTAGCACTAAACGGAACACCAAATGGTGCTGATAAAGAACACCAAATGGTATTTGCGAAAGAACATGAACAAAGTCAAGCAACAGAGGAGAGAGAGAGAGAGAGAGAGAGCGAGGATGTGCGTGTGGCAAACCTGTACAAATTGTGTACATCAAATAGCCTTAAAGGCTGACCTCGAGTCCCAACCTGTAGGAAAAGTGTCTCAAATCACTGCCTTATGGTTTCTGATCACTGCCCACTTACCCTCCTACTGAGCAACCATAACAAGAACCCAAGCTTGCTTAAGTTTTGTCACTTGTGATCTAGTAAGATCCTCATCAAGATAAATCTTGGTGGAGAGAGGGAAAAGCTTCCTCTTTTCCCTAAGAACTTAAAGGCGGTTAGCAAGTGAGAGGAACTAGATAAAGAGGGTGCTATCATGCCCAAGCCAAGCACAGTCTTGTGTGATGTCAGTGATATGCAATGTTGGAAATATTCAAGACTATGCTAAGTTACTGAGAGGGGAGGGGTGAATTAGTAACTTCTAAAAACTTCTACCAATTTCAAATTTTGATCCAATAAACCATTTAGCATTTAATTTATCACATCTGATCTAATTGCATACAAAAGCATTCACAATACTTGAACACAATGATTTGGTGACCCAGAAACCTTCCAAATAGAAAGTAAAACTGGGGTGGGGATGATACTCACAAACTTTAGTACTGTAGTATAAAGTTGGCTTGTTAAGGCTTACATTGACCACTTCTGATGATCTACTTTGTTAGGAGCAAATAGGATTGCTAGGTCCACCTTGTGAGAGGATTTACAAACATACAATGAACTATGCACTTGGTAAAGAGATTTAGAAAAGACTATTAGGTCTACCTTGTTAGAGGATTTTGACTAGTTCACCTATTAGGATGAAGTAGTAGATCTTTGGCTTGCAACTGATTTTACTGATAGAGATTCCTTGATGTACTGATCACCTTTATGTGATAGATTTGTCACTACTACTCCTTTTGTTGATATGACCTTCATAAATCTTTATCTGCTGCTTAAATTTGCATTCTTGCACTTGCATTACGTATTCATTGCATTCTACTCTGCATTGGATATGATACAATACATCACATATATATACCAATCCAATTTAAAAAATCACGAAGTCAGCCATGACACAAGTTAACACAAATATTACAAAGTCAGCCTATATGAAGATACTCGGATTCTGAAGACTGACTCAGTGAGGTTCTGATACTCAACATCCGCTGTCACTGCTTGACATCATCATGCTTTTGGTGAACGTAGAAGCTCAATCCATACTAATCACTTTCAAGTAGTCTTGAACTTGGTCTGCACTGGTGACTCAGTAGATATTGTGCAACTTGTCAAACACTGAATCACTTGGTTACCATGGAGTGGCTTGGTCAACACTGCCTTCACATTGCATGAACTAAGAACTCGGTAGACACTACAATGCTTGGTAACCACTGAGAATAGTCCAAAGGACTCGGTAGCAACTGTAGAAGCTCGGTGTATATTGAATTACATGACAAACACTGTAAATTGTTCATTGAGCTTAGTAGCTATACATAATCTAAATAAGCATGTGTCGCTAATAACAAACTTGATTGATATGTCAACAATCTCCCCCTTTGGCATTAGTGACAAAAACACTTATTAGCCCAAAACTGAATACCTTGTATTCATCACCATGTGATACTAGCTTGGTCATTTTTTGAGATTTTTCAAAATTGATCTTTGTAAGATATATACAAAGTATATTTATACCATAGTATATATCTCCCCCATACAATGTGATCTACTATGTACATGAAACTTTTCTCTTATATACATATCCCCCCCCCCCCCCCCCCCATAACTCTACTCTTCTCCCTCTTTAACTTTTCTCCCATATCTTATCTCTTCTCCCCCTTGTTGACAGTAATGCCAAAGATTTATTCAACATATTTACACGGAGACACCAAAATGAGATAAGAATTCAGAGTGTACCTCGAGGCTAATTGCAAATGATTTATCCCAATTTTCTTGAAGAACCTTACATGTCTGAATGGAAATTTGCACTTAAGCTGATAGTTCAATCATATGATCAACAACAGAAAAATTGTTGTTATGAATCATGGTTTTTGAATAAGCAATATGTTTCTGCATAGATTCCATGACTGGAAGGATCATATTTTGTATATCAACTAGTGTGGAATGGATCCTTGCTTCTTCTCTTAACAACTCTGCTTGCACATCTAACAAAAATTTGATCTTCTTAAAATGTGTAGAGCTTGAACTAGGTTCAAGTTGCAACTGCTGAGCACTTTCCTTAAGATCAGTATCAATTTTGGACAATTTGTCCTTAACTTCTATGTTATACTCGGTAACATCACATAGCTTTGTAAAAAGTGATGACACAGTGGAACATGATGCTTCAAGGTTAACCAAAATTGTTGATAATTCAACTTGATTAATAGCAATTTTTTGAGCAATGTGCTCCAACACTTTATTATTGAATTTCTTTTCTGCCTTTTAAATCAACTTCTCTTGTCATGTATCCTCATTAAACTTTTGGACTGCCTCCTCAAGTTGAAACAAAATAGGTTGAGAAGAATCAACCTCAATTTCAATAGCCTTAGTCAAAATGATTTTAGCATCATCTAATATCTTATATTCTCTCTCCCTTTCTTCTCTTAATTTTTCCTGCTTGGCCTTTTTCTGAAGAAGCCCACCAACCATGTGCATTTGGTCTATAGAAAGATTGTGGAAATCCCATTTGGGAATTTATATTTCCTCATCTAGATCTATATCTTCTTCTATTTCCTTTCCTTTCAAAATTTTTATACTCAGTTGATCCTTAGGCTCAACCGTCCTTGCACTTGTTGCTTTAGTATCTAGAATAGAAACAGTAGTGGACATACTCGGGCTTGCAGTAAAAACTATTATGGAAATGACTGGTGGAATACTTACAAAGATACTAGAAGAATTCAAAATTGATGAAGTCAAAATTGTAGAATCCAAAACTGAATTAGACAAAACTAGAGTGCTTACCATGGATGAGCTCAAAACTGAAGAAGTCAAAATTTTAGAGGAGATGACTGAAGAACTTAACTTGGTAGATGAAGAGGGAGATTGTAGCTCGATTGATGAAGTGGAAGTTGCTTCTGTCAATGATGTGCTGAGCTATGATGGTGCAAAGAGTGATTGGACATTTGATGCATCTGATATAGTCACAACCAAACTTGCTGAAGCTGCCTCCATACTTGATGTTATCGAAGATTTGCTCAAGGAGTGAGGAAGTAAGGCAATGTATGCAACTGCTATCTTTATTGGGTTAGTCTCCTCATCATCTTCCTTATCTTCCTCGGTAGCTTCTGCACCTTGCTCTTCTTCTTCTTCCTTTTCTTTAGCTTCTTGCTCCTTATACTCTTCATAATCAATAGTAACACAATGAGTTGATCCTTCATCATCTTCTTCATCCTCACATTCTTCTTCTTCATCATCCTTTACTTTAATAGGATATTCACTTGGCTTATGAAGACGGTAAACATTATTCCAAGTGTTTGTAGCATTTCTCACAACATGCTCTATATCATTAATCAAGACTAAACAGGTATTAAATCTTAGTCATTTTTTCTTCATTTTTCTTTAAAAACTATTTTACCTCAATATATGCTATGCTCGGTAGTAACTGCCTCAAGGTTCATGCATATATGTCTTTTACTATTTGCATTGCAAAGTCCCATCTTGGCTTTATTTTCTCCAATAGCTCATTAGAGATTTGAGAGGCGATCTGGTCTAGTGAATACTTCCATTTTCCCATTTTGGTCAGCACTAGTTCTTCAACTTGTTTATGCTCTACCTCTGTCCTTGTCTCATACTTCAAAGATTTGAAGTTTTTTATACCAGCACCTCCTTCCATTTTCTTCAACTTTTCTTGAAAGGTGGGAGGAGCTCTACTAAGTACAATGTTACTTCCTTTCTTCCTGGACCTCCTTGTGAAGACTGCAGTGGATGCCTTTGCAGGCTTGGTGATGATCACCTTGCCCTTTTTCTTCAAAGGTTATTTTTCTTCTTCTGATTCTTCTTCATCCTCTGTCTTCTCTTCATCTTCACCTTTACCCTTGATTAACATGAGAAGTGCACTAGATTTCAGTTTGGCTATCCTCCTTTGTCCTTTGTTAACCACTTGAGGTAGCTTGATTTCTAGCTCTATTCTTTCTTTTTCCTCTTCATAAGTACCAAAGTAAGGGGCCTTGGGATCCATAGGTTCATTGACAAGGGCTTCAATGATATCTTTGGTCTCATCAATGTTTACTTCATAACCAAGAGGCTTGACCCATACAGTCCTAGGCTTGACTACCTAGATGTATACCTTCTACCTGGATGTATACCTTGTCACAATCAACCATAAAACACACATCATCCTTTTAGTCCTCAACTAACTTCTTAGGTATCCTGAACCTATTGTTCATTTTGTCTTTGAACACATCAAAATAGTTGTCCATGATGTTGTCATTGTTTTCTCCCATTTCTGCAATGTATTCATTTATTTGGTACAATACTAACACATTCTTTGTCCAGACTAAAGTGCCTTTGGAAGGGAAAAATTTCTGAATATAGAAGAATAAACATGTTAACAAAGAATCGAATTTTCATGGGTTATTCTTGGAGTTTTTAATGCTTTACATATTCTTATTGAATTGTCTCAGTAACAATTCAGCGAGGTCATAAGACAAGTTATTCTTCACCACTTTGTATGCCAAGTCCATAGCTTCACATGATACACTGTTGTGATGGCTTGAACTGTATATCTTGTGGGCTATAACATGAATACAAAATTTGAGTTTTGCATCTATAACATTGCTTATTTTCATGCTTGACCTAGGGTTTTGGTCATTTTGGCTTTAGCGAGCATGAGAAGGCCAATGATTCGATGAATCATCTTTTTCATTATCAATATTGGTTGCTCCAATCATAATTGACAACTGTGCACCCAACTAAGAATATACCTAATTCATTTAACTTGAAACTCTCAGAGCATATGGGGAATGTGAGTTAAACCTTTTGTTTCCAAATGTTGATGCTCGGGTTTCAGGGTTCCATCAACACATAACTGAGCTAGGGCATCATCCATCTCAAGAGTACCAATTTCTTGAATTGTGCATTTAAAGTGAGTTCTAATGTCATTAACAAGAAGTACCTTGGGAGGGATTTAAGATTGAGCTCCACTGAGGTCTAGGGTTTCTGCAACCATGGGCATGAGCTTGAAGTCCAGTGGCTTCCATTCAACACCATGAACCA
The DNA here is from genome assembly GCA_028749045.1 of Cupressus sempervirens. NCBI lineage: Eukaryota > Viridiplantae > Streptophyta > Pinopsida > Cupressales > Cupressaceae > Cupressus > Cupressus sempervirens. Next base: position 148,749,957 of record CM053785.1, on the reverse strand, counting down.
ACATATCAGAACCTTTCTTTGCCTTGCTACTGCTGTTGGATGCCATTTTTCTCGGTAGCTTGAGAGAACTTTGAAAAAACACTTGTAGGAAATTTTCTCAAGTCACTTAGTTGCACAGAAAATAACACTTCGCAATAGCTCTCTAAGATTCATGGTAAAAAAAAAAAGAATTTTCTTCCATGCCTTTTGTCAAAATTTCATTATTAATGCTCGATATGGAGGTAGATGAGTTATCATAATTCTTGATAAGCTTTCATCCACTACTTTATATTGATCACTCGGCGAAGTCTTCGTGACTTGGTAACCATAAGTGCCTTTGTTGTTCCTGACCTTGCTTGGTGGAGTCTATGACCCAACCTTACTCGGTAAATAAGGTAACTTGGTAATGACTGATACAAATCATGCTCAATGATCCCTCTGTATCTAGTTCTTCCTTGAGAATTTAATTAGAGGTGGTAGAGTCACCCAGTTCTTGAGTGACTTGACCATTATTACTCGAACTAGTATCCTCAATAGACTTAGGAATCCATTGTTATCACATCTGCTTTCGAATGTTATTAGTTTTTTCCTTCTTCTCATCTTCAATCTTACCAGTATTCATACAATTCTTGGAAATATTTCCAAGTTTTGTACAAATGTAAAATCTTATAGTGGTATCTCTTTTCCTCATATGATGTTTGATACAATTCATACCAATGTGTCCATATTCTCCACAGTAATGACATTTGCATTAGGTATTGTAATCCCAACCAAATGTTGTCTTTACAATTTGTTCTGTAGGATTCAATGTCTTTGTTTTGCATTTTGATGCCTTGTGTCCATGTTTCTTGCATTTATGATAGTTGCCTTCAAATTTAGGTTTCTCTTTGCATTCATTAGCCCTATGACCATGTTGATTATAGTTGTAGCATTTTCCATTGAATTTTGCTTTTCCATTACTCCAACATTTGTTTGATATATAACCTATCTTACCACAGTGATTGTAAGTAGGTCTTTGATTCCTTTGAGCACCTTGTTTGGAGGATTCACCTTCTTCTTTGTATCCAATTCATGCTTTTCCTTTTTTTCTATAGAGGTTTTGCTCATTCAGTTGAACCATGTCTACTTGAGATTTCATCATTCTTTCATTGATTTTTCATCATTCTTTCATTGATTTGCTTCTCAGTGTTTAGGTCATTTTTCAATCTTTCACTGATTTTTCTTTTCAAATCTCAGCTCATTTCTTATTCTTTCATTTATTTGTCTTTCTAAATTTAGATCATTTCATAATCTTTCATTGATCTTTCTTTGGTTCATGATTTCTTCATTTGCTTTGGAGATTTGATCAACAAGGTCTGCATGTTGAAGGGATTGATTTTGGATCTCATTGTTTCTTTCATCCACTTCTTCTTCTTTTATCTTGTTCTTTTGTTCCAAGACCTCACATAACCTTACTAACTGAATTTCTTGTTCTCTTTTCAACTTTCTTACTTCTTGTAGGGAACCATTTTTCTCTAGGAGTTCTTTGATTGCATTATTTGCTTCATCTGAACTGCTTGAAGGGAAAAAGTCTTCAATTCTTTCTTCAATGTAGAGATGGTCATTCATTTGATTTGCAAGTTCCTTTCTTCTTTTCAGGGATTGGGAAAGTTGCTTCTTAGCTTTCCTGAGTTGTGCAATGGCTATTTCCATATCCAACTTTTCATTGTCAATAGCCTTATCAAGTTTGAATATCTCCATATCCTTGATCTTTGCTTAAGCCATTAAACTTTCTCTTGAGAACCACAATGCTCTGATACCAATTGTTGGAAATATTCATGACTATGCTAAGTTATTGAGAGGGGAGGGATGAATCAGTAACTTCTAAAAACTTCTACCAATTTCAATTTTTGATCCAATAAACCATTTAGCATTTAATTTATCACATCTGATCTAGTTGCATGTAAAAGCATTCACAATACTTGAACACAATGATTTGGTGACCCAGAAACCTTCCAAATAGAAAGTAAAACTAGGGTGGGGATGATACTCACAAAATTTAGTACTGTAGTATAAAGTTGGTCTGTTAAGGCTTACATTGATCACTTTTGATGATCTGCTCTATTAGGAGCAAATAGGATTGCTAGGTCCACCTTGTGAGAGGATTTACAAACATACAATGAAGTATGCACTCGGTAAAGAGATTTAGAAAATATTGTTAGGTCTATCTTGTTAGAGGATTTTGACTAGTTCACATATTAGGATGAAGTAGTAGATCTCTGGCTTGCAACTGAGTTTGTTGATAGAGATTCTTTGATGTACTGATCACCTTTCTGTGATAGATTTTTCACTATTGCTCCTTATGTTGATATGGCCTTCATAGATCTTTATTTGTTTCTTATATTCACATTCTTGCACTTGCATTACACATTCATTGCATTCTACTCTATATTGGATATGATACAATACATCACATATATATACCAATCCAATTTACAAAATCATGAAGTCGGCCATGACACAAGTTAAAACAAATATTACAAAGTTGGCCAATATGAAGATACTCGGGTTCTAAAGACTGATTCAGTGAGGTTCTAATACTTGAAATCCACTATCACTGCTTGGCATCATCATGCTCTTTTTGAATGTAGAAGCTCGGTCCATACTAATCACTTTCAAGTAGTCTTGAACTCAGTCAACACAGGTGACTCGATAGATATTGTGCAACTTGCTAAACACTAAATCACTTGGTTACCATGGAGTGGCTTGGTCAACACTACATTCACATCACATGAATGTAGAACTCGGTAGACACTGTAATGCTCGGTAACCACTAAGAATAGTCCAACAGACTCGGTAGCAACTATAGAAGCTTGGTGGCTACTGAATTACATGGCAAACACTATAAACTGTTCAATGAGCTCGGTAGCTATACAGAATCTGAATAAGTGTGTGTCACTAATAACAAACTTAACTGATACATCAAAAATCCAATTGGTCCTTGAGGAAAGAGTAACCCACCGCAAGAGGCTCTAAAGAAGACAAAGAAGAAGAAGCGAGAGGGAGACCATGAATTCGCAAGTTGAGCTCACGGGTGCACATGACCCTTTCATCTACTATCTTAGTTTGGACTAGCTTCTCCACTCTAGGGAGAGAAGTGGAGATGGGGTTGTTGCAAATAGATGCCCATGATTTTAACTATTGTTCTATTTCAATTTTCAAGGAGGATTTTGTGTTGTCGAGTTCAAACAGTTTCTTCCTTAGTTGGTCGAGAAAGAGTTATCTACCACATCAACATAACTCAGGAGGGTTATGAAATACATTATTAGCTCATGATAAAGCATGCCTTGATGTGGTTTTTGTACCTCATAAATTGAGACATTACATGCTCCATAAAAAGATGCTTATGTCATGGATTTTCCAACTAAAATACATTCAAAGCAAACCATCTCTTATAGGGAGATTGGCCAAATGGATAATGATCCTGAGTGAAGTTGACATTGATATATTGATTTCAAAGCAATTAAAGGTCAAGTAATAGTTGATTAGCTCACAAAAACACCTATCCCATATGATTATCCTCCTCTATTAGACTTTCTAGATGAAGCAATCTTAAGCTTAAAATGTCAAATTAATGGAATCCATCTTTTGATGTCTCACATACACGAAATCAATTGGGAGAAGGCATCATGTTTTACATAATTTAAGGAGATGTCATATAGGTTAGCATTTGAATCTATCAAAAATGTTGTTGAATATGAGGTTATAATCATTGGACTAAAGTGTTAACAATTCAATGGATAATTCAACATCTCAAAGTGTGTGGTGATTCCCAATTTTTTATCCGACAAGTTGATGATGCCTATAAGACTAAAGATGAGAAATTGACACCTAATAAACAACTAACTTTCTAAAGTGTAAATTTGTCACAAACATATTTCACCAACTTTTAAGGGTACATAATAAAAAAGCTAATATTATGGAGACTGTTGCTTCCATGATTGACATGTGTCAATATATAAAAACATTGTGAATTATTAGTGGAGTAGTTGTTGATCTTGGCATTCAATATTTTTTGATTTGATCTTGTGTGTAAAATTGTTGGTCATGATTTCCCTTTGTACCAAGATATTCGCAGTTTCCTATAATCCCAATCTCTACCTCCTAGCCTATCCAAGAATAAGCGTTAAGCCAATATCTGATGAGTTACTAGATACATCTCATTGGTGGTACCCTTTACCTAATATTCTTTGACCAAATCCTCCTTGAATGACTTGATTTACAAGTGGAGTTGATTTACATGAACTACATGATAGTATATGAAAAGGCTATTTAAATGGTTCAAGTCTAGCAAATAAGTTGGTAAGAGTCAACTATTATTGGCCCACCATGCAACAAGATGCCCATAACTTTGTAACAAAGTGCTACAAATGTTAGATAGATGAAAATTTGGTTCATTCTCCAACATAAGATATTTTGCCAGTTATCTCTCCATGCCCTGTTTCTCAATGGGCATTTGACCTCATAGGGAATATTACTCCCCTTGCTTGTAATGGCCATAAGTATATGATCACTACAACTAATTTTTTTACCAAATGGGTTGAAGCCATCTCTTTGAATTATATCACTAGTAAGAAAATAATTTTATTTTTTTAAAATTTTGAACTATATCATATACCACTATGGAGTTCCTTTGGGTATCATCACTGTAAGAATTTTCCTAAGGGAAATAATGAAAAATGTCAAGATATAGAAGCTTAATTGATAGCACAAGAGAGACAAATGATATGATCCTTAAATGACTTGATTCATAGATGATCAATATAATAATGGGTAATGGATGCCCTAATCAGATAATGGGATACAATACATGTCAATGTGCCTAAATATATAGGCAATGCAAGATAATTAAGAGTCATGCAAGTGATAAGCATAATAAATAAGAACATGTCCACCAAAGGTGAATTATCCTCCATTGTGCATGAAAGTATGTTCAACAATGAGAGGATACGCATACAAAGGTGTATCACACAAAGAGAGGTGTGAGACAACATGTGCTCAAATAAAGTGCAAACTCCCATGTTTCTACATGAAAAAGAATATGAAAATGCATTATCCAAAGTAAACTTAAGTAGTGCAACTTAGGAGAATGACTTAAGCTTACAAAATCTAGATGGAAATGCATGATGGGACCCAAATAATTATGCAATGTAATCTCTCATAAAGTAGAGAAAGTGGGAAAACCTCATGGAAAAAACCTTCCCCCAAAAAGAGAGATGAAAAAGAAAAGAAAAATGCATGGATGGTTGGAGTAATCAAGAATCCACCATTATGACATACATCATGCATATACAATATAAGGAAACAAGGAGAAATGGTATCCCCCCCATAGTGAATAATTTCTTGTAAGTATGGTGAGTACTTCAAAACAAAAGGTTGTCTAATGTCTACAAACAACATTTCTCCCCTTAGGAAAAAGATACACCAAGTACAAGTAAAAGAATGCTTCCCCATCGTGGATAAGAAGATGGAAGGGAAATCCATATGAAGTATGAAGTCTCTGATGTTTGGCAATGTGTTTCCATGTCCTTAGTTGATGAAGATGTCACAAACCAATCAAGAATAAGGCCAATAAAAGGTAACAAACAAGGAACCAATAGTAACTCATATATGTAAGAATGTGGTTCAAAGTCTAAAGAAATTGATAACTCTTCAAGAGAAGAAGTGAGAAGAGAAGCAAAGAAGGCCTCCCTCAATGTATAATCTACACCCATGATAGATGCCCCTGGATCAATGCAGAATAGAAAATTGAATGACATTTCTCCCTTTAAGAAGAAATAGTGCCATAGGTTTATTGAAGAGTCTTCCCCAATCAGTACAAAGAAGCCTCAAAAGGTATGATGTCTCAGTAAACTAAAAAGGAATCTCTAACACATGAGCAAGATCAATCTTAACCATGTAATATGACATCTCAAGTGAAGTTTGAGACTCATGAATACCATTCTCCAACAACTCAAATGTCTTCTCTAAAGTGAAAGAGGCCTCATGCAACTATTGTATCAAAGGACCCATAATCATGTCAAACTCAAAGGAATGATCAAGTGAAGAATGATGAGAGTTAGAGTGTTCCCTTGCAACAATTGAAGAAGGATCATCCTCGACAAAGAGAAGATGTATATCATCAATGATGTCTCCCAAAACTACAATCTAGGATTCTATGAACAAACTTAAAATGTCTATCAAGTACTCATCCCATAGAACTAAGTTTGGAAGATAATGAATATTTTGTTGCATTGAATCACTTGAATCCATGGATGTGTGAATGCGAGCATTATCAACAACAATAGTAGATGTGACCTCAACTGGAGAAGTAGGAACCACAACAAGAGTCTTTGGATCATCAAAAATTTGAATCTTCCATAAGGTATGATTGAATCATAATGAATGTATCTACATCATAAAGAGGGAGGAGAAAATTTGCAACTATATATTTTGGTAATGGAGGAACATGAGGATCTCCAATTTTTTCCCAAATAATAATCCAACATGTGCGTAGGCACTTAATAACTTCTAACTTGTTATTAACTTCAGAGTAGAAAGACATACCAAGGCTATAAGAAATCAATCTCCTAACATGATTATTTGTATCACTCCAAGCTAACTTTTTAAATTTTAAATTGGGTCTAGAAATAAGCCCATAAAGATTAGGCAAGATTTTTTTCCTCTATAATATGTAATGATTCCCTTTTCTCATGACGCATAATTGTCCCCTATAAAAAATATGATTGTGGGATGGATTGTCCATTCCATGATTTTATCCATGATGTGCTTATATGATGAAGAAAAAAAAATATCAACAAATAATTAGACCTCCTAAAATGCAATAAATCAAAGACCACGTGCACTTCTAAGAGGAAAATCTGAGATGAGTGGGACAAATTTCTACTAATTTGATCAACTCAACCCAATTCACTATCTGGCCTTGATTTTGTAAATGATGCCTAACTGAATAGTACAAACTACTTACAAATTGGCAAGAATATACAAAGACCAAGTATTTTGCAATAAATTCAAAATTCAAACAAAATTAGACCTAGAAATAAATTTCAAAAATATTGCCCAAATTAGGAAATTAGGCTACCAAGTTTGATCTCCAAAAACAATTTCCTTATTTTTTTGGTTTCACCAAATATAGGAAAATTTATAGTCAAAATTCATAAGTCATTAAGGAGCACTAATGCAAGCTAAGATCTTGTGGTTAAATAAGGGAAAATATACAAAAGTCCTTGAAAACCCTAGTTGTAATGAAAGTTAGGAGATGAAATTAAGACACAAGATATAATAAGTAGATATGATGAAATAACAAAGGAAATTAGAAGACTCACCTTTGGATCTAATTTAATGTTTGTTTTGTTTCTCAAAATGGACAAACAACACTAGATCTAGGTCTGAAACTATAAAATCTGCAAACCCCTAAAATGATTTTGCAATATAGAGAGGTCAACTATTGCACAATATCAACTTTCAGCTTGAAGTAGGGGAGCAGTACATCCCTAATCACAAGGTCAACTTTTGTGCAAGATCAAATTTCGTGCGGGGTCAACTTTCTCCTAAAGTAGGGAAGCGGTGTGTCCCTAATCAACTATGTCTAATTCCGAATCTAATTTTACAGTTCCAAAGAATGACGAAAAGAGTATTAAAATATGCAACCCATTTGCCTTTTTGAGATCTGTAAATTGCAATTAAAATGTTTTTTTTTTAATGGGGGGAGGGGGTTCCTTAGTGAAACTCTAGTTTAGGAATGAACTTGAATTGAAATAGTTGAATTGCAAAAATGTGAAGTAAATATACAAATTCACCTAACAATAGTGGGATCTCTGAAATCAAATGTAATGAGCTCTCTTTACCAATTGGATTGGATCAAAAATGTAGATGAATGGATGTAGAAGATACAACAAAGGACCTTGAATGGATTGAGGGATATCTTGAAGATGAACTCCTTCAATTGCTTGAATGCTTGAATCATTAATCTTCAATGGAATAATTTTATTGAATGCTTGAGTATTGAGTGCACGTGAATTATTGTGTATGGGATGATATGAAAAATGGAGAAAATGGATGGATTAATAAAGGGTTTGAAATTAACTTTCTCCTATAGGCTGACTTACACTGCAAGTAAACCCATACTTAGGATCTGAGAAGGGGATCCAAGATAAGGTCCAGGTAAACCCATTCTTAGGATGCACTATGTCCCTAATTATCCTATCAAGGATACACTACATCCCTGCCAAGTAGGGTCCAAAACCCTATAGACTCCTTCAAGGTCCCAAAAAAATTCCTAGATCGCAAAAATTAGGTACAAATTGTGAGATATGACCATTATAGTGTGGAAAATAAATTTTGAGTGACTAGACGAAGAAAAGGGAAGACCTAGGTGGTTAGATCCTACCTTGATATTTACACTATGAAAATAGGATCTTTAAAGAGGATCTATTATGTCTCACCATAATTTTCCCTAGAAGAAATCAGAAGAAAGTGGAAGAAAAGAGGAGAGATGCAAATAAATAATGATCTAACATTAAATTGGTACTGAACCATTATTAAATTAGAGATATTCCAATTTAAGATGTTACATTGTCATTGATGGCAAGTGAGATAGATTGAATGAGCACCTAACTTCAAATTCAATTTTTGTCAATTTTTTTATTACAAAATTTGTATGTATCATTTAGGAAACAATGTACAATCACATTATTTTTTACAATAAGTTTATAAGGTAGTTAGTATTTTCCATAATTTTGGATAATGGTAATGTAAAGTTTATATATGCTTAAGATATTATTCTTATTCTCAAATAATGTCTAGCACATATTTTTTATGGATAATAGGTGGACTAGTTGATATCTTAGTTTTTAGTGTAAGTGTTAGTAATCAGACAAATTGGCTTAAGGAATTCAATGTCCTTGCCAATTCAATTACTTGGAAATAAAGGGACAACATCCTAGATATTAACCCTTGAAAAAATTCTAATATCAAGTTTTGATTAATAAGCCACATATTTTGTAAAAGATAGGTTTTGTAGGCCAACTAAGAAATTAAGTTGGAATGGTATAAAGTGAAATTAATTTTTGGCTGCTAGGTATGATTATGAAATGCAAACATGATATGTGATATATTGATGATTTTATGATGGTCCAATGTGAGAATTGATGGTTAATCAAATCAAATACAAGCTACATTATGGACTAATTAGAAATAGTGATGTTAATATAATGATTCTGGTATGGTAACCATTAGTTATTGTAAATCTTCATTCAATATTGAGCTCTTATTCTTTTACAACTCCTAAAAAGGTTGAGACCTCTAACAAGGTCAAGTCCTCTAACAATGAATAATGTACTAAATGCATATAATGACTCCTAATAGGGTAAAAGTTCCAAAAAACTTATTTATAGATTAGTACATAGTTGTTAATACCATCCTTACTAGGGTTTTACCTTGGCCAAGGTTTCCTTAAAAATAATCATGGTATAATTCGTTCATTAATATTATATGATGTACTTTTTAGTATTGTTCTTTGTGGATTCATATGGTTAAGTTTTGAGATAGTTAATTGGTATCAAAGTGATGTAATACTGATTCACCCCCCTCTTAGTATTACCTATTTCTAACTCTTCATACCAATACGTACTAGAAGTAGAAGAATCAAGGCAATAAATCTAAAACTATTGAGAGACTTTCTATTGATATTCCTATATCTTGGAGAGAAAATTTCCTAGTTGGGTCCCTCTTCAAATCTAAGTCCAAGTCCAAGTCAAATTCAACTATGTCGCTAGGTCTATTTATGAAGTCCAACACTAATAATGCCACAGATGACCTCAAAAATTTGAGACAATATCAATTATGCCAAAGATATCAAGGACAAGAAGCTTCTCAGAAATAGAGACTCAAGACACATCCCAAAATGCATATTAATCTATTGATTCTTCCTTTACAATGATGAGGAACTTACTAATGAATAAATATTTTGGGATACCAGGAAAAGGATTAATGTTTCCTGCCACTCACATCTCTCAAATTCAAACTCCCATCTTATTTTGACATAGATGGGCCAATTCGAAAAGAGGACCCATCTCCTCTTCCTATCCTAAACAAGAAAGAGAAGAAATGCACAAATATTTGATGTATCTAGAAAGGAAAAGGAACAACCTAAAATGAAGTTAATTCTGGAGGCTATATTGTCTTCTCCTTTTGACATAAATCTCTATATGCTTCCATTCCCTTCAAAAGTTGAAATTCCTGAATATGATTATTACAATGTAAGAAGACACTGTCATGATTATGTAAGGGAGTTTTGTACCCTTAGATGGATTTTCATGCATGAAAAATCATACTTGATGAGACTCTTCCTTCAAAGTATCAATGACCAAGCTATGGAGTGGTTCACTCAACTAACTTTGCCTATCCAATCCTTCAAATGGTTGGTACATAGATGTATCCAATAATATTCTTACAATATTCAACATGTTGTAACAATCCTAGACCTTTGTAACACAAAACATTTCACCAAAAAACTATTTATCACCTTCCTTTAGTGATGGAGGTAGATATTCTCTTGTCATCCTATGCAAATTCTTGAACTTAAAAAGATTGCAATCTTTTTTAATAATCTTTTCATGGTATTACTCTCTGACTTGTGAAAGCAATTACACACTACATTTGATCAGATGTTAGAAAGTGCATCAAGAATAAAATATTTCCTATTGAAAGGGAGAACTCACCCTTATAAAGGACAATAAATATAACAACTCCAACAACACCATTGGAAACAAGGACACAATAAAGCTTTGGAACATGGATATAAATGTGGTTTATGATGATGTAGTGCTAACTTCTACAAATAAACCTAAATAACCTATCTTTAACTTGTCCAACATAATTTAGAATGTCAAGCAAAAGAAAGCCCCAAGATTTTAGAATGGTTATAACAAATGAAAAACATCTTGGCAACCCAAAGAAAAAGGGAACTTCACTCCTTTGGGATAATTACTTGACATTTTTATATAGATATTATTTTATAATAATATCATTACCTTAATAGGCAACTCAAGCCATATGAACTTGAGGTTAAGCCTAGGTGGTGGAATGATGAAAATTACTATGATTACCACCAAACTAAGGGCCACAAGATAAATGCATGCATGAAGCTAAAATATGTTATTCAAGACCTAGTTTCTCTAGTGGTAAAATGAAAGTGGATGTTCACAAAAACTACACTTAGACTAGCATAAACAACGTTATTAATATGTTGAAACCTTCCTATGATTTTGTTAACATGATCACATTCAAAGGAAAAAATGAATCCTCCATTTCCATCTTGTCTCATCCACCTCAAAAGAAGGTTATTCTTAAGGGTGTGAATTCATTTGTCACACATCTGCAATATCACAGAATAACAATTGAACACTCAAGTGCAATGATACATAGCCAAGCTAAAGTCACAATAAATGGAGCAAGTCCCCCAATTTCAAAAATTGAATAGTAAAAGGATGTAACCCAAAGTCAAGCTATGGTCACCATCAAGGGACTAGGTAAAACAAATTAACTAACTAGAAATATTGGAGCTTCATCATTCGAAAAAAATCCATTTTCTTATCAGTTAGTTACAACCTTAGGACTAAATTCAAATAACATCAACACAAATATCAATTTGTGAGTTATAGAACACATCTTTTGATCATTAAGATATTTTGGAACTATCACTCCTAGTGTCTAATGTGCTCAAAGATATTAGCATTGATCAATTCTAGACTATGTTGAATCATTTAACTTCTTACTCTTTATCCTTCTTCAAGGAGGATGAAAAATCTGTTAACCAACGCTACAATTTTCCCATTCACATTTAATTCCTCATCCAAAAACACCACATCAAGCACATTCTAATAGATGGAGGTGAAAGTTTAAACATTAGTACATATAACTTGATCTAACTTGATCTAACAACTCAGTTTTTTTGAAAAATCCATCAATCCAAGATGCAAAATCACAATCAAGGCATATGATGAAGAGAAGAGATATTCCAAAGGTCTTATAGTACTACCTATTAGAGTGGAAGCATCTAATATGAAATGGTCTTTTAAGTACTTGATCTACCACTAGCATATAACATCTACTAGGCAGATTGTTGATCCATGAGATGCAAGTAGTCGTGTCAAGTTATCACTAGTACATAAAGTTTCCTTACAATGGAGTCAAGGTTATTAATCCAGATGACACTACATATTCTTACAATGCTCTTAAATAAATGATCAGAATATTGGTCCCAAATAATAAAGCAACAAAAAGTCCAAGGCTACATTAGCAAAGTGTGAGCATAAACTTAAGCTACCAAGCATAGACATGGATGAGTATTGACTAAACTTTGTAATGTCCCTTCCCATGTTTCCTCAGTCCTATAGGAAGAAATCTAAGTAAATGAAACCTACTTCATTAGCAATGATCATCCATGATGGTTCATTTATAGAATCCTCCATTCCTTCTACTGAAGATAATGAAGAGAAAGTTGTATTTTCTTGGATGTACACATTGGCTTTTGATTTAACATAATTTTAACTACTAGGAAGCTAAAATGAAATGCATCTAAGAACTAGCTAAATCCTATGATCAATACACTTGAATGGAACTTGGACCAACTAAAAAGGCAACACTCCTTCTACTCTTTAGGCTTTGTAAAACCTAGGTGGGTAGACCTTAGATTCATCCAAATAACCAGTGCTAAAACATATATCTGAATCTAAGTACTAATAAAATTTAGCTCCATTTTTAATGCGATTTGTCAATTTTTCGACTAGAAATGGTCCGATGTATACCCATTGTCATCGTCACATTTTTTTCATTGAATGGTATGGTGACCAACTTGGTCTTCATAATTTTTATGCATACCTCATTAGAAATAAAGATAACCATGGTCAGAAGATGTTGTTGGAACTGAAGATTTGGTTGTCAGAATTACAACCAACACATTGCCATAAAAAAATGATGAACTTCATCAAGCGTTATTGTTAGAACTGATATTTTTTATTCTTGCAAAGTTTAATTTACAAAAAGGATACTATGTTTGTGACAAAATCCTCGTTGATGTGGTATGGGGTTTGTGTCAGAATTGCGATGAATGAAGGTTTAATTTATGAAAAGGTTTCCATATATGCGATGACATTACTACCAAAATGGTAAAGGGAACATCAAACTTATGACTACAATATTTCAGTTTTTAAAAAAAATTGCTACAATTTTGTCATGCCACGAGAACATGTTTCTTAGAGGTATTATCTAAAACATGGTATACATGCATACATACATTTATACACATATACATATGATATAAATACATACATGCCATGTGCATGCCTCCATAATTTGCATGCATGTATACCAGACTAATGGAAAATACAACATCCAAGGAAATTACTTTATCATTTATGCTTTGAGAGATGCTCATACCCAATATCAAAGTTTTGATTTTTAGCACTAATAATAAGGATGTTGTCAAAGGTTGTATATTTTGTAAGGTTTGTATGATTTTAGGGATGCTCAATGAGGATGTTGTCAAAGGTATGTATATTTTCAACAAACCCTTGTCGCATTTGAGCAACACAATTTGTGACACCAATCTTTTCAGGATGACTTCTTATCAACACTAAGCCACAACACAAATGCAACTTTATGGCCCAAATGTAAAGCAAATCCATTCATATTCCATTCATTTATTCATTTAGTATATCCATTGACCTTAATTATGTTTTTTTTTTTTTTTTTTTTTCTAATTTTGGTTTGTGGCGTTTTGATTTATAAAGCTAGGTGGGATTTGATAAGAAATAGTAAGTCTTTTTCCAAGGTGGATAAGAACATAAACAATCATAAATGACTAGGCACTAAGCATCTACTTCCAATTCATTGTTGTAAATGGATTTGATGAGGTGTTTTGACCCCAGACTCTTGGCTCTCTCCTCTTTATATACACACAAATCAATGAAAAAGAGAAACCAGGCTACATAATGAGATCTTTTCTTGAGTTGGGGGAATGGAAGGAAAACTATAAGTCATTAAATTTTGATTGATTGTGTTAAAACTTATTCTCTCACTATTTTTTCCATTCATTCATTCATTTAGGATTTGTGGGTGAATGCATATTTTGTCTCTTGTTGTGCCCATGTGAAGGAAGAAAAGGAAAAGGAAGGGTCTCATATATAATTTAGTACACATGGATTACATACCACATTAGTGTCCAACATGACTAACATGAAGCTAGGTTTGTTAGTAGTAGTCGTAGTAGTAGTAATAGTACTAACTATACCATATTATATTGTGCAGATGCACACTATACTATGATCATTGATAATAACTAGGCCTAGGCCTATTCATACCCATCATATGACCATGCAAAAGGTAATCCAAATAATCCTTTATTGATCTTAGCTATAGCCATATAAACTCCTTTTTGTTCCCCCGATGTGACCTAACTTTGAATTCATTTACATTCTACAATTATTGAGAACACAGATATTCACACATGCACACTTAGGATTTTGATATAATTGGAAAATATCCTTGTTTGCATAAATCCCAATGTCTATAAAATTTTTTCTACTATAATGACTAGTTCCCATTGATACACTTTTTGAGCAAACTACTCTACAATGGTAAGCAAATTTAACAAATCAAAATTTAAAAGAAACAATCATCATTTGAATTTCATAAAATAAAATTCCATATATAGTGAGTGATGTGATCGAGATATAAGGACCAAATAATGCCTGAGAATATTTCAGAGAGGAAAATTCATAGCAATTCATTTCATTGACATTATTTATACATTATATGCTTGTATTTGACTGGTGAAGCAGCTAAGTACATCTCCACTTTAGCACGAGACCTACAATTGGAAAAAGAAAATGCAAATATCTCACTCATCTAGGAAAGTAGGGAAACTAGAAAAGTATAGAGATAAAAATAATCTTCTATGTGGCTATGTGGTCATATTACAAATATGGTGCAGAAGCGCCTAAGAATCAAGATTAAACTTGTATACACTAAGGTATGATAAATGTTTTTCTTTATCATATATCATTTTTAGTTTCAATAATAAATTAAGATTCATACTTACCACATATATCATAAATCTTTCAATAAATGTCACTATCCAACTTTTGACACTAACTTGTTGCAAAGGAAGATCAATGAATGAAGAAGTGGATGGAAATGATTAACTTGTAAGATAAGGAAAATATAAGGTGTACAAACATGTAAATCATCTATCAATGTTGAAAAGTACAACCTTCAATTATAACATCAATACAATTCTTACCAATATCATCCATGATAAGATCTAGTACAAAGTATTGCACAAAGAACTAAGTTTCATGTTTCATTGCTTACCCATAAAGTGTGTGTAGTAAAGCAAGGTCAATTTGGTCTACAAGACATGCACAATGATATGCTTATCCACCTATATCAAGATCCATTTCACACAATTAATATAAAACAAAAATGTATGCAAAGTTTCCATAAATTAAGAATTAAGGAAAGAAGCAAAACCCTATAGGTTATCTACAATTAAACATGTTGAACAAATATCCAAACAAACATTTTCTAAAATATAGACTTTGACCACCAAATGCATGTTGGTAGATCCTTTCGTATTTATCTCTTGAATATGGTAATCCATAATTTTCCAGCTCAATAACAATTTTTGGAGCTTCCCTGCACACACTAAATAATATTTTGGTCACCTGCATTCACAAGTGTAACATATTTCACTTTCAATCCCGTGCATGGTTTTAACTATAAATACTTGTAAGAATTTATTTCAAACCAAAGGAGCATTTGTTTGATGTCAAAGGAAAAAAAGTTTTCATTCACAATGGATAGTATAGAAATGTAGAAATGAGGATAGTCAACTATATATATCAAGGATGCATACTTTTTCTTTTTTACTTGCCTTTATTTTTTAAATGGATATGTTCTCCAACCTCATCTTCAATATCATAACTAATAAGAGAACATGAGAATTCATTTATCTTCAAATTCACCTATATTTATATCAAAGGCATGCCTAATAATATTAGGCATGCTTTTGACATAGACAATCATTATCCCTCCTTGAATTGTCGCAACTCAAATGCTCAAAGACTTCTAATCAAATTAGTTTAGACGTGCATTACAAAATTGTATGTTTCCTAGTTGTTTTTATTAGAATTCTTCAAGGATTTGTGCATAATCTCCAAAATGATGAAAAAATGAACAACCCCATAGCTTGGATAGGTGGGCGAGTGGTTCAAACTATAGTGTCAGTGCAAGGGGCCCTATAGATAGTAGGGCCCTCAATATCGATTTCTTGTGCCCTACCATAGGACCTACATCTCCACCTAGATAGGGAACCAGTCAATGGCCTCTCATTGCAATGATCCACATTCCAATGCAAAGGTTTAGGCCAACCCGTTAGGTAATGCCAAAAGTAAACAAATTGGAGGAATTGGGTAGGTGTCAATTGGTTTAGTTTGAGCTTCACTTGGTTTTGAGAATAGTTTAATATTCTCTCCTTAACAAGGCCAACCATGTAAATTTGGAATCTTATTTTACCCCCACCCTCCCCCTGCACCAAAAACACTCTAAAATCCCCATTAACATCTAATTACATTCATTCATTCATCCATCCATTTATGAAATATAATATTCAATCATTATAATCGCATAGCATTCATTAGCACATTAAATAAATTAGTACACAACATTAATCAATAATTCATTAACACATCATTCATCAATATTTACTAGCACAAAATTACATTCATTAAGACAACATTCTTTTATTATAAAAAAAGGTTTATTACAATCATTTCTTTGTTGGTTTTTTCTTTGGTTTTTAAAGGTAATCTTTAAGTGGAGCATCAAGTTCTTTAACATTTCACTCCTCTTTTGGTTTTGATCTCAACATATGTTTCTTCCTCATGTGTTGAGAAACACAAGGATGTTGTGCAAAAGGGGGGTCCACTAGGGGGGGCCTCCAACTATGTATAGGGGGGCGGCGATAGTCGAATACCATAAATTGGTTCAATTGACCTTTTTTTTATTAATGTTACAAGTATTTCATTAATTAAAAGAACATAAAAGATAATTTCCTTACCTGACAGTGCCACAACATCCACAATAACATTTTGTTTAACCCCAACCTCAACATGCTAAACAATTGGATCATGCTCCATTCATTCACCGTGACATTCTACATGCTCTAAAATATACACAAAAAGGTTACACCAATTACAATTTAAGATGTTAAATTATATTAATAATTACATAATTAATTTTCAATAGAAAATGAATACCTCCATCACTGCATTAAACATTAAGGCCTTCATCATGTCTAGGTTTTGTGCTGGAATTAGAAGGTTGCAATGCAATATTGTCATGCATATTGTTATCATTGTTTGATTTATAACAATTCAGTCAATTTATGTTCAAAATTAATGTCAAATAGATTATTGCTCAAGTATTTAGTCTAAAATATTTTCTATTTGGTTGATTTACCTACATTTGAATCGATGTACCAAAATCTTGTTGTAGGCATGCATCCACAACTTTATAACCTTGCTTGAAGGAATTTTTTTTGTCTTCTTCTGTGGGTGCTACATTAAATTCTAAACCCTCCATTTTGGGTTTAATATCATCAATTTTACATGTATTTTTTGATAAACAAAATTATTTGTAATTTTATTTTTAAAAAATTATTTGAAAATTTATTTACTGCTACTTACAAGTCCTGCATGAAGTTTCATATAACCAACAGAGCTAGGTTTGTGTTGGCCATGTTGTTCTTGTCTAGCCTTTGTAGCATTTGATGTGTCCTGGATTCTATGAAAAGTTTGAATTATTTTAGATTATATAAATATAGAGATCACTAATTAGTGCGTAATTACATTCTACTTAATACTATCACATACTTTATTTTGTCATTTGGTGGTTCAATTCCTCTATCCTTTTACGCTTTCTCATTTGCATCTATGATGATTTCCTTCCACTCCATGTCTAGAATCAGAGCTGGAGGATGTTCAAACTTTGGGTTGATTGATAGAACCCTTTTGTATTGGTCTCCACACACTTTAGATGTTTTCAAGATTTCTAAAGAGCTTTGGCACTTCAGAAATTTTATTTCTAAACAACTCCTCTAAATATTTTATGAGCTGAATTTTTAACTTGTTATCTTGTTCATTCCACCTTTTAAGAAAAAGAAATTGTTAGATTAAAAAATTAAATGAATCTATGGACCTTGAATATAGTACAATAAATGGATGAAAGGAAAAATATTCTACCAATTCTATGAAGCTACGTACCTTTTACCTATGGTGGGCTTGAATAGATCCAGTGTCACCTCATAAAGAGTCTCAATAAAAACATCATTTCCTACAAAAATAAAATGGGATCATCAGTACAAAATGAGACATGAATAAGTAAACTACAATTAGACTATATGTAATAATAATTTTAAAGAACTTGGAAGCAGAGATACTTTTAGCAGAATCACATCTTTCTCAATCAACAATGACACCTGCAAGGATCTTGTACTAGCAACACGGGTTGATCTAGGAAATGATGGTAAATTATCACTAGTATTGGTCTTTATTCTATCTTAAGGAGGTGTTCTATCTATACAAAATTAATCCATGACTATGAAATGAACCCAATAAAGGAAACATCAAATCAAAATGAACACATTACAAAATATATCAAAACAAGGATTTACTAGATCTAGTCGGCGTAGACGTGGATGTTTGCATGCTCCTCACTATCGACATTGCATTTGACAATATCATAGTGGTGCTCCTCGAAGGAGGAATTTTCACTTCATCATGACCTGAACAATACATTTTTAGTAGGACATTTGCAATGGATATAGATCAAATGGGGTATAATTAGAAACCTCCCATGTTCCTCTAGTTGGAAATCCACATTCTCTGAATTGTCATGGTCCATAACATGTAACCCAACGTTGTTTACCTAATCAAAATGATGAACTTAAATTAAACATGACCATGATCTCATCATAATAAATTACTATGCCATGTATATAAATTGTAAAATAATATATTAAAATAAGTACTAATGGATGAAAATTGTGGCCCCCTTCAATGTGACCATGTTGCCTATAGTGTCTCTCAACTGTTGTGATTAGAAGTGTTCAATTATGTAAGACCTTACAATTTTTGCAGGGATAATAACATTTTTTGTCACCGTTTATTTTGAACTTAGCCCATAATCTAGTGATTGTCTCCTTATTTTGTTTTGGGTTCATATTATTGGACATGGTCTTTCTTCACAAGAAAATATTCGGGCTATAATTATATCAAAAAGTCATCTCATATACTCTAAATTAAGATATTAATGGCGTCATCCATCAAATATAAACATAAAAGCCTTAGTAATATCTTGTATTTAATAAAAAATAATAAAGTATTACTATCAATTTAACTATAGTGTACCAAAAAAATATTTTAAAAAACTCAAACTCTACTCTGAATATGGTGTCAAATATGCATAAAATTATCACAAGTATCATTGTCATAGTAAGATAAAACTAAAGATATAATCAATCAGAGTAATTATGTAATATTTGGTTTTCCCATGTGTAAGGGACCTTCATCCTGATGTAGAGGTCTCTACAATGGAGCTCAACTTAAGGAAATGGACACTTGAGGAAACTTAACATTGGATAAGCATTACAAAGACACAAATTAGACACAACACACTGAAAAAATACTCTCTATTATGACAAGAAACCATGTTGAACCACTCTCTAAATTTGAAACACATAAATATGAAACATGCACTTAAGGATGGTTGCGAGGTTCTAATGGCTCACTAGTGCTCAAATGAGCTCTAACTTTCATGATACTTAGGAAGCTTACAAATGGTGTTAACTATGGCCATATAACATGAACAAAATATCTCTTCAACTTTGATAAGCCATGTAGGCATGTTAGCTTCTTAGTGACTTGATGCATAAGCGTCCAAGTACAGGAAGAACATGGGATTCATTGTTAAGAATTCAAATTTTTTTAGTGTAATGTGATTTGTTAATTCATATGTAATGGTGTTGCAATGGATCAAGTTGTAAGGCTTTGTAAGCCAAAGTTGTCAGAATGTCCTTATTAGGTCCTTTTTGGTATAATTGTTAAAAAGTTGAAAAATAAACCTCAAAAGTGTGACAAGTATGTAAATTATATTAAATAATCCATTTGTATGTGTTATAGGTCTTACCATATGGTCATAAAGCGTAAAAATGCAAAAAGGATAGGAAAGATGATTTATTTTTTATTTTTTAGAAAATAGATTGTAACATGACTACTCTTAGTTGTTTATTATAATCACTCTTATCTTTGTAATTCTATTTCTAAATAAAACCAAATATAATTTTTTTAGTATACTTAAATGTTTGATCTTTCTTGAGGATTCTGATCTTGCATTGAACCATGAAATGTTCCTCTACCTTATATTGGAGTTGTAAAAAGAATTGTAGCTATCCTTTGTTAAATAAATACTATAATTTTTTCACTTTATTGTCCTTTAGCCATTGACAAAATAAAAATCAATATGCATTTAAGTGCAATACTTTCAAATGATTCAACAAAATAATTTTCTATCTGAGTGGATACCATAACAATTCTTACCTATAGATCATCAAACAAAAACTTGCAAGTCAAGTTGTAAAGCCTACAACTTGTGTAGTAGTACTATCACTCTTAATCCTGCTAATATCTAGATGATGTCTATACGAAGAAAATAAGAAATAGTAAGTTAGATTATCATTCCAAAGAGAGAAAAATAATATCCAATGCTCTACAAAATCTAAATTCAAATTAGAGATTGAAACTATTGGAATTTAGAAGG
Organism: Cupressus sempervirens; assembly: GCA_028749045.1. NCBI lineage: Eukaryota > Viridiplantae > Streptophyta > Pinopsida > Cupressales > Cupressaceae > Cupressus > Cupressus sempervirens. Next base: position 148,729,059 of record CM053785.1, on the reverse strand, counting down.
ATGATGTTAGAGAAGCATGGAGCTTGCAAGAAAGTAAGGGCAACTAGTGAGAGTTTAAAAGTCATAAACTGTAGATAGTTTTTGTAGTCAAAACTTGAAAATAAAGAGTTAAAGAATGGTTTACGAATGAAGCTTTTCCAAGTACAATATGTATTCATCATTTGAAAACTTAATTAAGAATGTCATTTTCCCATTTTGAACGTGATTGAAATCATTCTTGTCTCCTGATATGCTTCATTTCACCTTCAATAATGTAGAGAAATTAAATGTTAGGATTAAGCACAGATAGAAATAATAGTCTTGTTAGGCTTAACCACAAACATAAATAATAGTTACATGCAAATATAACCAATATTCGAAAATAATAGATCGCACATAAGAGAACACAAGACACCAAAATTCAACGTGCTTCACCCAATCCCTAGGCTACATTCACCAACAACAAGTCCAATAATATTATTATCCATTGATTAAAATCCACAATCCCTTATATCTCAACGCTACTACAAGAAGTTACAATATCACCATACATTATGAAATCCCTAACCCTAAGCCTTTTTATACAATCTTTTTTCAGTTATAAAATTAGGGCTAGAATAAGTCGTCCAATAGAAAAATAGCAACCAACATCTTTTACAATATAAGGTCATTTTTGGCTTCGGGTACACTGTCCTAGAAAACCCCCACAGGGGCACTTCCCCTCAACCCCACCCTGTACTGTGATAGGGAGTGCACCTAGGGTGCTACTCTTTGACCCCATCTTGGGGGTGCTGCCCCAAACCCTCGTAGAAATAATCCGAGGAGAAAATCGAGCCAAATAAGCTTTTGAGTTTGATTAGGCTCCACATCACAACACTAAAGAAATTGATATGATCCCTAAAATTTGAATTTATAAATCTTCAAAGACGATTGACAACTGAATAAGAATGGTTACAAACAATAATAAGATAAATTATACTCTCTTTGATCTTATTTGTTTCAATTGTATTTCTATTCATTTTGTAATAATCTCATATTTTCTTTGTCAAATGTAATTAGTATGGGAAATGTCCAAATCTCCATTCATACCACCTCCCTATATGCTTAATCAGATGCTGTTGTTGCTTTATTCTATTTTTATTTTTCTTGTACATGTAGACTTATATCTGTTATGTACGTCTTTGGAAATGAATGTAGAAATGTTGATTTAATGATCTATTTTATCATGTCCAATTTAAAATTTGGTTACCAATTTTTTAAATGGGTTTAAGATTCAATATAGGTGTTCACTGCATTACATTGAATCATATTTTTCTAAGAAATGAAATCATTCATATAATAAATTATATATTGAATGGTGGTGGTAATTAATTTTAAAAATTATTTAAATAACACACATTTTATTTTAAGCTTTTGAGTGAAAGATGATTTTGCACCAGTGAGCAAAATGGTCATGTGCAGATTTCCAACATTAATAATAATTCATTACAACTCGATTAGTCATATACTTTAATCTATTGTGCAATCATATGGAAAATGAACTTTTTAATTAGAAAGTGATCATTTAAGGTTGCAGTGCCTCTCAATTACATCTAAGCCATGACTCGAGGCTAGAGTAATTATTATAACTGAAGCATTCTATACAATAGCAACAAGGGAGTGAGTAGATATGTTTACAAAATAAGGAATGTCACATCAATTACAACTAAAAGATGAAACAATGAGCATTGGTAAGAGATTAAAGAGTCATGTTTGAGATATTATATAAATGTTGGCTTGCAATTGGTAAGGTTTCTCTCAACAACTTATAACTAGATAATTATGATAGGGGTAAGTATGTTATGATCTATTTGGTAGATATTTTTGAGCTAATTGTGAATGTTGTTGATGAGTTCAGATAAATTTAGTTCATTTAAGATTTTTTTACAAAAGAGTTTTTAAGAATATATGAGACTTTTCAAAACATCATTTGCTATAGTGAACATTGAAGAAATCTTTAATAGGAATGCCTTGGGAAATGTTTGGTTGTTTCTAAATTTTTTTATGGTTTAGTTTAATCTTTTTATATTTTTTGAAATTTTTTATTTTATGATATACATTTCTTGAGACCACAATCAAGACTACCACTTTTTATGCATGCCTACTAATGACATCTCCAAATTCAACAAATCTATTATGTGCATAGTTGTAACCACATTCAATGGAGGCATATTACCAAATGGTTTGCAAGCCTTATGTGTACTTCTATGTTCTACAAGCTTAAAGCATTTTATCAAATTTGTTAGAGTAAAGGGTTAAATTTATTTTATTTATTAAATTTCCTTTACCCCCTTCTTAAGATTTCACTTTATGCACATGCATTTCCATTTATTAATTAAATATTAATTATTAAATGTCATTTACCTTTAAGGGTTTCCCTATTAGGGTGTTATGAGCTCCTTTATTAGGATTGATCGTTTGTATTTTTATTCATTCATTTCAGTCTAATAATATATTCTTCCACATTTTTAGAGCCAAACCCTGGCCTTCTCTTTGTCTTTGCTTCTTTGTGATAGGTTCTTGCATGTAGGTGCTCTTAGGGTTTTGTAGATTTGTATTGCTTAAATCCTTCATGGTATCAGAGACAAATCTATTGTAGCTTTTTTTTATTTGGAGAAAAAGAGGAATGAGGTTTGACAGAGAAAATCTAGCTATTTTTATATTTTTTTGTGCAAATAGGGAGGTCTCTGAATTTTGGAGCCCTTTGAGGCCAAATAGACCTCATGGTTGGATTCAAAGGATGTCAAAACTCCTATTTTTATATAAAATTTGTCAATTTTGGACAATATTGACTATGGAGGAAAATTTTGTTTTGTATACCAAGGATGTACGACTCTAACACACATACCGATGCAATTTTTTCAAATAATAATAATAATAAATTGCAGTCATTTTTTTATTAAAAAAAGTGTTGTCCTTTTTAAAAAAAGGCACAACCTTCCCACCACTACCGTGGGTGGAGTAGACACCACAGTGTAGCCTGTGCTCAGCCACGCGACCAGTAATTGAACCACCTCCTTCGCTGATGCTAGCCACCTTAGCCACGACTTGCCACAACATTCACCAATTGCACTGCCCTTCCTCCATTCACGAGCCACCAACCTCCCTCTACCAGCCAGTGGTTATGTGGGGGACAAAGGGCTAAAAGTTTAAGCCCCTTAAATTTTGTTTTAGGGGTTTCAAAAATTTTATTGCACTTCCAGAGGGCTTGTTAGCTTTTTTTGGCTCTAACTGAGCATACTAAGACATTTTTGGCCAAACGATATATCATCAAAAAGTTGATTCTGAGACTAACATGATAGTAAAGGTATTATTTGGATTTCTTTTCCATTTTGGTACCTATTTTTCACTTGAAGTTAGATGATGCTTTCTACCTTCTGGGGGGCATAACTTGCTCATTTTAGCTTCATTTTTCAATCTGAAAAAGCTTTGGAAAGATCTTCTCAAGCACTTTGCAGATTCTCTATTATTTAGTTAGTATTTTTTCAAGTATTTGTAATAGTCAATTGAATCTTTTTTTCTCTTTTCTTGTATATGCATTCCTTCAAGAAATTGGGGTTCAATTTTTTGCATTGTGGGAGTGTTGTTTCAATTATTTTCTATTATAATATTAGTATATTAGAAAAATTCAAACCCTTTCTTAAAAAATGACTGAGACCTCTTCTTGTTTAGTTCTTCTAAATGCACATAACTATCACACATGGACAAATTCTATGCAATAACTTCTTCATTGAAAGGGTTTATGATCTTGTTTAGATATAGTGCAACCAATTTTTTAGAGTCAATATTATACTTTGCAGCACACGAATAAGATGAACTAAGCCATGGGTTTGATTTCTTTGAGTGTTTTAGGTAGCTTACAATTTCATGTTGATGAGTGCACCACTCCTCAAGAGATGTGGGCCAAGTTCAAGAACTTATTTGGTACCATCAACAAGTTCAAAGCACTTCAAATTGGGGTAGAGCTTACTTCACTTGTACTAGATGGTTTTCCCTCTATTGAGGACTTTTTGATGAGGTTCAAACAATAATGAACCTTGTTAAACAGGTGTGGGAAATTGAAGACAAATGAGGAGTACATATATTTGATTTTGTCAAAGCTTTGAGGAAACTTTCAAATTTTCTCTTCTACTTTCTATTCCACTATGGATGCTTTCCTAGATTCACCATCCCCACTTTTAAGGTTTTTTGTGATCGATTGACTAGAGAGAAGTCCAAGCTTACATAGTTGGATACTCTCACATGATCAAAGATCCAAGCATTGGCTGCTCAGACATGTATAGGGAAGTAGAAGTTGAAATCAAAGCCCAAGCCAGATTCAATAGATAGTGAGAGTTCCTCCAAGCCTACTCCTAAATTAGATGCTCAAAAATCCACTTTGAAGTGTAAATCTTCTAAGTTTGGTGAGTCTTCCTCTAAGACTAAGAAGTTTACAAGTGATCCTTATAATTTTTTGGCATGGAAGCACATCCAGTTTCCAGGTGTTGGAAAGGTCTTGAGGGAGGCCATGCAACAACATAGTATTGCTTCTCTGAAGCCACCACCTCCTTCTTTTGGGAAAGAACATGTTCTTTCTACATGAGCATTGTCTTCATCAACTACTTGGATTCTTTATTCAGGTTCTTCCCACCATATGGCACACTCACTTGATTTGGTTACCTCACTTTCTCAAAGTGTTACTACACATATTGTAGTTGGTGACTCTACACAACTTTCAGTTTTGGGTTCAAGCACTATCTCTTTCGATGGTGGTTTACTATAGGATATTCACTTGGTTCTGGATATTTCTACAAACCTCATGTCTATCTTTCAAATTTTTGATTCTGTCTCTAGTAAGACAGTTGAGTTCTCACCACATTATGTGGTTATTCAAGATCTTCATGATCATGACTTGGTTGTTGCTACTGGGAGTGTTGATCTTTAGTCTCACTTATATTAGTTTGATTGATTTGAGACCTTTGAATCTACACATGTTTCTCTCATTTCTCATACAAACATAGTGAGAAAGCTTTGGCATGAGCATTCTGGCAATGTCAACTACATATAGCTATAAGAAATGAGTACATATGAGCTAGTGATTGGGATACCTCAGATCTTTTGTATTGACAATGTTTGTCAAGGTTGTGCACTTAAGAAAACATCGCCAAGATCCATTTCTGATAGGTAGATCCATACATGCTAAGGCACCATTGGAGTTGATACACAATAATCTTATGTCATTTCCCACTCCATCTTTTTTAGGTGCTAGATATGTGCTTACCTTCATAGATGACTTTTCTAGAAGCACATGGGTGTACTTTTTGAAGTACAAGTCTGATGTTTTTGATTTATTTTGAATCTTTAAGACATTTTTGGAGAAGCAGTCTAGTATTTTTGTCAGGCATATATACACTGAAAATGGAAAGGAATATGTGAATTAGTCTTTTAGAAAATTTTGCATTGAGCATGGTTTACAACATTAGTTCATAGTTCCCCATACCTCTCTACAAAAAGGGGTTGCTAAGAGAAATAATAGGACATTATAGGAGATGGCCAATTGTATGATACAATCTCAAGCTATGAGTTCTTCATTTTGGGCTGAGGCTATCAATTCTTACAAGGCATTGGGACATTTGACTCCTGAGGAGGCTTGGACTCATGTCAAGCCCAATGTTTCTCCATTTTGCATTTTTGGTAATGAGGCTTGAGAATTGTTAGGATTAACCTCTGACAAGAATAATAGATACATGCAAATATAACCAATATTAAAAAATAATAGATAGCACATAAGAGAACACAAGACACCAAGATTTAACATGGTTCACCCAATCCCTGGGCTATGTCCACTAACAACAAGTCCAATATTATTATGATCCAGTGATTACAACTTGATTACAATTCATCACCCCTTATAGCTCAATACTATTGCAACCAACTTTTGCATCACACATTATGAAAATCCCTAACCCTAATCATTTTTATACAAGCTTTTTTCCACTTACAAAATTAGGGCTAGAATAAGCCATCCAAAATGGAAAAATAGTAGCTAACACCTTTTACAATATAAGGAAATTTTTGGCTTCAGGGTTGCTGCCCTTGATAACCATTGCAGGGGCATTGGCCCTGGGGCACTACCCCCAAATCCCTATAGAAATAATATAGGGAGAAAACAGTACTAAATAAACCTTCGAGTTTGTTTAGACTCCACGTCACAATAGGAATTTATTCTAGATGCTCAAGGGAAAGCCATGGAGAGGAAGAGTCAACCACTCATTTTTGTTGGCTATTGTGAGGATGTGAAGGCATATAGGTTAAGTTTGATCCTGATTCTAGAAAGGTCTTGTTTCAAAGAGATGTCCAGTTTGATGAGCATTATCCTCAAATGGAGCCTCGATCACCAACTTCTCCCTCACTACCAAGAATTTCCTCTTCTCCTCTACATAACAATGTATTTTTTGAGGAATATCTTGATGTTAATCCCTCTTCACCATCTTTACCAAATATCCATCAAGTTCTCAACTAGGCTCAAGATACTATTGATGCAACATGACCTTTGACAGGAGATCCTTTAGATTCTCGTCACACTTGTGCTCAAACATCTAGTACTAGACTATTGAGTCATGTCATTTCACATGATCCACATATTTTTTCACAAGTGATAGGACACTTAGAGTGGGATAGGGATATGGATGAGGAGTACTCTTCTTTGATGAAGGAGCACACATGCTATCTTTTTCCTCTTCTAAAAGGAAGAAAGTTGGTTCAGTACCGGTGGATGTACCATACCAAGTATGTTGCAGATGGTTATATTGATAGGTGCAAGGCATGTCTTGTTGCAAAGTAATTTCATAGGTTGAGGGTATTGATTACTCTCAAACCTTTGCTCCTATTGCCAAGATGAATTCTATTCGCCTTGTACTCTCTCTTGCAACTTCTCAGGGATAAATAGTATTTTAGATGGACATGAAGAGTTCCTTTTTGCATGGAGACCTACATGAGGAGATCTATATGGAGAAGCCTCATGGTATTGTGAAAGGCTCTTATTTGGTATGCAAGCTTTAGAGGTCTTTATATGGTCTCAAACAAGCCCCTTAGGCTTGGTATGAGAAGATAGATTCCTTCTTGCTTGCTTCATAGTTCACTTAGTGTCATTATGATCCTACAATGTACATTCAATGTCATGGGGCCTACTTATTGATACTTGTGCTTTATGTAGATGATCTCATCATTATAGGTAGCTCATCCTCTATGATTTAGAGTGTACAACAAGCTTTAAGAGAGTAGTTTGAGATGACAAACCTTGGACTTTTGCACTATTTTTTGGGCCTATAGTTCATTTAGTCTTTAGATGGGATAGCCAAACTCTAGCAGAAGTATGCTCTTGGTATGCTTCTGAGATTCAACATGCTTGATTGCAAGCCTACTCTCACACCTTTTTAGTTAGGTGTTATTTTATCTACCACTTGCACTACTCTTATAGTGGATTCCACTTTATAAAGACAACTTGTGGGTAGTTTTTGGTAAGTGACACACATACGTCTTGATATTTCCTCTATGGTTGGACTTGCCTCTAGATTCTCACATGATTCACATGAGAGTCATTGGAAATCTTCCAAACATATCTTGAGGTACATCTGGGGTACTACATGTTATGACATTCACTACAGATTAGGGGGTCATCACATTATTGGTTATACAGACTCAAATTGGGCTAGTGATATTGATGATCGAAAGTCTACTTCTAGATTTTTTTTAATATCTAGGTTTTGGTCCTATTACATGGTCTTGCAAGAAGTAGCATGCTCACACATTATCATCTAAAAAGATAGAGTACAGAGAAATTGTGCTAGCTAGGTAGGAGGTTTTACGACTTTGACAGTTGATGACAAAGTTTGGATTTCCTCTTGATAGTTCCACATTTCTTTGGTGTGACAATTAGAGTGTTATACACATTTACCACAATCCAATTGAGCATCAAAGGACCAAGCACATTGAGGCACATCATTAGGCACAAGAGAACTCTCTTAGCTTGGAGTACATCCCTACTGCCAAGTGGGTTACAAACATCTTCTCTAAACCTTTTGCATCCCTGTGGTATCTTCAACTACATTCTATGCTTGGGGTGAAGAAAGTTGTCCTTGGGGGGATCTTAGTGATGAGGCATTCCTTCCTTCTTTTCTTGTTCTTATCTTCTTTTGTCTCTTTTTGGAGTAGGGTTTTCCCCACACGGTTTTCCCTATTTCTCTAATTTTCATAGATTTGGTTGTGTTGGGTAGCTCATCAAGCCATGTTGTCAGGACTCGTTTATGCTTTCAACATTGTAGTTTCCTTTCTTTTTTTGTGCATTATTTGTAGCTATTGTTGCTCATCTTAAGGGGGCGTTAGATTAAAGGGTTAATTTAATTTAATTTATTAAATTACCTTTACTCCCTTCTTAATATTTCACTTTATGCCCATGCATTTCCATTCAATAATTAAATATTAATTATTAAATGTCATTAACTTTTAGGGTTTCCCTATTAGGGTTTTACGATCTCCTTTATTAGGATAGATCATTTGTATTTTCATTCATTCTTTTCAGTTTGATAATATATTCTTCCATTTTTCAAAGCCAAACCCTTGCCTTCACTTTGTCTTGCTTCTCTATGATAGGTTCTTGCATGCAGGTGTTCTTCAAGTTTTGTGGATTTGTATTGCTCAAATTCTTCAACTAATATACTTTGTACAAATGTAAAGCTTCACTTTGTAGAATGTAGGGAAATTTCTCGTAAGTCTATGCATAACCCTATTTTTTGCCTAGTGTCAATAATAATATTATTCTATAACAAATATATTTTACACATATAAAATATATTGAGAGATATTATTGTAAATGTGCTTATTTTGATGAATTGGCTAAATAGATGCCTTCTTTTTTTGTAAGCCAAAGTGCTTAAGTTAAAAGAGTTTTGTACGCCCATGGTTATAAATAATTAAGTGAAACCCCAGAGGAGCAATGTGGGACAAAAAAAGCCTTTCACTTTCTTTAAAATTAAAAAAAACAGACACGATCCATGGTTGACAATTCTCAATTGCTAATCACACTCTTTCTCAATTTATATTTGACCTCTCATGCCAAACCCTTGTTGTAAAAACATGCAAGTCATTATTCTTCAATACTTCTTCTCATAGACAATATTTGGCGATGAGAAATGCCCAAATAGTATTCAACATGAGCTGACTTGATGTTCACGTGGGTATCTGAGTAAGAATCATCACAAATGAATTGCAACTTCCCTCAAATTAACATGGATCGCTTGAAGGGCCCCTCACTACCCTTGCTCGATGATAGACAATATCTACAGATTAGGTGTCCAACATAAATGAACCGTTGAAATGACTCACCTCCTTCAACACTTCACCCACACTTTACTTCCAATCTCACACATCTTCAAGTCTCCAATTTAATTATTGGCCTCCAAAAAAAAAGAGTTGTAGGGCAACCAAGTTCCTATGAAAAGATAGAAGAAGATGGTGGTGATTGGTAGGTAGCATACTAGACAACCAAGCATCTATGTAGTGTGGTGATTGGTAGGGAGCCTACTAGATGGTCAAGCATCTATGTAATTTTTGAATTATCAACCTTGGTGAACAATCAAATAGTAGTATAATCACATTCTTTTTGAGACCTAGCAACTTAAATTGTTACATAAATCAATATAATGTAGTTTGCAAAGGTATGTCCTTTGCAAAATGGCATATATATTCTTCATCATATGACTATTGAGACTTAGCAACTTAAATTTTTACATAAACTAGTAGAATGTAGTTAGCAAAGGTATGTCCTTTGCAACAAGGCATAAATATTCTTCATCACATGACTTAAATCTATGAGTTGCATTCTTTACAAGTGGCAAAGCACCAAAATCTTCTTAAGTCATCATTAGATCACAAACAAATAGAATGACATGAATACTAAAATGTTTCTCCTAGAAAACTAATTGCATTTTATTTTATGGAAAATAATGAGTCCCTTTTTTTCCAAAAATAAATAGCCTTTTTGAAAGGCGTCTACATCTGACTCCAAACTTAGCTTCTACCCATGTTCAAGATAACCATCATAAGAAATACCTCCTACTTAACAATAATAGGTTTCAAATATATATACAACATGCAATATTGAACACAATGCACCACCAGGTTAATGGAAAATAGCTTTACAAATAGTATTCAATCCTGGAACAGCCACATATCTCTTTATTGAGTTTTCTTACAAGACAATAACGATGGAAAATAGCTTTACAAATTGAATTTAGTCTTGGAACAACCACCTATCGCTTCATTGAGTTTTCCTACAAGAAAATAACAAGAGAGGACCATGATCAAACCATAATTCCTTCCCATATAAAGTTTCTTCTTGAATAGGTGATGATAATGTTCATATATTTCTCTTGAATAGGAAATAACATTGTTCATATATTTTAGGTGCAATGTGCAGAAATGTAAGGGAATAGAATAAAATAAGTTTTTTGAATAACACACATAAGATTATGTCATCGTAAATAATAAGAAAATGTAACAAGCATCCATTAATTGAAAGACTATAATCAATCAAGAGAATATAATTTAAACGCCTTGATATTGGGTATTTAAATTAAATAGAACTAATAATTCCAGCTATGGTCTCCTATTTGATATATGTGATGGTGGAAATAAGGATTGGACTGCATTAATAGAATTAAAAAATGTAATCAATTAAACGTAAGCTAAACCTAAATTTCAATGAGATGACAAAAGAACATATGAGGCTAGCTATGGGTGGAGGAAATATCTAATGTTATCATGAAAGAGTTAAAATTAATATATAGGAAATTCAACACTAGGTCAGAAGCTAATGCTCTCGTCTATGATCTATGAATAGCCAAGAAAATTAAGATCTAACTAATTATAAAAGTCATCAATAGAATCTTCCTCAAGTCGATAAAATTGTTTGCCTTGCATCGACTCTGTTGGCTTTCATTTGCAAATGAATTAAAGGAAGTTAAGGTTTCTCAAATGTACTCTTCTATTTATTTCTCCACAAGAAATTACTTCTAGACAAGCTTTAAAATAAAAAGAAAATACAAACAAATTGAATCCAATATTATGATAAACCAAATTATATTGTAACATTAGTTTTTATGTGAATATTTATTTGAATCAAATTTTATTTGTGATATACTCCTAAATAAAAATATATATACTCATACAAACAAACACAATCAAATTTTACTTGCTAATAGTTGAGAGAATATTTAATATGCAATCAAATTTTACTTGCTAATAGTTGAGAGAATATTTGAATATGCATTTCCTTTTCAAACAAAAAATACGTGTAAAGTTGTTTGAATCAACCAAAATGTATCCATTTGCAAAACCTCCCATAAAAGGGTTTTAATTAAATGTCTTATGTTTTCTAGAACAATTAAGGCTTCCAAATTAGACAACTAGAATAATGTCCTTTTGACCAATTGTTTGTTGTACTATTTTTGTAATTTGGAATAAAATCCATTGGATTTGTTTGCCAAATTAGAGACGATGAATTAAAGATAGATCATACTACTGACTTCAAAAAAATATGTAATTTGTATTTGTTTTTTATAGACTAGTAACTTTTTCTGGGATCAGATAGAAAATTACATGGTTGTTTATGACAATGAGAGTCATGATGCACAAAGGTATCACCATTAAACAAAAACTACTCCCTAGCCATACTATATATCTATTCACAAAATGAGGAGTGCCCAATACAAAATATTGTTGCATCCTCAAGAGGTTGCAAATGTTGAACAAACCATTCCTAATAAGGGGGTATAACACTATAGCATCTTAATATCTAGTTCAAATGTTGAATTTATTGATTACATCCAATTACAATAGCTTCCATGTCCAAAGATACATAATATGGTTTTTTGAACACTAAAAAACTCCCACATTCGAACATATGAAGGTCTAGCTAGAACAATGACTTTTAACCAAGTACTAAAGCCAAACATAGTATTATAACATGCCATAACATAGGTTGTGCCAAAAGTATGAGACTAGGAATGGAGGAATTGGAGCTTTTATCTAGAAAGAATAAATCACAAGAAGGGTGGTTGCCTGTTTGGAAATATGCTTACTTTTCTTCTCTCTTCTCCTACCATCCAAGAGAACATGCAATGAAAGAAAGATATCCTAACAATAAGATATAATAATATGAAAATATATCGTTCTAGCTTAAAGTAAATTTGGAGAGAGTTTCTTATAGGATTTGGAGGCAAGGCAATAATATTAGATGAATAGACCATCATGAAGAAATATATACTTGTCTAATAAAAAAACTCCATAGACACGAAAATTGTTTGCATGTCTAGAACTTGGAGGAGGAAAACTAATTGTCTTCTAAAATTCACTCCCTTGTCCTTCCTTTCTAACCACAATGTGTAGGCCAAGATACAACTTCATTAAAAACCATGACGAGATGGAGAAAGGGTCTAGAGTACACTTGGAGACAGAAGGTGAGGTTGTAATAATTGTTTACTAATACAAAGCTCTGCAAACCTGCAACATGCATTGGAAGAAGTGTGTTCTTGTGCAGTTTTTTTTTGTTGTTGACGATCTATTGCCATACATAGGATAAAAAGGAAAGAAGCAAAAATCTAATGTACAATTGGTTGTCTGCCCATTTAAGTAAAAACAAGACCAAAACAACAACAAAAATTTATTAAGAGATTGATAGAAAGATGGAAATTATTTACGCTTCCCCTGTCAATTCTTCATTTTGGCTTTTAGATTTGCGAGAAATTCCAATTCTTGATTTTGGCTTCTAGATTTGGAAATTGAACTCAAAACTTACATGCAACTTATATTTATAGAGTTTGAAATAGAGAATGAGCAGTATCTAGAGTGTTCTAGAGGCAATTAGCATAGGTAAGTCCTCTTGTAGCCACACTCAATTTTGTTTGGTTGGGTCCTTCTTAGAATCTTTTAGGAAACTAATAAAATGGTAATGTTTGTTTTCAAGAATTTTAAAAACTTGTATACACTAGCTCGAAACCTGAAGCATTCCAGAACCTAAACTAAAAACTAGTATTGAACATTCAGCTTGCGGAGCAGAACTGGAAGGCTCTCCCATGACCAATCCTAACATTAATCCATTGATTGTACAACCCTGCAAGGGTAAACTTAAATTTTAAAAATATAAGTCATGAAGAGTCACCTTTATTCATTGTGCTAGTGTTGAAAACGTTTTTCTGCAACTCCTATGCACCTGCACTATACTTCTTAAATGATAAAGTGGCCAAAATCCCATTACAAATGATAACTAAACATATTGCTACTCCGAGGAAAACAAATTCATTTTTGATGCGCCAATTCATGAGCCTCCCAAAAATTACATGTCATTTCCACCTCTCACCTCCGTGAAATTGCCAACTATTTCAATGAATGACCTATAACAAAGATGATAGTATTTTAATGAAGCACACAGGTGGCATTCAATCTCCTCAACGTGCAAGCCGATCTGCTCTTCCACAAATGCTAGCAGAATGATTGAGTAGTTGTTATAAATAATCAAATAAAATCGTATAAATTGAGGAAGATATCCTTCCCACTTCTCAATGTTTTAAATAGTCAAATAAAGTGGTATAAATGGAGGAAGATGTCTTTCCTACCTCTCAATAATAAAGGTATAGATAATTAGTATTCCTTCATTTCCAAGTATTTTATATTCAATTATAAACTATAGATTAATTTGTGACCTCGATTAAAAATAGCCTCTTTGAAAATGGTGATTCTCAGACATTGTTTCTAGCCTCACCCTCTTACATTCGGGTGTTCTCTTGCATTGAAATTGTAAAAGCCTCCAATTTGGCCAATGAAAATTTGCCAGTCTCTGTATTGCATAGGAAATTGTTAAAGATTGATCATCTTCTATGTAGGAACTAACAAGAAAAATGTATCAATAGAGAAATAATGGAAAATTATTGGATGATGAGTAAATGTTTAATTATTGTTTAACTAATAATCCTTGGCAATAGTTCTTTACCATGGCAGGAACTAATAAAATAAGAGTCATGACTATCCCTACTATTGATCTCTATGGAGGAAAGACCCCCAACCCTTGTTATGTCTCTTACCACAGGAATATTCAAACCTTAGCAACTTTTATTTTCCAAATTCCAATACTACCAACATAGATTCCAAACAAGGTGCTCAATAAGACATCTTTCATGCATGTTGACTCATGGATAGCTTAAACATCACATTAAGCTTCATTTCAAGATCAAAAGTGTTATGACGCAGTGCAAGGAAAGAGCACCCCCAAAGGAGATGTCCTAGCCCCCTACTATAAAACCACATAGCAGAAACACAATAACAGGAAGCAATAACACAAGATCTGATACCAAATCACAATAATATATTCATAAAATATAACTGATTACATGCAATGTGTCAGGCTGTAAGGCCTTCCCAGTTACAGCCAGATACAAAGCAAGTAATAGTTTTGCAAGATCTCTCAAGATCCAAACCCAAACCCTAGCTAGTGTAGATCCACACTCTAGTAGAAACCTCCAAGGAAGATCAGCTTGTGCTTGCAAGCCCACCAAGCAATCTCCTTGTTTTCCAAGCCGCCTCTACTAGCTTTTCTCCAAATTCGCTCTTCCAAGCTCTTCTACTTCTCCATGATGGATAAATAATTCAAGTATAGACTGCCTCTCATTCGGCGCTCTATCCACACATTCACAACCTCATCACAATCCTACTATAAACTACCTCACATTCAACGCTCTACTTACAGACTCAGGAAAACTTGCTCTTCAGCTACTTCCCACACTCACTCCTCTTCCGAGTGAATGAATAATCATTAAAGAATTCCCCATAGCCCCTACTTATACCAATATAAGCCACAAGTCAGCCCAAAACACGAATTAAATGCAAATACATAAATTAAATGCCAAAGTCGGCCTCCTACAACAATTAAATTCCCAAAATTGATGTCTTAGTAAAATTGTGATATCTTCTAGCTCCAAATGAATTAGAACTTGAGCTTCGAACCGTAGGTAGGAGTATAGGTCCTCTTCAATCTCTAAGAGTTTTATCCTTTAACTCATTGTGAAAAATTAGTTATACAGCCTGAAACAGACACCAAATTCTTAGACCATGCCAAGCAACCAAAGACCATGTTGAGCTCCATAGACCATGCCGAGTTCCAAAGACCATGCCGAGCAACCAAGGACCATGCCGAGCTCCCAAGACCATGTTGAACTCCCTAGACCATGTCGAGCTCCCTAAACCATGCCGAGCTGCATAGACCATGTTGAGCTCCTTAGACCATGCCAAGTTGTAATGGACACCCAGGAATGCCCAAAAGCTGAATCAACTACTGAAATTATATTAATTCTAAAAATGTTGCAATCAAGTACAAAGAGATGTATTCCAAAGGCCAAACCCTAAGGGAATGACGTCTAGAATGTTACAACAGAGAATGAACGTCCCCTATTGCCAAAAAAGAGTGTGATTCACACATCCAAGCTCTTATCAAATGCAAGTTATAATCATCCGATGATCAGCAATGAGACTTTCAGCCCTATTTATCCTTTTCTTCATCCTTCTGGAAGGAACTAAAACATTAATTAATTGCAAGGGCTAGAAGCTTCCTCCTTCCAATAATTAATGCATTCTCTAGAAACTCCTCCCTGGAAATAATTAATTAAATCAAGGGGCTTCCATCCTTCCAATAATTAATACATACCCTAGAAGCTACTCCCTTGTAATTAATAATTAAATTAATTAAATACAAAGTCATCTTTAAATTGAATGACTTTATAAGAAATTAATTTAATTTCTTCTTATCCTCCACTTAGACTTTGGAGAACGTGAAGGCCAAAAGATGGGATCATTACACAAGCTTCAATCCTTCTTTGACTGAGTACCAGTCCAAACAACCTCCAAAGCAACAACTGAGCCTCCTCCCATGAACTCCAAAATAGTCACGAAGTAAATCCAAGATGCTCCTGCATCATGTTAACTAGTCAAAATTGACTTAATTCATCCAAGCTTATTTTTCTCCTTAGTATGCGATGTTTAAGAATAGCAATTGCCTCGAACTCCAATGTGGTCCTTGTATCATGATTTAAAATAACCCTCTTCGACATGGTCAGACTCGATGAAAACTCCAATTTGTCTACTTTGATCCACCTCCAACACTAATTAATAGAGTAACATCTTCCTTAAACAAGACCCACATTGACATTTTGCTACATGATAGTAACATCCCTGATCTACAAATGGTTGTCAAACTTGCACCCATTATGCTTGTGCACATAGATGCAGTCCCCATTAAGGACATGGGTATGCGCTCACCTATTTCATTCTTTCTGTGTTTGTCATTCTAACAAGATAGTACCCCCAAAATTTCTTGTTCATTAACGATCTCTTGTTGGGAAATATTAGCAGTACGATTCATTCGCATCCATCTTTGATATGTGCCTCGTCACACTTCTACAGTTTATCACATTTGAAAGATTTATGTTTGACAAGAAGAAAAGTGCCCCACTGACACTTTCTACTCTGCTCATGCGCTAGTCAAAACAGTGCTCTCCAAACATAGCAATATCACCCTTTAACAACTATACCCAACATGGAAAAATCTACCAATCACGTCCAAATCTGGCTCTAGACTCTTGGTTTGCCAATCCCATTTAAATGTCCCTCCTTTACTGCTTGATATTTCATTGGCCTTTAAAGATTCTCCCCAATCCCACGACTAAGCCTGGACACCTCGTTATAAGAAATATTAAAATATATGCATTGTAGACAAATGTGTACTTACAAGCAACGCCCAACCATCTCTTTACATGACACAAATTGGAGATTTATTTTATTCTCTCTAATTTATTTTCTTTGGACAGACTTTGGGATTTTACTGAGATTTAATAACCTTGTAGTATTTTTCATTTAACCCTTTGCATATCCTGAAGTAAGGAAAGGAACCAAATAGCGATAATATTTGAATAGCATTGTGCATTTTTCCATTTAATATCCTTTTCCATATAACATGTATCTCATTCAATGAGTGATTTTGGAAATCAATAGACATCATGTCACATAAAAGCAAGACTGTCAACATTCTTAAGGTGTCTAGTTGTGTGGAAGTTCCATTCAAAATTTATATTAATTCATTATGTGTAGTTAAAAAACTAATATAAAGATACTCTAATTTTTCTTAAACAATTAAATCTAACTAAGACAAGTCGTGTCTTAGGTGGACCCAACCTTTTTTTGTTTTATTTTCAAACAACTTACCCCTTTGAAAAATACCCAGGCACTTGCATAACCCAATTTGGTCAACCAATTTATTTCCTTTGATCAATGAAACTATTTGTTTCATATATCTTGCTAAGTGCCAAATTAAATAAAATGTTCTGTTGACTAGCCACAAAAACTGACAAAAGCAAGTAACTAGGGATTGATACTTGGCACACTTGTTCTCTAGTCGACAAAGTTTCATCCTACAAATTTCCATCTCATGATGACACTTTGGTCAAAATATTTTAACCTCAGAAGTTGCTCTATTAGAATTGTCCCATCATTGAACATGTCAAAAACAGATAATTGCATCTGGATCTAACATAAAAAATCGATCAAACAGTCACTTCAAAAATGAAACCTTGGGAATTGGTATATTTTGATATTGAGAGTATGTGGGTGCATTTTCAACTCATGATGATTAACTAGGCACATTTGGAAAACCATCAAAGTTAGCTACTCCAAATTGCAAAATTAGAAACCTTGGTAAAATAATGATTCTTGTAAATGGAAAGACTTTAGAAAAGTAATCAAATGGATTCGTAAGATTTGGTAGGAGTATTTGCAGTGTAGAATATAATGGTGTAATCAATTTGATCTCATATATCATATGTTTCAAGTTATGACATCATGAATAGGCCTCTTGATAATTATGTGACACTGATCTACATCTACATGTTAGAAATCGCATTTGGAATCACGTTTGAAATCTAATGAAATAGATTCATCAAGGTCCCAAATTTGAGAAACATGAAGTATTTGACCTCTAAAATGTAGTGATGAAAGAACTTTTCTTATTTGGGTCAATTAGGTCAAAATTACACTTAGCCAAACAAGGCCTCCTGAATTAGTGCGATAACAATAGTTAACAACCAACTTGGGGGAACTCAAAACCCTATCAAAACTTATTAAAATGGCTTGAAATTTGAAATATATGTTCTCTAATATGCATGCTAAACATTCTCAAAGTGGCGGGTCTTGAAACTTAACCAAGGGAAAAATATTCAAATGCAATCTTGGCCTCTACACAATGTTTGACACTTGGGCAAAAATATAGATTTCTCAAATGCTCAAAATGAAATCTCACAAAATGATTAAGAATTGCAACCCAACACCCTGAGATGGATGCATATACTTAATGAAAAACAATGAGCACTTGAGACATGCATTATGACTCAAAATGACAACCAGGTACATATGCATTAAAAGCTCTTATAGGGGTTGTTTTGCTAAAGTTTTTAATATGACACTGAAAATCCTTTTGAATTTTGAGAGCCCAACACTATATAGGAGAAATAATGGAAAACAAGCTGAGAACACAAGAGATAACCCTTGGGACATATGGAAAAGGATTTGAATTACTTTAAAAATTGGGTTATTGTGGACAAAGACCCATTGATGATCATAAATATGTCATTGTGGAACAATTAAGTGATGTTGAAAATTGAAAAACAAAAGAAAAAATTGGTGTTGGTTTCACTATAGCTAGGTTTCAACCCATAGCTAACACAAGTCCAATCTTTGATGAGGATCTAGAAGAATTAGAAAAAAAAGATGCTAAAATTAAGAGTGTTTAGAAGGAATAACTACTTCTAAAAATAGCCAAATTTGGCTACCAAGGGGAACTATACACCCCTTTTAAAGAAACAATCTTTGTAGAGTAGGCAGACTTCATACCGTCAACATCCCTTCTCTTGGGAGAGGATGAATAAGAAATTTCCACTAGGAAACTTGAAACCACAACAACAACTAAAGACTTAGTAGATAATCCAACAAATTAAGCAAAGGAATTCTTGTCTCAACTACACCTTCACTCAGAAAGTGATGATCCATATGTGGAGCATATAAATATGGTTATTTTTAGCTTTGCAAATAGAGCTAGAGGAGCCATATCTAATTTAGGCGAATGGGAATAAGATTTGACCTCAATTGTTACCATCAAACTAGATGTTGATGTTGTACATAGCTACTGTGATTATCTCAACTTAGATGATGAGTCATGTGTTAGGCCGAATGAGTCTAGTTTACACACCACTTTTGCAAACCTTGTTGACGATACTAGGGTTCCTATTTGGATAGACACTGCTTTAGTAGAGGACCCTATAGACCTAGATTTACCTATCATAGAATATCATGGAAATATTTTTCACTCACTTATACCTTCTACTTTTGTTTCAATCATACATCCAAATCTTATTGAATGGTCACAACAATACCAACCAATCAATCTTTCGACTTTGAAAAATGAGTACACTTTGGCTTGTTACCTTCATCTTGTTGAACCCTTACTCTCTTCCACTAGTGAACCATATGTTAATATAATAGAAGAAAACATAAAGTATCTTAGCCATAAAATAAAAACAAAAGAAAATAAGTGTTATGATGATGAAAACTACATAGTAGTGACATGAGAAAAAAAATTAGTAAAAAGAAAAGGTGTATCTAAAGGTGAAAATTGTTGAGATAATGGGTGTTGCACACATTGCATAATATTGTTGTATTGTATTATTTTATTTTATTATGTAATGTTGCACCTAGATGGATGTGCAACATGTAAATATTCCTATGGGATATACTTGATGAGTTGTATTGTAACATTGTGATAATATTTGATGTAATTATTTAATATTAGGGAAAATAATTAAAATTCTAATATTAAATGTGTGGTCAATGGGTTAGGTAGCGCATGGTTTATGTAATACCACTTGGTAGTTTTGTGGGACTTACTACTATGTAAGCAGTCACAAGGGTAGTTGTAGAGACAAGTGACAAGACAGAAGGGAAAAAGTAAAGAGTCAAGCAGGACAAGGCTTGATAGGTTAGTCAAGGGAGCATTTGTGAAGGTTGAAAGCATGGCATGGGATGTTTGGATTCATACTTGTTCACATAGATTGCTTGGTAGTGGTTATGGCTTTGAAGGCTTCCATGGTTATATTGCAATGGTGTTTTTGTTGAATAATACATGGTGATGGATGCTTTTGGAGGCTAGGTTTTTTCTCTCAATGAGGGTTTCCAAGGTATATCTTGTGTAACAATTTTGTGGGTATGTTTTATATTCTCTTGCATGTGGCTTTCAATTGCATATTTATTTTAGATCTATTATGGGTTATGTGGTAATGGTTATATTCTTTGTTACAATTTTTCTTACAAGTGGTATCAAAGCTATGGTTTTATTATTGTAACCTTAGATTAAATCCATGGGAATGCATGAGAGGATAAAAGAAAGGGCAAGATATATGAATTTTTTATTGCAGATCTAAGAGTTGTTATGATGGGATATTGGTAGATTTTGGGCATGTGAAATTGTTGGACAAAAGGGTTTTTCAGATGTTTCATTTAAATGAGGGTTTTAGGGGAAGCTTGCAGAAATGACCTCCTGGGTAAAAACAAACCTCACCTCTTGATCCAGGTTGACATTTTCAACAATTTTGATATATAATATGCCCTATTTTAGCCATGTTCAGAGGAAATGAAAGAGTTTTTTAGTTTTAGCCCATGATGGCCATCAAATTTAATCCTGTCAAAATTTTTGTGACAAAAAAAAATTACAGTGAAAATAGTAAAAAAGACTATCATAGTAAAATGACCATAACTTTCTCTCAGGATATGAGATTTCAAATTTCTTATAGGCGTTGGAAAGATAATTTAGAGCACTGCAAGCTGGTGTAGGTTTGGTTATATGGTTTTGATATTATTTTAGGTTTTGAGAGCCCAAAAGTTAGATGTTGTTTACTTTGAGCACAAATTAGGGCATAACTTGGGCATAAAGAGTCAAATTTGGGATTCGAGTAGCCAACAGAAAGCTCTTGGAGAGCTTTACATATTGGTTCAGATTTGGTGTAGGTTTGGCATGGTTTATTTGGTGATATATTAATTTGAATAGTTTATGATATATATTGACTGTGGCAGCATTGTGAGTTTATGACATTGTAAGTTTGGAGATTTAAAATTTGATGTCATTGTATACTCAATTCATATTTTAGATTGTTCTCATGATGATATGCTTATCAATATTTGGTTTGGATATGTATGATGAATTTTTGGGTCTACAATTTATGTAGTGTTGTAAGCAGTCTATACTTACAGGTTGCATTTGGTTATGGGTTGCCTTTGCCCATTGATCTTTCATTATTTTTGCATATTTAGATTGGTGGCTTGGATTTGGGTTGTCTATGTCCTAAGTCACATAATTTTCTAATTTGTGTTCATGTAGAAGGGATGAGATGTTGTTACGAGGTATAGTCATAGTGAAGGATTGTGGTTGACTATTTTATGCTGATAGGTTGGACATATTGAGAGTCAAATGCTTGGTTCATGGGTGAGATCATGGTGCGTTGAATTTTGGGATGACATGATTGCATATATAGGTACATCCTTGATGTTCATTAGTTCGGATTCCTAATTTGGTTATGGTGGTATATCTTCTTGGTTAAGGATCATGGTTATTTGGTATCTTTTGAGGAGCTCTTGATGTGCACTTTGAGTTCTTTGGTGGTTTGATGCCTTGGTTGATTTTCATGGTTAGACGATGGTTTTTCATCATATTTCATAGATAGCTTGGATACACATTTTAGTCAAAGATTATGACAGTGATGAGGTGATAGTGCAAGAATAGTTTCTAGTTTGGTTTGTATCTTCTTTGTTTGGAGATCTTGGTTTTACTTGGTACTAAAACTTTGATTGTGTGAGTGTAGACCAAGAGGATCTTCATGTAGGAGATGGATTTTATGATGCCATGGGTTACTCAATACCATGATTGAGTGGGATTTTTCTAGCATTGTTATTTATTGAGTGTTTGTACATGTTAGAGGTTTGTTTCATATCTTGTTGCTGCAGAAGTGCCTTTGACATTTTGTATTTTGCACTTGGTTACCTCCATGGTGTGTGAAGACAATTTGATCTTGAGGACTGATGGGGTTATTGGTTATCTTCATGGTGTGTGGAGATGATTGCATCTTAAGGACTCACAAGGTTCTTGGTAAAGGTGTACTTTTTGCTTTCATTTGACATGTTGTCCTTGGTGTTAGGATGGTTTCATTATTATGTTGTGGTATACTCTTGATGCACGTTTAGAGTTTTGATATGTTATGGTATGCTCATATGAAGCATGTTATCTCTTTGGTTGAGATGATAAGATCATGTTGTCATGTTTATGTTTCTGAGGCCATGGTTGGAACTTTGACATTGATCTTGGTTTAGTTTCTTGGTATTGACTACATTGATCATAAGTTGGTTACTTCATGATATTGCTATGTTGCATTTGGAGTTGGCATGGATTGATTGGTTAGAAGTGCTCATGGATACTTATAGACGGTGGTGATGTTGATTTCTCTTAGATTAGAGAAGTATTTGTTGGGATGGTTAATACTTTCAACAAGAAGTCTAAGGGGCATTCATCTAATATGGACTTGAGAGGAGATTGTTCTTAGTTGAGTCTTGGTTGGAGACTTGGATATCTTGATGATCATTCTGATTCCTCACTCTTGGTCTATTTAGTAGTTTGTTACTTGAGAGGTGTAGCCCATTGTTTCTCTCAGGTGCATTATGTTTATGCTTGTCTTTCATGGATATGGATCTTGAGCTACGACACATGAGTTAGTTCTGGAGGGTTCATTTGAGATATGGTTTATCATTGGTTATCTCCATTTGCATATGTTGTTATGTAGGTTGAGTTTGGGAGATGTTTTTATAGTCGGCATATTCTTTGGATTAGGAGTGGTTTATGAGTTTGATCTTCTTCTGAGAGGCTTATATTCATGATTAGTTATATGGTATGGTTTTGGTGTTATTGTGGCTTCTTGGTTGGGGTTTTATGGAGGAGATCATACTTGCAAAGTGTACATATAAAGGTATGTGTAGAACAACATGATATAGTTTATGACTTGCATGGTTTCTCTTTGGTCTTGGTTTTCTTCCTAGATGTTTGGTTTTACTTACAGTGGATTTGAGATTGGTTAGAGATTTTAATCACTAGTTTGCACTCATGTATGTCATGTGAGAGATGACATGGTTAGTCCTTTATCTCTTTCCTCTGTTGGTTGTGGAGAACTTGGGAGAGTATTGGAGATTTTTAATGAGAGTTTTTCTTGCAAGTTATTGGTTTATGTATTGTGGATGTCCTTGAGACTACATGGATTCACTTCTTTGTGATGTTGTCAGTGGATTGGTTATAGATTTGACATTATCTTTTGTAGTGGGAGTTTCTTGGTAGATATTTGGTAGCTATTGCTCTTGAGGCTTGTGATTGTAGGTTAAAAATTGGATATGTTGATGATGTGAGATTCACTTGGTATAAATTTGGAGGTACGGATAGTTGGATGGATTTGACACTTGTTGTGTGTGTTATTTCAGCTATGGATATTTTGACAACTTTAGATACATATGATTATCTTTGGATCAGGTTTTTTGTGCTTGGCATTTCAGTTGGTACAAGATTTTATTATCTTCTAATGCAACAAGTTGGGTATTTCTCTTTGGATGGCTTCTATGTATGTTTAGTGGTAGTGACATAATAGGAGGTGAGATCATTTATGTTTGAGATGTTGGATACTTTGATTTTGTTGTGGGTACCAAGATGTAGCACTTCGTGTGCTTTGATAGGAATGGTTTATGAGTTTGATCTTCTTGTGAGAGGCTCACATCTATGATTAGTTATATGGTATGGTTTGGGTGTTTTTGTGGCTTCTTGGTTGGGGTTTTATGGAGGAGATCATACTTGCACAGTGTACGTCTAGAGGTGTGTGTAGAAGGACATGATATAGGCTATGAATTGCATAGTTTCTCTTTGGTCTTGGTCATCTTCCTGAATGTTTGGTTTTACTTACATTGGACTTGAGATTGGTTAGAGATTTTGATCACTAGTTTGTACTCATGTATGTCATGTGAGAGATGGAATGGTTATTCCTTTATCTCTTTCCTTTATTGGTTGTGGAGAACTTGGGAGAGCAATGAAGACTTTCTAAGAGAGACATTCTTGTAGGTTATTGGTTTATGTGTTGTGGATGTCCTTGAGACTACATGGATTCACTTCTTTGTGATTTTGTGAGTGGATTGGTTATATATTTGATATTATCTTTTGCAATGGGAGCTTCTTGGTATATATGTGACAACTATTGCTCTTGAGGCTTATGATTGCAAGTTACAGATTAGATATGTTGATGATGTGAGATTCACTTGGTATACCTTTGGAGGTATGGAAGTTGGATGGGTTTGGCACTTGTTGTGTGTGTTATTTCAGCTATGGATATTTTGACAACTAAAGATACATGTGATTACCTTTGGATCATATTTTTTGTGCTTGGCATTTTAGTTGGTACAAGATTTTATGATTTTCTAATGCGATAGGTTGGGTGGCTTTCTCTTTGGATGGCTTCTATAGATGTTCGAGGTAGTGACATAATAGGAGGTGAGATCATTCATGTTGGAGATGCTAGATACTTTAATTTTGTTGTGGGTACTAGGATGGAGCACTTCTTGTACTTTGATTCATGATGGCGGATGTGCTAGGAGGGATTGTTCCCTTGTTCATGTGGCTACATATTGACTCTATGCAATATATACAAGTGGGAGATTGTTGAGATAATGAGTATTATGCACATTGCATAATATTGTTATATTGTATTATTTCATTTTATTATGTAATGTTGCACCTAGATGGATGTGCAACATGTAAAGATTCTCATGGGGTATACTTGATGAGTTGTATTGTAACATTGCGATAATATTTGATGTAATTATTTAATATTGGGGTAAAGAATTAAAATTATAATATTAAAAATGGGGTCAATGGGTTAGGTAGCACATGGTTTATTTAATACCACTTGGTGCTTTTGTGGGACTTGCTATTATATAAGCAACCGCAAGGGTAGTTGTAGAGATAAGTAAGCAAACAGAAGGGAAAAAGTAAAGAGTCAATTGGGAGAAGGCTTCACAATTTAGCCAAGGGAGCATTTGTGAAGGTTGGAAGCATGGCATGAGATTTTTGGATTCATGCTTGTTCACATAGATTACTTGGTAGTGGCTATGGCTTTGAAAGCTTCCATGGTTGTATTGCAATGGTATTTTTGTTGAATAATACATGGTGATGGATTCTTTTGGAGGATGGGTTTTTGTATCCCTCAATGAGGGTTTCCCAGGTTAATCTTGTGTCACAATTTTTTTGGTATGTTGTCTATTCTCTTGCATGTGGATTTCAATTGCATGTTTATTTCATGTCTATTATGGGTTATGTGGAAATAGCTATATTCTTTGTTGCAAATATCCTTGCAAAAACCTCTCTAAGACACCTAAGGATGATGTTCTTGATGTCTTACCTAGTAATTTACAAGAAAGATCATTGGTTATAATTGAACCTACATGGACAGTCAACATCAAAATAGAGGAAGTTCCCCATATCATCTACTTGGCATAGTCTCTATTAGAAGAAGATAAGAAATAATTCACTAGCTTTCTCATAGAGAAGAGAATAAACTTCACTTGGACCTATTTTGATATGTCAGGCCTAGATATAGATCTCATCATGCATGACCTCTCTATAGCACCAAGTTTCAAGGGCTTGTTAAACAAACATTCAGAAAGATGAATCCTCACATTACTTTACTAGTCAAGGAAGAGCTTGAAAAAATCTTACAAGAAGGATTTATCATAGTCATCAACTATGCAAAATGGATATGAAACATAGTCCCACTCTCTAAACATGAAAAATCCATTAGAGTTTGTACACATTTTAGATATTTGAAAAAATCTTCCCAAAAGGATAACTTTCTACTTCCTAACATAGACATGTTAGATAACTAAGATAGGGGGGTGAATCAATTATAACTAGTTATCCTACATGCTTTAAACATTTTTCCACAATCTTAAACTCTT
This sequence comes from Cupressus sempervirens, assembly GCA_028749045.1. Taxonomy (NCBI): domain Eukaryota; kingdom Viridiplantae; phylum Streptophyta; class Pinopsida; order Cupressales; family Cupressaceae; genus Cupressus; species Cupressus sempervirens. The sequence continues at coordinate 148,702,884 of CM053785.1, read as the reverse complement.
TAAAATTTCACATCACTAGCTTGATAAAATATATCAGTAAATAGTTAACTTCATATATCAAGTATCATAGTAAATTTTTATCTTATATCGAGTTGCAACAATAAAATATAAACATGAAATAGCATGTAACAAAATAAAGATCCACACAATTTTGACACAAGTATTTAATGTAGAAATCTTGTGAAGGGAGAAACCACTTGGGAACTCGAAACTTAAAAGTTTCACGAAGTGAGCTCTGTTAGGAGCCAACCTTATTAAAGGTTACAAACACATTATTAATGTGACCTTGTTACAGGATTTTCACCAAAGATCATCTAAACCTTATCACTCTTGAAATATCTATAGATTTGGGCTTCTTTAAAGGACATAAAAAAAATTCAATTGAATGTTACCATACAATGATTTACAAATAAGATTATTAGGCCCACTTGGTTAAAAGAATTTTTTCTACAATGGTTAGAGCATAATAGTGAAAGGATCTATTAAATTTAGCACTACCTTTCCTTGTTGAGATACCCATTTCACTCTATCTCTTTCCTTGCTTCATCCTTTTTCTTCCTTATGATCCCTTCTGGATGATACACTCGCTAACACATCAACTTGGCACTTATCTTGCTTGATCTTCACAATGTAATTCAACTTAGTTGTCCTCTAGCTATGAACTTCTTTCATCAACTTGATGAGAAACAATGAACAATGTGTTCATCCCTTAAATATAATTTTTTTTGTTACTTCACCAAATTCTTCCATGTTTTTATGCTTAATCAAAATAATCTAATCTTCATCCAACTTAAATTTATTAAATCCATACACTCGGTTAACACACTTTCACATTGAACTTTGTGCTTCAATTCAAATAATCAAATCTCCTTGATTAGATCTTCTTTGAATTTCACTAGTCATTGATCTTTGTTAAGGAGAAAATATGAATAAAAAATAAACCCCAAGTTCATCACACAACCACAAATACACAACTCAAAGAGATTGATCCTTTCAATCCAAACTCTAAGGTAATTATATCTAGGAAGATTAGCACCAACCAAGTGATAAAGAATCACTAAATGAAAAAATATATAATGATTGTAAGGTTGGAGAAAGAATGCACAAGTCCTTAAAACCCTAATGTATCAAGAGTTATGAAGAGAAATTAAGTAGATATGCAATGTAGGAATTAAGTGCAAGGAAATGGAAATGTGTATTGAAATAGAGAAGAAACAAAAACTTACCTTGTGAAATAAAACATGTAAATGTGTTGTTAATAAATCTCAAAAAGGGTTAATTCTTGCTATGTGGATTAAGATTTTCACTATAGACAAAATATAGAAAATTTTCAACAATTAGTCAAGGTTGACCTCCCTAATTAAGGTCAAACTAGAGCACCAGGGCTAGCTTGGTCGTCCCTAATAGAATAGGTGTAACACCAAGAATATCTATAAAAAGTCAAAAAGGTACTCAAATATGCAACCTGTTCAGCAATCTAGGATCCACAACATGTAATAAAAAAACATTTTATGTTGTTGATGGAGGGTTTTCTTTGGTCAAACTTGACTTTAGGAATTAACCTTGAATTGAAATAATTGAATGAAAAAAATGCAAAGTAAATGCACAAATTCACCTTACAATAGTAGGATCTCTTGAACCGTATGTAGTGTTCTTATCACCTATTGATTTGGATCAAGAAGATTAAGATGAATGGATGTGGAAGATGCAAAAAGGACCTTGAAGAAGATCTTGATAGATAAACTCCTTCAAATTCTTGAATGCTTGAATCCTTGATCTTTATAAGAGGAATTTCTTGAAGAATGCTTGAAGGCTTGAATACTTGAGAGATTGAGCATGATTTCTTGATAGATTATGAATGAATGATATGAGATTATCTGACAAATGGAGGAAATTGAAGGTTTTATATATAGCTCAAGATTGATTAACTCCCAAAGGTCGACCTTCCTAAGAATTAACACCCCAAAGGTATCCAAACATGAGACTCGAGTAGAGGACCCAAGATAGGGCCTAATTAGGGGCACATAGTGTCCTTGATTGGCCCATCAAGAGCGTACTATAAACCCAATTGGTCAAGGGCATACTACATCCCTAACAACTAGGGCCCAAAACTTTTAGGATCCCTCTATGATCCCAAAATAGGTCCCAAATCCCATAAATTGGGTACATAGTCTAAGATATAGTCATTTCAGTGCAGAGAGAAGATTCGAAGGGGTTAAATGAAAGTAAGGGAAGACTTAGGAGGATAGATTGTACCTTTATCTTTATGCCATGAAAATAGGAGATTTAAAGAGGAATTATTAGGTTTTACCCCAATTCCACCTAGGAGAAAGGGCGAAAAAGGGAAGAAAGAAGGAAAGGTGCAAAGAGATTGATGATATGGCATTAAATAGGTGTTAAACCTTCATTAAATTAGAGTTATTCCAATTTAAAATGGTACAATATCATAACTTAATTCATCCTTATCTTCAAAACTTCTCAAATAATCTTTATTTCCACCATATGTTGGCCTCGGATTAATTCTTTTCCAAGTTGTTCAAGTCCTTTTTATTCGTTGGTTAACATTACATCTTCTTGGTCAATATTAGGCTAAATTAACACTATTCTTTCTCAATTAACATTATATGTTCTTCACTTCTTTATCAGGTGCTCGATGACAACTTTAGTAGCTCGATTAATAATGAGATTCTTCATTCATCGATCAAACTATTTTACTTGTACATGATCTCAACACTCAATCAAATCATGTAAAAAAAAAAAACCAACAATATACTATCAAATTCTAAGTAATTGAACTTCCCATGAATACCATACACTTATCAATACTTACATCATCGTGATACTTTCTTCAAATCCTCTTCATCAATCAAATGATATTGCACTCTACTAAATCAACTTAATGTCTCACTAATTAGGGTTTTCCATCAATGACAACATAACAAATGATATGACTCTTTCACATACATTAACAACATCATTATATTGGGGATAAAAATCTCCTCCTTTGGCATTGATGGAAACACATAACACATTATTGCATTTCATTCCATTATGAAATAATATAACATCAAACTCTCTGCAACTTCATGATCTTTGTATCAAGTTCTCTTTTCTCAGGCCACAACAAGCTTTGCTTATTAGCAGTAACTTCAACTCACTCTCCTCTTTGAGTATTTCTCCCCCTTTGGGTGTACTTTTTCATTCATCAACTTCAACTCCATCTGACTACATCAACAACTTGTAATATCTCCCACTTTTGATACTTTTCTCCATACACATTTGCTCTATTATTTTTCTTTTCCCTATTTTTATGTTTGTTTCATATCTTCTTATTCTTCTATCTTCTTTGAAAATACATCACTTCATCATTTCATTCACTTTACCAACCACTCCCCCTAAGGGTATCATATCCTTTATAGATATTCTCCCCCTTTGACAATAATGCCAAATGTAACTACAAACTTCAATGAGAAAATTATAAAACATTTTAGTTATACCTTATACCTTGCATTCATTGAATATATCTTCTTCATTACTAACATTGTCATGGATCTAGGATTGTTCCTAAAGAGTCAACTCCTTGCATCAACTCCATAAAGATATTCTGATCATCCATGAATTGATGCAACATGCATCCTTGGTCACTGAATCTTTGATAGGGGAAGGACCCCTAACTTTCCTCTCAAATACTCAAAAGCATCCTTAGGTAATGGCTATGTGAATATATCTGAAATTTGATCCTTGGACTTCACATACTCCAATCTAACTTATTTTTCTTTAACTATCTCTCTCAAGTAGTGATACTTGATATATATGTATTTTTTTTAATCCATCACAGGGCTCTTTGATATTTTAATAGAACTTGTATTGTCACAATATATAGTAATAGGTTTGGTGAATTCCTATTGCACACCTTCCAATAGTTTATCAATCTAGAAAATATTTGAATAGTTAATTGAAGCAACAACATACTCATCTTTAGTAGTAGACTGGGAAATACAACTTTGTTTCTTGCTTATCTATGTAACCAACCTTTCTCCTAAAAATAAATCTCCACCACTTGCATTATTTTTGTCATCAACATTTCCTGTTGAATCAACATCAGTATAAGCTCTTATCTCAAAATCACCTTCTTTCTTATACCATAAACAAAATTCTTCAATTCTTTTTAAATATTTCAATATTCTCTTTACTATAGTTATATGTCTCTCCTTAGGATTGGCTAAAAAGCTTGCAATTATACTAATTGCATGTGCAATATAAGATCTCATTCACTTTTATTAAGTTGTCCTCTTTAGATAATGTGCATCCAGTGACCATAGGGGTGTCAATTAGCCTTGACTCACCCATATCAAATGTCTTTAATATCTCCTTAATGTACTTAGATTGAGTCACATATATTCCTCCTTGTGTTTGATGAATTTGTAAACTAGTGAATAAATTAATCTCACCAAACATAGACATTTCAAAATCTTTACTAGTATGATAAAAAAATGGCTTGCATAAAAAATCATTACCACTAAATATTATATCATCACCAAATATTTCTACATTTAGTACCTTATCTCCAATCTCTCTTTTCAAATGCAAGTTACCATTGTCACTTATTCTAAAAAATCCAATTCTCATTAAATATGGATGCATTCTTTCATACTATGCTCTTGGTACTTACTTCAATCCATACATTGCTTTGTTTAATTTATATACCATGTGCTTCTGATTTGGCTCCACAAATCCTTTGGGCTATTCAATATAGACGTCTTCCTCCATAATTCCATTTAGAAAAATAGACTTAACATCTATTTGACAGACTTTGAATCTCTTGTAAGATGAATAGGGTACTATAGTTCTAACTCTTTCCAATCTTGCAATAGGTACAAAGGTCTCACCATAGTTAATTCCTTCTTCTTGTGCAGAAATTATACAAACGAGACTAACCTTGTCCACCAATACTTCTCATTTCTCATCATTGTTTTCTTGAATATCCATTTGGTTCAAACCACATTTTTGTCTTTGTGACTCAGTTCTAGTCTCTATCATGTATTATTCTTTTCAATATGATCTATCTCCTCAATCATAGCATTGATCTAGTCATCATTCTCAACTACATCTCTTGCAGTTCTAGGCTCAAATTCAAAAATTAAATATGTACTATCCTTCAACTTACCTCTTATTATGACTCCACCACTCTTGTCTCTAATGATTTGATCTTGTGAATGGTTCATTCTCACATATATTTATAAAAAAGGATCATTTCTATGATCTACAACATTATCATTACTCGGTTGGGGCTCAACATTATGCTTAGGGTATTCTATCCATGGCTTGGATAATGCAAGAAATTTCTTGATAGCTCTTTGTTGTCACTTAGTGTACCATTGTAATGAACTAACCAGGTAAAAAGGTATAGCATTCATTGAATCATCTTATGCATAGATAAATTTGTTGTAATCTTTAGGTTATTTCTTTCTCTCCTCATTGTTGTTATATGCAAACTCATCAATTTTTACATTTGCACTTTCAATCATTGTGTTAGTCACTTTATTCAAATATTTTTATGCCTTATTCCTAGTAGAATAACCTAGGAATATACCTTTGTCTCATTTTAAAGCAAGCTTTCTATTTCTTGCATCTTTATGAATATAACACCTACTTCAAAAGATGATGAAATAACTTGCATTTGGTGTATTAAAATATCAAAGTTCATATGGTTTCTTCTTTGTTCCTTTCTTCAACAGAACTTGGTTGAGGGCGTAAACAATAGTGTTGATAGCTTCTCTCCAGAATATTTGTGCAACTCCTTTTTTCAATTAGTAGTGTTGTAGCACAATCAACAATAGATTTGTTTCTTCTCTTTGCAATTCCAAACTATTGTGATGTTCTTAGTGTAGAAAATTGTCCTTTAATTCCATGCTCAACACAATAGTTAGTGAATTCAGCAAACACAAACTCACCACCTCTCTTAGATCTCAAATGTTTCAAATATTTACTAGATTCATTCTCAAATCTAACCTTATAACACATGAACATTTTAAATGCGTCAGATTTAGCTTTTAGAAGCATAACCATCATCATCCTTGAATAGTCTTCAACAAAAAAACAAAGTATCTATCACCATAACAACTCTCAACTTTCATAGGACACCAAAAATCAATATAAACCAACTCCATAATATCATTAGATGAATGTAACTTTCTTGAGAAACTAAACTTATTCATCTTACTGAGTTGACATTTTTTACACATATCATTGTCAGGTTTGTGCAAGTGTGACAAACCTCTCAATTTCTTCTTTCTACTCACTTTAGTCATAATATCAAAGTTCACATGAAAAATTTTCATATGCCATAGCCATACATCTTCAACTTTAGAAAATAGCCATGTACTTACAATAGGATATGTTGGAAATAGATTGATACAAGTATGATAAATGTATTTCAATCTTTATTTTTTCACTGATGCCAAATCTTTTACTTTCTAGTAAGAAAATTGCTTATATGATTTAAGTACTATCATTTGTTTGGTTGATGAAGATGATTTGATCAAATGAGGTAACAATAACACCTAGAGGAAAGGTTGAATTATGATATGAAAAGGAGTACAAGAATCAATTAAGACAGTGATTTATAGTGCATTGATAATATACTTCAGGTTACAAAGGTTGGTTACACTGATTATTTTCAAAAGAAAAAGTAGGAAGAACTAAATCTGCAAACCTTGACCAAGTGAACAATAGGTGCTGAACAAAGTTAGTGCAAGCTAAGTAGAAAATCAATTGGAGCTAAGCAAAGTCAATTTTAGTGTAAGCTGAGTAAAGTTTAGTTAATGCCGAGCACTAGTAAACTTTAGTTTGCATCGAGTGTTTTGATAGTGGATTTCGAGAAATGTAGTATGTGTTGAGCATCATCAACTAGTTAATGTCGAGTGTCAAAATTATGAGAAAGATCAAGAATTTGATGAATTTGAGCCAATAAGTTTGATTTCTTGGATTTTCTGAACCATGTGAAATATAAAAATGATGAGTTGGTGGCATAGAATTCAAGATGAACCATTTTGAGGTGAATTCAAAGAGGATTGAAGGAGAAGTTTCTTGAAGGGAATGAAATAAAATGAGGGGTAGATTCATTGAACCCTAGCCAATCTAACCTAACCCTAAAATGGATGATGGAGGATGAATAGAAAAATATCTAAATTCTCTATTTATAGAGATGGTTGGTCAGAAGCAAGGGTTGTCATGTGCAAAAACCTAAGTAAGGTAATGAGTCTAGGGCATTTGCTTCATTCAGTGACATAGGAGAAGAGATTGCATTGGCAAGCAAAGGAAGAAGGCTTAAGGGTATGGATGCTTGAAGGGTGAACAAGCTATCTAAGTTGAAGAGTGTGAAAGCCAAGAAGAATGGAGGGCTGAAATAGAGATCTATAATCTGAAAATGGAGTTGTAAGTTGTTATCAAATCAAGCCTTATTGTTACTCTCTAATCATTATATCAATCTAGGGAAAATCTTTTGGATTAAGGTTTACCTAACAGTCGTTTGTAAATCCTTTAACTGGGTGACATTCCAAGTGAATGATCCAAAGTCCTCTAACAAGGCTCACTTCTAACATGGTGATTGAAATCCTTTAACTGGGTCACATTTAATAGTGTGCATTATAACCTTTAACAGGGTTGGCCTTTCATAGGGCATCACTTCAAAAGATTGAGAATGAGTAGCATGTTACTGGTAGTTTTTCCAAAATTGGGTTTCCATGTTAACTCATTGTGTCAAATGTGTTATTCAATCTATTATGTTTCATGTTTACATTTCTACAAATTGATTTGACAATAACCTACAAGTTTAAGTGATTGCATAATCTAATGGATGCGTGCTTATGGATACGATTTCACTAAGCTATGAGAATTTTCAATTGTACATCTAGACCTTGGATAACTGATTTACCCCTCTCTCAATTATTCTAAATAATTCCAACATTTGGTATTAGAGCCATCTACTTAAGAGGACTAGTTTGAAAATACTAGAAGCACAAAGATCAATATGTCAAAAAGAGAGGTACCCAAGCTTAATAGAGATAACTTTCCTTCATGGGAAAGTTTGATGAAGCTACACCTAGGAGGTCTTGGAGATCATGCACAATCTACCATTACCACTAAGCATGTTAATCCTACCAGAGCCCTAGCTGCTGAAGATCTGAAAAAGAAGAAAGAACACAACCAAACAATGTTGGAGATTGCCTCTACCCCGAGTTATGCCAAGTTTGATGATATCAAGGATTGTTAAAGTGCAAAGAAAATGTGGGATACTCTACACACCATCTATGGGGGTGACAAGAATGTTTTAAGAGTTTAAGCTGAAGGTCTTAGAGGTAAGTTCATTGATATGAGAATGCAAGAACGTGAGAATATTGCTCAATATTGCTCTAATATAAAAGATGGTGTTAATGAAATAAGATGATTATCGGTACAATAGATGATGATACTATACTGAGAAAAGTTTTGAGAATACTATTGTTTATATATGATATTAGATTTTCTACAATACAAGAACTGAGATGTATGCTAGGGAATAATTTAAGTCTTGAAGGTTTGGTAGGTAAGTTCACTGCTTTTGAGCTATCTAACTTTGATAATTATAGACTTGAAAATATGGAACATACTTTCAAAGCTAAGGTGTCATTGAAGGAACCTGATGAGAAGAAGAAGAAGAAAAAGATAAAATATGTGTCTAGTAACAGTGATACAGATGAGGAAGATGTAGATCAACTTGAAGCACTATTAGCAAGGAGATTTCACAGAGGTAAAGGTAAGTTACCTATCATATGTTTCAATTGCAATGAGGTTGGTCGTATTATTTCTAGATGTCTAGAGAAGAAGAATTACAGAGGTGATGACAAGTACAAAAGTAGAAGAGATGAAAACAAAAAAGACTACAAAGGCAAAGGCAAGAATTCTTGCTACATTGTTGAATAGGAAACAAAAGATGGATATGAAGATCATAATGATTAAGTGGTGTATGTTGCAATGAATGATGAATCTGGTGAAGATGAGGCAACTGCACTATAGTCTTTTGTGAATAATAATGACAAATGGATCATTGATAGTGGGTGTTCACATCACATTACTGGAGATAAAAGTAAGTTCATTATCTTGAATTATTACAATGGAAATAGTGTAAGGTTTGGTAATGATGCACCATGCCTGATAAAAGGAAAAGTTCCTATCAAAATCACATAAAATATTTTATATGACAATGTTTATTATGTTGAAGGACTTAACTATAACTTGTTGAGTGTGTCAAAACTAAATAATTTGGGTTGTAAGGTTGAGTTTGGGAACAAAATTGCTAAGATATATGATACTAATGGAAAACTGATTGGAAAACATGATCAAACTAGAGGTAATCTATTCTACCTTGATATAGAGGATGCTAATTGTTTAGTTATAGAATTTGATTATGTGTGGCTATGGCACAAGAGGTTATGTCATGTTAATTTTTATAACTTGGTTAGTATCAGTAACATAAGAAGATTTAGAGGTTTGCTTAAATTGAAAAAAGTTGACAATATAATTTGCAAACAAAGTCAGTTAGGCAAAATGACAAAGTCAAGTTTTAAGAGTAAGACTCATACCTCTGAAGGAATATTAGAGGTTGTTCATACTAACTTGTGTGGACCAGTTGAAGTGAAAAGCTACAATGGAGATAAGTACATTATGTTGCTTATTGATGATTATTCTAGAATGATGACAATTATGTTTCTAAAACATAAATATGATTCTTTCCAAATGTTTAAGTGGTACTTAGAAAGATTTGAGAAGGAAACAGGTAAAAGTATGAAATGTTTGAGATCTGATAGAGGATGGGAATTGTAATGACCCTACTCAAATCTGATCCAAAATGTTGATAAAGGTTCAAGAAAACACTTTGCATACAAGGGTCATATGATTGATATAAAATTTTAGTTTGCTTTATGGCTCTTTCCTTCACTTAGCATCAATAAGAATGCTTGCAAGAAGACTCTGAATTGACTAAACAATGACCTAACATGAATGTGCAACTTATTTTGACAATATTCAATGCATATATGTGACTGAAACTACTTGCAATATGTAGCTACAACAACTAGTAATTTTGACAAACACTTGGGATGCAAAATTATAACATTATTTATGCCAAAAAGAGAACCTACAACCAATTGACATTTTGTCAAACAATTGGCATGCAAACTAATAAATTGATTATGAATGATAAATACATATTCAATTACACTATATCAGACCAGCAAATTAGGTCTCCTTTATTGCACATAAAATGTTAACTTCAATGCTAGTATGAAATGGCCAAGACTCTTGGCTTACATCCGCAAGAATAGTGCTTAAATCTATTATAACTTTCACCTATAGCCTTACCTTCTAATATGCATCTGAATGATAAGAACAATGCATGTAATATCCAAAGGAACTTGATTGTAGATGGCTATAATAATTTTCTCCAATGCTACCTTTCTACTTTTCTTTTTTCGATCTGCTTTTCCACTTGCTTTTTTCAGATCTGCTTTTTTGCTTTGCTTTTTTGAACTACTTTTTCAAATCTACTTTTTTGAACTACTTTTTCGGATCTACTTTTTTGGACTTCTTTTTCGGACTGCATTTTTGGATTGCTTTCGAAAACTCAAACCCTCAGGTAGTTTGAGTAAACAAATTAAGCTCAACTTGAAATGGTTGAATACCACTTCCAAAGTGCAACCCTTTAGAAGATCTTTCACTTCCTTAGTTATGCAATCTATTGGGAGGTATCATTCCCAAAAACCAATAGACTATCTAAAACCCTTGGCTTCACAATAGACCATGTGATTGTATTCACAATCTGATGTCAAGAGAAATGATAAAAACTAGATGATGAGAATGAAGCCCAAGATGCCTATTTATTCTTTTTCTCCACTTTCTCTAGAAACTTCTAGAACATTATTTTTATTTTATTTATTAAGTGACTTTATAAGATATTTTTCAAGTCACTTTATTAAATTAATTAAATATAAAGTTACCTTTTTAATATTTATTTATTTGATAACTTTATAAATAATTAACTTAATACCACTTATTTATTTAATTAAAATAATTAATTAGTCATCCTCATAAAATATTCATTATTTTGGACAACTTAATTAATTAAATCAATTAAATTAAATTATCGCTAAAACAGGGACATTACAGGAATTTACATCAAATGAGTTTGAGATGTTTTGTCATGATAGAGGAATTAAAAAACACTCATTTGCTCCTAGAAACCTCCACAAAATGGAATTTTTGAAAGGAGGAATAGGTCTATAATGGACTATGTTAGGACACTCATGATCGAGAAAAATGTTGGTTTGAAATAGTGGAGAGAAGTTGAAAGTACAATTATCAATACTTTGAATTGTGTACAAGTCAAGAAAGGTACTCATTCAACACGTTTTGCACTATGGTATGGATACTCACCCAATGTAAAATATTTTAAGGTATTTGGAAGCAAGTGTTATATTATCAAAGATTTTAGGAATGGTAAACTAGATGCAAAAAGTGGAGAAGGTATATTTCTTGGTTATTCCACAAGAAATAAAGCTTATAAGTGTTTAAATACTAACACTAAAAAAGTTGTGGACAGTGCAAATGTGAAATTTGATGAATATACAGAAGTATATGAGGCTGAACCTATGAAGAAACTAGAAGAATAAAAATCATTTGTATACTTTTATGAAGATATGCCTACTGAAGAAGATGTTGTAAATCAAGTTGCAAACTAATAGAGAGTTTCAGTGACTACCGAGTCACATACTATGAATGTCGAGTTTCATTTAGGAACCAAGCTACATTCATGTGTTGAGTTACAGAATCGAGTTGAGGCACATTTTGATTCTCAGATTAGTGTACATGAAAGAGATGTTGAACTACTTGACAAAGAGGTACATAGTGATTTAGAAATTGAGGGACCAAATGTAGAAGCTAGAGATGAACCAAGATTGTGTAAGTATGTCAAGGGACATCATCTTGCTACAGAAATCATCGGAGCTAAAGATGCTAGACCAATGACAAGGAACAAGTTGAGAAATGATACATGTTTGTTGAAAATGCAAGAACCCAAAAAGGTGAAATAGTTTTTAGAAGATGTGGACTAGAGTAAAGCTATGAAATAAGAGATTGAACAAATTGAGAAAAATAAGACATGAACTCTAGTTCCTAGACCATAAGAAAAAAATGTGATTGGTACCAAGTGGGTATACAAAAACAAGTTAGATGAAAATGGTGAAGTCACAAGGAACAAGGCAAGATTAGTCTATAAAGGATATGCACAAAAAGAAATGATAGATTATGGAGAGACATTTGCTCCTGTTGCAAGGTTGGAAGGAGTAAGAACTCTGCTTGCTTACTCTACATACAAAAGTTTCAGAGTTTATCAAATGGATGTTAATTCTACATTTCTGAATGATATATTAGAGGAAGAGACTTATATAGAACAACTAGAAGGATTTGTTGATGCTAACAACAAAAACATGGTATGTAGACTACACAAAGCTTTATATGGCTTGAAGAAAGCACCAAGAACATGGTATTAGAGACTTCATAATTATCTTGTGAAGATTGGATTTGAGAGGACTGATGATAACAACAATCTATACTTGAAGACAAATAAAGGCAAAGGTATTTTGTTATCTAAATTTTTTGTTGATGATATCATATTTGGAGGTCAAGATACTTTATGTAAGGCTTTTGCAAATGAAATAAAGAAATAATTTAAGATGTCTATGTTTGGAGAGATCAAGTTCTTTGTAGGTTTGAAAGTATATCAAATGAAATATGGTATATACATCATTCAATCAAAGTATGTTACGGAGATACTGGAAACTTTTGTATTGGATGATTCCAAGCCAATAAGTACACCTATGGTGACAAGACATAAATTATAAAAGAATGATGATTTAGTTAAGGTGAATCAAACATTATACAGGTCTATGATTGGAAAATTATAATATGTAGTACATAGCAGACCTGATATTGCATTATTTGTGGGGATAGTTACAAGATTCTTTGCTAATCCCAGAGAGAATCACTTGATGGTTGTAAAGAGAATAATGAGATATCTAAAAGGAATAGAGGAGTATGGTCTATACTACAAGAAAAATGAGAAATTTGAATTGAAGGCCTACAATGATGTTGATTGGGTTGGAAATATTGATGACAAAAAGAGCACCAGTGGAAGAGTATTTTTCTTAGGCAAAAGGCTAGTTACTTGGACTAGTAAGAAACAAAACTATATAGCTCAATCTACTACTAAAGCTGAATATGTTGCTACTACAATAAATTGTACAAACATTATACAAATCAAACAGTTACTCAAAGGTATGAAGGAAGAAATCACTGAACATATAATACCTTTTTGTGATAATACAAATGTTATAAATATATCAAAGAATCTTGTGATGCATACAAAGACTAAGCACATTGCAATCAAGTATCATTACTTGAGAGAACTAGTTCAAGATAAAGAGGTGAAGATGGAATATTTCAACACCAAAGAGAAAATTATTGATATCTTTACAAAAGCATTACTTAAGGATGCTCATGAGTATCTACGAGGTAAACTAGGGGTGATACCCCTATCAAAGGCTATTTAATAAGCATGAGGAGTGCCCTACATCAAACAAGTTGATTGACATATGTTACACATTGATGCAGTGGATCTTACTTTAGAAGCTTCCTAAAGTAATCAAAGAGATGGAACTATAAATCAGTCACAAGCAAGGTGACCAAGGGAGAAACTAAAAATGTTCATATTTACATACTAAGATGACAAATCTTTGGCATTGTTGTCAAAGAGAAAGATAAAAACATTGAAATAAGAGCGAGAATGAACTAAGGGATATGAAGGAGAAGTCCTAATTTGCTTAATCTTGTTGATGGAGAAAATCCTGACTACTAAGGGAGTAAGTGTGCTGAGGGAAAAAGTGTACTTGTTGATTACATCTACCTAGTAAGAGGGAGATAATGTTGAAGGAGATATAAGAAGTGATCAAGAGGGAGTCATAAGGATGAGTTGATTGTCTATTGATTAGAACAAAATTTTGTAGCCTATTCAGAAGGTGAAAGTTGTTTATAGAGGGAGAAATTTCAATACAAGGAATTATTTTCTTTTTAGTATTATGATTGGTCATAATGATAAAGTTTGGTCGGTTTGGTTTGTCATCAACGCCAAAGAGGGATATTATTGAAAATAGACCAATACAAGTATGATAAATGTGTTTCAATTATTGTTTTGTCATTGATGTTAAACTTGCTACTTGTCGATAAGACAATTTCTTATATGATTTAAGTACTATCATTTGTTTGATTGATGAAAATGATTTGATCAAATGAGGTAATAATAAAACCTAGAGGACAGGTTGAGTTATGATATGAAAAGGAGTACAAGGATCAGTTAAGTTAGTGATATTATAGTGCACCAATAATCTACTTAAGGTTGCAAAGGTTGGTTACATTGATTAAGTTCAGAAGAACAAGTAAGAAGAATTGAATCTTCCAAGCTTAACCAAGTGGACAATAGGTGTCGAGAAAAGTTAGTGCAAGTCAAACAGAAAATCAGTTCGAACCAAGAAAAGTCAATTTTAGTGTAAGTCAAGTGAAGCAGTATAAGCTGAGTAAATTTTAGTTGATACCAAGCACCAATAAACTTTAGTTCATGCTAAGTGTTTTGATAGTGGATGTTGAGCAACATATTATATGTCAAGAATCAGAAGCCAGTTAATGCCATGTGTTATCATTATGAGAAAGATTGAGAATTTGATGAATCTAAGCTAACAAGTTTGATTTCTCAGATTGTGTGAACCATGTGGAAGATAAGCTTGATGAGATGGTGGCACATAATTCAAGATGAACTCTTTTGAGGAGAATTCAAAGAGGATTGAAGGAGAAGTTCCTAGAAGGGAATGAAATAAAATTAGGGGTAGATTCATTGAATCCTACCTAATTTAACCTAACCCTAAAATGGACGATGGAGGATGAATGAAAAAATATCTTAATTCTCTATTTATAGAGATGGCCAGTCATAAGCAAGGGTTGTCATGTGCAAGAACCTAAGGAAGACAAGGATTGTAGAGTATTTTCTTTATTCAATGACTTAAGAGAAGAGACTGCATTGGCAAGCAAAGCAAGAAGGCTTAAGGGTATGGATGCTTAAAGGGAGAATAAGCTATTAGAGCTGAAGAGTGTAAAAGCCAAGCAAAATGGAGGACTAAAGTAGAGATGTGTCATCTGCAAATGGAGTTGTAAGTTGTTATCAGATCAAGCCTTACTGTTACTCTCTAATCATTGTATCATTCTAGGGAGAATCCTTTGGATTAAGGTTGACCTAATAGTCATTTGTAAATCCTTTAACTAGGTGACATTCCAAGTGAATGACTAAAGTCCTCTAACAAGGCTCACTCCTAATAGGATGACTGAAATCCATTAACTGAGTCACATTTAGTAGTGTGCATTGTAACCTTTAATAGGGTTGGCCTTTCACAGGGCATCACTTTAGAAGAGTGAGAATAAGTAGCATGTTATTGTTGGTTTTTACCAAATTAGATTTTCATGTTAAATCATTATGTCAAATGTCTTATTGAATCTATTATGTTTCATGTTTACATTTCTACAAATTGATTTGATATCAACCTACAAGTTTAAGTGATTGCATAGTCTAATGGATGCATGCATGATGAAAATGTTTTATGCATATGGGTCACTAAGATGTGAAATATTTTAATTATACATCTAGACCTTGGATAACTGATTCACCCCCCTCTCAGTTATTCTAAAATTCCAACAAGATCTAGGTAAAATAGATTACCTCTTGTTTGTTCTCCAGTTCCAATCAATTTTCCACTTACATCATAGATTCTCACCTTTTTGTACAAAAACTCCAATCGATGACCTATGTTATTTAGCTATGCAACAAAAAATAAATAAATTCAAACCTTTAACCCAATAAGCATCATCACATCTATTCTTATAATTCAACATTAGTGTTCCTCTACCTTTCACTGGACATGAAATATAATCTCCAAGCTTAACAATTCCACCATCATATTCTTCTAACTTATCAATATCTGATTTGAATTATGAATTTAGGTTACAATACCTAGTGTAGAACCTGCATAATTGTGACTAAATTAAAAATAATTAAAATAAAAAAGTAGATGTTCTACAAGCCAAAAAGTGATCCATTTGTTTTGAAAAATAGAGTCTATACAAGTTTGATGGATCCCAAGAGTCACCATTATCCATTGGATATGAAAATGAAAAGTCTACAAGCTAATTAATTACAAAATAAACTCTAATGACCATAAAAAACTATTAAAACTATATTAAAATTTACATCTACTTGTAGAAGTCATAACTGTCTACTTGTAGCTCAAAATCAGGAACCGTCAAATTTTTTGGAAAGATATTGTCGAGTTCTACATTTATTCTCTGAAGTCATAAGTGTAGCACCTCGTAGAAGCCCAAAAATGCCCTAGAGACCTCCGAAAATGCAAAATACTATAACATAGAAAATACCAAAAAATGGATTTTGATATTTTCCCATATTTACTTGTGCCAACATCCTTTGCATCTTCTTGGACTGTGTTTTGATCATTCCTTCCTCCTTGAGAGGAAATGGGCCCCATTTCATCAACACTTTGCATCAAATGTGGAAAATGAAGCTAGATTTGTTGACGTGTAAGCCATTTTCCCTATTGAACAAATTGTCCTACTTTTACTACATGGTACAAATAGATTTTTTGGTTCCTCAAATTATTCATGACAACTTCTACAATTTGATCACTTTGAAGTGGATTGACAGGTTCTAGATTTAACTCTATATGACTGATTTCTTCAACAACATCTACAATATCTAGTAAAGGATAAAAATATGGCTTCAATAGTTCTACATTGAAGACTAGGTGAATACCCAAAAATGGAGGCAAGTTGAGTTCAAATGCATTTTCACCAATTTTCTTTATAATCTTATAGGGACCATAGCGAAGAGGATGAAGCTTCCTATGAGGGCCTTGTAGGCATTCCTTCTAGAAATGCAACCATACCTTATCCCCAACTTGAAAAATATAACAAGTTTGATGCTCATCGAGCCTCTGTTTATACTTGTTAGTGGTCTACTCAAAAATTTCATGAATTTGCTGCTACAAATGATGAATTCTATCAATGAACTTCATTGCTTTGTCCTTCTCCTTATCCAAGCATGGTACCAAGTTAGGTTGCATAACAGGAATAGAAACATTTATTGGTGTTAAGAGCTAATATCCAAGACAAACTTCAAATGGGCTATTGCTAGTTGAACTATGAATTGCCTTGTTGTAGCTATGTTGTACATAGGGAAGGCTCTCATCCCATGTACAAGGATGTTTGGAGTGATACATACACAGGATTTGAATAATCATTCGATTAACAACCTTTGTTTGACCATCTATATGAGGGTGGAAAGCAGTAGACTTTGTTAGTTTTGTGTGCATCATTGCCCATAATGAAGACCAAATTTTACTAAGAAAGCAACTATCCCTATCTGAAATAATGCTTTTTGGTAGCCCAAAATGAACCCAAACATGCTCAAAAAAGAGTTTTGTAGTTTCTTCAGTAGATATTACCTTTCTACAAGACACCAAGATTGCCATTTTTGAAAATCTGTCAACTATAACATATACATAATCATGCCCATGTTTTGTGGTAGGAAAACCAAACATAAAATCCATTGAAATTGAATGCCAAGGTTTATCTGGAATAGGAAGTGGTAAATATAAACATAGCTTACAAAGTACAAGCTTTGCAATGACACATGCTATACATGTTTGAATGTATTTCATCACATCATTTTTCATTTTTGGCTAGTAAAAATATCTTTGTAGTATAGTAGTAATCTTACCTATTTCAAAATGACTAGCAGCCTTACTGTAGTGAGCTTCCCATATTAAATTCTTACATTCTTCCTCTAGAACACATATTTGGCCATAGTGATAGAGCATTCCATCTTGTAAGTAAAAATCATTCATATGCTTACCTTCCACTAGTTGAGTATAAACATTAGAAAATTCATTACCATGTCCATATATGTGGGCCAAATGTTTTGTTTGGTGAACACATAATTCTAATATCATATTTATTCCTACAATTAGACACCTACTCAAACAATTTTCTACCTTATTGGTGCTTCCTTTCTTATGATAAGTGTTGAGATGAAATTGTTGAAGATAAGGTGACCATCTTTGATGCCTATCATTCTATAATTAACCTTGTGTTTGCAAAAATTGAAGGGGTTTTTGATCTATGTGGATGATAGTCTCCTTTCCCAATACATAATTTTTCCATTGCTTGCAAGATTGAACAATAGCATATAGTTCTTTTTCATAGGTGGGATATCTATGCACTATATTCGAAAAAGTATCACTATGGTAGGCAACTGGATGTCCATGTTGCATGATGACTATTCCCAATGCCTATTCAAATGCATCAGTTTGTATTTCAAAAGATTTTTGTAAATTAGGAAGAGATAAAATTGGTGCAGAACATAACCTTTGTTTTAACTCCTCAAATTCTTGTTGTTCAACACATGTCCACTTGAATTTCACTTTCATACCTCCTCACAATGAATGATTCAAAGGCCAAGACAAATGTGAAAATCCAAACACAAATTTGGGATAAAAGTTAGCTAACCCCTAGAAGCTACACAACTCTGTGAGATTCCTTGGAGTAGGCCAATCTTTAATTACTTGGATCTTTTCAGGATCAACATGAACACCCTCACTATCAATAACATATCCTAAGTAGTTAATAGTTTGCATACCAAAATAATATTTTTCTTTATTTGCATAGAGTCCATAGTTTTGTAATGTGGAAAGTATTTGTTCCACATGTTGCAGATGTTCTTCCCAAGTTTTACTAAAAATTAGAATATCATCCAAATATACAACTACAAATGAGTCAGTGAATAGCCTAAGAATATCATTCATCATCCTAATAAATGTGGCTGGGGGATTTGTGAGACCAAAAGGCATCACCAACCATTGAAATAGTCCTTCTTTAGATTTAAAGGTAGTCTTCCATACATCTATTGGATTAATTGGTACCAGATTTCAAGTCAAATTTAGTGAAGAATTTTGCCCCTCTAAGTTGGTCTAAGAGATCATCTATCCAAGGAATTGGGTATTTATTTTTTATAGTGATCTTATTCAATGATCTATAATCAATATAAAGCCTCTATATACCATCCTTTTTCTTTGCAAGAACAATTGGGCTACCACAGGGAGATGCACTTGGGCGGACATGTCCTTTCTAAATTAATTCTTGTATATGCCTTTTTATCTCATCATTCTCTAGAATTGATCTCCTATATACTGGTGCATTAGGCAATGGGGTTCCTAGTATCAAATCAATAGAGTGTCTAACTTGACAATGTGAGGGTGTCCTTGTTGGTAACTCAAACACATTATGATAGTTTGTTAAAATTTGATCCATTGATCTTTGTTGTTGTGTTGTGATGGACAATGTGGAGTGGGAATTACACACATTTTTCTTTTGTTCCTCTGGATGGATCATTAATAACACAAATGTACCAATTTGGGCTATTAAGATTCTACACTATTTTGCATTAATCAAAGATGCAGAGTGTGCAGGACTTACCTCTGGAATCCGGTACTTTTGTCCACCTAATTTGATTGTCACACTTTATGGCCTTGACTCATACACTCCATGACGTTGATACATGTATGGCTGCCCCAACAAAATATCGCACATATGAAGAGGAGCTACATCATAGATCACATCATCTTTGAATGGTTTTATGGAATATGAAATATGAAATTGCTTATTTACTTGAATGTCTTGCCCTTGGGTCACCCACTCCATAGAATATGGTTGTGGGTATGATGTTGTCTTCATATTTAATCTCTTTCCAATCTCAGAAGATATTAGATTCTTTTGACTACCACTGTCAATAATAAAATGTAAAGCTTTTCCTCCTAGCCACATTTGTGAATGGAACAATCTCTCTTCATCATCACGAGAAAATAACTTTGTAGTGGCCACAATGGCATATGGATCAGCCTCAATTATTTGTTCATCCTCTTGTTTTCCAACTTCTTTCATCTTGGGTTCAATAGCTTCTTCATGGGTTTCAATCATTAAATTGTTTATAGTTCTGCAAGCTTTAGTGTTATGAGAGGAACTTTTATGGAGTTCACACCGCATACCTGATTCTTGCCCTAGTTTATTTACCCACATGTCTTCTTTCCTATTGAATTTGGAGATGGTTCCATGGCTATTTGCTTTCCCATTAGCTTATTACCTTCACCTTTCCATTTATTGTTCGTTGGATTTTCCCTCCTCCCTCTTTGTTTGAACTTCTCCTCAATTTTTGATGCATATTTGAAAGCATTAGGTAATGTTTCTATATTCAAGAAATTCATTTTGGTCTGAATGTATCTATGAAGACCACTCTTATACTTTAGAACTTGATGTTTTTCTGAATCTTTGATGCCAAGCTTTGTAGAGAGAGCATGAAAAATGTTGGTGTGGTTCTAAATTGATTGGTCTTTCTTCTATTAGAGTAATTGCCATTACATATTTTTGTTCATAGGTATCCTCAAGGTAATGTTCTTGTTTTATATGCTCTAAAAATTCTTCCCATGTGGGTTTTCCATCAAATAACATAGAAAATTCATGTCCATCCTGAGATTCTTGGAATTCTTCAGTTATTAAGTATACCTCCCATGCCAACTTCACATGATTCTCAGCTTTGAGGAGGGTGAAGGTTATATTTTCAATATCTAAGAAATTATTAACACAAAAATACCTCTCCAATTTAGACAACTAGTCATCAATAGAATTTGCATCAAATTTTCCTTGAAAAGTTGGAATGTCAAAATTTACCTGCACCTTGAATGGGGTTTGCCTACCAAATGTTGAATCGATTGGACTGGCATGTATTCTCATTTTTCAAGCATCCGTGAAAATTGTTGCATCATTTCTTCACATTGTTTATTTAACACCTCTTCTATCAATGTTTTGAAGGATTCATCCATCCCTTCCAATGATTTTTTTCCATCAGTGATCATGTGCATCTCAAAGGAAGATAATCTAAGATAATCTGATACCATTTATCTAAATTATGAATTCAAGTTATAATACTTGGTGTAGAACCTACGGTATTGTGACTAAATTGAAAATAATTAAAATGCAATAGTAGATGTTCTGCAAGCCAAAAAGTGATCCATTCATTTCAAAAAGATAGAGTTTATACAAGTTTGATGGATCCCAAGGGTCAACATTATCCCTTGGATATGAAAATGAAAAGTCCATGAGCTAATTAATTACAAAATAAACTCTAATGACTATAAAATACTATATTAAAATTTACATCTACTTGTAGAAATCATAACTTTCTACTCATAGCTCAAAATCATGAACTGTCAAAATTTTTGGAAAGATATTCTAGAGTTCTACATATATTGTTTGAAGGCTTAAGTGTAACGCTGCAACTTCTTGCCCCTACCAAATCCCAAAAATTCCTTGAAGGCCTCCAAAAATGCAAAATACTATAACCTAGAAAATACCAAAAAAATGGATTTTGATATTTTTCCATTTTTGCTTGTGCCAACATCCTCTACATCTTCTTGGAATATTTTTTAATCAATATCACCAATCATGTAATGTGAGCAACCACTCTCAATAATCCATGTTTCATTGTACTAATATGAGAAATAATAGCTTTCCTCATATAAATCTTCTTTTACAACAACATGTACAAATTCGTCACCTTTATTCTCATCATATGAACCTAATTGACTGTGCTCTTCCTCAAGAATGTAGCATGAATTCTTTCATTTGTGTTTTTAATCCTTCTTCCTTCGATACTTCTTATCGTTCTTTTCATTGATGTTATTGTTAGGACATCTATTAGCAACATGGCTAACTTCATTATATTTGAAACATATTAGAGGCAACTTACCTTTAAATCTTCTTTTACCTCCTAGTAGCCTTCTAGCCAAGAGTGCTTCAAATTTGTCCATCTCTTTGTCATCTTAATCTGAATCACTCTCATCCTTTCTAAACTTATCTTTCTTTGAACTTCCAATAGTAAGTGATATCTTGAAAGCATTTTAAATTTTAGGTATACCATTATCAGAGTTACTAAACTCAAATATAGTCAATCTACTGACCAGGGCATTTAAGAACATTACCAGACATAGTTTTGAATTCCTAAATATCATATACTCTAACAACATAAATAGGTAGTAATATTATTAGTAATTTACTTACAACTTCTTCATCGCTTATGAGTCCTCCAACAACTTTGATGGTACTGTTGAGATAATGGGTGTTGCACACATCACATAATATTGTTATATTGTATTATTTCATTTTATTATGTAATGTTGCACCTAGATGGATGTGCAACATGTAAAGATTACCATGAGATATACTTGATGAGTTTTATTGTAACATTTTGATAATATTTCATACAATTATTTAATATTGGAGAAAAGAATTAAAATTCCAATATTAATTGTGGGGTCAATGAGTTAGGTAGCATATGGTTTTAGTGCATATTTTATGTAATACAACTTGGTGGTTTTGTGGGACTTGCTACTATATAAGTAGCCATGAGGGTAGTTGTTGGTGTGAGGAAGAGAGAAGACAAAAGACAAAAATAAGAAAGAGTCGAGCAGGACAAGGCTTGACAAGTTAGCTAAGGGAGCATTTGTAAATGTTGGAAGCATGGCATGGGATGTGTGGATTCATGCTTGTTCATATGGATTGCTCAGTTGTGGCTATGGATTTGAAGCCTTCCATGGTTGTATTGCAATGGTATTTTTTGTTGAATAATACATGGTGATGGATGCTTTTGGAGGTTAGGTTTTTTCCTCAATGAGGGTTTCCCAGGGTATATCTTGTGTCACATTTTTGTGGGTATGTTGTCTATTCTCTTGCATGTGGATTTTAATTACATATTTATTTTAGATCTATTATGGGTAATGTGGGAATGGTTATATTCTTTGTTTTAAGTTTCCTTACAAGTGGTATCAAAGCTAAGTTTTATTATTATAACTCTAGATTGAATCCATGGGAATGCATGAGAGGATAAGAGGTATAGTTATTTATTGCAGATTTGAGGGTTTTGGGTTTGTTTTTATGATGAGATGTTGATATATTTTGGGCATGTGAAATTGTTGGTCAAATAGATTTTTTGGATGTTTCATTCAAATGAGGGTTTTTAGGGGAGCTTGCGGAAATGATCTCCTGGGTAAAAATAGACCTCACCACTAGATCGCGGTCAATGTTTCCATAAATTTTGATATATAATATGCCCTAGTATGGTCATGTTCAGAGGAAATAAAAGAGTTTTTTAGTTTCATCCCATGATGGCCATCAAATATGATACTGTTGAAATTTTCGTCACAAATTTTTTTTTTCAGTGAAAATGGTAGAAAGATTGTCTTAGTAAAACAACCATAACTTTCTCTCAAGATATCAAATTTCAAACTTCTTACAGGTGTTAAAAAGCTCAGAGCACTACAACTTGGTGTAGGTTTGATTCTATGATTTTGACATTTTGTGAGGTTTTAAGAGCCCAAAAGTTAGATGTTGTTTATTTTGAGCAACGATTAGGGCATAACTTGGGCATATGGAGTCAAATTTTTGACTTTGATTAGTCAACATAAAGATCTTGGAGAGATCTACACATTGGTACACATTTGGTGCAGGTTTGGCATGATTGATTTGGTGATATATTAATCTGAACAACTTATGGTATATATTAACTATGGTAGCATTGTGAGTTTATGACATTGTATGTTTGAGATTTAAGATTTGATGTCATTGTATACTTAGTTCATATTTTAGATTGGTCTCATGATGATATGGTTATCATTGTTTGGTTTGGATATGTATGATGACTTGTTGGGTCTACAAATTGTGCAGTTTTGTAGGCAAACTATACTTACAAGTTGCATTTATGACTTGGCTATGGGTTGTCTTTGCCCATTGATCTTTCATTATTGATGTATATTTAGATTGGTGGCTTGGATTTGGGTTGTCTATGCCCTAAGTCATATGATTTTTTGGTTTTCTCTTCATGTATAATGGATGAGATGTTGTTACTAGGTACAATCATGGAAAAGGATTGTGGTTGACTATTTTATGCTAATAAGTTGGACATATTGAGTGTTAGATGCTCGGTTCATGGATGTGATTATGGTGCCATGGGTTTTGGCATGAAATGTTGGATATATAGGTACATCCTTCATGTTCATTGGTTTGGATTCCTAATTTGATGATGGTGGTATATCTTCTTGGTTAAGGATCATGGTTATTTGGTTTCTTTTGAGGAGCTCATGATGTGCACTTTGAGTTCTTTGATGGTTGGATGCCTTGGTTCATTCTCATGGTTAGAGGATAATTTTTTCATCATGATGTCATAGATAGCTTGGACACATGGTTTAGTTGGAGCTTGTGATAGTGATGAGGTGATAGTGCAGGATTAGTTTCTACTTTGGTTTGTATCTTTTTGGGTTTGGAGATCTTGGTTTCACTTGGTATTGACAATTTGGTGTGAGTGTAGACCTAGAGGATCTTCATGTATGAGATGGATTTTATGATGCCATGGGTGACTCAATACCACAGTTGAGTTGGAGTTTTTGGTATTGATATACTTATTGAGTGTTTGTAGATGTTGGCGATTTGTCTTAGATCCTATTGCTGCAGAAGTGTCTTTGACATTTCCATGGTGTACTTATTATCTTCATGGTGTGTGGAGATGGTTCTTCATGGTATGTGGAGATGGTTTTCTTCATGGTGAGTGGAGATGGTTGCATCTTGAGGACTTATGGGGTTCTTGGTAAAGTGTAGTTTATGCTTTCATTTGACATGTTATCATTGGTGTGAGGATGGTTTCATTATTATTTCATGATATACTCTTGATACATGTTTATAGTTGTGACGTGTTCTAGTATATTCATATGGAGCATGTTATCTTTTTGCTTGAGATGGTAAGATCATGTTGTCTTGTTTATGTTACTGAGGCCATGGTTGCAACTTTGACATTGATCTTGGTTTAGTTTCTTGGTATTGAGTACATTGATCATAAGTTGGATATTTCATTATATTGCTATGTTGCATTTGGAGTTGGCATGGATTAATTGGTTACAGGTGCTCATGAATACTTAGAGACGGTGGTGATGTTGATTTCTCTTGGATTAGAAAAGTATTTGTTGGGATGGTTGATGGTTTTAGTAGGAAGTCTGAGGGGCATTCACCTGATATGGACTCAAGAGGAGATTGTTCTAAGATTATTCTTGGTTGGAGACATGGATATCTTGATGAGCATTATCATTCCCCACTCTTGGTCTACTCGGCGGTTTACTACTTGAGAGGTATAGCCCATTGTTTCTCTCAGGTGCATTATGTTTATGCTTGTCTTTCATGGATATGGATCTTGAGCTACCGTACATGAGTTAGTTCTAGAGGGTTTCATTTGAGAGATGGTTTAGCATTGGTTATCTCCATTTTTATATGTTGTTATGTTGGTTAAGTTTGGGAGACGATTTTATATTGGGCATATTCCTTGGATTAGGAATGGTTTATGAGTTTGATCTTCTTGTGAGAGGTTTACATCCATGATTAGTTATATGGTATGGTTTGGGTGTTATTGCAGCTTCTTGTTGGGGTTTTATGAAGGAGATCATACTTGAACAATTTACATCTAGAGGTGTGTGTAGAAGGACATGATACATGTTATGATTTGCATGGTTTCTCTTTGGTCTTGGTCATCTTTTTAGATGGTCAGTTTCACCTCCATTGGATTTGAGATTGGTTAGAGATTGTAATCACTAGTTTGTGCTTATGTATGTCATGTGAGAGATGACATGGTTATTCCTTTATCTCTTTCCTTTCTTGGTTGTGGAGAACTTGGGAGAGTGTTGGAGACTTTTTGTGAGAGTTGTTCTTGCAGGTTATCAGTTTATGTGTTGTGGATGTCCTTAAGACTACATGGATTCACTTCTTTGAGATGTTTTGAGTGGATTGGTTATAGATTTGGAATTACCTTTTGCAATGGGAGCTTCTTGGTATGTATGTGGCAGGTATTGCTCTTGAGGCTTTTGATTACAGGTTACAAATTGGATATGTTGATGATGTGAGATTCACTCGGTATACCTTTGGAGGTATGGATAGTTGGATGGGTTTGACACTTGTTGTGGGTGCTATTCCAGCTATGGATATTTTGACAACTACGGATACATGTGATTACCTTTGGATCAAGTTTTTGTGCTTGGTATTTTCAGTTGGTATAGGATTTTATGATCATCTAATGTGACAGGTTGGGTGGCTTTCTCTTTGGATGGCTTCTATGTATGTTTGGTGGTAGTGGCATAATAGGAGGTGACATCACTCATGTTTGAGATGCTAGATACTTTGATTTTGTTGCAAGTACTAGGATGGAGCACTTCATGTACTTTGATCCATGATGGTGGATGTGCTAGGAGGGATTGTTCCCTTGTTCATTTATGTGGCTACATATTGACCCTATGTAATGCATACAACAAGTGAGAGATTGTTGAGATAATGGGTATTTCACACATTGCATAATATTGTTATATTGTATTATTTTATTTTATCATGTAATGTTGCACCTAGATGGACGTGTAACATCTAAAGATTCCCATGAGATATACTTAATGAGTTGTATTGTAACATTGTGATAATATTTCATGTAATTATTTAATATTGGGGAAAAGAATTAAAATTTCAATATTAAATGTGGGGTCAATGGGCTAGGTAGCACATGGTTTTAGTGCATGGTTTATGTAATACCACTTGGTGGTTTTTTGGGACTTGCTACTATATAAGAAACCACAAGGGTAGTTGTTGGTGTGAGGAAGAGAGAAGACAAAATGAAAAAAGGAAAGAGTCGAGTGGGACAAGGCTTGATAGGTTAGCTGAGGGAGAATTCGTGAAGGTTGGAAGCATGGCATGGGATGTGTGGATTCATGCTTGTTCACATGAATTGCTTGGTTGTGGCTATGGCTTTGAAGGCTTCCATGATTGTATTGTAATGGTATTTTTTGCTAAATAATACATGGTGATGGATGCTTTTAGAGGATGGGTTTTTTCCTCAATAAGGGTTTCCCAGGGTATATCTTGTGTCACATTTTTGTGGGTATGTTGTCTATTCTCTTGCATGTGGATTTTAATTACATATTTATTTCAGATCTATTATGGGTTATGTGGAAATGATTATATTCTTTGTTGCAAGTTTCCTTATAGACACTAACAACTTCCTTGATTCATGTACTATATTGAATAATGTTTTCTCCTCCTTTCATCCTCATGTCATCATACTATCCACTTAGGCTTTCATCTTTGGCTCTCAACACATTCAGATATCCACCAACAACAAGTGTAAAGTTATCCCACATTTCTTTTTTAGTATCATAGTCTTTGATATCATCAAAATCAACATTGATAACAGAAGAAGCAATCTCTATCATCAAACTATTGTGATATTGTTTTTCCCTCATCTGATCAACAATCATAGGTGGGGTAGGAGGTACATGTTGACTATCTAGATAATTTAATACATTGTCTCCAATGCTTCACATGTATAGTCTCATTCTACTTTTCCATAGAGAAAATTTCTCCTTGTTTAGCTTAGAAATCTCTCCCTTATACATCTTTGGATCTTTAGCTCAAGTCCCTTCAAACTTTCTACTTCAATCACTTAGCACTGATACCAATTATTAGATAACTAGGGGATGGGGTGGTGAGTGAATCAGATATAACTAGTTATCCTCTAGGCTTTCGACACTTTTCCAAAATCTTAAACTCTTTAAAATTTTAGATTACTATCTCAATAAAACATATTAGCAAACAATTAACTTCATATATCAAGTGTCAAAGTAAACTTTTAGCTTGTACCGAGATGTACCAATAAATTGTAAACATGAAAATATCTTACCTTATAGTGGATACAACTATGGGAAATGAGATGTACTTATTGATGGATGGATTCCCTTAATACAATCAAATAAAGATTGTCCAAGAATACCAAGAGAAAATAGAGTTCAATTGTGGATAGGGTACTTTTTGCAGGAATGTGATGACATTTAGTTTGAAAAACATATTTGCTACACATTGGAGGGTTATGAAAATAATCTTCCAAGATATAATGCACAAAACTATGTAGGACTATGTTGATGACACATTGACCAAATCACTGAAAAGGCCAACACATCTAACAGGTCTTAGTTTGATTATGGACCACATAGATCAATTCAAATTGTGCTTAAATCCTAAGATGTGCATTGAAAGTCACACTAGGAAAAATGCTTGGCTACATAATACCATCTAAAGGAATCAAATTTGATCTAGAAAAGGTCAAGGCCATAATGGAAATGTCAGTACCAAAAAAATCAGTCAAACAAGGAGCTTATGAGGAAGACTAAACTCTGTTCAGTGGTTCATTTCTCAACTAGCTAATAAAGCCAAAAATTTCAAAAAGATACTCTGTAAAGGATCCAAGTGCATCTAGAATGAGGACTCTGATAAAATCCTAGATTATATTAAAGATTATCTTGCCAATCCATCTATACTCATGCCACCTATCCAGGGAGAGTTTCCCATTTTGTATATCTTAGCTAAGACAACATTAGTGGGGGCATTACTGACTGAAAACGATAAAACTAAAAAGGAGTGTGGCATATATTACATTAGTAGAATGTTGGTGTTTTATGAGATCAACTATAATAACATTGAAAAGGATTGTCTAGCAGTTATGTTCACCTCTAAAAAGTTGTGTCACTTCATTCTAGTGCATACTATACAATTAGTGGCCAAATTGATCCCCTAAAGTACCTACTCAACAAAGAAACCTTGACCAATAGACTTGCTAAATGGATGATGATTCTTTCTAAATTTTACATTAAATACATCAACTACAAGGCCATTAAAGGATAGGCTATTGAAGACTAGCTGGTTTATTCTCTAATGCAAGATGACACTCTAATACAAATTGATTCCGAATTCTCCAATCATGTACTTTATAAAGAATTATTTGGAAACTCTTCTTTGATCGCTCCTACACACAATACATATCATGTGTTTTAGTTCTTTTTGTTACTCCCCAAGGCTAAACCATACCCAAAACATATTGTTTCCTTCTACAAATGATCTTTTTGAATACGAGGCTTTGATAAATAACATCAAGCTGGCTATTGAGTGGAAGATTGCAGAACTACATGTCTATTGTGAGTAACGAATCATAATAAATTAGGAAAATAATGAGCACCAGACTAAGGATGACGAGGTGAAGGGATTTTCCATGATCTTAAGAAATACTTTATTTTTATCAGTTTTTAACAAAAATCAAGGAATACAAATAAAGTGGTTGACATGATGGATACCTTAGCATCTCTCCTTTAACTACAAGAGTATGAATCACACTATAAGTTCCAAGTTGAAGAGATGCATCAGCTTGCTTAATATTCCCTAGATTCCCACATTATATGTGTAATTATTAGCCACGAATCATCCCACTATGCCAAAATCTACTCCTTCCTCTATGACCAAGTAATTCATGACAACTTGACAAGGAATGAAAAGAGAAAACTGCATCATAATACCTCATGATGCACCATAATTTTGGATGACTTTTTTAGGAGACATTTAGATGATACTCCACTTTGATTTCTAGAATAAGAGAAGTCTAAGCATGCATTGGATAAAGTCCATGAAGGTGTGTGTAGGTCCATTTCAAATAGTCTATTGCTCATTCGAAAACTACTTAGAGTTGGTTACTACTAGCCTACAATGGAGAAGGGTGTAGTCAAACATATAATATGTATATAATTTTGATACATTCCCTAGCAAGGGAGATTATTCCTTTTATCACACACTAGCCCTTTCAATAGTGGGTGTTTAACCTTGTAGGTCAAATATATTGAACCTCATTAAGAGGACACAAGTACATAATTATGACCACATAGTACTTTATGAAGTGGGTAGAAGTTGTCTTCCCTCTACAACAACTACGAAATAGTTGTCCATGTTTACAATAAATTTTTATTTTTTTTTGCTACGACATGCCTTCATTATAATTGACAATGGAGGTCAATTCAAGAACAAAGATCTAAAAGAACCATGTAATAAAATTGGTCATTAATATCCCACCCCTAGGGTAATGGACATGTTGAGTGTTTATTTATGCTGACTGATCATAAAAGTACTATAAACTTCTCATAGGTCATAGGGTTTGGGGAATTGAACTAATTATTTTTTGGTTAACTCATCAAGAATTTTTTAGTTGACTCATTAGCCATTTCCCAAGGTTGACTCGTCGAGTATGTTTAAGGTTAAATTAATAGGCCAACATAAGTCATGTAATATTGGCTTATAGTTAGGGTTTTCTAAACTAGATATCTAGATTCTTGTAGTAGTATTGAGTTGTAAGGGAGGTTGAAGATTGTAACATGATGAATTTACTAGATAATAATATTAGACTCACTATTTGGTGAACATAGCCTAGGGATTGGGCAAACCACAAAAAATCTTTGTTTCTAAAACACCTTCTATTTGAGTCTCCCTGAGAGGAATTTTAAATAATGAGAATTACCACATATCTAGAGTCAAAGAGATTGAACTACTAGATGAATACATACAAGCCACATTCAACCACCTTTGGATCTATTATAAGAGAATGTGTGGATGACATAATAATAAAGTATGACACAGAACTTTTGAAGTTGGTGATCTAGTACACTACAAGAGAATCTTAAGAATCAATCGAACTATTCTCAAAAAAGGAAGTTTGAACCCAACTAGTTGGGTCCCTACACCATCATGATAGCATTTGGCTCAAGTGTTAGAGTGGGGTTTTTGTTGCACCAAAAGATTGATCTGTCAATGCCTGATACAACCACTCAAATTATAGTGCATAGGAGGTGGTTAAGCCCTTGGAACCTGTGACTAAGCTTAGATAGCACTTGTTAGAGCGAGGTTTTCGTTGCACCAAAAGACCGATCTGTCAATGCCTGATACAACCATTGAACTTATAGTACACAGGAGGTGGTTAAACCCTTACAAAAAATAATGAGAGGAGCACTGAACAAATTTATAACACTAAGAGCCTATCAACTTTCAAAACCAAATAGAGAACAACTCTTGTAATCCACCAACATGATCCATCTGAAAAAGTTCTATGCTTGACATTATTTATCCAAAGTTCTTCTACAACACATACATGATCCTAAAAAAATACCAAAAACATCATAAAAAGTTCCTAAAGATTTTTTTTTAATTTTAAATATGATCCTAAAAAAGAATGTGTATCTTGATGCCCATCTCTCATCATGGACCATGATGTTGTGCCTCTTGGCTTTCCCAATCTTACTCATTGATCTCTCTCTTTAGGAAGATCCTCTATCCTCTAATCTCATAATGTTATGGTGATTTAGGCTTGATCTTACTCTACTCTATCCACCTTTATCTTCTCTCATAGCTATAATATTGTCATCCTTAGGTCGGTTATGTGCCCTAACCTACTCTACTATCCTCGGAGTTAGTTGTCTCCTATCAACCCTATGTTAAATGAATCTCTTGCCTTGCTCCTTGAGCATATCCTCCTCCTCCTCTCCAACTCCACCAATCACACCTAGTGTGCTCGTCTTGCTCCACCATCACTTTTGTCCTACCACAAGAGTCTCGTTGTTGCTAGTTCTTAGTGTACCTATTTGTCCTTGATACACTCCACCACCTCCTCCTCCTCATTCGCCTCTTCCTCCTCTTATGAGATCGCCCCTCATCTTCATCATTTGTCTAAGGTGATCTCTTGGAAGGATTTGTCTATTAGGGAAAAGGATGCATCTAAAGATAATCCATGTACTAAAGACTTATCCCAACATCCAAAACATCAAGCAAGTAATCCAAATCCACTAGATAGAGTTCCTACATCTCTTGAAATGTCTTGGTGTATGATAACATATGGCCCCATCCTATGGCCTCCTCATTGGCATACTTAGCATATATGCAAAAAACTTAGTATTTATGCCCTATTGCTGTTTGAACTGTCACCACTATGAGTGATGCAAAATCTTTTAACTAGGCTCCAATGCCTGATAATAAGGGGCCTACTAGAAAACAAGTGTGAGAGCTCCATCTAAGCTCTACCCCAATTCCTTAACTATACATAAGGATGTTGGACCACCATTGACAGGTTATCAAGCCTTCCCAAATTAGGGCTAGTGAATATATTCTAAATATCTATATGTACAACATGCTTGATACTCATAATCCATTTTCTTTAGGTATGAATACTAGGATATTCTCCCAAGCCCATTTCTATGCCACTATTACATATGTAACATGAAACTTACCATTCTGGTATGTTACATCACACAACTCTAGTAAAGGTCACATGATAGATTAGGACCCCAAGAAAAATTCCTCAGCTAGATCATCACGTCTTATAACAACTGAACCCAACCACAAAGGGATTCATGTTGGCTATAGTCTGGTAGCATCAAAAAACCAATCAATAAGGCCAAACCACATGCCAAGGGATAATATGGCTCATACTGGTTTATCATATAGTCTCATATGATATGCCTCTTGAGGATGGTATCATCTATAAAAATATGGAGCATCATCATTATGCCCTCGCCAAGAGATTGATCAAAGTATACTTACTCAAAAAATAAATAAAAGATCAATATGATACATGATATTGAAACAAAAACAAGTATTTCACCTTAATACAATTCTCACTAGATCTCTAACATAGGGTATCACAAGGATCCTATATACATCCTCCAAAGTAATGGTGATTTGACCTATGCTTTGAATGGAACTTCTCTGCCAATAATTTGTGGTTCACACAAATGTTCAAAAGCTTCTATAGATTCTTGAGACCCAAGGCATCTATCACATCTCTATGAACATAAACAAGGTACCTCACAAGTCTTAATCCTAATGGATACACACAATGGATCTACAAATATTGAAATAAATCCTACATCAAATGAACACAAAAACACATCAATAACCCATCTAGAAACATGTGAAAAGGATCACAAAATATCTACATAGTGGAAACGTAAAGTGGAAAATCAAACTAAGTATGTGTCAGGGCAATAAACTTGTAAAATAAGCTATGTGATACAAGATTTGATCAACTATTATCACATAATACAATATTTTAAACTATGTGATATGACATTATTGTATGATACATACAAACTACACAATATGATACAAGC
The DNA here is from genome assembly GCA_028749045.1 of Cupressus sempervirens. Taxonomy (NCBI): domain Eukaryota; kingdom Viridiplantae; phylum Streptophyta; class Pinopsida; order Cupressales; family Cupressaceae; genus Cupressus; species Cupressus sempervirens. The sequence continues at coordinate 148,669,579 of CM053785.1, read as the reverse complement.
GTTCACTTCATACATACAAACTAGTCAGTGTGTGAATATAATAATATTTAACATTTATAATGTGATAAAAGATAACCATGTGTGTGATACAAGATTGTATCATGTGATAAAATGACATTCAACATTAGAAAATGTGAAAAAATACATCAAATTCACCAAAATAATAGATGGATTTTGTTCCTTACCAGTGTGTCATATGCTTATGGTTGGTTGTGGTTCCTCTACTCTTGAATTGGTGTAGATGGACAACTACATGCATGCTTTCACTCGAAAGAGCTTTACATGAGCTCTAAAATTAGAAATGCAAAGTATGAAAATGATTTGAAAATGACCCCTTGGGCCCCTTATATACATTTTGACCTAACTTTCAACTTCTACAATTGGCATGAAACCACACCCCTGGCTAATTTTGACATCTTGGATCCATTTTTGAGATCAAAATCAAAATCATAGATCATTTTTTTGGAAACTACAATTGGAACAATTATTATGTTTTCATTGATGTCAAACCTATTAGTGAGATAATTTTCTATCTGATATGAGTGTCATATCTATTTGATTGATGAAGAATATTTGAGAAGTTTTTCATAAAAAAAGTATCTAGAGGATAGGTTGAGTTATGAGATGTAAACTACAATGGACACTTGATTAGTTGGACTTTGACAAAATAAAATGACTGTTTAAATAATGTTGCAAGTGGAAAAGATAGTAATGCTAAAGCCTTGAAGATGTGATCAAAGATAGATCAAATGCATAGGCTTGACTGAGCAATAGAGTAGAAGATTAAGGAACTTGAAGTATATGCCAAGTGATACTAGTGTCAACCGAGTGCTAGAACAAGCCGAGCATAATTAGTGTTGATTGAGCATCAATATTGAACAAGTGACAGTTTATGTGCCAAGCAAGAAATTTAGTACTGACTAAGTGACCCAGTGATGACCAATAGCCAGAACATAGTGTTGGCTGAGGAACAACATTTTAACAGTTTATGAGAAATCATAACTTCCAGCTGACTAAGTTGATTTCTTAGGATATGGAAAGTGCGTTGAAGATAAGAATTGATGAGTTGGATCATTTAATGTCAGGAAAGGATTAGGTAAATGACCCAAGGAATGGATTCCAAGAGAAATTTCTAGAAAAGAGGAGGACAAAGAATGTGGTGCTCAAATTCATTGTATGTGTTGAATCTAATCATAAACCCTAAGATCTATGGTGATGTTTAAGTATAAAAAGATAAGAACTACCTATTTAAGGAGGTACAAGGGCCTAACCTAAAAAAGTGTGTGAGTGGAGTCAAGTTTATAGGTTAGAGTAGTTACATATGTTATTGACTGGCAAACTTGAGTAGAAGGCCGAGAAGAGTTGAGAAGAGGAGGGTGATTGCTTGAAGGATTGTTAAGTGAATTAGAGAACTGAGATGAAAATAAGGGCCAGTCAATGAATCAGAACACATGAGTCAAATTGAGATCTGTATATGCAAAGTAAGTTGCACTTGACAGATCAAAACCTATTGTTACTTTCTAACCATTGTAAACAATATTTGAAATCCTTTAATCAAGGTTGATGTAATAGTCATATGTAAATCCTTTAATGGTGTGACATTCTAATACAATTTTCTAAACTCCCCTAAAAAGGCCACTCATAACATGGTGATTAAATCCTTTAACAAGGTCACATTTAACAATGTGTTTTGTAACTTTTAATAGGGTTGCCTCCTAACAGAGCTCACTCCAAAAGAGTAAAAATTTGGTGATATGTCATTGGTGGTTTTCCCCAAATTGGGTTTCCATGTTAAATCCTAGTTTCAAACTTGTATGGATGTTATTTATGGTGTTTTACTGATTCATGTTTACATTTTGCAAGTCAATTATATTTCTAGGATAGTGGACAGTTAGTTGATGTTACTGAAAGTTGATGTAGAGACTGAGCTATGGAATGATTAGATCTGAAGTTGTTTAAGTGTTTGATTGTTTAATTGGTACATCTAGACCTTAGTTAACTGATTCACCCCCCCTCTTAGTGATGGGGACACAACCCAAGAACAGAATGGAAACAACAGAAAAGGGAAATTATATTAACTGAGAAAATAAGCTAGTACAACCAGTACAGGAAAATAAACTTCAAAGCATGCCCTAAGGGCTTACAATAGCATAAATCTGGAGATAATTTCTCCTTATGGTACCTCCTCTCAAACTCCACTTTGAACTGCCTTTTACAATGCCATAAATCTCCTTAAATAGACCCCAGAGGGTTAAGGACTAGGAGTACATTCTAGAAAGTGCTAGTAGGCATCCACTGACCAAATAGAAGGTTCCGAAAGTTGCGTTAGAAGTCGGTGCAAATCTAGAAGAATCCAAAAATGGTAACCGAACTTTCGTGAGGCATAAATTTTGAACCGTAGCTTCGATTGACGAACCGTTTACATTTTTGGAAAGCTCTCGAAGCGCTCTATGGCCCTATGGACAAGCTTTTCTCGTCCACCATTTTTTGACCCTTTTTGAGGTCATTTAATGCCCCTAACCTGACTTTGCAGCATTCTTAAGAGGTCTCCAAAACTCGAAAAATTACAATAACTTTCAAACCGTGGGGCCTTTTGACCTGATTCTTTTTCTGGAATGCTCTAAATCACAATTACATTCATCTGTCCAATTCACACCTTCTAGGTCACCAAAATGATGGCCAAATTGCATGCTCCTATTTTTCCAAGATTTTCAAACACACTGATAGTGGAACTATGAGAGTTGGAACCTTTATTTGACCCAAATGGGTATCCAAAAATGTAAAGACATGAAATAGAAACTAAGTCTAAGTACATTTTTTTGGGTGACACATGATTGCCCTTATACCTCTGGATGCTCCTGCATTAGACACCCAGGGTAGATTGAAAAGTGACCCTGTCACTTTATGGATGGTAGAGGAAATCCCAAATGGGAAACCTTAGCTGCTGAAATCCAAGTTGAGTCCTCGATTGGCCGTCCTTTCCATTTGACCAAATACTCTTCATACTGCCTGTTTTTGGTACTCCTACCCACACGATGATCGAGAATGTCTTCTATCTCCTCCTTCTTAGAAGCAGGAATTGGACATGGCTCTAACACCAGCTCCTCATCTGCACCATCATCATGATACTCTGTTAAATCTGCAATGTTGAAAATGGGAGAAATCTGAATACCATCTGGTAGCTCCACTTCATATGCATTTCCTGAGTCATGTTTCTTCAAAATTTTGCAGGGGCCAAATTTCTTCATTTTTAGCTTGTTGCAAGTACCAGCTGGAAATCTTTCTTTTCGTAAGTGCACCATGACTAGATCCCCTACTTCAAATTCCTTATGTCTTCTCCTTTGATCAGCCCTAGCTTTATACTCTTGATTCATCTTGATAATGTGTGCTTGAACCTCCTCATGTAGATGCTTGATGTGTTCAACAAATTCCTCAGCTTCAGCACTTGTCCTCTCCCCTTGTTCTATCTTCCTCAATTCTGGTGCAGTCCTTCAGTCCTTGGGCTATTCCCATATACAATTTGAAATGGTGATTTTCCACTACTCCTATTTACAAAGTTATTATAAGCAAACTCTGCCTGTGGTAGAATCAAATCCCATCCCTTGGGCTTATCTCCAACTAAACATCTCAGCAAATTGCCCAGACTTCTATTTACCACTTCTGTTTGGCCATCAGTCTGTGGGTGATGCATGGAACTGAATTTTAGGTCTGTTCTCAACTTCTTCCACAATGTCCTCCAGAAATACCCCACAAATTTAGTATCTCTGTCAGAAACTATACTCCTTGGAAGACCATGTAGTCTTACCACCTCTTTGAAAAACAAGTCTGCAATATGGATAGCATCATGAGTTTTGTGGCATGGAATGAAATGTGCCATTTTGGAGAACCTATCAACCACCACGAATATTGAGTCATTACCCCTTTGTGTCCTTGGCAATCCAAGAACAAAATCCATACTTATGTCTTCCCATGGCCTTGATGGAACAGGCAATGGCTGATATAGGCCAGTATTTTGACTCAACCCCTTGGCAACTTGACAAACCTGGCAACTCTGTACAAACTTCTTCACATCTTGTGTAATTTGAGGCCAAAAATAATGTTCTCTAAGAATGGCAATGGTCTTATCCCGACCAAAATGTCCTGCCATCCCTCCACTGTGTTTCTCCTTAATCAGATTTTCCCTCATGGAACTCCTTGGAATGCACAATTGACTACCTTTGAACAACACGCCATCCTGAATCAAATAGTCTAACCACTTGGTTCTATCTACAACAATAGGTTCTTTACAAGCTTTCCATGCTTCAACAAAATCAGGATCCTCGAGGTACAAATTCTTGAGTTCATCAAACCCAACTACTTCAACCTGCATTACTGTAAGCAGTGACTGTCTCCTACTTAGTGCATCTGCAACCTTGTTAGATTTTCCACTTCTATGCTTCAACACAAATGTATAACTCTGCAAGAATTCTACCCACTTCATATGCCTCTAATTCAATTTACCTTGGCTATTTAGGTACTGTAATGCCTGATGATCAGTATACAAAACAAATTCCTTTGGCAATAAATAGTGCCTCCATTTCTTTAAGGCCTGAACTATTGCATAGAACTCTTGATCATAAACAGAATACTTCTTCTTTGCATCATTCAATTTTTCACTAAAATACGCAATAGGCTTACCTTCTTGGCTTAATACAACCCCAATAGCGCTGCCACTAGCATCACAATCCACCTGGAACACTTTTCTAAAATCTGGAAGTGCCAACACAGGTTGTTCTGTTACCTTCTTCTTCAGCAATTCAAAACTTCTCGCAGCTGCTGCAGTCCATTTGAACTCTTTTCTATCCCCTCTTATTGTATCAATTAGGGGTGCACATATGCCACTGAAATTCTTAATAAAGTTCCTGTAAAAACTAACCAGACCATGAAATGATCTTACCTCAGTAGCAGACCTTGGAGTAGGCCATTCCAAGATGGCTTTTACCTTCTCTGGATCCATTTTGAGACCTTCGGGTGATATAACAAAACCCAAATAGACTAACTCCCTTTTTGCAAAGATACACTTCTTCAGATTAATTAACAGTTTCTCTTCCCTTAGCCTTTCAAGGACACTACAAATATGCAGTAAATGTTCTTCCAAAGTCTTGCTGAAAATTAAAATATCATCCAAATAGACAATAACAAATTTTCCCAAGAACTTCTTAAGTACCTCATTCATGAGTTGCATGAAGGTGCTTGGGGCGTTCGTCAATCCAAAGGGCATGACTAGCCACTCATAAAGACCCTCCTTGGTCTTGAAGGCTGTTTTCCACTCATCTCCTTCTCGAATCCGTATCTGGTGATAACCACTCTTCAGATCTATCTTTGTGAAGTACTGAGCTCCACTCAAGTAGTCCATAATATCATCCATCCTTGGCAAAGGAAATCGGTACTTGATGGTGATCCTATTTATAGCTCGAGAATCTGTACACATCCTCCACTCTCCATCCTTCTTTGGTGCGAGTACTGCAGGTACTGCACATGGACTCAGGCTCTCTTGAATCAAGCCCTTCCTCAACAACTCCTGAACCTGTCTATTTAGCTCCTCTGTTTTAGTAGGAGTCATCCTGTGAGCAGCCTTGTTAGGCAAACTCGCTCCTGGAATCGGATCTATCTGATGACTGATTTGCCTTACTGGTGGCAATCCATCTGGAACATTATCAGATATAATATTTCCAAACTCCCCTAGTAAATCTAAAACTTCAACTGGTATTTCACTACTACCTTCTTTATCTTTCCTAGAAATCAAAGCATAGCACATATGCTGATGTTTCATGCCATCTAAAAACTTCCTTCCGTCAACAAGACAAATCCTAGCACTGCTGCATACCTTTTCACCTTCCTTTTTCATGGGCTTCAATTTGTGGCGAACTCCATCCTTTGTCAGAGAGTATGTGTTTGCATGTCCATCATGTACTGCATGTCTATCAAACTACCATGGTCTACCCAACAATAGATGGCAAACATCCATCGAAATAACATCACAGAGAACTTCATCATGGTAACTCCCAATTTTGAATTTTTCTAAACATTGTTCACTTACCAGGACCTTATGATCATCTTTTACCCAAGCAATCTGATAGGGCTGGGGATGTTTCTCCCTCTTGAGCTTTAGCTTAGAGACCATCTCTTCCGATACCAAGTTATCAGTGCTACCACCATCAATGATCACATCACAACATTTATCCTCACACTTGCATCTGGTACGGAACAAACTCCTCCATTGTCCTTGTTCAATCTCACCACTTAGTAGGACTCTTTCATTTACCAAGGTCTCTCCTCTTTCTGCATCCTCTGAATGTGATGATTGTGCATCCTCATCCACATGAGCAACCCTAGCTTGGCCCTCAGCTCTCCTATCTGTCCTTCCTTATCGTTGAGGGCATTCAAAGGAACGATGACCTTCTTCATTGCAATGGAAACAGGTACCACGGAAGCCTCCTCTTCCTTGTCCACGTCCTCTACCTCTTCCTCTTTGATTTCCAAAGTCTTGATCATGGGAGCAGTTGAAACCCTCATTCCTCTGGTTCCTGCTAGTACCCACATCTTCATTTTTCTTTTGGGTTTCATTGCGGCCTCCAAATGATCTACCGCTTCCCCTTCCTCCTTGACCACGCCCTCTTTGTCTTCCTTCAAACCTTTTATTCAGCTTCTCTTCAACTCGTAGGGCGAACTGGTATGCCTCTTCAACGCTGGTCATTCTTACCAGACTTAATTCCTCCTGGATGCTAGGTCGCAACCCACTGATATAATGAGCAACCTTCTCCTTATTTTCTTTTGCATGCCCCACTCTAATCAAGAGTTGGTAAAACTCCTCTGTATATTCTTGGACTGATCTTCCTGCTTGCTTTAACCCATGCATCTTCTTAAACAGATCAAGCTCGTAGTCCACAAGAATGAACTGCTTCTTCAATTTGTCCACCATGCGATCCCATCTTGTGATCTTCTCCTTTCCTCTTCTAAGTCTTTCCAGTTGAACCTCTTGCCACCAGATTTTGGCATGGCCTTTCAGTTTGGCCTTTGCAAACTTAACCCTATCTGAGTCCCTTATATCCTCATACTCAAAGTATTCTTCCAGTTCATTGATCCAATCGATCAACTCATCTGGTTTCAAATTTCCTGAAAATATACCCACTTCAATTGTAGGTCTTTTCCCAAACTTAGTAATGGCCCTAAAAAGCCTTTCCTCTACAGGATTCAAAACTTCCCCGTCAACTTCCTCTTCTGGTCCCATTACTTCTTCTTCATTGTCCTCCTCACTATTGTCACCTGCGGCAACATTTGCTCCTCTATGAAGCTCCTCTTGCAATGCTTGTACCTGCCTCTAGAGGGCTCTAACCTCCTCAGGATCAATAGCTCTGGCCCTTCCGCCACGCTCTCTTCGTGGAGGCATCTTCTAACTCGAACCCACAACCACACGGTCCTGGTGCAAACTACTTCACAGTCGGCGCTCTGTCTACACACTTAGGAAAACTCGCTCTGATACCAAATAACGGGGACACAACCCAAGAACAGAATGGAAACAACAGAAAAGGGAAATTATATTAACTGAGAAAATAAGCTAGTACAACCAGTACAGGAAAATAAACTTCAAAACATGCCCTAAGGGCTTACAATAGCATAAATCTGGAGATAATTTCTCCTTATGGTACCTCCTCTCAAACTCCACTCCGAACTGCCTTTTACAATGCCAGAAATCTCCTTAAATAGACCCCAGAGGGTTAAGGACTAGGAGTACATTCTAGAAAGTGCTAGTAGGCATACCCCGACCAAATAGAAGGTTTCAAAAGTTGCGTTAGAAGTCGGTGCAAATCTAGAAGAATCCGGAAATGGTAACCAAACTTTCGGGAGGCATAACTTTTGAACCGTAGCTCCGATTGACGAACCGTTTACATTTTCCGAAAGCTCTCAAAGCGTTCTATGGCCCTATGGACAAGCTTTACTCGTCCCCCATTTTTTAACCCTTTTTGAGGTCATTTAATGCCCTTAAACCTGACTTTGCAGCATTCTTAGGAGGTCTCCAAAACTCGAAAAATTGCAATAACTTTCAAACCGTGGGGCCTTTTGACCTAATTCTTTTTCTGGAATGCTCTAAATCAAAATTACATTCATCTGTCCAATTCACACCTTCTAGGTCACCAAAATGATGGCCAAATTGCATGCTCCTATTTTTTCAGGATTTTCAAACACACTGATAGTGGAACTGTGAGAGTTGGAACCTTTATTTGACCCAAGTGGGTATCCAAAAATGTAAAGACATGAAACAGAAACTAAGTCTAAGTACATTTTTTTGGGTGACACAGGATTGCCCTTATACCTCTGGATGCTCCTGCATCGCTTAGTTTTTCTAAATATTCTAACATAGTTTACTAATCAAATTAGCTAGTCAATATTTCTGGTCAAATGTAGTTGTCTTCCTTCTAAATCATGCATATTGACACAAAAGTAACTCAACTTCTTCAAAACTTATGAATCTAATATCTAAAATCTTTGGTCAACCCCTATCAAATCTAGTCAATTATAGTCAAACAAGGGCAATTTCTCATCACCAAATGGTCAAATTTGGTCAAAATATTCTTCAAATCTATTAAGAGTTTATCCTCAATCATTTTTGACCCCGTCCAATCATTATTCAATTAAATATACCTCAGTTTTGCATTCCCTCTACCTCATTTCAATTTTGATCCTAAAGGGGCAAGAATATTTTTTAATCAGCTCTTGAAACTACAAATCAATCATGACTTCATCACTAGGGGCATCTCAACTTCATCAAATGAAATCAAGTCGAGATTCTTTGATCTTCTACACAAATGATTTCATCACTTCACATCAGATTTTTCTCTGCAAGTACATAATCTAAACATGGGCATATCAATCTCATTGTACCACACCAATTTGATAGTGTCTAATCAATCAGACTACTGCTAGTTTTTAGTTCCATTGCTTTACGTCAAGCTATACATTTAGATAAATGCAATGATCTTCATTCAATCAAGTTCATGATCGATATAGTTTCTCTTTGTTTGATCAAGTTTGGAGTCAGTTACTCATCTGAGATCAATTCATCTCTTCAAAACAACTGCTCGACATCAACACATCCTTTGGCTCAATGCACTATTCACACAATGACTCAAAGAGGAGAAAACATAATCACCTAATTTTGGTCTAGCAAACTATGTGCCCCTACTCTCAAATAATTAAATTTAATCTTGTGCTAAGCCCAACTATGCACACAAATCCCTTTTGCATAATTAATTCATCAAATAATATGCAAATCTAATACTATCATAAGTTTTGACCACCTAATTCTATAACATCTCATATCTCATTTAGTTAATAGAGAATCCACCTTTTAATTAAATAAAATACCTGACTTATGTGCACATGAAATCAATTTCTAAAACCAAAATTAAAATAAATAAACTAAAAGGAAATTGTAGATCCCTTTTAGAAGCTTCTTAAATTGAGAACACACAAATCAAACAAGGAAACACCTCCACCGTTGCTCAACTTTGAATCTTGATCCTTCATTCGATTTCTAAAATTCTATAAACTAAGGCCTTTGCCTTAGCTTAAGGGATCCCAATTTTTAGCATTTTTATTCTATTAGTTTGTCTTTTGAGCATTTAGCAATACATTTCTTAGCTTAATATCCACTTGATTAGCTTTCTTTGATTTGCATGCATTTAGCTTAATCTGTTAAATTTTCATCTAGTTTAATCTCATTTTAATCTAGTTTGTAGTTCAAGGAACAATCTTGAGAGCTTGCATTTCCATTGCAGTCCTTCTCTTGAGTCTTCTATTCTAGAGTGCACCTTTGTGGGGTCTCCTTGCTACAATCTAAAAACAATCTAGCATACGTCCCTTACATGCTTTAGATAGTAAACTATAAATCAATTTATGAGTTTATTTTAATAATTTGTTTAGATTCATTTCAATCTTAGAAATAATAGTTTATAGAAACTGTGTAGGTGTTTAGTTTAACATCCACATTTTCACACACACACACACGCACAACATGTATCAAGGTTCTCAACATTTTACTTACCACATCTCCATCATCAAAGGTGCTATCGACTCTTCTAATAACAACTTCTTTTATCCTATGACCATACTAAGCAACATTTTCTCCTTCTACCACTTTCATGCCATCATACTTTCCTTTTAAAGTATCTACCTTAGCTCTTTGCACATGTACAAGACTAATTTAAGCTTTTCCCAAAGATCATAAGCACTATCTGTTAGAGTGGGGTTGTCGTTGCACCAAAAGACTAATCTCTCAATGCTCGATACAACCACTCAACTTATAGTACATAGGAGGCTTACACAAGAGGCAGTTAAGCCCTTGTCATGAATCCCGAGGGGAGCACTACACAAATTTCCAACAATCTCCCCCTTAGCATTACCCGAGGGTCTGAGGATTTGAACCTTTGACCAAGCTTTGATAACACTTGTTAGAGTGGGGTTGCCATTGTACCAAAATATTGATCTCTTAATGCTCGATACAACCACTCAACTTATAGTACACAGGAGGCAATTAAGCCTTTGTCACGAATCCCGAGGGGAGAGCTGAACAAATTTTCAACACTATCAAGTCCACAAATATCAATAACCCAATACCAGATAAAGTATCTAGAATGACTTCTTATGCTTGAATGCACTCTAACTGCACGATGGTTTGTGACATGGCTTAATTGTCACTGATATCTTCTTTTAGGTCCAATAGTTGTATCGGGCATTAAGAGGTCAATCTTTTGTTGCAATGAGCACAATTGACAATGAATATTAGAGTCAAGGGCACGAGCTTGAACTTGGGGGGTTCACAAGGTGTACACCCTTCATTTCCTTGTGCCCTATAATATAGTGGTGGTTCACGATATGGCTTAACTACCTCCCATGTCTTCTATTAGTCTAGTGGTTGTATTGGGCATTAGGAGGTTGATTTTTTGTTGTAATGATAACCAACACTATTGATTGATTTGTTATTCCATGGGCCATGAAAATTGGAAACTCCTAGGAACCCTATGTCATAACACTGAAGCAAAGACTATAGCCCACGTGGAAGGGCTAATATCTTGTACACAACATATTTAATCTCATTATGTGTTGAGCATGTGTGTCATAATGGTTAAAATGGTGTAGTCCTTGCTTGAGAGCAAGCATTTCATCTTAATTTCTAAATTTAGATACACATTTTATGTTTATTTTTAAAAGATTTAAAATATATTACTTTCAATATTTTTCCTAACTTTAGACATCTAGATGAAATATGAGTGGATTGGGTGTTAATATAAGGTCATATCTTAGACAACTTATTATTGAAGAGAGACATGACTCCTCTTAATTGCCTTTAAAAAAAGGCCACAAATGACTCTTCTTAATCACCTTGAAAAAGTGATTTTTTTTAATCTTCTAAGAAAGGCAGAATGTTTGGTTCTCCAATTCATTTGTCAAAAAGATCTCGCCATATAATTATTAAATTGTTGTAATTTTCTATAAAAAAACAAATACCAACATGCATATAATTAATCACTAAGTAGTCAAAAGTACTTTCCAATTCCTTATATAAAGACAAAAGTGCTAACAACTATTTAATATGGTTCGTTTCCAATGAAAGAAACGAGATTGATAGACATTGTGATCATACAGCTTTTTATATATATTTAAGCTTTTTCTTAATACCGCGTGCAGGGATATCCATTATCGAAATGATATTCGGCCTAGCCGCGTTCCTCGTATAACCAGGCGAGAGTCCCAACGAGTGCTCAATTCCCCATATATTTTCCGGCGGACGCGAGCCATTGTTGTGGTATTTTACAGGGAATATATGCTTTCTCCTTTTAGGGTTTCAGGGGTTCTTTACCTTTATAAAACCATAGGATTCTCGAAGGCAATTTTACAAGATTTGTGCTGGAAGCATCTGCATCGCGGAGGTTTAGGAGATTCGAACTCATAGACTCCGAGTCCATCAGAATTATATCAGATGCCATGTTGCCACTATCTTTACTGTGCAATCTTTGCGTCTCTCGAATCATCTTACCGAGAGAAGAGGAAGACGATTTAATACCTGAAGCCGAGAGGCTTGACCACCACCACAGCAATTCATCAGCTTGCTTTATCTGCAGCTCTAAATTATCGGAGCCTTTCAAAACGTTGGTGCAGAATACAGAGGTTTCTGTGTTTTCCCCTATTGTGGGTGAAGAATTTTGTTCGTCCTCACTTACAGTCCTTACTGTGAGAAAGAAGGCTCTTTCTTTTAGTGGAGGGGGGTTCATTGTGACCAACTCAGGCACTGGCGAAATTGCTTTCAGGGTCGACGGAAGAGGTCTCAGCTCAACAAATAAAATGATTCTCATGGATCCTTTGGGAAAACCTCTCTTAACATTACACCGCAAGGTAGATCCTCCTTTATCCCCCTTTCTTGTTTGGTTTGGATGTAAATTGGGTTACGTGGATACCATAATCTTTCCTTTCTAACATTGTATTTGAAGGCAGATTTTTTTCTGGTTTGAAAATTAGATATATTGACATCTCTGTACTTTATCATTTCATGGTTAGTTAAAACTATTTTTTTAACTATGGAAATCAATCGAATTATATACATATGAACATATCCCTCTTCTCACATTGCATTGCAAGCTAAAACCATAGATATGAACATCTCTCTTATCTCACATTGCATTGCAAGCTAAAACCATAGGTATGACATCTTTGCTCGATTGCATCACAAGGTAAAGCCAGTTTTTGTTTTGTAAATCATCTTGGATAGATAGAAATCACATATCTGTTTCTTCAAAATGTTTTTTATTTTAAAAATCGATTGGATTACATAGATATCAATAAGACCTCTCGAGTCCATATGTGTAAACTGAAAGACCTTAGACTGAAAGTTATAGATGAATATTTGGAATGCCATTCATTAAGAGTACTTTATCACTGAAGATCTGACAACCGATATTTTCTCCAAAGATTTCAGCCAAAGTGATATTTTCTCCAAAGATTTCAGCTAAAGTTAAAGACAAGCTCGTAGTTATGGATCGAGCCCTAACTGAGAGGAAAACTCAACATCGGTGATTTCTTAAGATGTATCATAATGCATACCCCTGTGGTAGATAACTTTTTATTTATTTGTTTTAGAAATCAAATAGATACATAGATATTGACCTCTTTGCTCTCTAAAATTGCAGCACAAGGTAAAACCATTTTTTATTTTGAAAATCAACTGGTTCATATAGATATAGACATTTGTGCTCTTAGTCAGATTATGACATATTAAATATTCTGGTAAAACCATTTTTTATTTTGAAAATCAACTGGTTCATATAGATATAGACATTTGTGCTCTTAGTCAGATTATGACATATTAAATATTCTTTTGTATCAGTAATTCTTTCTATCATGAATCCATTAAATTCACAAGAGTCAAATCCAATCATCCTTTCAGATGTATTTAATTTATTTTTCAAATCTATGGACAAGAAAATTTTCAACGTGCAGACATTTTTTTTCTGTTGTTTCTGAATTTGACTGTTTTGAATACTCTTCTGCATTTTGAATCAAATCCTATGATCCGTCCCTAGACTTCAAATTATATGAATGATGTTACATTTTTCGTTAATGTTTTGAATCAAACTCTATATCTATTATAAAAATTTGGAAACAACATTAAGATTCTTACTGAGATCTTTTCTTACTGTCAGGCTTTTAGAATTCCCCACCACTGGTATGGATTCCATGGAGAAACATGCGACGGCCAGAAGCCCATTTTCAGCGTGAGCAAATCATCCATGTTTAGCAAAAATGAACTTGCAGAGGCGTTTGAGGGCTCCTCCAGAGGAAAGAAACACCCTGACTATAAAGTATTGGGGAATTACAGTGAGCGGCATTGTAGCATTTACAATGGCCTTGGCACTTTAGTTGCAGAGGTACATTTGCATTTGTCCTCTTCAATTTCTATTATGTTCATGTGCAGAGGTAAAAATGAGTTAATGAATTGCATTGTATTGTTTTGTACTTTCAGGTGAAGAGGAAATTCGCAACATCAGATGTAATGTTGTCAAAAGATGTTTTCAATGTTGTAGTGAAAGCTGGGATAGACCAGGCTTTTATGATGGGTGTGATCGTCATTCTCCATCAGATGAGTGGAGAACATGACTCTATCTAAGCTGCCATCTTGACTAAACTAATCTGATTTCTAGAGCTCGTGACTAAAACAAGTTGTAGCTTTTCTAACTTAGAGATCAGCTTTGTATCATTGTATTTTTAATAGAGTAAAGCTGAAATTTAGGATTGTAAAAATGAGTTTACAGAAGCTTAAGGATGTGCTGAACAAAGAGATTCAAAGTACTATGATGAGAAAATCATTTTTGAATCTTCCATGATAGGAATACTGGATCCAACTCAAACCTTGCACGGTGAAATTTGATCACCATTTGAATTTTGTATGTATAGCGATTTTGACAACGCTATCGATTGTTTAAACGAATAGTAATATGAGTTTCGGAGGGACATTTGATGTTTATCACTGATATTGTTACAGTGTGTTCAACAGCAGTTTGTTTTTTGTTTTAATTCTTCAAATTGTCTCCAGCCATTTCATTAACTGGACATTCTGAAAATTTATCTGTACATTATACCTTCTCAAAGGTTGTGAGGTTGCCCAGATCTTTGATTCAGATATTCCCTGCTAAGTAAGGTTTGGTTGCTGCAAGCACTGTGAAAATTTATTTCAATCCATTTAAACGCTTGTCTGTTTCTCTTATCTTTAGAAGAATGAGAGAATACCCACTCTGACATTAAACTCCTCCATAGGCCAAACCGTTGTTTCAGATATTTTCCTGCACATGCAACTGCTAGGTATGGTTTAACTTTTTTCGTTGCGAGCAGTTGTAAATTCATTTAAAAATCTTCAATTACTGTCTAAAGGTCAAAATGCTCTCGAGAATTCTCAGATGACAGATATCTCTGAGAAATGTAATCAATCCTCCACGAAAGCCAAGAGAGAGACATTAAAATACATAAATGAAGATTTGGCAATTAGCAAACCGAAGGCAAGATTATTTACCTCTGAATCCGTCCCTTAGTAAATGTGAGTAAATCTCATCTGGATTTTATTAAACTTCTATTTGCTATGTTGATCCCAATTCATCTATGACTGATCTTCTCGTGAGTAGAGAGAGCAGTGAGTGCCATGTTCGATAATGCTGTATCCTAATACAAATCTAATACAACAGAGGGTGGAGTTCACATAGTACCTTTGGTTGCGCGACCTTTCTCTCTAGGGATGCTACTTCCTGGACCCAAATTTGATGGCCGTATGGAGGTATGGTAGCACTTTGTCAGGAACTACAATACATTTCCCCCTAGTTTCCCCTTTAAAATCTCTTTGCACATTACATAGGTCCTGAGTTTTTCCCTGTTTTGGGTGAAGAGCTTTTTCTTCACTCACTCACTGTTCTGACCGAGAAAGAAGGCTCTTCCTTCTAGTGGAGGGGGATTCACTGCGACCAACTCATGCACTGAGTTGAACCGACTCTCTTGGACCCTCTGCTAACATTGCACTGCAAGGTAAACCCATTTTTTGATTTTGGATATCAATTGGGTTATATAAATGACATCTCACCTTCTTAATGATATATTATTAGATAAACTCATTGTTTACTTAAAACTAGTTGGATTACATAGATAGTTTGCAGAAGCAAATGCAATTGTGCATGGTCTGATCTTAGCCAGAAAACTCAATTTACACCAAGGTGCATCTTAAAGGAGATTCATTAATATTGATCAATGCTTGTATTATTAGAGTTTGTCAATCATGGCAATTACTATATATTCTGAAACAAGCTTGGTGTATTTTGGATCATTGTGGAGCATTCATGATTTCGTACATATATTATGAAGGGAACAAAATGGTATGTTATTTAGTAGACTGTGCAGCTACGGGGAAAGACTTGGACTCCCGCTGAGGAACTTAAATGGGATGACCATCCCCAATTCAATTGCTGCTTCATACTGAACGTCGAATTACTCACAATGATCTGTATAATCCATTGTACAACCCACTTTGACTTGATCGGTGGTTAGTATTAATATATGTAAGTCTCTGATAAATTATTTATATTATTTATTATAATATATTATTGGCTTTATGCTTTTGCCTTAAAAAAAAATATCTCTGCCCTTAAGGAAAATCCATTTTTTTTGGAAATCAACTCGGGTATTCCTTTTTTACATTGGATCACAAGATAAACTCATATTCTGTTTTGAAAATCAACTGGATTACAGAGATGTTGACTCCCTCTCAACATTGCATTGCAAGACATTTTCTGTTTCCCTCTCAACATTGCATTGCAAGACATTTTCTGCTTTGAAAATTGATTGAATTACATAGATATTGACATGTTACCTTTTTCACAATGCATTATGAGGTAAAATTATTTTTGGTTTTGAAAATCAATTGTTATATAGATATTGACATCTCTCCTTCATTTTGCAATTCAAGGTAAAATCATTTTTTATTTTAAAAATCAATTGAATTACATATATACAAACATCTCTACACTAACATTGCATCAAAAAATAAAGCCATTTTTTTGTTTTGGAAATCAATTGGTTGCATGGATGTCAAAAAAAAATAAAACCATTTTTTTGTTTTGGAAATCAACTGGTTGCATGGATGTCAAAATTTCCATTCTTAATTAGATTGTTACACATTGAATAGACTTTAATTTGTATGTGGAACTAGTTATCATTCAAGAATCAAAATCATTCATAATTGTAGAATTTTTCTTTAGTATTATTTTTCAAAATCATGTAATTGATATGAAAATCATGTCATTTAGATATACAATTTTTGCTTTCCTCGAATGCTACTCCATTTTTCTTTGACTTTTTGAGTCAAATCTATGACACATTATTGGAAATCAAATTCTTAAGAATTGATTATGTTGTTTTTCTTTCATTTCTTTCTATTTTTATGGAGGTTCAGACTTGTGAGAAACAACTTAGTTCCAATGAGGGTCCCCACGAAGAATTTTTTGCTATCCAATGCACAGAGCACAAGCCTATAGGTTGGAACTTCTTTGGCTAGGAGCCAAGGACGGGGGTATTTATTCTGCCAAATTCACCTGGGGCACGGTCCTAGCCTCATCCCTTATAATGTTAGAGCCTTACCCTTAACAATTCTTTATTCCTATTAGACTCATTTAGAACCATTCAACTTCATTAGTAAACCAAAGACTTATTAACTTTCTTCAATTTTTTGAATTGTAGTCTACACTGATTATAAAAAATTAGTTCACAAGAAATTAAAATCTTTTCCTTGTACTGGAAAGCTTTATCATATTCTTTACTGTTGGCATAGATTGCATGGACAAGCATGCCATGGCCAAAAACCCATTTTGCAGCGTGAGCAAACCGTCAACAATAAGTAAAAGTGGAGTTGCAGAGGCGTTTCTAGGTTCTACCAGAGGGATAAAATGCGAGCTGACTATAAAGTTGCAAGGAATTATGATGAGCCGCATTGAAATATATACAATGGCCTTGGCACATTAGTTGCAGAAGTACAATTTCCTTTGCCCTTTAACTGTACTTTCTTATGCTGAAAGGTAAAATGAGATAATGAATTCTACTATATTTTATTTTTAGGTGAAGAGGAAATTTGCAACATCATAAGTAATGTTGTTGAAGATGTTTACAACGTTGCAGAGAAAGCTTCAATGATTGGTTTGATCGTCATTCTCCAGCAGATAAGTGGAGAAAATGGCTCTATCTGATTTTAAGAGATCATGACTAAACTAAGTTGGAGCTTTCATATCTTCGAGATCAGTTTTGTATCAATGCATTTTTAATTGAATAAAAGCTAAGTCTGAGATTGAATAGAGAGATAAGGGAGTGAACACAATCTTAAGAAAAGTGCTGAACAAAGAGATCAGAAGCAAGTCATTCTCTATTACTTCTTTAAGTTTGTATGGTGTAATTGGTGTATCGAAGAGGTTCAAGTAGCACTAGCAAACATGGTAATTAGAGAAAATGAACTAAAAGAGTAAATAAAAGAGGCCAAATCATGGGCCCAAGTGGCAAATGAACCGTCAATGGAGCAAAAGGAAACAATTGAAAAGCAAATCAAGAAACAAATCAGAGAAGAGAAGAACATAGAAGAGAAGACAGTAAACCTCATCATTAAAGGTTTAAAAGATTATGGGGAATGTGAAAAGACAAATTTTGGTACATGACTTCCTTAAGGACAAGTTAAATTGGACAGGGAAAATTAGACAAGCACACAAGATTGGTAAAAGTATGGTGCCAGGGAGAAACAGACATACGAGAGTCACCCTACGCAACATTGAGGACAAAAGTACAATCTTGAGTAGGGGGCTACTCAAAGACACCCAAATCTATTTAGATGAAGAGTTGACCATTAACCAACAAGAGGAAAGAAGAAAGGGGTGGGAGAAAGTATAATTAGCAAGGGTTGTCTGCAATGGGCTTGGATGAAAATGGTAAAGTTCATATTGCTAGTAAATCAATGACTCAGAAATAGGAACTTAGGGCCACACAAGAGTACTTTAACATGGTGAGTTGGAATTGTAGAGGTTGCCCACGGAGAAGAGGACCAGGGTTGGGGCCCATAGCCGACAGGCAAGAAATCATTTGCCTCATAGAAGCACATGAACACAAAAGATGTAGAATTCTTGATTTTGATGGGTACAATAAATTTTTAGTATGGAATGAAGAAACGAAGACAGGTAAAGGTCATGGAAGGATTACTAACTTGATGAAAGATATGTGAAACAAAAATATAAAAGTCGCGAAAGAGGACTCAAATAAATAACTTATATGGCTAAAGATTGAGGATGATGAAGGAATCACGTAGTTGGCAGCATGCTATTTTGCACCTAAAAGCTCTAAACTCTACAAAAGAAGAAATTTAGACAATGAAGACCCATTTGCAGCCCTGAAGAAAGACGTGCTCTCTTTTAGCTCTGCTGGAAACATTTTTTTTTATGGGAGACTTTAATGCTAAGACTATGAGTAATCAATCGATTTAGTTGAGCAATGACTCAACGGAGGATGGCAACCCCTTGTGGCTAAAAGAGGATGAAGAGAAATTAAATAAAAGGACCTCACAGGACGAAAAAGATGGGGTGTCTCACTTTGGGGTTGAACTTTTAGGGATATGTAGCCTACACGGGTCGATTGTTTGCAATGGCATGCAAAAGTGGTCAAATTCAAACAAAATCACTTGCAAAACTTATATTGGGCAAAGCGTGGTAGATTATATGATTTGTTCATATTCATAGGTAATGCCTTAGAAATTGTGGAAGAATACAAGTATTTGGGGATAGATTTGCACTATCGGCTAGGTTGGGAGACATGCATATCACAAAGAATACAGGGAGGGTGGAAGGCCTCTTACCTTCTGCAGAACATATGTAGGAAAACAGATTTATGGGATTGAAAAACTAGGAAAACCCTCTTTAAGCTATTGGTGATTTCAGTTGTTCTTTATGGTAGCAAGGTTTGGGGGACCAATGTATCAACAAAAAATGGTGGCAAATCGAAAGAATACAAAAGTATTTCATCACCACTAACCTCAAAGTCAAGTTAACAGACCCCTACAAGATTTTTTTGGCGGAGGCAAGCATGTTCCTGATGGAGATTACATCATTTATTTGACTGTTGAGCTACTTAAAAAAAGTGGATAAAATGTATACACATCGCTAGCCTAGAATGGTGGTTGATGAGGAGTTTGACCGTTGGAAGAAGACATCAAAAAAATAAAACAACAAATGGTTCAACAAGTGGAACATCGACTAGTGAGAATACCCGGAATCCAACCTAGAAATAAAAAAATGGGTGGTAGAAAAAATCAGATCTGCCATGTGGACAAGTCAGTTAAGTAGAAAAAGGCTCATTATGTCAAAGAATTTAATCCCACATGTGAAGATGACGATAATCCCTCATGTGAACACGACGACAAAAAATATTTAGAGGCTGAGATCGAAGGAAAAACAAAAATTCTACTTGCCCAATTGAGGCATGGATTGCACTAGTTGAGATGTGAAACAGGTAGATGGGAGGTCCCTAAAGAAGATTAGGAGGACAAAATTTGTAGGTTTTGCCAAAGAGCGATAGAAATGGAAGGGCTCTATGTGAAATATTGCACTACATACGAGGACATTCACAAGCAACACAAGGACACTTTACAGGTGAGCAACATAGAGGAGCTTTCGAAGGGACACGACTCTACAAGGGGGCGATCTTACTTATGCAGATCCATAGTGAAAGGGACAGCCTCGAGAAATCATAGGAGATTAACTAAGGGATCTTTTGGTCCCGTATACCATTGGTCTTATGGACGCCATTAAAAATCTTTCATTTCATTGTTTCGAAGACGAAAGCTAAATCAAATGTTCAATTTTTTTTACATCATATATAGAATATTCAAAGACTGTTCTTATTAATTGCCCTTGTGAATGTGTAAACCACATTTTTTTGGGAATAATGTCAATATGAACATATCTTTATATGAAGATCATTCTAATTAATTGCCCTTTTTGTTAATATGAACATATCTTTATCTCTTAGACAATAGAATAGTAATATTATGGATATTTATTTAATTGCATTCCTTTCTCTAGAGATATGTATGAAAGAAATAGACTCAAAATTTTGAGAAAGACAAAGTGTCTTATTAGCATATAAAATCAATATTGAAGACACTTATAATACTAAAATTATGCAATACAACTTCACAAATTTATACACTAAAATTATATAATGCAATTTGACAAAGTTGAAAAATATCTATTTCAAATTACAATAGGTTTTAGGAAAGTGTAAAGTTACCATAAGAAAATGAACTAAGAAAATCACTTTATTACCAAGGAGGTAAATAAATAGTGATTTGAGTAGAGGAAAGAGAGAATTTATATTAGAAGTTTAGTTTTTTTAAATCAATAAAAGGCCAAAGCTGAGTTTGTATGTATAATAGTATTTAAAATAAAAATAGAGTCACAAAATACTAGCTATAATAGGGCCTTAAGGTAAAATTGAAATGCCAAACAGAATACCACCATGTCTTAATTCCAAACTAAATATTTACAATTTCAAAACTAAGGACCTTGTGAGCCCCTCCAAGCCATCTAAATTTATCATTCTAAGGTCTAACTTATATGATAAAATACAACAAAATTTCTCTGTCACACATTTTTGCCTTCTTGGAATGTAAAGGCCCTTTGAACTAGAAGTTGAATCCTAACTCTGCTTGTCCTCTTTGAGCCGTATAGACGTTTTGAACTTGCCAGCAACATTTTTGTTCCATCTACTATCCCAAGACTGATATCAACAAAAAAACATTCTGCACATTGATGAGTCCCTTGCATATCGAGATTCTTCCCTTTATCCTACTTCTTATTCATCATTGAGGAAGATTGCCCAGACCCAACCATGTCTATAGAAAATTGATATTTCTCAACATTTGTAGTGGACAAACTACAAAACCCTTCTTGTTTCTCATGAAAAGTTGACCTTTTCGTTACCTCTTCATTAGAAGACCGAGTTAATCCCTAAGTAAATATTACTTAAATCAATAGACTCAAACTTTTGAAAAAGCCATAATTTATTTAATATTAAAAAAAACTAGTTCTTTCAAAAAGATAATGAAACCTTATATCTTATCTTCTTCCCACCGACATTTTCTCATTGAATTTGATGCAAGGGATGGTAGGAGGTTCAAGTGGAATAAACTCAACTTAAACCTACTAACACCCTGCTTAGAGTACACAGATAAGCCAAACATAGAATTACAAAAAAGAGAACATAGAATTCTTAGATCTATTGATTGATTTGACAAACAACAACCAACATGCATAGTTGTGAGGCCCTTCTGGTTGCAACCTTATACAATGAATTACAACATCAAATTCCAAATTCCTAGTCTTTGTTTGTCTTCTACTAATCATGCTACTTCATACTATTTGTTAGTTTGTGGTGACTGATAAGAGAAGTACTGTACATACTCCATAATTCCCTAGCCAGGTTTGGGGCTATTTTATCAGCATTTTTGGGCCGACATGTTGTAACTAATTTTAAACCTAAAGTGGCAAAAATACTTGTATAAAAAGGGCTTAGGGTTAGGGATTTTCGTAAGGTGTGATGCGATAATTGCTTCTTGTAGTGGTATTGAGCTATAAGGGATTACAAATTGTAATCAAGTTGTAATGATTGGATCGTAATAATATTGAACTCGTTGTTTGGTGGATGCCCAGGGATTGAGTGAAACCCGTTAAATCTTGGTGTCTTGTGTTCTCTTCTGTGTGATTTATTATTTTATGATATTGTTTATATTTTCATGTAATTGTTATTTCTGCCTGTGTTTAATCCTAACACTATTCTTCCACCTTCACTAGGCTTCCTTTCCTATCTCACATTCAAGTGCTTATATAACTAGCTAGACCACAAGTCAACATGTTAGGCATTTAATAACAATATAGGTCCAATCTTGGGGTAATCAACGATAACCCAAGCAATGGGCATCAATTGTTCACGTGCTCTTCAGGATAGGTCCAAAAACAAGTGAGGAGTCAACTCCCCAACTGCACAAGATGCCACATCATCATAGGAAACTGTGCCAAAAGAAAGAGCACACCTCGCAAGATGAAATCAATAGGAAACAAAGACCAGAAAGAACAATACAAAACTTGAGAAATATGACACTTTGACATTTGCGCTCAAGGTAAGGACTGTAAATAGGTCCTCAACAACATGCCAACTTCACATAACACAAAATTCAAATTAGCAACAGCTACATCACAAACAACAAGTAGGTACAAAAAAATAAGAAATGTTTTTGGGTGATGCAAGATTGCTCATTGACCCAAGATGAAAAGGAAGTGGAGCAAACTAACATCATCTATCTAATAATCATTAACTCTGGTTTTTCACTTTGCTCTCATGTGAGATTGTTATGGGCTGCCCATAAAACCTCTATACTAGAGATGTTCAATTTCACATATGAAAATATGCTCTTCTTGGATCCTCCCCCACCCATAACATGATTTCTAACTACTATAGGTTGATTATTATTAAAAATATTTGGAAGATTTGATGTCAAGTTGCATGTTCTCATTCCTTTCTCCTATTGGAAATACAAATGCAAGTAATATGCTCTAATTTGTTAACTTTTACGACTTAGCTTGTTTCCTCTGTTTAAGACATTGCAACTAATCTACACGCTAAAAAACTCCACACACAACTACAAAATAGACTCAAGACAACTTCTCCCTCATTCATTCTAGATCTAACTTTGCAACAAGTTTTGAGATGACTCAACAAGATGGGATTTCCAGCTCATTGACTGATTGAATCATATTTTGAGGAACGTTATTATTATAGCCACTCTTTATTTTGAAAGCTATGTAATTCTGAATTTTGATTCTTTATCCAATAAAAAAACATTATCTATCTAACTTTACCTATCCCTATAAATTCAAAATAACAAAATAACCATTATCTAACATTTTTGACAATGAACTACAAATTTAAAGTTTTTAAAATTTGCGAGTAGTGCATAGTTTCATTCCTTTTAGTATAGGCTCCTAAGCACAAAACTACCAGATCAATTAAATAACAGTCGCCAGTACTATTTCCATGGGAAATGGAAGTAGTAAACACACCAGCGACCAGCCATTTCGTTAACCGTACACACTGAAGATTTGTCTGTTTATTCTCTTCAAACAAAAATTGAGAGATGCCCATTTTAAGAGCAATCTCCATTTTCTTTGACAGATCTTTGTTCCCTGCTACCTACGGTTTTGTTGGTATGTAAGTTCATTAAAAAAATCCTTAGCTACTGTTAAAAGGTAAAAGTGCTCTGGAAAACCTTATAAAAAAGATATTTCTTGGAATTGGCAAACCAATAGAGATACATCTTTAGCTACTGTTAAAAGGAAGACTTGTACTTGGCAAACCAGAAGAAAGGTCCTTCAGAATTTATTATTGTTGATTACAATTCATGTAGATGATGGATTCTCAATCCACCTCTAACTGGTGTTTTCTTGAACAAGGAGAAGGGTGGGCTCATTCTTTTCTTCATTATAATTCGTAGGAAATAGAAAGAGAATGACTATTTTGGCTCATCTAGTTTTAAAAATAATGATGAAGAATTACTGTTCATATTGTCCAAAATACAATTGCCAAGCTTATCAAAATTAATGTTTACAATTCGGTGAATGTATCAAGCTGTAAACTTTCAAAAAAAAATAAAAAATTAAAGTTCGAAATCATGTTGTCAATGTCTGAATTTAAGCACTAGGAGAATGAATTGATAGAAATTTGCAATAATGTTACCTTCTTCTCTATGTTTATGTCTCCAACCAATCCTTACAAACAACTTAGGATAGAATCTTGGATTGATAGGATGTTGTCCAGTGTCAATACCCTGAATAATAAACAACAAACTCTATATTTCGAAGTGAATAATTGAAGACAATTTGCAGAGACTCGTATATGGCCTTCGAATGAATTATTTCCTTAAATCACAAGAGTCAAATCTAATCATCCTTTTAGAAGTTTTCATTTTTATCTTTCAATCTATTTATAAGAAAATTGACAACAGTCGGACATGATTTGTTTTCTATTGATTCTGAACTAGTGTGTTTACATTGTTCTTCTACATTCTAAATCAAATTCTTTGATTCATCTGTAGAATTCAAATTATAAGAATGATGACTCTTACAAAACCAATGTCTGAACACATAGATAATACAATAGGTGCTGATTAGAGCCTACGGGGAAACAGTTCAGTAGTTGTTTTAAGTATCTACAATTCTTAATCTATATCTCGAAATTTACCAATTTTTCAGGTGAACCTCTATAGGTGAGTGAAGAGCTTGAAGCTAAATTTTTTGACTTTCCCACATTTACATAACTTTCTGTACAACTCGTAGAATGCAAGATGATCTAAAAGTATCATTTTGAAAAATTCCGCCGAATGTTCACCCAATAACAATTTTGACAATTCTATCTCTTATTCAAACTAAGATATTTTATGTTTATTTTCACTGTCATTAATACATTGTGATACGTTCTCAAAGGATGTGAGGTTGCCCGGATCTTTGTGTCTGATATTCCCCTGCTATGTACGTACGGTTTGATTGCTGCGAGCGCTGTGTAAATTAATTTCAAACCATTTCAAGACTTGTGTGTTTATCTAATCTCGAGAAGAATGAGAGATTACCCACTCTGACAGTAATCTCCTCTAGAGGCCAGAGATCTTTGTTTCACATATTTCCCTGCTTCTTGCAGTTGTAAACTCATATAAAAATCTGCAGTGACTGTGTAAAGTTCAAAGTGCTCTCGAAAATAACAGATGACAGAGATCTCGGAGAAATGTAATCATTCCTCCACGAAAGCCAAGACGTGGAGAAAAACATTAAAATACATAAATGAAGATTTGGCAATTAACAAAGCAGAGGAAAGGCTATTTACCTCTGAATCCGTTCCTTAGTAAAATATGGTTAAAATCTCCATCTCGTTTTTATTATTCTCGTGTTTTCTACGTTGATCCCAATTCGTCCATGACTTGTCTTTTCGTGAATAGAGAGGGAGCAGAGCACCATGTTCGATAATGCTATAATTTAATATAAAATTAAGCAATCAGATTCAGTGGCCAGTTACGCATGGTCCAACACAACAATAAGGTGGAGTTCAATTAGTACCTCAGGCTACCCTACCTTTTTAGGTCAGCATATCATATTCTCCTGGGGCTGGTTAATTTGGAAAAAAATGTCAATTTATTGTTTCATTCTGATGATGGATCACAAAATTGATGTTAAAAGTTTACACATGATTAAATCTAAAACATTATCTCTTTTCAAAGTTACAAAAATATAGTGATTTTATTGCAATTTTTGATAGGGAAGATAGTCCCAATTTATTCTGTTTACTTAGGCTACTACCGAACCCAGATTTGATGATAGCATTTCAATATGAATTACAATAATTTCTACCATGATTTCCCCTAAAAGCTCTGTGTAAACTACATAGGTCCCTGAGTTTTTCCCTGTTTTGGTGAAGTGTTTTCTCATCCTCGCTGTTCTGATTGTGAGGTTCTTCCTTTTAGTGAAACTCACTATGACCAACTTATGCACTAAGTTGAATTGATTATCATGGACATCCCAGGAAAGTCCTCCCCATTGCAATGCAAGGCAACCCCATTTTTTTGGATTTGGAAATCAATTGGGTTATATAGTTGACATCTCACCTTCTTAACTTTGAATTATTAGGTAAGCTCATTTTTAAGTTTTGAAAATTCGTTACATTGCATACTATAAATTCCTCTAAAAACCATTTTTTGTTTTGAAAATCAACCCAGCTACATATTTTGTTTTGAAAATCAATTGTATTACACACATATTGGCATCTCTCCTTTCTAACATTGCATTGCAACATTTTCTATTTTGAAAATCAATTTGATTACATAAATATCAACATCTCTGCTTTTCACAATGCATTGCAAGGTAGTGCACGGGCAACTCATGAAAACAATGAAGACAACCATGAATGCCATGGGGTGGAGTTGAAGAGACAAAGTCTCAATAATGCAATAGGTTGAGTGGTAGGTTCAATAAAGCCCAAGTTGTAAGGCCATTGTCACAAATGCATGGTTACAAGCTATCATGGGTTATTGGCCATATGGATCCATCAGAGAGTAGGAAATGGTTGATCTAGGGTGTACAAATAGCCATAGGAGTGCATAGACAAACTTGCAAAACCTTAGAAAGGTCAATTGTCAATAGTTGCAACTGTTGTTGTTGATAATGATAGCTTGGATCATATAAACATGAATGATAGAGATCAATATAATGATCCATGATTCTATGCATGCATTTATATTAATATACAATAAGTATTTTGATATACATGCATGCATAATTACATGTTAAACCATATATCATTAAACTAATTATTTGAAGAGAAAAATATTCTTCAAGATAATCGATTATCATTATTATTATTTTCCAAGTACAAATCTATAACTATCAATTTGCATTTAATGAGTATCAATTTAATTGATATTAGACATTAATTACTGCCCTTGATAATGTATGAATTGCATCGATTACGACATCAAACAAGTCTATGATTGTATCTGCTATATTACCGATAATTGTCGGTTAATATTAGTTTGTTTAAATTTGTTTAAAGTTGCTAATTATGGAACACCCCATAGACATGTCAATGAAGAGACATGTCTCCACATACGTAGAGACATGTCTATTCATTAACATGTCCCTTCACACACACACACACACACACACACACACACACACACACACACACACACACACACACACACACATTCAAATTAGATTGATCAAATGAATGTACTAGAATTAATAAGTGCAAATCATTTGGAGTTTGATTTATATTTGTTCTACTCAAAAGATTGTGTTTCATAATTACAAATAATTGAAGTGTTATCAATATTAAAAATATTCACATTCTTGTGAAATATCATTGTCTCATTATTGTGGTAGTAATATGCAGAGAAAAATAAGTTAGTAAGAGCATTATTTAAGAGATAATAAAAATTAAAAGATATCTATATTCCTATCTAACATAATCTACTTTAACAATTGTCAAGTTCTTAACAAGACAACTTTTTGGCTAATTGCTCAAACAACTTCCAAACGATATCCTACTTTGAAAACTA
This sequence comes from Cupressus sempervirens, assembly GCA_028749045.1. Lineage (NCBI taxonomy): Eukaryota > Viridiplantae > Streptophyta > Pinopsida > Cupressales > Cupressaceae > Cupressus > Cupressus sempervirens. The sequence continues at coordinate 148,641,825 of CM053785.1, read as the reverse complement.
GTTGTGAATCATTGGGAAAGCATGTCTTTCTAAGAATCTAAAGACATCTTGGATCGAATTCAAGTAGTAGTTGCTATTTTGCAAGAATTTTGGTGCTTTGCAATAAAGGAGATCATTGTTTTTCTACAAATCTGAGTTCAATTATTTATTGTTTTCATATCTAATGGTGTTTGAAACCCTAGTTTTACAAGGGTTTGGTGACAAAAATGTCCTTATCTAACATTTTTACTATTGGTTTCTAATGGCCTTTGGAGAAATATTAGGAGGTACATTGGATTGCAAGATTTTGTAGGAATTCTGTTGAAAGTCATCGATCTTGTGGAGAACAAGCAAGCTCTAAGTGAACATCTTCATGTGATTATTTAACAATAGGATATTATACTATCTGAAATTGGAAGCACTATGTTTTGATGAAGGTTTAGCACCTATTTAATGTGAGATCCTCAATCTCCCTTTCTCTTTCATTTCTTCTTCCCTTTTTCGTCCTTTCTCCTAGGTGGAATTAGGGTAAAACCTAATGATTCCTCTTTAAAGCTCTTATTTTCATGGTGATAAGCTTAAGGTAGGATCTATTTTCCCTTAGGTTCTTTCTTTTTACTCACCTTTCCACTAGGGATCTTCTCTTGGCATTGATATAAAGTTTCCTCAGAATTCGGGCATGATTTCCAAATTCAAAGACCTATTTTGGGGTCACCAAATTGTCCTTAGGGTTTGTACACCTAGCAAGATCAAGGGTGTAATGCACCCTTGACATGTCAAGGGCCCACTCACCCCTGATAGGGACCTATTTTGGCCCCTTTCTTAGGATCCTATGCTCGATTAGTTTCAGGGTGCAAACTTCTAGGCAAGTTGACATGCGAGAGTAAGCTCTTTTGAGCCCTTTATAAACCCTTCCATTTCCTCTCTTTTCACATCTAATCTTCAAGTGTTCAAGCATCCACAAGCACTCTATAATCCAAGCACTCACATCCAAGCTCTCAAGTGTTCAAGTATTCAAGGCATTCAAGCAATTTCTCCATTGAAGATCAAGGATTCATGCATTCAAGCTATTGGAGGAGTTTATCCAAGATCTAGCATTTCAACATTCAAGATCTCCCTTCATTCATTCAAGATCCTTTGTTGCATCTTCTACATTCATTCTCTCAAAGTCTACATTCATCTACATGCATTCATAAGGAAAATTTCAAGCATATTCTTACACAGAGCTTTTGACATCACTTTGATTTCCTTTCTAGGGTTTTGAGGTTGAGTCAAAGCTATTACATCTACATACTTGATTACATTCCCAATTCAAGAGCATATTCATATATTTGCATTTCTTTATCATAGATCTATCACTACTGTAGGGCCCATTTTCCGTTGCACCAAAAGCCATGACTGTTAGTGAACATGGAACACCACATAATTAACCACCTGTGGGCAGGGGAGCGCGTCGCATCACCCAACAATCTCCCCCTCGACGCGCATACCAAGTGCTTACGCGGGTCGGGAAGGCACCGGGGAGATTTGAACCCATGACCAGGCCAAAACCAAGCTCTGATACCAATTGTAGGGCCCATTTGCCATTGCACCAAAAGCCATGACTGTTAGTGAACATGGAACACTACATAATTAACCACCTGTGGGCAGGGGAGCGCGTCGCATCACCCAACAACTACTACTTTCTAGAATTCCATTTTAATTATTTCTATCAAGGTTAATTCCTAAACTAGGAGTTGACTAAGGAAAACTTCCCCCCCCCACCAACAAAAAAAAAATCCTTTATTTTACAGGTTTCAGATCTTGGATCTACAAACAAGTTGTAGAATTGGATACCCTTTGTAGCTTTCTTCAGAACTATGAAATCATAATCACTTTCACACACCTTTCATTAGGGGCACATTGCACCCTTGATGCTCCATTTTGACCTTGATTAAGGAGATTGCCCTTGATTTCTTGACGGACAATTTTTGGATTTTATCTATAGTGCAGTTTTTAGCTCAAAATGAAAGAATCAACCCTTTTGGAGGTCATTTGACAACCCATTTTTAGGTTTGTATCTCACAAATATTTTATCTTCCTCTCTTTCATTTCTATACATTGCATCATTTTGTCGCATCTCTATATCTCAACTCTATATTTTATATCTTATTGCTTAAACCCTCTTAAGATGGAGGTGAAAAGAAAATAAATCCAAGTTATTCATCCCATTTGCGTTAGGATTTTGCATTGGTACTTCCTTGTATACCAATCTAGCCTAATCAAAGGGGTGGAACTTGGTCTTCCCCCTTCTATATGTATTAGGGTGATTGCTTCACTTTTCCCCCTACACATTTTGGTGAACCCAACTTTCTTTGCACTTTTCTTATTGGAGTTAGATTCTTTGCATTGGGTGTTTACCTCCTTTTTGGTGAACCCAACACACTCACATCTTTTATTTGATCTTGGAGTTAGATTACTACATTTCATTTTGGTATAGCTAGATCTACTTTATTTGTATTAGTAGTATTTAGATCTCCTTTTCATATATTTTGCATTTCAAAAATACAAAAAAATGCATCTAGTTTTTTTCTTAGTGATTGTTGTTAACCAAAATTGCCTCTTGCCAAAAAATTGAATTTTAATGCCAAAACCCACCTAATGGTCACTTTCCATATTTAAATATTCAAATGCCATGGGAATATAAGATAAATAAATGAAATAAACTTTATTGTATTTCCTATTTTCATAAGTTTACTTTTCGACTCCCACAACTTTCTAGATTGTCAGATCTTGCATAGATCGATGGCGGGCGCTTTCCTGCATTATGAAATTGCTCAAACTTTAAGCAATGTGGGTGAGCGCCTCACTGCCATGTGGCATGTGGGTCCATTTTCTCTTTGTGGGCCATAGAAAGGAAGCTATCAGTCGAGTTGGCATACAAAAGGAACTTCATTGGCCAAGGTACTGACATAGGTTGTCAGTGGATTGGATGTTTCCATCCACCATTAGATCGAAGATGATCAATGGCAGGTGCTTTCCCACATTATGGAATTGCAAGATGTTTAAACAATGTGGGAATGTGCTTGATCAACACACGTACTTGTGTGCCCAGGTTCTTCAATGGGCTATCTTTTGACTGTGCTAACATGTTGGTGTTTGTTAGCATTTTGATTGGCTATCACTTTCCAACATTTTGTGTTTTGTCAAATTCTCTAATAATGCGGGAAAACAACTTTCTGCCATATGGACATGTGGGGTCAACTATTCTAAAGGGTGCCAAGTAGGTGCTGAGGTGGAATATGTGCTAGTTACTTCTTGTTGATTTTCCAAAGGTTAACGTGCTTGATGAGGTGGATACTGGGTGGTCCATGGGCCCAAAAGGTAAAAGGATAGGCACAATAATAATGCAGATTTTCATTGATCATCGATCTTTCGTGGATTGACGATCAACACTTTCCCACATCATGGAATTGCAAGAACTTTAGACATTGTGAGGAAGCACTCGAAGTACACATGTCTTTGCTGGCCTGAGGAGATAACATTGCAATTAACATTGGTAGTGGGTTGACATTTTTTGTTAACTGTTGTGGTTAAGTTGGAGGGTGATGCAGTTAGTTTAAATGATATGGTCAAACACATGAAGACTTTTTGGGGTGGTGAAAGAAATAGAACTATTGGCCCACGTGGCCCATCTTGGTTGCAGGACTCAGTTGACCTATTGACTTTGCTGGTTTGTCGAGTCCACTACGGAAAAGAGATGCTTTTCTTGCATGATCCAATCTTCATGATCGATTCCAACCACTCTCAAATGAATGCCATGCTTGGTAAATGAAGGAAACACTCCACCACCTCTAGTTTTATCCATCTACTTGGTCAAATTGACTTAGTGGCATCATTCTGTCTTCTCTAGGCTTTGTTTTCTGGAAAAATATTAGATTTCATTGCATCTAAATCCATGCCAAGATCAAATTTTTCTCTAGATCTATATGATTGCTCTCTGCAATCTGAAGTGGTAGTGGTTGAGTTTGGTTTAGGATAGAAAATAGGTTAGTTATGCCTGAGCTATAAAGGCAGATTTTGTAATCTTTGTAAAGGTCGACTCTTCTTTGTTTTCTTGATATTGCTCTGCAAGTTCATTGTAAATTCCCTTTGCCTCTAAATCTATATGGCATTCTACCTTATCTCCTCTAGACATTGATGTATTGTGCAAGACCTATTTTCCTCTCATTAGTGTATTGTGGATATCTGCAATCTTGCATGACTGTATCTCTTTTTGGCCTATGAATGATATATAAGTGAATTCTCTTCTTCTTTGTGTCATTTATTTGGGTTTTCTAATCTTCATGTGATTGTTAGATTAAAACAAGTCTGGATGTGTATATCTTTTGGTGTCACGATGGTTCAAGTGTGCATGTATGGGCAAAGATTGGTTTGAACACTCTATTTTGGTGCATCAGCTCTTAGGTTTGAATAGGTAGATTTTCTTTCTATGCATTCCTTCTCCCTTTTCCTCTCCAAGAGCAGTTAGATGCACCCTAATAGCAAATGAAGTCATTCTTCTTCGGAGACTCAACCTCAAAATTAAAGTCCCATAGCTTGGAGGTTGTTTCCATGTTTCACAAGGTTGTCCTTAGGTAAAAACTTTGGACAAGGGTGCAAACTTTTGTGACAACAATTGCACTTCATTTCAATGGGGTTGTTAACTTTCTTTTCAACTTTAACTCATGATATTCATGATGTTCCAATTCATGCTTACGATGAAAACTCATTTTTTCCTTGCATTAATTCTCATTCCCCTTTAAAAGGTAATCTTTTTAAATACAATTTTGATCAACCTTTAGAGATTGATGATATTCCTACCTTTGATAGTGATACTATTTGGGATGAGCCCTTGGATAGGAATATTGATTATTCTCTCCTTCTTGAAACTTCGTTCACTCATGTTTGTTCCTCCTCTAATGTGTGTTTTCTTCCCTTCTACTATTTTGGATGAACCCTTAGATAAAGAAATGGATTACACTCTTTCTCGTGAGGCACCTTTGGATGATTTCATGGTTATTGATCCTATTGATCAACCTTTTTCTATCTATTTCATTGGCATTCCTTCTATAGAGAGGCCTTGATGAGTTTTTTTTGTCCTTCTCCTATGAGTGCCTTAATCATAGAAAACCACACCCTTCATTCTCCTTCTTCTTTCTTTCAAGACACATTTCAATTCAAATTAGGTCTTGTTGATCATGATGCTTATTATGACCTTCATTTCATTACTTCAACATTAGATCTTAAGGATCCTCCTTATATTAACCCTATAAGTGGCTTCTTGATTCTCCAAGATTGGAAAACCTTAGATTTCACACCAACATCCTACATTCTTGACTTTGAACATCAAACATCTTTATTTATTGAGCATAAGCATATTGATTTAATTAAATATAAGAAATTTTACTTTTCTATGCTTCATGCTTGTTTTCAATTCATTGCTTATGTTATGAATGGCAATGGTGAATGGTATATTTTTCATGATCACTTTACTTGAAACTTCTATATCCCTATTATGTTTCTCCTTTGTTTGTGACTTTGTTAGCCTACTCTTTGGGGTCCTATTGTCCTACTTCATGAGAAACATAGTAGTCATTTCCCTTATCTCTTCACTTGGGGGGCAAGGGCCCTATCTCTTCTTTCTATCATTGGATCCATTATCTCCCTTTGTAAACTTGACTTACACTTAGGGAGACATAATGTGTCCTTCCATTCTTCAATGCATCCAATATCCGCCATAGATTTGCATTCTACTAGGGCTTATATTGGGTTTTTCTTTCTCTTTTCTCTCTAAAAACCCATTATCCCTTTGTTGTTTCTTTTCATGATTACTAATTTGGTATAATATTGTATTATTGAATCCTTCTATTTTATTTCTCTATAGATTTGTATTTTTTATGGAACACTCTTATCTATGGTGTGTATTGCTTTGTTACATGCATGGTTGTGTGCCTTTGCCTAGCAAGTGGCTTTCCATACATTGGATTTTAATGCTTCTCATTTAATGATCATCTATAGTTTACTTTATCTGTGATATTCTTTTCTAGCTTACATTATTTAAAATTGATTATCCTATGATGTTTTTTTCTTTTATCTTCTCTATGGTGTAGCATTGTATCCTTCTTGTTAGATATGGGATGTTTTTGTTTTATACATGGCTATCACTTTTTGCTTGTGACTCATCCTTATATCTTGCAAGATTTTGTTATATAATCTACCATATATCTCTTTTCCTTGTCTCATGCTTGGGGGGCAAGAAGCCTTGTATATTCTTTATCTCTTCCTCTAAGGATCTATATTCCTAGGCTTACACAAAACTTGTTTATTATGTGACATTGTTCTTTTCTTTATAAAAAATTGTGTCTTGGCTATGGATTCACTCTTTTTGAAATAGGTGCATCTCCTAAGTGATCACCTCTTCTTTATCAAGTAAAACTATGTCCATTATATATACTTTCCCTTTCTTGAAGATTGTTATCCTTCATCCAAGGATCCCCCCCCCCCCCCCCCCCCCCACACACACACACACATGTATATATGTGTATATATAGATATGTATATATGTATATATATACACACACACACACATATATGCATATATGTGTATATATACATATATATGTATACATATATATATGTCTATACATATCTATACATGTATATACATGTATAGACATATATATGTCTACATGTTATACATGTATATACATGTATAGATATGTATAGACATATATATGTATATACATATGTATGTATGTATATATGTATATATACACATATATCTACATATATACATATATATATACACACACATACACACACATATATATATATACATTTATATACACATATACATATACATAGATACATATATATATACACACACATATATATACATACATACATATATATATATATATATATACACACACACACACACACACACACACACACACACACACACACACACACACACATATATACATATACATATACATATATACATATACATATACATATACATATACATATACATATAAGTTGGAAATATTATGACAAGTTACTAAGAAGGGAAGGGTGAATCAGTAACTTCTAAATTTTTTATCTTAATTAGCAATTAATCCTTTATATGAATTCTGATCTAACTACATGCATGAGAAACTAAAAACATGAAAGCAGACACAACACTTTAACACAAGATTGGTGACCCAGAAACCTTCCAAATAGAAAGTAAAACTGGGGTGGGGATGGTACCCACAATCTTTAGTATTGTAGTATAAAGTTAGTCTATTAAGGCTTACATTGATCACTTTTGATGATTTGCCCTATTAGGAGCAATAAGGACTGCTAGGTCCACCTTGCAAAAGGATTTACAAACATACAATGAAGTATGTACTCGGTAAAAAGATTTATATCAAACTATTAGGTCTACCTTGTTAAAGGATTTGATTGATCCACCTATTAGGATGAAGCAGTAGCTAATCTCTGATCTGCAACTAGGTTTGTTGAATGAGATTGGTCTGAGTGTGCAAATCACCTTTTGTGATAGATGAATCTTTGTTGCTCCTTATACTATTGTAGCCTTTGTAATTCACTCTTTTTCTCTTCTCTGATGATTACATTACTTCTCCATAATTATTTGGATGTGATATAATACATTGCATATATATCAATCCAATTATACAATTACAAAGTCAACCACAATAAAAGTTTACAGAAATATTACAAAATTGGCCAAAGTGTAGAAACTCGAGCTCTAAAGACTGACTTAGTGAGGTTCTAATACACGAAATCTACTGTCAATGCTCGGCGTCGTCATGCACTCGGTAGATGTAGAAGCTTGGTCCATACTAATCACTTCCAAGTAGTCTTGAACTCAGTCTGCACTAGTGACTCGACAAATACTGTGAAACTCAACATATAAACTGAATCACTTGATTATCACTTCACAACTTGTTCAACATTAGATTCTTTGTGACCTCAGTATAAACTAAGTCACTTGGTTAACATTGAGTAACTTGGTTAACACTAGACTCACTTCACATTAATTGTGAACTCGGTGACCACTGCATAACTCAGTTTGCACTGGTAAACTCAGCATATACTGAGATGCTCAGCTTAAATTGCTAATCATCAACTTTGTAGTAACTACTTGATGCAAACTAAACTCTATCCAAAGGACTCGGTAGCAATTGTAGAGCTCGGTAACAATTGAAATGCTTGGTTAAAACTATTAATTGTATGATATGCCTGGTATGAACTTATAATCTAAATAAGTGCTATGTTGCTAATAAAAAACATGACTGGAATGTCAACAATCTCCCCCTTTGGCATTAGTGACAAAAACACTTATCAATCAAAACTAAATTATCCATCACCTTATGTCTCCAAGTCGGTAGAGTATATTGTTTTTGAGATTTTTCAAAATTGGTTTTGTAAAGGATACACTTTTGTACATGGTAATGCTCCTTCATACATAGAATACGATATACTATAGATACAATGTACATTTTCTTTACACTTTTCTTACAATATTCTCCCCCTATCTTTTTACATCTTTTCCTTCTTTTTTTGTTAATATATCCTTACAACTTCTTCCCCTTTTTGACATTAATGCCAAAGATTTGCCAAATATTTATGCTATTCGTATTTAAATAGTAATGCCAAAATGAGACAATAATTTTGAATGTACCTTTAGTATCAGTGCCAAATTCTCGTCCTAGTTCTCTTGCAAGACCCTACATGTGTGCAATGCCACCTGCACTTCCGTTGACAATTCAATCATATGGTCTGCAATAGAGAAATTATTGTCATGGATGAGGATTTTTGGTTGTACAATATGTTTCTACAATGCATCCATGTTAGGGAGAATCATATTCTAGATATCTAACAAAGTTTATTTGATTTTGGCCTCTTTTCTGAGCAATTTTGCCTGCTTATTTGTTAGAAATCTGATCCTGTTGAAGTGAGTAGAGCTAGAACTCGGGTCAAGCTACAACTGTTGTGCACTTGCCTTTAGATCTTCATTAATTTTAGCTAATTTTTCTTTTATTTCTTTTGTGAAAATTGATGTGTCACATAGCTTACCAAAAAGTAATGATACATTAATACAAGAAGTTTCTAGAGAGCCCAAAATAGTAGATAGCTCTACTTGGTGAATTGCAATCTATTGAGCAATAAGTTCTAAGACCTTATTCTCAAAATTTTTCTCTATTCTCTGCAATAATTCATCTTGTCCATTCAGATCTTCATTATATTTCAAGATTGCTTCTTCCAACTGATACAAAATTGGTTGAGAAGTATCGACCTCTATACCTATAGCCTCTGCTAGAATGTTCTTGGCATCCTCAATGATCTTGAACTCCTTATTCCTTTCTTCTCTTAGCCTTTGCTACTTGGCTTTCTTTTGAAGAATTTCACCAAAGGTTTGCATCTAATTTGGTGTTAGACTAGAGATGTCCCATTTTGGAATGACAATCTCCTCATCAAGATCTATATCTTCTTCCTTTTCCTTACCTTTACCCAAAATTTTTATGCTCGATTGACGTCTGTCTCAACTATCCTTGTACTAATTTCTTGTGTACTCAGAATAGAAAAAATAGTTGAAATAGTAGGACTCGCTGCAAAAATTGATACTGCAGTCATTGTAGAAGTAGAGGGTGGAACTTGCAACTCAGTAGATGAAGTGTTTGGTACTTTAGTCAATGATGTGCTGAGCTAGACTGGTGCAAAGATTGACTGGATGCTTGTGCTTGCAGTGCTAGACACAATCAATCCTGTTGAGGTTGATTCCGTGCTTGCTATTATCAATGTTTTTCTTGGAGAGTGAGGAAGTGAGGCAATAACTGCTACAACAATCTTAACTGGGTTAGTTTCCTCAACATCTTGTGTATCTTCCTTGGTAGCCTCTTGCTTTTGTTCCTCTTCATCATCAATATTATCAAAATGTGTTACTTCTTCATCATCTTTTTCTTGATCATCATCATCATCCTTGTCACTTATACTAACTAGAAAATCACTTGGTTTGTGAAGAAGATAGACATTTTTCCATGTATTTGTTGCATTTTTCACAACATGCTCTATTTCATTTAACAAAATAAGACAAGTATTAAATCTTAAAGTTAATTTTTCTTCATATTTCTTTAAAGATTCTTTCACGTCTTTTTCAATTAGACTTGACATTAGTTTCCTCAAGGTCTGCTCATGAATATCCTTTGCAGTTTTCATTGCTTGTTCCCATCTTGGCTTGATTTTATCCATTAAAGCATTTGGAATTTGCTAAGTGAGTACTTCCACTTACCCATCTTAGATATCAACATATCTTCTATTTGCTTCTGCTCATTAGTAGTCCTGGATTCATACTTGAGTGATTTGAAGTTTGTAATGCCTGCACTTGATTCCATTTCTTTCATCTTCTCCTCAAATGTGGGTGGAAATCTCTTAAAGATTATGTCTCCTCCTGTATCTGTTTTCTTTTTGGAGGATCTCCTGGTGAATACTGTAGTGGTTGTCTTGGCAAACTTAGTAATGATTACCTTGTCCTTTTTCTTCAATGGCTCCTCTTCCTCTAATTCTTCATCCTTTGCTTCTTCATTTTCACCTTTGCCCTCGGTCAATAGGAGAGTGGAACTTGTTTTCAACTTGGCAATCCTCTTTTTGCCTTTGTTAACCACTTGAGGGAGCTTGATCTCTAGTTCTATTCTAACCTTAGCCTCATCACATGTACCAAAATATGCAACCTTGGAGTCAACTAGTTCATTAATTAGTGCCTCAATTATATCTTTTGTTTCATCAATGTTCACCTCATATCCTAGAGGTTTCACCCATGCAATTCTAGGTGTAACTGCTTGAATGTACACCTTATTACTATCCACCATAAAACAAATATCATCTTTATAGTTTTCAACTAGTTTCTTGGGGATTCAATATCTGTTATTCATTTTCTCCTTGAATGCATCAAAATAATTGTCCATGATACTGGTGTAATTTTCTCCCATCTTAGCAATGTATTCATTTAACTGATAAAGTACTAGCACATCTTTCCTCCAAACAATAGTACCTTTTGATGGAAATAATTCTTGAACATAGAAGAATAAAAATGGCAATAGTGAGCCAAACTTACATGGATTGTTCTTTGATGTCCTAATGCTTTCCATGTTTTTGTTGAATTCATTCAACAGTAGCTCAGCAAGATCAAGAGAAAGATTTTTCTTGACTACCTTGTATGCTAGGTCCACAACTTCACATGACACACTATTCAATCTGCTCGAGTTGTAGATCTTTTGTGCAATGATATGAATACTAAGCTTCAATTCCATGTCAGTGACACTGCTTATTTTCACTCCCCTACCATCCCACTTGGCTAGGGTTTTCTTCTCCAGCTCGACCCAACCTAGGGTTTTAGTCATTTTTGCTTTAGCTAACATTGGGAGACCATTGATCCTGTGGATCATCTTCTTAGTGGTCAAAATTAGTTGCTCTAGCCATATCTGACCATTGTGCACATGACTGAGGATAAACCTAATCCATTTCACTTGGAAATTTTGTGGCATCTGAGGAATATGGGTTAAACCTTTAGCCTTAAGATGTTGATGCTCAAGTTTTAATATGCCATCAATGCATAACTCCTTTAAATATTCATCCATCTCTAGTGTGCCAATATCCTGAATTGCACATTTAAAATGAGAATGGACATTGTTGATCAACGGTACTTTAGGAGGGATTTGTAACTACACTCCACTTAGATCTAGGGTTGCTTGAAATTTGGTGCCTTCCATTCTACACCGCAAACTAGCATGTCTGATCCTCATTTCATCTTGCTAGTAGTAGGTGCCATCTTCACTTGGTAGGTTTTGAGAGAATCAAAAAACTTTGGTAACAATTCACTCAAATTGCTTGAATGCTCTTGAAGATCACTCTGCACAATTTGCTCTTCAAAAATTCATGGTAAAAATGACTTCGATTTCATTCCTTTTATCAAAATTTTCCATAAATGTTTGGTATGAATGTTAGATCAAATTGACAGTCTGTCATCTACTTCACTTGCATTGAATACTCGGTAGAGTCTTCCATCATTTAGTAGCCACATAAGATTTAGTTACTCTCGACCTCACTCGATAGAGTTTGTAACTTGGCTTCGCTCGGTAAGGAAGGTAACTTGGTAGAAACTGGTACCTCGTACTTGGTGATCCCTTTGCATCTTGAATGCTTATATAGGTTTTTTGTCTTGTCAATAGGAATTGATTTAGATGTCTTCATTCGTAACCTAGTTCCAGTCCTCCATTTGAGAAATCAAGTGGAAATAGTGGAGTCACCTAGTTCTTGAGTCACTTGATTATCATTGCTCAGGCTTGCATTCTCGATAGACTTTGGAACCCATTGTTGTCTCATTTATTTTATGATGTTATCAACTTTTGCCTTCTTTTCATCTTCAATTCTTCTAGTATTCATACAATTTTTGGCAAGATGACCAAGTTCTTTACAAATGAAGTATCTTTTGGTAGTATCTCTTTTTCTCATGTGATGCTTTACACAATTCATTCCAATGTGTCCAAATTCTCCATAGTATGAAATCTGCACCAAGTTTTATAGTCCCAACCAAATATAGTTTTTACAATTTGTTCTGCTAGATTCAATATCTTGGTTTTGCATTCTGATGACTTGTGCCCATGCTTCTTACATTTTTAACATTTGCCTTCAAATCTTGGTTTCTCTTTGCATTCATTAGCTCTATGACCATGCTGATTACAATTGTAGCATTTTCCATTGAATTTTTCTTTTCCATTGCTCCAACATTTGTTAGAAGTATGGCCTATCTTACCATAGTGACTAGAAGTAGGTTTATTCTTTTGAGCTCCTTGCTTGGATGATTCACCTTCTTCTGTATATTCAATTCCTGCTTTTCCTTTTTGTCTGAAGTGACTTTGCTCATTCAATTGATTCATGTCTACTTGAGATTTCATCATTCTTTCATTGGTTTTTCTTTCAATGTTTAGATCATTCTGTAATCTTTCATTTTCTAATCTTAGGCTCATGATTTCTTCATTTACATTGGTGAGCTGATCAATGAAGTCTGCTTGTTGAAGGGATAGGTGTTGAATTTTATTGTTCTTTCCTTCTATATCTTCTCTTATCCTATTTTTCTCTTCTATGACTTCACATAATATTACTGACTAAATTTCTTGCTTTCTTCTTAGTTTCCTTACTTCTTGTTGAAGAGTACTATTCTTTTCCAATAGTTCTTTGATTGCTTCATTAGCTTCATCTAAATTGCTTGAATGGATGTCTTCAATTATTTCTTCAATATAGAGTGAATCATTTAACTGAATTGCAAGATCTTTTCTTCTTTTTAGGGATTGAGAGAGTTGCTCTTTTTCTTTCTTGAGTTGTCCAATGGCCAATTCCAAATCTAGCTTCTCAATGTCAATAGCATTGTCAAGTTTGAATACCTCCATTTTCTTTAATCTTTGCTCAAGCTATTAAAATTTTCTCTGAGAACCACAATGGTCTAATACCAATTTTTGGAAATATTATGACAAGCTAAGTTACTAAGAGGGGAGGGGTGAATCAATAACTTCTAAAACTTTTATCTTAATTAGCAATTAATCCTTTATATGAATTCTGATCTAACTGCATGCATAAGAAACTAAAAACATGAAAGCATACACAACACTTTAACACAAGATTTGGTGACCTAGAAACCTTCCAAATAGAAAGTAAAACTATGGTGGGGATAGTACCCACAAGTTTTAGTACTACAGTATAAAGTTGGCTTGTTAAGGCTTACATTAATCACTTCTGATGATCTGCCCTGTTAGGAGCAATAAGGACTGCTAGGTCCACCTTGCAAAAGGATTTATAAACATACAATGAAGTATGTACTCAATAAAGAGATTTATATTAGACTATTAGGTCTACCTTGTTAAAGGATTTGACTGATCCACCTATTAGGATGAAGCAATAGCTAATCTCTGATCTACAACTAGGTTTGTTGAATGAGATTCATCTGAGTGTACAAATCACCTTCTGTGATAGATGAATCTTTGCTACTCCTTATACTACTATAGCCTTTGTAATTTGATCTTCTTCTCTTCTTTGATGATTACATTACTTCTCTATAATTATTTGGATATATATCAATCCAATTACAGAATTACAAAGTCGGCCAATGTGTAGAAACTCAGGCTCTAAAGACTAACTCAGTGAAGTTCTGATACACGACATCCACTGTCAATGCTCAACATCATCATGCACTCAATAGATGTAGAAGCTTGGTCCATACTGATCACTTCCAAGTAGTCTTGAACTCGGTCTACACTAGTGACTTGATGAATACTGTGAAACTAAACATATAAACTGAATCACTTTATTCTCACTTCATAGCTCAGTCAACATTGGATTCTCTGTGAGCTCGGTATAAACTAAGTCACTCGGTTAACACTGAGTAGCTCAGTTAACATTGGACTCACTTCACATTAACTACGAACTCAGTGATCTCTGCATAACTCAATTTGCACAGGTAAACTCAACATACATTGAGATGCTCAGTTTACATTGTTGATCATCAACTCCGTAGTAACTGCTAGGTGCAAATTGAAATCTGTCCAAAAGACTCGGTAGCAATTGTAGAGCTCGATAATAATTAAAATACTTGGTTAACACTGTTAGCTGTACAATATGCTTAGTATAAACTTATAATCTAAATAAGTGTATGTCGCTAATAACAAACATGACTGGAATGTCAAGAATACATACATACATACATACATACATACATACATACATATATACATACATATACATATACATATACATATACATATACATATACATATACATATACATATACATATGTATACATATACATATACATATATATACATATACATATATATACGTATATGTATATCTGTATACTATATGTATATGTATACATATATGTACGTATATGTATATGTGTATATATATATATATATATATATATATATATATATATATGGGGATTTGAATAGGTCCATTCTTGTTCTTATTCCCTTCAAATTGGATAATTTATCTTAATCAAGCACTCCTCTATGGTAAATGTCTTGTAACTAGGATTTCTCCCTTTTGAGGATCATCTTTCCATCAAAAGGGAGAAATCCTAGTTACAAGACATTTACCATAGAGGAGTGCTTGATTAAGATAAATTATCCAATTTGAAGGGAATAAGAACAAGAATGCACCTATTCAAATCCCCATATACATACATATATACATAAAGAATTGATAAGTAGGAGATAAAGAATTGAAGTGTTGAAGAATTGCCAAATGTCTTGTAACTAGGATTTCTCCCTTTTGAGGATCATCTTTCCATCTTTTTCATGATTGTCTATGTTATTTTTCTATGAATATAGTCTGCATTATTTCTAAAAGAACATCCCCTTCTTGTGTAAGTAGATATCCTCTTTCTCTTCCTTCTCATGCCTATTTGATATAGACATGATAAGGGGGGTAAATACATACACTCTCCTTGAACATGTGGTCTTGCTTTCATGGGGTAGCAAATACAAATTTTGAGCATGGTTTAGAGTACTTTATCCCTAGATGCTAGGTGTTCTTTCTAAGTCATTCTCTAATCTATGCATTGTTACTTCATCCCTCTTTTGCACATACAAGAACATATGCTAAATCTTATAATGAGTAACACATAAAAATATTCTAAATCTCATTCATGGGTAACACATCTGGACATATATTCTAAATCTTATATTTGGACTATGCATAACAATTTTCCAAAGTCCCATATATAGATAACACATCCAAACACAACATGTTAAGTCCTATACACATGTAACACATTTTTTCACACATAGCAATACCATGATGATATGGTTGATGTTGATCTATGGGTTGAACTTTTGTGAGTGGACTAGTAGGTTACCATCTCATTAGACTATTTCAACACCATCTTTTGCAACAACTCTCTTGGTGATTAACAGTAAGGTGGGAACTCTACTGGGTGAGGAAATCACTTTCTTTTTTCTCTTTTGCTTTCATGTTAGTAGAGATAGATCCAAAAGCTATGCTATCAATGATATTACTCATGCATTTCTTATATCATTACTTATGCTCTTGTAATAGCTTTCCAAATATGATAGTAGTGGGTGATTTCTTTAGCTGAGGTCTCTCTCACTAGTTGATTTGGGTTTGTTTTTAGTACCAATTCCTTTGATGTATCTTTATCTTTTTTTTCAATTTTCACACAGGTCCATGAATGTGGAGTTAGATTCCTTGGTTTTGGGGGCTTTTTCTCTTTGACTAAGTGATGCTCTATCTCGTTGCAATTCACTAAATTCTTCTTCTCTTCATTTCCTCTCTACTTTACCACAAGTGTGAGTTGATCCACACTTTCGCTGAAGTGGGGTCTAAATGTACCATCTTAAATTGAAAGCACTCCAATTTAATGAAGGTTTAGCACCTATTTAACACAAGATCATCAATCTCCTTTTCTCTTTCATTTCTTCTTCTGTTTTCCATCCTTTCTCTTAGGTGGAATTGGGGTAAAACCTAATAGATCATCTTTAAAGCTCCCATTTTCATGGTGACTAGCTCGAAGTAGGATCTATTTTCCCCTAGGTCCTTCCTTTCCACTAGAAATCTACTCTTGGCATTGAAGTAGGGTTTCCTTAGAACCTGGGCATGATTTTCATATTTTGAGATCTATTTTGGGGTCTGGGCTGATTATTTCTGGGGTTTGTGCACCTGGAAATCAGGGGTGCAATGCACCCTTCATGTGTCAGGGGCACACTACACCCCTAATATGGCCCTATTTTGGCCCCTTCCTTTGTATCCCATGTTTGATTAGTTTTGGGGTGCAAACTTCTAGGTAGGTCGACTTGTAGGAGTATGCTATTCCAAGCCCCTTTATAAGCCCTTATATTTTCTCCATTTTCACATCTCATCTTCAAGTGTTCAAGCATCCACAAGCACTCTACAATCCAAGCACTTATGTCTAACCTCTCAAACGTTCAAGCATTCTTCAAGTATTCAAGACATTCAAGCAATCTCTCCATTGAAGATCAAAGATTCATGCATTCAAGCTATTGAAGGAGTTTATGCAAGATCTAGCACTTCAATATTCAAGATATACCTTCATTCATTCAAGAGCCTTTATCACATGTTCTATAGTCATCCTCTTAAGATCTATATTCATCCGCATGCATTCATAATGCAGATTTAAAGCACTTTCATGCACAAAGGTCTTGATGTCACTTTGATTTCCTTTCTAGGGTTTTGAAGTTGAGTAAAATCTATTACATCTACATACATGATTACATTCCATATTCAAGAGCATATTCATAGATTTACATTACTTTATGTTAGATCTATCACTACTACTTGCTAGTATTCCATTTCAATTATTTTAATTCAAGGTTAATTCCTAAACTGGGGTTCAACTAAGGCAAACACCCCCTCCCAAAACAAAAACAAAAAAAATCCTTTATTTTGTAGGTTTAGGATCTTGGACCAATAAATAGGTTGTAGATTTGGATAGCCTTCTTGGATTTTTTCATAACTTTGAAATCAGAATCACATCACACACCTTTCATCAGGGGAACACTGCACCCCTGATGCTCCATTTTGACACTGATTGAGAAGGTTTCCCATGATTTCTCACTGAATGATTTCTAGGTTTTGTCTATAGCATAGTTTTTAGTTTTTAGCTTGAGAATCAACCCTTTTGAAGGTTGTTTAACAACCTATTTTCAAGTTTGTATCTCACAAGATATTTCATCTTCCTCTCTGTCATTTCTATACATTGCATCGTTTTGTCACATCTTTATATCTCAACTCTATATTTTATATTATCTTGCTTAAACCCTCTTAAGATGGAGGCGAGAAGGAAAAAAATATGAGTTATTCATCCCATTTGCATTAGGGTTTTGAATTGGTACTCCCTTGTATATCAATCTAACCTAATCAAAGGGGTGCATCTTGGTCTTCCCCCTTGTAAATGTGTTAGGGTGATTGCTTCACTTCTCCCTCTACACAGATGCAAAAGAAGTTGCAAATAGACTTTGAGGTAGAATCTAATTGTGGAATCATAGGCTTAGTGGTTGAGAAGTCTCTTGACCTATTAGAGTGGTTGGATTGAAGAGAAGACAACAATTTGATGCACTTGCTTTGTAAATTAGGCCTAATTGGCTTAATTATGTCTATGTAATCAATCTAGATGAGACCCTAAAAATTTGAGTCAAGGAGTATAACTTTGGTGTTTTGTGTAACTTCATAAAGGGTATCTAAAACTATATATGGTTTGTTAAGTCCCTTGGAAAATCATGAAGTTTCTTGGGAAAAAAAAGCTTAGTAGGGCTACTAGTAGTATTTAGTAGTTCTTTGAATTTGAACCTTGCAAAATAATGAAATTTCATAGTTTCACAACCATACTAAATGAAAATCTGTAAAATAGAGATGCCTTAGATCTATTGAACTACCAAGGGTCAAGATATATTAAAAGTTTGGAGTTGTGATTAGGTCTAAACTAGTATTGTTCCTTAAGGAGGAATAAGGTAAATGTAGCAAGTTGTATAAATTTTCTCACACAAATGACACAAGCTTGGAAACAAGGTAAATGTAGCAAGTTGTATGAATCTTTTCACACAAATGACACAAGTTTGGAAACGAGGTAAATTTAGCAAATTGTATGGATCTTCTTAGACAAATGATACAAGTTTGGAAACATGATGACCGATTCCCAAGCTACCTTATTAAAGAGTGTTAGTCTTGGACTAGCCTTTGAAATTATGTAACTAGAAGAGAAAACCTAGCTTCCTACTTGTGGCTCTACATCATATTAATCCCAAAGCATAGGAGAATCTTTGGGGAAGAATAAGTTGAGTACGTGCCAGAAAAAGGAGAAGGAGAGGATAATACCATGCCTCCAAGAGTGAAAAATGTAGATATTGCAAAGAGGATGCAAGAGAAAGAAACAGAGAAACATTGGATGAAGAAAAAATTGGAGAAGTTGAAGGGAAATATTGAAAGGGAAGAAGATGAGTAACCAGAGAGAGGAAGAGGGGAAGAAGAGGTGTTCTTTGGGGAAGAGGAGATCTATGTAGATAACATGTTGTTAGAAAGTAAAGTCCACCAATATAATTGAGAGGGGAGGTGGGGGGTGAATATGTTATCCAACTATTATAAAATTATCAACCTCATTATCCTTAACCACATCAACAATATAATCAACAACCATAACAAGATACCAATACACAATAACATTAGATATGTTAACTAGGGAAACCCTTGATCAGAGGGAAAAATCCGGTGGCGATGGTGCCCACAAAATGATGAACTAATATAAATGCTTCTTGTTAGAGGATGGACCCTATTAGGAGCTAATGAATACATTCAATACACATCAGTCCATGTTATGAGTGTTTGAATCCCTGTTAGGAGATTCCAACTTTGTTAGGAGTTGTGCCAACCCTGTTAGAATTGTAGAAGGCAGATGGACCCACTGTACAAACAACTTCAGGGGCAATACCGCTGAACCCCCTATCCAAATTATCTATGTATTATTCCTTGCAGACTAATAGAAATGAACCATACTTGTACTTACTCTTCCGTTGTTCTGTCAACCAGACTTCTCTTCTTCTGATCTCGATACCAGATCGCTAACTTCTCATCCAATAATCCCTTGGGTCACTTACTCGCATTTACTAAATACTTTGCATATATCTTCACAAATTCACACTTCACCAAAAGGAGAATAATCTTCCTTTATACCATGTTCGCAAAATAGTTCCTTGAGTTGGCCTTGAGGCCTTCCCAATTAATTATAATAGGACCACATTAAGATAATTAATTATATTACAATTACACAATACTGTCAGTTCACAACCTTTAGAAATTCTCACAGATGCAACATCATACCTTGCGCACTCATTGACATCATCATTAGACCATCTCCTGTCACTGCACAACTTTACATATCACGATTCTATCTCTGTTAGGAGATACAATCCATTCATCATAAACTACTTCTCAAGAACTCTATCTGTATATTGGTCTATGTAAATATTTGTTAGAAATGGAAAAAGAAATATGTAAATAAGCAATACCAGGAAAGAATCTAAGCGAGTTAATGCATGAAAAGATATTACCATAAGATAGGAGAGAGAAAGCTTCAAGATCCAACACCATGAGACAAGATATTTGAAAGGGGAAAGCAAAGAAAACCCCTTGTGACATTATGAATGAGGCATGAAAAGCCTAAGAAGGAAGAGAGAAAGAGAGAGAGAGCAAGAGAGCAATTGTTCATACAATAATTGAGAAGTGGAAGAAACCTCGTTAAGAAATGAGAGAAGAGGGTCATCTCTTAAATAGAGATGAGAGAGAGGAGTTAGAATGTAACTCCCATGTCTATGAATGCCACCATTCATAAGTGTGTGAGGCCAAGTGTGAGATTCCTCTTAAGGAGGAATAATCTAAATTACAAATTACAATAAATATTTGTCCTCACATATTCCACTAGATGACAAAATAAGATGTAGTGGAAAAAGGACAAAAAAGAAATATATTAGGATACCTTGGCTTATATCCTAATATATTATAACAATAATAAAGGAGGTCTAACCTTGGTTTGTAAACACACCAAGGAAAGATTACAACTTCTAACACCCCCCTTTAATCTTTACTTGGGGTAATTATATCAAGGGGTATTAAACCCACAATTTACAAAAAACTACAACTTAATCTTCAGTATGAAGTAATTTGATTGTCTTCAAGCCATATGGAACATTTGTAGATCCAAGAGAAGTACATGAGTCCTTTGAATGTGATCAAGTGGAAGCATAGGAAGATCTTCATATTTGAAAAATCAAGAAGGTTCCTTGATGCATCACCTGGAAAAAAAAATAGAGAACAAAAAACAAGACAACTATCCACAAGTTGAATTTCCTCTTATATTCAAATTAGAAATCCTTTTGAATAAGGATAAGAAAATTTTCATAGAGAAATAGAGGAAAATAAAACATGTTACCACAGAACAATGGAGATAACTTGATATCAAGATAAATTATATGCTCAAAAATTGTCAACAAGGACAAATTGAGTAAAAAGCTTGATCAATGCTCTCATGAAAAGTATATTATACTAATGCACAAATGACCACAGACAAGGCCAACTAATGATACTTGCATCAATCTTGCATCAATCACATGGATATAGACAATCCACTTAATGAATCATCTCACTACAAGTTAATGGGTGATCAAACCATAACATGCATGACTCATGATCTAAGCAATAAAGTATGCAGATTATTATCACATTAATATATGAAAGTAAAGTAAAAGGAGAAACATGCTGATCAAAGTAGAATTATCAGGATTTTTGTTAGGATAATCAAAAGAATGGATTATGAGGATATAACAACATATTGCCTTCAAATTAGATCAAATTATTTGAATTTGGAGGGGAAACTCCAATAATAACATCCTCTTCGTTGAGGAGCAAAAATGGAACAACATGGAGGGAAACTCCATAAATATCAACCTTTCAAAGTGGAACCAATGGAACCAAATGGAGGGAAACTCCATAAAGATATTATCCTATCAAAGTGGAATAGATAGGATCCAATGGAGGGAAACTCCATATAAAATGAGTGCACACTAATATAGGATGGAGGGATACTCCATGGGCCAGATAAGGAAACTATGTATCAGTTATACTGAGGGGACCTACATAGCTATCCTTGAAAAAATTGGCTCCCTATGCAACTTTAAAAAAAAATCATATAAATCATGTAGATCATTGGTATAAAACCAGAAAGTGCCAACATGGGCATAGAACAATGCTACAAAAGCATAAAAGTGCAACTATGGGCACATCAAAATATCACAATGAAGGCAAATGTGTAAGATTACTCATAATCCAATTAAGTAAAATGATTTAAGGAAGATCAACTAAATATAGATATCAGGTATAAAACTCCATTAAGGGTAAACATGGGTATGAAAATTATTTGAAGAATTGAAAGAATTAAAGATCACAATTATAATAGCTTGTATATTTATCTTGGTATATATGTGTGCACCCATATATACTTGAATAAATATACCTAAAAATATATCATAGTATGAAATCACACAATTACAATTATTAAATGATAGCTTGATGCTAGAAAAATGATTACCCCCTTTGTTTTCTTTTATATATAGAATAATTAGCTTTATGGTGAATACCTTGGTTCAAAATATAATCTCAAAGTAATAAAAACATAAAGTTACGAGGCTAGAAAAGATCTCCCCATATTCCTCATACATATGCCTCCAAGATTGGAATAAAACATTAAGAAAGATATAACTATGGGCATATAAAGGATGGCATAAAAACTTTTAAAAAATCCCATTTCTATATAGAAAGAGATGTGTACAACCATAGTATAATTGATAGTGAGACAAACTAATCAATACTCATGAAAGACAAAGAATCAATGAAAATTGTAGCTATAAATCATCCCCTTAAAAAAATTATAATTTACAACGAAATTAATATACCCTATTTAAAATTTGGTGCAAAATCTAGCAAATAAGTTAGATTTGTAGCATCCTTTAGCAAGTTCTTCAAACAATAAATGGAATATAATAAAGTAGAAGATTGAATATATTTATTATTATTTAATAATATAGTATCAGATTTTGATTTTGAGTTTTTAAATTAGAAAGAAAGGCCACATAAAATAGACAAAAGATTTTTTTTTATAAAAATAGCCAAAGACAAAATGAAAACAACACATGGATCTCAATATGAATATGTTGAATTCCTTTTTAGAGGAAAAAAAAAGGTTAAGAGTAACATATGAATGCAGAGAAATTAATGAAAAAATAAATGATAAGAGATAATTATTAAAAAAACGGCTCTGACACTGCAGATTCCTGAAGAATAAAAATAGAAAAAAATAAATAGCAATGAATAATGAATACTTGGTGGAAATAGTTGTAGAAAAGAATATAACGGAAACAAAATGACTCAGATTGGCAGAGGCTAAGGAGGTCGATAGAGAGGATAAATCCACGAACCCAAAAATCTCAGAGAAAAAGGTGTCTGTCCAACAAAAAGTCCATGGCGCCCACATTAGTTCTTTTCGTAGTTGCAATTTCCATCCTCTGTTCTACAGATGGTAGTGTGGCGAGATCGAGTATCCGCATTCAGAGGGGACTGCTACAACAGAATGGTGGGATTGGTAATGGTCTTCCACCTTCAGGTGGAGGCTTTGGATTGAACCCTGCGCCAAGCCCAATTTCAGGGTCAGATCCTCCAACAGACCCAGAAAGTCCCTCCATTGCTCCATCACAAGATCCTACACCAGATCCCACACAGCCTGGGATTGGATCAAGTCCAACAGATCCTACACAGCCTAGATTTGGGTCTGGTCCAACTGATCCCAATCCCTCTATTCCAGACATCCCTAATCATGGCCACACATTGAGATATGTTGGATATCGCAAGAGAAATGTTGCTGGTGCGGAAAATACCAGGAGTTTAATAGCGAGGACAGTGGAAGACAATAGATTTGCTATTGAGCAGAAAAGTGCTCTCAATGTAGCTGACGAGTCGATAAATGAAGACATTTTAGCTAAAGAATATGTACAAGGGGAGCAGAAAAAAATGGTAATCGTAAATTCCAACCAGATAGTTGGAAAATTGAGCAGACATGTGTACCATTCATGGTATAGGCCGGGATTGAAAATCCATTACTAGCAGCAATGTTGCCCAAAAAACCTGTACCAATACTGAGCAAGCACTGCCGTTGAGGGCTCTTTGTTCTAACTGAAAAAAAAATCAGTCATGGCCATGTTTTACCCAAACAAAGACACCCCAATATAGCCGAAGGAGCTAAAAGGTGTTGGAAAATGGTCATACTCCAGCATAAAAAAAATGGTCATGTCTGAGCCATCAAAATACATCGAAAAAAAATGATGCCAAGAGATGTCTGTAGGTTGTACCCAAGACTTCAACGATAAAGACCCAGCCGTGACATAAAGGAAATCAAAGATGAAAATGCACAGAAGTTTTCATTGATGGCTCACAGTTACAGGTGAAACTCAAAGCCATAAGCAAATGAAACACCTAAATGTGAGCCAAAAAATCACAACAGCAAATTAGAAAGGAAAACCAGGCACGACAAGAAGACCACAAGAACACCTCGATTCATCACAGCAAATACAACCCAGTAAAAGACCCATGACTTCTATTTTTAAATTTATATTATTTTCTTTATCAACAATATATCAAAACTTTCACAAATTAGAGCAAACGGGAGTTAATCAGGTTTGGCGATAAACCAGCCAAACTCAAAAAAAATTCAATTTCTTCCAACTTAAGAAGATTAAAAAAGAAATTAGTGAAATCTCTCTCAAGAGTCTCCTTCGAATTGTACCTTCATGCAAACACTCAAAAAAAAGATTAAACTGCTCTGATACCATGTTAGAAATGGAAAAATAAATATGTAAATAAGCAATACTAGGAAAGAATCTAAGCGAGTTAATGCATGAAAAGATATTACCATAAGATAGGAGAGAGAAAGCTTCAAGATCCAACACCATGAGACAAGATATTTGAAAGGGGAAAGCAAAGAAAACCCCTTGTGACATTATGAATGAGGCATGAAAAGCCTAAGAAGGAAGAGAGAAAGAGAGAGAGAGCAAGAGAGCAATTGCTCATACAATAATTGAGAAGAGGAAGAAACCTCGTTAAGAAATGAGAGAAGAGGGTCATCTCTTAAATAGAGATGAGAGAGAGGAGTTAGAATATAACTCCCATGTCTATGAATGCCACCATTCATAAGTGTGTGAGGCCAAGTGTGAGATTCCTCTTAAGGAGGAATAATCTAAATTACAAATTACAATAAATATTTGTCCTCACATATTCCACTAGATGAAAAAATAAGATGTAGTGGAAAAAGGAAAAAAAGAAATATATTAGGATACCTTGGCTTATATCCTAATATATTATAACAATAAGAAAGGAGGTCTAACCTTGGTTTGTAAACACACCAAGGAAAGATTACAACTTCTAACAATATTGAATATCTTTTGCATATCTTTGACTTTCTTGATGCACACTTAACCATGTAATCAAGACATAGTGTAGAACACGTCCTTAACTCTGCTTGACTTGATCATCGATACTCCATCCGTACAACCTCATTCTATGTCTGCTACTCTGCCAATCTTCACAGAAATATTGCTATGCTGACATCAATGACAAACATAGTCATGAATGCAACATGCCAATCATGCTAACAATCTCCCACATGCTCTAGCAATGTTTAGGATAGTCCCCCAAAGGAATACCATCAACATTAATGCTAACACATACAACTCCTAAATTCCCTCAAGTCTCTAGTGAAGATAACCATGGACAGTAAATCAAAGATCCCAATATTTTGTGGGAAGATGGATGCTAATAGTGTGATGAAGTGGATAGGAGACTTGAATAAATTTTTTGAGTGTGATGAGGTCCTTGAGAACCAAAAGGTCAAGATAGCCAAATCCAAGTTGATGGGGCAACCTATACATGGAGTTTTGTACAAGGTGAAATGTTAAGGAAGGAAAATATGTGATACTTAGAATGTAATGGTTTCAAATATCAAATAAGTCTATGTGCTTTAAGATTATGAAGTACAACCTCATAGGAGGAGACAAAACTTGAAGTCAAAAGTGACGGATGTGAGTACATATACTAAAGAGTTTTAGAGACTTAGTCTAAGGTATAGACAAAGTGAAAGTGAGAGTGTAAAAGTAGGCAAATATTTGAATGACCTTAGAATGAATATAAAAGATGAATTAAATTTGATGAACCTTGATACTATCCACAAATGATTTCAATTGACATTGAAGGTATACAAATTGATCAAAAGAAAATAAGAGAAGAAAAATAGAGGCATAGGGCAGAATTTTAGAGGCAAAGGAAACTATCATGGTAGGGGATACAATCCTAGACCACAAGGATAATCCAGTCAAGAAAGTCAACATGGAGATCCATCAATTCAAAATGAAGTTTTAGAAGAAGAAGACTCAATCATGGAGGAAGGTTTAGGGGAAGGAGTTCAAAATCTTTCAGGGGCTATAATTGCACTCAAGTGGGCTATGTTGCTTGCAAGTGTTTAGAGAAGGCGAGATCGAGCTCCCAAGAAGAAAGGGGGACAAATATGGTCCAAGGCACTGATTGTTAGAGTGTCATCTCTCTTGATTCTTGTGGATATCTAGAGGAGGGTGATGCCTTGATGATAAGGAGAACAATGTTGAAGGTACCACAAACCTATGAACCACCACAAAGGAAGTCTCTCTTCAAGATCACATGCAAGGCAAGAGGTAATGTATGCAAAGTTATAATTGACTTTGGTTAAAAAATTTGGTGTCCTTACAAATGGTAGAAAATTTAAAGTTGATAAGAATCCTGCATCCTTACCCATATAAGTCCTCTTGGCTCATACAAATAAGACATACATCAGTAGAAGAACAATTTAAAGTTGAGTTACGGATAAGGGCCTATAAAGATAAATTTTTGATGTGGTTGAAATGGATGCATGCCATCTTCTTTTTGGAAGACCATGGCATTATGATCTCAAGTCTCATCATGATGGACAAAGGAACACCTATTCCATAAACAAGGATGTGAAGATAATTGAATTACTGCCACTGCTCGATAACAATGAGATTAGAAGGAAAAGGAAGCCACAATCATGATTGTGGAAGGAAAGGATTTCCTTAAGGAGACCAAGGAAAAATGTTCACCTTGTTTTGCATCGATTCCCTTAGCAATTCAAGAAGAAGAACACGTTCATGAAGAAAAAGCAAAGAATAAGAAAGTAAGAGTCCTTAAGGAAGTTAAAGGAGATTTTAAACAAGAACCAAGATATTGTTGTAGAAGACACTACCACAAATATGGGAGATAAGCCATTGCATAAATTTTATTCCTGGTGCCACTCTACCTAACAAACCCATATATAAAATGACCCCACAACAAAATGAAGAAGTTGCAAGGTAGGTCAAAGAGCATCTTGACAAAGGTCTTATACGGAAGAGCTTGAGCCTTTGTGTAGTTCCAATTGTCTTAGCACCTAAGAAGGAAGGAACATGGAGGCTATGTACTGATTTTATAGCCATCAACAAAATAACTGTAAGGTACAAATTCCTCATATCGAGAATTGAAGATTTGTTTGACTATTTAGGAAGTGCAAAGTATTATTCTAAAATTAATTTAAATAGTTGCAATCACCAAATACAAATTAGAACAAATGATGTTTGAAAAACTGCCTTTAAAACCAATGAGGAGTTGTATGAATGAAAGGTGGTGTCCTTTGAGTTGTGAAATGCTCCTAGCACATTCATGAGACTCGTGAATGAAATGTTGAAGAATTGATAAGTAGGAGATAAAGAATTGAAGTGTTGAAGAATTGCCAAAGCCTCCATGGTGAAATTTGATCACCGTTGGAATTTTGTAAGCATAGCAATTTTGACAACTCTATCTCTTATTCAAACGAATAGTAATATAAGTTTTAGAGGGACTTTTGATGTTTATTTTCACTGTCATTAGTGTTAATTATTGTTAGTTGGACAGCTATTATTTCTAACCCGAAAATAGCAGCACTATTTATGGGTAGCTTGGACAGCTGTTCGTCCTTATCTATGAATAGCGGTTGTATTTATGAGTGGTTTGGACAGCTGTTTGTCCACTTGCCAAAAATTAGTAAATGGTTATTATTTACTAATTTTAGTGATTCCTTTTGGACACTTTGCAACCAATTCTATTATTGGCTGTCAAGTTGTCTTAATCTCAGCCGTTGGTTAGATTTAATCTCGGTCGTTGGTTTACCAACAGCAGCAATATAGAAAGGGGTCATTGGGTCATTTGGAGTAGAAGCTTTTGGAGAAGCAGTTTGCAGTGTTAGCAAACAATCTTGCACTGTTAGCAAGGGCGCAGTGTTAGCACAGGGATAGTAGCTTTTGGAGAAGCAGTTTGTAGTTTTAGCAAACAGTCTTGCAGTGTTAGCAAGGGCGCAGTGTTAGCACAGGGATAGCAGTGAGGAATATTAGCGGGAGAAATTAGGAGGTTGTCGAAGTTCTGCCAGTGAGAGGCAAAGAATTTTGTATCTCTTGATTTGCTAAAGTTTAATATAATTCCTCATCTGTAGAACTGGTTTTCCTTTAGGGGTTTTTCCAGGGACAATTTGTCTGAAAATATTGTGTTCATTGTGTTGCACATTTCTTTCCGTATTTTATAAGTGAAATTGTAGTTGTGTTATTTTTCGATATTAGCTGGAAATTTATTTTTAGCAGTTTAATAATCATTTATGATAAGAGATTAATAATCAGTGACTGCAATAGTTGATTTTTCACATGGTATCAGAGCTGTTCGAGGTGAAGGTATCAGGGTGATAGGCTATACTGACGTAGATTGGGCAGGAAGTAAAACAGACAAAAGGAGCACTTCAGAGTGTTGTTTCAGCTTGGGATCAGGAGTTGTATCTTGGTTCAGCAGGAAGCAGAAGTCTGTGGCTCTAAGTTCAACAGAAGCAGAATACATAGCAGCTAGCATGGCGACATGTGAAGCTATATGGCTTCGGAAGTTGTTAGTAGCCTTGTTTGGTCAGAAGGTTGAGACTACTGTGATACATTGTGACAATAAAAGTTGCATCAAGTTGTTTGAGAATTCAGTGTTTCATGATAGGTCTAAACATATAGATATCAGATATCACTTCATCAGAGATTGTGTACAAAGGGGAGTTGTTCGACTACAATATATACCTACAGATGAGCAGGTAGCAGACATTCTAACGAAGGCTTTGGGAAAGGCCAAATTTATCTTCTTCAGAGATAAGATGGGTGTCATGCAGAACAACTTTCTCGCTAAGAGGGAGTGTTAATTATTGTTAGTTGGATAGCTGTTATTTCTGACTCGGAAATAGCAGCACTATTTATGGGTAGCTTGGACAACTGTTTGTCCTTATTTATGAATAACGATTGTATTTATGGGTGGTTTGGACAACTGTTTGTCCACTTGCCAAAAATTAGTAAATGGTTATTATTTACTAATTTTAGTGATTCCTTTTGGACACTTTGCAACCAATTCTATTATTGGCTGTCAAGTTGTCTTAATCTCAGCCGTTGGTTAGATTTAATCTCGGTTGTTGGTTTACCAACAGCAGTAGTATAGAAAGGGGTCATTGGGTCATTTGGAGTAGAAGCTTTTGGAGAAGCAGTTTGCAGTGTTAGCAAGGGCGCAGTGTTAGCGCAGGGATAGTAGCTTTTGGAGAAGCTGTTTGTAGTTTTAGCAAACAGTCTTGCAATGTTAGCAAGGGCGCAGTGTTAGCGCAGAGATAACAGTGAGGAATATCAGCGGGAGAAATTAGGAGGTTGTCGGAGTTCTGCCAGTGAGAGGCAAGGAATTTTGTATCTCTTGATTTGCTGAAGTTTAATATAATTCCTCATCTGTAGAACTGATTTTCCTTTAGGGGTTTTTCCAGAGACAATTTGTCCAAAAATATTGTGTTCATTGTGTTGCACATTTCTTTCCGTATTTTATAAGTGAAATTGCAGTTGTGTTATTTTTCGATATTAGCCGAGAATTTATTTTCAGCAGTTTAATAATCATTTATGATAGGAGATTAATAATCAGTGACTGCAATAGTTGATTTTTCACAATTAGGACATTGTGATACCTTCTCAAACGATGTGAGGTTGCCCGAATCTTTGTGTCAGATATTCCCCTGCTATGTACGTACGGTTTGATTGCTGCGAGCACTGTGTAAATTCATTTAATATTTCATTTCAAACCATTTCAAGACTTGTGTGTTTATCTAATCTCGAGAAGAATGAGAGATTACCCACTCTGACAGTAATCTCCTCCAGAGGCCAGAGATCTTTGTTTCACATATTTCCCTGCTTCTTGCAGTTGTAAACTCATATAAAAATCTGCAGTGACTGTGTAAAGGTCAAAGTGCTCTCGAAAATAACAGATGACAGAGATCTCGGAGAAATGTAATCATTAAAATACATAAATGAAGATTTGGCAATTAACAAAGCAGAGGAAAGGCTGTTTACCTCTGAATCATTTAAAATCTCCATCTCGTTTTTATTATTCTCGTGTTTTCTACGTTGATCCCAATTCGTCCATGACTTGTCATTTCGTGTATAGAGAGGGAGCAGAGCACCATGTTCGATAATGCTGTAATTAAATATAAAATTAAGCAATCAGATTCAGTGGCCAGTTTCGCATGCTCCAACACAACAACAAGGTGGAGTTCAACTAGTACCTTTGGCTGCCCTACCTTTTTTAGGTCAGGATATTCTCTTGCGGCTGGTTAATTTAGAAAAAAATGTCGAATTTATTTTTTCATTGTGATGATATAAATCACGTGGAAGGTGGAGTTCAACTAGTACTTCTGGTTTTCGTCATGTAAAAATTAAGCTTGAAAAAAATAAGTTAATTTTGATTATTTAATACTTTTGATTCATAAATCAAGTCTTAGTGTGTGATATTTAAGCCATTGGTGACTACTCTATTTTTTTTATAGTTTTACACATTCTTAGTTAAACTGCTTCCTAAGCCCAAATTTGATGGTCCTATAAAGATAGGATAACATTTCGACATGGATCACAATAAAATTTCCCCTTTAAAAGCTTTGTGCGGACTACATAGATCCCTCAAATTTCCCATGTTTTTGATGAAGTATTTGCTCCTCCTCGCCTACTATAGAAAGAAGGTTCTTTGTTTTAGTGAAGGGAGATTCATTGTGACCAACTTATGCATTGAGTTGAATTGATTTACATAGACTTCTCAAGTCCTTGCCATTGCACTACAAGGTGAACCCATTTTATTGGGGTTTGCAAATCAATTGGATTATATAGATGACATCTCACTTTCTTAATGTTGTTTTTTTGTTTTGAAAATTAGTTAGATATTATCATTTTTTCTAAAATTATTCCATGTTTTGAAAATCAACTCAATTATATAGATTTTGAAGTCTCTTTTTTTAACATTGAAATCATATTATGTTTTGAAAATCGGTTGAATTACATAGATATTGACATGTTTCTTTTGGAACATTGCATTGTAAGGTATTTTCTGTTTTGAAAATCAATTGGATTATATAAATATTGACATCTCCCCTTTTCACAATACATTGCAAGGTATAATCATTTTTATTTTGAAATCAACTCAATTACATAGATATTGAGATCTCCCCTTCACTTTGCATTGTAAAATCATTGTTCTTTTGAAAATACCCTCGATTATATAGATACAAGCATTCTATACACTAACATTGCATCACAAGGTTAAACAATTATTTTTCTTTGGAAATCAATTGGATTGCATAATGTTAACATTTCCATTCTTAATTAGATTGTAACATATTTAATAGACATTCATTTGTACATGAAGTTCTCTATCATGAGAATCTTATTCATTAAAGAAGTTAAATCAATCAAAGCTCTAGATTTTTTAAAATAAATTTCATTTCATGTTATTGATAAGAAAATCATGACATCAGACATACAATTTTTACTATCTTTTTCTTTAAGGATAATGGACCTAATGCTGTAGTCAAAGACATACAATTTTTACTATCTTTTTCCTTAAGGATAATGGGCCTAATGCTGTAGTCAAAGCTAACGTAGGCAAGACATTAATGATGGGGTTGATCGTCATTCTCTATCAAATAAGTAGAAAACACAACTCTACACAACTCTATCTGACTAAACTAATTTGATTTTAAGAAATCATGACTAAACTAAGTTGGAGATTTCCTATCTTAGAGTTCAGTTTTTTATTGAAATACATTTTTAGTTGAATAAATTATGTTTGACATTGTAAGATAAAAAGAGAGTGGAAAAAATCTTAACAAAAGTTCTAAACTGAGATATTATAAGTCATTTCCATGATAGGAATATTGCTTTTAACTTTTTATGGTGTAATTTGATATATGGAGATTTGGCAACTTTGTCTGTTAGTGTGGAAGGCTAAAGCTGAAATAAATGTCCAAATCCTGACTTACAAAATTTTTAATCATAAATTGTTTGTGGGGATAGAATAAGATATTTAAAGATTGTTTCAATTAATGTTCTTTTGGCTAGTGAAAAATGTTTGGGATTGTTTGTGAGCTAAGAAGAAATAAACTTCTATTTTTTCCAATTTCCTGCTATATTTGATCATGTGTTGTGAGGGACAAAGCTGTTTTGAGTTTGGAGCTCATTGTTGTTGCAGATTCCACTAAGTCAAACTATCTTGCTTCACATTTGGAAAAGTAGGAATGTAATCAATCCTCCGGGAAAGCCGAGAGAGGAGTGCATTAAAAAGACATAGATGGAGACTTGAAATTGGCAAAGCAAATGCAAGGGTTGCTCACCTATGAATCCGTTCCTTAGTAAATACGAACGAATCTCCATATGTATGATATCCTGTGTAATTTATTATTGTTGATTCCTATTCATGTAGATGATGGATGGTCTGTTCTGTTGTGTCTAAAGTTTTCTTGAATTGATATGATGTAGGAGAGTGTGTCCTCTTTACGCAGTTCAACACATTGAAAGTGGAGCTCACCTATGGCTGCTCGAGTTTTTCAGGTCCTACACATTCTCTTAAGATGCTACTCATTCGGCCCAAATTTGATGGCTGTATGGGCTTATCTATAATTCTTTTTTCCGGCCGGCCTATCTACCGAGCTATCATTGTTTGACTTCAGCCCTTCATGAGGAAAGAGAAGTATAAATGGCAACACTCTCTAGAAGAAAACATTCAATAGAAATTTTAAATTGTAAGTTGGATTTATGGATTGTTCAGTATATTTCTTAGGTGAGTGAAGTGTTTAAGCTAAGGTTTTAATTTTTATGTTTTAAAGGATCTTTCTACGGGAATCATGAAGTGCAAATGGTCCAAAAATGTCACTTCAAAATGCTCGCCCAATTCTCATCATGTTCATGCACTAATAGTCGCTCACTAAATAATGCCAATACTTGTGGCTAAATGTCCTAATAGTCTTTATGAAATGTGCCAATAGTGGTGGACAAATGGGGCTAATCACCAACCAAAAAAGCTAAAAAATGATCGACTATTATTACATGTGTGATTATTAAATGTGTTTTCTAGTTTTTGGGCTATTTTAAAAGTAGTAATTGGGGGGTATCTGTGGCAAAAATCATAATAGTTATCAGACCCCCTATGGTATTTGGGTCCTTTGCCTTAGGGGAAGAGACATAGTAGCTGCCAGGGGGTCCAATGACTGTGAGGCTTTAGTGATAGATACCACAGAATTACCGCCTTTAAAAAGCCCCCAAAAATTATAATACATGTACTAATAGTTGATCATGTTTTAGCTTTCTTGGTTGCTAATTGGTCCATTTTTGCCAAAAGTATTTTTTTTGTTGAGTGGCTATTGGGGGGTGAACATAAC
Organism: Cupressus sempervirens; assembly: GCA_028749045.1. NCBI lineage: Eukaryota > Viridiplantae > Streptophyta > Pinopsida > Cupressales > Cupressaceae > Cupressus > Cupressus sempervirens. Next base: position 148,608,386 of record CM053785.1, on the reverse strand, counting down.
AAGTATCACGTGAGTGTTTTAAAATGTCACTTTTCAACCACTTCACATTCCATGACCTCCACAGAGAGATCCATAAATGCCCAAATGTTGAAACCTTTTAGCTTTAAACTCTTGAATAACCTACAAAGGTACACCGAAAGAATTTGCATAAATTGACTTACAGTTTAGGAGATCTAGACTTGCGTGAAATTGGTCTAGGCGATAATTGGATCTCTTCCCCTAGTACCCCATATTCTATTCCCTTGTGCCCCCTGAATATATGGATTTTGGTTGTTCTTCTCGAATAAAAGTTAAAGTCAATTTATTTATTACACCCTTAAAAAGTAAACTCCTAACTATGCAAATGTCTCTTCCTTTATTTTGGTGGGGTGCAAATGTCTCTTCCCCAACCTGTTCGATGGGGCAAAACTTAGAAGGTGGTAGTTGTATTCATCTCTAGGTCCCATAATATGTAGTTTTTAGCAACATTTCCATTATTTGTTGTTCTAGAATAAAAGTTAGACTAAATCAATTTATCAATTGCACCCTTAAAAAGTAGACTCTAGAAGGTGCAACTTGATGGGGCCAAAGCAAGATGAAAGACATTGACTTTATTCATCTTCAACTACTATAATATATTAGTTTTGGCAGCATTTATGTTATCTCTTGTTCAAAAATAAAAGTTAAATTAAATGAATTTATCCATTACACCCTTAAAAGGTAAACTCTTGAGGGTGCATGTGTCTCTTCCCTATCTTGCTTGATGGGGAAAAGTAAGATGAAAGATGCTAGCTTTATTCATCTTCACAATGTTGAGCGAGAACTTGAGGTCTATTTGGTACACCATTCTTAGGCTCATGGTCATCCACATTGCCTAATGTAGATTTCACTAAAGCTTAAATACGAGAAAACATTTGGTCCATTTAAGAGTATTGAGCTTTGAACCTTAAGGGGTCAAGCACTCTTTTTATGGATGGACAAAGATTATCAAATATTTGTAAGTTAGTCAATATTTTATCCATGGTCTATCAAGAACTAGAAGAAATTGATTAGGAGTACAAATGATATGAAAGGAAATGACTCCATTTCTGTCTACATAAGTGTATTGAGCTTCATGGGTCAAGTTTCCCTTCTATGGATAGACAAATATTGTCAAGCATTTGTTAAGTGTCTTTCAAGTAGTGTTTTTATCCAATGATATGAAAGAGAATGACCTCCTTTATGTTCACTTAGGTGTATTGAGCTTCAAGGGTAAAGTTTTCCTTTCTATAGACAAAAAAATATTGTCAAGCATTTGTTAAGTGTCATTTAAGTAGTTTTATCCATTCTCTACCAAGGATGACATGAAATTGATACAAGTAGAAATGATACATGAAAGAGAATGACCTTCAATCAATCATTGGTTTGATGATGCAACTAATTACATTTTTGTTAGTATCATTATCAATTTTTAAAGCAACTACAAAATTAGCATTTGGTGATTAAATAAAAATTATTCAATACATACAATGAAGTGACATCAATGATCACAATAATTCTTTTATTTCTTGACACAATATGGATCCCATGATGCAATGCACAATCTCAAATTTAATCATGAAAATGTGTTATGGATTTAAAACGAAGATATATTAGATTTTTCCTTAACCTAGATAAATTCATCATAGGATTGTGATTATGTTTCGAACATCTTTTCATTCATTTCTTGTTCTTCTATAATTGTTTCAATATGACTACATTAACCAAGTTGTTAGAATGATTAATGCATATATCTAAAGATTTTGCCTGGGAAGAGTAATAAGCTTCTACCTGGATTATTTATTATTGGTGGAATGGTCAACGCTCCACTAAGGATTTGTGACAAAGGACTAATTGCCTCATGTGGATTCTATGAGTCTAAAGGTTGTATCAAGTATAAATAGGTCAACATCTTGGTGCAATGACAACTACATTTGTAACAAGTGGTATCAGAGCTTGGTGAAAGGTTGGGAACCCCTCAGGTAATGCTGAAGAGGGAGACTATTGGAAAAATGATCATCAGTCCCCTTAGGATTCATGACACAAGGGACTAACCACCTCATGTGGATTCTACAAGTCTAGTGGTTGTATTAGGTATTAATAGGTCAATCTTTTGGCACAATAACAAACACACTTGTAATGTATTAATTACTTCTAAATGATTGATATCAACCAAACCATCAATCTTACACTTTAAATCATAACATATTGTGCATCATGAACATAAGCTATGATATACTTGTATGGACTAAAACTTGTAAGAGTGTAGTTAGAGAAATCAAATTCCTTTTATTTAAATCCAAAGTAATAAAAAGATGTAAATAATAAGCATGTAATTAACTTAGATATATACACACACATACACATATATACAT